>CM060687.1:136020711-137366961 GCA_030686995.1 Artemisia argyi
TAGATTACATGCTTAATATAGATAATTATGGGACAACATTTGGTATTAAGAACAAGTATACACTGTATTAGATTAAGATATATGTAATCATTTAGCTTAAATAATCGTTAGTTTACAAGTTTTAATCGGTCTTCAGCTTAGAAAGGTTAAAAAAATATACATGCATCAAAAAAATTTGGTCCAATCATTTAGTGGTTCAAATCCAAAACCTTTTGTTGTTAAAGCTTAGTGATAAATCTTAAGTTTATATCAGTTTAAAAATGGAAATTCGTGGTTAGATTTCTAGTTATAAATTTGTTTTTTGAAAATTGATATTGGATTTGAAGATCTCGTTACAATTTTGTTGAAGACATCGTTTCTCCTATGAGATTGCTTTGTTACAGGATTGGGTAAAAGCTTTCTAGTTACGAGATCAACAGGTCACGAGATTACTTACTTCATTACCTTAGTTACGAGATCGCTACTTTCATCTATTTCCAATCGTTATTATAGTCAAGTGATGAGGTGAGATAGGAGTTATGAGATTGTTTCTTTTACTAGTTACGAGGTTGGTTATCTTCATTTGTTTACGAGATTCATAGTTTTGTTCACTTTCACAAGATTAATCTCTCTTTCATTCACGGGATTGGCAATTACGAGATTGACTATTGTTTGCTAGGCGTGGTAGTGGCCTAACCACATTTTTGTTTGTATTGCTTTCGCTCCCGATCACCTTGTTGTGTTTAGCTATTTATAAAAGAAAATTGGACCAACCGAAATTCACAAACAAGATAAAGGCCAACCAAACCAAACAAGACATTGTCCAACCAGAACGTTATTCGAGCAAGAATTTAAGCCAAATTCACAAAAGCGTTTAGCACGCTTTTGTAAATGAAAAGCATCACAACTATCACAAAACAAGGACAAGCTGGTATGGCAGAAAAGATATACCACATTTACCACAATCAAACTGAAAATCTCATTTGGTATGGTGAAAACGGCAACTCTGCCTATCACAATAAGTGTTCAAAAATTCAAAAGCCCTCTCTGCTACAAGAGTCAAATTTACTACATCACAAACAGCCCACCATCATTAATTTCCAAAAGAAATTAATAATGGTGTTATTATGGGGGGAGAACGGTAGCTGCTCGGAAATTCGCACAAATAGTATGAGCGTTTATAGCACATGACTACAGAAGAGAGATAAGAAATGATTTACGAAAGGCAAGAGTATGCAAGAGCCTTCTCCTCGGTTAGCTCTTCAGCTGTTAAGTCGAGCTTCTTCCTTGAGAACTCATCAATGGAAAGACCTGAAATATACAATTCTACAAGTTAGACCTAGAAACATACAATTGGCACATAAAAATGCAATTGTTAACATATAAAAATTAAGAAGTGCTGTATCAAATATTCATTTATCAAATATAGCTTCTTTAGCAAAACTTTCAAAAGGAAAGAAGGAAAAAATAAATTAATTTCTAATTTTGGGGATTTCTATCCCAAAATACATAATTTTCATTTTAGTATATAATTGTAATCATTTTTACCCTCACTTTTAAGTTGAAAAGACATCTCCCATAACAGTTACTTAGAACTATAAAACAATGCAAAAAGGTACACAATTAATCCTATACATATTAAGCAAGTGAGGCATGTGTAAGCAAAGTATTATCTAGCTGAGAATATGAAGTTCTCACCTTGAACAATTGACCATTCTCCATTGCGGCAAGTGACAGGGAAGGAGTAGATAAGCCCAGCTGGAACATTGTATGAACCATCAGAGTACACACCCATTGAAACCCAAGTTCCCTGACAATAACAAAAGGTAACACAGTATTAGAAAAGATATGAAGTGAAAGTTAAGAAAACAAACTGCATGGTATCCAAGTAGATGCTAACCTCTGGGGTTCCACAAACCCAATCACGAATATGGTCACAAGCAGAACTAGCAGCAGAGAGTGCACTAGAGAGCTTCCTAGCCTTGATGATAGCAGCACCACGTTGTTGCACAGTGCTGATGAATCCAGATTTCAACCTAAAATAACAGATTATGGCAAATGTCATCATTTAGTACATGAAAAATCAAGAAGAAAACAATTGTTCTCATATAGGCGGGGAGATTCATACCATTCATCATCCTTAATAAGCTCTGGGACAGGCTTGTCTCCGACGGTTGCATGTGTGACATCAGGGTACTGAGTTGATGAGTGGTTACCCCAGATAATAACATTCTTGACATCTGATACTTGAACATTGAGCTTCTCTGAGATTTGACCCAAAGCCCTGTTGTGGTCTAGCCTTGTCAAACAAGTAATGTTCTTCTCAGGAATGGATGGGGCGAATTCCTTTAAGATCAAAGCGTTGGTATTTGCTGGGTTAGCAACAACCAAGACCTGCAGGTAGCAACAAATGAAAATACATCAGACTTCTATCTTATAAGAACACAGAAAGGGCAGAATTCAAGCAAGCATTATATGATAATCAAAATAACGTCCCATTATCCTTATTGTACTTTTTTCGCAAGACATAAGTAGAACCAACAGAATGTAAGTATATGTGTCAGTCCAGCATATCATAAGCCTGATGGAATATCATTCTTCTATGAAGCAACAGAATACAGACGTACGTTACTAACATGGACAATGGCAACTTTAAGAGACATGTTTATAGCAACAGCCAACCAGTAGAGTAGTAAAACCAATTTTTTCAATCCCTTTATGTCATATGTCAAAAGATACTTTAAATATTTACTATGTATGAAATCAAACTAATTCAAGTTTAAGTTGACTCCGGTAAGTTCAATGCGTACTGTGAAGTATTAAAATCAGCATAAAACAGCAGAAATCATACATGAAATTATATTAATTTATATATGCATCAAGATACGCAGAGGAAAATTACTATAGTTACACAAATCCCTGGAACCTCCTTCCAGCACATAAGGCAAGTGAATATCGTCAAATGACATCACAAAAATAATAATTACCTTGCAGTTTGGTGCAGCATACTTCTCAAGAGCAGAAGCTTGGGACTTGTAGATAGAGACATTCTTTGACATCACGTCTTTCCTTTCCATCCCTTCCTTCCTGGGAAACCCACCAACCATGACTGCTACATTCACACCAGTGCATGCCTCAACAGCATCGGTGGTGGCAACAACTCCTGTTACAAGCATTGAAGTATACTTAGAAAGACGACTCACCTTAACAAGCATGAAGAGGCTATTGAAAACAATATTAATCATGAACAAAACAACAATAAACACAAAGAAAACTAAATGAAGACCTTTAAGGAGAGGAAAAGCGGCATCAACCAACTCCATCTTAACTCCGTTCAAAGCCTCAGCAGCTGGTGCGATATCGAGCATATGCAAGATCACTGGCTGGTCTGGACCCAACATGATTCCCCTAGCAATCATGGGAACAAGAGCATATCCGATTTGTCCTGTGAAGAAAACAAAGCCCAATCAGTACATTGCTTAGAAAAAATCTTAAAAAGCACCTACTAACAACCACATAAACAAGCAAGGCCACAGCCTTCTCATGATAGTTTTGCCAAAAGGAAGAATCTCAAATACGGAAATATAGTTGCAACCTCCTCATAATGATATACACAAACGAATCATCCAGGTCTAATCTAACCAAACTCGATCAATCTAAACAACTTCAAAAACATCAACCGATCACACAACATCTAAAATAATCCAAATGTCATGAAACATATACACTAAACTTAAAAGAACATATTAACTACATATCAGATTTGTATATCCTTTCAAAATCTACAACATCTACTCCGTGATTGAAACTCATAAACTTTTACTCGAAGTCAAATCACAACACACACACTACTTATAACAAGTTAAACAAACGACCCAAAAGATAATGATAAGATAAGATACATAGACCTTCACTATGTGCAAACAACCAACATATAATTAATTAGAGAAGTTACACGTAACAATAATCATAATCAAATCAGAGATCACACACAGTCACTTGTCTACTAATCAGTTGGGATAAACTTTTTATTAAACGAATAGTAACATAGCTAAAGGTCAAACCAGATCACACGTGACTATACAAACAATTAAGCATATGACATCAGATCAGATCACAGTATTAAATCAGTAACAACAAGTATAACAAAAACCTGATCAGATAACGTAACTAGTACCAACTACCAAATCACACTCGATCGCGTGCCTTACCAGTGTATACCAGATTAAACAACTTATATAAAACACAAGTAACAAACTAACAATAACCAGATATATATCAAATCAATCAACAAAATCTCAAACTCAAGGTCAAGGTTAAGCTATATATATATAAGATACAAAAATATAAAAATAAATTGATCACAACATAACTCATAGTTCAAATCAGATCACTCAGTCACATGCATAGCGCGTGACTATACAACAACACTCGATCAGTAACAGTTTAGCTATATAATACTACGAGCGTAGGTATACGATCAGATCACACACAATCACGTGTCTATCACGTGCTTACTACATCACTCGATCAGTAACAAACTAGATCAAATAAAATAAAATCAGATCGATAACATAAAGTTTTTATAAAATTTATTTTATACCTGCAGCACCGGTAACAAGGACGCGAACTGGATCCTTAGCCATTTGAATTAATAGATCTAGGGTTTTTATAAAAAATAAATGAAGTCGATGAAAACTATGATGAGAATTTATAGAAGAGGAAAATGTGTGTGTGATGGAGTGATGAAAAAGAAACTCTTATTTATGGACATGATATGCTGTTGAGATTCACGAGATGATTATGTGTATGAAACGGCGTCGTTTGGGATTGGAATAATACGACAGCGTTTTTAGGATAAGATAATGGTATAGTGTAATCTGTGTTTATTTTATCTGTTTGTGATATGGGCCACGTCAGGCTGGGTTATGGATCATACACTTGGCGTACTAGTGCTTTTGTGGGCTTTCTTGCTTTTAGGTTGTTTTAAAGACAAATAAGATGTTTTATATAAGTTATTACTTTTCTTTTTATTGATTCATTGCCACTTTTTTATGTTTATTATGTTTAAAGCTAAAGAGTATTGTGTATTTCTGGTGGAAAAAGATTAATTTTGTGTCTAACTTATATGTTATTAGTTTATTGAGTTGTGAAGAAGTGGATCAATTGCTACTAGGGGTGAGCATCGGTCTTGGACCGGACCGGACCAGACTGACAAGACCGAGGACCGAATTGGCCAAAAAGCTAAGATCTAGGACCGGACCAAATGTGGTCGGTCCGGTCTCGGTCGGTCCCGTCCAACTAGGCCAACTAATCGGTTTGTGGTTCGGACCGGACCGAGGACCGAATTAGACAAAAATTCAAGACCGAGGACCAAACCGAATGTGATCGGTCCAGTCCATTCGGGTCGTTTGCTCAGCCCTAATTGCTACAAGCATGCAATCAATGATTTATTGTCACACAGATTTAGACATAAAATTAGGCATGAATTTTAAAAGTGATGATACTGGAATTTTAAGAAAAGCTAGAGAATTGCAGTTAAAGATGGCAATTTGTGTCCAAAATAAAAAATAGGCTAATTTGAGCAAATTATTAAAAGATTTGGGCACATTTAGCGGGGGTTTTTTTTCTTTTTTCTTTTTTTTTTTTTTTAAATGAGCATATTACCATTTAAAAGTTAAATAGCACGTGTCCGCCTGGCTCACTCGTTTTGCCACCTTTAATTACAGTCTTAGTTAGGAGTGTATTATGAAAGTTTTCTTTAGCTGATAATTGAATAATAAAGTAAGCCCAGTAAAAGTGATGGCTTCATTTTGTTTTTGAGTTTGTACGCTTTTACATATACTAGAAAGGCGATGGCCCGCCGCGTTGCGGGCGGGCATGTTTTTTAGCAGAGGTTATGTCGTAAAAATATATATGAGTATATTTAAGGTATTTGAATGGGCAGATAAAAAAGTTTGGTTCAACTTTTGTAATTGTAAAATGCAACTCAAAATTTACTTCTTATAAAACAAATGAAAGTATGCATTAACTGAGGTGAACTGGCATAGTGAATTAGTGATGTTATGCATTCAATTTATATCTGTTGCCCAGCTAGTAGAGAACATTACAAATAAAGTTGTTCGGTACAATCAAAAGGATCCCTATGTCGTTCAAAATTTGCTACAACTTGTTTTTGAATGTGTACAGATTCATGCCTATGATGACGATGCTTGTATTCTCCTGGTAAACCAAGCATACCCCTTATGACGTTAACTCCATAACTACTCTTCCACCGTGATTCATCATCATTTACGGTGACCTATTACCAAACCCATATGAACCATCGAAAGAAGTTACTTACCAGTTTGAGCAAGTCCATTTATTATACCATTACTTTTTAGCTGACAAAACACATACCATGCAGCTCTAACTTTTGTTCTCGGAAGTCTGTTAAAAAACTTGACTTGTGGTTGCGTGCGTCTTTGACAGTAACTGCAATATAGAATGATATACTCATACCCACAACACGTTAAGTTTTATGAGCATAACCTGAATTTAGATCAACGCAAGCACGTGATCTGACCATTTTCAACGTAGTCCCAGACCAACCTGCCAAGGTCACCAGAAGCTTGTGGTAGAATGGTGATGTCAACTACTGGTTCTGGAAATATTCCAGCTTCTTTCTGCCGTTTAGCAAGGGGCGTCAACATTCCCTAAACATATTAGTTATTTGCATCAGGTTTTCTTAAATAGGGTTCAACGCAAAATAATAAGCTGTTGGAAGCAAGGTCACATAAACGTAAACCACATAATCAAACAGCAAGTATAAACAGATTATTCGCTATTTACACAATTTAACTTCAGTAAATTATACTTAAGTTGATTACTTTCCGAGATATCCATATGCAACTGAATACATGTTTTGCCTTTGGTCGTTCTCGGCTTTGGTCATTCTCAGCTTTAGTAAGCAAATGATATTTGTTTAAATAGAATATAAGGCATATGGAAAGCTGTTAGGAATTAAATAATCAAAAGAATCTGAAGATTCAGCATAAAGGTTTAAAGGAAATACGACAAGTATGTTTCTGCTGATAAAGCACAAAGCGAGTTTCCACTGATGGATTCTGCTGAAGACCGTTTCCACTGAAGGTGATTCTGCTGCTGCTATGACTCTGCTGCTATGACTCATACAAACAGCTGTGTAATTCTACTGTTGCATATACAAGATAAATATCTTAGTTGTAGTCATCAAATTGAACACTCCAAATGAGTTGTTAATTCTAGATACATGATGTATCTTAAATGACTATGCATGATAAGTCATCAACTAGCTAGAATGAAGCTTAGTCATAAGCTAAGTAAAATAGTTGAGTCATGAAGTTTGTAAAAGATCTTTCCTTGGACTATAAAAGGAAGATCTTAGATATCTCAAAGATAAGAATTGAATAGATCATATCAATCTAGAATGTGCATGTGAAAAGATATACACAGACAATACAAAGAACAAACATAAGTCACATAAGATTCAAGGTCTTGTAACCCTAGTGATAGTAAAGATCACTCGTATTATTTTGAATAATATTGAATCATTTGGTGTTAACTATTCCATTTCCATATCCAAAACATAAATCTTCTAAAGTGTGGTTAAGTAGATTCCGCATACTTAATCATATTCACACAAACATATCTTATACACAAAGAACGAAGGCTTAACCACCTTACCGTGTAATCGACCCTCAACAAGTGGTATCAGAGAGTCAGGTTGATATTTTTGTTTTAGAAGAAGAAGCTAGAAATGGATGTTGAGTCTATTCAAACAAATGTTGCTGCAAAATTACCAATGCTCAAACAGAATGAGTTTGAGATGTGGAGGTTAAGAATAGAACAATATTTTCAAGTGCAAGATTATACACTTTGGGAAATTATTGAAGATGGAGATTCTTTCAAGTCTACAACCACTACATCAACAGTTGATGGTAAGGAAGTTGCACAGCTGCAAACCAAGCCACAAACTGCAGAAGATAGAATTAAGAAGAAGAATGACCTAAAGGCCAGAAGCATGCTGATGATGACCATTCCAAATGATCAACTTATAAACTTCAGTAAATTCAAAGATGCAAAATCATTATTTGAGGCCATTATTGCAAGGTATGGTGGGAATGAAGCCACCAAGAAGACCCAGAAAACTCTTCTTAAGCAACAGTTTGAAAATTTCACATCAACCAACCATGAATCTTTAGACCATATGTTCAACAGGCTACAGAATATTGTGAGTCAACTTGCTATTCTTGGAGTTGAAATACCTCAAGAAGATTTAAACTCAAAATTTCTGAGAAGCTTACCTGAAGAGTGGGCTATGCATGTTGTTGTCTGGAAGAACAAGTCAGACATTGACACTATGGATCTTATGGATCTGTATAGCAATTTTAAAATTGTTGAGCAAGATTTGAAGAAAACTGGAGGTTCTAACTCAAGCACTGGGAACATGGCATTTATGTCATCTCCTAGTAATTCAGTTCCAGTTACTAATGAGAAAGTTCATGATGGTGTAAGTGCTGCAAGTTCATCAAGCAGTACTTTTGGAATTTTGGATGAGAAAACATGTTGTGCTTTTTTCACAAGCAAGCATAATGGATCCATGTTAACTCATGAAGACCTCCAAGAGATCAATGATGATGATCTGGAGGAAATGGATCTAAAATGGCAAATTTCTCTTCTTAGCATGAGAGCTAAGAAATTCTATCAAAAGACGGGGAAGAAGATCACAATCAGTAGCAATGATCCTGCTGGTTATGACAAGTCAAAGATAGAATGCTACAACTGTCACAAGATGGGACACTTCTCAAGAGAGTGTAGAAGACCAAGACAACAAGATAGCAGAAATAGAGATGTTGGAAGCAAATCCAATACAAGGGAGATTTCTGAACCAAAAGCTATGGTAGCTATTGATGGGTTAGGTTTTGATTGGAGCTTCATGGATGATGAAGAAAAGGGTTCTTCATAGATGGCTCTTATGGCATTTACTGCAACTGAGGTACATGATCATAAATCTTGTTCAAATTCTTGTACTGCTCTTAAAGACTTAAAAATCTTAATTAAACAGTATGATGACCAAAAGGTTCAGCTAGCCAAAACTGATCAAGATCTTTTCAATTATAAATGTGGTTTAGAATCTATAGAGAGGCAAATCCTATACTATAAACAGAATGAACTTACCTTTACTGATGCTAAAACTTTACTTGAAAATGACAATCAATTTAAAGATCAAATCATTGAGGCTTTAAAAGAAGCATTGGATAGGGTTAAGACTGAAAAAGAAAACATTCAATTGACTGTAGAGAAGCTTGAACATGCTTCTAAAAATGTAACCAAAATAATAGACAGTCAAGTGAATAATAAAGTTAAGTCAGGATTAGGATATAATACAACCCCACCTCCTTATAGAGGTATCCCAAAACCCCCAGGGATAGACCTAGAGCATTCAGGATTACCTGAATTTCAGCTACCTAAGTTACAATATGGAGTTCAACCAAACTCTAACATAGTAGCTGATGAGCCTAAGAAAGAAAGTAAATGTTCATGTAAAACATTACTTTTTCAGGACAAGGTGTCCTTTGTAAATAAACAGGTTATGTCTAAACCTGAAGTGGTTAAGAAAGCAAGAACAAGAGTTCCTAAGATAGTCAAACACAATACTGATAGGCCTAAAACCAATGAAAAATATGTTAGGCAACCAGTTAGATATTGTGAACAATATAGAACCACAAACAAGCCCAAAGGTAACCAAAGAAATTGGAATAACCTCAAGTCTTACCAACTAGGTGATGACTTTACTTTTCACAATAAAGCTTGTTTCATTTGTGGTAGTTTTGACCATCTTGCAGCTTTCTGTAACCAATGGGTATCTGGGTATGAAAGTAATAGAGTGAACTACAAAAGGCAAACACCTAAATCTCATTTTCACTCTAATTCTAAAAGATCAAAACCCAAAACAGTCACAAAAACTGTTCCTGCTGAAAGGAAAATGGTTTCTGCTGAAAAACCATATATGACTGTTTACCCATAATCAACAATTAAGGGTGCAAAAACAACTTTCAAACTTGCATCTAATATTGTTCAAAGACCCATTCAAACAAAAGCAGTGGTCCAAAAACAAGTTTGGAGACCAAAGGGTACAACTACAAAGCTAGCAGTTTCTTCTGCTAAGCATACTGCTGCTAAGGGTAACAGGGCAAATGCTGTTAAGGCCTCAGCATGTTGGATTCTTAAATCCAATGTTGCATCAACAGTCCTCAAGAGATTCCATTTCATTGATGCAAGAGGCAGATCCAAGTCAGTGTTGGCTTGGATCCCCAAAGAAAACTAATTCTTTTATTTTGTGCAGGGACATTCACCAACAGATCATGAAGATCAAGGATATTCAGATAGTGGATGTTCAAGGCACATGACAGGCAACATGTCTTATCTTTCCAACTTTCAATCAATTGATGGTGGATATGTTACCTTTGGAGGAGGAATTGGTGGAAAGATTACTGGTAAAGGTACTATCAAAACCAGTAAATTAGATTTTGAAGATGTGTTTTATGTGCAAGAGCTTAAGTATAATCTCTTTAGTGTCTCACAAATGTGTGACAGAAAGAATAATGTTCTTTTTACCGAGACTGAATGTCTTGTACTTTCTCCTGCTTTTAAAATGCCTGATGAAAGTCAAGTACTTCTTAAATTTTCTAGGAAGGGCAATATGTACAATGTTGATATGAATAACATTGTTTCTAAAGATGCTTTAACTTGTCTTGTTGCAAAGGCCACATTAGATGAATCTATGTTATGGCATAGGAGACTTGGTCATATTAACTTCAAAACCATAAATAAGATTGTTAAGAATGGTTTGGTAAGAGGTTTACCTCAAAAACGTTTTGAAAATGATCAAACATGCATTGCTTGTCTTAAAGGCAAACAACACAAAGTCACTTGTAAGCCCAAGATTTTTAACTCTATCAATCAATCATTGTTTATGCTTCATATGGACTTATTTGGACCTGTTTCAGTAAGTAGTATAATGCATAAGAGATTTTGTTTAGTTGTTACTGATGACTATAGTAGATTTACATGGGTATTCTTTTTAGGAACTAAGGATGAGACTTCTAGCATCCTTAAGACCTTCATTACAGAGATAGAAAACCTAGTAAGCAAAAGAGTAAAAGTCATTAGATGTGATAATGGGACAGAATTTAAAAATAGAGTTATGGATGATTTCTGCAAAGAAAAAGGTATTAAAAGAGAATTTAGTGTTGCTAGAACTCCTCAACAGAATGGAGTAGCTGAAAGAAAGAATAGAACACTAATAGAAGCTGCTAGAACTATGTTAACTGATTCAAAGTTGCCTATAACTTTTTGGGCTGAAGCAGTCAACACTGCTTGTTATGTTCAGAACAGAGTTTTAATAGTGCAGCCTCATAATAAGACATCATATGAACTTTTTAGAGGTAGAACTCCTGAAATAGGATTTCTTAGACCTTTTGGATGTCATGTGACAATTCTAAATACCTTAGACCATCTTGGAAAGTTTGATGGAAAAGCAGATGAAGGATTCTTAGTTGGATATTCTATCAATAGCAAAGCATTCAGAGTATACAACATGAGAACTAGAAGAGTAGAGGAAAATCTACATGTGAAGTTTTTGGAAAACAAAAACAATGTAGAAGGTCAAGGTCCCAAATGGCTATTTGATCTTGAAACTCTATCCAAATCAATGAATTATGTGCCTTTTGTTGCAGAAACTAATGAATTTTCAGGTTCACAATCTACTGATGCAACAAATGGAGAAGGATTAGAGAAGGAAACAGATCAAGATTATGTGTTGATGCCAATATGGACAAATGCAAGTGAGGATTCAACTTCAATAAATGGTGAATCTTCTTCTGGTAAATCTAAAGAAGATGTTGAAAATGAATACAAGGAAGAAAGAGCTAAGGAACAAGAGTTTCAAGTCAGAAGTAACACTGCTGTTTCTGCTGATAAACAAATCGTTCCCACTGATGAGCAAAATGTTCCTGCTGATGGACCATCAGAAGAAACACAAGCAAATATCTCAGAAGATGAGGTGCTACTCCACACTCAAGGATTCACAAAGTTCACTCCCTAGAAAATGTGATTGGAGATGTACAATCTGGTGTGAAGACAAGACAACAGTTGATGTCTTCAGATCAAAAAGGGATTCTTGATGCCCTTTATGCTTCAAAGCAGCATGAGTTTTCAAACTCCTGTTTATTTGTATGTTTTCTCTCACAAGATGAACCAAAGAATATTCATAAAGCCCTAGAGAATTCAAGCTGGTTAGAGGCTATGCAAGAGGAGCTTCTTCAGTTCAAGATTCAAAAGGTATGGGTGCTAGTTGATTTACCTAATGGTGTAAGAGTAATTGGCACTAGATGGGTTTTTAGAAATAAAAGGGATGAAAGAGGCATAGTGATTAAGAATAAGGCTAGATTAGTAGCACAATGGTTCAATTGAAGAAGAGGTGTATGTTACACAACCTCCAGGCTTCACTGATCCTGACCATCCAGACAAAGTGTACAAGGTAGTTAAAGCTCTATATGGCCTACATCAGGCACCAAGAGCTTGGTATGCAACACTAGCTTCCTATTTATTAGAGAATGGATTTCAAAGAGGAAAGATTGATCAGACACTTTTCATCAAACAACACAAGAAAGATCTTATGTTAGTACAGGTGTATGTGGATGACATTATCTTTGGATCTACAAGGAAGGAGATGTGTTTAGACTTTGAAAAACTTATGAAAGATAAGTTTCAGATGAGTTCTATGGGAGAACTTACATTCTTTTTGGGTCTGCAAGTTAAGCAATCATCTGAAGGCATATTTATTAGTCAAGACAAATATGTTGCTGAGATACTTAGAAAATTTCAATTTGCTGATTCAAAAACAGCAAGCACACCAATTGATCCTGAGAAGCCACTTCTTAAAGATGCAGATGGAGAAAATGTGGATGTACATACATACAGATCTATGATAGGTTCTTTAATGTATCTTACATCATCCAGACCTGATATCATGTTCTCTGTTTGTGCTTGTGCAAGATTTCAAGTAACTCCAAAGGTTTCTCATTTAACAGCAGTCAAAAGAATTTTTAGATATCTCAAAGGTCAACCAAGATTGGGTTTATGGTATTCTAGAGAATCACCTTTTGATTTGATAGCATTCTCAGACAGTGACTATGCTGGTGCTAGCTTGGACAGAAAGTCAACAACCGGAGGATGTCAATTCCTTGGATGCAGACTTATCTCATGGCAGTGTAAGAAGCAAACAATTGTGGCAAATTCAACAACTGAAGCTGAATATGTAGCTGCTGCAAGTTGCCGTGGTCAAGTTCTATGGCTTCAAAACCAACTTCTTGATTATGAGTACAATTTCTTACATACCATAATTCATATTGATAATAGTAGTACAATTTGCATTATTAAAAATCCAGTGCAACATTCTAAAACAAAACACATTGAAATAAGGCATCATTTTATAAGAGATTGCAATGAGAAAAGGTTAATTCAAGTAATGAAAATTGCTTCAGATCAAAACTTTGCAGATCTTCTTACCAAAGCTTTTGATGTTGGTAGATTTCAGTACTTGGTAGCAAGTATTGGAATGCTTAATCTTTAAATTTTTCAATATAATGTGTTTTTGTATATAGATTTTGTTAATGCATCTAACTTTGTTATTTAAGACTACTATTAACAATATTTGAAGTTATTCATACAGTTAGTTCTATGATTATTCTAATTCAATGCAAGTACTTTGTACTTTGTTCTTTTGGTTTTAGACTAACAATTTCAGGTATGAATATTTAAGCTGAAAGGTTATTTCAAGTGAAATCTGCTGATCAAAGCTGTTGATCATTGCTGCTGAAAGCTGATCATTGCTGCTAATATAATAGGTTCATGATAGAAAAAGTTTGGGACTTCAAAACTCCTTAAAACTTCTTTCCTGAAATCTGATTATGATGTTTCACATTGAATTGATAAATTAGTTTATCAGTTAATAACTGATACAACTCACTTTCTATCATTTTATACTCTCAAGTATAATGCGACTAATCTACGGATATCTGATAGAAAGAACAGTGAGCAACAGTGAATCTAACACTTGTGTTAGAGGTAACAAATGCCACGAGCTGGAAACCCTGTAAAGAAAGCCTTTTGAATAGGTTTATCTATACACAGGCGGTTATTTATAACTGAAAACATTGGTTCTCACACAACCAGAGGTTGCTTTAAACCGAAATTTTGACTAAGTGTCTGTTACACACTTAATCCCTTCAAAATGGTTGTAAGCAGTATGATTTTTCATAATAAAATCATATACATACTGCTAAGGCAAAAGTTTCTTAAAAGGATTTTTTAAAAGATGACTTTAAAACCATCATCAGATGGACCATGAGTCAAAAACGTCCATTGAATCACCTCTCATAGGAGTTAACACACCTAGAAGTGATGAGGACAGAATCTTAAACTCTTAAGGAATTGATGGCTTCATGTACAAATTATCTGAAAACATGGAACAATGCTTGATCAGATGATGATGTTATGATTGTGAGAAAATCTTTCAAACAAGGGGAGGATATGAATATAAGATGTTATTTGAATCTCAGGGGAGGAAACAAACATCTCAGGGGAGGAAATACAAGCCCAGTTTAAGGAAGATTAACCAAAAGAAAAGACAAGATCATACAAGATGATGACATAGAGGTTGAAAATGACAAGAACATTCTTTAATGTTGTATTCAGAAGAGATGAAGCATTTCAAAGGAGAAAGTTCTATCTAGGTCAAAAGTTGAAAAGATTCAATTTCAGTTCACTACGTTTGTTCATCACTTGCAAAGGCAAATTGATAGATGATATCTTGTTAAAATCAAAGGAAGATTGCACCATCTTTTAGTCCAAGAATGGAGCAACGATCAGAAAGCAGATGTGTTCCAGAGAAAGATAATTTCATTCACTCAGAAGAAAAGAAAGTTCAGATCAACCAGTCTGAAAATAAAGTGTTTGAAAGATCTTCACAAAGTCCTCATTTAATTCAGGAAAACATGTTTGAATGTGATTCACATGTTTAGGGGAGGATTGTTAGGAATTAAATAATCAAAAGAATCTGAAGATTCAGCATAAAGGTTTAAAGGAAATACGACAAGTATGTTTCTGCTGATAAAGCACAAAGTGAGTTTCCACTGATGGATTCTGCTGAAGACCGTTTCCACTGAAGGTGATTCTGCTGCTGCTATGACTCTGCTGCTATGACTCATACAAACAGCTGTGTAATTCTACTGTTGCATATACAAGATAAATATCTTAGTTGTAGTCATCAAATTGAACACTCCAAATGAGTTGTTAATTCTAGATACATGATGTATCTTAAATGACTATGCATGATAAGTCATCAACTAGCTAGAATGAAGCTTAGTCATAAGCTAAGTAAAATAGTTGAGTCATGAAGTTTGTAAAAGATCTTTCCTTGGACTATAAAAGGAAGATCTTAGATATCTCAAAGATAAGAATTGAATAGATCATATCAATCTAGAATGTGCATGTGAAAAGATATACACAGACAATACAAAGAACAAACATAAGTCACATAAGATTCAAGGTCTTGTAACCCTAGTGATAGTAAAGATCACTCGTATTATTTTGAATAATATTGAATCATTTGGTGTTAACTATTCCATTTCCATATCCAAAACATAAATCTTCTAAAGTGTGGTTAAGTAGATTCCGCATACTTAATCATATTCACACAAACATATCTTATACACAAAGAACGAAGGCTTAACCACCTTACCGTGTAATCGACCCTCAACAAAAGCAATCCACATAACACGTACTTTTTGCACATATGCATATCTACCCTTAGAGAAATAAGCTAATCGGATTCAACTTAGACATTCATATATACTCAATATACTTTATACGTATAATAAATTTAGCACAAAAACTAATAGCTGGTCCACTGTCCATAAATTCATTTGCCACATTCCTAACCGAGCCTTGTTCTGTCATACATTAATTTATGAATTTACGCATAGGTGTTACTCAAACCTAATAAAAATCCAATCTTTCTCCTACCCGGCTCACAAAATCAAAAGATATTTAAAACAAAAACTGCAGATTCAAACTTTATCAAAGCTTTATTAGTTTTAAAGTCAAGGGTCATCAAAATTGCATAAAATCACTAGAAAATGTACAAATGGTAAGTATTATTACTTACTGCTAAGAGTTTCGTGTTCTTTATTACTCCCTCTATCTTAACATAATTTTCCACCTTACTATCTTAGTTTGATTGAAATTAGATATCAACACGGAGACTTAAGATTGATGTTGTCGCTGTTTATTGCAGACCAGAAAAAGTCACATTTAACATACTACAAAATCGCCATGGACACCTTTTACAGTTTAGCATGATACACATTTATTCAAGTTTGAACAACCCAAAAGCACCCATTTCAGCCCCCATTTCGGCACACAAACCCACCCATTTCAACCCCAACTAACCCACTCATTTAAGCCCCCAAACTCACCCATTTAGGCCCCCAAACAACATCAAGAAAAGTGGAAACAAATGCTTCCAAAATACCATTATAAGTTTTAAATGGAGAGAATGAAGCCAATTATCATTCTAGGTGAAACACACAGACCTTGAGTTCATTGATCTGGTCAAGGGCGTCAAGGAGAGTAGGTCCGTTGTAACAGTCAAGGTTGACGAATCAACCAATCAAAAGGTGATTTTGCCTGGGTTGTATCCGTCCTTCTGTCATGACACTTCCTTCATGATTTCCTCATATCCGCTCTTGGAACTTAGCAGTGGTAGCATCCACTACAAATAATTTGAGCAAAAACAGTTACCGACAAAAGACATAAGCAACACTCGCATCAGTTAAACCAAATGATCAAATTCAATTATCTCACCTTGTTACTGCCTCTTCTAGCTTTTGGTTACTCTACTTAGCTCTTGTTGCTTAGCTTCAATGCATACGCAATTGGCACATTAGGAAACGTTTTCCACCCGTATAGTTTATCCACCTACAAATCTGACAATAAAATACATACAAAATCAAACAACGAATAACCAAAACAGAAAGATTCATATAGTATCATATATACAAAACAACTGTGTATATGGATATTCGCCCTCATATGTTGGTATTTGCAAATATGTTTGTATCTAACTTTACCTTGAGTCGCAGAGTTTACACATTGAGTATTTCCCTGAGAACTGCTACCATGCTGTTAATTCTGCACATCAATAAGTTGTCACCAGCTGGCGTGCCAAAGATTCTCATAGTTTCTCTTTCTTCCATAGACGGCGCATATGACCATTCGCGGACGCAGTAACAACGATTTGTGCCAGCGGTGTTAGCAATAGTCGACGTCATTAGCAGCAGCAAGTTGCATCATAAGCAAGACATGTCAACATCAACGATAAGCACTACTTGTTTTATCTGTGTAAAATGAGAAGGAAAAGTCAGCAACTTCAATAGGTTTCGTTAATATAGGAAAGATAATAACAACTTGATCTTGCATACTCAGTGTACGATTACCTTCATTGTTTTCAATTGCGCCATCATCCCTAACAAATAAGGAAGTGGTTAAGACTCATGATATCGCAAACCGTTACGAATCACCAACTTTTAAAATATTATGAGCAATTTGAAGTACTCACCTCCGTATTGTTATGAATCTCATCAATTCGCTTGAAGCAATGAAGTTGCAATAGCCACGTGGTTTCAGATATTTTCTTGCGTAGAAAGGCATAAACAAATTTTTAGATTTAGTCGAAAATGATTATAGTTATGTACAAATCATAGCATCAAAACTGATTTACCTAACGATACGTCAACACATATTTCAACCTACTCCTCAGTATAAGAACCAAAGGCAAACACTCCCTAGCCTTATGTGGTCCACCTGATGGCTTAGGAGCCTAAAACACACAACAAATAAAAGACCACATATTAGAAAAAATAAACCAAAAGTTTTGAAAATGCAGTTTATAAGAAAACTTTTTTATTGTATAATATATACTCACAAAAATATCAGTATAACATATACCAGCACACCGAACTTTCAAGGTTACAACAATCTGAGAACGTGATCGTGTATTTTGTGTACGTGAGTTGCTCTAACCATTTTGTACGCCATTGTTAATACCTATTACAATAGCAAACTGTTCAAAATTGGTATAGGTTAAAGCAAAAAATCAGCCGCAGACTGCATAGGTAACAAAATTCTAAGTAGTTTTTTGTGTACTTCTTAAAGAGAATAAAACGACAGTAAAAAAGAAAAAAGGAACATCTCACCAAAATATTCACAACTTAAATCTACCAAAACTTTTACAACGGATGTGACAGTACCGCTGGACATCTGCGCGTGCCTCCATTTTCTACCACCACACTAAGGCCGATTCGGGACTGCATTTTCAAATATATTTGGGCCTGAGGTTGTATCAACCGTGGCTGTAATTGTAATGAATAAGCGAAACAATTCCTGAGAAGTCTGCGCTAAAATGTACTAACATTTGAAACTGAGTAAAAATCTAAAATGAATTTGACCTTCGGTCGAAGCCACTTGTTCTTCCACAATCCTTTATTGTCACGTGTTTGACAACTTGAGATGGCATCATAAACATGGTCAGTGAGTGTGTAAACCAGTGCTCCTTCTTGAGGCTCCAATCAGTGTGTGAACATACGAGCGAGATGACCACATCGTTGTGTCATTGTTATCGACTCCAATCATGTCCATCTACAATTATAGGAACATAAAGATATTAATAAAGTGATTGAGATGTACGTAAACATTTACAATAGATGTGACAGTGAAAACAACCTCTGTACATCTGGGCAAGCCTCCTTTGTTTAGCACCATACACAGGTCAGTTTAGTAATAGGCCTACCATACCTGCTCCGTCAGTGGCTAAATCCCTGCATGTTGCGGCCGCATGATTAAAGCTGATTTCGTTAGGGCGCTAAAGAACCTGCAATATTTAAAGGGTGCAACAAATTTGGGCAATTTAGCGAGTATCGGTCATATCCATCTACAAAATAGCATAAATCTAATGAAACATGTGATCTATGTGTCACAAAATAGCATAAATATAATGAAATAGTAACTTATGCACAATATAAAACTAAAGTGATTAAGTTACTATTTTAATGTCCCTTTTTTTTTTACTAACCAAGTCTTGCATCGTTTTTATACCTAACCGGGCACTGTTATATAGAAAACTACTGGAAGCCAAACTTTTCGTTGTTATTTTGTAAATCCGAAAACCTGAGGCTAACATCCTCATTCATAGAATACAGAACACAAAATATAGAAACATATAGCATTCGAGTATGTAACATACACACGAATTTCACCAATAATACAATAGGTCGGCAAGATAAGGGTCTGAGCAACATACGCTATAACCAAAAAGCCTCGCTAATATTAGAATGACCCTAGAAAATAATTGATATAACCAAAAGACATAAATATCCATTTTTTTATAAAGAAAAAAAAATTGCATACCTGAAACTGAAGGCGACCATCAAGCCGATCAAACCCAAAAGATCTATGAGCCAAATAAATAAACCAAAAAAATGAACTCAGAGGCCTGCCATAAACCGACACCACTAATTATGCAAAATACAACTGGATATCATAAAATCTAACAAAGAACAAAACACTATAAATCAAATTTTCTTAGTTACCTGTTGTTGGAAGCGGCGTTGAATATTAAGGCCACGAAACGGCGACCCCGGCTACAACGACAATCAAGGTTACGGGAGGCGACAAAAACATGGTAAACAAAAAGAAATCGCCACAGATCTTGGTAAACAAAAAGAAATCGGCACAGATCTACCCCAAAGAAGGAGCAGCTGGCGATGGTTTGTGTGCGTGTGTTTGTGTGTGTGAGATAGAGCACCCCCGAACATTCTAGGAATATGCGTGATAGATTTTTGTTTCCTTTTTTTTATATAAAAAAAATTGGGCCAGCGCAGGTACGCAAAGAAATTGGGCTGGACCAGGGCTTGCTGCAAAGAGGCCGGATTTTTTGGCGGGAAAATGGAGGTGCAATACGGCGACGTTTCGCACCACAAATTAATATATATATATATAATTCCATTTTACATATATTCCAGTTTAGAAAAGTTAAAAAATGAACCATCTTTATTTCTTTGTGATTCTTAAGGTAGCCAATCATACAGTTTAAAACTTAATTATATACTTTTGCGTTAGAAACAACTAACACTCTGTTCCCGAGTTTAAAACGGAAAGAAAAGAGATGGAGAGGAAAAAAGGAGTGAAGTAAAGAGGAGAGTAATAATAAATTATTTTTTTATCTTGTGTTCCCGAGTTGGAAAGAAAAGAGAAGGAAGTAACAAAAAAATAGCTTTAAAATCAACACCACTCCAATTCATCCCAATTTGGGAAGTAAATTAGGAGAGTAATTTTGATGTAATTTACTATCCTTTACTTTCCTCTCTCCTCCTAAAAAATCTCAGGAACACAATTTTTTTTTACTACCATCCCAAACCTTTCCCTTTCACTCCAAAAAATAAACTCGGGAACAGAGTGTAACTCATACTCTACTCTTATTTGAAAACATTGTTTACTCAGCAAATGGTACTTAACTTATGAGTAGTTAAGTTACCTTGATGTATTTTTTAACTTTAATATGTAGAACTAATACAAAGATATTAAATTATTAATGAGGTCTAACTTATAAAAGTCAACTTGTATGTAGGTTCTATTAAATTTAGTTGAAAATGACGCATCAACTGTTGTTTTACTTGCAAATCGTCAATATATGTCACTTTCGAAAGAAGAAAAAAACTGTTGTTTGAGTTCTAAATTCAAAAGCATGAAAAATTAAGTCATCACTCATCACAATTATTCCAAAACAGCATGCTTCGCAGAGTTTTAAAGACAACTATTATTCCTCTTCAAGTTTCTTAAAGCAATCATACTCATCAGTTTTTTTAGTTTCAAAATCATGTAAGTTTCTGACTAACAACAAAAAGAGGCAAAAGCCTTAGTTTATTTTTGCTAAGGCTACGTTTTATGAGAGGCGGTGGATCATCACTATTCTCACCTTCCGCGAGTGATCCTCATAAAAGCCATCCAAACATCAGGCACCATGCTTCAGATTTTGCATATAGTGGTGGTCTGCACCACTCTTATGTGTGGCCGTGTAATGACTTTTATTATTATTATTTTGGTTTGTAAGTATGCGGGGGTATATTGTGTGATATTTTCATATTTTTTGTTTGGCGGTGATCATAAAAGGTAAAAGATGATGATGATAATAGTGGTGTGTTGAATGATGATGTGACCCTGACGTGAAGATAATCTAGTCTAAAACCAGTTCCATAATAGACAAGTGAACCAAACATACTTATAATTTGGAACATAATTTATACAACACATAAAAACATACTTGCTATTGTATCTTTTAAGCTTTTCCTCTCACTCATACTGTTAGATCATGTAAAAATTTGACAAAGATCTTTATTCTTTTCTCGAAGCGGCAGAAGTTATGCGCATTTTGTGTTAAATTCAAAAGAAAAAATTAACATAGATTCATTTTAACATCACGAGATGATACTTAAAAGGTATCACACTCTCACGTACTATAGTGGCATATTATCCCTAAGTTCTTATTGGTCAAATATCACACTAAAGTCTAAACAGCACAAAACGTTATACAACGAAATTTACAATTTTTTCTTTATTCAATATTGAAATGTCTAACATAACACTAATAACAAAATAAGGAAGAGCATATCCGGTGAGTAAAGGGCATATCCCTTAGAAGAAAGAAACATCATATGCAATTAATTAAACTTAGATTTACAAAAAGAAAACTTAAAGAATTTTTTTGTATTGAGGAAACATTAGGACCTAATGGTGTGTAAGTTTCAAAACTAAAACCTGATCAATCCTTAAATGATAAATGGAACAAAAAACTCAACCAAAAACATGCTTATTTTGTTCATCATTGGCTTATTTTTAGATCCGCTGTTAATCATATTGCTGATCAATAAACTGTGCATATGACGACACAACATATCTTGACCACAATATGGTATAAATCAGGAAAAATATGCAGTTTGTTTTACACTTTTAATGAAAATAAAAATCAACTCATGACAAACAAACATGAGACACCAGACCAACATGATGAGCATGTTGCAAATCATAGTCTTGAGAATGAGGCTTTATGTTCCAATATTTGGTTTACATTCATTCTTTATATGTATACATTGGCTAACCCAGCCAACTCTCACTGAAGAATCATAAACATACAGTACACGTCACCAATTAATCAAACAAGGTACGAAAAAAAAGGCCTGAAAGTCTAAAGAATTGTTGGATCTTTGTATCTCTTGAAGATAGTTTCAATATCTGCCATCACATCGGCTGATAAGGGTCTTTCTGTAGTCAAGAAAGCATCTATGTCCTCTTTTAGTTGTTCTACAGATGTTGCACCGATGATTGTGCTTGTCATGAATGGACGGTCTCTCACAAACCCAAGTGCTAGTTCAACCGGACTTAGTCCATGTTTCTTAGCCACCTCAATGTATTGTGCCGTTGCTTCCTGGCATATGAGAGACACACGCGGTCGTACAAAAACAAGCGACTATTTATAAAATTACATTAAATAAAGAGAAAAAGATAAGAAAAAGTTTCACAGAAGAATGTTGCTAGCTAGTTTCATTATACTCCCGAACAGAAAGAGTTATTCTAATTAGGGTTACAGTAATTCTTTAAATAATAGTTAAGAATGTGAAATGCTATAAGTTAACGTGATGAAATACCTTGGAGATGGATTTATTGTATCTTTCCATGTATCCTGGGAATAATTGAAGCCGGCCCCTTTTAGCTGCTTCAGACTCTAAATCCAAATACTTTCCACTTAACGATCCACCAGCCAGTGGAGAATAACAAAGTAAACCAATATTGCCATTATTTGGGTGGCATACTTCAACGAGATCAACTACAAGAATCGAAAGAAAAATATCAATGTTTGTAAACAGATTTCAACATGATCAGCAATGTAGATGAAGAAATGATGCTAATTGATAATTTACCATTTTACTCCCTTCTAAATTTTTCCTAACACATGACCTACTTTAACAGACTCGTTAATGGAGCCGTTATTTTGGCTTCTCTAAAAATTATTTAATTGTTTGACTTTGGAGATTATCAACATGATTGGTACCATTCAACTTGCGATGTATGCATCACTAACCTAAAGTTCTTTAGTGGTTCTTCCACCAGCATTTATCTATCGTTACAGTTTAACTACAAACATCCCCTAGAAAGATGACAGTCAGTGTAATACGAGTCCAAAGATTAAAGTTCACAAAGTAAACATCTTAAACATTCAACTGGTAGAAGATGGCATCATTAAAGACCTTACCTTCAAACTTGCATCTTACTAGCAAACTATAACTGTTTTGAATGCTGACAATCTTTGGAAGTCCTTCAGTTTTTGCAGCATTAATGAATTCCATGACTCCGTATGAAGTTTCATTTGAAACACCAATGTAGCGTACCTACAGATACAACAAAAAAATAAAAAATAAAAATAAAAAAATAAATTAAAAAAAAAATAAATAAATAAATAAATAAATAAAAAAAATAGTGGAATACTAATAATGCAGATATGAAGTTCTACGGAGTAGTAAAATACTGTAGAAATGAGATAAACGGAGTGTTACCTTCCCTTCGTGAATAAGTTCATCAAAGGCCCTGAGCTGTTCAAGAAATGGCACACTTTGTCTCCATTTTGAAGGATCATAAAAGAACTCGCCAAATAAAGCCACATAGCGATCTGGCCTGAAGGGAAATCAGAAGAAGTAAGCTTCTTGCAATGTTTGATTTTCAAAAATAAAGATCCGTGTTATCGTGAGAAAATAGAACTCGCCAATGGATTTGTAATAAATCAATGTAATCAGTATTAAGACGTTTGAGGCTTTTCTCTACACTTTCTTTAATGTTGGCAGCATCAACCCTCACAACTTCTGCATTGTCTCGTATGTAACTTGATCTCTCTGAATAACCAGACACTTTAGTAGCCAATATAATCTGCAATATACCAATGCCCCAAAGTGGAAATGAACAACATGGCTAGTTAAACACAATTCCTGCATTAAATTTCACTACTACAAATAATAAAGCACATTATACAAATATTCAAGCCCAAACGAGCAACGGGCCAAATGGACTTGAGCCCGAACGGGCGCGGACCAAACGGGATCGAGCCCGAACAGGCACGTGCCAATGGGTACGAGCCCGAATGGGCACGAGCTATACGAAATTCTTGATATCCGTAAATTTATTGTCAAAAATAACATAATAAACTAAAATACATTATTTATCGAAAAAATTTATTTCAGGGTACCCGCCGCTGCAACGCGCGGGTACCCTGCCAGTAATGGTATAAAGTGCCCGTGACAGTATAAAGAAGGACAAGTACCTGGTGACGTGGTTGAGATTTAAGCCAGTTTCCGATATATTTATCAGTCAATCCTTGTGTCTCTTTCTTCATTGGAATTGGATACTTTGAGGAAAAAAAAGTAGTTAAAATTCAGATAAGCAAATCATTGTTGATCTTCATCAATGTATACTGTATACATGTAACCAACCATACAGTAACAAAAGAAAGGAAATGTGCAGCAGTGGGAATGATAATAACTTACTACTTCCGCGGTGTCTAAAGTATTAATGCCATTTTCGAACGCATATGAAAGTAGTTCATGAGCCTCCTTCTCTGTGTTCTGTTGTCCAAATGTCATCTGGAATGTAACACGAAATAGCAATCCATAGATGCTTCATTAATCTGTTTTATAAAAAGAACATATACCAATATACAGAGGCTGAATACTTGCATGAATCCACTGTTTTAAAGCATTTGAGAAACCAGTTAACAGTTCATTAGCTCAAGTAATAAAACTATTATTACAAAATAAACCAGAGGAAGAACTAATAAGCTTAAATAAAGAAACACAAGTATCTTGGCTATTCTCTAATTGGAAATACGCAGTGGCAGGCTGTAGCAATACTAATGCATGTATGCTCCATTGCTCCATATTTTATGTAAAAAAGAATGTCAAAAAATGCAGATTTATCAGCATTCATTTTGCTCATCATGTTCGCATTGTTGGACAATAGTAATAATTTGCAAATCAACCAGGTGATGAATAGGTTGTTACGATTTTCCTTAATTTCCATCAAATTTTTACAAGTATGTACATCAATAAGAAAATAATAAGGGCAAGCAGGGAACACACAACATGACATGTAGAGCAAATCCTCATTGGATAAAAAAAATATGTCACTTTACCCCTCAAACTAATTTCCGACAGTAACACCTAACATATGCATCCGTTTAAGGCGGAATGAGATATGGTTGGGTATTTTTCATACATGAAGAATGTTGGTCTTAACTCTTCTTCTTATAGAAATTCCAATTCTTTTGTTTGACTTTTTTGGTCAAATCCTTGACAACAACAACAACAACAACAACAACATACCCAATCCCGCAAGAGCGAGGTATGGGGGAGGTAGAAGTGTAGACAGATCCTACCCCTAACCCAGGCAAAACCTAGGAGTAGAGAGACTGCTTCCAAAATCCTTGACAATGTTGTCAAATGGAAATCCGCAGAAATGAAGGAAATCAAGACTTACTTTCTCGGGATTTAACTTTTAAGGGCACTTTCGCAATTTCGTTAGCTTAAGGTGGTGTTTAACATTGTGTCATTTCAGCTCTCACTGCTTATAAGCGCATTAAAATAACCACCTCCTAGTGTGCTTATTTTAAGTCCTTATTTTCACACAAAATAAGCCAATAAGCCTAAAATAAACACTTCAAAAGTGCTTAATTATTTTTAAAACGCAATAAGCACTTAAATATGCTATAAAAAAAAACCCTCTAAATCTTAATCAAATATCAACCATCACCCAAAAAAAGTGTCCTTAAATTTAAATACTACAGAAAACATATAAAAAACTGAACTCATATAAAAAACTTTGAACACTTTGATGAACTAAAGAAGAAACTTACAGTGCCATAAGTAATTTCACTGACAGTAAGGTCAGAATCACCAACTTGGTTAAACTTCATTGCTCTTCTTTGTGGTTGAGCCATGGCTGTGATAGTGGTCTTGAACTTGTTTTTCCCAACCAACTTCCTAGTACCTGAAAATGGCAATGATACGTGACAAGTGGAGGCATAATGAGACAAAATGCGGTTGTTGGTGTAGATGGGATGAATATTTGTAGGAAAAAGATGGGAAGACATCATGATGGTATTGATTTAGTGGTCATTTGTTTGAAGAAGTGGGTAGATATTTGTAAGTACTAAACGTGGTAGAATAGAAACAGCGGGTTTCTATTTTGTTTGTCGTGTTCTTATTTGGGCCAATGGTCTCAAATAAAATCCTAAATCCACGAAACATAAAAAAATATAAGTGCCAAAATCATAAAAATTTTATAAAAAAATATTCACGTGACTTGTTATTTAATTAGTGTCATTCTCTCATTTACTTTTAAATTTTCTTTATAATTTTCATTCACAAATGACCATTCCATGTCATCGTGTGGATATTCTTTTGTAAAAATTTTGTGATCCTAACATTTCTTTAAAAAAATATCCATAAAAATCAATGAAATTTATTCTAGTTAATTTGTTTCTTTTCGTTTTAAATTCACATCTTTCAATCAATGTATGCCACATCAATTTATGGAAAACCTTTTTTTTTTTTTTTTTTTTTTTTTTTTTTTTTTTTTTTTAATGTAGCAATTATCTGATTTGAAAAGGCATCAAATTTGTCATTTTTCTCTTTGTAGAAACTCAGTTTACGTTTAGTTGGAGAAAAAATTCTTTTGTTTTTTATTTCTAATTTTGTAAAAATTTGGAAGGAAAATTTATCTTCACAAAATACATGAAAAAAAAAATAGAAAACGCGTTTAGTTGATTTTTGTATTTTCTATTTTGAAGAAGAAAAGGAAGGGTTGTGGGTTATAAAAAAAACAAGAAAAACAACTAAAAGTTGTTTTGTAATTTTCTAAGTTAGGAAATAAGGCCCTGTTTGGTTCGCGGAATCTTCAGGATTCTGATGGAATTGAAATCTGATTCCATTCCATAACGTGTTTGGTTGGAATATTCAACAAATTCAGAATCTAACTTACATTCCTTAATGTTTTTGGTTGGCAAATTGAACAGAATAAAAATCCTTCAAATCCTATATGTGTGGAATTCAGCATTCCATAGCAAGGTAGGGAGGAATGTTTACAATTCCATGGAATTCAGTTATTATTATTATTATTATTATTATTATTATTATTATTATTATTATTATTATTATTATTATCACTTTCATTATAACCAAACCAATAGGATTACAAGAAATTGGTGGGGAACCTCGACACTATCTGAGTCCCCACGCCTTTAGCAATAGCAAAACTAATCATACTGAAGATATGGGTTGCAGCACGTGCCTCAATGTCTTGAGTGATGGAAAACTTCTGGATCCGCTTAAGTAGGGCCACGGCATCTGTCTCGAGTTCCCCTAAAGAGGAAAATGAGAAAGGGGTGAACCCATATCCCATATTTGCACATTTAGCTCCATATTTGACCCGCTTGCGTTTTGCGGCATCAGTCACCACGCGACCCGGCACAAAGTCAATCATGCCGGTTTGCGTGAGGGGTGACGATCCCGTCAGATCAACACACACATCCTTCCCTTCATCCCAGGAATAGAGCAGAATATCTGCTGGCCTTAAGACTTGCTCTCTTTCTCCACCCAACCCGATGTCGACCTCCTTGCGCGCCGAGACCCCGGATCGAGAACAGATATCAAGCAAAGTATCACGCACCATGCTGTGTCGATGTTTAACACCAATTGTGCCAGTACACGATACAGCATGGTCCCCATAAATATCACCGGCGGAAACCTTAGAGCACGCTGAGCACGGCCCCTGAACAGAGAATAGGGGAACACCTAACCGATAGCATAAAATGCACCTATAAGTTATGGCGTTCATAGTCTGTCCTAACCCGGATATCGGGACCACCCTAAGCCAGTCTGATGTGTGATCCTCTTTTTGTGACCCAGAGTGCCATTTGTCGAGGGGAAAGACAAAATGTGGATTCAGCCATTTGGGTAACACGTTTGAAATATATATCTGCCAGTTTCTTCATGAGTTTGGGGGCCGCAATCTCATCTGGGTTACTCAAAAGGTCGGTCTCCATTTTCGCATTAAACGCGCACAAGGCCTCATCGAAGGAAAAGCCAGAGGTTACGATACCAGAGTGTATTAGAAGCTTAGTCTGTAACTTGACAGTTTGGAGTCTAGACGCAAGGAAGGTATAGTTCAACGCATCCCCTGCTGAATATACACCCAGCCCCCCAAATGCAAATGGCAATGTAGCCAACCTCCATTGTCAATCACTAAATCCAGGTCCAGAGGCAGTAACAATACGTTCCAAGGAGGAACGCAATGCCCCATCGAATGCAACGCGGGCACGCTCAAAGGCCCTAGGAGAGCATGTGCGCATAGAGAAATATAACTTTGAAATGTCGGCACAAGCTCGTAGAAGCAATAATTCACATTGAGGATCCTTAAGTTTAGCGATAGCCTCCATAAGCTCGATGGTTTTGGCAACCCGTTTCATGACCAAATCACTGCTAAACTCCAAGCCCGCACTAGCGGGCCCACCAAGTAATTTAACACCATGCATAGGGTGAGCGATATTTGGTGGGAAAATGATGCGTGGGAATCGCAACAGGCTTTACCTCTCGAGAAGCTTACAACCCCCACCAGGCAGTGTACCTGATCGTTGTAGTATAGTATAGTGACAAGTACCGGGGGATTGATCGTTCAGCTTAGGAATAGTGTCGCTAGGATTAGAAAGCCTAAATACTAGTTCTAAAGGTGAGGGATGATTATTTTTGTGTTTTTATATTTTATGGAAAACAAGTAAAAATCTCGGGTTTTGGAAGAGTGGGCGGAATTAGTTGCTATTCAACTAACCCAAAACTAAGACACAATTAAAATAAAATACTAAAAATGAAAATAAACTAATTATACTAAGGTTGTGAGCAGTAATTGGAGAAAATGTGTTTACTTAGATTTCACTACTCCCTAGATATCTTTTACACGTTAATTACTTGTTATAATTGCATGGATGACGGATTGTATTCCTTAATACCATTCATGGGGTGGCATACATAACTCCCCAATTCTATGAGCTCTTATCTCCTCCTACACCATGCCCAGCACAACTATAGGGATTGTAAACAGTGGCTCATGCATTAAATACAACCAATAAAGACCTAGCACGCCTCGGTTCATGTTTCTTAAGACGTTCAAGCATGTTACCATTTGGAGATCTGCCAGTTTTCTTAAGCCTAACATATAAATCATTCATCCAAGACAAGAATAAACAAGTAATCAACACATAATCAATATCTAGGTTTCATTAGATCTAAGCAAACACAAAAGAGATCTAGCCTAGCATAATGGAATTGAGACAAGAACAAGATATAGACAACCAACACATAGACATATTGATTGAATTAGAAGAACACTTATCTCAATTACAATGCAAGGTATCAAGGGTTTGGAACCCTTGAAAAACCTGTAAAAGTTGCACCAAAATCGTCTTTAGGGTTTCTCCAAAACTTCTCTCCTTTAATGTGAAAAACTAGAAAACAATATATAGAAAAATAGGGGTGACGGCGTCAAGAACAAGGGTGTGACGCCGTCATCTCGCCGCCAAATACTTCCTCGGACGGCCTTGATCTACTTCTGACGCCCTGTGTGACGCCGTCATCAACTACGGATTTTTATTCTTGGGATGTTGACGCCGTCATGAGTTACTCTTGACGCCTTCATGTACTGTTCCCAGCATGGAAAATTGAGACTTTGCCGTTTTCTTTACTTTTATGCTCCAAAAACGTCCAAAATGGCTTCTTTTCCAGAATTCACTCTCCAAGTACTTAAAATCACAAAAGGAACGATTTAGGGCAATATTTGATCAAATAAAGTCGGATTCGGGCTTAAATGACCCCCTAAAAACGGATCATTTTTCGCCTCATCATATACCCTTACACTTGAGATTTGCTTGTTCTCAAGCAAATGCGCTTTTATTCTACTCAAAAGACAAGTTAGGGGTCATTTAACACTAATATAAAAGTAATTACAACAAATAATCGTTCCACTAAAGACCAATAGACAAGCACGGAGGTCATACAATAGCACCTTACAAATAGTGTTTAGATACTCACATCTCTCGGGTGTAATAAAGTAATATAACATTATGGAAATGGAAGATATCTCTCACTACCTGTCATAGCAAAATAGATTACCATAGGCTTGGGAAAGGATCAAACCTCCACCACATGGCGTAAGCACCTAGGATAAACTATCAAAGAGGTCTTTTAAAGGGTTGTAACGTTAGGTATAGGGATATGAATTACACGGTTTTGTTGGATAAAAGAAGTTTTACTGGTGGCGAGTTAACAATCTTGGTTAATTACATGTACAATATGGCGTTGCTAAGCCAAGACTAGACTCGACTTAAGCTAATAAATGAAAAATAACAAAAAACATAAAATGAACATAGAATGAAACGGGATGGTAGTCCGTATGTTTTTTTCTCTTTTTCCTTTTTCTATTTTTTTTTCTTGATTTTTTCGATTTTTTTTTTTTTTTTTTTTTTTTTTTTTTTTTTTTTGCATACACTCTTACCCTACCATCCAAAATAATACATCATAGGGAATGGGAATTCCCCTTACACTTGAATCTTTACATACATTACATTTAAACTAATCTAATGACTCGAATTAAGAAAATCAAAACACTTGGAGCACTTTTAAGATTAACGCACATATGGGGGTAATAATATTATGTTCTTCCCCATTACTCCATAAAATAAGTACTTACCCTTGAGTCCCAATCGTCTCAAAACAATATGTACAAGGATATGACTCGACTTAACAACCATGTAATCAATTAGAAAGTTAACTTAGGGTTTAACAAATAACAATAATGCACTAAAAATGAGCGCATACACGGAAGGCTAAGGCGATTTGGTTGTACATTTAAGTGGGGTGTAACAAATTCTTTCTTTAAGTAAAATGCTTAAAGTTAGAAACGAAAAGATAGGCTCGGAGGGGTGTACTAGGGGTATCGTGTACTAAAAATGAGTACAACGCTAAGGGTGTAGGAAAAATTAGTTGACTTAACTAGCCAAGTAATATGACTTAAATGGTCAAGTAATTATGATACGGGTTTAACACAAGGGTGATCCTAATGCCTCTTATCATGTAGTAAATCCTACCACACGAATGTAGTCTCACTAGCGGTCTCGGGATGCATCACTAACGCAAGTTCTAGAATCTAAATGCTACCGGTACACTCATAAGCACTAATAATGAATGCTTTTCCTATCAAATCTAAAGGCGAACCTCACATATTTGGGTGGAAAATTTTTCTGAATATACGGTTATGTGCTAGTCATACAATCTCCTATCCATGAGACGCTTGCTATGGCTAAAGTTTCACTCCTAAATGTTGTAAAAAATTTTAAATTTGGCGCTAAAATTACACTAACAAGTATTTCTCATAGTTTTATTACACATCTACTATCAAACAAAACAAACTCAAGCGAAAGTGCATATGTAAGGTATCATCTTTTTACCCTCCCCTTACACTTAAGATGAACATTGTCCCCAATGTTCAAGTAAAGAATGTAAAAGTGAAAAAGTAAAGAGATTGAAATCAAATACTCCCCTGATTCGCTCGGTATGGATTATAGGATGGCCAGGTTAAATCTTCCTCCAAGAAAATGAACAATCAAAGCTTCCCTTCCAGAATATAAATCATCTTCTTGTCATAAATAACCTGTAAAACCTGAGAAAATAGACAAGACAACCTCGCGTAAAATCGGCGGCATCCTATATAAGTTACTAAATCCTAGAAAACAAAGTAAGATATAATGCTTGTGGAATGAAGTTTGCAGATTTCCTGGAGATTATAAAACTTAATAATTCACAAAAACCATAAGACTCCGTTAGAAAAACAAAACCGGTAAAATTTCCAGATTTTAACTCCTGACGCCGTCAAGAGTAAACCTCTGACGCCGTCAGAATGGACCTGCAGAAATTCTTATGTTAAGTTTCCGGAAAATTTCTGGAAAAACTTGGTCTTACTTCCTGGAAAATCCTGCAAAACTTCATTATGACTCAATACAAGCATTTGACTCTAACAAATACGAATATACATGTTCATTTAATATTGTGGAGAATCATGATCGGTTTGTTTCTTGAAAACATATTTGGGGTTTCCCCTTACACTTATCTTTTGCAAAAATACTTTTAGGTTGGAGTTAAGACTAGGCCAAACAACATAGTAAAGTATTTCCACATTTTAATTGAGAAACATGATCAACCAACAATAAAAATAAAACATGCATACGGAAGCAAATAACAATCAAACAAATAAAATCACACAAAACATGGGTTGCCTCCCAAGAAGTGCTTTTCTTTATTTACGAGTCTTGTAGCTAGACTCAAGGTCATGGGTTAACGTGTATCGCTTATGCTCACATAACCAAGTGTGAGCCATCTAATAGTCGCCTCATCTTTCCTATAATCATCTCCTAACTCTAAGCATCCGCGATAGTATCTTTTATTCTTTTCATGAGTATACTTAAGTCCTCTGTTCTTATCATTCTCACTTAACATCTCTATAGGCGGATACCTACTACACTTTTCCATGGAGAAATCCTTGAACCTAGGGTGTGTGCGGGGCATTTGATAGACAAATTCTTCATCCCCATCCGAGAATGTAATTAACCCTTCTGTGAGTTTTTCATCGAGGTTGGTCAACCGTTTGAAAGGTCTTCCAAACACAACTTGGGTCAATTTATCATCAATAAATTCTCCTAAATTCTCCATAACCATGAATTCATCAAGATAAACCAAACTTCCTACAAACACATGCAATGGTATTGCCCTAGCCACAATATTTTCCCCTTTGTATTCTAACTCATCTACCATGATTTTATTATATTCATTGCGTGAGATTATGTTCATTGGAAGGGATGAGTTGAGATAGGCGTTAAAGCTCTTAAATCCAATCTTACAAGGGAATTGCATGTTAAATGAACTATCACACTCAATCCTAGTTCTAGGGTCAACATACCTAAGAGGGTTTATTTCCTCTTCCATTCTATCCTCATTAATCACATCGCCATCATCAAGATCCTCATCGGAGTCTGAATAGTAAAAAGGACTAGCCCTACGGTCATCATCATGATCAGACTCTTCTAGCTCAGAATTATTGTCAAAGTGGTGGTTGGGTGAGAGGTTAGGTGGGTTCTCATTTTCTGCTAAAGGACGTGGGGCGGGCATTTGGAAGATCCTACGACGAAAAACACGAATAACAGGAATCAAACGATCAATGTTATTGTTATCCATCGAAATAGGTTACGAACAAAGACACAAAGAAATAAGATAGACTAAAGAAAACCTAAAAATAAAAAATAAAATCTTACTAGAAAGGAATCTAGCAAGTAGACCTAATAAAAAGAAATTCTAACCTAGACAATAACTATTCCCCCGGCAGAGACGCCAAAAACTTGATGCGTGGGAATCGCAACAGGCTTTACCTCTCGAGAAGCTTACAACCCCCACCAGGCAGTGTACCTGATCGTTGTAGTATAGTATAGTGACAAGTACCGGGGGATTGATCGTTCAGCTTAGGAATAGTGTCGCTAGGATTAGAAAGCCTAAATACTAGTTCTAAAGGTGAGGGATGATTATTTTTGTGTTTTTATATTTTATGGAAAGCAAGTAAAAATCTCGGGTTTTGGAAGAGTGGGCGGAATTAGTTGCTATTCAACTAACCCAAAACTAAGATACAATTAAAATAAAATACTAAAAATGAAAATAAACTAATTATACTAAGGTTGTGAGCAGTAATTGGAGAAAATGTGTTTACTTAGATTTCACTACTCCCTAGATATCTTTTACACGTTAATTACTTGTTATAATTGCATGGATGACGGATTGTATTCCTTAATACCATTCATGGGGTGGCATACATAACTCCCCAATTCTATGAGCTCTTATCTCCTCCTACACCATGCCCAGCACAACTATAGGGATTGTAAACAGTGGCTCATGCATTAAATACAACCAATAAAGACCTAGCACGCCTCGGTTCATGTTTCTTAAGACGTTCAAGCATGTTACCATTTGGAGATCTGCCAGTTTTCTTAAGCCTAACATATAAATCATTCATCCAAGACAAGAATAAACAAGTAATCAACACATAATCAATATCTAGGTTTCATTAGATCTAAGCAAACACAAAAGAGATCTAACCTAGCATAATGGAATTGAGACAAGAACAAGATATAGACAACCAACACATAGACATATTGATTGAATTAGAAGAACACTTATCTCAATTACAATGCAAGGTATCAAGGGTTTGGAACCCTTGAAAAACCTGTAAAAGTTGCACCAAAATAGTCTTTAGGGTTTCTCCAAAACTTCTCTCCTTGAATGTGAAAAACTAGAAAACTATATATAGAAAAATAGGGGTGACGGCGTCAAGAACAAGGGTGTGACGCCGTCATCTCGCCGCCAAATACTTCCTCGGACGGCCTTGATCTACTTCTGACGCCCTGTGTGACGCCGTCATCAACTACGGATTTTTATTCTTGGGATGTTGACGCCGTCATGAGTTACTTTTGACGCCTTCATGTACTGTTCCCAGCATAGAAAATTGAGACTTTGCCGTTTTCTTTACTTTTATGCTCCAAAAACGTCCAAAATGGCTTCTTTTCCAGAATTCACTCTCCAAGTACCTAAAATCACAAAAGGAACGATTTAGGGCAATATTTGATCAAATAAAGTCGGATTCGGGCTTAAATGACCCCCTAAAAACGGATCATTTTTCGCCTCATCAGAAAACACCCACAAGCCTGCTACAGGGGTCTTCTTTAGGCAAAAAATCTCAGTATTATTCACATTAAGGTGCAGGCCACGCAGTGGCCCATCCTCCATAATCAGCTCCAGAGCCTTCCCCACGACCAAAGTATCTCCGATGATAGTGCCATCATCTAGATACCAAGCTTGAAAGGATAGACTGAAGGAGTCTTTAACCTTACACACCAGGGGATGTAGCACTAAGGTAAAGAGAAGAGGTCCAAGTGGATCACCCTGTTGCACACCTTGGTGTGACAAAAGTGTGTGTTCCCCATAATATAGCCTAGCCGGCCTGGCGTAACAAAATTCAACCCAGCGTGAAATAGCAGGGCAACGCAAGTGGACTTCTCGTAACATAACCTCCCGGTCCACCAAATTGAAGGCATTTTGGAAGTCCACCAATAACATCGACAGACCCTCCTCGTCGCCTCGATCTTCAATGAACCTATTCACGGCATGAAGAATGGCCTCTCCCCCTCCAGGTACCCCAACACCAAACTGGAGATCATTTAAATAACCATCTAAGGAGTGTCCGATCATAGAAGCACCTATCTTGGAGACTAAACGCCTCCAGATCGTCCCCACGACAATGGGACGAATGCCGCCCTCGGGTTTAATCAGCGGTGTGAGAGGGGCACTAGCAATATACTCTCCCAGCAACCTCGGGCATTTTCCATCAAGAAAAAGATTTATCACGTGAGTGATAGAAGTGATTAACTCATCAGAAATAGCCACAGCAGCGCCATTGAGGCAGTCTAAAAGGTGTTGTACACGTAGGCCATCACGACCGCAAGATGTGCCACGAGGGAAACTCCTAATCATATCAAGCACCACAGCTGGGGATGCGTTAAGGTTATGATGATCAATAGTGGTATCTGGTAGGGAAGGGGCAGACTTGAAAGGATGCTTAGCCTTTAGGTCCTCAAGGGTAGTGTTATTATAGGGAGCAACACCGAAAGAAGAGAGAACTCTGACGGCCGCGGAATAATGACCGTCACAAATTTTCCTCTTACATTGCTTGACATTGTGCTCACTCAATCCTCTTCAATATTAGACCATGCAGGAGGGGGTTCAGCTAAAACCTCCCTAACAAGTTGCAAACTACCGCCAGCCATACTCCAGGAATGAATGGCATTAGCGATATATTCTTCTTGGCGTTGGCGCTTGATGGTGGACCTACATTCCATGTTACTCCTCGGAGCAAAGGCTTTAAGGAGGCAAAGAGGCAATACTAACAGGCCAACCCAATAACAAATATCTTCAGGAGTGCAGATAACCTTATCGAGAGCTTCTTTCAAGACGCGAGAGAAACCCAACCGGCACTTAGGAGGGATGGATTTGACAGTGTGCACTCCTTTAGAAAGCAACGTGTCAAGTAAATGTAGGTCAAAACAACAATGCTCTTCCAGGCCCGGGTCTTCAGCACCAATAAGATCCGAGGAGGGAAATTGTGGTTTAACGAGATCAAATAATATAAACTTAACAACACCGTCTCCACAATCAGGGGGGACACAACATCAGTACCATGCCGACACTTAGAGCGGAGGGAATGCGTCTTAAAAAAACCCCCACACAACCAAAGATTCATGCGTTTCAAAGTGATCTCAGTCGTCTCAAAAACAACACGGCTAGTTGCCAAGGAAAGTTTGGTAGTGGCTAGCGCATCTCCCTTAAAATGACGATCCCGAAGATGTAAATCAATGAGGTTTTGGTGAGCCCATTTCCACTACCATCTTGACAACCACTAAGGCCCACAAAAGGACAATGAAACCGTATAATTGCCATGGGATTAGACAAACCCCAAGTAAGAATATTATACAATTCACGTCAAAATCAACCCACAGTATCAAACCAATCAATAAAGGCCCACAGACAAAACAAGTCCAGCCAAAAGGCCCACCACATGCATATACCAACTAAAATGAGCCCACTGAAATCCCCCAAGGCTCAAAAAGGAAACCACTAGACTAGCGAGTAAAAAGCCTGCCAGTAGGGACCACTTAAGCTAAACGCTACCCACCAGACTAACCGCTAACCAAAATCCAATACAGGACAGGGGCGTGAAGGGGGGGGGGGAGTAAACCGCTAGCCTAAAATGGAAAGGAGGACTCTTCTTCCCCAAAAACAAGCCTCTGTTTCATGACCAAACGTCGCCAGGTACCAGATGGTAGGGATGGAGAACTCAGGGACGCAAGCTAACCAAAGCAGCAACTGGGAAAGCGACTGTTATATATATGAAAGGAGAAGGGTTTTGCAAGGCCAAAATCTTAATCACAACGAGCCAAGGAAATGGAAAAAAAAATGGAAAAGAACCAACGAAAAGATAGGTGTGTATATACAACCCGTGGATGTTGAGCAGGGATAAAACGGATCAAAACAAGAAAGGATCAGGTTGATCCTGCATTGGATATAATATGTATTTTGATATAATAGTACACTTAATAAAATAATATTCAGTTTATCAATTTTAAACTAAAATAAAATTTTAAGCATTTTGATATAATATGTTTCTTCCCGTTTTACCTTTTTCAACCAAACACGCATTAGTTTTTGCAAATTCCAAATCCTACGGATTCCAATTCACTAACATTCCAATTCCTTCAAATTCCAATTCCGCGTAAAACATTTGTTAGAAAATGTTTATTTGAACACGATCTTTGTTTTCCTTGTTTTTCACAAAACATTTTGTGGAAAACAAGGGTGTTTTCCACAACTAAACGCACCCTCAACTTTTAATTTTCCTATTAAATTCAAAAACTCCTTTAATTTTACTATTGTAGTCATATTATGGAGAGTCTTTGACATGGTAAGAGTTAATCTCCTTTATCCTGTTATTCTTCATGTACAATAAATTGTTAGAATTAAAGTATTGGTCAGTAACACGTATACGAACCCTTGTTATAGATTGTATTAGTGTAGTAAACTAGTTTAGGGATATTGGGCTTAGGTTGGCATGTATGATCCAATGTATAAGACTAGAAAAAGCTTTATTGGTTATAAGATTTGTTGTTGCGTTTGCGTTGGGAGTACATATTTGGGTGATTGATTTTGTTATCAGTAGCGCATTTGTGTTTAATATTACCCTCACAACAAACAAGAACCTATTTGTGTGTCAAATCGAGATTCAAGGGTTGATATTTTTGTGTTTGTGTTTTGGATTGAAGCAGAAACAAGAGGGATTTAGTTGTTTGTGTTGAAGAGACTAAGACAAGAGAAATACAAAGAACGATTAGTGTGGTAGCAATTGAGAAAAGATAGAAAGGGATTTTGTGGTTATGAATGAAATGAAAATAAAAATGGGGTTATTTTGGTCATTTATTAAGACAAACACATGTACTTCCACTTAGGGGTGAGAAAAAAAATCGAAAAAATCAAAACCGATCCGAAAACCGAAAAACCGAAAAAACCGACCGAAACTAAAAACCGATGGTTCGGTTTTTACTTTTTCAAAAACCAAAAATTCGGTTTGGTTTCGGTTTTTGCCCAAAAACCAAACCGTAAAAATCGAACCGAACCATTTTCATTATATGATAGTATATAACTAATATTACGTATATAAATAACTAAACAAATCTAATTTATAAATTCATATTAATTTTGTAGGTGGATTTACAATATATTTATCTTAACTGTTATATGTTTGTTTTTCGTGTGTGTGTGTTTACTTTACAATATATCAATACTTATGTGGCAATGATCATACTATGTTTTAATTCACTTGCATGTGTGTATCTCATCTATACGTGTGTAATTGTAAAATTATGAGATAAACATTATTAGGCTTATCTTGACAAAAAAAAAAAAAAGAAGAAAAATAACCAATTTTTTTACGAAAATCAAGTTTGTTGGTATAAATTGGCTACACACAAATATAAGCGGTTAAAAACCGAAAACCGAAAAACCGAACCGCCAAAAACCGAAGGGTTTCGGTTTTGGATTTTATAAAAACCGAATGCTTCGGTTCGGTTTCGGCGTTAGCCAAAAACTGGCCCAAATCGAACCCTGCACACCCCTACTTCCACTTATAGCATCCACAATGGGTCAAATGAGTAAAAGATTTTCACTATTATAAAATGCTTTTTAGGATGGTTTTTAGCATTGCATCAAAAACTTTTTGTAAAGCTTTTTAAAAAGACTTGGTGAACTCCAAGTCTTTCCTAAAAGCTTTAGTAACTAAATGTGTTAAACATTAAATGCATCAAGTCTTTAAAGACTTGATGCATTATAGATGCTCTTACACACTTGTACTTATATTTGAGAGAAAAAGGTACAAGTTGCATAACTCACTTAGGTTGCGTTTAGTATTGGAAAAGTTTTCTTAGTTTTCATTTTTCATTTTTCAGTTTTCTTGAAAATGGGAGAGCTATTCTTTCTAAACGTGTTTAGATGAGGTTTTTCTAAAATGGAAAACTTATAGAGCCTTATAAAAGGAGTTTTCTAAAACTTAGTTATAAACTTAGAAAACATGTTTTCTATATTTTCAAGAAAACTTTTGGAAAAACTCAACATGAACATGTTTTTTATTTTCTTAGGTTTTCTAGGAAAATCTTTCTAGAAAATAGATGAGTTTTTCATTACTAAACACGCCCTAAGGTTTTCTGGGAAAATGTAGAAGGTTTTTTTTTTTTTTTTTTTTTTTTTTTTTTTTTTTTTTTTTTTTTTTTTTTTGTCAATCATTTAATCAAACATGTCATTTTGGGGCAAATATGAAATTAGCCCTAAAAAGAATTGCGCACACAAATTTATCGCTATTATACAACGTCGGCAGTATGCGCGGGTAATCGTCTAATTTTTATTATCTCTATTTTGTATACTAATTGTTTTTTTTTTTTTTTTTTTTTTTTTTTTTTTTTTTTTTTTACTTAAGATTTTAAGTTTAACTGTTGTGCTTTCTAGAAAAAGGTTCGGTGCATAAACTTAATTTTAACTTACAAACAAACAAACCATTTTCCAAATAGGATTAAACAATCGCTAAATTTAAACAATGCAACAACGACAACAATACCTAATCCCGTTTGAACAAATTGTTAAATCTAACAACTCAAATAAAAAATCAATTAGTTATAAAGTACGTGAATCTTTACACTCCGAAACAACTCCCGATTCTTCCCATCAAATGCATCACAAAACCTTAATGCATACTCTGAAAATAAATATGCATAGTAATAAGTCACGCCAAAGTGAAAACAAAAACAATGAAAAACTTACTTGAAATTAATAAGTAGGTAACTAAAATTACTTGCAGAAATTACAGAACTCTAGCTTTGTCACAACTCTTGTCATACCTAATTTTGCAATGATTGTCCTATACAAAACTTCAATCCTACCGCAATAGAACATGTAAAATGTTATGTACAAAAAAAACATAACTCAATTATAACGGAAAATCATATTAATATAAAATCATATTTTATATTAACATTGTATAGAGAATAAGAGTGATATTGTATAGAGAATAAGAGAGAGATATATTTTATATATATATATATATATATATATATATATATATATATATATATATATATATATATATATATATATATATATATAATATGACATAGTACTAGCAAAACAACTCTAGTTTTTACCCCCTTAATTATAAAAGATAACATACTCAACTTATTATTACACTTTATTTTTCTCCAATCAAATATTCATAGTGGCTGAAAATGGTCATCTTATTTATATTTTGTGCTAAAAAGGCTTTAACTTATCAAGAAAGTTTTGTTTTTGTTTTTTTTGTTTTTTTGTTTTTGTTTTTGTTTTTTTTTTTTTTTTTTTTTTTTTCTATTTTATTTGTAGGACGTGATGCTTGAGCATACCGCAAGGTGTAACAACTGGCAATTTTCATAACTTTAAATGACTATTTTACCCTTTGACTTTTTGGGTTTGACATCGACTTTTTGACTATTTAATGTTTACCGTTGCGTAAAATCAGTTACTGCGTAACCGGTAGTCAACCAACAAATTTTCTTAATTAAAATAAATTTTCCATTTTTCAAATTATTACTTTCTAAGCATTCCGTTCACATTCGATTATTTAACAGATAATTATTTCGCATATAACAAAAAACGGCACGTAACGCGTACCGACACAATAATAATTAAAATTACATTTAATTATCACAAATTAATTTAACAAACATGATTAAACAAGTTATTTGAGATTTTATTCGAAAATGTTTGTTAAAAACGCGAATATTCAAGTTAAGGTTTCATTTTACGGACAAAGCCTACCCGTGATACCCGACGACTACACAATAAATAATAAACATTTTAAATAAGATTTATATAACATCTATGAGATACTAGTCGTGTAAATACTCTTTTTTCGTGGAAGAATTATTTTAAAATCAATGGGGTAAATTTCGTATCTTGAATCCAATGTTATCGAGCTTAAACGAGGCCCGAACCCTTATTTTACAAAAATTACAATAATGGTCCCTATGACTAATTTACACCGCAAGTCCAATTTATAGTGTTTATATTTTCGGTGAATATGGTCGTATTTATAATCATTTCGAAGGTATTTTAATAATCTATTAACTTTTGTAAAATATATATTTTTATGGGTTAAGGGTATAACTTTTACGGACTAAAAACCAGCATTTTGGCGACGAATGAAAAGAAAATGGGAGACAAGAATCCCCTCCTTCCCCTTATGCTCTCACTATATAAACAAAATACCCTCACTTTTATCCTCATTTCACCTGATTTCTTCAAATTCTAGAAAGAGAAACACACACTTTTCTCTCTTCCTTCTTTCTAGAATTTTTTCCTCCTTCTCTCTAAAACCACCACCACCATTCTCCACCACCACCATCACCGCCGGCCACCCACCGCCGCCGGTCACCATCATCGTCGGTCACCCAATGCCGCAGGTCACCGCCCTGCCACCGCCGCTCCTTTTTCTTCATTTGATCGTGTTTTCAAGATTTGGAGTTTAAAGGTTTAGGATTTATAAAAAGGGTTTTTATTAGAACTTGTAAGTAATTACTTAACTAATCTTTCCATCTCTTTACTTCTTTTTTAAACTTTATTAGTTAATGTTTGGTGGTTAATATGGTTAAATAATGTTTGATATATTAAGCATACAGAATAGCCGTTATTGATTACATGTGCACTTTTGGTATTGATGAACCAAAAGGAGCGTCTCAGATTCGTTATTGTATTAAATTGACATTTTAGAGTATGTATTGGTGAAACGGATATTTATGACTTTGTCGGATAGTTTTAAATAGTTAATTGGTGATTTTGAAAAATATGGAAACGTCCTATATACGAATGGGTCATGTCGAAATTTTCTAAAATTTCTATACTTAGAATATTTTCCCAAAATTATTCTTTTGACAAATTCCGACAAAAAGATGAAAAATATAAAAATTTACAAAACTTTTAAAACGTCTTTTATTCATTTTATAACACTTAATCGTGTGTTTTCCTTTAAACGGAAACACTTTATTTCATCATTTTGAGGTTTCAGTAACGTGTCGAATTATATGTTTTATTTATTTTCCTATTTTCTTATATAATACATGCAACGTATTATATACTTTGACTATTTAATTTTTCGCATTCTTTCTTATATATAATACATGCCATGTATTATATACACTTTGGTTATTTTGGTTGTTCATCTTTATTATATACTTTATGCTACGAACTATATACTTGTTTATTTTTTATAAAGATGTATATATCACATACTTTGATTTATTCTATTTAACCAACCACCAAACTATTACAATTTGAAAACCAAATCTTTTTATCAACGTGTCACGTTGATGTAACCAACCTTTGGAAAACTCAATTTCATTACTTTATTTTAGCATATCATAACCGTTAAAATAAATCGTATTTTCTAGATCGATCCGTTCGGCTCCGTTGGATGGGGAAGTTTTTACGAGTTATGCTTGGTTTGAAAGCTCTCCTGCTACACATATTTTTATATCCATCTACTCAAGGACCGGTTTTGTCTTTTCTATGCTTGGAAAAGGTTTCAGAGTGGGAAAAGTTATTGAGTTTTGCTGGTTAGCAGCATTTGTATGTCTAATAACATTTGTGGTTACCGCAATATCTTAAGTTTTAATGCCTAAAACCGAAGTACATTTCTTAATAGGTTCTTTGTTGATTTTCGTGCCAGCCTTTTCATCAACCATTATTCGGTTCTATGTCAAAATGGCCAAAATCACGTGCTTAATATTTTTCTTACTACCTATTTATTTTTATTTATTTATTTATTTTTCGTTATTAAATATTTTTTAAATGTTTCTGATTGTAACAGAAAGGAGAATCATACAAACAAAACCCAACCACCCAACACAGATAACACTTCTCAACAAACCACCCCACCGCCAAATAATTCATCACAACCTTTACCAAAGCAAGATAGTCCTCCAAAACAAACTAACAAAGTACTCACATCTCAACCCAACAATGAAGAAAATACCACCCCCAACGCCAAATAATTCATCACAACCTTTACCAAAAAAGATAGTCCTCCAGAATAAAAAGACAATACTGAGCCACGGAATAAAGAACAACAAATAAGCTATATTCATTCTTGAATGAAGATGACAATAGTTCAGATGAAGTTGATCTTGAATGCCTTCATGAAGCACGCCGTATCAAAAAACTTGATGAATCATCATCCGAGTGGATAGAAAATCAGCTGAATTCAAATGAATCCGAACCCGAACCTGAGATCGGCCCAAACGGTGATGGAGAACAACCAAAAGCAGCAGCTGATCCACAGGAAGCTCCACATGTTCCAGAACTCAAAATTAATGTGGTGGATTCAAATGAACCCGAACCCAAGATCGGCCCGGACGACGATAGAGAATAAGAAAAAATCCACAGGTAGCTCCACCTATTCCAGAACTCAAAATTAATGTGGTGGAGTCATACAAACAAAACCCAACCACCCAACACAGATAAAACTTCTCAACAAACCACCCCACCGCCAAATAATTCATCACAACCTTTACCAAAGCAAGATAGTCCTCCAGAACAAACTAACGAAGTACTCACATCTCAACCCAACAATGAAGAAAATACCACCCAACGCCAAATAATTCATCACAACCTTTACCAAACCAAGATATTCCTCCCAAACAAAAAGACAATACTGAGCCACAGAATAAAGAACAACCAAATAAGCTATATTCATTCTTGAATGAAGATGTTGATAGTTCAGATGAAGTTGATCTTGAAAGCCTTCGTGAAGCACACCGTATCAAAAAACTTGATGAATCATCATCCGAGTGGATAGAAAATCAGCTGTATTCAAATGAATCCGAACCCGAACCTGAGATCGGCCCAAACGGTGATGGAGAACAACCAAAAGCAGCAGCTGATCTACAGGAAGCTCCACATGTTCCAGAACTCAAAATTAATGTGGTGGATTCAAATGAACTCGAACCCAAGATCGGCCCGGACGACAATAGTGAATAAGAAAAAATCCACAGGAAGCTCCACATGTTCCAGAACTTAAAATTATTGTGGTGGAGTCATACAAACAAAACCCAACCACCAAACACAGTTAACACTTCTCAACAAACCACCCCACCGCCAAATAATTCATCACAACCTTTACCAAAGCAAGATAGTCCTCCAGAACAAACTAATGAAGTACTCACATCTCAACCCAACAATGAAGAAAATACCACCCCAACGCCAAATAATTCATCACAACCTTTAGCAAACCAAGATAGTCCTCCAGAACAAAAAGACAATACTGAGCCACGGAATAAAGAACAACCAGATAAGCTATATTCATTCTTGAATGAAGATGACGATAGTTCAGATGAAGTTGATCTCGAAAGCCTTCGTGAAGCATGCCGTATCAAAAAACTTGATGAATTATCATCCGAGTGGATAGAAAATCAGCTGTATTCAAATGAATCCGAACCGGAAGCTGTAATCGGCCCGGACGGTGATGGAGAACAACAAAAAGCAGCAACTGATCCACAGGAAGCTCCACATGTTCCAGAACTCAAAATTAATGTGGTTGATTCAAATGAACCCGAACCCAAGATCGGCCCGGACGGCGATAGAGAACAAGAAAAAAATCCACAGGAAGCTCGACCTGTTCCAGAACTCAAAATTAACGTGGTGGAGTAATCATTTAATTTCGTAGTAATGCATGCATGCTTTAGACTCTTATTTACTTAGATATTTTAGCTTTAGATCGTTATTGTGTAATGTAAGACACCATTTTAATCTTATACAACATCAACCATCACCAAAAAAAAAAAGTCTTGCATCTAAATCCTACAGAAAACATGCTTGTATAGTACACAACAACAAGTTAATTTAGTTTCTTTTTTATGTTTTAAGGCAACTAACTATCTCACACTATATACAACACAAATCTATCTTATATTGAGGAGCATTCCCATACAAACGGGTACCGCCAATATAAAAATACACTGATCACTCAAAATTATAACTTTTAGAAGAACTCATAGTGCCATAAGTAATTTCACTGACAGTGAGGTCAGAATCTCCAACTTGGTTAAACTCCACTGCTCTTCTTTGTGGTTGAGCCATTGTTGTGATAGTGGTCTTGAACTTTTTTTCCCCAATTTCTTAGTACCTAAAAATGGCAATGGTACGTGACAAGTAGATGTATAATGAGACAAAATGTGGTTGTTGTAAATGGGATGAATATATGTTGTGTTAGGGATACACTCCCTAATCCAATTTGATGCTAAAACCCCCTACCACTTACACTATTTGTATCCACTTGTCACTTTCATGTCATATACAGTTGATAGAATGACAATTTAAGCATGGTGTCACTTTCATGAATTAAATTCACTCTTTACCATGTTGTGTTAGGGACATTACTATGTAGAAAAACAAAGTATAGGCGTCTGTTTCTTTTGCAATAAATATTTGATGTGACAAATGATAAACACATTAATTATCTGATTTGACGTATATGTAAGATATGGTTTACATTCCCACACATATATTTATAGGAAAAAGATGGGAAGACATGATGGTATTGATTTAGTGGTCATTTGTTTAAACTTTAAAGAAGTGTATAAATATTTGAACTACTAACGTGGTAGAACTAGAAAATGATTGTTTTCTATTTTATTTGTTGTGTATAGATATAACACCATTTGGGAGTGTTACGTGACTTTTTACTTCTTGAGCATTCATAATGCTACGTTTTATAAAAATTACTCCGTATTTATTATTTGAGAAAATTATTTAAAAATACTTATTAGAGAAGATGATGTAGTGGATTAAAACGAGTGGTAATATAGACGCAATTACCATTGCTAATTCAGGGTCACATTAACTGGTCACATTAACTTTTGTATGATCATCAACTAAAATCACCCCTAACATATTGTAATGACAACCAACATCACCACCCAAATATATCTCGCTTATACATAAATATACCCCACAATACACTAACACAAAAAAATTAAAGAAAAAGAAGTCGACCATTTAAATGACGGACTTGTGCTCAAAAGTTATGCACGATGCGTCATAAAGGTGTGTGTGTTTTAAGTAGCACGCGTCTTAAAAGGCAAGTAGCGCGTTCAGGCCTTATTAGCACCACTCTATGTAATAAACTTAAGTAAGGTGACTAGTCATTATATCTGAGATAAAGTATACACTAAATTTGAAATTTCACACAAAATTGTGTTATTTTTCAAGGTTAATGTCAAATAATACAACAATTTGAAAAGTACGTTGCTAGAAAATGGAATTAGCCTCGTGCCCCCCGTTTACAAAATGTTAATTTTATGGAACAGATAATTATTATAAAATTTGAACTATTTAGCATTTTGATGAAAATGTGATATCCAAGTATACTATAATTGGTAAACCTAAAAAGACCGTAGATTTTCAAAAGATATAAATGTAAACATAGAACATATATAAAATTAGTAAACATCCAAGCTAATATCACATCATTGCTACAATGCTACGGATTGACATTTATGCTCCACAAAAGAAGCCTGATGTTACTAAACCGTGAAATGAACACAGAGACGACCAAAACAAGCATACATCAAACACCAATCCTTGATAACCCGAACGTAAATTCTAAACAAAACTAACATTACTTCAACCTATCAACATCTGCGGGAGTTTTGCAAAAATACTGTACCGACTACAGATGCATGACATCACGGTGAAAGATTTCTTGTCAATGCTCCCTGAAGGTTAAACGATCATGTTGCTTCCTCACAAGGCGACTTTTGAGGATGTGGCTATCTGACAATATTTGCAAGTTAGAAAGACAGTATATCCAAGGTTCATTGTATTTAACCATATTAATAATTAAAAAAAAAAAAAAAACTAAATAAAATTGACTACTCCGTATTACAGATGCTATAGTTGGTAACAAAATTATAAGCAGAATAAAACCAGCAGCCAGCAGGTCAGGAGATTGTATAATGGGTAAAAATAGGTGTATTGGAAGTTGTCAAAACCATATTCTAAGTTATGCACATAGTTTTAGATGATGCTAAAGAGGAATAATGTGCATAATGTATCAGTCTCATAAGTCAGACCGTAGATGTTATCATGGATACAAGGTCAATGTAAAAAAAATGGAAACAAGGTCAATGAGAACCTTACATTAGTTGAAGACAGGCGTCGAGCTCAAGGAAGTTCAGCAACAGAAATATCTGACTGCACATGAGTATTATTGAAGCGAGTCCTATCAGAATCCCTTAAATTCCCAAGCTCATTTTCAATCTTAGCCCATTGGGTAGCATTAACATGAGTATGGAACCGACTCTTCAACTCTTTATACTGACATGAAAACTCTGCCTCCATGGCTACCTTTAAGCTCTCTGGTAACAAGTCAATGACTGATTTGATATCACGCCCCACTGAACGGATGACTTCATAGTTTGGATTCCCACTCTCGATCTGCACTTCCAAATTTTCCATTTTTCCCTTAATGACATCAAGTTCTCATGCTGCAACTTTTCTGCCTCTATCATTTTTAGTTTTTCCTTCAACTCTTGTATTTTCCCTTCGTTATCTTGAATAACTTCCTCTTGATTTTGTACTTTTTCATCCAATCTAACTACTTTCTTAGTGATTGTGTTGTCATGAACCTGCTGCCTTGGTCTCTTATGTAACACCTTTAATAAACATATTGATTAGACAAATAAATAATCCATAATTTGAATTGATAACTGAGTAGAAAGAAATTGTCATCATTAGCTACTAGTCAAGTGAACCAAATATACTAAAAATATGACAAATATGCCTGAAACAAAAGGTCCAAGTACTAGTTGACCCTTAAAATGTGAGATTCGAAGTAAATAACAGACCTCGAATAAAATTGTACATTTCAATAAGAAGCTATATAGTGTTGGTGGAGACCCTGAAAAACTGTATTTTGCTAAAAACTGGTAAGCAAAATTAAACTTTTTCTACTACTTTTGTTGTATACGTGCACTTTACATGCACACCCAGATGTGGATGAACTAGTATCCATATCAATAGCGCCCATGCCACTAGCCCGACACATTGCAAAGATTCCAACTGAAATGGATTCGGGTCAATTGGGAAGTGTGGTAAAAAATGCTTTCGTGTCCATTCCTCATAACATGATAGTCCAATTTGCTATCTAACCAATTTGAAGATCATAAGTATTTTAATTAACTTTGTGTAAATTTTGGCCCATTAGACACATGTAACTAATTTCTTTTTTAAATATTTCTATTATATACAATTGAACTTCAAGAGTTTAAAACATAACCCAATTCGACCTATTTCTTATAAATGAGGCGAAGTTGTCACCATTAGGCATTAGCTACATGTCAAGGTACCCATTTGTGTGAGAATGCTCCTCAATAGATAGATTTGTGCTATATATAATGTGAGATAGTTATGTGACAACCGACAATTTTCAGACTTCAAATGATTATTTTATCCTTTGACTTTTTAGGTTTGAATTCAACTTTTTGGCTATTTAAAGTTTACAGTTGCAAAACATCAGTTACTGCGCAACCGGTAGTCACCCGACAAATTTTCTTAATCAAAAATAAAATTTTGATTTTTCAAATTATTACTTTCTGAGCATTCCGTTCACATTCGATTATTTAACATATAACTATTTCGCGTAGACCTAAAAAGGGCACGTAACGCTTACCGACACGATAATAATTAAATTTGTATTTAATTATCACAAATTAATTAAACAAACATGATTAAATATGTCATTTAAGATTTTATTCAAGAACGTTTGTTAAAAACGCGAATATTCAAGTTAAGGTTTTATTCTATGAACAAAGCCTACCCGTGATACCTGACGACTACACAATAAATAATAAACATTCTAAATAAGGTTTATATAACATTTATAAGATACTAGTCGTATGAATACTCAATTTTCATGGAAAAAGTATTTTAAACTCAATGGTGTAAATTTCATGTTTTGAATCAAATGTTATCGAGCTTAAACAAGCCCTGAACCCTTATTTTACAAAACTACAATAATGGTCCCTGTGACTAATTTACACCGCAAATCCAGTGTTTATGTTTTCGGTGAATATGGTTGTATTTATACTCGTTTCGAATGTATTTTGATAATCTATTAACTTTTGCAAAAAATTATATTTTTACGGGTTAAGGGTATAATTTTTAGGGACTAAAAACTAGCAATTTGGCGACGAACGAAAAGAAAATAGGAGACAAGAATCCCGTCCTTCCCCTTATACTCCCACTATATAAACAAAATCCCCTCATTTTCATCCTCATTCCACCTCATTTCTTTAAATTCTAGAGAGAGGAACACACACTTTTCTCTCCTCATTCTCTATAGAATTCTCTCCTACTTCTCTCTAAAAAAAAGGTAGTAGGAAAAATATTAAGCACTTTATTTTGGCCATTTCGACATAGAACCGAATAATGGTCGATGAAAAGGCTGGTGCGAAAATCAACAAAGAAACTATTGGGAACTTTACTTCGGTTTTAGGCATTAAAATTTGCGATATTGCTGTGACCACAAGTGTCATTAGACAGACAAATGTTGTTAACTAGCAAAATTCAACAACTTTTCCTGCTCTGAAACCTTTTCCGAGCATAAAAAGGTAGTAAGAAAATAACCCTCAGAAAATATATGACAGAGTACTAACAAAATAACCCTCATAAAAGGTTTAGAGCAGGAAAAGTTGTTGAATTTTTGTTGGTTAACAGCATGTGTCTGTCTAATGACACTTGTGGTTACCGCAATATCTCAAGTTTTAATGCCTAAAACCAAAGTACAGTTCCTAATAGGTTCTTTTTTGATTTTCGTGCCAGCCTTTTCATCGACCATTATTCGGTTATATGTCAAAATGGGCAAAATCAGGTGCTTAATATTTTTCTTACTACCTATTTATTTTTTTATTTTTGTTACTAAATATTTTTTAAATGCTTCTAATTATAACAGAAAGGAGAATCTTACAAACCAAACCCAACCACCCAACACAGGAGACACTTCTCAACAACCCACCCCACTGCCATATAATTCATTACAACCTTTACCAAAGCAAGATAGTCCTCGAGATCTAACTAACGAAGTACTCAAATCTCAACACAACAATGAAGAAAATACAACCACACCTCCAAATAATTCATCACAACCTTTAGAGGCCCGGGTACAATAGCTGTTGGCTTGAGTCATAGCCTTCGGCACGAGAACCCAAACCGGGGTTGGGCTGGTAGGGCTTGGCGCCGTGGCCACCAGCTCACGCCAAGCAATTTTTTCATTTTTTTGGTTTGTTTCTTTTTTGTTTATGTTTGTGATGTTTTGTGTTTGAGTAATGATACTTTGATTTTTTTTTCTTGTGTGTGTGTGTATGTTTTTTGCAGGTACAAGTTGAAGGAAGAAGATGATAGTTGAAGGAAGAAGACGTTGGAACTTGGAAATGAGAGAAGTTTGACTGTATGGGATAGGTTATTAGCGAAAATTACTGCAGAGGCAACTGTGCAAAACAGTTGCCTCTTTGAGGGTTGGTTTTTTTTGTTTCCCGTAAAGACCATGTATTTCGCTGCAAACCATCACCGAAATACCAAACGTACACGTGTCGAGTTTTCGTGATTTCAAAATCAAAAAATTAAAAAAAAAAAAACGTAATTCACATAAACATTGCGGCGAAATACAAAATATAGGGACCCACTTGATAAAAAAAATTAAAAAAACGTATTCCCCATGAAAGTTGCAGCGAAGTTAGAAGAAAAGGGACCCACTTCAATTAAAAAAAATAAAACTATGTAGTCCTCATAAAATTTGCAGCGATTTATGGTTTAAAAAAAATAAAAATAAAGCGTAATTCACATAGTCATTGCAGTGATTATTATTATTATTATTTTTTTTATAATTACTTGGTTTGTGATTTTTTTTTAATATTTCTTAGTTACTCTGTAATGTACTTTACGTATCATGGGGCTTGTGGTCTAGTGGTAAAAAGCTTAAGTAGTTAAGTGATGAGGCGAAAAATGAACCACTTTTAGGGGGTCATTTAAGCCCGGAATTGGAATTTATTTGATCAAATATTGCCCTAAATCGTTCCTTTTGTGATTTTAGGTACTTTAGGAGTGAATTCTGGAAAAGAATGCATTTTGGACGTTTTTGGAGCATAAAAGTGAAGAAAACGGCAAAGACTTAATTTTCCTTGCTGGGAACAATGGATGCCGGCGTCAAGAAGAAAATCTTGACGGCGTCAAGAGTAAAAGTGGTGACGGCCCAGAGAGAACGTGACAGCGTCACCCAAGGCCGTCACGTGTTAACTGGTCAAAACTTGCGCGCGGAGTAGCTGATATTGTTTTGGTCATAACTTTTGCATACGAACTCGGATTTAGGTGATTCAAAAGCCCATACGAAGAGGACGAAGAGATCTACAATTTGGTGAAAAAAGTTGTCGTGACGCCGTCATGATTATTCTGACGCCGTCAGATCGGGCCGACAGAAAATTAGCCTATAAATATAACATCATAACTTCACTTTTTGTAAGCCCTAAACCCTAAGGTCGATTCCTGGGTTTAGGTGGGTGTTTTTCCAGCAACTTAGAGGGTTTTAATCACTCCATAAACATCTAGTAATGGTTTGATGATTCTATCTTAATTCATGTCTTCAATTATCATTATTGTTGCTTGTTCTTTATTAATTATGCTTGGCTAATTCACCTTGTGTCTACTTATGATTGTGTGAAACTTGTGTATAATTGATTAGATCTCATTGATTTCTTACTGATGTTTGTGTCTATCTCCATCAATGAGGGCTTGTTGATGTGTGTGTCTATCTCTATCAATTAAGGCGTGACAACTTCAATAGATCTAGTTGGTTTAGTTTATAATTCTTGTTTCCTATTGATTCTTGTTTTGATTGAATGTCTCATCAATGTTAGGCTTAAGAAAACTGGCAGATCTCCATTGTGTAACTTGCTTGAACGTCTTAAGAAACATGAACCGATGTGTACTAGGTTTTTATGGTTGTATTTAATGCATGAGCGAATTCTAGTGATCTCATGTTAGGAGCTTCTTAGCCGGCTCGACATAGGAGTGAAGTAGGAGCTTATAGAATTGGGGAAGTAAGTACGCCACCCCATGAATGGTATTAAGGAATACAACCCGTCAATTAAAACAAGGTGTGACAATTCAATAGGTAGAATTGGATAGCTAGCAAGGAGTAACATATCATGGGTAGACATGCTTCACTTATCTTGTAAAACCTTAGTTTAGTTTTCTTGCACACTAGTTTAATTAGTAGCTTTTGGATTAGTTGATTAGCAACTAATTCCGCCCCTCCTTCCAATACCCGAGATTTTTACTTGCTTTTCATAAAATATAAAAATACAAAAAGAATCATCCTTCACCTTTAGACCTAGTTAGATTAATTTCAATCCTAACGACACTATTCCTGAGTTGAACGATCAATCCCCCGGTACTTGTCAATATACTATACTACAACGATCAGGTACACTGCCTGGTGGGGGTTGTAAGCTTCTCGAGATCCCTCGAGAGGTAAAGCCTGGTGCAATTCCCACGCATCATTAAGCGAGCCCAAGTGAGAGTAGTACCGGTTTGGGTGACCGACCGGGAAGTCCACACTTGGGAACCACAAGCTCTAATGATATCAGGCGAATCGGGAATAGGAGTGGGGTTATCCCCTAAGGAGAGACTCGCGGTTGGTATCTCTGCCCGAGGATGCGACACTAACTCGAGCCAACAACTAACAACTAACATCTAACAACTAACCCGCCGTTCAAATATATATATATATATATATATATATATATCTTCTTTTTTAAAGTTGTTAGATAAATGTTGCCGTACTTTCCTGAACAAAAATTCGCAAAATGTGTAATTACAAATCATTTCATTTTCATAGTTGTGTTAAGACGTAACAAAGAATTTTTTTTAAAACATCATAACCCTAAAAAAATTATAACCTAAAAAATAAAATATTACAAACAAAACACTAAAACATAACCCTAAAAAAATTAACAAATTTTGGTTAAATTTAAAACAGAATTATCAATACATTCTTTTTTTTAATTGAAATAATTTTTTAGCTAGTTGTTCGCTGCAAATTTTAGATGGACTACCATTTTTTTAAAGGTGTACAATGGACCCATAAAGGGTGTTGTTCGCTGCATACTTGAAGTGAAATTAGTTTTTTTTTTTTTTTTTTTTTTGTTTTTTTTGTTTTTTTTTTTTTTGTTTAATATTCAGGTGGGCCTAAAAAAGAAGAAAGAGAACATGTGGGTCCCTGTAAATTGTATTTCGCCGCAAATGGCATGTGAAATACGGTTTTTTTTTTTAATTTTTAATTTTAAAAATGACGAGAACTCGACACGTGTACGTATTGGATTTCTGGTATGTTTTGCAGCGAAATTGGTGGCCTTATAAGGAACTCAAAAAAACCAACCCTTAAAAAGGCAACATGTTGCTACAGTGTTCTCTGCAGTAATTTTCAAAGGTTATTATATCAAAATGAAATAAATATATACTGTAGTTGGATATATGTGGTAAAATGCAAGCCAAGTAAAATTTCAATGGTTTGGGTATATCAACTAGCATAAATATAGATTTTAAATTACTAGTGTATAGGATAGTTTATTATTATCAAAATGAAATAAAGATATACCGTATTTTCATTAGGTTAGGTTATTATTGTACTATTATATCATTTACTAGCATTTATTAGGTGGCTATATTTCTTTTAAATTGTAACGCTATATAACGGTAAGAAAAAAGAAAATATGGACATTTGGGGCTGTTACTAGCTGTTTTTTTACATTCAAAATCTCACTTTTTTAAAGATTTTACCACTTTAAAAACACTATAATACTTCCAATTTTTATATACCCTTCCACTATTTTTACATCTCAACACCTAAAACAATACTTATTTTTTCATCAATAACCACTATGAATCCCAACAACTATAATCCCAACAACTATGATCATTACGATATTTATTTTCAAGACGAATCGGAGTGGTATATGCGGGGTTTTGAAGCTTATGAACAATTTTTAGCTTTGTGTAATCCGGAAGCCGGGAGTTCGAGTTCGGGTCGTAATACTAGGACATACATACCACGTGAACGAGAAGAGGCAGAAGAACGGCTATTGGAAGACTATTTTGGCGACGAAAACAATCCTCCTAAATACTCGGAGAGGAATTTTAGGCGAAGGTATCGTATGAGTTCTAGACTTTTTAAACAAATTGTCAATGATATTACCAATTACAATGCCGACCCTCTACCTGAATACTTCCATTTTTTTAAAAATCGAATTGATTGTATGGGTCGGCCAAGTATTAGTCCTATAATGAAATGCACAGCCGCCATACGCCAATTGACATATGGTTCAACACCCGATGCATTTGACGAGTACTTGCAAATTGGTGAACGTTGTTCACGTGAGTGTTTACTAAACTTCACTAAATGCATCTATATTTTATACGTAGAAGAGTTTTTAAGAAAGCCCAATTAAGATGATATCGAAAAAATATATGCATTGCACGAAAAAGAACATGGGCTCCCGTGAATGCTCGAGAGCATTGATTGTATGCATTGGGATTGGAAAAATTGTCCAAAGGCCTTACATGCTAAATTCAAAAGACGTGATCATAAATACCCGACTTTAATGCTAGAAGCTGTGGCGGATTATACTTTGCGGATATGGCATGCATCTTTCGGTGTTCTGGGGTCAAACAACGACCTCAATATTTTATATGGTTCACCGTTATTTGATGACTTTCTTGCCGATAAAGTTCCCGATTCTCCATTTGTAGTAAATGGAAAAAACATACAACAAAGGTTACTATGTAGCTGATGGAATTTATCCCGAGTGGTCTACGTTTGTCAAAACATTTTCTATTGCAAGAGAGGAAAAACAAATGAAGTTTAAAATAGTTCAAGAAAGTTCAAGAAAAGATATTGAACGAGCTTTCGGAGTCCTACAAGGTCGTTGGGGAATTATACAACAACCCGCACGTGCTCACCAAATCAACACGTTACGAAGAATCATGTATTGTTGTATAATATTACATAACATGATAATAAAAGATCAAAAGTTCGCCGTTACTGAATTTAATGAAATATTCGTTAATCCACAACCCAATATGCAACGTACTTGGGTCGAACGATGCGACTTACATATTAGGAAAGCCGAAGAACTTCGAGATAGAAGAGTGCACAACGAACTTCGGCAAGACATTATCGAGCATTTATGGAACTTTAATCACTAAATTGTATTTTTTTTGGTATCGTTATTTTAGTTTGTATTGTCATTTTATGCTCTTTTTTATTTTTATGTAATGTGTTTTATATTAATAAAATTAAATTTTAGTTATATGTATTGTTTTATTTAATGAAATTAAATTTTAGTACTTGTTTATGGTTGACAATAAACGAGGAAGATGACTTATCAATGTTTGACAATAAATGAGATGACTTAAATGGTTGACAATAATGAGAAAGATGACTTATCAATGGTTGACATTAAACATCTCTTTATAAATGCACTGTTATTCTTATATTTTTTACATACAAAGGATATGGATCCGGAAGACGCGGCTATCATCGAGGCAGAAAAAAATAAGGACTCGGGCTGAATATTTTTCCAAAAACTAGATCATTTCTATTTTTGATGTATTGTTTTAATTTGATTTTTTTTAATGTAATGTCTCTTTAATTTATGTAATGTTTTTTTTTTTTTTTTTTTTTTTTTAATTTTTTTAATTTATTATTATTATTATTATTATTATTATTATTAAAGTAAAGTAACTCCAAATACCGTCTTCCACGAGTTATGGGTCCCAATACCGTCTTCCACGGTGTATGAGGGAGGTTGAGACGTAGACAGCCTTACCCCTACCTAAAGTAGAGATGCTGCTTCCGGTTCAACAACGGCAGCAACAAAAGCGAAAAAAAAAATGACATCATTCAATTTAAACGCATTTTCAAAGGAAATATGACATCCATAAATGACGTCGTCTCACCCCTAAATGGTGTCGTTTCGTCCAAGTCAAGTCTTGAACCGACCAAGGCTAGACGGCGACGTTTTTGAAAGGCCAAAACGCATCATTTTGACATTAAACGCGATTATTTGTTTCGCTATGTATAAAAGGGGTAATTATTATTAAGTTTGAACTATTTAAGATTTTGATGAAAATGTCATATCAAAGCATTCTATAATGGTTTAAATTCGTAAAGACCTTAGATTTTCAGAAGATATAAATGTTAACATGAAAATTAGTAAACATCCAAGCCAATATCACATCATTGCTATGGATTTGACATTTATGCTCCACAAAAGAAGCCTGGTGTTACTAAACCGTGAAATGAACACAAAAGACGACCTGAACAAGCCTACATCAAACACAATCCTTGATAACCCGAAGGTAAATTAAAAAAAAAAAATACTAACATTACTTCAACCTACGAACATCAGAATGTACATGGTACTTACAGATGGATGGCATCACGGTGAAAGATTACTTGCCAATGCTCGCTGAAGGGTCAACGATCATGGTGCTTCCTCACAAGGCAAATCTTGAGGACGTGGCTATCTGACCAAATTCACAAGTTATTAAGACACATCCAAGGTTCATTGTATCATAATTATATATATCCATTAGTAATAAAATAGAATTGACTTAAAAAAAATTACTTGCCAATGCTTGCATACATGTTTAGCAGGTAACTATTTGGTCTTATTGCATACATGTTTAGCAGCTATTACTCAAATTTATGGGTGCAAACTTGCAAATGACTATCTTTTATACCAAGCACATATATTGGATGATAACTGCCACGGATTTAGGTGCATAATTAGTCTTAAAAGTCAGATCAAAGATGCATATCATGTCTACAAGGTAAATGAAAATCTTACATTAGTTGAAGACGAACTTCGAGCTTGAGAAGGCTCAGCAGCAGAAACATCTGGCTGCACGCCAACTTTATTGCAGCAAGTCCCTTCAGAATCCCTTATAATCCCCAGCTCGTTCTCAATCTTTGCCCACTCGCTAGGATCAATGCAGGTAAGAAGGAGACACTTCAACTCTTCATACTGAGAAGAAAATTGTGCCTCGATATCAACCCTTAAGCTCTAGGGTATCAAGTCCATAACTGATTTGATGTCGCGCCCCACTGAATGGATGACTTCATAGTCTGGATTCCCCCTCTCAACCTGCACTTTCAATCCTGCCATTTTACTCTTAATGAGACGTGACATGAAATTCTCATGCTGCAACTTTGCTGCCTCCAACATTTGTATTTTTTCTTTCTGCTCTATAATTACTTCATCTCGACTTTGTAATTTCTCCTCCAACTTGGCCACCTTGTTAGCCATTGTTACAACAAGTAACTTTTTCCTTGATCTCTTCCGTGACAGCTATAATAAAAGTAAATTGATTACTACCAACACAACATTTAGAATTGAGGTAGTTTATAAATGTAATGTATAACTAGATACCAGACACTATGATCCAAAACGATCATATGCACGCGGAAACCAAAAACCCATAATAAAAGTGTACTTTATATCAATGACTTGTACTTCGGTTGTAGACTTATACTTTACTTGCACACTTAGATTTGGATGATATAGTATTAATGACAATTGCGCCCATAGCCACTATGCCAACAAAAAGCAAAATGGGCAGATTTGTGGGCTGTTAAAAATGGATTCAGGTCAAATGGGTAATTTTAGTGATGTCAAAATATGTTGGGCGTCCATTTCTTTTACACTTAATATATAGACCTTATAAGTAATATAAGAGTCCATGTTTTTATTAGAAGCATTTAATTTTTAACCTTAAGAGTTCATATAATAACCCCAAATTGACCCATTTTTTTGACTAAATACATATAAGTGCTAGTGGACCATTTACATGTGAAAATTCACGAGTAAATAATATGCCAAATGTTACGACAAATACGAATATGATGGCAAATACATAGATCATAGAGTCATGTAAATACCTGAGGTGAATTTAAGTTGCAAGTAGCATTTGGAGAGTTATCAAGCAAGTATTTTCTGACTTCACTTGGTATTGTTGGTATAGGGTCTGTACGCATCTGTGGCGGGGGATTTATCTTCAGACACTTCAAGTTATTGAATGGACAAGGTTCATGGGAGAGTTGATCCAAGTTTGACGAGAGAGTCTGGACACATAATACACACAAGACAGAACACACTATAATACATTATAATGTAAATAATTTGTCTTTCCCTCTTAACTACATGATTTTAGACCAAACAGCCTAGCACAAGTACCGTACTAGTATGTAACAAAACAAAAATTATAACTACTGTTTAGTATTACATTCATAGCCAGTACAACAATAAGATGCATATGAATAGATGCATACATATCCCTTCATAAGACATACTAAAAAGTTATAGTTTCATTTCTATTAGAGTACAGAATAAAGATGGTGCAGCAAGTATGAGACTCCCTAGAACTAAAGTGCCTTGGATAATTGTGCGACAACCATTGGATCCGTAGCTAAGTATTGTGATCCTTTTAACTTCAACCAGTGTGAGATTGGGAAATTCTAGGTTTCGGGCATAAATCAAGAACCACACCCCATAAAACATAAATGAGCTAGTTCCAAGTTTCTACGCCAAGCCTAAATACAAGTATTTTATTGGATAACTCTTAGCATTTGGAGAGTTATCAAGCAAGTATTTTCTAAGCTTAGAATCGTAAAAGGCAACTGAATTGTACAATCAGGTCTCTCTAAATCCTAAACCCCAAGCCTAAATACACACTTGCGTATTTTATTGGATATACTAGAAGAAGATTGCATCCATACTTTACTGGACGAGTTTAAAGGCTACATGTTGACTTTGTCTTGATACTCAAATATTATAGAGTGTCCGAATTTGAGATTACAATTAGAATGTTTAGAAAGAACCATGCCAATTGGCATGTGCATACCTCAACCATGTCCATGTCAAGGGTCAGAACTTTGACAAAGCTGAGCTTCTGGAATAAATCGAGTAGTCGTGGGAAACCTCTCTTCTTATGTACATGGTAATTTGAATCACAGAGATTCACTTTCTCTAGAGAATTGAAGGCCTCAACAGACAACTGCAGAAAATTAACGCCATCACATTTACAACGGTTACTGATTGATGCTGTCAAATTCTCAAGTTGGGGAGCCACCACTTTGAAAACCTTTGGATATGAGCAAACATTTGTAATTGTAAGATTAGAAAGTTGCGGACAACCAATGGTGACTATCCCGAAGCCATACATGGAACACCTATCTAATGTGAGGTCCTTTAAGTTGACAGATTCGGAAAAAAGGTTAATATTCTTCTTATCATAAAAACCAAATGGCACACCACTCAAATTCAATGTTTCTAAAGCTGGAAGTTCCCATATTAATTCTGGATAGAAACAGGTACCATAAACACAGGAATAATAGGGATATCCTACTTCAATTGTGAGATGTTTCAGAGTGTGAGAACTGAATAAAAACACTGGGAACTCATACGATCTTTTCGTGATCCATTGAATATTCATTCGCCTGATATTATGTGAGTATGCATAGTTTACAATACTTTTAACAACAAACTTGGTGGCTGTTCCAGTGAATTTGAGATCCACTGCAGAAACTTCTGTATGATTGTTGCGGTGACAAAGTGCTTGTTTCACAAATTTGGCAAAATGAGGCAACTTAGGGAACACCTGACTGTCTAGGTTAAGATAAGGCACTGAGGTCCAAATATGCTTCCATTTGTGAGACAGTGCACTAGTCTGAACAGCATATTTCATATCAAGAAAAGAGAGAATGTGATGAATAATATCATCTGGCAACTTGCTTATCCTATCTTCTTCTTCTGCAGCGATACTTGCTCTTTCATGTACCAAATCCATCTCCTCCTCCCTTCAATCAATGTTTTACGCTTTGCTTTGTTGTTTGCTATCCAAAGCACCTGAATTTTTAGTAAATTATTTAATGAACTAAATAATGGCTGACCTTACATTGGTATGATTCGAAAAACTATGGAGAAAGAAAAAGCAAAACACAACCACTTAAAAAACATACATTCGAGGTACTTGCATATCATGGTTTATAGATCTTGATTAAGAGTTGACTGGTTTTTTCACAGGAAATGGTACAACACATAATGCGCATATGAATTGTCTTCATGCACTCCGCTTAAAAGGTACAGTATTAAGTTTTGAAAGGAAAAAAAAAAAAAATCAACTTTCTTGCAGAAAAAATGACATTGATAATAACTAATAAACAAATTAAACAACTCAGTTTTATTATATGTCCTTATTCACCTATTCTAATTCTTGAAGCCTAACTCCCATTAAAGGTATTAAAAAAAAAAAAAAAAAAAAAAAAAACTCAGTTTTCTATAAGAATTAAAATAAAAAAAACATGCCCAAATCGAGTTTTTGTACAAAATTATTACAGAAAACCCACTTTTCAAATTTATAACTAACTTTTTGAAAAATATGCTTTAAACATTTCAACACTTTCCCTTCCACTTTTCACTTTCCTTAAATAGACAATGCACAACAACACCAACAATACTACCTAGTCATGCTAGTGTGCGGGATACGAGGGAGGTACAATGTACCGATGTAGACAGTTGCACCCTCAGCCAAGGGTAGCGGGCGCAATTTTGTCTATAAAAATTTTCAAAACTTTTCATGAAACAAAAAAGGTTACTAAAGTTTCCAAAAAAAGTTCGCCTAAGTTATTAAACTTTCATTTTGTTCACTCATGTTACGAACTTATAAAACATGACATTTGAGGTCATGTCACTCAACTTGTAAAAACACGACATTTATGTTTCTTAACATATCCAAAAATATACGATTAAGTCACTCCTATCAACACTAAAAAATGCTTCCTATATGTTCAGTAACCTAAGTGAACAAAATGAAAGTTCATTAACTTAGGCGAACTTCTTTAGTAACCCCAACAAAAACCCCAATTCATTTTCTAGAAAATGAAAATGGAAAATTATAGAACATTCTCCAAAACCTTAAAAAGTACCCAATTAACTACTTATGACACTATTAAACAAATATCCTACAAAAATGACCTAGGATAAAATAAATAAAAAACTGAAAGCAACTAATACATTGGAGAGCTTAACATCGATTATTACCTTTGCGGAAACTGAAAGTGAAGTCAATTATCGAAATGTGGATGTTCCTTCCATAGTGATTTTTGAGCTACTGTGTTACGGGGCGTATCGTCGATTATGTTTTTATATGAAAGCGGGTGCTTGTTGGGATTCCTTTTTTCTTTTTCTTTATTTAGTTTATTGCAAACGTTTTCCTTGTTGGTTTTTAAAGTAAAAGTATAGTTCAAACTTCAAATTATACATCTACTATGACTTTTAAAGGAAAAAAAACATTTTACTCACTTTTAGATCGAAAAAATGTGAAATGATCAATTTAAGAGTGAGGTCCATGAAATATAAACGAACTTTCCAAATTTTCCAAAGATTAAAAACGAACTTTCCAAATACTAAATATAGGCAATGAAACTTATTGTAGCATGTTAATATCACTAATATGACCTCTACCACCACCTTCACCACCACCATCTGCCACTATCACCACCACCACCAGGGCCGTCTCATGGTTTTGGAGGCCCTGTATCAAAATTTATTATGGTCCCTTAATCGACGAAACTTTTAAATACACGTAAAAATGGTTGATCAATATTCGATTAGATACCGTAATTTAGATATATTACAATAGCAGTGGTAACTTATGCATTTGTTTTTTTAATGTTTATTCTTCTATTTTTCTAAAATATTTTCCTTAATCTTGAATTTGTTAAAAATATGTGAAGTTAAAATTCCCAATGTTGGTAAATGGTCGTTATAAATAAAAGTTGTTCATGTAGCTCCTTTCTTGAAAACATTACCTTACAAAATAAATTAATATTACGTATAATATATTTGAAGATTTATATTATATTTTATTTATAGAATATAGGTGTAATGTTTTGTGTCCAACCGATAATTTGTACAACTTTTAAAACTGGAGTTTAATTTATCAAGTACCATAATTTAGAGGGGCTAAACTAAAAGATTATGATGCGTGGGAATTACACCAGGGTTTACCTCTTCAGGGATCTCGAGAAGCTTACAATCCCCACCAGGCAGTGTACCTGATCGATGTAGTATAGTATAATGACAAGTACCGGGGGATTAATCGTTCAGTTAGGAATAGTGTCGCTAGGATTAGAAAACCTAAAGACTAGGTCTAGAGATGAGGGATGATTCTTTTTGTATTTTTTTAGTTTAAGTAAAAATCTCGGGTTTGAAGGAGTTGGGCGGAATTAGTTGCTAGTCAACTAACCCAATACTAAGATGCAATCAAAATAAAATACTAGAAATGAAAGTAAACTAAATTATACTAGAGTTGTGAGCAATATGTGGAAGAATTGTGTTTACTTAGATTTCACTACTCCCTAGATATCTTTTACATGTTAATTACTTGTTACAGTTGCGTGGATGACGGATTGTATTCCTTAATACCATTCATGGGGTGGCGTACTTACTTCCCCAATCCTATGAGCGCCTACTTCACTCCTATGTCGAGCCGGCTAAGAAGCTCCTAACATGGGATCACTAGAATTTGCTCATGCATTAAATACAACCAATAAAACCTAGTACACATCGGTTCATGTTTCCTAAGACGTTCAAGCATGTTACACAATGGAGATCTGCCAGTTTTCTTAAGCCTAACATTGAAATCATTCATCCATTACAACCATAAACAAGTAATCAACATATAATAACATCTAGGTTTCATTACATCTAAGCAAACACAAGATAGATCTAGCCTAGCATGTTGAAATCAAGACAAGCATAAGATATATTCAAACAACACATAGACATATTGAATGAATTAAGAGAAAACTTATCTCAATTGAACATGAAAGGATTCAAGGGGTGAAAACCCTTGAAAATACTGTAAAATACGACCTAGGGTTTACAAAGTTCGGCCCTAGTATTCTCCACACAAGTTCCTCTTTTTAATGAATAAAAAATAGAAAACTATATATAGATTCTGATAGGTGACGGCGTTAAGAACAAAAGTCTGACGCCGTCATCTCGCCGCCAAATAGTTTCTTGGACTGCCTAGATCTGGGGTCTGACGCCGTCATGTATACTCCTTATGCAGGCCGTCACCAAAAATAGTCTTGACACCCTTGTTGTGACGCCTTCAGGTTTTCACTGGGTCGTCATAGATTTTACTCTTGACGCCGTCATGATTGTCTTCTTGACGCTGTCAGGTACTGTTCTTAGTATGGAAAATTAAGTCTTTGCCGTTTTCTTCACTTTTATGCTCCAAAAACGTCCGAATTGCTTCCTTTTCCAGAATTCACTCACAAAGTACCTAAAATCACAAAAGGAACGATTTAGGGTAATATTTGATCAAATAAATTCAATTCCGGGCTTAAATGACCCCTTAAAAGTGGTTCATTTTTCACCTCATCATATACCCTTACACTTGAGATTTGCTTGTCCTCAAGCAAATGCGATTTTATTCTAATCAAAACACAAGTTAGGGGTCATTTAACACTAATATAAAAGTAATTACAACAAATAATCGTTCCACTAAAGACCAAAGACAAGTACGGAGGTCATACACTAGCACCTCACAAATAGTGTTTAGATACTCACATCTCTCGGGTGTAATAAAGTAATATCACATTATGGAAACGGAAAATATCTCTCACTACCTGTCATAGCAAAATAGATTACCATAGGCTTGGGAAAGGATCAAACGTCCACCACATGGCGTAAGCACCTATGATAAACTATCAAAAAGGTCTTTTAAAGGGTTGTAACGTTAGGTGTAGGGATATGGAATACACGGTTTTGTCGGATATAGGCAGTCTTTACTGGTGGCGAGTTAACAATCTTGGTTAATTACATGTACAATGTGGCGTTGCTAAGCCAAGACTAAACTCGACTTAAGCTAATAAATGAAAAATAACAAAAAAAATAAAATAAACATAGAATGAAAAAGGGATGGTAGTCCGTATGTTTTTTTCTCTTTTTTTCTTTTTCTATTTTTTTTCTTTTTCTTGATTTTTTCGGTTTTTTTTTTTTAATTTTTTTTGCATACACTCTTACCCTACCATCCAAAATAATACATCATAGGGAATGAATATTCCCCTTACACTTGAATTTTTACATACTTTACAATAAATTAATCTAATGACTCGAATTAAGAAAATCAAAACACTTGGAGTACTTTTAAGATTAACGCACATACGGGGGTAATATATGATGTTCTTCCCCATTACTCCATAAAATAAGTACTTTAACCATCAGTCCCAATCGTCCCAAAACAATATGTACAAGGATATGACTCGACTTAGCAACCATGTAATCAATTAGATAATTAACTTAGGGTTTAACAAATAACAATAATGCACTAAAGATGAGTGTATACACGGAAGGCTAAGGCGATTTGGGTGTACATTTAAGTGGGTTGTAGCAAATTCTTCCTTTAAGTAAGATGCTTAAAGTTAGAAACGAAAAGATAGGCTCGGAGGGGTGTACTAGGGGTTTCGTGTACTAAAAATGAGCACAACTCTAAGGTGTGAGAAAAATTAATTGACTTAACTAGCCAAGTAATATGACTTAAATGGTCAAGTAATTATGATACGGGTTTAACACAAGGGTGATCCTAATGCCTCTTATCATGTAGTAAATCCTACTACACGAATGTAGTCTCACTAGCGGTCTCGGGATGCATCACTAACGCAAGTTCTAGAATCTAAATGCTATCGGTACACTTATAAGCACTAATAATAAATGCTTTTCCTATCAAATCTAAAGGCGAACCTCACAAATTTGGGTGAAAAATTTTTCTGAATGATACGGTTTTGTGCTAGTCATACGACTCCTATCCATGAGACGCTTGCTATGGCTAAAGTTTCACTCCTAAATGTTGTAAAAAAATTTAAATTTGGCGCTAAAATTGCACTAACAAGTATTTCTCATAGTTTTATTACACATCTATTATCAAACAAACAAACTCAAGCGAAAGTGTATCTGTGAGGTATCATCATTTTACCTTCCCCTTACACTTAGGATGAACATTGTCCCCAATGTTCAAGTAAAGAATGTAAAAGTGAAATAAGTAAAACGAATGAGATCAAATACTCCCCTGATTCGCTCGGTATGGATAATAAGGTGGCCAGGTTAGATCTTTCTTCAAGAAAATGAACAATCAAAGCTTCCCTTCAAGAATAATAATCATCTTCTTGTCATACATAACCTGTAAAACCTGAGAAACAGACAAGGCAACCTCGCATAAAATCGGCGGCAATCTACATATGCTAATAAAACCTAGAAAACAAAGTAAGATATAATGCTTGTGGAATGATGTTTGCAGATTCCCTGGAGATTATAAAACTAATGATTCAACAAAAACTTTAAGACTCTGTTAGAAAAACAAAACTGGTAAAATTTCCAGATTTTTACACGTGACGCCGTCAGGAATTAATTCCTGACGCCGTCAGAAGTGACCTGCAGAAATTCTTATGTTAAGTTTCCGGAAAATTTCTGAAAAAACTTCGTCCTACTTCCTGGAAAATCCTGCAAAACATCATTATGACTCGATATAAGCATTTGTCTCTAACAAGTACGAATATACATGTTCACTTAATATTGTGGAGAATCATGATCGGTTTTGTTTCTTAAAAACATATTTAGGGTTTCCTCTTACACTTATCTTTTGCAAAAATACCTTTGGATGAAGTTAAGACTGGCCAAACAACAAAGTAAAGTATTTTCACTATTTTAGTTTTGAAACATGATCTACCAACAATAAAAATAAAGTATGCATACGGAAACAAATAACAAACAAACAAAACAAAATCACACAAGACGAAGAATGAGATCATAAGCACATCCCATTATTACTAATTAACGTAAGCATAAAGATAAAAATAAAAATCATCCAAGGCCAACAAAGGCCATAACCTAAACTATTACAATTCAAATTGTTTCAAATTACATCACCATCAATAAATTGTTCAAACATAACAGACATCAAGACAGATCATTGGGGAGGGGGACCATAACGGTAGTCATAACCAGGAGGGAGGTGCCCAGTGTACCCGTAGGGAGGGTAGTCCATCTCACGACCGGGGAAGGGGTCAATCTGCAGCTGGGGCTCGATCTGATCACGGGTGGAGAGGTGATGCATCTGGTGGATGGTATGATCATACATCCTATCAAAGCGTTGGTCAGTGGTGGTCCGCCATGCGTCCACCTGACCCATCCAGTCCCCATGGTGTGCCTGCCAATCTCCCCGACTCATGTGTCGGTAGTAATCAGCTGACCCAACCTCATAATCCCCGAACTGATGTTGCTGGGGCACTCCCTCATCATCATCATCATCCTCAGCACCATCAGATCCTCCTGCCATGTACCAGGTATAGGACCCATCCACCAGCTGCATCACGATGCTCATCTGCCTGAGGGATTTAGCCCTCACTACCCTACAAGCCCCGCAGTCGCTCAAGTATCCCATGATCTGAGGAACAAGCAGCTCATAAGATCGAGTCAACCGGGTCACAAACATCCCCCCATACACCTTGTCAATATCCCTCTCCTCCACACTGGTCTTCAAATAGCTGGCTACCCAAAATGGGATGTTGCAGTAAACATCCGCTGAAAAGATGGTATATAGGTAGAAGAGATCTGAAGCAGTGACACGGTGAGTGGTGCCATAACGCCCCGACAAGCTGTATGTGATGCACCTGTGGGCTAACCTGATCACGGGGTCCCTTATTGATGTTGCCCCAGTAGTCGAGGTGTACACCCTGTTCCCAATGCTCGGCCAAAAAGTGGCGCACCTCATCTCGTTCCTCACAGTCTCCCCATGTAACAACCTCTGCCATTGAGGACCCGTGAACCCATCGGTTTGGATCCTCCCCAAAAACTCAGCCTCTAAACCTTGGGATCTCAGAAATGCCCAATCAATCATAGCACCATCATCAATGTGGTGATTAACAAGCTCCGCATACTTAGTTGTAGCGGCAACATTATCGAACTCACCCCAACTGTGGACCAATTCCCCATAGTTAACTTGTTGGGACCTAGATGAGCTGCCACGGTGTTGTCGTGATCGCTTGCTCATTTTCCTAGAAAAAGATAGAGTGGAGGGAAACGATTAGAATGAGAATTTTATTGTCTCATGCTGTCAGACACATCTGACGCCGTCAGGAAGGAGATCCTGACGCCGTCAGACCAAGCAGAAATCGAACCATGCAATTACGAGGGAAAAATCAATTTTCAAACTCTAAACCCATTACCCAAACACTCCTTTATGCAGAAAACATGGGTGGGGGTCAAAAAATCCGTGGTGTGAAAGATTTTTCCTTAATTAACACATGATTCAAGTAGGACAACATCATCTAATGGTAACCTCATGATTACAAATCATCAAAGGGGAAGGCATTACGATTTATCAAAGATGGGTCAAAAATGAGGTTTCGGATGATGGGGGTTTTCAAAATTGATTGAACCTATGGATAATTGAACGAAAAAGAGTGAAGAAAAACTACTTACCAAGTGGAGATTTGTCACGGAAGATGTCGGATTGGATGATGGAGACTCGGAGGTGGAGCAGCAATTTGGGTGTGATTTGTGGGGTATGAGTTGAAAGTGATGGATTTTGGGTTATTATTGCTGAGATAGCGAGGTGACGGCGTCAAGAGTTAACATCTGACGCCGTCAGATGGTCGCATCAGGAATAATAAGTGGTAATTCCACATTCAATCCCTGCACTAGTGTGAATAGCTAAACTCAAGTAAAAACTATGAGTAGCTATCCCATTAGTGAAGTCCACCAAGGTCGAACGTTTTATTACTGTCACGGGAAGAGGTATGGTTGTAGAAAGGGGTGGGTGAGGTTTTAGTTAAGTTGTAGCCTTCACATCGGTCAACGGTGGGTACAAAGAGGTATTGCTCCATAGAGGGTCTCAAAGCGGTGGTGTTTTTGAGGTGCAACCTCTTCACACCAGGTTTAAAACCAAAGGAACGTCTCTTGCACAAATTTGGGAGCGTGGTTTGCAAGCATCCAACGAAAATGTTATGAAATTGCGAATTCTTCTCTTCCTGAGGATGCTCACAAAAGTAGGAAGTGATTGACGGCGAAGCACTTGAAAGGGATGTCTCGTTATCCTCTTGGTCAAACACCAAAGGAGTTGGAACATCAATTTTTTTTTTGATTTTTCTTGGTGCGGATTTTTCCTTGATCTTCTCTTTGATCCTTGATATGAATTTGTCTGCTAAATCCATAAAAGCATTGCGAGTGCTTTCCATGCGTGCTTCTAAGTGCCAGATTTGTTTTTCCTGATTATTCACGAAGGTTACCATTATCCCTTCGAACTCCTCTTGTCGTGAACGTTCAGGAAAATTATGGTTGATAGCTGCATTCCTACGTATATTAGGATTCCTTGCGGTTTCAGCAACAGGTATTTTAGCTCTCATTAATTCTTTTACCTACTTCTCGATACTTCCTAATAATTGTTCTTGGGTGGCGTGTGTGTAATCAAGTTTCCCCTTACTTGAAAACATCGGGTCCTCCCATCCTTCTTCTTCGTACTGTGCCAACCCCTCAAGAACTTTCCAGCATTCGTCAATGCTAAGTCTATTTAGCCTGCCCCTGGCTGCGTAATCTATAGCCCTCCTTGTTTGATAGTTAACTTTATCGTAAAAGATTTGAATCAGGAGCCCTGGTTCGATGCCATGATGAGGGACTTTTCGGAGTAGGTCTTTGTATCGTGTCCATGCTTCATAAAAGGTTTCACCTTGACATTGTTGAAACATCAAGATGTCATTTCTAAGCTTGGTAGTTCTCCCCGGTGGGAAAAATTGAGCAAGGAAACGAGTGGTGAGATCATCCCATGAGGTGATGGATCCCGCGGGTAAACGTTCAAGCCATTAGCTAGCTTGATCACGTAGAGAGAATTGGAATAGGCGTAATCGGGTCGACTCTCTAGTTGTAACATCAAGGTCTATAGAATCTACGATTTTAAGGAAGTCCTTGAGATGTTGATTTGGATCTTCGGAACAAAGTCCCTGGAATGCACATCCGCTTTGCACCAACCGGATGGTGTTGGATCGCAAGGGTGACACATTGGCTCCTTGGGTGAGCTCAATGGTGTTTCGGTAGCCTTGGTGGCTAGGTCGGGAATACTCTCCTAGGGTTCGGGGCCTAAGAGGTTGGTTAGCTAGTGGTGAGTTTTGTTGTGGTGGGATGATGGGTTCAAAGATGTTACCATCGTCCATGATGTCGGATGGCGAAGAGTTACGAACAAAAACACGAAGAAATAAGATAGACTAAAGAGAACCTAAAAAATAAAAATAAAAATAAAATCTTACTAGAAAGGAATCTAGCAAGTAGACCTAATAAAAAGAAATTCTAACCTAGACAATAACTATTCCCCGGGCTGCGGTGCCAAAAACTTGATGCGTGGGAATTGCACCAGGCTTTACCTCTCGAGGGATCTCGAGAAGCTTACAACCCCCACCAGGCAGTGTACCTGATCGATGTAGTATAGTATAATGACAAGTACCGGGGGATTGATCATTCAGCTAGGAATAGTGTCGCTAGGATTAGAAAACCTAAAGACTAGGTCTAGAGATGAGGGATGATTCTTTTTGTATTTTTTTAGTTTAAGTAAAAATCTCGGGTTTGAAGGAGTTGGGCGGAATTAGTTGCTAGTTAACTAACCCAATACTAAGATGCAATCAAAATAAAATACTAGAAATGAAAGTAAACTAAATTATACTAGAGTTGTGAGCAATATGTGGGAGAATTGTGTTTACTTAGATTTCACTACTCCTTATATATCTTTTACATGTTAATTACTTGTTACAGTTGCGTGGATGACGGATTGTATTCCTTAATACCATTCATGGGGTGGCGTACTTACTTCCCCAATCCTATGAGCGCCTACTTCACTCCTATGTCGAGCCGGCTAAGAAGCTCCTAACATGGGATCACTAGAATTTGCTCATGCATTAAATACAACTAATAAAATCTAGTACACATCGCTTCATGTTTCCTTAGACGTTCAAGCATGTTACACAATGGAGATCTACCAGTTTTCTTAAGCCTAACATTGAAATCATTCATCCATTACAACCATAAACAAGTAATCAACATATAATTAACATCTAGGTTTCATTACATCTAAGCAAACACAAGATAGATCTAGCCTAGCATGTTGAAATCAAGACAAGCATAAGATATATTCAAACAACACATAGACATATTGAATGAATTAAGAGAAGACTTATCTCAATTGAACATGAAAGGATTCAAGGTGTGAAAACCCTTGAAAATACTGTAAAATACGACCTAGGGTTTACAAAGTTCGGCCCTAGTATTCTCCACACAAGTTCCTCTTTTTAATGAATGAAAAATAGAAAACTATATATAGATTCTGATAGGTGACAGCGTCAAGAACAAAAGTCTGACGCCGTTGATGCGTGGGAATTGCACCAGGCTTTACCTCTCGAGGGATCTCGAGAAGCTTACAACCCCCACCAGGCAGTGTACCTGATCGTTGTAGTATAGTATAGTGACAAGTACCGGGGGATTGATCGTTCAACTCAGGAATAGTTTCGTTAGGATTGAAATTAATCTAACTAGGTCTAAAGGTGAAGGATGATTCTTTTTGTATTTTTATATTTTATGAAAAGCAAGTAGAAATCTCGGGTATTGGAAGGAGGGGCGGAATTAGTTGCTAATCAACTAACCCAAAAGCTACTAATTAAACTAATGTGCAAGAAAACTAAACTAAGGTTCTACAAGATAAGTGAAGCATGTCTGCCCATGATATGTTACTCCTTGCTAGCTATCCAATTCTACCTATTGAATTGTCACACCTTGTTTTAATTGATGGGTTGTGTTCCTTAATACCATTCATGGGGTGGCGTACTTACTTCCCCAATCCTATAAGCTCCTATTTCACTCCTATGTCGAGCCGGCTAAGAAGCTCCTAACATGGGATCACTAGAATTCGCTCATGCATTAAATACAACCATAAAAACCTAGTACACATCGGTTCATGTTTCTTAAGACGTTCAAGCATGTTACCCTATGGAAGTCTGCCAGTTTTCTTAAGCCTAACATTGATGAGACATTCAATCAAAACAAGAATCAATAGGAAACAAGAATTATAAACTAAACCAAGTAGATCTATTGAAGTTGTCACGCCTTAATTGATGGAGATAGACACACACATCAACAAGCCCTAATTGATGGAGATAGACACAAACATCAGCAAGAAATCAATGAGATCTAATCAATTATACACAAGTTTCACACAATCATAAGTAGACACAAGGTGAATTAGCCAAGCATAATTAATAAAGAACAAGCAACAATAATTATAATTGAAGACATGAATTAAGATAGAATCATCAAACCATTACAAGATATTTATGGAGTGATTGAAACCCTCTAAGTTGCTGGAAAAACACCCACCTAAACCCAGGAATCGACATTAGGGTTTAGGGCTTACAAAAAGTGAAGTTATGATATTATATTTATAGGCATGTTTTCTGTCGGCCCATCTTGACGGCGTCAGCTAGTTTCTCTTGACGCCGTCATGACCATTTTTTCACCAAATTGTAGATCTCTTCGTCCTCTTCGCGTGGGCTTTTGAATCACCTAAATCCGAGTTCGTATGCAAAAGTTATTACAAAATAATATCAGCTACTTCGCGCGCAAGTTTTGACAAGTTAACACGTGACGGCCTTGGGTGACGCCTTCACGTTTCTTCTGGGCCGTCACCACTTCTACTCTTGACGCCGTCATGAAAATCCTCTTGACGCCGTCAGGTACTGTTCCCAGCAAGGAAAATTAAGACTTTGTCGTTTTCTTCACTTTTATGCTCCAAAATCGTCCAAAATGCTTCCTTTTCCAGAATTCACTCCCAAAGTATCTAAAATCACAAAAGGAACGATTTAGGGCAATATTTGATCAAATAAATTCAATTCCGGGCTTAAATGACCCCTTAAAAGTGGTTCATTTTTCGCCTCATCATATACCCTTACACTTGAGATTTGCTTGTCCTCAAGCAAATGCGCTTTTATTCTAATCAAAATACAAGTTAGGGGTCATTTAACACTAATATAAAAGTAATTACATCAAATAATCGTTCCACTAAAGACCAAAGACAAGCACGGATGTCATATACTAGCACCTCACAAATAGTGTTTAGATACTCACATCTCTCGGGTGTAATAAAGTAATATCACAATATGGAAACAGAAAATATCTCTCACTACCTGTCATAGCAAAATAGGTTACCATAGGCTTGGGAAAGGATCAAACCTCCACCACATGGCGTAAGCACCTAGGATAAACTATCAAAGAGGTCTTTTTAAAGGGTTGTAACGTTAGGTATAGGGATATGGAATACACGGTTTTGTTGGATATAGGCAGTCTTTACTGGTGGCGAGGTAACAATCTTGGTTAATTACATGTACAATGTGGCGTTGCTAAGCAAAGACTAGATTCAACTTAAGCTAATAAATGAAAAATAACAAAAATATAAAATAAACATAGAATGAAACGAGATGATAGTCCGTATGTTTTTTCTCTTTTCTTTTACTTTTTTTTTTTTTTTTTTTTTTTTTTTTTTTTTTTTTTTGCATACACTCTTACCCTACCATCCAAAATAATACATCGTAGGGAATGTAAATTTCCCTTACACTTGAACTTTTACATACTTTACAATAAACTAATCTAATGACTCGAATTAAGATAATCAAAACACTTGGAGTACTTTTAAGATTAACGTACATACGGGGGTAATATATGATGTTCTTCCCCATTACTCCATAAAATAAGTACTTTACCCATGAGTCCCAATCGTCCCAAAACAATATGTACAAGGATATGATTCGACTTAGCAACCATGTAATCAATTAGATAGTTAACTTAGGGTTTAACAAGTAAGAATAATGCACTAAGGATGAGTGCATACACGGAAGGCTAAGGCGATTTGGGTGTACATTTAAGTGGGGTGTAACAAATTCTTCGTTTAAGTAAGATGCTTAAAGTTAGAAATGAAAAGATAGGCTCGGAGGGGTGTACTAGAGGTTTCGTGTACTAAAAATGAGTACAACGCTAAGGGTGTGGGAAAAATTAATTGACTTAACTAGCCAATTAATTATGATACGGGTTTAACACAAGGGTGATCCTAATGCCTCTTATCATGTAGTAAATCCTACTACACGAATATAGTCTCACTAGCGGTCTCGGGATGCATCACTAACGCAAGTTCTAGAATCTAAATGCTACCGGTACACTCATAAGCACTAATAGTAAATGCTTTTCCTATCAAATCTAAAGGCGAACCTCACATATTTGGGTGGAAAATTTTTCTGAATAGTATGGTTTTGTGCTAGTCATACAATCTCCTATCCATGAGACGCTTGCTATGGCTAAAGTTTTACTCCTAAATGTTGTAAAAAATTTTAAATTTGGCGCTAAAATTACACTAACAAGTATTTCTCATAGTTTTATTACACATCTACCATCAAACAAACAAACTCAAGCGAAAGTGTATCTGTAAGGTATCATTATTTTACCCTCCCCTTACACTTAGGATGAACATTGTCCCCAATGTTCAAGTAAAGAATATAAAAGTGAAACAGGTAAAAGAATGAAATCAAATACTCCCCTGATTCGCTCGGTATGGATAATAAGGTAGCCAGGTTAGATCTTCATCCAAGAAAATGAACAATCAAAGCTTCCCTTCCAGAATATAAATAATCTTCTTGTCATATATAACCTGTTAAACCTGAGAAAACAGACAAAAACCCAAAGCATCAACCCGAACAAAGAGAACTCACAACTAGATGTAATTCCAGACTTAGGAATAAAAACAAAACAATTAAAGATATATTGCTTGTGGAATGAATGTTTGCAGATTTCCTGGAGTTTATAAAACTAAAGAATCAACAAAAACTTTAAAACTCTGGTATAAACAAAACTCGCAAAATTTTTCAGAATTTTACACATGACGCCGTCAGGAATTAATTCCTGACGCCGTCAGAAGTGACCTGCAGAAATCTTTATGTTAAGTTTCCGGTAAATTTCTGGAAAAACTTATGTCCTACTTCCTGGAAAATTCTGCAAAACATCATTATGACTCGATACAAGCATTTGACTCTAACAATTACTAATATACATGTTCATTTAATATTGTTGTGGTTTATGCTCAATTTCGTTCTTATAAACAAATTTGGGTCTCCCCTTACACTTAGCTTTTGCAAAATACCTTTATATGTAATTAAGACGAAGTTAAAAACAAAATAAAGCATTTTCACAATTTACTTTGAAACATGAACCAAAAACAATAAAAATAAAGCATGCATACGAAAACAAATAAAATCAAACAAACAAACAAACAAACAAATAAATAAAGCTTGGGTTGCCTCGCAATAAGCGCTTGTTTTTGTTCGAGTCACGAGCCTGACTCTACCCTTATTTAACAGAAATAAGGGAGGTTTTCCCTACACTTTGAATTAAGTGTGGGTGGAAGTAGCGATACACACCCTTAGGGTGGAAATATGCCACGTGAGGTGAAGGGGGTGAGTGAATGGCTTCCTTCATCCTAAAACTACCCGGATAATATTGGTTGATGGATGGGTCGGTTCCTCTTTTGTCTCCTAGAAATATATCTAAGGATGGAAATGTGTGTAAAGATTGATGTTCCGGTTCATCAACACTAGGAAATTCCCTAGAACTAGGAGTAAGGTTATCACTACAAGTATTCAAACCTATATCCTCAAGTGGTGCCTGGTCCAAGGGTTCTACCTCCATTGGAATTCCTAAAGTTTCTTCTACTTCTTCCGGGTAAGTCACGGGCGGTGTGTGTGCCTCAAATGATGGTTGAGTATTTTGTGGGCTTATGTTATTGACCTCATCACTCCATGTGTTAATATCACCTATATCCTCAACATGTGTTTTATTATAATCTAGCCCTAACATTCTCCCAAGTATCTCATGTGTTTTAACTAAACTTACGATATATTATAAAACCAAAAGTTTTACTATCGTTAAATTAACAACTCACGTAATCAAAAACTACTCGCGATTAAACCATTAAGACTATCAAACACTAAAACTTGCCATATATTATCTAGGTCATGTGTGGAGCCGTTCCCTTTTTGCAAACTGAGTATCGATATTTTTACCACTATACCACTAAGGTGAGTTCATAGCCCACTTTTATAAAATGATTGAGGGAAAAGCAGTCAACTAAATTCAACCACGGATGTGGTCAAACAAGTCAAACTCCTAAGGCTTAATGCTCCGCGGAAGTATAAAGTTTCCCCGGGTCGTTATGTCCCGACGAGGTGTGGATTGTAATCAAAACGGTTTCGTGATCGGGTGAATTTGGACAGAAATGGGTTTGAGATTGATCTGACTAAGGAATCTACTAAGAAATAGCTTAAACAAGCTATATGAATAAGACTGGAAAGCTAGGAAAAACCAGAAACATTTAAAACCTAAAAACGCGTACGTTCACGTTTTAAATAACGTGAATGTACAAAATAAAACACGAGTTTTCGTGAAATAAAATACTTACAAAGATGAAAATCACATTTTTACAACCCTAATAATATAAGAAAGTTTTTAGAAAATTAAAATTAATATTTACACTATTTAATTAATTATTATTAATTAATTACTATTTCTTAATTACTTATTAATTATTTAAAATAACCTAAATTATAACTAATTATGAAATTACACTAAAAATATGAAAATGTAAAATAAGCTTAGAAAAATAAAATTAAAACTTAGAAAAATCTAAAATAATATAAAACTAATTTTTAAAACAGAAAATATATTTTTAAGACTATTTAAATAATTATTATTAATTATTAACTAATTATTAATTAATAAAAACTAATATTAATTATTAAAAATACTAAATGAAAAGAGAAAAATATGAAAAAATTACAGAAATTATTTTACAACTATAGGAACTTAAGAAAATTATAAAAACAGAAAGTGCTTAATAAAAATAAGCAATTAAGCAATAAGCTTCTTAAATAGAAGCTATCACTTTAGGAAAATTTGGCTTTTTTGAGTTTTCTTTTTACAAAACTACTTTAATACCTAAATTATGAAACTTTAATAAATGGACCTTGGTAGAATCTTAGAAATAAGCACTACAAGTGCTTATTAGCTTGACAGTTGACTTTGGTCAAACTGTCAAGCCATAAGTTTTGAAATAAGCTTGAACCTGAAACCAAGGGTAGATTAAGGTTTGTACAAGCTACAAGGACAAAAAGGAAGTTAAAAGGTACACTGGCTTATACTTATAAGCTCATAATAAGCAAATAAGCAATTCCCTAGCCTGCCAATCCAAACAGGCCACTGAGGCACTTTTACAAGCCTATGGAGCCCACAGAAGAGCTTGGAAGCTCAAGTAAAAAAGTGATTCAATAAGCTGAACCAATAAGCTCTCTAAAAAGCTAGTAGTGAAGCTCTGGGGCCCACAAGTGAGGGCATGATAGGGCCTTGAGTGTTGGAACTAAAACTGACTACTCAGCAGATAAGCAAAAGGGGACAGATTTGATGGGCAATGCAGCCCTAGCTAACAAGCTCAAAATCCAAAGGTAAGACCTAACACTTAAAGATGAGCTTATTGGCTTTTAAAAAAGCCAATAAGCTCATTATGAGACCCACTGAAGAAGCCAGGAGAGCTAATTAAAAATGGGTGTTTGGGTTGAGTGTCTGTGTGCAGGGGATGACTATGCCCTGCAAGCTACTTTGGCAGGGTGTGGACACCACAAGAAAAATCATAAAAATGCAAGCACCATGGAATCATGAAATTGAGCTGGTAGAGAGCAAATACAAACAAGTTTCAAGCTTTAATCTATAGCACAAAAATCAAATTAATTATGTGAACTTTTGGAAAAATCTGAACTGTGTAAAGTTTGACTTTATAACAAAAACATGAACTTTGACTATGGTGAGATTCTAATGCTCCATGCTTACTTGCAATGCTGTTTGAAGCTAAAATAAAGCTAGATTAACCTAGAGTTACTAGTTATAAGCTAATGTGATGACTTATTGAACCACATATGCAACACAGTAAACAGATGTGAGACCACTCAAATGATTTTGACTTTTTAAGGCTTAAGACCAAAATGGAATGCTCAATTTCAGTTACCTAGACCTGAGTTATCATATGGCATTCACAAATAGCAACAAATATCACCAAGCAACCTCTGAAACAGGTAGTCCCAAACACCCCTTCACAAGGGACTATTTTGTGATTTACACTACAAGAAGCTTAGAAAGCCTATAAAAATGTAAACTAGGTACTGATTAGGTTATGTTATGTGTAAATGAGCAGTGATGATCAGGTTATAAGCATTATTTATGAGCTAAGTTCAAGAAGCTAGGTTGAGCTTAATGATCAGTTGAGCATCAAAACTGAAACCACCACTACCTAGGTCACCACATGAGCATACACAGAAACATGAAACATAAATAAGCATCAAAGCATCACTGAATAAGCAGAAAACCAAAAAAAGCAGATAAATAAGCTATGGGGAATTAGTCCTAATAAGTTAATTAAGACAATAATTAAGAAATAAAACTGAATTTAAATAAAGCTTGAGATTTAAAGTTCAATGCTGCAAACTTAAACAATAAACTAGAAGTTAAACTACAATTACACTAATAATTTATTTTTACATAAATTTGGCTACCAAACTATACTAAAAAATCTACTACTGTCTCTGCTTCCCACTTCTGTAACAATTCGCAATTGCAGGTTAACTTTTATTCCCGAAAATTTTACTATTCACTTTTTACTATTCACTTTTCACTATTCATCTCAGAAATTTTTATTTCATATTCTCGTAAGTTAAACTATTTTAACGATAATCCGAGAGTTTGACGCTCGTCGGATCATTTCTGTAAAAATCACAAAGCCGTGTCCGAGATTTACTTTTAGGTTTAAACGTCCTTCTAGCATCCCGATATATCCATAAAACATTATAAACAATAGAAATATGATTTTCTATCATTTTATGACAATTCCAAAAGTTTCGGAATTTTAGGTTTTCCAGTTCAGCGTTTTACGCGAATTACGCGTTTTAGACCCGTGTTTCCAGTTTTTAGCAGGGTTTTCGCACCCGATAGAACCTACCACTCATTTTATATTTTATTATGGACTATATTGACATGTTTAACCATATTTATAAGTTTCATATTTTTAGGATACCCGGTTTTACGTTTCGTGGCCTAAAAACTTACGGTTAGCAATTTACGGAGTCAAAACTAGTTACATACTTAGGATATTATCATCCAAAGACCATGACTACTCATCTAGTCACCCTTATCATGTATAAACCGACTTAGGGGGGTAGGAGTCATCATTTTGTGGCTTGATCTTGACCATTGATCTCTAGGATGTTTACAAGTGTCTAAATTAACCATGGTTACATTCTAACCCAATATATGGTTAACTATTTTTCTCATCCTATAAATAGCCAACTAATAACACATAGAAAACTTGCACCACACCTTCTTATAACCTTTAAGTCCTAAAACCTAAGGCACTTTTCTTATATTTTGTAAGAAAGTTAACTAGTTTTTGAAAGAAAACTAGTGTTTGATCTTCAATCTTGGAAATTTTCTAAGAAAAGTTGTTATAACTTTAAAGTCTCCAAAAAGACGTCGTTATAATCTTCAAATAGCTTTGGACTTCAAGAAGGCGTCGTTATAATCTTCAAATAACCTCGGTTTATCATAGGTTGCAAAGGAGGAAAGCTTGTTCAAACAAAGTCCTAGTTCTTGTCCTAGTTTCCCTTTTTCATTAAGGCCAAAAGTTGTAAGCAAACCCTAACATACTTTCTTGCTTAATTATCATTTTCATGCTCTTTGTGTTCCTTTCATGCTATATATGTTCTTGTTATTGTGTTCATGATGTTTAAAAATGGATAAAACAAGTATTGGTATACATATGTTAACTTATGACAAGTAAACAAGCAAACTAGTGATTTTTATGGAGAACCACGACCAAAATAGTATAACTTTGATATTTGACACTTATTTACTGTTAAAGAGGACTTAACAAGGAAAACATAGCAATTTGAATCACCCAAAACGAGTATACGAGTCAAAAGTTATGACCATTTGAAGTTAGCGAAACCAAAACGGCAAATCTGCCTAAATTGCATTCTGATCAAATTATGATTTTGAAAGTCCCACTTCTGGTCCGATTCATCAAAAAGTTAAAACACGAAAGTTGTCTGGAACGACGTTCTCGTTCAGGATTAAAGAAGCTCAAGACCTGAAAATGCTTTCTGAGTGATAAATTTCTTCAAATTCTTAACAGCCCATTTTTAGACCAAAGTTACTATATAATGATTATATTTAGATGAGACCAAGAGGTCTAATGACCTAAAGCCAAGACCACAACCATGGCTAAAGCCAAGGTTGAGTCTCAAGACCATGGTAACAATGACCAAGGTCACGGCAAAGCCACGGCTAAAGACCATATAACTTTTAAAGATCAAAACTTATATATATGTTATCAAATACTACAATAGTAGGGAGCCTCATGTGAGGAGTTCATTGAGTAAGCCGTCGAGACGAGTTGTGGATTTACGAGTTAAAGTGTCCTGGCTCCTCGAACGTTTACTCCATGACTTCTGAATTATGTCGGCCCGAACGGTAGTAAGAGATTTACAACCTATACATGTTTCATAGACCATTTATATTCAAAGACTTACACTATATACTAAAGTACTACATCATGAACATTATGCAAGACATATATTGGAAATTCGTCGTACTCTTAGACGTTACTCCAAACCTAAGTCGCAACGTTCTATTATAGGCTGCTCTTAGAGACTTTCGCGATTCGACTACCATTTTCATTACTCACTACATAGACTTAAGGTGAGTCATAGCCCCTACTCTTTTCGTACTTGTTTTAAACTCTTGGGGGGGGATACATGCTCAACTACTTGCTTACTTGTACAAATACTCAAAACGTTTATACGTGACTGTGTTATACTTGATTGTCTTATACTTGATGGCATTATACTTGATCTAATACATACATGACTGTCTTTTATCTTTGGGAAGTGGCTCCCAGTTGTCTTTGGGAATTGGCTCCCAGTTGTCTTTGGGAATTGACTCCCAGTTGTCTTTGATACATCCTAACATTTGCGAATGTTTGGATACATCATAAAAGTGAGGTCTTCGGAGATGAAGTAGAGACTCACTACTAATTGCTTAATTGTCTTGATGAACTTATACATGTCTTTATTATACTATATTTGTAGCAGTGGGTTGTGAACACACAGGTTACAAGTCTCTTATGGCGGGACTTGTAACTGAGTGGATTCACGATGCCTTTGCTGTGTGAACATTCTTTTAAGGCTTTTCAACTGTTTTAAGACAAACTCTATGAACTCACCAACCATTGTGTTGACACTTTAGCATGTTTATCTCAGGTTAGTAAGGCGATAGCTAGTGCGAGGAACTTAGAGTCAAGCTACATATTCTGAAGACTTACGCTTTTATCTTTTACCATTCAAAACTTTGTATACATTTATGTATCATACTTTGGAATCTCATGTTTGTAACTTTGAATTCATTAATCGAATGGTAACTTTTCAAAACGTCTCATTTAGAGTTCGTTTTCTATACCTTGTACTTTGTATTATGAAGTAGCACCCCTATGACACAGTCTTCCGCTGCGGTATTTTGGGGGTGTTACAGATTGGTATCAGAGCCTTGGTTATAGAGAACTAGGTTGCATTTAGTGCCTAGACTATAACTGCTATATACGTTGGGACCTTCCTCTTTATTTGCCTTACACACAATACATACACATATGCTTTTTGGTTAGAGGTTTGCTTAGTTCCACGCTGTTAGATGATGTGACTTTAGTATTATAAGGAGCCCCAGAGATTCGTCGAGTCATTAAAAACATGGAGCTCAGTAATAACTAATTAGTTAACTTGATCTTGTGACAGTTCTTGTTTGATGAGACACAAGATTTGAGTTAAATAATATTATTGCTTAGCTTTAGGGATTTGATGACTTGATTATCTTACTATCGGCCTCAGAAGGCGGATTTTGTGTCGGAAATTCTTAAGTAGGATGATTTAGAATCTCCTTATTTAAATGGATTGAGACGCCTCTTCAGTTAAATAAAGAAATTGTAAATCACCGAACCATAAGTTTATGAGACCTTACTTGCATAAATTTGGACGCTTCTTTATGTAAGTAATGTGTTATAAATAAGTGGGCTTATTCACATCCGATACAACTCCTTAACCAGAATCTTAGACGAATCAGAGTGAACACCACTATTTTAGAGATCCTGAAATCCCGAATTCTCTTAGACACATCATAAGTAGTTAACATCAACTGAACTTCGGGACGAAGTTCTCCTTAAGGGGTAGAGACTGTAACAATTCGCAATTGCAGGTTAACTTTTATTCCCGAAAATTTTACTATTCACTTTTTACTATTCACTTTTCACTATTCATCTCAGAAATTTTTATTTCATATTCTCGTAAGTTAAACTATTTTAACGATAATCCGAGAGTTTGACGCTCGTCGGATCATTTCTGTAAAAATCACAAAGCCGTGTCCGAGATTTACTTTTAGGTTTAAACGTCCTTCTAGCATCCCGATATATCCATAAAACATTATAAACAATAGAAATATGATTTTCTATCATTTTATGACAATTCCAAAAGTTTCGGAATTTTACGTTTTCCAGTTCAGCGTTTTACGCGAATTACGCGTTTTAGACCCGTGTTTCCAGTTTTTAGCAGGGTTTTCGCACCCGATAGAACCTACCACTCATTTTATATTTTATTATGGACTATATTGACATGTTTAACCATATTTATAAGTTTCATATTTTTAGGATACCCGGTTTTACGTTTCGTGGCCTAAAAACTTACGGTTAGCAATTTACGGAGTCAAAACTAGTTACATACTTAGGATATTATCATCCAAAGACCATGACTACTCATCTAGTCACCCTTATCATGTATAAACCGACTTAGGGGGGGTAGGAGTCATCATTTTGTGGCTTGATCTTGACCATTGATCTCTAGGATGTTTACAAGTGTCTAAATTAACCATGGTTACATTCTAACCCAATATATGGTTAACTATTTTTCTCATCCTATAAATAGCCAACTAATAACACATAGAAAACTTGCACCACACCTTCTTATAACCTTTAAGTCCTAAAACCTAAGGCACTTTTCTTATATTTTGTAAGAAAGTTAACTAGTTTTTGAAAGAAAACTAGTGTTTGATCTTCAATCTTGGAAATTTTCTAAGAAAAGTTGTTATAACTTTAAAGTCTCCAAAAAGACGTCGTTATAATCTTCAAATAGCTTTGGACTTCAAGAAGGCGTCGTTATAATCTTCAAATAACCTCGGTTTATCATAGGTTGCAAAGGAGGAAAGCTTGTTCAAACAAAGTCCTAGTTCTTGTCCTAGTTTCCCTTTTTCATTAAGGCCAAAAGTTGTAAGCAAACCCTAACATACTTTCTTGCTTAATTATCATTTTCATGCTCTTTGTGTTCCTTTCATGCTATATATGTTCTTGTTATTGTGTTCATGATGTTTAAAAATGGATAAAACAAGTATTGGTATACATATGTTAACTTATGACAAGTAAACAAGCAAACTAGTGATTTTTATGGAGAACCACGACCAAAATAGTATAACTTTGATATTTGACACTTATTTACTGTTAAAGAGGACTTAACAAGGAAAACATAGCAATTTGAATCACCCAAAACGAGTATACGAGTCAAAAGTTATGACCATTTGAAGTTAGCGAAACCAAAACGGCAAATCTGCCTAAATTGCATTCTGATCAAATTATGATTTTGAAAGTCCCACTTCTGGTCCGATTCATCAAAAAGTTAAAACACGAAAGTTGTCTGGAACGACGTTCTCGTTCAGGAGCAAAGAAGCTCGAGACCTGAAAATGCTTTCTGAGTGATAAATTTCTTCAAATTCTTAACAGCCCATTTTTAGACCAAAGTTACTATATAATGATTATATTTAGATGAGACCAAGAGGTCTAATGACCTAAAGCCAAGACCACAACCATGGCTAAAGCCAAGGTTGAGTCTCAAGACCATGGTAACAATGACCAAGGTCACGGCAAAGCCACGGCTAAAGACCATATAACTTTTAAAGATCAAAACTTATATCTATGTTATCAAATACTACAATAGTAGGGAGCCTCATGTGAGGAGTTCATTGAGTAAGCCGTCGAGACGAGTTGTGGATTTACGAGTTAAAGTGTCCTGGCTCCTCGAACGTTTACTCCATGACTTCTGAATTATGTCGGCCCGAACGGTAGTAAGAGATTTACAACCTATACATGTTTCATAGACCATTTATATTCAAAGACTTACACTATATACTAAAGTACTACATCATGAACATTATGCAAGACATATATTGGCAATTCGTCGTACTCTTAGACGTTACTCCAAACCTAAGTCGCAACGTTCTATTATAGGCTGCTCTTAGAGACTTTCGCGATTCGACTACCATTTTCATTACTCACTACATAGACTTAAGGTGAGTCATAGCCCCTACTCTTTTCGTACTTGTTTTAAACTCTTGGGGGGGGGGATACATGCTCAACTACTTGCTTACTTGTACAAATACTCAAAACGTTTATACGTGACTGTGTTATACTTGATTGTCTTATACTTGATGGCATTATACTTGATCTAATACATACATGACTGTCTTTTATCTTTGGGAAGTGGCTCCCAGTTGTCTTTGGGAATTGGCTCCCAGTTGTCTTTGGGAATTGACTCCCAGTTGTCTTTGATACATCCTAACATTTGCGAATGTTTGGATACATCATAAAAGTGAGGTCTTCGGAGATGAAGTAGAGACTCACTACTAATTGCTTAATTGTCTTGATGAACTTATACATGTCTTTATTATACTATATTTGTAGCAGTGGGTTGTGAACACACAGGTTACAAGTCTCTTATGGCGGGACTTGTAACTGAGTGGATTCACGATGCCTTTGCTGTGTGAACATTCTTTTAAGGCTTTTCAACTGTTTTAAGACAAACTCTATGAACTCACCAACCATTGTGTTGACACTTTAGCATGTTTATCTCAGGTTAGTAAGGCGATAGCTAGTGCGAGGAACTTAGAGTCAAGCTACATATTCTGAAGACTTACGCTTTTATCTTTTACCATTCAAAACTTTGTATACATTTATGTATCATACTTTGGAATCTCATGTTTGTAACTTTGAATTCATTAATCGAATGGTAACTTTTCAAAACGTCTCATTTAGAGTTCGTTTTCTATACCTTGTACTTTGTATTATGAAGTAGCACCCCTATGACACAGTCTTCCGCTGCAGTATTTTGGGGGTGTTACAACTTCTCTCTTTTATACTCCACCTCTAGGGTTTTGGTGACCCACAAATGCTTTCCCACTTCTCTCACAGCCGTTGGATGGGCTCCTTTTCATCTGAGCTGTTTATATAATTTTGGCGGGAAATGGGGTATTGAAGCAGTTGGGGAGTTTGGTGTAGGTATTAATGAAGGGGGGGGGGAAATTGGAGTGTTGGTTGAGTGATATTAATGAGAAGGTGGGGTTGGTGAGAAAAATGGAGAGGAAGGGGGAGACATGGAAGCTGGAAATGGGGGAGATGAACATGGTTTGGAGGGTGGTGTGGGTGTTGACTGCCTTTGACCCGTGGGGTTTTTATTTAAAAAATATGGGATTGGGCTTGATTGGTGGGCTGGGGTAGTTTGGTGTTGGATCAGGCCAAAGGTGTGGGATTTTGGGTTTGGTTAGAAATAATACTAAGGGTCCATTTGGTATTTGTATGTAATCACAAGGACCATTTATGTAATTCTGAAAAACATAGGGGCCTGCTGTGTAATTTTCCAAAATTTACCATAGGGATCATATTTGTCACATGTGAATAATATAAGGACCAAAATTATAATTTTTCATAATTTGAAACCCCGAGGACCAAAATTGTCATTTTTCAAACTTGAGGGGTTAAACTTGCCATTTTGTGAAAAACTTTTATCCAAGGACCAATATTGAACATTTTGAATTTCCAAAGACTAAAAATGATTTTTCATCCAAAAATATCCCACCAGGGACCAAATCTGCCAAAGTTTGAAACTCTAGGGACCAAAACTGTAAATTCTCAAAACTTTTCCAATTTTTCACCAAAGGACAAAATATGACAACTTATGATTGTAAAAGGACCTTTGGTGATAATTTTCTATATTCTGAATGACCAGGGACTAATTTTGTAATTTTATGAAAGTTGGGGGACTGAAACTTCCAATTTTGCAAACTTTGTACGTTTTTCAACTGTTTTTACTCGTTTTGCATCTAAAACATATAAAACACGATTTTGAAATATTTTCAGTATTTTGATGCATTACTGAGTGTTTTTGTGTGTTTTGCAGTTCAGATTTGACCAAAAATGATAAGTGTTTGAGCACTCATCAATAAAACTGTTTTCGTGGGGAGATAATGAACACAAGTATTTTTCTTATGCTATGCCTGAAATTCTTATTGCTTAAGTACCTTATTGCCAAAAGTCCCTCATATCATGAGCCTTAGTCACTCGTAGGGTGAACGTAAATAATTGTGGATAGATCTATTAGGGATTGACAATCCCCGTTTGGTCGCTCGAGAAAGCTACCAAACGCACTTTATTTGAAATCTAATAGGTTACTGGCAAGAACCTATCCCGAGGGCCACTGTTACTATAATCCATCATTTATGATGAGATCTGTTAATCGGATGAGTGTCATGAGCTTAATGCAATAATAACTGATTTTTAACTTATAATTGTAATTCGATGCAATTATCACTATAGCTTGTGTTCAATTACTAAACTTAAACCTATGAATATCACTCAACTTTTGTTGACTTTTAGCATGTTTATCTCAGGAAATTAATGCGAAGGAGTTCAAGGCACGGAGAGGGCACTAAACCCCTATATGGGTGTTAAATAAAATGTTTTGTCATTCGCTTTTAAAAATTCATATCTTCTATGATATGTTAAAACTAATGGAACAAAATTGTACTTGAATACTTGCTTTTAAATGAATGATAAACATAACTTTAAAAACGTCTCTTTGAGTCGTTTTCTATGACGTTGACTTCGATCCTCTAAGTAATACCCCACAAAGTCTTCCGCTGCTCTAGTTGAAATTTAGGGGGTGTTACAGTTGTACTCCCGACTTATTCGCTTTGGCTTGTGGACCATTATCGACCGCAACCTCAGTTAACTCTTGCGTAGTCAACGGTGTGAAGTTTGTTGTACACAGCCGCGATGTAAAACATACAACTCAGAACAGCGGAATTTGTTCTCCTGGCGAGAAGGAAGGATAAATGTATTATGGTCAGCTAGAAGAAATTCTGGAGTTCGCGTATACCCAGTTCAACGTTGTGCTGTTTCGAGTTAAGTGGTTCGACTTGGTCAAAAGAGGTAGAGTCGTACGTTATAACACTAGAAACAACATGACACAAATTTGGGCATGTAGCACAGCGTTTGAAGATCAACCTTACATTCTCGCAACACAAGCAAAACAAGTCTTCTACCTTGAAGATCCTGCCAGACGACCACTCCATTGGACGATCGTCCAAGAAGTGAATAACAACACAACCTGGGATGTCATTGTGGCAAAAGACGATGATGATGTGATACATGGCAACAACTCATCGAATCTCCAACTGTCTGCTAATTTGAATGATTTGGCATTTGAAACCTTAAATATCGATGGTCGATCAACGTTAGTTGAGGCACCACCACCAATCATTCATGTTGATGACGACGATGAATTTATTGATGATGAGGACGACGATCCTTATGATTTAGCAGACTCTGATGCAAACAATTCTGATGATGAAGTTGAAGATGCGACTGATGCTGTTTATGATAGTGATGTAGATGTAGCAGATTGATCTTAAATTGTAACTTGTAAAACTACACTTAGCTTATTTGAATGAAATTGTTATGGGTTGTTTAAATGTGTATATTTATTTTGAATGTGTATGTATTTGAATGTGTGCATGCTTATGTTAATTTGTTCCCGAATTTCTATATGTTAATTCAACTTGTACTTTTACAGATGGCAGCAGTAGCACGAGGTCACGGTGGTGACGGTGCTGATGACCCACCACCCCCTTATCGTTCGATTACTAGCGGTCACCGTAGTGGTAAGAAACTTAAATTTGATAATTTGGATTTTGTTACTTGTTATTTTATAACGTTTTCACTCACTTCAATTGTAGGTTTGTCACAAAAACCTCGACGAGGAGGTAGAGCGAGACAAGGTGGCGGCAGGGGTGGAGGTCGGGGTGGCGGCAGGGCACAGGTCCGTGAAGCCAACAAGAACGTAGACCTCAAGAAAGCAGTGACTAGATCGGGTCCGCAATCGATCGAGTTCGAGTATCGTGATCAGAAGACATTTACTCATGTTGGGCCCCACCGCACATGGTTCAGTAACTATGTTGGCGAGCTGGTTAGGTCCTTGCCGTTGCAATATCCCTCCTGGCACGACCTTGACGAAGCGACTCGACAGGGCTTCATGAACCGACTCGGGGTCAGTTATTTTATTTTCCTTTTAATTATATCTCTATATTTAATTACTAGTTATAATGCCCGCGCACGCGCGTTGTTTTTTCTAATTTTTTGAATAATGTATTTTTTTTAATTAAAAAACGAATAATTTAATCTTTGTTTTGTTTTATTTTGGTTTTTAATTTTGTATTATTCGATGAAGAGAACTCGACTATGTGTGGTTATAATGCCGGTAAACGCACGAGATTTTTTTAACATTCTTGAATAATGTATTTTATATACTAAAAAACCAAAATGTTGACTTTCTTGACTTAGACTTGAATAAGTTTAATGCCACTTAACTTGAATAACGTATTTTTAATACATATAAAGCAAATAATATCGCAAGCCAACCATGTATAATTGATATCACACTACAACAATAATAGTACATATAACTTTAAGTTGCACACAGAAAGACACGGACTTTGTGGGTTATTCATTGTCGTCGTCTATAAGAAATTTTGCCTCAACGTGTCCACTTATAAATCCACTTCTTTCACACATCCTTTGTCTCCATCTTCGATGATTTGGGTCAATAAGCGCTGGGTAACGGTGATGAACCAAGTAAGTATCCAAAGCGTTATCAACCTGAATGTTCTCAAGAAACGCAATAAGTACTTCATGTTCAATCTTTCGAAGGCCAAATTCATCTTCCATTTGCACTACTCGGAAATAATATGCAATAATATCGTTAGTTATGGGCCTTTAAAAGAAGCAAAATTAATTTAAACTAATCAAAGACACCGTACTACAATAATGCAAATCAATAATAGGTAAGTATATCTCACATAGTATGGAGTAAGATAAAAAGCATTGTTCTTATTGTTTAAAAATATTTTGTTCTTTTGGAGGATCTTAGCATGTATAATAGCTAGTATAAAATATCCAAATCATCACAAATTTTGGTCACAAATCCGGTTCAGCTTAATTGCTAAATTAATAATATTTTATTCTCCTAAAATTATGAATAACAACTATGAATTGTTCAAAATGAAATCACCATCACCACGGGCCATGCAGTTGAACCGTATAACATAGGCTACTTAATGGATTAACATCTACTAAGTGCAGGCTTTTTCTAGCTCAAACCATTATATAGTCCTAGATCACAACAAAAAATTAAAATCAATGTCTAGATCAATAAAAGTAATCCTTTCAATAAAAGTGAGATGACATGTATGCTAGATCAATAAAACTAAGATGACATGTATGCTAAAGAGAGGTATATCTATTGACAACACCTTCTCTTAGTACCCATATATAGAAAATAACATTCAAGCCACAAAATAGAAAATATTAAATATCTTTAAATTACAAACTTTTAACCCATCAACATAACAATCTGATACAATTCATCCGTTATGTGCAAACCAAAATGTCCAAATACCTGTGATGATGCCAGCGATTGGAATCACCATGGAAATTATCTAAGACCTTTTCAGCAAGAAGTAGCAATAAGCCTTTTCAAGATTCTATAGAAAGATTTGCAGAATAACTTCTTGAAATGAGTATTCGGTATCCCATATTTGTCTGTCATTATAGACGGTAATCCTTTCATGAAATTAAAAAGAACTCTACTCCTAGATTATTACTAAACAAATATAGTTATTTTATTCATATCTGCACTAATTACTCATACAAATAATGGATCAAATTGGTTGAACGGGTCAAAGAGGTCTACAGTTTTCCAAAGCGTATTTTCTCTTCATCCAACCTTTCAAATTATAATAAATAAATAAATAAATAAATAAATAAAACTTTTCTAATCATATGTTTGGTTCACAGAGCATGAGCCGACCTGTTCTAATCAACACAAAAAGTTACCAATTTTAAGCCATTACTCAAAGCCATCTGACCCACCAAGAGTGATATCAGATACACACCTTTAGTCAGCAAGCCATAGAAAATCATGTATTCTTGGGAGATGAAACATAAATGCCTTTGAGTTTGGATCTTCTACACATCAAAAAAGCAAATTTAACACATAAGATATCCAAGTTTGATCAAAATGTGACTTTTAGTGGAAAAGCATACAAAAATCTAGATAAGAAATGCTTACTTTTGTTTGATGGTCCTATGTATACATAGTGAGTATTCACGTCTTCATACAGAATATGTTCCACTACACGCTGAGCCTTTTTTTTCTTATAATCTTCCTGGGCCATTTTAGGAAAATCGGTTCCACAATCTTGTCGACATTTACCTAAATAATTTCATTGATAAACGGCCGTGGAAAGTATATATCACCTTGAAAGTCACCATTTACTTGACTAATAACTTTCCTATGTTCACCTTTAATCGTTTAAGAGCATTTTTGTTCACCGTTTTCACAACAAAGCCACGTCAACCTGAAGGAGCTAGAATGTATATAATTAAAACAAAAACTATAATTCAGCAATCATGTTAAACAATTGAAACATGCTATAAGGCTAATTTCCCACACTCTATGATCGACTCATTATGGCGCTCTTCTTTTGTAACATTATAAGTGAAACATAAATTCATTCACATAAATAGCTCTAAAGTAATAGTTGTATCTTGTATGTGATTATGGAAATATAAAGTTAGGTCTAATATACTTTAAACTTTGAATTCAATGATGTGTCTTCATGAGCACAGAGTACTAATTTGGTTACATTAACTAACCATATGATTCGATAAAATGCCATCACAGTATCACATGACCTTTCAAAATGACAAAACTTGTTGATAAGAGGATGTAATAAATGCAGCTTCTATTTGACCCACTAAACATGAAATGTCACTTGACTCTACCAGTCTACCCATTCGTAAAAAATGGACTGATATTGCCACTTCTACCATAAACTATAGAAGAAGAGCGAAGCTGCTGTTCAAAAGATAAAACTCGTAATGCGGTACATAAATGTTGCTACAAAAAAGTCACCTCAGTAAGTAGACTCCCTTTTCAAACCTTATTCTATGCTTTCATAAGCAGACTTCGTTTTCAAACCTCATTCTATGCTTTCCTTGGACCGATTTTTATAAAATATCATGAGAACCAAGAAAGTGGAAAATGAACCTAAAAGAACAAACTATAATAGATTTTATAATCTGATTTGTTCTTTGTTTTTAAGTTTATGGTTGTATCAACATGTTTTGATAGTGATTTAGTGATTTACTTTTAGTAGTCTATGAGATGCAAGGAATATGGCATGTCATATTTAAATACATAATATCAGCTGTTCTCTATGTATATAACCATGCAAACTAACTGGATAATACATGTTTTTCTATATCTCTTTAACTTCATTTTATTTGGTTTTGTTGTTGAATACTAGTCCACTGCACACAACAATAACAACAACAATACTGAATCCCGTGGAAGGTTTGTTGCATTTAACTGGATAATATATGTTCATAAATAGTGGTATAAATCTAAATAGGCCATAGTTACCTGATAAAATATCAACGATTGTCCGGCATTGAAGACATAACTTAAAAGAACTACTTTGTTGAGATACCTGCATGGAGAAAGACATTATGCGACTACAATTTTAATGGTCCTGATCAAGGTTTCAGTTTGTCCCTTTTATCAACTTTGTCAACATTACTTCACCATTCACGATTTGGCCATTGTCACTGGATCTGTTAAAAGGCAATCAAATGAAATGTTAGATACTTAAGTCACATAGATATTTTTGCACAAATAAGCCTATTAGTTATCAAATGACCTCCATATTTTGGGTTTATTGTGTTTTGAAACCAAAATAAGCCAACATGCTCTCTAAATAAGTTAATCCAAACATCCCCTTCATGTAGCGAAAAATTTATTATAGCTTTTATAACAAATATTTAAAAACAAAATTACAGCTAGAGATGATACTATATTAGCTATTAAGCCAGTTGTGGTCTTCTCTCAATGTACGAAGATTGATATTTTCTTATCATCTAATTGATACGTAAAAAAGGACATGTATTCCCATTAACCCTACCAAAGCAATTTATATAATGCCAAAAGCCGATCACTCCAAAATTAGCTCGTTATCACTATTTTACAAACTTCAATGTTATATACGCCTTTTAGTTGGGGATATCCATGCTTTATAAGAGAGTATAGATAAATTGATATGGTTTCTATAGTAAATTAGAGATGAATAGCTAATCAAAGCACAGTTATGAATAACTGATTTGGTTTGAGATTATTTCTTTTTTATACAGATTGAACTGAAATGGATCAGCTCGTAAATGTAAATACATAAATAAATTTTTGATGTAGTTGAGATGATTAAAAAGATTTTTGAGTTAAAAAAAGAAACATTATGAGCATCTTTCAACTCTTTAGTTTCAGCTGTATTTGAAAATCTACCTGTAACTGTCATCTTGTATGTTGGCAACATCTTGTAACGTCTAGCTTGCTTCATATTTTGTTTCTGGGATCCTCATGGCTGCTATTTTGGGGTTCTGCACCTCGCTAGGAGAAGTACGTCACCAGTCACTCTATACTCTATATCATCAAACCAACACGACCGATTACTACGATTACTATTTACTATCGCATACTCACATTAGAAACACAAATCATAACATCCCATAACACAAAGAATTTTAAAGCTTTTAGCTAAGGAATTTAATCAAACGCAATAGGCAGCTTTATAAGGAATCTCAAACATGTGATGTCACAGAAGCAATTTCCTAACACTTCAGTATTTGCTTATTTGTTAAACGTAATAAGCATATCAACATTCTAAAAACATAATCTAATATAACTCCCACAATCAAGATTCACAAATTGAAAGAGACTAAGAAACATTATTCAATCTTACCTCACTAAGATGATGATGCAGACCACCAGTGATTATGGAATTTTTGGATAATGGTTTTTTTGTCAACACAAGCATAAGAATGAAGCTTAAAAGTATATAGTCATACACATCTTATGAGACATTGCCTTTGCTAAAGCTCATCTTCGAGCTTCTGCGGTAGCTCTTTCTACTGCAGCACGTTTAGCTCTAAGTTTGGATTTTGCAAAAATTTTATTAGAAGAAGCTTTTGCGATCTTTTCTTGAGCGTCAACTGTAACTCTTTGTCGAACTTCAGGATTAGCTCATTCTAATGCACTCCTTTCAACTCTAATAATTAAGAACCTTCTTGATCGTTAGCCACATCGTATATTGGCCCTATTATATCTTCCATAGTAGGCGTAAATACAGTTGTAGGCATAATGGTAACAAAGATTTAGAAAATGAACAACTTAGAAAACTTCTAATTACACCTATAAATATTTTTCTCAAATTGTACAACACACTTGACTTACAACAACCATTGTTTCTTAGTACGTGCATTTGAATTATTATGTGTGATACACACCTGATGATAAATTTATTTCTTTTTAGTTCACTGTCATATTCAAAATTACAACGGTGACACTTTCTCTATGATAGAACTTTATATAGAAAATAGCATTAGCATTACTCGATATTCTCCTAAGATTAAATGCGAAAAGAACAATATCTAATCAACTCATGACTTGCAAATAATATATGTAACTTATCACTTCGAATCAAGCCCTGTTAGTTTAAAACATATTGTGAAATAAACATACTAAAGATGTTTTTTGTTCAGAAAAAAAACCCAGTCTATACTAAATATTGTTTTTTGAAAGAATATATGAATCGAAGTATAATATGACTTAGTACCTGATGCATACATAAAACTAACTACATGTCCCTTAAGGCACTAACATAAATGAACTTGAGCGCATTTGAAATTAAGTTCCGAATAGGATACTGATCTGTTTTCTGCTAGAATACATGGATTACGGCAATAATTTGACGCTCAAACAACATCTTATCAAAGCTTAAAATGCAAATGCATGTCCAAAACTCGAAGCACTAATCAGTGCAGTAAGTCGGTAACTAACTTACTAATAACTTTAAAAACTTTCACCAGCACACATACTAATTAGATTACAACTTGTTACTTCCACCTTTATTACATGCAAGCATATATTCAAAGATCAAGTTCTAAAACATAATACATTCTTTTTTAAGTCCATGCATTTAGACCTATTTCTATTGGGTAATACATTGATCCACTTGATCATGATGGTTTTCAACTTGAAAAAATGATCAGTTTACTATGGTTGTGTATATTTACAAAATCAAAAAACACGAACTGATAATATGTCACAACTCGTAATTTTCGGTCATTTTCCAAACTTTGACAATCTACTATTCATCAGTTACTATTCACAGATTACTATTCATCGTTTTCGAGGTCAATTTGATATTCTGAGAAGTGTTCAAAAATTTTACTATTCACCTAACACTATTCATTTCCGAGAGAAAACTACTATTCATGTGCATTACTCATGTCATCGTAAATTTAGTTTACGAGTATTCAAATTCGCGTAACCGTATCGGTTCAAGAGCGAATTCATGCATTATCATTTGGGACATCTCATACGGAATAGAAATAGTCTGCATATCATCATTATGGCACTTGCATACTATTCCACTCGTATGATATTTAAATTAATACTTTTGGTATAATTGACTTTTTACTTATATTTATTTTTAAATAAACGGTAACAAGCGATCAATAATGTGACTAACACGTCCGACATTCCCGACTATGATCCCAATATATTTTTATACTCATAATAATAATATAAAAATTATAATATTAATTTACCCGGTATTTTGGAAATTTATTTATTTCGTATCGTACGCATAATTTAATTACGACGGTTTTCGTAGAAATTAAACGACGATTAACCAAACACTAAATATTGATACCCAACATATTTTCAAGATTTTTACGACTTTATTATGTACCGGTTAACTCCGTTAAAATTTATTTCTAGCAAACTCGGTACCCGGTATCACTAAAACACATAATATCCACCAAAGTCTTACCAAATCTTACACAAAATCCCATTTTTCTTCCTTCCTCCATGAAATGCCGCCCCCCCCCCCCCCCCCTTTCCAATTCCTTTTAATCTTTGAAATTCTACACCAACTCTCATAAATACATGTCCTTTTGTCTAGATACAATAATACATATCTATACTTAGCTACTTTTCATCTCATTTTACAAGATCTAGCAATCAATTTTTTTCTCTCTTTCTCTTTTCCTCATGAACCGGCCAAGCCACAAGACCAAGAAGAAACACCAATTTTTCCAAGATCAAGATTAATTCTAGCTCATTTGTTGATCCTTGTTAGGGTTTTGCAATATAAACTCAAGGATCCTTAGGTTTTCTTCATCTAAACAACTAACCCATTCAAAGTAAGTTTACAAAATTTATTTTCATTATTTCTTCAAGTATTTATATTGATCATATAGTTTCATACAAGATCTTATGCATATGTTAGCTTATACCACTTCATTTTATAAACTATTAACTTATAAACCCTAGAAATGTTTATTTTGGATTTCCTTGTTAGATCCACTAGATTTATAATGTTTAGGAACCCATGACACCCTAAGAAGGTGTATGGTAGGATTAGACTAGTTTTGTGGTGATTGAAGGAGATTTGGTTGAAGTTGGAACAAGATTGAAGCTAGGAAAATGATTTTTGGAACTATATATATACCTACTGTTACTATTTTGGAAACGTGGGAAACTCAGTAGGTGATGGATAATTTTTGACCAAAGATTTAGAAAATAATTTCAAAAACAAAACTTTTGGCGAAAGAACGGATTAAAACGAGTTTATAACGAAGGAGATATGATTTTTGTAAATTTAACGACGAAAACTATTTTTCTGAAAACTGCATGCTGTTTGACAGTTTTCGACGGGCAAAAAGAGGTGTTAAACGTAACCTAGAGGAATCGAGCTATCGAAAATATATTAATACATACTAAAACGAATCCATGGATATAAAGAACGAGTAAAATGAGCTTAAAACGACCAAGTTATACCCGTTTTAAAATCGTCAAAACCATATATATATATTTAGTCACTACTAGAAAATAATATAACTACGTACTAAATAATATATTTTCTAGATTTCTTATTCAAGAAGTTTATATTTAACTAACGAAGTACGTACGACTCAAGGTTTATTACGCGACTACTAGACATTATTTTAAGGTTTTCAAAGACGAGGAATATAACCCTAACATTTTTATACGATATATTACGACAAGTTTTTATAACTCTATTTGGACTTATTTTTCCTAAGTATGGAAAGTATTTTATTTGACAATAACTAGTATTTCCAAGTTACGAGTGGTATAGGTATCATGTGCATGTGCATTTATTACATCACGGCATGATCTAAATTAGATCACGATTATTCATTTAGGTTGCGGCTAGTGTTCGCGCCTCATTGTCCTGACTACGTTACCATCATTGTACCATCTTTGTACCATCATTTCGAGGTGAGTTCTCATAGCCCCGTTTTAATTACTTATTTGATTTTAAATCCCACGGGGGAGAATACATTGCACAATTATTTTTGTACATGCCCAAGTATTAAATTCCGTACATTGCTTAAGTTGCTAGTACTACCACTTCAAGTCCCCTTTATTATCATGGACCGTTAATTATATTGCCAAGCGAGAGTGAGTGGATAGATCTATCGAGGGTGACGCTCCATTCGTGTTTGGGTTGCTCCATAAGGAAAACGAATGCATTTCATGTCTAATATCTGAGTGACTGGTAACCACTCCTTTGGGGCCAATTTTAGTACGTCTAGCTTCGGGGTCATGAGCTTAAGAGACAATGTAGCTTTTTGACATTTTGTCACTTTACTTTATACTTGTGGCTTATGTACATACGATTTACCTATAAACCTATGATTATTCACCAACATTCGTGTTGACGTTTTAGCAATGTATTTCTCAGGTTATTAAGGTAGCTCATGTGGCATGCATTTGGACCTTCATGGAGTCGCGGAGTCGACGCGTCTCACTATATTTTCCGCACTTATGATACGTTTGATCTTGTTGAACTTGTTTATTCTAAATTGGCAACATCTTTTGGGACCTATGTTTTGTAAACTCTAAATGTTTTAATGATCAAACGCTGTATTTTCTAAACGACACTTTAGGTCGTTCAATATAACTGTAACTGTGATGCTATGACCGTCACCCCCAGGTATTCCATTCCGCTGCCATTCAGGTAAATTGGGGGTGTGACAGATTGGCATCAGAGCTAAGGTTATAGTGAACTAGGATGTATCTTGGACCCTAGACTATAACCACATCATCATAGCATCTCATCATTTCATCATAGGTGCATATTCATTATACATGCTATTTCATGCACACACTGTGCGAGTTATTTATACCCATACTCATATATATATATATATATATATATATATATATATATATATATATATATATATATATATATATATATATATATATATATATATATGATTATATTGACCTGGTTCACAAGTGACATGTCTTCAGATACTCACCCTATTATCCTTTTATCGGATTCCGACGTTTAAGATACCCTGTTATCTTCCACTACCATTATACCACCAGTTGCACTTATGCCGCCATTAGCACCATTGATTTGTTATAGGAATAAGGTTTTCCTATCATTCAACCTATACATAGAATGCCGTTTGGTAGAGTATTCAGACTTAATTTTAATGGACTTATTAGGATGCTTATTGCAAGGGAGATAGTATGTTTTCTTTCCTCCACTAGTAGGACGCTTACTACTTAGGTACTACCACCACCGTCAATTACTTATTTCACTATTGGTCGTCCCATAGTGCGTACTTCAACTTTACCTCTTAAATGTCGCGAGATAGCGTGAAAGAGGGTAGTATTCCATTCACTATTATCATCATTATCTCCTAACCCATCACTAGGATTTCATCGTCACCAATGTTATTCTCATCCTTTAGAATACCACCATTGTCATTTCCCTTTTCCATTTCCACTTGCCACGAATTAGATAACACCTTGTGGATAATACCAAGACCACGGACTCAACAGGAACCTCCACAACACGAGGAAGTCTTTAGACTAGACTTATATCTTTACTAGCTTTTACTATTATCCTAGCCACGAGAAGTGTGGCATAGTTAAAGAAACTTGTAGTATTTTGATTGTTGTACAAACGGAATCACCAAGTATTGACTCTACTATAGGGGAATGGTTGTGCTATCTATGATATTGGTCCATATAGACTGAAATTTTCATGTATTATATTCATGTGTTATGAATATGATGATTTTTATTACCTATAGATTCTCATGGACTCTTATGATTTGATGGAAATAGATTTAAGCAAACAACTCCAAGCATGACGCAAGCCGCTGTTGGAAAATTCATTGCCAGGAACGTAACTACCGCCCTCACCAAGGAACTTACTCACGTGGAATTTATGGGTTGTAATCCCTCCTCCTTTAGCGGAAATATAGACACAAAGGAATTTCTCAAATGGTTCGAAGAATTAGAAACAATATTTCAATGTGGCGACTGCCGTAAGGAAGACAAAGTTAAGTTCGCCACTTGCACTTTTCAGGAGCATGCCCAGAAATGGTGGACTAAGTATGTTCAGGTAGTAGGAGTGGATGCTGCTTACTCACACTCTTGGGAGAAACTAAAAAGGATGATGAGTTTGAAGTTCTGTGTGAAAAGCGAATTACAAGCAATTGAACAGGAAACACTAAACCTTACCATGGTAGGAGATGATGTTGTCAAGTATACTGCCTATTTTTATGATTTTGCTCGACTAGGCTCTGCAATGGATGAACCGGAAAGCAAGAAACTTGAAAGGTACATCGGAGGATTTTCTCCTGAAATTCGTATATTGGTCAACTCATTGGAACCCGATACCATGCCTAAAGCTATCAGAATGGCGATCAAAGCAAAGGAACATATAGCCCGCACCAAGACATCAGGAAACAATAGTGACAATAAAAGGAAGTGGAACAACAACCGAGGTGAGAATGCCACACAAGGACCACGCAAGAGACAGGGGGTTGCTAAAACCTATGCTGCAGGTCTAAATGAAAAGAATGATTACCTTGGTATTTTACCTAAGTGCGAAGATTGTCAACATCATCATAACCCAGGCCGTTGCCCGGAACCATGTGGCAACTGTAAGAAGGTTACCCACAAAACCAGGGATTGCAGGTTTCCAATTGTGGGTGATAATCAGAAACCATCAATAACATGTTTTGGCTGTGGTGTAGTGGGACACTTCAAGAGTGAATGCCCAGAGTTGGGAAGCCAGAATTGGAAGAAGAAGTTTAGGTTTTAATTATGTAAACCATAGTTTGAGCCCTCTAGGGTTGTACTTTCTTTTGGTACTTTCCATAAGTACGTTGGTGTAACCTAGTAGTATTAAGCACTTTCCTATCTAATGTAATGACTATCTTTTGTTACCTTCTGTGATAACCATAACTTTCGTTTACTCCATTTTCTATCCCAATCGTTCAATCTTTAATCGTTTCGCAACATATTACCATTGTCTTATTTAGGGAATAGGCCGATTTCGTATTTGACGGATTAGTAGATTATTACCATTCCATAGTATTTACCCATGTATCCAATAAACCATTCAACGAGTTTTATTTCAAACTATTTTACTACCTTATGGGGAAATTGTTTTTACCGAATTTCTAAAATAAGTCGTTTTGTTACCGTACTATAAACTGATTTTTCCGATATTACGCCAAATATTTACTATTATTACGCGAAACAATTTTTATATTACTTTGAAAGGAAATAATTAGTATACCATTTTTAATAACAATGCGTTGAACACCATCAAAAGCTTTTGAGAAAAATAATATTATTTTGACTAAATCAAGCATCGCATCATTAGTCCTCAACTATACATAGCCTGATCACCTATGTATAATTCAGGAAGGATTATGCCATGAAGGAAATAGTTACTTTTTAAAGTATTGCTAATAACAATCTTCACTTAAAAGCGTTTTAAACAAGTAAACTCTTTTATAAATGTCTCTTTCTGACAAACTCTCCCTGGATACTTACCCCACCTGTCACCCACTTAGCCATTAAGTTGGACTTTCCATTAACTTCTTTAGGAGAGACTTTCCATAACAACTACAAGTAGGATTCCTCGATACAAGAAAAACAATAAAAGGATTACGGAACTATAATACCTAGACTAAGAAAATTTATAATCCAACAACAATCCTACAGTACCACGAGACCATCCGACTCACCATCTCTGACCTAGTTGTCCGATTTTATTATTTAAAGGTACTAGCTAGACTGAGCTACAGGATCGAACACACTGGGAAGGTACGCTAAGCAACACTATAGAAATAAACCAAGCCTCCTAACCGATACTGTAGAGTGTTTTGATTAATCATGGTCTCATCTAAACGTAAACTTCCCTGTAAGGAGTTTTCACCAAGGATAATTGATTTGAGTTAAGGATATCGATATAGATTCCCTTAAGGCATTGTGTTCTCAAGAAATTCTAGATAACCTCACCTATACATCAAGAGAGGCATCAGACTCAAGAATATCTCCCCAGCTACATGTGAAGACAATACGGAAATTCATCGACATAGTATCAATTGAAACCCCCATATTGCCAACATGATGACAATTTCAACGATAAAACCATCTCAAGACTTAAGTTGGTTGAATACCTAGACTTGTAGTTTCGTCGGATAATCGCCAATAGGCATTTTCTAATATCAGGAACCGAATGTTAGACACCTATGCATTTATGCGAACATTTCCTATCCTACTATTTTATCCTTGTTAGTATTTTTTACTTTTAAATGAATTTGATTTCAAAATTGTGTCCATACAAATCTCATATCTTGTAGAAAATAATTTTGAATTACCTATTTTGAATAAATACGATCCTTTTTAGCCAATATTTAGCTAAACCATTGTACAATGGGAAATATATAAACATCAAACTTTGGTAAACAGTCCTACTCACAACCTATTTGAAAACCGCGTCACATTTCCTAACTATTGAATTTTGAATCATCAAGAAAGATATTATTTAGTAAACCATTTGCTCCATTTTCTAAATTCGTTTATTCAGAAAAAGATTTCGACTAAAAACTCAAAAATCGCGAGATCAATTTTGAAAACCAATCACCATGCTACATCGCTTATGCATTTAGGGCTTTGTGATTTGACAATAAGGAATATTAGAATATGTGATGAAGAAAATTAGGAGGAACACCATAGATCGATTACAAACGTCATTAATGGAGACCAAGCACAATAGGCAAAGGAAAACACATGTCTTAGCACCCATTAGACCAAAACAAAAGGAATCAAAGTGTTACCCATATTCTATCTTCTTCGTATAACACCCTTTTAGAAAACTATAACGTTGTAGAATTAGTCACCAGATTCATTGTAACCATTTCAATTATTCCTGATAAAAGTGATCGAATCACCTCAGACTTCTAGCAATCATTTTAAGATTTCCTTCGGAATCCCATTTAGATGTAAACACCGCCTATCATCCTCAGACCAATGGTCGGATTGAGAGAACGATTCAAACATAGGAAAGATATGCTCAGAGAGTGAGCAACTAACCATTTATCATAAATCAGATCCGTTTGCAACAATAGTTATCGCACGAGCGAAGAGACTACACCATTTGAGGCACTTTATGGTCGAAGTACCAATTACTCATTTACAGACCGAAATCGGAAAGTTAAATTCACCGGTCTAGGACTAAACTATGGAACAACAAAGGAAATTTAACAAGTCAAGAACCCGTTACAAGAAACGAGAAACGGATAGAGGTTAGGTTGGTACATGATGCACATCATGCGGATTGGGTATCCTTGAACAGCAAACCAATTAACTAGATTCACGTGAGAGAACGAACTAAGTTGAAAGCTTTGCCTTGGAGAGGCATGATACGATTTTGGTAACACGAGAGATTGAACCTTTAGTATATTGGACCATTTAAGATTCATTTTAGAATCGACCAACTGACATATAAGATTTGAGTTCTGGAAGAATTCAGCAACATCTATTGCCCATATCACATTGTAAACCTCAAGAAGCTTTGATCGTCTATTGACGGACCGAACGTGGAAAAAGCCAAACTCACTATTCCTGTAAGCATTCATGAAATAACCAGAAATTTCCTACAAGTCAAGAATCAATTACAAATTCTATAAGTTGTAAACCATTAAAACTTCAAATTAGTAGCCAGATCATGTTGAAAGTTCTGCCTAGGAAAGGCATGATATTATTCGGAAAAATTTGGAAAGTTAAAACTGATATACACTGGACCATGTAATAATTCAGACAGAATAGGCCTAGTAGCCTTCAGACTTGAGCCTTGTTAGAGAACAGCCGTATTACACAACTATGTTTCACCTATTCAAATCCCAGGAAATGACCTTCAGATTAGTCACTCATAATCCCATTTGGAAGGGAATCCAACCCTGAGACAAACGTAAACTTGGTAAGAGAACCAGTAGAAATCATGGATTGTTAGGTCGAACGGTTGAAGCAGAGTCGAATTCCTATCGTGGAAGTTCGCTGAAATTCTCGAATATTATCACCTTTTCACCAATACCACTCCAGAGACCAACACAAACTGAACTTCGGGACGAAGTTCCTGTTAGAGGGGAAGACTGTCACAACTCGTAATTTCCGGTCATTTTCCAAACTTTGACAATCTACTATTCATCAGTTACTATTCACAGATTACTATTCATCGTTTTACTATTCATCGTTTTTGAGGTCAATTTGATATTCTGAGAAGTGTTCAAAAATTTTACTATTCACCTGACACTATTCATTCCGAGAGAAAACCACTATTCATGTGCATTACTCATGTCATCGTAAATTTAGTTTACGAGTATTCAAATTCGCGTAACCGTATCGGTTCAAGAGCGAATTCATGCATTATCATTTGGGACATCTCATACGGACTAGAAATAGTCTGCATATCATCATTATGGCACTTGCATACTATTCCACTTGTAGGATATTTAAATTAATACTTTTGGTATAATTGACTTTTTACTTATATTTATTTTTAAATAAACGGTAACAAGCGATCAATAATGTGACTAACACGTCCGACATTCCCGACTATGATCCCAATATATTTTTATACTCATAATAATAATATAAAAATTATAATATTAATTTACCCGGTATTTTGGAAATTTATTTATTTCGTATCGTACGCCTAATTTAATTACGACGGTTTTCGTAGAAATTAAATGACGATTAACCAAACACTCAATATTGATACCCAACATATTTTCAAGATTTTTACGACTTTATTATGTCCTGGTTAACTCCGTTAAAATTTATTTCTAGCAAACTCGGTACCCGGTATCACTAAAACACATAATAATGTGACTAACACGTCCGACATTCCCGACTATGATCCCAATATATTTTTATACTCATAATAATAATATAAAAATTATAATATTAATTTACCCGGTATTTTGGAAATTTATTTATTTCGTATCGTACGCCTAATTTAATTACGACGGTTTTCGTAGAAATTAAATGACGATTAACCAAACACTCAATATTGATACCCAACATATTTTCAAGATTTTTACGACTTTATTATGTCCTGGTTAACTCCGTTAAAATTTATTTCTAGCAAACTCGGTACCCGGTATCACTAAAACACATAATATCCACCAAAGTCTTACCAAATCTTACACAAAATCCCATTTTTCTTCCTTCCTCCATGAAATGCCGCCCCCCCCCCCCCTTTCTAATTCCTTTTAATCTTTGAAATTCTACACCAACTCTCATAAATACATATCCTTTTGTCTAGATACAATAATACATATCTATACTTAGCTACTTTTCATCTCATTTTACAAGATCTAGCAATCAATTTTTTTTCTCTCTTTCTCTTTTCCTCATGAACCGGCCAAGCCACAAGACCAAGAAGAAACACCAATTTTTCCAAGATCAAGATTAATTCTAGCTCATTTGTTGATCCTTGTTAGGGTTTTGCAATATAAACTCAAGGATCCTTAGGTTTTCTTCATCTAAACAACTAACCCATTCAAAGTAAGTTTACAAAATTTATTTTCATTATTTCTTCAAGTATTTATATTGATCATATAGTTTCATACAAGATCTTATGCATGTGTTAGCTTATACCACGTCATTTTATAAACTATTAACTTATAAACCCTAGAAATGTTTATTTTGGATTTCCTTGTTAGCTCCACTAGATTTATAATGTTTAGGAACCCATGACACCCTAAGAAGGTGTATGGTAGGATTAGACTAGTTTTGTGGTGATTGAAGGAGATTTGGTTGAAGTTGGAACAAGATTGAAGCTAGGAAAATGATTTTTGAAACTATATATATACCTACTGTTACTATTTTGGAAACGTGGGAAACTCAGTAGGTGATGGATAATTTTTGACCAAAGATTTAGAAAATACTTTCAAAAACGAAAGTTTTGGCGAAAGAACGGATTAAAACAAGTTTATAACGAAGGAGATATGATTTTTGTAAATTTAACGACGAAAACTATTTTTCTGAAAACTGCATGCTGTTTGACAGTTTTCGACGGGCAAAAAGAGGTGTTAAACGTAACCTAGAGGAACCGAGCTATCGAAAATATATTAATACATACTAAAACGAATCCGTGGATATAAAGAACGAGTAAAATGAGCTTAAAACGACCAAGTTATACCCGTTTTAAAATCGTCAAAACCATATATATATATATATTTAGTCACTACTAGAAAATAATATAACTACGTACTAAATAATATATTTTCTAGATTTCTTATTCAAGAAGTTTATATTTAACTAACGAAGTACGTACGACTCAAGGTTTATTACGCGACTACTAGACATTATTTTAAGGTTTTCAAAGACGAGGAATATAACCCTAACATTTTTATACGATATATTACGACAAGTTTTTATAACTCTATTTGGACTTATTTTTCCTAAGTATGGAAAGTATTTTATTTGACAATAACTAGTATTTCCAAATTACGAGTGGTATAGGTATCATGTGCATGTGCATTTATTACATCACGGCATGATCTAAATTAGATCACGATTATTCATTTAGGTTGCGGCTAGTGTTCGCGCCTCATTGTCCCGACTACGTTACCATCATTGTACCATCTTTGTACCATCATTTCGAGGTGAGTTCTCATAGCCCCGTTTTAATTACTTATTTGATTTTAAATCCCACGGGGGAGAATACATTGCACAATTATTTTTGTACATGCCCAAGTATTAAATTCCGTACATTGCTTAAGTTGCTAGTACTACCACTTCAAGTCCCCTTTATTATCATGGACCGTTAATTATATTGCCAAGCGAGAGTGAGTGGATAGATCTATCGAGGGTGACGCCTCCATTCGTGTTTGGGTTGCTCCATAAGGAAAACGAATGCATTTCATGTCTAATATCTGAGTGACTGGTAACCACTCCTTTGGGGCCAATTTTAGTACGTCTACTTCGAGGTCATGAGCTTAAGAGACAATGTAGCTTTTTGACATTTTGTCACTTTACTTTATACTTGTGGCTTATGTACATACGATTTACCTATAAACCTATGATTATTCACCAACATTCGTGTTGACGTTTTAGCAATGTATTTCTCAGGTTATTAAGGTAGCTCATGTGGCATGCATTTGGACCTTCATGGAGTCGCGGAGTCGACGCGTCTCACTATATTTTCCGCACTTATGATACGTTTGATCTTGTTGAACTTGTTTATTCTAAATTGGCAACATCTTTTGGGACCTATGTTTTGTAAACTCTAAATGTTTTAATGATCAAACGCTGTATTTTCTAAACGACACTTTAGGTCGTTCAATATAACTGTAACTGTGATGCTATGACCGTCACCCCCACGTATTCCATTCCGCTGCCATTCAGGTAAATTGGGGGTGTGACATAATATGATTGTCATTGAGGTGTATAAAATCAACAACGAATTTATACGAAACTTAAACATATTATAATACCTCATGCATTCCCTTGTTAGCTTCGATCACACCAAGTTTCAAAGGTATAGAACTTACTGTGATGGTTTGCTTTTAAAATCATTCCTTATGATTTAGTGTTTGGGGTAAAAAGAGATACGAAGTAACCCGATGTAAAAGGGAAACATTTGGAAAATGTATATTAACTAATAAAAAGTAGAGGAATAGCTTACTTTTGTACGTTTTTAAGGTTTGATATTGGGTTTTGAGTTGAGGGTGCAGGAGGAGGAGGAGCAGATTGTGGTAAGGCAGCCACCCAATCTTTAGGGTCTGGTTTAAGGTTACTTTTGTTCTACGGTTTTAAGGTTTAAATTTATACTCTCGCTGGTTGTTTTAGCTTCCCCATCATCATTTGATTTTCATTTTTTTGTGTTTCCTTTTCTTTCATCTCTAACTGATTAAGCACCAAGGAAAGCTTGAAGTTGCATTCAATTCTACGAAGGTCATCCGGCTTTACATGCTTCCCTGAAAAATAAACACAATGTATTTATACACTGATTGTGAGGACAATACAAAAGTACTAATTTTAGTAGAACCCGAATGAACCGTCTCATAAGTAAATAGGTCATAAATGAAACCACTGATACTTATTTGTGCTACACTAAATATTCAACCTAACTAATCACCTGTTCAATGCATAAAAATTGAAGCTTGGTTCTGGAAATTTCATTTACATTTTCATCCATGAACTTGCTGACTTTATACGTCAAATATTCCAAATGGTAGATGGTTTTGATAAGAGGTTTGGAGATGTAGTCTGTTAAGCTTTTTAACAACCTATAAACATTTAGAGACATGAGTAAATAAAACATACTAATAAAGTAGAGGATATCACATTGAAGCAATGTAGCACTTAACATTATTTCTGGTCATCCTTATAATTCTAATCTTTGAAATACTTCGCAATATACTAAAATTGCACTTTCATATTTCATAATTCCTATCAAGTTTTCGTCATTTGATTAGACATGTTTTATTCATCATTGCAGAAATTGAATGCTTATTATAAACTTGATACCTAAGCTTGAAATTGAATATTTATTATAAACTTAATTGTGCAAAACAAAATCTAACCAAACGTTGCTTATTAAGCGACAATACATAGCAAAGAGTTCTAACAGAAGAACCAATTGTAAACTTCAACTTTTGTGTTTGAAGAGTTCTTTTTTGTTTGTCAGATTTGCCTAACTAAGAACTTAAAAATCCACATTCTTGCTCGACCACGTAAATCAAGATACTTACTGAGTACGTGGGAAGATTCTCAACATAGCTAATAAGCATCTTAAGTTTACTACCACTTTCACATTCAAGTCCATCATGCATCTCAACACACATATCATCACTTATCTTTTTAGTAAAAGATAAAGCAAATAAAAAAAAAATTACCAGCAAAAACTTAGTGTAGTAACTTTCTGCCACTTTGTGGTATATGGGTATTTCAACAGAGCATTCCAATTTTATACATTATTTTAGTAAGTTTCAAACATTTTGTTTTCATTTTTGTTGTTTCTTCATAATCCGTCTACTTGACCCGTTGGAGATAAAAAAAAAAGGCTTAAATGAACCCATTTAAAACCTTCCCATTTTACAGTAACATGCATAACATATCCCTAATCGTATGAATAAATAAATCTTTAACTAAACTGATTATACAAATGAATGGTAAAATTAAGAAGAAGATGGACCTGATCTTTGAGTGTCCTTTTTCCTTTTCTTTGTTATGATATTCGATGTTTCCTAGCCAACCCGTCCCAGCTCATCCAAGTTCGAATTGTTTATATAGTGATATGTTACCCAACTTGTTATGATATTGGATATCTAGCCACCCATTTGAGGCACCTGCATAAATCATATTATATTATTATCACTTTGCTTATGTAAAAAAAATACTACATAATATTGAATCATCACAATAAGTACCTTACACATGTTCATAGATCAACTTTAATATCTCAAGTAAAAGTTCATCCAGAGTCATGAACAATGATTGATTTGTTTAACTAATTAATGAAGCTAATCAGATACTAATAAACATCCTTAGCTTACCGCGAACACAACGTCCTGCTTATCGGAGTTTAAAACTTAAGTATGATATGAATTTGTAATGAATTACGACTACACTTATATCCTATGTTCATAATTCGACGATAAGCAACTAAACACATTCACTTGATTACAACCACATGAAAATAAATAAATAAATAAATAAATAAATAAATAAATAAAAATGACCACTGGTATATCAAAATTTAAACCACTATATTACTTATTACACCCATAAATACAAAAAATGTTTAAACTATAATCGAATTTCGAGAATTACGAATGTCGAAAACCACCAACACCAGAAACACCATTATGATCTCTTAATCTCATCACCCCTATAAACAACACTACACAAGTTCAACCAAAACTAACAACAAAAAATCAGGATGTTGTCTGTAACTTGTTATTTAGTTAATGATATTGCTTATAATACAAACCCAATAAGAGTATATAAATTTCATAGTTAAAGAATGAACCTCCAATGATGTTTTTGTCCATGAGGGATTAGAAAAATAATAAGTACACCCGTTAAACCCTAAATCCCAAACCCTTATTTTTTTCCCCAAACTGAAACAAAATCAAGAAAAAGTAAAAAGCCTTTTAGAATGTAAACCCATGATTAGTTAAGCTATAAAGAGTAAAAGTTTGAAAAGAACACTTACAAAATCCACAAAAATCACAGCCTTCACATAAGCAAATGTAAAAATCTAATCTCAAACACGAATTGAAAAAAAATAATGTATTGTACCTACTTTGTGAAGCCACGAATAAGCATGAATAACCCATGATCGGTCGAGTTTTTAAAAACGTGATACTTGATGAGTCAATTTTGTTTTGGTAAAATTAGGGGTTTGTTGGTTGACTTTTTTTTGTTGTGTCGATTTGATGAAATCCAGAAGAGACTGGCTTGTGGTTTTGTTTTTCAAGATTTTTATTTAAACCCCTAAAGATATTGTAGATTTACCCCACCTTTTTAAAGTTTTACTTTTTCATATTTTTGACACATATAGTTTTTCACCTACTTTTCACAAAAAACGAATTTACAAATTTTTTTTGGTTAAATTAGGAAATATTTAAGGCTCCTTTTATTAATAATCCTTAAAATAAAAAATAAAATAATTAAATTATTACTTAATAAGGAATGATTTGATTATTTTGAAATGGAAAAGTCCCCACTAAGTGTTTTATTTAGTTAGGTAAAAGATTTGAATGTGTACATTTATTTAAATTTGTTTAATTGTGTATATTTGTTTGCAGGAATTCTTCGACTTGCAGACCCACATGCGCGATCCCAATTGGAAAACCATTCAGGCGGGCCTCAATGCGTATATTGCTAAGGTCTACTCCGACAACAAGGGCATGATGAAGAGGGCTTACTTCGACGTGCCGGGTGGGCCTGAAAAGGTGGATGAGATACGAAGAAACTCGACAGGGCTCATCCTAAGTGTAAGGGGAGGGTAAAATGATGATACCTTACAAATACACTTTTGCTTGAGTTTGTTTGTTTAATAGTAGATGTGTAAAAAAAACTATGAGAAATACTTGTTAGTGCAATTTTAGCGCTAAATTTAAATTTTTTTACAACATTTAGGAGTGAAACTTTAGCCATAGCAAGCGTCTCATGGATAGGAGATTGTATGACTAGCACATAACCGTACCATTCAGAAAAATTTTCCACCCAAATATGTGAGGTTTGCCTTTAGATTTGATAGGAAAAGCATTTACTATTAGTGCTTATGAGTGTACCGGTAGCATTTAGATTCTAGAACTTGCGTTAGTGATGCATCCCGAGACCGCTAGTGAGACTACATTCGTGTAGTAGGATTTACTACATGATAAGAGGCATTAGGATCACCCTTGTGTTACACCCGTATTATAATTACTTGACCATTTAAGTCATATTACTTGGCTAGTTAAGTCAATTGATTTTTCCCACACCTTAGCGTTGTACTCATTTTTAGTACACGAAACCCCTAGTACACCCCTCCGAGCCTATCCTTTCGTTTCTAACTTTAAGCATTTTACTTAAAGGAAAAATTTGTTACACCCCACTTAAATGTACACCCAAATCGCCTTAGCCTTCCGTGTATGCACTCATTTTTAGTGCATTATTGTTATTTGTTAAACCCTAAGTTAATTATCTAATTGATTACATGGTTGCTAAGTCGAGTTATATCCTTGTACATATTGTTTTGGGACGATTGGGACTCATGGGTAAAGTACTTATTTATGGAGTAATGGGGAAGAACATCATTTATTACCCCCATATGTACGTTAATCTTAAAAGTGCTCCAAGTGTTTTAATTTTCTTAATTCGAGTCATTAGATTAGTTTATTGTAAAGTATGTAAAAATTCAAGTGTAAGGGGAATTTCCATTCCCTATGATGTATTATTTTGGATGGTAGGGTAAGAGTGTATGCAAAAAAAATTAAAAAAAATAAAAATAAAAATAAAAATAAAAATCGAAAAAATAGAAAAGAAAAAAAGAAAAAAAAATAGAAAAAGAGAAAAGAGAAAAACATACGGACTACCATCCCGTTTCATTCTATGTTTATTTTATGTTTTTGTTATTTTTCATTTATTAGCTTAAGTCGAGTCTAGTCTTGGCTTAGCAACGCCATATTGTACATGTAATTAACCAAGATTGTTAACTCGCCACCAGTAAAGACTGCCTATATCCAACAAACCGTGTATTTCATATCCTTACACCTAACGTTACAACCCTTTTAAAAGACCTCTTTGATAGTTTATCCTAGGTGCTTACACCATGTAGTGGAGGTTTGATCCTTTCCCAAGCCTATGGTAATCTATTTTGCTATGACAGGTAGTGAGAGATATCTTCCGTTTCCATATTATAATTTATACTTTATTATACCCGAGAGATGTGAGTATCTAAACACTATTTGTGAGGTGCTAGTATATGACCTCCGTGCTTGTCTTTGGTTTTTAGTGGAACGATTATTTGTTGTAATTACTTTTATATTAGTGTTAAATGATCCCTAACTTGTATTTTGATTAGAATAAAAGCGCATTTGCTTGAGGACAAGCAAATCTCAAGTGTAAGGGTATATGATGAGGTGAAAAATGATCCATTTTTAGGGGGTCATTTAAGCCCGAAATTGTATTTATTTGATCAAATATTGCCCTAAATCGTTCCTTTTGTGATTTTAGGTACTTTGGGAGTGAAATCTGGAAAAAGAAGCAATTCAGACGTTTTTGGAGCATAAAAGTGAAGAAAACGCCAAAGACTTAATTTTCCATACTGGGAACAGTGTGTGACGGCGTCAAGAGTACTTTCCTGATGGCGTCAAGAGTAAATACCATGACGACCCAGTACAAAAATGAAGGCATCACAAAGTAGAGCGTCAAGAGTTAAAAGTGTGACGGCCTGCAAAAATGGACAACATGACGGCGTCAGATGTAGATCAAGGCAGTCCGAGGATTATTTTGGCGGCGAGATGACGGCGTCACCCATTTGTTCTTGACGCCGTCAGCCTCTAATATCTATATATAGTTTTCTAATTTTCATTCATTAGGGAGGAACAAGTTTGGAGAAACCCTAAGGCCGAACCATATACGAATTTTACAGCTTTTCAAGGGTTTTCAACCCTTGAATCCTTACATGTGTTATTAAGATAAGTCTTTTCTTAATTCAATCAATATGTCTATGTATTGGTTGTCTATATCTTGTGCTTGTCTTAATTCCACTATGCTAGGCTAGATTTATCTTGTGTTTGCTTAGATCTAATGAAACCTAGATGTTGATTATGTGTTGATTACTTATTTATGGTTGTATTGGATGAATGATTTCAATGTTAGGCTTAAGAAAACTGGCAGATCTCCAAATGGTAACATGCTTGAACGTCTTAGGAAACATGAACCGATGTGTACTAGGTTTTATTGGTTGTATTTAATGCATGAGTAAATTCTAATGATCCCATGTTAGGAGCTTCTTGCAGGCTCGACATAGGAGTGAAGTAGGCACTCATAGGATTGGGGAAGTAAGTACGCCACCCCATGAATGGTATTAAGGAATACAATTCGTCATCCACGCAACTATAACAAGTAATTAACATGTAAAAGATATCTAGGGAGTAGTGAAATCTAAGTAAACATATTTCTCCCATATATTGTTCACAACCTTAGTTTAAATTAGTTTATTTTCATTTTCAGTATTTTATTTTGATTGCATCTTAGTATTGGGTTAGTTGACTAGCAACTAATTCCGCCCAAATCCTTCAAACCCGAGATTTTAACTTGCTTTCTAAAAAAATATAAAAATACAAAAAGAATCATCCCTCATCTTTAGAACTAGTATTTAGGTTTTCTAATCTTAGCGACACTATTCCTAGCTGAACGATCAATCCCCCGGTACTTGTCACTATACTATACTACAACGATCAGGTACACTGCCTGGTGGGGGTTGTAAGCTTCTCAAGATCCCTTGAGAGGTAAAGCCTGGTGCGATTCCCACGTATCAGAAACCCTCCTCCGAACGTCGAGCCATCTGTGTGGGAGGAGCATATCAAGTTTTACATGAAGGAGAAGAACCTGAAGAGTGCTGCTGTGAACAAGGAGAACCGAAAGAAGTTGAAAGTGTACAGCCGCCACGGTTCCAAGTCATTGGCCGCTATTCGCCACGACTATGTAAGACACATTTTATTTTTATAAAATTATTTAATTATAATTATATAAAAGTAATTAATTTTAATTTTATAAAAGTATTTAAGGTTAATTAAAATAAATATGGTGTTTGATTTGTCATTTTTAATTTGTTTCATCTTATATATATGCATGTGTATATACAGTTTCAGAACAGCAAGGACAAACAATACCCGTCACTCATCCAGTCGTTTTACGACACACACTGCGACAATGATGGTACGTGGTTGCAGGATGAGGCTCGGGTTCAATATGTAAGTATCTTTTTTTTTTTTTTAATTTATTATTTATTTATTAATTTCCCCAAACACGCACTTTAATGATTCATTGAAACATAATCTTGTAATTAACCCGACACACACACACACACACACACACACACACACACACACATATATATATATATATATATATATATATATATATATATATATATATATATATATATATAGAACAAGCCAGAAGTTATGATATACATTGAAAATCAAATATGTCATGCTCTAAAAAAAATACCACTTAAAATCAATTTTTTTTTTAAATACGCTATATAGTAAATTCATCATCACAGCCTCATTCATTCGTATCCTCACAATATTAGTCTCTTCTTCTGAAAACCTCATTCGTAGCCTCACAAAACCCTAATATTATTGAAATAAGGTACCAGAACCGCCATCTCCCATGAACATATTTTGGCAGAAAATAACAAACAATGATCAAGGTATCAACTTCAGTTATTATTTTACAATTTACATGAAAAAAGAACTTAAAAGATAACAAATAATGACCTAAAATTTAAGCTATTCTACAAATGAAGAGACGTGTCGACTTAAGGTTTGTCCTTAACAGACCAAAAGTCCATAACCTGTGGGCCTTTTGCAGATTTTTTCAGTTCTGCTTTCTTTGTGTATAAGTCGAGTCCAAGAGAGACATAATCTTGTGAAGATGGTGTTGTTGCTGGTGATACATAATGGTTAGTTTGACTTTTTGTTTCATGCTCAGGGAATAACTTTAAAAGCTCAGTCTCACATCTCTTTTCTTTCGTCTTCTGCAGCTGGTTGAATCTTTCTTGCAGGAGAGCGATAGACGAAGCACTAGCAGCATTACTTACCCCCATCGAGTTGTTACCACCTTATGGCATATGTTTGTTAAGTCATTTTCTATGTACATCATCTTATCAGTTTTTGTTTGATAAATATGTCAGTTAGTATACATTTAAACTGTGTTCTGTTAGGATTAATGACCCTTTTTCGCTGGTTAAAGTTATAATGGGATTCTTATGGGTTATTATATTTGTTTTATACAGTAGAATTCGGCTCTGGAACAGCTCTCAAGATATAAGCCCTCAGAAATTACAGTCAATTCAAGTGTGCAATATTATTATGATTCCTTATGATCCATACACCCCAATAAAAGATTCATTGCTGTTTGTTTTTTGTGATAGTAAATATCTCTCATGGTTATTTCCCATATCAGGTGTGTCGCTGCAAAGGGAGAAGATGCTAAACTGATAACGAAATGTTGCTATTTGCTAATGGATATCAACAAACATTGACCAATTGTGAAATTGTAATCCGATATGTGTTTAAAAAAATTCTAATGTGTTCTTATGAACGGTAGCATAGTTTAAGAAGTGCTTTTCTCTTATATGGGTCTGTTGGTGGGTGGTCAAGAACGCTTTTTTTATTTATACATGACCTTCCACAAGAGGTATGGTAGCTCCCATCGGTTTGCCTTATCCACGTGACAACGATGATAACTGTTTTTATACGAACGATGTTGCAAATGCTTCTTGATCAAATTCTGCTACTACTGATATTTGTTTCACATGTGCAAGTCCTTTAACTGGAGGTGATTTCTGTTACCATTTTGGAATGTATGGATTCTTATGTTGTTAAGATGTATTTTCGTGTGTTTAGTCTTTTACTATATGTGTCACAGGAAATTTGATGGCTGTCAATAATCAACAGGCCTAAGATAATAGCGGTGTACAAACACCGGTTGCATGTTTGTTAGTCGCTAATGTAATTAACTGAGACAGAATCGAGACTCCAACGGCTACACAATATAACAGTGAGTGTCGTGAGGTTATCCTCAACAGGCTTATTTGGAGTACTCAGTTTGAGAACTTTTTAGCTACTAAGTGGACGGCTGCTAAGAGGTTTGGACTTGAAGGTGGTGAGACTTTAATTCCAGGGATGAAAGAGATGATTGATCGGGGAGCAGAAGATTTAACTCCTCGCATATGTGGCTGCTGCTTAGCTGTTTTGAAGCCCATGTAAATCAATAGTGCTAGAGATGAGGTACATGAATAGTAATAATTTAGATAGTGGACTGATATTTACATTTTTTTATTAGCATATGTTGCCAAATAGGTTTCTTTGATTCTAACAGTTTTTCAAGAATTAAACATGCAATCTCCATATGACATTCCATAGTAGAAATTTCATGGGATTGACTATACCTTCCAAAGAGTCGAATAATTGTTTCTGTGTTACTACATATTTACCTGAGTTCTTCACATAAATGGCAAGCATAAAACAGTAGTTTATCCAAGTTCCAAACTTTATTAGTCACCTAGAGAATGCATGTTTTTCTGCCATGTGGATTACATAATGTGTATTTTTGAATGTATAAGGCGATGATGCAGATAAAACAGAATCAATAAGATAAATGAGATTAAGGAGAAGTGAGTGTAAAGTAAGTTCAAGCACTGATCTAGAAATTGGTGAAAAATTGTATTTAAGCACAAGACCGGTTAAATGACGATAAAGGAAAAAATCAAGTTAATACATAAAGCTCAATTTTTAGGCTTTCTTAGGCACCATTGAAAGCAATTGGGCACAAGCTTAAAGTTTTCCCTTGAGCCATTATGGCAAGAACTGAGCGAGTATGTAAGTGTGACTGAGTCAGATCTGACACAAGGCTCTTTTGAGAACTATATAGATACAGTAATTAATCAAAGACAAAGAAGGGTGTCTAGCATAATCAGGAGCTTGCAGCGCATTGAAGAATTACTAACCAAGATGGCTCCATCAAAGAGGCTACTACCAATATTTAATATTGATCGAACACAAATTATTGATGTGATGATAACGATGTCTTAGATAGTTCTCTTTTATAGTACATATAATTTTTGGCCTTAGATGTTTATATATGTTTGATTATCCATGACTAATTTTTTTTTAATACTTTGTATTTTAAGGCTAATTGTTAGTTTTGAGTTCTATTTGGAGGGTTCCACAACTCACTCCACTGTGTCAACCGGAGGTTTTCTATGCGAATTACTTCACTTCTGCTTTTGGTAACTTTAGAAATTGTAGACAAGTAAAAATTTTCTATTAAGTGGACCATAGGTTCTCAAGCATTCTTTGATCCGCTTCATTTTATGTAGATATCGAGACTTCAGAAGTAATATTGACCAGATAGAAAATGATGCAAATCAGCAATAAGAAAGGATTCCGGATTTCCAAAACATTGTGCTGGTGATAGAAAGGAGGTATGTCTAAACAAATTATTCCTCGAATTTCACTTTACATCAATTACATGCATGGGTTCATAGACCTGCATGTTGCCTTAATGGTCTCAATGATTATGTGCATAATCAAAAAGCTCTGTTTATGTCGATCGTAATTAACCTTTATTTACTTGATCTTTTCTACATCCACCATTTACTCAAATCATTTCTATATTGTTAGGACTATATGCTTTTCTAACATTTAGGCCCGGTTGTCGTGGCTTAATCTCTTGAGACTTACAACACTAGACAATTCAAAACTATATATGAGCTATTTGAACCTTTTGTAAGGTTTCATCCATATACCAATTAGTTTTTGTAAGGTTTTCCCTGTTCTTGTGTTTTTAAGAGGTATCACATATTAAACCAAATACATATGAACCTAACATGTAGTTAACCCTTCCACTTCCTAGGGTTCGGGTTTGACCAAATGTCACAAAGACGACCTTTTCCTTTAGTTATTTACTTCAATCAGTTGTTGCAATCTGTTACCAACATAAAACATTATTCTCATTGCGTTGACATTTTCAAACAAATGTGTGCTCTTCATGTTCCTGTTGATGTATATACAATGAGTATTTGATCAAGTGTTGTTGTCAGCTGTATCAGACCAATGACAATTCTGCAGTCCTAGGCTTTTTGTTTTAGGCAGAATATTTCTCCCAATGTATTCATATATAGTGACAAACTCAACACTGCTATTAGTCTATTTGAAGCCATGGAAGATGATCATGTGAAACATGACTCGATTAATTATATAGCAGTTAGGTAAAGATACTTTGAAGAAACGAAGGAACATAAGATTGAACCAACGCAAACGCACTATGCATGTATGGTTGATCTTTTGGGTTGAGTTGGGCTAATGGATGAGGTAGTAGAGATGATAAATGGGTTAGAAACGGAACCCGATGCAAAGGTATGGGGGTCTTTGTTTGGAACCTGTAATTGGAATATTGAGTTGGATCACTATGCATCCAGGCATCTGTTTAAGCTAAAACCAGGTCATTCGAGGTATTACACATTGCTTTCGAATATGTATGCAGAAGCAGGATAGTGGTCTGAAGCTGATAAGATCAGAGAGTTGATGAAGCTAAGAAGAGAGAAAAAGAACCCTGGTTTCTGTTACTAGTACAATTTATCATGGGGGCCTTTAAAAAAAACACAATTTATAATGGGGATACTAAGATGTGTCAATAATTGAATTAGAAATTTGTAGCTCTTTTTCATGCAGACAGAAGTTCTTATATTTCTGGTTATTGTGACTACTATTTGCTAGAAAGCTGATGGTGAATGGGAGATTAGTAATAAGGTAGTGGTAAAGTAGCAAAAAGAGTTACGAGTAAGGCTCATAAAAAGAGTTAACACACGAACCTGAGAGAAAAGACCCCGAGGTAACTTCCATATTGTTAATGATTTTTGACAATTTTCTTTATACTCATGTCCTTTAGGTTAACCAATCTGACCCATTATTGATACAATATAACTAGCCAGTGTATGGGTAAATGGGTCAAAATTCTTATGACAAAGCGTGAAAGGTCTTTCTAACTGGATTGTTAAGACATGTTTGCAGGCCTTCAATCAGTGTGATGTATATAATGGTGACAACAATGTGGTGCACTAATGATCGTTCAAAAACAACGACACACCAGCGTGTCGTTTTGGTACTCATTGCCTGACCCGTTATCTAGCCCATTAATGCTGTTGATGAATGAGCATGAACCCTTTTTTTAGTATGACTATACTGAACATTCACACTTATTTCTCCCCCAAATTAAAAGGTAAGTCATGGAAATGAATAGCAAGGTATTGTTGGTTAACTGCAGCCAATCATTATGCTCAAAGTACTTACAAGAATGGCAATTTTCTTTGTTTGGCTCCTTTGCTGCAAAACTTTTTTACGCCATAACAGTGAAAAGTAAGTGTAAGTGAGTTATTTGACACATATTTATGAGAATTTAGTTGTGATTGATGTTGGGTAAATTTTGAACAACTATCTGAAGGTATATTGATACACTATTCTTTAGTGTTAATAAGAGAGTTGTTACTCGCTGCCCTTTATTAATTTTTTAGAAATTGATGTTTTACAAGGATCTTTTTTCTTGATGTGTGAAGCTTTCATAAAAGTGTACAGAAATTAATTTGATCAGCCATTATCTTTGGATAATGGACCATCATTCATGTTTGTTAAGGAGGGTTTGTTTAGGCTTATCTCTGGTCTTAACAGCTTATATGATTTCTTCTTATTTTGAAACTGATGGCCCTGTATACAGCAGCTTATTCTCCTTTTTATGACAATGGTGAGCTTAGAAGTTTATTATTTAACGATTATTACTACTGACTTTTATTTACATGTGCTTGCAGTTTTGTTGCGATTTATTGTACAGATGTAATTCGGTGTGGACAAGTCTCAAGTTTCCTCTTCAGCAAAAGGTTTAAAGAGGTCAGTCATGAATGTATCTTGCACTACTACAACCTCTCTATTACATTACTTTTATCAGCAACGATGGCAAGTCCAACTAATTTAATTAGAAACAAATACACTCATATTATCTTTTATTCTAATGAGTGAAACGCTAATATAAAAACTGAAAAGCTCAGTAAGGTCGGAATTCACTTGCTGTATATTCAGTCCATAAAACTTCTTAGGTAGATGTTCATTATTCTGTTGGATAATATGAGCAGGTTCTGCAATGTGTTCAAACAGTTGCACATACAATTTTAAGGGACCACTTACTTATTCTAACTTATATATTTCTCTCATCTAATAGGTGCATTGAAGTGCATATTAAATGACGTCCTTCAGCAGAACGACATGGTGTGCATCAATTTATTTAAGCGATTATATCCCAAGTGGCCCCAACATTGGTTCCCAATGTCCGCTTGTGCATGCACACAGTTCCTAATGAGTTATAGCTCATTTTAGAGGATATGAGTTTGACAACGACAGAATAAAGCTTTGGTTCAGATTGGTTACTTTGAGTTTTCACTGCCTGCTGTTGCGGCTGTGATCTCTTCTCCCCATTTTCCTGCTTAATCGCAGGTAAAAGAAAAGTTTTGCTGTATATTGTATGCCCTCATTAATATTTATCGAATTTTGGACTGTGTTTACCCATCAAGAGGTTTCAGTTTTTGTTGTATGTCGAATTGTGTAATTGATTGGGTTTATAATGTGATCTATTTATTCGGAATATTGTTTCATTTGATATAACCATCAAATAAGTTCGCAGACACCCTTATGATGTAAATTGTACATAGTTGAAGGTTAATGTACGTGGTGGTAGTCTGTCATTCGGACATCCTATATATATATATATATATATATATATATATATATATATATATATATATATATATATATATATATATATATATATATATATATATATATATATATATATATATATATATATAGAAATTCATACATTCATTTGGGTGCCTACTTTAACATCCACCTTGAAAACCCATTCATTTGGGTCAAGGTTTATCTAATACTATATATGTCATATTTTCTTACAGATGAACCTTCTTGATCGGCGGGTGAAGATGGTGGCTGAGCTTGACGAACCATTGGAGCAAAACTAGGTGAGACAACACGCACTTGAGCAGGCTGAGACTCTGGGTGTTGATGTAAACCTTGCTGTTGAAAACTCATCATGGAACGATGAGAAGTAGCTTCAAGAAATGTACTTGAGCCGAAATTCATTTGCATTTGACCATGACGCTCCCTAGACCGGAATGGCCAAGAAACACAAAGTCTTCAAGATGGCATTAAGTACAGCAGAAGCCACGTTCAAAAACCTTGACTCATCGGAGATTTCATTGACTGCGTGAGTCATTATAATGCCTCCTGATATTGGTGCAATTATTTGAGGTTACACCATTTTGGGCTGAGCAAGGTTCCGTAACTATTAATTATGTGTTTGATGTTACTTGTGCAATTATGATGATAGAACAGTTTAAGTGTAAAAATGAAAGTAGCCGGCACATAAGGAGTTATTGTATATCTTTTCTACAAAGATACGTATTTGGAATATCTGAAAGGGGAACTCTCATTGGTGAAGGCTGAAAATGCTAAACTTCATAATGAAATTGGGAATCTTGAGAAGGGTTACTTGGAAGGTGAGTAGAATCATATTATTTATTTTAAGATGTATTACATTTTGGAGGGGCACCTTAATGAACAACAACTTACCATACTCACTACGTAATGCTTTTGGATTGCAGATTCTAAATGATTTCGGACAAGTAAGTAATATTTCAAGGATAACATAAAATAACCATATATCTCTCAATTTATAAAATATATGTTTAAGGATCTTGAATCAAAAAGGGCAGATGCGCTTCACTGGTGGAACATCAACCAAATTCAAGTGGTGCGCACGCCGGTTGCAAGTTTAAGGTATGCTCTTATGGTTATTTTTTCATATATGGGGTGTTTGCGTAAGCTTATTTTATGTGATTAATAGCTTATTATACACTGAAAAATCTATATAGCACTTCAAACGTGTTTGGTTAACCTTATGTCAAAAGTCATACTCCCTCCGTCCCATATTAAATGTCCAGTTTTAACTTTTTATTTCTTTTTCAACTTTGACTTTAAATATTTTAGTTTGTGTTATATAATACTTGATGAAAATTATACTAATGAAAATGCATTTAAAACTCAATTCATTTATATATTTTGTATTAAATATTATATAACACAAACAAAAATATTTATGGTCAAAGTTGAAAATGAAAAACTTTAAAAAATCAAAGTGGACATTTAATATGGGACGGAGGTAGTATCATTTTTGGGAAGGACATAAGCTATTAGGGGTGTTCATGGTTCGGGTAATAAACCGAAAATCGAATCGAACCGAACCGAGAAAAATCGAACCGAACTTATAACCGAACCGAATTAAAAATTCGGTTTTCGGTTTGGATATGTGTTTGGCTATCTGAACAGTAAACCAAATTTATATAAATATATATATATATATATATATATATATATATATATATATATATATATATATATATATATATATATATATATATATATTATATTTATATTATTTTATATATATAAAATGTCCATTAAAATTTTATATTAATTTAAAAAACAAGTTTTATGCTTGAAATATTTTTTTTGCAAAAAAAAAAATATATATATATATATATATATATATATATATATATATATATATATATATATATACATTATATATAACAGGAGGCATTTGAAGAATATGTCACCTCATTACCCAGTCAATGCCCAGTAATTCATTATCAGCCATGTCATCAGCAATGTCATCACATAAGATGGCCATGTCATCGCATGAAACGCCATGTCATCACAATTACACTGAAAAATTCGGATCTTCAAAAAATTTGACTAACAAGGTTCGAACATGTGATCTCCACTAACACTAACGAACATCTCAACCACTGAAACAATAGAACTTTTGTTATTCACTTTGCAAGTCTAAATAATAACAAAAACTATTATTTCAACAATAACAATAACCCTAAATAAAACAAAAAAACCCATTAAAATATCACGTAACTCAAAACAAAACCTAAATATCAAGTCGTTTTTTTTTGTCAGCCCTAGGTACGCCTTTTTTTTCTTCTAAAAACCCTAATGATCTCTATTAATTTTTTTAGATATTATTGGTTTCTTTGCAGCCTTTTGCAGTTTGGTAGTAATGGTTTATGAAGTAGATGATGATGTTGATGGGGATTATGTTCATAGAACTAGCGAAACTGATATGAGACCATGAAGGTTTGTTTCATGAATCTTATTTTTGATATCAGCATATTGTTCTTCTTGTGGATTTTTGTATGTACTATTAGTCACTTTTATAATAGCAGGTTTATTATTAACTTTTTGTTGGAGGGACGTATATACTGGCAGTGAGATATCTATGACCGTATGCAAGTGTTGCCCAGTTTTAAACCACATATTCATCAGGTAATTATGTATGCATATTATTCCTATATGTTTCTCTTAACCATTATATCACTTTATTAGGGCTAATAAGAAACTGTTATGAGACCAGGAAGGTTTGTTTCATGAATCTTAATTGTCAGTTTTGCTGATTTTATGGGTTTTCGGTTTTAGATTTTAGGGGCTTTTACAATGGTTGAGCATATATGGCTTACTTATAAGACATGATTTGAAGTAGCTTATTTTCCCTGCTTATGAGTTTATTTAATTTTTGTAAAGCTGATAAGGCTTCTTTTTTGGGCTTACGAGGTTGCTTGCTTGAGCTTATGGCGCCATATGTTACCTCACTACTAATCGTACAAATACTCATTATGTACGCATGTTTCAGTGTGCAACATATCCTCTCTAGGCATCAAAGAAGCGTCACCGAATCAGGGAAGAGAAATAACAATGGAGCTGGTGGAGATTTGGTAAGCAATAGCTTTCCAAGAGCTTGTCATTTGACACATGGTACAAATGGTAACCTGTACAATGAATTAACAACTTGTGAGATGTTCTAAAAATCATGGCTTCAGGGGGGTTTTATCGCAGTGCAAGGTTCATGGCATGCAAACAGCTTCTTTAGACGGTGGATAGGTAACACAAGATCTCGAATGTCAATGCACAACATATACCCTATAGACGCATGCATGCAAACACATACGCGTGTTTGTGCGTGCATGAACGTATTTTGGAAACACAGTCAACTAAATATTGGAAAGCAAGATCATAATGATATGATTCACCAAGCAGCATGAAATCCCAACTTTTTGCATTGGCTTGTGGAGGAGAATAACAGTGAGGAGCTTTCTGTGACTGATATGACAGAATTAGAACAAGAACTTGATGCCGCTCTTGCACAAACATGATTGAGAAAGGTGATTGATCGATGCTACTTATTCAATTCTGTTTCCTAGGTGCATGTAACTCGCATTGGAAAACAAGATCATGTAGAGGTGCAGCTACTGATCGACAAATTAAGCCTCTATGCAAGGGTGAGTGTCTATATGATGAACACTTGCTTCCATTGTTTCTTTTACTATTCGATGAGTTTCTTCTTTTATCAGATGCTGATAATTAAATTAATATTCTATTTCTTTTAGTTTACAACAAAGAAGAGAAACGATCAATGACATAATGAAAGGTTTTTTCTTTATCCCCCACGAACTTCTGAGTTTTCATATTCCATTAGTTTCCGTTCTGCAACAGATAACATTGGTATAATATGATTTGTGCTCACTTGCAGGTGCCGCAACCTTCTCAGTAATGATTTAGGTTAAACGAACATTTGGCCTTGAATATAAGAAATATCAATTAAGCAACCAAATGTATTTTACAAGTTCTGAAAATGAACTATTTTTCTTGCTTAGGCACAATGGCTATAATTTGGAAATATGATGGGATTTATGGGTCGATTTTAACTATCCTTCTTCATAATGTCCCTGATGGAATGGTCAAGTAAGTTACATTTTTAAACTGATATATAAGACCCTAAGGATGCCAACAGCAAGGTAATATAAATACCCTTTTAGTTCATTTTATGTTAACATTAATAAATATGTAAGACCGTCATGTTCACAAGCTCATGGTTCATGACCCTTTGCACTATGAACCAATTAGCTTCGAACACTTTATGGGACACCTAAATTTAACCCAAATCTTAGACTTTGACTCAAGTAGATCATTGCATTGGTGATTTTGACATGAAGCTCACAAAAGATTAGTCAAATGTAACTATCAGTTTTTAAGTTCTTTCTGGTCACCATTCTTAATTCCGGGTAGATTTTCACTGTTAAATATCTTGAACTTCACTCCTGATAAGCTCTTGAAACTTCTTAAAAGAACTGATTTCACTTATTCCGCAAAAGGCATAGTAGAATGGTCATCGCTAAAATTGGTAAATTAAGATGAGGTTTTCTTTCATTGTGTCTAAACTTATTTGTATGAGTAATCAGTTTCTTTTGGAGTGGATCCTTAATATTAGTTTTGCACTTGTGGGGTTCCAAAAAAACTACAGTTATTGGTGTTAAGATGTTCAAGAAGAGTTTAGATCACGGAGAAGTAATTGATGTTTCTTTTATAACCTTAGCTACTGATCTTAGTTTGATTTGTTTACTGTATCTTCCATAGATATTGCACTCCAGATTGTGAACGATCGCCTAGAACTTACTGACAATGCTACTCTACTCAGAATATTGGCTAACAAGCCTTGTGCATTAAATAGAGTAAAAGAGAATTTGGCCACGAGATTTATAAAATCCAATAAGCATTATATTACTCTCATTAATAGCCAACTTTAATGTGATGTATTTGGTAATTCCTTATTTGTGGTTCTCTCAGTTTGTAGATTTATACAAATGAAAGTACAACCAGATGCTGAAGAAGATACCGATTCACTTAAATCACTAAGTATCAATTGGAGACATATGGTTCGAGGAAAGGAGAAAAAAACAGTTGATGACATATTCATAGGGCATGATTACAAGATTGCCTCAAGTAGCCAGGGAAACGAAACACTGAAACATTCCTTCAAAATGTTATTTGTTGCTTCAGAATTGGGCAACACCAGATTTGTAGTTGAGATATTTCGACTATAACTTGTGGTCACGTTCCCACTGGTGTATTCAGGTATTCAGGTTCACAAAAGATGATCAATGATGACGGGTTCCAACATGCACTTTATATGATTGACATTGGCCAAAATGACATTGCTGATGCCTTTACCAAGAAGTATTCATATGCCCAGGTTGTCTAAGTTGTTTCAGAAATTTATGTGTCTAGATATTACAAAATCTGATAACTCACTATTAGACACTTGACAGAAATATTTATTTACTAATTTGTGCATTTGCTATGTTTTTTTAATTCTTTGTTGATCCGTATAGACTATACACGATCATGGTGGCATAAAATTTTGGGTTCACAATACTGGTCCAGTAGGTTATTTGATCTATATTACCATCCAGGCACGCAAATTTAATGTGTAATGAGTTTGTTTTAGTATAGTATATGGTTTATAGGTGTTTCTGATTGCTCATTATAAGTGGGGGCAAATTTAAATTGACATGTTAACTGATTGTTTACATGTTTTACTTTGTAAAAGTGACATAATCCTAAATCATGTATTCATGAGTAGATTGGTTTAATGTGTCAATATATATAATATAATATAACTGATTGTTTGGCGTTGTGTAGAGCTGTCAAGATGGGCATCACGAATGGGTAGGATAATGGGTCAAAATTCAAAATGGGCCAGTCTGAACGAGTCATAGTGACTCATTCTGTAGTACATGATAAAGCAGACATCCCATCTTGAACCACTAAACTATCTTTTTTTACTCTATAAACTTTCGTATGCACCCAAAGTAGACATTTACCGTCTTTTAACCCATTTGACAATTCTCTTTTTAACTATCAAGTAGATAGCGATTCTTATCTAAAGGTCCCATGTTGTGAATAATCAATGACCGTTCTCTTTTAACCCGTTTGACCGTTCTCATTTTAACTTTCTTATGCACCCTATATTTTAGTTTTGATGGGTTACGTTGTTTTAAGTGCTTATATTCGGGACACATATAATAAGTTAGTAATGTGGGCATGAGCTAAAGGTGATTATACCAAAATAACAACCCCAAAAATAGTTGAGGAACAAGAAGTTACTCAAGACTGGAATGTCCATGTTGTTATCGGTTTGCATTGTAAAGCAGTGACATTATTACAAAGAAACAAACCCAATCAGATGTCCAGGGAAAATGGTTCACTAAATCCATAAGTTGAGACACCGTAATATTTTATGGCAATGTCCCCAAAGGCTACAGGTGCATTACAACGACCGTCATTTCCTTTCGTGCAAGAAGCCCATAATTATTTCCTTTTGTGCAAGACTATAATTGTAATTTATGTTCATGCTCTGTTTGCGGTCGACATTATTTCGTATCCTCAAGATCCTGTTTGACTCTTCACTAATTTATGTTTATGTTCAAGTTCGACTATCTAAAGGGTTTGGAAAATGAAGAGAAACTGGTGCCATGTTTCTGCTCTCCACTAATCATAAGACTTAAATGTTGAAAGTTAGAAAAATGTAGTAGTTTCACATTCTCCATTGTTCATTTTATAAACAATTGAATAATCTTTGTATATTAAGCAAGCACATGAAGTCACACAAACATCACAACTATTATTACGTTGCAAATTTTGAACATCAATTTAAGTGTGTTATTTTAATTACATTTTTTTGGTTAAAGAAGACCAAGAAAGTATGAAACATGAATGAGCTTACATAATCTAGAAGTAGAGCAAGATACAATTAATCGCTTAGAATACATTACTAAAAAAGTAAAAAGTATATGGAACACTTACCTGCTATGTAATCGTAAATAGTAATTAACAATAGTAGTTGTTTTGATTATTTTTTAATCTAATTGTATTTGGTTACAACATAAACAATATTTGTGAGGGTTAATTATCGGACCATAGGGGACCCCTTATCATGATGGTCTCTTCTTTTTTTAATGTGTACTATCCCAATAGCCCATCAGTATGTCATCCTCAATCTCCATACATACCAGGTTTAATGAATACAATTAGGTTTAACTAATGGTTTAGTGTTGGTGGTAAACTTGCATATGCGGGTCAAACAGTGTCACAAGTTGGGCAATTTCTCCAAACGCCATTTTTCTCCTATGGGCAATTTTATGTGGCTGTCTCTAGAGTCAAAGAGTAAGAAGGGATTGAAGATTCTTTGTTGTGATAAGGATGATAGTTACACAAAGTTAAAAACAAACGTTGTGTATAAAGAAAATTTATTTTGCATTTGAGTTTATATCAAATTCTATATTCTTACGATAAATTTTGTAACTTTTAATTGTTGAATTAAACATAACGTTTGCTTTTTGTTATTAATGCATTAAATATAAAATTGGTACATTTATATCTTATTTTTCGTTAACTCATTTATTTTAGCGATATTCTACGTAAGAAAAAAACACGTCATAAGGTGAGCGGTATGCAATTTACAGTTGCTGATAGTTTAAAAAGTTACGTGTATTGACGCCTTGCACATTTGCAGGCTTCCTAAAGCAAAACACAAAGTTCAACAAAGAAAAATACTTTACAAGGGCTTATATCTTCTAATATGGGGTGAAGCGGCTAACGTATGTTTTATGCCAGAGTGCCCGTGCTACATCTTTCACAACGTAAGTATTTCCTTAGTTTGTTTTAGTTTCTTCAGTCATGTATGCTAATTTGTTTATACATTCAGATGGCATTTGTACTATACGGCATGTTGACTGAAAATATTAGCATCGTTACTCGAGAAAATGTTAAGCCTTCTTATGGTGGGGAAGAAGAGCCATTCCTTCAAAAAGATATATGAAGTCATTTACCAGGTACCTTGACACCTTTACCCTAACATAAATTTAAATTACAAAGCATAAAAAATCACTATAAAAAATCACTGATATCCATACATGACTAAAATAAATGTAAATTACAAAGCATGCCCGCCTATCGGGCGGGCTTAGAAATCTAGTATATATATATATATAGTGTAATTCAAGTATAAAATTCGGTTTTTGGTTTTGACCCATAACCGAACCGAACTTCTGTTCGGTTCAGTCATAAATATTTTCGGTTCGGTTCAATTTCGGTTATGACCCAATTTTTTTTTAACCGAACAACCCGAACCGATTAACCGAGAACTGAACCGATGAACACCCCTACCCCCATTATATAGCCTTGAAAATATTGATTAAGTTACAAGTATCCAGTTTAACTATTGATTACATTATTAATGTTCCCCTTGAAGATTCTGGAGCTCGGTAGCCAGATTGAGAACAAAAGAGAGATGTTGAAAACATTAGAAAATCTCCAATCGACTTTCAAAGTTATTGCAAGGATACTTAAGAGATGCATATGGTTCTAGATTTTTGTAATTGATGTAATATGCTTCTTTTCAACTAAAATATGTAGGTGTGAAGGTGTTCTAAAGATCGAGAACGCACTGACTGGACTTAAAGTTATTCAATATGATGGGAACCAAATTAGACCGTCTTTGAGAACATATATTTCTGAAATCGATTTGTCTGAGCAAAATCCTGATTTGGCAATTGAACTTTTGGATGGTACATTTGAACTTTAAGGTCTCACTCAGTGTTTATACATGATGATCATTGTTATATTTCTTTAATTTGCCCATCTAGAAGGTTCGTTGTTGGGATAAAGACGGCAAATATACAAACTACACAACAAACGTCGTGTACAAAGAAGTTTTATTTTGTATATGAACAAGCAACATGTAATTTATCTCATACTTATCATTTTTCTTTTTACATATAATACATGAACATTGTCTTTTTCTTTCATTATATTTGTTTAAAATATTTGTCGTTATTCATTGACACATTGTTAATTACTATGCTTGCACACCTGTTAATTAACTTTTATATATAATTTTGGTTACCGTTATATCTTATTTTTTGTTATCATATAAATTTAAAGATACTAATAAGTTTTTGGCATACGAACGTTAATTCATCAAAACAATAACTAACTTCCTATAAACAACTATTATAAAAAGTATACATTTATATCTTATTATTCGTTAACTAATGCCTTCAAGCGATAATCTATAACTAATTCCCACCCATCGGCCGGGCTTCCCAAACGGAATACAATTGCTTGCTGTGGTGCGCTCAACAACACCTATTAATAATAGTAAATGAAAAAAATTTCCACAAGCATGCATGTCTTTTAGGTGGTGAGATTTCTTTCCTAACAAACAATATGCAAATGTCTCAGAAGTAAATAAAATAAACACAATGAAAATTATGGGGATTGTACCTTTAAAAAAACAAAGAAACACTTAACTTTGGGAAAAATAAACCCTATCACGGTGTGTTTTCAAATAACTATTCATATACGAAAACTCAGTGACACGTATAATTATTAAGCAATCGGACTTAATAGAATAAATGCACAATTATATGTTAAAAAAAAAAAAAAAAAAAAAAAAAAAAAAAAAAAAAAACATCTACGTAATCCTAAAATTAAAAAAAAAAAACCCCAAATAACAAATAAAATATATGTCAACCTCACCTTACTAAAAAATATCTAACGTAAACTAATATCATTAAAAAATTAATTAACCTCCACATCCTTGAATATGAATTTTAATTGATTATACCATCAAAAGAATAATTGTAAGTAATGCCTCTATCTTTATTAATACATAAGTTATAACTGTAAAACATCACTGATATCCGCACATAACTAAATTAAAATGTAAATTACAAGTCATGCCCGCCCATCGGGCGGGCTTTGAAATCTAGTATATGTATATATATATATATATATATATATATATATATATATATATATATATATATATATATATATATATATATAATTTCTCAATTTTTTTCTCAATTAAATAGGAAGAGATGGTTCGGCTGAGAGATTTGGGAGCGAATACGTCGGAAGGGGTGGCGTACACGGTGGAGCAGATACTTGCGATGGTTTTGAAGGGCAAGCAGCGGGGCCACATCGCCGGACGGGGTAGGGTCGTACTCGGGCTGAACAGGCCACCGTTACCATACACCCCGCCTCCACCTCCAGGTATGTACAGTTTGATAATATATTAATTATAGATTACTCGATCATGACTCAAATTAAGTATTGCAATAGATGTTTTTAAATTTTGATTATTTCATTTTCAGAATACGCCGAGATGGAGAAAAAGCTTGCTGAGGCCGAGAAGAAGATTGTTGAGGCCGAGGAGAAGAGCCGGGCAGATGCTGAAGAGCGTAAGGCCTTGAAGGCGCAGATTGATTTGGTGACAAGTTTTATCTTGTCCAACCCGCGATGGAACGAGTATGTTAGTCAGGCGGGTTCTCAGCACGTGGATGGCTCGGGCAGTGGCGCTGGAGGTAGTGGCTCAGCTGGAGGGAGCGGGAGTCGCAGAGGCGATGAGGATGGTTCTGGCGATGATGAGGGTTCTGTTGATGATCATGAGTGATTTGGGATGTAGAGGTACAAACTTGGGTATTTTGTGTTGTACTTATGCTTGAAACAATATTTTGGCGACCCATATGTTAGTATTGTATAGTTTAACCTTTTGGCGACTTGAACGTCGCGGATATTAAAACATTTGTGGATATGGCAGCTTGGTTTAGATATTACCACACCCCGTTTTGTAGACTTTATATGTTTTTATGCATTTTGAGGGTGTTTAGCGATATTTTGCAAGTGTTTTAGCCGATGGCGAGTTATACGTTTAGGACATGTTGATATTGAGTGGTTATAGGTGCTATTACAGTTACAGGTTTTGGTAGATTTTTTCCGGAAAATCCGGAAAAAATCTGAAAAATTGCTATATTTGCAGCCTGCTGTTAGCAGGATGTTATTAATGATACCGTCGACATGTCAACGGCATCATTAAAATAAAAATACTGTTTTTTTTAATTATGCCGTCGACATGTCGACGGCATCATTAAAAAATGAATATTGTTTTTAACATTATGCCGTCGACATGTCAACGGCATAATTAAATAACCAATATTTTTGGTTTAATGTTGCCGTCGACATATCGACGACATAATAAAAAACTTAATTATCATTTATTAATTAAAACGTTAATTAGTTATATGTTTCCGTCGACATGTCGACGGGAAGAATTTGACGGACAGCAAATTCGTTTGACTGGAAAACGATGTGGGACTCACATTGTCGACGGCGATTGTCAACGGGAACGCTGTTCCCGACGAAACACAACCGTCGTTATGTTCCCGTTGACATGTCGACGGGAACGTATTGTTCCGTCGGCATGTCGACGGAAAAGGCGTAAAAATATCGCCGGCAGAAGCGTCGATTGTACTAGTGAATGAGCAAATAGTATGTAATTAATCGTAATAGCTATATACAGTAGTACTATATAAATTTGCTATGTATAAGATTTGATGTGACATAAAACTAGGGTTTTATATATATTTGTTGAATCAACGGGTATTATATATTAGATGATTAGATAAGTTCGTATGACACAGAGAATGAGACTAAAAAATTAGAAGCTTTTGCCCAATTAATGGAACTCAATGCAAAAAATCAAAGCACCTGTGAAATGTACAAGGCAAAGGTTCACCAAACGAACAATAGGTTGGTTAACTTTTCTATGTCCCATGTAGCATGAACAGCATCGTTGTCCCATAATGGGCCGGTGTAGATATTGGGCTTTAAGAATTGGAAATGGGTCACAGAAAAATCTCAATCCTTTAATGATTTGGTTTAAATAAAACTTCCTAATATACTAGTAGGAACAAAAGAATGTACATAGGTAACATAGGTTGTGTGTTATATGGTTCTTGTTAATGTTTTGCATTTGTACAGGTCTTAACCTTGTGCTTGATGACTATTAGGTTCTGAAATTTGCTTCATTTCGGGATAAATGATATCGTTGTGGGCGTGTAGCTCAAAGATTTCAATACTATTACTATGTGATATTTTTTATAAGGTAGAGCTATGTGTAAAGAGAAAGAGATGATTATGAAATTTTAAGGAAGAAGCATGCAGTTGTTACGTTGTAATCAGTCATTTTGGTATGTTATTTGAAAGTTAAAAAAGGGAATACGGAAATATGTTTTTCTCTTGGCTCTTGGTCGTGCGATTTTCTACAAAAAAAGGTTTTGCCAATCATAGCCTACAATAATCCACATAAATGAAAGTTCTAATGCAAAATGGCTTCTAAAAATGAAAATTCGATTAAAGTATATGATGAATATATTTTTTTCGGCAACTCTTGACCAAATTTTGTATAAAAAACTAAATTACAAAATCCAGGTACATCCTTTGACTGTTTCTTTGTTTGGCTACTTGAGAAAATAAATGAATACATTTACCCATAGTACAACAAAATCTCAGCAATTACTCAAACAAGGTGGCAAAAAAAGACCTTGGTGTCTAAAAAATTGTTGGATCCTTGTATCTCTTGAAGACAGTTTCAATATCTGTCATCACATCAGGTGATAAGGGTCTCTCTGTCGTCAAGAAAGCATCAATATCTTCTTTTAGTTGTTCTAAAGATGTTGCACCTATGATTGTGCTTGTCATGAATGGACGGTCCCTCACAAATCCTAGTGCTAGTTCTACTGGACTGAGTCCATGTTTCTTAGCTACCTCAATGTATTGTGCCGTTGCTTCCTGAAATACCATTAGCACATGGTCAAATAAGCCCCATTGAATAATTCGAGTTATGCATTAATAGGTCAAACATAAGCTATAAGAGAACAGCTAAGCGTATACATTACACATAGTGACTTAAAGGAAACTGGTTCACTAATTATAGACAGACAAGTTCGGGTCAGAATGGTTATATTTTAGAACTAGTTGAAACGGGTCGGGTCGGTTTGGGTGGGATCACAAAACAGTTTTGTCCACTTTTCTGATCTTTCTATAGATAGTAAGATAGTTAATGGGGTTACAAAAACACAGGTGAATTGCATATATATAATATACAATTCAGCCCAAAAACTAAATTATTATAGTAATAATCTGATTTTTTACTATTTTTGGATATTGTACTGCTTAAAGCAACACTTTGGGGTTTGGGCACCCTTTTTGCCAAACAATGTTGCAATTTTCATAAAACTCACAAAATGGAACCCGGATACAAACGTACAAAGTTAAATGTTGAATTGAACCATAAGTTTCGAGTGTATAATGATTCTACCAAAATAAATTGTAAGGTTGAACATACCAACGCTGAGAACGGAGTAAGGAATGTTAATAGGACGCAAATATTGGGGATTAACAAGAAGATGCATCAACAATTCAATGTTATCAAGGACTCTTGGCTTATATCATTTGAGTTTTGCTTGTTGAGTAATGATGATGTACTAATATTAACCCAATATACTAAAAGTTGAAGTGATAGAATACCTTGGCAATGGATTTGTTGTATCTTTCCATGTATCCTGGGAATAACTGAAGTCGACCTCTTTTAGCAGCTTCAGACTCTGGATCTAGATACTTTCCACTTAATGCTCCACCGCCCAAAGGGGAATAACTAAGTAAACCGACATTGCAGTTCTTTGGATGGCATACTTCAACTAGATCGACTGCAAATATTGAAAAACACATCAATGTTGGCCACAATCTCTTTACATTTCCAGGTTATTAAGTTATCGAGCAATGTGTGTGATTTGGTATATACACTTTCTAATTAAGTACAATTACTGTATGTATTTACTATTTAGCATGTTAATCTTCATAATTCATGAACTTCAGGATTTCAGATATGGTTGAGATAGTGATAACATTTACATGGAGTATATAGGTGTTTTGTTTTTGTTTGTGATAGAGGATGAAATGTGTTCGAAGTATTGTTTTACAAATCGGCTTTTCTGATACGAATTATGTAAACTAAGGTTGATTTTCCGATGAATGAGATATCGAGATGAACAAGAAAGAAAGAAAATGATGACTGTGAAGACACCATATAATTTACCATTTTACCCCTTTCTAAAAGGAATACAGCATGACAAGATAAATTACCTTCAAACTTGCATCTTGCAAGCAAACTGTAACTGTTTTGAATGCTGACGATCTTTGGAAGTCCTTCAGATTTTGCAGCATTAATGAACTCCATGACTCCATATGAAGTTTCATTTGAAACACCAATGTGGCGTACCTAGGCGTAGAAAAATATTGTTAGCATAAACTTTTGTTAGCATCCTTTTATATAGCAGGGTAAGATTTTATTTCATGTTATCAGTCATAATCTCAATCTATTTTTATCATGTTTTCCAGCATAACTTTTGCAGATTAGTCTATTTCAACTTGGACTGAAAAAGTGGAAAAGAACAGAAGAATGTTGTTTTACAACGTTATTTTACAGAATAGTTAATTGTTTAGGTTCACATTGTTTATTGTGAGAACGTTACAGAGAGAAGAGAAATACATAAATACATATGAAGTGTTCTTATAAGAATTCAAGCGATGCGATGAGAAGGCTTCTAGATTTTTCTCCTGAAGTCTCACTATTATACACCTCATATACCACACACCTGACATTTTCACGAGTTTTTAAATTATAAGCTTGATAAAGTTTATTGGGACTTTGGACAGAAAAATGCAAATTTATATCTCAACGTATGAGACATGCAGATTGGACATGGCTGATTACTATTCAATTCAACTAGTATAATATCTCAAAGTTCAGTGTCCATAATAACCTTGTAAAGTCAAGCCCTTCTAACTTATCTACCAACCAAAGAGTGACACGGCTGATTGCTATTCAAATGTCTTTGTACTCATGCTATTAAGTGAACAAACAGCGACCCATAAACTTTCAAATGGAACAAAACTTACCCTAGAAACATACTTTTAATGACAACAGAAACATAAGTCATCCTTTTAATGACCAAAATGAAACATATAACATTCTTATAATAACCAAGATGAAACATATAACAAAAGTAAGTCCAATGCCCAAGATTTTTAGTAAAAATGTAAGTACATTGCTATTTTTAATGCACTTTTCCCGGTTATTAATGTTTGCTTAACACAATGCCTTGTAATTTTTAATGTACATTACTCTTGATGTCAAGCAGACTCAATTAATCAGTGAATTCAATTAGATCATCATCTTTTAATACCTAGATTATCCAGAAAGCAATTAGTTGTTTTGAACAAACCCAACTACTAATTTAGATCTACTAGAACGGTACCCGCGCAATGCAGCGGCGGGTACCGTGTGATTATATTTTGCGTTATTTGGTTACACGTTTAGTTGTCTTCATGCTTTATAAGTAGAGATATGAGAGATGGTTAAGCCAAATAATTTTAGTTTGAACAACCAACCGCTTCCTAACTTCCTAACCAACTTGCTTCTTAACAAATTAATTTTGAAATCTTTCCATAATAAGGAAGAAAAAGTCTATTTTAAGCATTTCTAATTATAGGCTATGTTTGGTGCAAAGCTTTTTGGAGCTTTTTTGGGCAATGAGCGGTGAACAATGAGCTTTCTGATTTTTAGTGTTCGTTTGACATGAGAGCTGTGAGCTTTGCTATTTTTAAGGAAAACTCATTTTTCCAATGCTTCTTTATGAAGCTGTGAGCGGTGAGCGGTGCTCACAGCTCACTGCTACTGATCACAACTACTTTTGCCAAACATAACCATAGAATAGCCACAAATGCATTACTTAAAATTCAGACTTTTACTTGCTTATTATGGAAGGATTTCAAAATTAATTGGTTAGGAAGTTGGTTAGGAAGTTTGTTAGGAAGCAGGTTTGTTGTTCAAACTAAAATTATTTGGCTTAACCATCTCTACCATCTATACTTATAAAGCATAAAAACAACTAATGTGTAACCAAATAACCGAATAACGCAAAATATAGTCATAGGTACCCGCCGGCGCATTGCGCGGGTACCGTTCTAGTAATGTAGTATAGATATAGATAAATTCACTAAGCTCATAATATAATCGAACACATAAGAAAGAAGTATATGCAATCGTCTATTACTTCACAAAACTATATAATACTCCCTTTGTTTGAGGATATGAATTTATATAACCATTAGAATATCACGTTAGCTTTCAGACAGTTGGTATATATTTCTTTGATAGTCAAAACTGAGTGGTAGCTATGGACAATAAATGAAATACATCAATTACCTTTCCTTCGTCAATGAGCTCTTGAAAGGCCCTGAGCTGTTCAGCAAATGGCACGCTTTCCCTCCATTTTGTAGAATCATAGAAGAATTCGCCAAACAAAGCCACACAGCGATCTGGCCTGAAGAGGAATTATGAAGAACAGATTCTGAGAAACTTTTTTAGACATAACTACTTTAAGGATAATATAACAGTGGGAGTACAAAACGCACCAATGGATTTGTAATAAATCGATGTAATCAGTATTTAGACGTTTTAAACTTTTCTCCACACTTTCTTTAATGTTGGCAGCATCAACCCTCAGAACTTCTGGTGCATTATCTCGTACATAGGTGAGTCTGTCTGTGTAACCAGACACTTTAGTGGCCAATATAATCTGCAATAAACCAATGTCTACACATAATCTAGAGCAGTTGAGACAATAACACATAATGTGGTTTTATGCAAAAATAGCATTAGTATCTATCCAAAAGGACAAAATGGTTCCAATGTTCCATAGTTCATGACAACATCGCGAAGTAATTACAAATGGTTCCAATGAGGTTCTCAGATGTAAGAAAATGTATAAACATTACTAAAAAAGTGTACAAGCATGGTGCTCAAAAAAAAATAATTAAATGCACATATTTAAAGTGCAAAACGCGCATGATTACTATCATATTAAGAGAATTTCTATTACTTAGGTATTGGTTGCTTGTGATCACATTAAATTATTGTTGATAAGTGTCTAAACTAGTCCATAAAAAGTGAAATGTTATTTAAAAAAAAAAAAAAAAAAAAAATCAATCATAAAATATTGTGATCGATGCAAACATACAGGGATATAGATACCTTTCCAATACCTAAGCTTCCAATTGAATAAGATACAAGCAGATGGTAAGTGGGTAATTATATGGAAAAGAGGGTAAAGTACCTCGTCACGGGGTCTAGATTTCAACCAGCTTCCAATATAAATATCTGTTAATCCTTGTGTCTCCTTCTTCGTTGGGATCGGATACTGTGATAAAATGATATATAGAACAGGAGTGGTTAGAAGAGCAAATATTAGCATTCTAAAATAGGCAAATGATCAATCACTTGTGAGGGAACCATATAATTACTGAATAAAGAGTAACAATCAATTTCCTTATGCCATGGTAAATATCTATTGAATGTATTTTGTTTTGCTTTTTAGTTTTTAATATTGTTATTATAATTTCTAGTTGGTTCGTCCGATCATTGGCAGATTTTCTCGTTCCTTACTCATCTTGGCACGTAATTGACAAGTCATTAGGTTCAAGAAAATTTTTAGAATACTTACATTTTGGTGCATCATCCTATTATTGTCAATATAACAAAAAGTATAAAGTGTTTGTGTCGATGGTATCCTTAGCTTGTAACGTTTTGGTCTCTTGGGTCCCTTGCTCTTTAAGTGGCTTATTTAAAGAGAGGGGTGCCTTTTTTGTGTAATTGTGTTTTGAGTGTAGTATATGTTGTTGCCTTTCAAAAAAAAGTATAAATAATGTAAGTTTTGATTTGTTCATGGAAGACATTACAAAGCTCATCAAATAGTAGAGGATAAGGCATAATGCAAAAAAATAGTTGCCATAAACCCTCTGAAAAAGTTAATATTTCCACTCTAATTGTCAAGATCAGCGAAAAACGACTTATTCTTCTGCAAACTGTTACTGGTGTAAATACATGCTAAAGATAGGGAATATAAAATGTTAGGAATGACTATCTCTTACCATTTCTGCTGTATCTAAAGTATTAATGCCATGTTCGACTGCATAGGAAAGCATTTCATGAGCCTCCTTCTCCGTGTTCTGCTCCCCAAATGTCATCTGGAATTAGGCATGAAATTGCAATTATCAGACCTTTATATATGTGCTTTATGAAAAGTACTTGTTCAAATATATATAAGCTGAATTATACAATAATCAGCTGCTGTAAAGAATAAGAGCATTGTAGAAGGAAAAAAATATGCAAAATAAATAGAACAATTTACCATATAAACATCATAGGGAGCGAGAACTAGTTCATTAATTCATGCAAACAGATTATTTTCACACTTCATATTTGAGAAAATACTAACGTCTATGAAATAGAACATGTTCTTTCATGTTATAGAAAAGAAGTGGCACAAGATTAAAAAGAGGAAGGGAAATTGGATTCGTCAATAACATTCATATCCAATCTTTATACTTCATGAGCATTCATTACGCATATCATGTTCACATTATCATCAAGTGTTGACATAAAGATCAGATACTACAGGATGATTAATCGCGAGAAAAAGGTGACAACTACAATTCATAAAAGTGCATTAAACACTGGGTTTAAATGAAAATACGGGATGGCATTTTACTACACGAAGGTCTTCTCTAATATTAGGAATTTTAGTTGCATATCAACCATCACCCCAAAAGTGGCCTTTATTGGGAGACCTGAACAGATACTTTTATAGTACAGTCCACCACATTCTAGTTGTTAAACGTTACAATATAGTATCATTTAACCGTACATTGCAACTATGTGAACCAAGTAATCTCGCTCCATTGCTTCTTAAAACTCGAAGGACCAAATATGTTAGTTAGAAACTTAATAACCGAAAGTTAGTTACAGAAGTTAGTTATAGAAAAGTTAGTAATTAGTTAATTCGGTTGGGACTAAAACCGAAGGGTCACAATGGTTGAATCATACCGATTCATAACCTATATATATGTATATACTTGTAACGATACAATGGTTAGAAACATAATACAATTTACTTATTCATTTACTTTGCAACTTATATTTGATCTAGTTTGGGACAACAATTGGCATCAAGAGCAAGGGTTCATACATCGAAACAAATTCTGTTTTCTATATTACAAATCCATTATCGAGGAGCCAAAGTGAGACGCAGAGAAAAGAAGAAGAACACCGCTGATTTTTTTTCTTTTCTGCGAGAGACGAGTTGTTTTCTTTATCTTCCAAGGAAAACAAACAAGTGTGAATAAGGAGAAACGTAAAGGAGATAGTGCACGATCTGTTTTGCGTTAGAAGTTGCAAGCGTATACATCAAACGATATTGGTGGGATAAAACTTTGTTGGCAACAACGAAGGGAAGGAAGATTGAAGGACTTTGTGTAAACCGGTTTGAAAATAAAGACACAAAGCATCATAAGACGCAGATCTAGAGCGCAAGAAACGTTGTTGTGGAGAAGAAATCGTATACGTAGAACGAAGTAGGAGTACTCAAGGAAAGTGTGTGGAGTAAGTGTCAGATCGACACAAGAACAACAACAACGAAGGAAGAAACAAACGAAGGACTGTTTTGTTTCATTGGAACGAATTCAGAAGCGAAGGTTCTGGTTCGGTTTGGTTACCAAGGTGTGGTACCAAAGATTGTGTGTAGAAAGATTCTTAGGAATTTCGAAGGTACTCGAATCAAGAACACCACACAAAGGAAAAGAAGAACGTGTAGTGTGGTACAAGTTTGTTTTTTGTTTGTGTCGACTTATTAACAAACATTCGACAACAACAAAACAAAAGCAGGCCGAGACTTGTTTGTGATTCAAGAAAGATTTTGAACAAGGCAAGGAGGCGTTGGATTTTTTTTTGTTTAGACTCGTTGGGTACAATACAAACAACAACAATTCGACAAGGAGAATAGAAGGAACTTTGATGTTTCTGGTTTTTGGTTCGAATCAAAACAGAAGGAAGGCAACAAAATCTGTAAGATTTGTTGAAGTTAGAAGTCGAATTGGAAAGAAAAAAGGCAACGAGGCAGGAGAAAACAAAAGAACGAAGGGAATAACAAACGTTGGTGAACGATTCTTACTAACGAGACAAGGGAATACAACTTGTATTCAAAACAATAACGAGGTCATAAGTTACATTTTTTTTGGATTTCAATTACATTAGAATAGTATAGATATATTAGTTTGTACTATTAGGAAATCCCGAAAACTATTATTGATCCCGTATTATTAGGATTCCCGGAAACTATATATATATTCCCATAGTAGAAGAGATACCATACTAGGAAGAATAATTCCCATTTAAAATAGAAAGTGAAGATAATTAATACTTTTAAGATGGCCGGTGACGATACAAGCACATCAACCACATTAAAACCCTTAACACCTATTGCACAATACCAATGCCCTAAGTTGAAAAACACAAATTACACGGTATGGGCTATACAAATTAAAGTTATACTAGAAGCACATGGTTTGTGGGAAACAATAGAACCTAAGGAAAACACGCAATTAGATGATAAGAAGGATAAGGCAACAACGGCCTTGTTATATCAAGCATTGACCGAAGATGTGATTTTACAAGTAGCGGGTTGTAAAACGGCTAAGGAATTATGGGAATCATTAAAGAAACGACACGTTGGAGAAGAAAGAGTGCAGCAAGCACGGTTACAATCATTGATGATTGGATTTCACTCACTACAGATGAAGGAAAATGAGACGGTGGATGCATTTGCAGACAAGTTAAACGGATATGTCACGAAAGCAAAGGAACTAGGGAAAACAATAGATGAATCACTTATAGTTAGAAAACTATTAGACTCCACACCCGATAGATTCATTCAAATAGTAGCATCCATAGAACAAACAAGTGATCTAGACGACATTACCCTAGATGAGATCACTGGAAAACTCAAAGCATTTGAGGAAAGAATAAAACTCCGGAAGGGAGGACAAGTTGAAAGCCAGGAGAACTTACTATTCGCACATGGCGAACACTCGGGAAAAGGAAAGCGATTTAATAAGCGCGGAGGTAGATCAAATTATTCACGAGGAAACTGGCGGAATAATAAAAACAGAAATAACTCACAAGTAGGAAACTCAAATCATAAGGGAAACCCAAATAGGAATACAAGTAACAGGGATTTGAGTAACATTAAATGTTTTAAATGTAACAAACTTGGACATTATATGAGTACTTGTAGAGTAAAATAAACAACTCAGGAACAATCAAACCTTATCTTAGAAGACGATGAACCATCACTGTTAATGACGATGCACGAAACCGAACACAAGGAAGTGTTGTTGAATGAAGGCCAAATTCAACCATGGAAATATGCTTGAAAGGATGCAAGCATATGGTATTTAGATAACGGTGCAAGTAACTACATGACGGGTACTAGGAGTCATTTTAAGGATATTGATGAGAGTGTAACAGGACGAGTACGTTTTGGAGATGGATCGTATGTACAGATAAAGGGAAAAGGCTCTATATTGTTAGGTTGTAGAAACCAAGAACAGAAGGTAGTATCGGATGTATACTATATACCAAACCTTAAGAGCAACATACTAAGTCTAGGACAGCTTACGGAGATAGGTTGTAAGGTCATAATGGACGGAAATAAATTGACTTTGTATGATAAGAGCAGGAAATTGTTGATGAAGGTAGAAAGATCTAAGAATAGACTTTACAGTATTAGACGACAGTTGACAGCACCTTACTCACCACAGCAGAATGGAGTAGTGGAGAGAAGAAATAGGACAGTGTTATCAACTACGAGAAGTATGATGAAAGCCATGAAGTTACCCTTAACTTTTTGGGCGGAAGCAGTGAAACATGTCATTTACATACTCAATAGGGTACCTACAAGAGCCTTGATAGATAAAACTCCATATGAGGCACTCTACAATAGAAAACTAAATTTGGAAAACCTAAGAATATTCGGATGCATAGCTTATGCAAAGATAACGATACCTCACTTAAAGAAGCTGGATGATAGAAGCATACCAATGATTTACTTAGGAGTAGAGGAAGGATCAAAAGCATGTAGGTTATATGATCCAATAGCAAAAAAGAAACACGTTAGTAGGGATGTTAAGTTTATGGAAACGAAACCGTGGGATTGGAATAAGGATGGAGAAGATACGAGCACACAAGACACATTTTGGGCTAGTTTTGTGGTAGAAGGAGTTGACAATGAGAATGTTACATCAGTCAACATAGAAATCAATGATAACATTGATAATACGTAGATGTAATACCAGATCCAGTTACACTAATTACACCACCAACATATACTCACCACCCTAACTCAGACGAAGAAGAAGAGGCTACTATTAAATCATTAGAGAGCTTAGACGAAAGATATGATCATAGACCAGCACGAGGATTGAAAGGTTTAGCAGAAATCTATGAAACTGCACGTATAGTGGAAACACCAAGCTTATTTTTCACAGAAGAAGAACCTCGTAACTTTAAGGAAGCATCAGTAGATAAGAAATGGATTGAGGCCATGGAAATTGAATTAGATTCAATAAATAAGAATAACACATGGATTCTTACTACATTGCCAGAAAATCAGAAGGCAATTGGACTCAAATGGGTTTTTAAAACCAAGAGGGATGCACAAGGAAAGATCATTAGATATAAGGCACGTTTAGTAGCAAAAGGATATGTACAAGAACAAGGAATAGACTTCGATGAAGTATTTGCTCCAGTTGCTAGGATAGAAACAGTACGGTTGATATTAGCATTAGTAGCGTATCATGGTTGGCAAGTTCATCACTTGGATGTAAAATCGGCATTTTTACATGGAGACTTGAAGGAAGAAGTCTACGTTACACAACCTGAAGGATTTGTACAGCCAGGAAATTCAGGAAAAGTATATAAGCTTATTAAAGCTTTATATGGTTTAAGACAAGCACCGAGAGCATGGAATGTGAAGCTTGATAAAATGTTAAAGTCATTAGATTTTAAGAAGTGTAATCTCGAACAAGCAGTTTATACGAAGAGAAACAAGACTTCTACGATTATAGTTGGAGTTTATGTAGATGATTTGATAATCACAGGCACTCCAAGGAAGGAATTAGAAGTATTTAAATCCCAGATGGAAGAAAAGTTTGAAATGAGCGACTTAGGATTGTTAGCTTATTACCTAGGGATCGAAGTTACAATGACATGAGGAGAGATTACAATCAAGCAAACAGGTTATATTAACAAGATTTTGAAGGAGACAAGTATGATGGATAGTAATGATACGAAGATACCAATGGATCCCGGTACTAAGTTGGTCAAGGCGGAAGATGGTAACTCAGTTGACGCAACTTACTACAGAAGCTTAATTAGAAGTCTCAGGTACTTACTACATACAAGACCAAATCTTAGTTATTCAGTCGGACTACTCAGCAGATGGATGCAAGACCCGAAGGAACATCACCTGAAGGCGGTAAAGCAAGTAATCCTATATATCAAAATAACAAAGGAGCATGGCGTAATTTACAAGAAAGAAGGCGGCTGCAAGATTACAGGTTACATCGACAGTAGTTATGGAACCAACACTGATCAAGGAAAAGGAACTACTGGGATAGTATCATGGTTTAAAAAGGCGGTCTGAGGCGGCGCCTCGAGGCGCGCCTCGAGGCGAAACGGGCATAAAACGATTATGAGGCGGCGCCTCATGGGGGTGTTTTGGAACGTACGCCTCATGTACCCGAGGCGGTGTAGAAGCGTACGCCTCATGTTTTGGAACGTACGCCTCTAAACCAATTAAAGAGAAAATAAGTGGTTAAATGGGTGGGTTTTGGTCGGAATCATGTTATAAACATGATACAATGATCCAATCATACCCAGAAACACGTTTGGTTGGATTTTGGAAATTAGGGTTCATGGTAAGATTTGGGATTTTTTGATTTAGAGTGTTATAATCCAATTAAGTTAGTGGGTTTTGGTCGGAATCATGTTATAAACATGATACAAGGGTCGAATTATACCCAGAAACACGTTTGGTTTGATTTTGGAAATTAGGGTTCATGGTACGATTTGGGATTTTTTGATTTAGAGTGTTTTAATCCAATTAAGTTAGTGGGTTTTGGTAGGAATCATGTTATAAACATGATACAAGGGTCGAATCATACCCAGAAACAAGTATTTTTGGCCCATTGATTATGAACTTTATTTGATGTTTAGTATTTTTTTATAAGATATATAATGCTATATTTTTTTTATTTCGCCTCGACCTTACGCCTCGGTTCGCCTCGAGGCTTACGCCTCTTGAGGCTAAGGGAAAACGCCTCGAGGCTCGTTTCCGTACTTTTAAACTTTGGATAGTATTTTATTTTGGAGAGTCACCCATTACCTGGTGTACTCAAAAGCAACCAACAGTGGCGCTATCATCATGTGAATCAGAATTCATGGCGGCTACTGCAGCAGCATGTCAAGCCTTATGGTTAAAAAGATTACTTAGTGAATTAACTGAAAGAGAAGAAAAGAAGATAACGTTGAAGGTAGATAACGTTTCAGCAATAGCACTAGTCAAGAACCCAGTTTTTCATGGAAGAAGTAAATACATCGACATTCGCTATCATTTTATTCGAGAATGCGTAGAGAATGGGCACATCAATGTGGAACACGTTAGCGGAGAACTACAAAGAGCAGATATACTAACAAAGGCTCTACCAAGATTGAAGTTCACGACAATGCGACAAATGCTCGGAGTTCAAGATTTAGGAAGAAGCAACGATCAAGATTAAGGAGGAGAATGTGAACCAAGTAATCTCGCTCCATTGCTTCTTAAAACTCGAAGGACCAAATATGTTAGTTAGAAACTTAATAACCGAAAGTTAGTTACAGAAGTTAGTTATAGAAAAGTTAGTTATTAGTTAATTCGGTTGGGACTTGAATCATACCGATTCATAACCTATATATATGTATATACTTGTAACGATACAATGGTTAGAAACATAATACAATTTACTTATTCATTTACTTTGCAACTTATATTTGATCTAGTTTGGGACAACAAACTATTTTTATAAAAAAAATAAAATTAAAATCTAGTGGGGTCTTTTGTAGTTTTGTTGGATATGCATTTTTCCAGGTCCTATTTAGGTTCACTTGCAGAAGTTGTGTTAGTCGAATTGGTCCACAGTTGTGGTGTAATTTGGCAATTCCGTACTATGGCAAATTGACAATAATATGTTCTAGCGTTTTCAGGTTGATAAAGCTTTTACCGTTTAATAAAAAAGGCCTTTGACATAATTAAAATAAACAAAGAAATACATGTCTAATTATAGGTAAGTGGTTTTCACAACTATAGTAAGGTATCATTGCTCTTTTTCTCGGCTAAAAGGTAGATTATTGTCAAAGGGATTGTTTAAAAGCTTCCTCCCAAATCAGTAAACATCAGCTTTGAGATTGCTAATCCTTGAATCGCTCACGCAAACTTTGAGTCAGGTTCATGATAAGGATTGGTCCCACACCCTTACCACTAATGAACATGTACTTGCGTTTTGGTATAGCTAATAAGCATGACAAAACAACTTAACCAAGTTAATAAGCCTAATTTGTTTGGCTGTATCCAAACAGCTCGAATTATATCAAAACGCAATAAGCTAATATGCTCTTTAACAATCTGTCCATCTGCTTATATGAAATATTCGTTGTTTTATACAGCGGTGTGTTTTTATACACATTTCTATTTTGGTTAGTCCCAAAATAAGTGTGAGGTTTTTCCCTTTTTAGGTAACCCGGGAGGGGGAGTCTTTTGTCTCAGATGTACACGGCCTTACAAGTTTACCTTGGCGGCTTGGCCACCGCCAAATGTGTATCTAGCGAGGTTTGAACCCTTGACCTCTTGTGAAGAAGCCAAGTGCCTTACCACTAGGCCATTTGGTGGTCAAGTCCCGTCCAATTTCATATTTCAACCTTTTAAAATGGTTTTCAAAGAATCAAAGGTGAATTTAAAAATTTATTAGTGGACACTCTAATGGTGCCACTTATCTTAAACCATGTGAAATATGAAATTGGAGTATGTTTGGCACAAAGAGATAGAGCTTATGAGAGCTAGAGACATAGCTGGAAATTTTATTTTGGGTAAAGTAGCTGGTATGTGTAAAATGACATTAAAGGACAAAATAAATAAACACACAAATTAAAAGGGTACTTATAAAACTTCCCCTAGGTAGCTTCTCTAGAGCATATGAATTTCAGAAGCTCTTACAAGTTGTTGTGCCAAAGAGAGCTAAGCTATCTTATTTTAAAAAGCTCAAGCTCTAAATATAAGCCGAAATCAAATAAGCTTATAAGCCCACATATATAGGTTTTCTTACACCTCTAGTCAATACATTCATAAAAAAAGATAGTAATTGATAAATGAAGAATGAACTCACGGTGCCAAAAGTGATTTCACTGACAACAAGGTTAGAATCACCAAGTTGGTTATATTGCATTGCACTTCTTTGCGGTTGAGCCATGGCTGTGATAGTGGCGCCGTAATTCTTTTTCCCGACCAACTTTCTAGTACCTGGAAATGATATGGACAAAACATGGTTTGATGAAATGATGTTACTGTTATTGTTGGATAAAAGTGGGTGAGTTATAGAAGATGTTAATGAAGCTGCCATTGTGGAAATGTTTTTTTTGTTTTTCTTGTTTTTGTGTTCTTATTATAGCCATTTGAGTAAAAGACTTTGGATAGGTGGAGATTTGCACACGTGGCCGACGAAAGATGACAACAAGTGTGTTTTAATCATATCTTAATCTTAACTATTTATAATTGAAAAATTGTCAAAAATAAAAAAGTAAAAACTAAAATTATTTTGCTCTTGTCCCAACTTCTTTCACACGATTTTTGATCTCAATTAACAGCTTCTTTCATACACTTCAACTGTGTTTAATGACCATGCGCGTTATACAAATCATCCCAAAAATAATTGCTCTTTCAATTCATTTTTTATTGTCGATCAAAACACCTACTCGAAACATCAATTATCAATTCAAAAACACAAGTTATCAATTCAATTCATTCTATGACTATGTCCGGTTCAAAATCACTACACAAAATATTTGTACACTATCCATATGGACGAATTGGTAAGTATCCATTTTATTATTGTATAATATTTCTGTGAATAATTACTTGATGATTTAATTTTAATATTTGTGTTAATCAAAACCCTAAAAAGAATTTGGGGGAAATCACCTTGATATATATCGATTGATTATGTTATAATTTATTTTTGTAGGTAGAATGTGATTGACGAAGGTTTGACATGTTTTATCTCTTTTCATTCTTCAATTTAATTTTTAGTAGATGATATGGATTGCTAAAAATGATTATTTGTAGTTGTTCCATGTGTGTTTTTAATGCACACCAACTGTTTGATGAATGCGTTTGTGTAATTGTCAATTGTAGAGCAAAAATGGAGCATGTGATGATTCATCCGTTGAATGTGTTGAATAAGCGGGTTAGCAAGATTCGAGTTAGGTGCTTCCTAGAGCTATATACTTGCAAGTTGTTGCATGAAAATGTTGACCATACATTCGGTATGTAATTTTTTACTGTGATTAATTCTAATCTTCTTGCATTGTGGTTAATTCAAATAAAACTTTTTATTCATTTATTAAGTAGTTAAGCTACAACGAAAATCATGTGTATGAACTACTTCAAGGTTCGTCCAATTTGACCAAGTTTCATTACACCATCTTGCAAACAAAATCTACTTGAAAGATACTATTACATATATTGCAAGTTTTCTGACGATAAAATGTGATTGAACTATCGTTAAATGGCTACAAATTTAGATATCCCGTCCCTGAGTGGCTTAACAATCTGATGGCTCTTCAACTGCTTTTAGTAAAAGTAAAGTAAAGTAAAGTAACTCCCAATACCGTCTTCCACGGGTTATGGGTCCCAATACCATCTTCGACGGTATATGAGGGAGGTTGAGACGTAGACAGCCTTACCCCTACCTTAAGGTAGAGAGGCTGCTTCCGGTTGATGCTCATTTTTTGCTTATTTAATCAGGTTGCGAGTGGGAATCTTGATTATCAAGCCATATGTAAAACCACACTTACTGATATAATTTAAGGGTCTCTGACATTGAATGCCATTCCAAGACTGTTAAGAAGCTTAAATTTGGATTGGATTGTGGTCATTGGTGGGGATTACTCAAATACAATGCCTGCCTGCTAGCAAAAAAACATTAAGTATGTTATATTATGTCTGTACTAAAATCCAACTTCTACATGTTTCAATGTTAGTCAACAAACAGATAATAGTTCATATGTTTTTTTATTCATTTTTGTATTTATTTTGTATGGCCAGTGAATCCACCTTTGTATAGATTAACTTGGCAAATGACAAAGAGGAAAAGTGATAAAGAAGTTTACAAGTAAGTTATAATTGTTTATGTTGTTTCTTTTAAAGCTTCTACATGTTTCAATGTTTGTCAACGAACATATAATCGTTCATATGGATTTTTATTCATTTTTGTATTTATTTTGTATGGCCAGTGACTTGAAAACTCGGATTATTGGATGCCCAAGACCATTGATAGTGACTTGAAGTGCAAAGAAGTTCCAACAAGTTTTGGATGTGACACTGCGTGCAAGGTATTAATCCACTCAAATTTTACTACACCAAATTGCACAAAGCGTATTCTTCATATATTAAAAACAGTATATAGTTAGCATCGGCAACCCCTGGGTTTGCTACTCAAGGATCTGGGATTTTTTTATCGACTGCTACCATAGAAGTTGGCTTGTTTGTTATAAGTGTTGATTATCCAGAATTTGTACATATGGCTCGATAATCAAGATTCCCACTCGCAACCTGATTAAATAAGCAAAAAATGAGTATCAAGCCATATGTACAAGGGTCTCTGACATTGAATGTCATTCCAAGACTCAACAGGTACTTCATATGTCAAACATTATAACCCAGATTACTTCAAATTTCCTGTTTCATCTGTTATATTTAATAAGATTAGATGGCTTATAAAGTTATTCCTTTGTATTTGTAATTAGAACATCAAATCGGTTTTTATTAGTAAGGATATGTTGGCGTGGAATACATTCTTATATTCGCATAGGCACTATGGGTGATTTTTGGCATAGGTTGAAATAAGTCAGGTTGGCCGAAACAGGTTTGATCTATACACCATTAGATTCGGTTTGGGCAAAATAACAGGAGGAATTCATGGACATCAAAAGGTATTTTTGGTTGCTTTTTATGATACAAGTTTTCTTTGGATTTTGATTATATTTCATTTAAAATTTAGTCGAGTTATGTTAATTTTAGAAAATGCTCGAAGGCGCGTTGAAGCTGAATCTAAATTGGTAGCAAATTGCAAGAAGGACCTCGGGCTTTAAGAACCATGACAAACATTATTGGAGGTATTGAGATAATTTTCTTTCGTTTGATTATCATCTCAAAGGAATCCTAAATCTGTAACCAAGTGTTTTTAGATTCTGAATGTTAATTGAATGTAATTTTTTTGAATGGTTTGATGTGTTTTGGGATTTACTAGGACCAAGATAGCACCATGTATGGGTTTAGAGGTGGCCCTGTTGGGTTTATGAAGGGTAAATATGTTAAGTTGACTGATGAATTTTTCTATCGTTACAAAAATCAGGTGATGTTTCAACTGTTCCATTATTTTTCGTGATTTGGTGACTAATAAAAAACATACGTTATAGTTTGTATACTATGAATCACATGCTTTTACCTTAGATTTTTACTCAAATTGTTTGTGGTAATAATAATTTGCAGGGTGGCTTTGATATGATTTGCAGTGGAAGTGGAAGGGAAAAGAATGAAACCCCTAAGCAGGTTTTTAACAATTTGATATGGAATGCCTTTATCAAAACTTTAAGTTTGTTAAACAATGTTGATTATTCTTTGATAAGTGATGAGTGCTCAAACACTCATCATTTTTGGTCAAATCTGAACTGCAAAACATACAAAAACACTCAGAAATGCATCAAAATACCAAAAATATTTCAAAATTGTGTTTATATGTTTTAGATGCAAAATGAGCAAAAACAAATGAAAAACGCACAAAGTTTGCAAAATTGGCAGTTTCAGTCCCTCAACTTTCATAAAATTACAAAACTAGTCCCTGGATATTCAAAATATAGAAAATTATCACCAAAGGTCATTTTGAAATCATAAAATGTCATATTTAGTCCTTTGGTGAAAAATTGGAAAAGTTTTGGAAAACTGCAGTTTAGTCCCTGGAGTTACAGATTTTGGCAGATTCAGTCCCTGGTGGGATATTTTTGAAAGAAAAATAAATTTTTGTCCTTGGAAAATTAAAATGTGTCAAAAATGATCCTTGGATAAAAGTTTTTACAAAATGGCAAGTTTAACCCCTAAACTTTGGAATTTTGCATAAATGGTCCTCGGGGTTTGAAATTTGGAAAATTGTAACTTTAGCCCTTCTATTTTCACATATGGCATAAATAATCCTTTTGACAACTTTGTGAAAAATTACATTTTCAGTCCCTATGGTTTCAGCTTTTGCAATTTGGTCCTTGTGATATTTATTAAAACCCTTTGGACCCCTTTTTATTACTTAACCCAAATTCCAAATCCACTCCAATCCCAATCCTGATCCAAAAACAAGCCCAGCTTATACCCAAGCCCACTAAACCTTGAACCGGTCCAATCCCACACCTTTTAATAGTTTACCCAGCGTTGACCCCAGTCAAACGCCACACCATCTTCAACCTCCCCCCAACATCTCCCTGAAAAACCTCCCCCTGCTCCATCCTTTTCACCAAACACTCCTTCTCATTAATATCATACACCAACCCATCACCAACCCCCCTCCTCATTTATTACCCTCACCTAAACCAATACAACTCCCAATCCTGTTTTCCCGCCAATTTCAATTTAAACGGTGGGGATCAAACACACTCATCCAATGGCTCAAACTAGTGTGGGAAAGAAAGAGAGTGGTACCAGGGACCTATAAAAGAAGTAAAGAAAAGAGAAGCAGAGTCAAGTAGTGTAGGTTTAGTTTTAGTTTTATTAGTAATTTTTCATGTAATTCTCAAATTGTAGTTGACAAAACTAGTTCTCAGTGTGTAGTATTAATGTAATGTTGTACTTTTAATGTTTTTGATATATTAATTCCAAGCTTATTAGTTCACTCAGTTTTTACATTTTTATTGAAAAATCTCATTTTGGATTTAGTAATTTGAAAAGTTGATCATTTCTGTTTCCTTTGGCTAAATCAAGTTTATGCATAGGTTTGTGAAGTTGGAAAGCAATGAAATCAGTTTTTGATAAGAAAACTAAAAAGACCAAAAATACAAGTTAAATAGTTTAGAAATAAAAAAGGGCAATTAGAAGTTGATTGAATCAAGATACAAGATGGATTTGGGTTGAATCTGGTTCAGAAGCCTCAGAAAAGGCACTAGAAAATGGGTTGAGGCTTTGGTCACTTATCTCAGTTGGGTACTAATGTAAGCACTTTTCATATTTTTTTTTGGCATTTCAAAGTTCATGTACTTCAATTATTGTTAAATTCAGCTCATATAGGTTTATTTAATGTTAGTTTAAGCTCAGATTTTAGTTTCATAGTTTAAATTATTAGTTTGCTTTGTAAAATCATTTTCAGTTTCATATATAGGGGTGTTTGGTTTTACTTGTTCTAGGGTATTAAAGCCTGTCTCAGTAGTTGCTTGTGGTGCCATTAGTTCATACTAGGTCTATTAGGTTCATGTAAGCCATTAGAATAAGTAACCTTTTTAGCAAAGTCAAAATTCGACCTTCACCCCCCATCATCAGTTGACTGTTAAGACTTGGGGTGTGAATCCCCACCATTTCAATACATAAGTAAGTCTTTCAACATAATCTAGTTCACTTACAACTTAACACATCATATTTAGTCAGTGGATTGAGATTAAACTTCAAAAAAGTCAAGATTTAAGTTTCTATTAAAAGTCAAATGTGCATGTACTTCAGATTTTTACAAAAATTCAAGGAATTTATTTGAATTGTGTGTTTGCTCTCTGGGCTTAAAACTTGTTTGTATTGGTTCTCTACCATCTCAACTCTGGATTCCCATTGTTCTTGTATTTTTATGATTTTTGTTTTGGGCCCCACTTGCCTCCAAAGTAGCTTGCAGGGCATATGCATGCCCTGCTACACAGATAAGCACCTCAGAACCCAACTTTCATACCATCTCATGGCCTACACAGTGGACCCCACCATGAGCTTATTGGCTTTTTGAGAAGCTAATAAGCTCATCTTCAAGTCCCATAGCTTATCTTGGCATTTGAGCTTTTTTTTATAGGGCTGCAACTCTCCTAAACCTTGTCCCTTTCTGAGAAAGCTGTTTGGCTTTTGGACAGCTTATTCAGCTTTTTGGCTTAATCAGGGCACCATTCTAGCTTTCATAGCTTATCACTTGTCACTTGAGCATGTTTCTTCCAAATTCCACCCCTGGTTCTCAGCTTTGAGCTTGTTTAAAGCTTATAGCTTAGACAGTTGACTAAAGTCAACTGTCTAAGAAATAAGCACTTGTTGTGCTTATTTCTGAGTCCCACAAAAGTTGTTTTTATTAAAAGTTCTTGTTTTTAGATGTAAAATAAGTTTCCAAAAGAAAATCCAAGAAAATCCAATTTAATTTCTAAGTGATAGTTTCTATTTAATTTAATTTAAATTTTATTTTTCATTTTTAGATTTTTGTTAAGTACTTGTCATTTTTCTATTTTTATTAATTACCTATTATATTAAAGTATTTATATTAATTTTCTCATATTTTTATTTTCTCATTTAGTATTAATTAGAATTAATTTTAGTTTTATTAATTATTAATTAATAATTAGTTTAAAATAGCATAATTAGTTTTTATTAAGCAAAACTTAGTTTTTATATTTTTTATAGCTTTTATATGTTGTAAAATAATTTTAGAAATTTTATTAGGATTTTTACTGTTCATTTAGTATTTTTCTTAATTTAAAATAGTTTAATTAGTTAATTAGTAATTAATTAGTTATTAATTAATAGAAAATTCACAAAAAGACAAAAACACATATTTTTAGTTTTAAAACTTATTTTTAGTTATTTTATAATTTTAGAAATTTTATTTTCATTTTTCTAGTGCTTAATTAATATTGTATTATATTTAAGTATTTTAAATATTAATAATTAGTAATAATTAGTAATTAATTAATATTAAATAATTAATTAGGGTTAAAATTTATTTTCTTTTTCTATAAATTTTGTTTTACTTTTAAGTTTGTAAAAAAGTCATTTTCACCCCCTGGGTGTTTTCAGATTTTCGTTTTCACTTTTTATTTTGTACGTTCGCGTTTTATTTAAACGTAACGTACGCGTTTTTAGGTTTTTAACATTTCTGGTTTTTCTTACCTTTTCGTCTTATTCATATAGCTTATTTAAGCTATTCTCATTGTAGATTCCTTAGTTCAATCACACACAAACCTTTTTCTCATCCAAATTCACCCGATCACATAACCGTTTGTTTACAATTCACACCTCGTCGGGACATAACGACCCGGGGAAACCTTATACTTCCGCGGAGCATTGATCTAGGCTATTTGACTTTGTTGACCATTCCCTGGTCAATATAAGTTAGGTGGTTTAGGCTCAATCAATAAGTATGTGAATACTCATCATTTTTGGTCAATTTGAACTGCAAAACATTTAAAAAATACTCAAAATGCATCTAAATACTGAAAATATCCCAAAGATTGTGTTTTATATGTTTCAGATGCAAAATGAGTAAAAACAGATGAAAAATGATCAAAGTTTGCATAATTGGCATTTCAGTCCCCCAAGTTTCAAAACTTGTCAAAATTAGTCCCTAGGCATTTAGTTTGAAAAATAAGTCAACCCAAGTCCTTAAAAAGTTAAAAGTTATTAAAATGATCCTTGGGTAAAAAGATTTGAAAAATTACAATTATGGTCCCTGTACTTTCAAAGTTGGCAAAATTAGCCCCTGGGGTTAATATTTTTGGAAATAATCATTTATGGTCCTTTGGAAATTGAATATTGGCAGGAAAGGTCCATTGAATTAATTTGGGAGTCCTGGCAGAATATACCCCTCAACTCTCCATATTTACATAATTGGTCCTTGTGGTTTTATTAACTAAACAAACAAACAAACCCAAATATAAAACAATCCCAATCCATCACCCAGGCCCAACTCACCAACAAGCCCAATACCCACTAATAATATCCCACCCCGTTTTATTTATACACAGTCAAACCTTTGACCAATCCCTTCCCCTCCCGTGACTCCACACCTGCAACACCTGCCAAACCTTCATCATCACACCTCCACCATCCCACCTCCATTATCACCCCTACACTCCCTCTAAACACCCCAGTCCAAGACTCCCACACTGCCACAAGTTATCAGAGCCCATTTGCATAAAAATACTTTTCCCGCCAAAATGATTGAAGGGCCAGGATCAATAATGCTCATCCAACGGACCAGAATTGAAGTGGGAAAAAGTCAGGACCCATGTTTGAAGCTTATAAATAAAGATTGATGGACAAAAGTGAAAAAGCTAGCTAGTGAGTAGTTAAATGTAGGAGTAGTGTAATTTAAGTAATCATTTTTAGTATAATTTTCAATTCCAATGTATTTTCTAGTTTAAATCATGTACTCTTATCATTATCAGTGTAAATTTATGATTTCTCAATAAAATAGTCAAGTTTTATTTTAAGAATTCATATTTGGCATTTTTAAATGAAACTGACAATTTCATTTAGCATTGTTAAATGGTGTTGTTCTTAGTCCTTCAAGCTCATATTAATCATTATTAAGCTTTTATAAATTTCATTTAGCAGTATACTCAGTTCTAGTCAGGAATCAAAAATAATCAAAAAAATACTAAAAAAATAGTCCATAAATAAAAAGATCAATCGGAATGAAGATTGAAAGCTGAGCAGGCTGGATTATGGATTCCTTTGGGTTTATTTGCCTCATGGGAGGCTTTAAGATGTAATTTTGGATCGTGTGTACCTTGGATTCTCAGCTTGGAGATTTGTAAGACCCTTTCTCATAATTCTTGCATTCCACTATGTAGTGTTATTTACTGTTGTTTCTGCTTATTTGTGTTTACCTAGGACTAATATAAGCTTGTCTTTTCAGTTTCATAGCCTAATTTCATCTGTTTCTTTATTAATCTGTCATAACAGTTTTTCAAGATAGTGTTTGGTTTAAGGGTTCTCAGAGAGTTCTAGTGTGTTTCAGTAGGAATAATTGCTTCAAACATGTTTCATTAGGTCCCTATAGATCATTTTAGTCATAAAATTAGTACTCACTTAGTAAAATAGTCAAAATCTCATTTCACTTTCATGTATGCATAAGTTGTGGAATTTTTCACTTGCATAATCTGTCATATAGGTTCATTAGGGGTTAGGATTCCTTAAATTCATCTCACATTAACTTATTTAAACATTTTCAGTCACTTAGGATGATTAGAAGTTCAAGAAAGTCAATTAGATCATAAATTGGAAAAAGTCAAATATTGCATAGTTACTAGTTTTTCATTTCTTGGAAGAATTTTCATGCTTTTAATACTTAGTGTGTAGCTCATAAGCTTTTGGACTCTTAAAATTCAGAAGCTCAGCTTTTTCATGCATATTTTAGTTTATTTTTATGATTTTTATAAAGTGCTTATTCTTACCTTTCTTTTGACCTGTTTTCTGAAAAGCTCCCCTGTGCAAGGGTGAGCAGGCTCACTAACCACTTTTCATTAGCTTGTCAAATGCTTATTAGTGCACCATAGTTTAGGATATTTGTTGTTTTGAATAGCCCATCTGGCCTTCTCACTATGCATGTTTTCATTTTTCCTTTTTATGTTTCTTTTAACCGCTTATTTTGGCCATGCCTTTTCACTCATCACACTGACTACACTGACTCATCAGTGTAGTCAGGCCTTTTTCATAAGCTCTTTTAGAGTCTTTCAGTGGGCATAAGCTTGTATATTTGGACTTTTTAGGAAGCTCAGACTCCAATCTCAAAGGTTCAGGGCTTATAAGGCATTTTCAAGCTTATTGGGTAAGCCTGCAAGTGGCTTGTTACTTGGGCCATCTCACTGAACACACTGACCCGTCAATGTGTTGGTGCCAGATTCACAAACTCACCAAGAGCTTATTTGTGGGACCCAAACCTTGAGCCTTGGCTTATTTGAAAGCTCATAAGTCCATCTTTTCAGATCATCCATCATTTTGAACCCCTGATCACTCATATGGGCCCCACATAGGCCTGCAAAGTGCCTCTTTTGGTCTGTGTGATTCTCAGGATTTGGATTGGCTTATTGGCACTCCATGTGCTTATCCCTGTGGCTTATTTGTTTATATTAGCTTATTCTAGAATACTTTAAATCTCTTTTAGCTTATTCATTCACTAGTTCAGCTTATTATCTTTCTTATAGCTTATTTTAACTTAAAATTTCTAGTTTAAAGCTTATATGCCTTATGTGGGGCTAATAAGCTCTCTAACAGCTTATTTTTAAGTTTCATAAAAGTTGCCTTTATTAAAGTTACTTATTTTTAGTGTTTTAAAAGTTTTGTAAAAAGAAAAATAAAAAAATAAAATGTTTGGTAAAAAGGGGTGAGGCAAGGTCGAACCTGAGACCTCCTCCTTTGAAAGTGATATGGGTGTACCTGGATACCATGCGCCCTTGGGTCTTTTTTCAGTTGTATCCTGCAAAGTTTAGTATTTAAATACCATTCATTCTCTTTTGCTTATTAGCTTATTTTAACTGCTTATTTACAGTCCTTTCAGCTTTTTATATTTTTTATAACTTTCTGGTAGTATATAGTATTTATATAAAAGGTTTCATAATTTTATAAATTAGTTTAATATTTATTATAATTAAAATAGTTTATTTAGGATTTAAATAAATAATAAATAATTAAGTTTTAAAACAGCTTATTCATAATTTTTATAAAGTGTTTTATAATTTTTATAAATTCCTGTGATTGTTAAGTAGGTTTATAAATTTTTTTATAATTTTATAAATTAGTTTAGTATTTATTATAATTAAAGTAGTTTAAATAGTTTAATTAAGTTTAAATAGTTTTTAATTAATAAAAATTAATTAAAAAGTTAAAAAAAATAATTTTCCTTTTTCTAAAATTTTATTTTATCATTAGGATCGTAGAAATATAATTTTCATGTCCGTAGGGTTAGCGTAGCATAAATTTCACTTTTTATTTCGTGCACTCGCGTTTATTTTGACTTAAATGCGCGTTTTTAATTTTAAATACGTTCTAGGGTAGTGTAACTTTACATTTTAGTTAATTTAGTTTAATTAAGTTGTTTTCACTTATATTTCCTTAGCATAATCATTCAAAACCCTTATATACCCTTTTCTATCCAAATTCACCCGATCACAATCCCGTTTTGATTACCATCACACCTCGTCGGGACATAACGACCCGGGGAAACCCTATACTTCCACGGAGATTGATTCTAGGCAGTTTGACCTAGTTGACCATTCACCTGGTCAATTTAGGTTGACTGCTTTTGCGCCAACCAAATTTTGGCGCCGCTGCCGGGGAGGTCGTGCGCGTATTCTAAACGGTTTTGCAGATTAGTGAATCTGGATATACATTCATTGTATATTTCCCATCCTTTGTTCATATTTTCTTATTATAAAAACAAAATGGTTCCCGAAAACATTTTAAAATTAGTTTTCAACGAACATAAAAACACAAAAAGATTTTCTTTCTTATTTTTATAAAATGTTTATCAAAAATACCAAAAATATTCACCTTTACCCTCTCACATCTTTGATTCTCCATTTCTTACCCTCTATAAACCTTTGATTCTTTCCTATGTCCTATCCACACCATTTGGGTTGCCAATGGTGTGGTGGTCCTCATAACGGTGGTAATTGCCCCAGTTGTGGCATGGTAGAGTCAGGAAACAGGTCTGTCTATAACCAGAATCTCTATTCCTACCATAACACGACTAGTTCATTCCATCAGCTTCCACGCCATGAGACCTAGCAGTTTTACTATTGTGAGTATTGTGGAGGCCCTCACTACAGCTCTGATTGTCAAATTAGGAATCAGTTTGTCTATGAACAGGTTCCTTGTAACAATCATGAATTTGGTTTTAACCAGCCTTCACAATACACAAACCCTCAACCACTGCCTCATGATGAGTTAGCTAGAGCTGAATTGATTACTAAAATGATTATGACTCAAAGTCAAGTCAACAAGACCATTCAAGATGGAATAAACTGTCTTAAGGAACTGATTCTTAGGAAACAAAATCCTCCTGTTAACTCATTTTATCTTGAGGATGAAAGTGATGAGGATGAACCATTTGAAGTAGAAGACTCAAAGGAACCTTCAGATATCTTGATAATGGGGGACAAGGAAGTCAAAGTCAATCCTATTGAGGAAATAGATGACCTTGTTCCAATCCCAAAGGTATTTGAGAAACGTTGTGATTCGACTTCAGTTGAAACTGCATCTATGGAAACACAGGGAGAAAAGAGTGGGACAGATTTATTAGCAAAAGAACAAATGGAAATTGAAAAATCCATGTGTGCTAGTCCTTCTCAACTCCCTCAGCTCACACCCGAAATATTCCACAGACTCTCCTATAATGGGGGATGAGCATCTTGACACTATTCCTGAAAAGGAATCGGACGAATTCATAAAGTCTAGTGTTGAGAACCTTATCCCAATCCCAAGTGAGTCCGAGGGTATTCTTGATCATGTGTGTGATATACCTCCTCCTCTTGTCTTTCCAAATTATCTTGTTAAGACTTTCTCCGATTCTGACAGTGATTATAGTGATGCCGATTCTTTATATTCTAAAGACATCGAATTTATTGATGCGTCACTTTCCCGTTCCGAGATCGTCAACCTAGAAGAGGATGTTGATCACTTTGTTCCTGAAGCATTCAAAACAACTCTCACCAATCCTCTTTTTGAATTCGATTATGAATTCACTTTGATTTCTGATAATCCAATCTTTGGTATCCAGAATGAGGATTGTGATGAGTCCACAATGGAACAAGAGTTCACAGATTTACGTCATGTGAAAGATTCTCTATCATGAGGAGTTCTCCGGTGAACTCACTCATATCATGACTCCTCCGGAGTATGATAGCCCGGGGGGAGATGCACTCAACAGTGAGGATTTGCAAATTCCCACCCTCCCACCCGGGATGTTTTCAAACCCAATGAGCTTAACCCTTGAAATCCAAAATCAGGCACCTGAGCCTGATCTCGAGGAAGAAGATCTTATCATGATTATCATCATGGTTTTCTTCCTTTTCTTCACCTACCGGGTGACTTCTCATGTTCTTCACTCCTTCAGGAATGAAGACATTATCTTTGACCCCGGCATCACCGCTTATAGTTTATACTATCTTAAGCCAGGGTCTATATATCTCATCGGTGTGGAACTTTCACGTACTTCAAATGTTTGTCCAAACATTTTGAATGAAAGTCCGATGGAGATTGTCTCTTCCACATCTTACTTCCCCAAGAACAAATGAATTCGGGGTCGAGTCAAGCTAGCGACTCGGTAAACAAAAACAGTAGCATGCATATAGGGTTTTCACCCTAAGTGTGGGGGAGTACCCCTGCTGTTGTTACCATGTATATATAATAAATACAATAAAGTGAAAAATGGTGTTTCCACATTTAGCTTGTAATGTTGCCCTTTTACGTTCAAAGAGTCGGCATAATAGCCGGGACTTTGAATATTGAGGACAATATTCAATTCTAAGTGTGTGGGGGGGGGGGGGGGGGGGAATTCTAGCGAATTTTATCACATTTTACATTCTAGTACCCCCGTTTTTGGCAAAAATTTTAAAATTTTTTAACTTTATTTCAAAATTTTTTGTGGTTATCAGTCCACCATGTCTAAATGACAAAAGGATTGGCTAATCCAGGAGCAAACGGCTCTTGGTAAAGATATATCAAATCCGTTTATGGCTGACAATTTGCCCAAAATTGTATGGTATTCAACTCTCCATATCCTAAAAAGTAAAGAGTTGGCTAGCCCGCAAGGTTATGGCTTGTGGTAAAGGCAGTGGAAAAACCATAATTGGTAATCAGCTCACTAAGATGATGATAATTCCATCAAGAGTTGGCTAGTCCATAAGCAAACGGCTTTTGGTAAAGACAAATCAAATCCGTTTAAAGCTGATAGTTTGCTCAAAATCATATGGTTATCAGTGTACCATAGTTCTTACTTGAACTGAAACATTTGGCTACTCCAGAAGTAATGGCTTTTGGTAAAGAGACATCAAATCCATTAAATTTTCAAAACAGTTATTTTTGGATTCTATATTGCTAGGGACTAGCAATAGTTTAGTGTGGGGGATTGATGAGTATGTGAATACTCATCATTTTTGGTCAATTTGAACTGCAAAACATTTAAAAAACACTCAAAATGCATCTAAATACTGAAAATATCCCAAAGATTGTGTTTTATATGTTTCAGATGTAAAATGAGTAAAAACAGATGAAAAATGATCAAAGTTTGCATAATTGGCAATTTCAGTCCCCCAAGTTTCAAAACTTGTTAAAATTAGTCCCTTGGCATTTAGTTTGAAAAATAAGTCAACCCAAGTCCTTAAAAAGTTAAAAGTTATCAAAAATGATCCTTGGGTAAAAATATTTGAAAATTTACAATTATGGTCCTTGTACTTTCAAAGTTGGCAAAATTAGCCCCTGGGGTTAATATTTTTGGAAATAATCATTTATGGTCCTTTGGAAATTGAATGTTGGCAGGAAAGGTCCATTGAATTAATTTGGGAGTCCTGGCAGAATATACCCCTCAACTCTCCATATTTACATAATTGGTCCTTGTGATTTTATTAACTAAACAAACAAACAAACCCAAATATAAAACAATCCCAATCCATCACCCAGGCCTAACTCATCAACAAGCCCAATACCCACTAATAATATCCCACCCCGTTTTATTTATACACAGTCAAACCTTTGATCAATCCCTTCCCCTCCCGTGACTCCACACCTGCAACACCTGCCAAACCTTCATCATCACACCTCCACCATCCCACCTCCATTATCACCCCTACACTCCCTCCAAACTCCCCAGTCCAAGACTCCCACACTGCCACAAGTTATCAGAGCCCATTTGCATAAAAATACTTTTCCCGCCAAAATGATTGAAGGGCCAGGATCAATAATGCTCATCCAACGGACCAGAATTGAAGTGGGAAAAAGTCAGGACCCATGTTTGAAGCTTATAAATAAAGATTGATGGACAGAAGTGAAGAAGCTAACTAGTGAGTAGTTAAATGTAGGAGTAGTGTAATTTAAGTAATCGTTTTTAGTATAATTTTCAATTCCAATGTATTTTCTAGTTTAAATCATGTACTCTTATCATTATCAGTGTAAATTTATGATTTCTCAATAAAATAGTCAAGTTTTATTTTAAGAATTCATATTTGGCATTTTTAAATGAAATTGACAATTTCATTTAGCATTGTTAAATGGTGTTGACCCGTCAATGTGTTGGTGCCAGATTCACAAACTCACCAAGAGCTTATTTGTGGGACCCAAACCTTGAGCCTTGGCTTATTTGAAAGCTCATAAGTCCATCTTTTCAGATCATACATCATTTTGAACCCCTGATCACTTATATGGGCCCCACATAGGCCTGCAAAGTGCCTCTTTTGGTCTGTGTGATTCTCAGGATTTGGATTGGCTTATTGGCACTCCATGTGCTTATCCCTGTGGCTTATTTATTTATATTAGCTTATTCTAGAATACTTTAAATCTCTTTTAGCTTATTCATTCACTAGTTCAGCTTATTATCTTTCTTATAGCTTATTTTAACTTAAAATTTCTAGTTTAAAGCTTATATGCCTTCGGTGGGGCTAATAAGCTCTCTAACAACTTATTTTTAAGTTTCATAAAAGTTGCCTTTATTAAAGTTACTTATTTTTAGTGCTTTAAAAGTTTTGTAAAAAGAAAAATAAAAAAAATAAAATGTTTGGTAAAAAGGGGTGAGGAAGGGTCGAACCTGAGACCTCCCCCTTTGAAAGTGATATGGGTGTACCTGGATACAATGCGCCCTTAGGTCTTTTTTCAGTTGTATCATGCAAAGTTTAGTATTTAAATACCATTCATTCTCTTTTACTTATTTTTGCTTATTAGCTTATTTTAACTGCTTATTTATAATCCTTTTCAGCTTTTTATATTTTTATAACTTTCTGGTAGTATATAGTATTTATATAAAAGGTTTCATAATTTTATAAATTAGTTTAATATTTATTATAATTAAAATAGTTTAATTTGGATTTAAATAAATAATAAGTAATTAAGTTTAAAACAGCTTATTCATAATTTTTATAAAGTGTTTTATAATTTTTATAAATTCCTGTGATGGTTAAGTAGGTTTATAAAAAGTTTTATGATTTTATAAATTAGTCTAGTATTTATTATAATTAAAGTAGTTTAAATAGTTTAATTAAGTTTAAATAGTTTTTAATTAATAAAAATTAATTAAAAAGTTAAAAAAATAATTTTCCTTTTTCTAAAATTTTATTTTATCATTAGGATCGTAGAAATATAATTTTCATGTCCGTAGGGTTAGCGCAGCATAAATTTCACTTTTTATTTCGCGCACTCGCGTTTATTTTGACTTAAATGCGCGTTTTTAATTTTAAATACGTTCTAGTATAATGTAACTTTACGTTTTAGTTAATTTAGTTTAATTAAGTTGTTTTCACTTATATTTCCTTAGCATAATCATTCAAAACCCTTATTTCCCCTTTCCTGTTCAGAATTACCCGATCACAAACCGTTTTTAATACCTTTGCACACCTCGTCGGGACATAACGACCCGAGGAAATACTATACTCCTTGGTTAGTTGGTCTGAGATGTTTGACTTGGTTGACCACTCACCTGGTCAATTTAGTTGACCGTTCAGGACCAATCATTCTTCCAGTTTAAAGAAGCTTGTGAAACTGTTAAGAAGCTTAAATTTGGATGGGATTGTGGTCATTGGTGGGGATTACTCAAATACAATGCCTGTCTGCTAGCAAAAAACATTAAGTATGTTATATTATGTCTGTACTTAAATCCAACTTCTACATGTTTCAATGTTAGTCAACAAACAGATAATAGTTCATATGTTTTTTTATTCATTTTTGTATTTATTTTGTATGGCCAGTGACTTGAATCCAGCTTTGTATAAATTAACTTGGCAAATGACAAAGCGGAGAGGTGATAAAGAAGTTTACAAGTAAGTTATAATTGTTTATGCTGTTTCTTTTAAAGCTTCTACATGTTTCAATGTTTGTCAACAAACATATAATCGTTCATAAGGATTTTGTATTTATTTTGTATGGCCAGTGACTTGAAAACTCGGATTATTGGATGCCCAAGACCATTGATGGTGACTTGAAGTGCAAAGAAGTTCCTACAAGTTTTGGATGTGACACTGCTTGCAAGGTATTAATCCACTCAAATTTTACTACACCAAATTGCATAAAGCGTATTCTTCATATATTAAAAAAAAGTAATAGTGGTGGTCAATATACACCGAGTGTTAATGATGGTTTCCAAACGGTCAATCATAAGAAGAAGAGTAATATTGGTGGTCAATCTGGTCCTAATAAAGGAGGTTTCACAAAGCCTAGTGTGGGTAAGAAGGTGCAATATAGACCCAAAGCGCCTCCTACTGAACCAAAGAAAGCGGATGTCAACGAGAAGAAGAATGCTGATGAGCCTAGTACTAGTGGAACAACAATTGTTACTTCTAATCAGTTTGATGCACTTAATATGGTTGATACTGATGGTTTTGGTATTCCTATTAAGGAAGTGACTTTGGAGGTGAAGTCTGGAAGTACTGAGGCAGCTAAAGAGGATGGGTCTTTAAAGAATAATACTACATCAAAAGAACCCCTTGTGAGTGTTCTGAAGGAAAAAGAACTGGGTGGGACTTCTAAGCCTAGTTCCTTTTCTTCTCCATCTACTTCTTCTACTAAGAGGGTTAACCCATTTTCTAAAGTGGGAGATATCGGTGTGTCTGATAGTGATGATGAGGTGGTGGTTAACACGTTTGATGAGTCCGCTAATCTATTTGGTGGGGGTCACGAGCGTGAGTATGACTATGATGGATACGATTACGATGACTATGCGCAGCAGGTTTCTGATCTTCCAGGGAATTTGGATGCTTTTAATGCCATGTACGGCACTAAGCTTCAAGGTTTTAGGAAGTAATTTATTTTGTCATTGTTTTTGTTATCATTTGCGTAGTGGTTTGTTTTCCTTTTGGAAAATAGGTAGTATCTTGTTATGTATGCTTTTGCCTATGTAACGGGCTGAGATATGGGACTCACCCATATCCTTTGTACTTAAACGTTTTTTGGAGTAATATATTTACCGGGTCTTTTGACCTATATATATATATATATATATATATATATATATATATATATATATATATATATATATATATATATATATATATATATATATATATATATATAGTTAGCATCGGCAACCCCTGGGTCTGCTACTCAAGGTTCTGGGATTTTTTTATCGACTGCTACCATAGAAGTTGGTTTTTTTGTTATAAATGTTGATTATCCACAATATAATGCTTACACAGATAGATTCAACTCCATATAATATATCCCCTTTTAGATGAAATTGTCACTTTTGAGATTTTACATGAAGTTGTTCGCGGCTATTTAGTCTTCTATAAAGCGAGCGAAATATTTTTTGTGTAGCGCGGACTTCGCTGATATTTTTTTTACAAGAACCTCAGCTTTGGGATATCTTTTTTAATTTGTATGAGATTTTGCCATTTTCACTGTCTGAAACTAATGGGTTCGTGTTATTGCGTTTTCGCCAGTTTGCATGTTGCAATTGGATAAATATAATGTTCTAAACCAACGATTCACATTTTTATGAGGGTACTGCTCTATCTTGCATCAGTTAACCAATTTTAGGTTGTTTGGGACTGCTTATCCACACGCTTTTTTTTGGGGCAAATGAAACAATAGTTTTAATAAGCAATTCCAAACACTCCCTTACAAGTGAAATAAGATTTCACATTCTAACAAATGCGAGAAACAAGTACCGCCTTCATACTACTTATTTTTAGGTAGGATATTATTGCTATGGAGCAAATTCCAGAGTATATTAGACCATTTTACAATTATTTTAGACGAATATGCTGAAATTAAGAAGAAAATGGCTAAAAAAGGGATACCAAATACTGTTGTTGCTTCAAAAGAAGATGTACATATGATTACCATTCTTCAACATGTTTAATGCAGGTGTTTAAGCGTCACAGTGGAGCGGGCCACGTGTTAGCACTTCTGCGCAGTGATGTTAACGAGGAAACGTTATCCAGCCGTTGCACAGTACTTACTTCAAGCTCTCAATAATAGGATGGAGGTGTCCACGATCTTGCCCATGTATTATCATTATTACCTAACTTACATGTCACCTTTACACACTTTATAGTCGCTTTCATTCAACCTTGATAACGTGAAACCAGAAGTTGTGTGAGTATATATTTTGTGAAATCTAAGATCTGATATAAATTTTACTCAAACAAATTAGTGTAGTTGTACTTGATAGCAATTAGTTCTATATAAAAGGAAAATTTTAACTTGATGTTGTGATTTTGATTGTTACAGGAACATTTCAAGCCCATTATTGATAAAGAAACCAGAAGGGATTTCATTACAACAATGGCATACGGTAAAACACAAAACTTACTAAACTGTTACTTCCTTTTTTGTTTTTTTGTTTTGTTTTTTTATTTTTTAGCATCCACAAGTTTCTCTCTTCAAGTAGCATGAGCTATATTAGTACCCCAATTGTTTTTTCAGGAGTATACAATGCCATGCTAACAGTGAAGTAAAACCACGCTTACTGATATAATGCCATGATAAAAGAGATATGAATTATATCCTTCTACTTTACTTATCATGAGCACTATTACATCATAATGTAAATTGGGAATATTTGAGCCATTCATGTACTTGATAATGAAGTAAAAATGAGAGGTACATGCTGTAGAACCGTAGAGGGGGGTGAATACGGTTTCTTCGGCTTTTAGATGTTTAAAAACTTTAAGCCAAAGAGAACACCAAGTGGTTTGATGTGTGCTTTTTCACACATCCTTTTTAGCCTTAAATCAGACCAAACACACCAAATACTAACCAAATATGCCAAGAGAATGTATGTTTTTGTATTTGTGTATGTGCAGGTACGGATATGTGAAAAATGAACAAAAACAAAGCAAAACTGACAAAAACGAGCATGAGAATGGAAAAAGGTCAAAAGCCGAAGCCGGGGAAGCAAAATGACAAAAGAAAGCTCAAAGAAGTCCTCAGAGATTCATCAAAGTGCAAAGTTAGTCCCTGATCAAAGTGTGGAAGAGTTGTCACACTCAGTCCTTCATCTTTTAGATATTTACAAAAATGGTCCCTTGAAGAAAGATTTGAAGAAAAGACAAAAAAGACCCTCCAAGAATTCAGAAAAGTCATAATGAGCCCTTGGATATTACTTTTGGATAAATACAGATTTGGTCCCTACTAATTACATAATTACATGTTTGGTCCTTTTTAATATTACTAGTCCTAACCCCTAAATGTACAACCGGATTCAACATAATAAACAATCCAATCCTAAGCCCAAAAACATATTACAAAGCCCACTTCCCTTTATACCCGGTCCACCCTGGTTTTTACCCAAGTCAATTCCCGGTCAACCCCTTAGTAAAATCCCCCAAATATTACCCGCCCCTTTCAAACCCAGAAAAATCACTATTACCATGAACCCTAGAAACACCCACGCACAAATTACCCTCAATTACCATGATTGGGTAATAATTACCCAATCATATAAGCTTCTAGAAGATGACAGCTGGTGTCAGGAGGGTCAGGGACACGTGGTCCAATGATGAAGCACACGGAGGATTAGTTACATCTATCACACGCAATCCAAGGGACATAAATTGTGCTTACAATTGAAGCTGAGATCAACGGACGTGATTGGAGCAAAGAAGCACACTTCCAGAAGCATCAGAAACCCTAGCAAGCTCATGGCTCAACTATATATACCCCCTCCTCATTGATGTATGGTGTGTAGTCTTAGAGTGTCTGTGTAGGTTTTTAATTTTCTGTTTTCATTCTCTATTGTAATTTCCAATTTCAAAAGCTTTGTACTCATTTTCATATTAATATAATCTAATCTCAGTTTTCATCTCAGTTTATTGCTTTAAATTTCATTGTCTTCATTGTTGTTATTTACTTATTATTAGCTTTAATCAATAGTAGTTGTCAACTTTAATTTCCGTTTTATATTACTGTTTTATCTAAAATCAAAAATCTAAAAAAATTAAGAAAAAAAAAAAATATATATAGATTCAATTATAATTTCAAGTTTTATATAGTTTACTGTTTTATATAAGCTTATATCAGCTTTCAATATAGTTGCTTGTGAGTTTATTAAGTCAATTGTTCTTATAATTCTGCTTGGTCAAACAAAGTCAACTTAAGCTTTTTGTGCAATAAGCTCAGCTTATTAGGAGATTAAGGCAGCCAATAAGATGACTGTTAGTGCAAATATTACGATATTTGATCTATACAGTCTCGTTTGTTTTGATTGATGACAAACGTATAACTTGATACATAACGTAAAATGTACAAGTTACTTGTAATCATACTTTGTCTCAACAAACATTCAACACCTCTCAACGTCTCAAGTCATCGTATGCTACAACACAGGTTCGTATATGTTTGTTATGTAGCATTATGATCAAACCCCTTGACCAACCAATTAGAATGAATATAATACTTTTTGGGTATTTAAGTATTTTAGGTGTCAAAGTGCACTTTAGGTGTAAGTGTCACTTTAGGTGTTAAAGTAATATTAGTAAGTTTTTCAAATGATAAAAATGTGATAACATTAGGAATCAAACATTTTTTAGTAACTCATTAACTTACTATAACAACATTACCTAGGTAATATATACTTTTTACAAGTTTACTTTCATATATATTTCTTAACCTTAATATATATATATATATATATATATATATATATATACACACACACACACATCACATCATGTGCATTTATGGAAAGTTTATGTGTTTGACCATCCATAAATCTCTTACACATTTTGGAAGTATTCCACATTGAGTCAATGCATGAAATAACTTGATGTGACATTGTTGGGTATAGAAAGTTATTGCAAAAAGTAGTATGTCCAAGTTCTTGCGGAAACTTCGGGCATAAGGGGCGGAACCTTCGGGCATAGGGGGCGGAACCCTCAAAAGGGTTCCGCCAGATCAGTGGGTCTGCTGAAACCTTTGGCTATAAATAGCAACCCATGGTTTTCTAATTGGGTTGATGACTTCACACATAGTTTCTCTCAACCATAAAACCCATATCTAGATTAGTAGCAAACAATGTTTAAACATACATTAATCACCAATTCCATAATGATCATAATGCTTCTAACATTCATCTTTGTTGTAAGCATATCATACTTCATGATCCACCAAGAAGGTTACAAGATCTTGAAGTCATCATTCATTAAAGCATTCAAACATATGAAGATTCAAGGGCACTTGACATCCTCAATGGTTGAAGACTTCTTATTCAAGAAGTTCATGTAGATTAGGCATGCATATCCATTAGACTTTTATGTCTTGGATCATCATTGTATCATAACAATATAGATTAGATGGTTTATGTGTTTGTGCCATAAAACACAAGGTTTTTATGTTGGGCCACAAAACATAGTGGGAGTGGTTGTACCCTTGGTAAAGAACTCGACATCTAGCTTAGTGTCGGTAAAAGTGTAAGCGACGAACGGGAGTGGTTGTACCCATGTAAAAGAACTCGACATCTAGCTTAGTGTCGGTAAAAGTGTAAGCGACGAACGGGAGTGGTTGTACCCTTGTAAAAGAACTCGACATCTAGCTTAGTGTCGGTAAAAGTGTAAGCGACGATTGTAAGGTTTTCTCCGCCGAAAAGGGAGGTTGTTGATCTAGTGAAGTAACTCTCGAGTTGGGTACTCGAGGAGTGGAGTAAGGCAGAGAGGAGATCCGTGACCGAACCACTATAAATCCTCGTGTTCGGTTTGCACTTTCCTTTTACTTATTGCCTTACTTTAATGTTTGCATTATGTGATTGTTTGTGTTGTGACTTGTTGATTGTACTTGTGTGATAACATGTTTTAAGTAATGTTAGTCATAAACTACAAGTAACATCTTTTATATTAGAACAAGCTTAAAATGGATATTTGATACAACAAGTTTAAAGTTTTTAAACGGTAAACTATTCAACCCCCCTTCTAGTTTTCCACAGAGCTTCGTAGCTCTTATTTTAAAAACAAATGGTTTTTAAAATGGAGCACGATCCATGTATCAAATTACCATTGAAGCGGAATATAATATGAAAAATGTTTCGTTAAGTATACTTAGAAATTTTGTGGTTAAATATTACTTTGTTTACAAGCTTGAAGGTGTCCTTGAAAAATAAAAGAAAACTTTTCTTAAAAAGTTGTAAGTGTCAAATTATGTGGTTAGATCTAATGTACGTAAAATACGGTTTTAAAAGGAGTGTTTGGATTAACTATGAATTTAGTTAAAAAATCACCTCCGTAAATGTTTAGATAAGTCACATAAGAAGTAATGATGTTAAAATAGGTGTATTATATGTTTACTAACAAATCTAGTAAGTCCTACACATTTTCGCTATGCGAAATACACGTTTTTAGCATTTTGTTACAGCAGACCCCGCGGATCCCGCGGAACCCTCAGAAGGGTTCCTTGCTCTTTGGACGAAGGTTCCTTGGGCTGCACAGTATACAGTTTTTGTCAAACTTCAAAAATTCATAACAAATTAACCGTAAGTCTGTAGGAGTCGCGCCACCTATCATTTTAAAGGTAATTGAGTCTACTTTCTTTTAAAAATAATGTCATAGCCTAAATCTAATCTAAAGTCAAAAGAATAAACCAAATACTATAGTGTGTCCAAAATATCAAGTTTCGTTTTGACGTAGAAACTCAAACTTTTGAGTTAGACAATATAAGTTAGTATCCTTTGAACATTGACATTATTTTCTTTGAAACTAAAGAATTTTGTGATATTCATATATACAAAGGAAACTAATCAAGCTTGGCATACATCGTCATATTTAAACGCAAAGTGACGAAAAGTATATTTCTTTTTATGTTATGCTAAATGACTACTTGTTTTAGTTGTATGCATATATGATATTTGCTTATTGAAAGTTGTGATTGCATATTGTTTATTTGTGATTCATGAGTGTCAATCTTGTCATGATATTCATTTGTTTTTTTGTCGATTTCATGTTTATACACAATAGGATATTTGCTCGATTGTGTGTACTAAGTTGAAAATTTGTGTTTGTATTACTTATTGTTTTAGTTACTCTTCCTTCCATATGTTATGTGATTATTTTGCATAATTCACCTAGGAATGAGAATTAAGTAATACTAATTAAATATCTTGGAATATGGTCACGCGTCTAAATGAGTCACTACATTTTTAAACATGTAGTATTCTTGTAAAATGGTGTTTGGTATACATGCTTCTACAATGATGCTTAATGAATGTGTTTTGCTAAAAGATAGAAACTCATCTTAGGTTAATCATGCAAACTAATCGTATCATGTTTGGATGATAACACTTTGTTGTAATCAATTTTCCATGTTTGGCTTAATTTCTATTTATGGTAAGTTCATAATCCTCGGCTTAATCTATATGCTAACATGTGTTAGAATATGTGTTTTTGGTTTTAATCTATCACATCTAATTAGGTGCATATGTTCCAAGTATTATTAGGATACTTGAATGAGTTTCGGGAGTCAATAAATGTCCATTGTTAAGGAGTGTTTGGCACTACTTGTAATTTGAACTATTTGGTACTTAAACAATGTGTTTCATAGATATATGTACTTCTAGGATCTTTTGTTATCTCTGTACATTGTCTTGTACTAACGGATATGCAGGTAGACAACATTTGGGATGTTGTCAAATTTTCAAGTTTTTAATATTTCACTAAGTATAGTGAAATTCGCTAGCCCCCGGTCAAAGTATAACGATTAGAATGTTTCTATATCCAATCTTTGCATTTCCTAATCAGATATGGTATAAATTTTATGTTTTAGGAGTTTTCAGAAAAATTAGAAATTGTCTCGACCCCCGAAAATCTGGACTGTCTACTTTTTGCCCCCTGGCGGAACTGGCGGAACCAAATATAGGGTTCCGCTAGTGTAATTTCTGGGTACTCCAGAATTTGGCCCAACGGATCATACGGAACTTTCAAAAGGGTTCCGCCCTTGATGTGTCAGGGTTCCGCCAGTCCTGCTGACTCCTCTTTAATTTTTCATTTAAATCCCTCACTCAAGATCACTCACTTTCATCACTAGGATTCTTCTCACTAATGTTCACTCATATTAGGATTAGGACATCTCACCTGCACCTATAAGATAATCATATATAATAATACTTTCAAACTCCACAAGAATAATCCAAGATACCTTTCTCCTTAGAGGAAGGAATCCGGAAACTTGTTCCTTACAATACTCGAACCATTGAGTATTTGTGATCACTATACGCACTCACTGCATTCTTTCGTCCTTTACTCATTCATTAGCTTGATTTGTAAATTGACAACTTCCTAACCAATCCGGACTCGTTATTTGCAAAGATTACATACAATATCGAAATCACAAGTCCAACTTATGACTATAGATATTGTCTTGTATCTACATATGTTACCTCACTTGGTAAACATAAAAATAATGTGTCATCCTTCAAGACGATAAGGATTTACATCGAGTCATAACTTACTCTTAAGTTATAGATGTATTATCGAGTCTTGATATCCTTTTATGCTATCCAATCTCAACTAAGTAGGATTGACAACTTAAGTATTTCGTTCAAAATATTCAAGTAAACTTGACTTACTACCGTAGTCATTAAATGTCATATCCGAAAACCAACACCCAAGGATTTTAACAATGTTTGTTAAAACACTCATCACAACTTGAACACTCATCATAGTACTTTCCCAATCAATAGGAACAAAAACAAGTGTCAATAGGTTTTCATCCTTAAACATTTAGCACTTAAGTTCACTTGTTCTTTCACCATCATCTCATCGCATTCAACTTGTGATATATCTCAGCCCATAAGCCTCACAAACACTTTGGCTTCATATCTTCATTTAAGTAAAACTTGATGTCTTGAAAGACATTATGCCTAAGAAATCATGCGTCAAGTTTTCATCATTAAAAGGATATTGTATATCCTATGCGTCATTCTCTCATTGAACATGAACGGTTGTGTTACATGAGATTTCATTATACCCCATTGGGTTAATGATCTTAAATCAACATCTGCAAGTTCTAGGATCTAGAGCCTCCTCATCATCTCATCATTCTTGTTTTCATAAGCATGGTGACTTTATTCCACGTGATAATCTTACTTATTGAAAGACACCATATGTGTCTATTTTCTTTTAAGCGTTCATCATAACCAAGCCTTACTCATAATCTAGTTCAAACCTTGTGCACATCCACGGTTAATCCTACACATCTCTAGAGCATACACAAGATCTATTGAAGTTGGTAATTTCACTTAGATTCTTGTCCCAAAGAGCTTTCTTAAGAACGTTCTTAACATATTCCATTTTTACACACTAACACATCTCTTGGTCTTTGATGATCAAATCACTCTCATAACCTTTCATCACTCAAACCTTAAACCACCAATGTGACCTGAAAAACCTAGTTATCCTTTGTTCTACCAATATCAAGTGGTCCACCATTTCCATCCCCTCAAAGAAACCAAGAGTCAATATCATACACCTAGTCATCTTCACAAGAAGATTCCACCATGTAACCAAACAAGTGTGTCATCCCCACTACAACCTAACCCATTAAGGGTAAACCATCTTTCATGATACATAAACTTATATTCACCCTTGTGTCGCTCTTTGAAACAAAGGGCAACTGTTATATCCATACACTCATTGTCATAGTTGTCTTTGTAGTCGAAAGTCAAGTGAATTTCATTATGAAATGCGTCTTTTCAACTTTCTAGCAAGTGAAGAACACAAAGAAGATATCCATGCTTCAAGTGTTGTCAAGTCATCATCACCTCATTTCACACATTCACCTTCAGTCGTCAACCAACAAAACACCTCAAAATTCCATGATTCCCAATCATCCATTAATGATTACCCACATTCACAAAGAGTCTCCTAACCTCAATCCTCAAGATCACTCATCGTAACCTCCATACCAATATTCTAATCCTTTCCACCTCCTTTGAGAAAACCACATGCCTCATCATACGATCATCTCGCATTGATAGGGAAGAGCTACATGACTTTAAGGATAAAGTTCTTTGTATGCTAACCAACATCCGCAAAAACATTACTAAGCTCATCATTTTCATTAACCTACAACCTCCTAAACACTTCATCATCATTCTTTATACAATGTACTAGACAATATGTTGGATGTCCACCTATTGAGGAGGAGAGAAATTCATCCACATATTTGTATTGTGTCAAATTGTATTTAAAGAACATCTACTCATGTATCTTACATCCTAAAATACCAACACATAGGTACACTCCATTTAGATAAAGTCGGTTCACAAAACCACAAGTGCTTTAAGCCTTTGACCATTTCTCTTTTTAATAAGTTCAAGCCTCTTTCACCCCCAATATCTCATCAAGTGAAAAACACATCATGTGTTTGACAAAGTTCTTCACTTCCACAACCAAAAACTAAACCAAATGGAGTCTAGGATTCTTCTCTCAAAACTAGGACTTCAAAACCTCATTTTCAAGAACACCATCTTAGGATCTTATCCTCTTCTTCCTCGACACATATCATGCACGTCATTGTCAGCGTAAACGATATATTAATCAAAGCCATCATTCCCAACACTTTATCAACACGTTGGTCTAACCAACACTCTCGCATCATATGATGTCATTCCCATCCTCATATAGGTATTGGGCATTTTTTTTTACTCTTTTCATATGGTATTCTTGTTCCTAGGTGCCTATTGTCTTCACTTCTTTTTGAACCCATTCAAGCATACATTATGGCATGATACATCATCTATGGTTGATGATAATGTCATTAAAGGTCATGTAGGACTAAACCATGTTAGCACTCTTTCATCCATTGTCGTTCGATATAGGTCACTACTTCTAAACGTATTTCGTTTTCATTAGCGTCAATCCTAATCGATCAAATCATAACCCATAGCCGTCATTGAATATCAATGCCCATTCACATTTTATTTTATCCTTTTAAGTTGTGAATCTTAGATTGCATAAGTTCATATGCTCTTTCGTCATAGCATTTTGCTATACATATGAGTTTCAAAATTCATGCATTATAACCACCACCTTCATCAACTCTTTCACTAATCATCACCACCATGGATTAGTGTAAAACCTATTTCTATTAATTTTGTGATGTTGTCAAATTTTCTATACTTTTACTAAAGTGTAATGAAAATCGTTAGCCCTCATTCAAACTCTATCGATACGCGTGTTTTTACTTGCCTCTTTGTCATTTCTCAATCAGATTTAATAGTGTGCTTCTGTTTTAGGAAAAATTTCGAAATTAGAAAATCGTTTCGACCGTCGAAAACCTGGTTTGTTAAGAATTTGCAGTCTGGCGGATATGGCGGAACCAAATTTTGGGTTCCGGCCGTGAAATTTCTGGGTAGTCCCAGTTTTGGCCCAGCGGACCAGGCGGAACCAAAAACCAGGGTTCCGCCCGTGTATTCGTTTGGTGCTGCCAGACCTGCAGAAATTTCTATATTTTTCTCATATTCGCATTCTCTCTAACACCATTAGCACCATCCTCTTTAAGCATTTCAACCTCATGTCTTCCTTCTAGGCTTTGCTTAGTAGGTTCCTATTATATTATATTCACGTTTTTCTTATGATTGCATTTCTTTTTAGAAGCATACACCTCATGAGATTTTTTGGTTTCATGGTTCTCTACTTTGAGTCGCTTATATCATTTATATATTTACATCTTACTTTTCTTTGAGATGAAATATATTGCACTAACTCTTTCATTGTAGGTTCACCATTATATACGCTAGATCGTATATAGCATTATCATCTAAGGATGATGTTTGCATCGAATATTTTCCTTCTTTCATTTTAGGTGCTTCTTGACGTAGGAGGAATATCCATCAAGCACTCATATTGCATCGTCTATACACGTTGTTGTAGAGGACATGCTTGTCTAAAGACAAAACTTTCACTATACTAATTTTTTTTTGTAGGTTCATATTGACGCCCTTTAACAAGGGGAGCTTCCGTCAAGCATAGGAAAATTATTGTCTTATACTAACCTTTATTTTGTAGGGTTCTTCATCATTGCATCACATACGTTGGTACCCTAGCAACGGGGAGTATTGATCAAGGAGGAGTCAATCATACACTAACCTTTGTGTCTTTTGTAGCTTTCTTATCCTTGTATCATATACGTTGGTACCCTAACAAGTGTAAGGGGAATTCTCATCCCCTATGATGTATTATTTTGGATGGTAGGGTAAGAGTGTATGCAAAAAAAAAAAAAAAAAAAAAAAAAAATCGAAAAATAAAATAAAAAAATAAAAAAAATAAAAAAATAAAATAAAAAAACATACGGACTACCATCCCGTTTTTATTCTATGTTTATTTTATGTTTTTGTTATTTTTCATTTATTAGCTTAAGTCGAGTCTAGTCTTGGCTTAGCAACGTCATATTGTACATGTAATTAACCAAGATTGTTAACTCGCCACCAGTAAAACTTCCTTTATCCAACAAAACCGTGTAATTCATATCCCTATACCTAACGTTATAACCCTTTAAAAGACCTCTTTGATAGTTTATCCTAGGTGCTTACGCCATGTGGTGGAGGTTTGATCCTTTCCCAAGCCTATGGTAATCTATTTTGCTATGACAGGTAGTGAGAGATATCTTCCATTTCCATAATGTTATATTACTTTATTACACCCGAGAGATGTGAGTATCTAAACACTATTTGTGAGGTGCTTGTGTATGACCTCCGTGCTTGTCTATTGGTCTTTAGTGGAACGATTATTTGTTGTAATTACTTTTATATTAGTGTTAAATGACCCCTAACTTGTCTTTTGAGTAGAATAAAAGCTCATTTGCTTGAGGACAAGCAAATCTCAAGTGTAAGGGTATATGATGAGGCGAAAAATGATCCGTTTTTAGGGGGTCATTTAAGCCCAAATCCGACTTTATTTGATCAAATATTGCCCTAAATCGTTCCTTTTGTGATTTTAGGTGTTTGGAGAGTGAATTCTGGAAAAGAGGCTATTTTGGACGTTTTTGGAGCATAAAGTGAAGAAAACGGCAAAGTACCAAAAATCCAAGCTGAGGATACAAGGTGACGGCGTCAAGACTTGCTTCTTGACGGCGTCAGACATGGAGAATAATTTACCGTAGCTGGTGACGGCGTCAGATGGAGAGGTGACGGCGTCAAAGTAGCCAAGAATAATTTACCGTGGGTGGTGACGGCGTCACATAGGCCGTCATAAGTGGATCAAGGCCGTCCGAGGAAGTTTATGGCGGCGAGGTGACGGCGTCAGAATTAACTCTTGACGCCGTCAGACTGTTTTTCCTATATATAGTTTTCCAGTTTTTTCATTAAAGAGAGAGAAGTTTTGGTGAAACCCTAAAGACGATTTTGTTGCCTCTTTTACAGGTTTTTCAAGGGTTCCAAACCCTTGAGACCTTGCATTGTAATTGAGATAAGTATACTCTTAATTCAATCAATATGTCTATGTGTTGTTGTTTATCTTTTGTTCTTATCTTAATTCTACTATGCTAGGCTAGATCTCTCTTGTGTTTGCTTAGATCTAATGAAACCTAGATGTTGATTATGTGTTGATTACTTGTCTATTCTTGTTTTGAATGAATGATTTATATGTTAGGCTTAAGAAAACTGGCAGATCTCCAAATGGTAACATGCTTGAACGTCTTAAGAAACATGAACCGAGGCGTACTAGGTCTTTATTGGTTGTATTTAATGCATGAGCCACTGTTTACAATCCCTATAGTTGTGCTGGGTCATGGTGTAGGAGGAGATAAGAGCTCATAGAGTTGGGGAGTTATGTATGCCACCCCACGAATGGTATTAAGGAATACAACCCGTCATTCATACAAGTGTAACAAGTAATTAACATGTAAAAGATATCTAGGGAGTAATGAAGTCTAAGTAAACACAATTTCTCCAATTACTGCTCACAACCTTAGTTTAATTTAGTTTAATTTCATTTTCATTAGTTTAAATTAATTATATAATAGCTTTGGGTTAGTTGAATAGCAACTAATTCCGCCCACTCCTTCAAAACCCGAGATTTTAATTGCTTTCATAAAAATATAAAAATACAAAAATAATCATCTTTCACCTCTAGAACTATTAATTAGGTTTTCTAATCCTAGCGACACTATTCCTAAGCTGAACGATCAATCCCCCGGTACTTGTCACTATACTATACTACAACGATCAGGTACACTGCCTGGTGGGGGTTGTAAGCTTCTCGAGATCCTTCGAGAGGTAAAGCAAGGTGCGATTCCCACGCATCAAGTTTTTGGCGCCGTTGCCGGGGAATAGTTATTGTCTAGGTTAGGATTTCTTTTTATTAGGTCTACTTGCTAGATTCCTTTCTAGTAAGATTTTTATTTTTATTTTTAGGTCTTCTTTAGTCTATCTTATTTCTTTGTGTTCTTTGTTCGTAAACAATTTCGATGGATAACAATAACATTGATCGCTCGATTCCTGTTATTCGTGTTTTTCGTCGTAGGATTTTCCAAATGCCCGTCCCACTTCCTTTAGCAGAAAATGAGAACCCACCTAACCTGTCACCCAACCACCACTTTGACAATAATTCTGAGTTAGAAGAGTCTGATCATGATGATGACCATAGGGCTAGTCCTTTTTACTATTCAGACTCCAATGAGGATCTTGATGATGATGATGATGTGATTAATGAGGATAGAATGGAAGAAGAAGTAAACCCTCTTAGGTATGTTGACCCTAGAACTAGGATTGAGTGTGATAGTTCATTTAACATGCAATTCCCTTGTAAGATTGGATTTAAGAGCTTTAACGCCTATCTCAACTCATCTCTTCCCATGAACATAATCTCACGTAATGAATACAATAAAATCATGGTGGATGAGTTAGAATACAAAGGAGAAAACATTGTGGCTAGGGCAATACCATTACATGTGTTTGTAGGAAGTTTGGTTTATCTTGTTGAATTCATGGTTATGGAGAATCTAGGAGAATTTATTGATGATAAATTGACCCAAGTTGTGTTTGGAAGACCTTTCAAACGGTTGACCAACCTCGATGAAAAACTCATAGAAGGGTTAATTACATTCTCGGATGGGGATGAAGAATTTGTTTATCAAATGCCCCGCACACACCATAGGTTCAAGGATTTCTCCATGGAAAAGTGTAGTAGGTATCCGCCTATGGAAATACTAAGTGAGAATGATAAGAGAAAAGGACTTAAGTACACGTATGAAAAGAATAAAAGATATTATCGCGGGTGCTTAGAGTTAGGAGACGAATACAAGAAAGATGAGGCGACTATTAGATGGCTCACACTTGGTTACGTGAGCATAAGCGATACACGTTAACCCTTGACTTTGAGTCTAGCTACAAGACTCGTAAATAAAGAAAAGCGCTTCTTGGGAGGCAACCCATGTTTTGTGTGATTTTATTTGTTTGATTGTTATTTGCTTCCGTATGCATGCTTTATTTTTATTGTTGGTTGATCATGTTTCTCAATTAAAATGTGAAATACTTTATTATGTTGTTTAGCCTAGTCTTAACTTCAACCTAAAGGTATTTTTGCAAAAGATAAGTGTAAGGGGAAACCCCAAATATGTTTTTAAGAAACAAACCGATCATGATTCTCCACAATATTTAATGAACATGTATATTCGTATTTGTTAGAGTCAAATGCTTGTATTGAGTCATAATGAAGTTTTGCAGGATTTTCCAGGAAGTAGGACAAAGTTTTTCCAGAAATTTTCCGGAAACTTAACATAAGAATTTCTGCAGGTCCATTCTGACGGCGTCAGGGTTTGCTCTTGACGGCGTCAGGAGTTAAAATCTGGAAATTTTACCGGTTTTGTTTTTCTAACAGAGTCTTATAGTTTTTGTGAATTATTAAGTTTTATAATCTCCAGGAAATCTGCAAACTTCATTCCACAAGCATTATATCTTACTTTGTTTTCTAGGATTTAGTAACTTATATAGGATGCCGCCGATTTTACGCGAGGTTGCCTTGTCTACTTTTGTCAGGATTTACAGGTTATTTGTGACAAGAAGATGATTTATATTCTGGAAGGGAAGCTTTGATTGTTCGTTTTCTTGGAAGAAGATTTAACCTGGCCAACTAAAATCCATACCGAGCGAATCAGGGGAGTATTTGATTTCATTCTCTTTACTTTTTAACTTTTACATTCTTTACTTGAACATTGGGGACAACGTTCATCTTAAGTGTAAGGGGAGGGTAAAAAGATGATACCTTACATATGCACTTTCGCTTGAGTTTGTTTTGTTTGATAGTAGATGAGTAATAAAACTATGAGAAATACTTGTTAGTGTAATTTTAGCGCCAAATTTAAAATTTTTTACAACATTTAGGAGTGAAACTTTAGCCATAGCAAGCGTCTCATGGATAGGAGGTTGTATGACTAGCACATAACCGTATATTCAGAAAAATTTTCCACCCAAAAATGTGAGGTTCGCCTTTAGATTTGATAGGAAAAGCATTTATTATTGGTGCTTATGAGTGTACCGGTAGCATTTAGATTCTAGAACTTGCGTTAGTGATGCATCCCGAGACCGCTAGTGAGACTACATTCGTGTGGTAGGATTTACTACATGATAAGAGGCATTAGGATCACCCTTGTGTTAAACCCGTATCATGATTACTTGACCATTTAAGTCATATTACTTGGCTAGTTAAGTCAACTAATTTTTCCTACACCCTTAGCGTTGTACTCATTTTTAGTACACGATACCCCTAGTACACCCCTCCGAGCCTATCTTTTCGTTTCTAACTTTAAGCATTTTACTTAAAGGAAGAATTTGTTACACCCCACTTAAATGTACACCCAAATCGCCTTAGCCTTCCGTGTATGCGCTCATTTTTAGTGCATTATTGTTATTTGTTAAACCCTAAGTTAACTTTCTAATTGATTACATGGTTGCTAAGTCGAGTCATATCATTGTACATATTGTTTTGGGACGATTGGGACTCATGGGTAAGTACTTATTTTATGGAGTAATGGGGAAGAACATCACTTATTACCCCCATATGTACGTTAATCTTAAAAGTGCTCCAAGTGTTTTGATTTTCTTAATTCGAGTCATTAGATTAGTTTAATGTAAAGTATGTAAAGATTCAAGTGTAAGGGGAATTCTCATCCCCTATGATGTATTATTTTGGATGGTAGGGTAAGAGTGTATGCAAAAAATAAAAAAAAAAAATAAAAAATAAAATAAAATAAATAAATAAATAAAAAAAAAAAGAGAAAAAAACATACGGACTACCATCCCGTTTTTATTCTATGTTTATTTTATGTTTTTGTTATTTTTCATTTATTAGCTTAAGTCGAGTCTAGTCTTGGCTTAGCAACGTCATATTGTACATGTAATTAACCAAGATTGTTAACTCGCCACCAGTAAAACTTCCTTTATCCAACAAAACCGTGTAATTCATATCCCTATACCTAACGTTATAACCCTTTAAAAGACCTCTTTGATAGTTTATCCTAGGTGCTTACGCCATGTGGTGGAGGTTTGATCCTTTCCCAAGCCTATGGTAATCTATTTTGCTATGACAGGTAGTGAGAGATATCTTCCATTTCCATAATGTTATATTACTTTATTACACCCGAGAGATGTGAGTATCTAAACACTATTTGTGAGGTGCTTGTGTATGACCTCCGTGCTTGTCTATTGGTCTTTAGTGGAACGATTATTTGTTGTAATTACTTTTATATTAGTGTTAAATGACCCCTAACTTGTCTTTTGAGTAGAATAAAAGCTCATTTGCTTGAGGACAAGCAAATCTCAAGTGTAAGGGTATATGATGAGGCGAAAAATGATCCGTTTTTAGGGGGTCATTTAAGCCCAAATCCGACTTTATTTGATCAAATATTGCCCTAAATCGTTCCTTTTGTGATTTTAGGTGTTTGGAGAGTGAATTCTGGAAAAGAGGCTATTTTGGACGTTTTTGGAGCATAAAGTGAAGAAAACGGCAAAGTACCAAAAATCCAAGCTGAGGATACAAGGTGACGGCGTCAAGACTTGCTTCTTGACGGCGTCAGACATGGAGAATAATTTACCGTAGCTGGTGACGGCGTCAGATGGAGAGGTGACGGCGTCAAAGTAGCCAAGAATAATTTACCGTGGGTGGTGACGGCGTCACATAGGCCGTCATAAGTGGATCAAGGCCGTCCGAGGAAGTTTATGGCGGCGAGGTGACGGCGTCAGAATTAACTCTTGACGCCGTCAGACTGTTTTTCCTATATATAGTTTTCCAGTTTTTTCATTAAAGAGAGAGAAGTTTTGGTGAAACCCTAAAGACGATTTTGGTGCCTCTTTTACAGGTTTTTCAAGGGTTCCAAACCCTTGAGACCTTGCATTGTAATTGAGATAAGTATACTCTTAATTCAATCAATATGTCTATGTGTTGGTTGTTTATCTTTTGTTCTTATCTTAATTCTACTATGCTAGGCTAGATCTCTCTTGTGTTTGCTTAGATCTAATGAAACCTAGATGTTGATTATGTGTTGATTACTTGTCTATTCTTGTTTTGAATGAATGATTTATATGTTAGGCTTAAGAAAACTGGCAGATCTCCAAATGGTAACATGCTTGAACGTCTTAAGAAACATGAACCGAGGCGTACTAGGTCTTTATTGGTTGTATTTAATGCATGAGCCACTGTTTACAATCCCTATAGTTGTGCTGGGTCATGGTGTAGGAGGAGATAAGAGCTCATAGAGTTGGGGAGTTATGTATGCCACCCCACGAATGGTATTAAGGAATACAACCCGTCATTCATACAAGTGTAACAAGTAATTAACATGTAAAAGATATCTAGGGAGTAATGAAGTCTAAGTAAACACAATTTCTCCAATTACTGCTCACAACCTTAGTTTAATTTAGTTTAATTTCATTTTCATTAGTTTAAATTAATTATATAATAGCTTTGGGTTAGTTGAATAGCAACTAATTCCGCCCACTCCTTCAAAACCCGAGATTTTAATTGCTTTCATAAAAATATAAAAATACAAAAATAATCATCTTTCACCTCTAGAACTATTAATTAGGTTTTCTAATCCTAGCGACACTATTCCTAAGCTGAACGATCAATCCCCCGGTACTTGTCACTATACTATACTACAACGATCAGGTACACTGCCTGGTGGGGGTTGTAAGCTTCTCGAGATCCCTCGAGAGGTAAAGCAAGGTGCGATTCCCACGCATCAACTAACCTTGTGTCTTTTGTAGCTTTCTTATTCTTGTATCATATACGTTGGTACCCTAGCAACGGGGAGTATTGATCAAGGGGAAGCTAATCATGCACTAACCTTTATTTTTGTAGCTTTCTTATTTCTTATGTCTTATACGTTGGGACCCTAGCAAAGGGGAGTATTGATCAAGGGGGAGCTACAATCTAGGGGAAGCATGCACGCATTTTTCTTTATTCTCATTCTTCGACGCACCTTTGTGTTTCGACAAAAAGAAGGAGATAAGTCAACATAGTCCAAAATGATTTTTATTCATCATGCATTTTTCGTATAATTTTTATGTTGCACAACACTAACCTTGATGTAGGTCAAGGAACTTAATTCGATCCATGGATCCGCTAACAACCTAAGGGACGCAACAACCTTAGGAAATTGGAGTTGAAGAATTAACTTCACTAAGGATGATGCAAGCTCGCCATTTCGGGGAGAACTTAAGTTAACTCCAAGGACATACCCCTTTTTGTTTCGACAAAAGGGGGAGAAGAGTGTAAACGGAGAAGGAAATGTAGAAGGTGTTGCGGATACAAGTAAGTTATACGGACACAAGTAGCTTTTTACATTTTGCATTCTATCACGTTTACATATTTTGTCATCATCAAAAAGGGGGAGATTGTTAGTGCAAATATTACGATATTTGATCTATACAGTCTCGTTTGTTTTGATTGATGACAAACGTATAACTTGATACATAACGTAAAATGCACAAGTTACTTGTAATCATACTTTGTCTCAACAAACATTCAACACCTCTCAACGTCTCAAGTCATCGTATGCTACAACACAGGTTCATACATGTTTGTTATATAGCATTATGATCAAACCCCTTGACCAACCAATTAGAATGAATAAAATACTTTTTGGGTCTTTAAGTATTTTAGGTGTCAAAGTGCACTTTAGGTGTAAGTGTCACTTTAGGTGTTAAAGTAATATTAGTAAGTTCTACAAATGATAAAAATGTGATAACATTAGGAATCAAACATTTTTTAGTAACTCATTAACTTACTATAACAACATTACTTAGGTAATATATACTTTTTACAAGTTTACTTTCATATATATTTCTTAACCTTAAAATAGAAATATATATATATATATATATATATATATATATATATATATATATATATATATATATATATATATATATATATATATATATATATATATATATATATATATATATATATATATATATATATATACACACATCATATCATGTGCATTTATGGAAAGTTTATGTGTTTGCCCATCCATAAATCTCTTACACATTTTGGAAGTATACCACATTGAGTCAATGCATGAAATAACTTGATGTGACATTGTTGGGTATAGAAAGTTATTGCAAAAAGTCGTATGTCCAAGTTCTGGCGGAACCTTCGGGCATAAGGGGCGGAACCTTCGGGCATAGGGGGCGGAACCCTCAAAAGGGTTCCGCCAGATCAGTGGGTCTGCTGAAACCTTTGGCTATAAATAGCAACCCATGGTTTTCTAATTGGGTTGATGACTTCACACATAGTTTCTCTCAACCATAAAACCCATATCTAGATCAGTAGCAAACAATGTAGAAACATACATTAATCACCCATTCCATAATGATCATAATGCTTCTAACATTCATCTTTGTTGTAAGCATATTATACTTCATGAACCACCAAGAAGGTTACAAGATCTTGAAGTCATCATTCATTAAAGCATTCCAGCATATGAAGATTCAAGGGCACTTGACATCCTCAATGGTTGAAGACTTCTTATTCAAGAAGTTCATGTAGATTAGGCATGCATATCAATTAGACTTTTATGTCTTGGATCATCATTGTATCATAACAATATAGATTAGATGGTTTATGTGTTTGTGCCATAAAACACAAGGTTTTTATGTTGGGCCACAAAATATAGCGGGAGTGGTTGTACCCTTGGTAAAGAACTCGACATCTAGCTTAGTGTCTGGTATGTGTTAATTCACGTACCATTTTATGGCCAAATTACGACCCAAATTGACTAAAAGAGCTAACAAATGCCAAAGAAACATGTGTTTTTATGTTGTGAACATGCAGGTACGGATTTGTTACAAAAAGACGAAAAATCAAGTAAAAATTGGAAAAACGGCCACGAGAGTGGAAGATGGTCAAAAAGTAAAAGCTGGGATATACAAGTCAACTTCAAGTTCTTTATATGTTCAAGATTTGCAAGATTAGTCCTTGGAAGTTATTATTGAGAAAATGACATTTTCAGTCCTTGAAGTGTTGGCAAATTGCAAGATTAGTCCTTGGATTCTAAATATATCAAATCTGAAAATCAAATAACAAGCCTTGGTCCAAATTCAATCCCAAAAGCCCAAGTCCACAAATACAAATCCACCCAATCTCGACCCGAGCCCACTTCTTACCTTTGGTCAAAGTACTAAAACCGGGTCAACAAAGTCAATGGTCAAAATATGGGTCAAACCGTATAATAAATAAACAAACACCACCCTTTTCCCTTTTTTCCCCCCAAATACCCAGAACCCCAACACCCTTATGAACCCTAATATCACACAAGGCTCAATCAGCTCACACCCATCAAATTAACCATCAATAACCAATGATTTAAGATTCTAGAAGGTCTCACGTGACTGTGCACATGTCAGAGAAAGTGTATATGCTACAAGGGTCACGTGGCAGCAGTTGATTGGCCAAGACGCGTCACAAACTCCCCTTGGATTCTGCTGACAAGTCAGAGAATGTAAGCATACGGGAGGGGGACAGATGGAGGCATATTAGTGGGCAAGCCACGTCTTAGATTATGATCCAAGGGCAACAATCAGAATAAAGAAACACAAATCAATCCAAGGGCTATAAGATGATGTGAAGAAGCACAAAGAGTGGTGTGGATCGCCAGCATGGCAATCAGACCCCTAACCTCATCTCTTCCTATAAATAGAGGTGTTTAGAGTTCATTTTTCATGTAATTTTTAGTGCAAAGTTATGCTGTCAAAATTTAGTTGTAATCTAGCTTAGTTGTTGTAATTTCAATTTTTGATTTTAATAAAAGTATTTCTTTCCATTTATCTCAGCTTATTGTTCATCTTAAAACTGCTTATTTTGTTTCAATATCTTAAGTTTTCAGCTTATTTTAGTTAAATGATAGCTCAAACCATTTCTCTTATCCTGTTTCATAATACTTTTACATAAAAAGAAAAACACATAAAAAAATTCAGAAAAATAAAATAAAATAAAAAAATGTTCACAATCAGTTTTTTAGGTCTGAGATAAGCTGATTTAGCTTATTATTAAGTACATTCAAGCTTCTATAGCCTGTAGTGTGCTTGTTACTATTTCATTGCCAAGGTGAATGATCAGAAATTGTTGAGGAATTGTGGATAGCTAGGTCAAAGAGGGAAGGACCTGCCTATCTTTAAAGATAGGCAAGCATAGTGAATCTTTCTTTGTTTAGCTAAGGGAGAAGAATATGGTATACTTTTGATTCCATTATTCCATTAGTTCACTTGTTTTGAATTGATAGTAGAAACTGTTTCATTGAATACTAGTGTAGAATATTTGATAGATTGAGTATTGATATTGATTGATCTTAGTTATTTGTAGTTTGATAGTAGATCTGATTGTTTATATTTGTGTTAGGATTGCTGGATTGAGTTCTGAGTTTTCATTTTCATTGATATTTGAATATTTGAACATCTGAGTTTGTAGATCTGAATATAGTGTTGGATTAGTACTGATTCACTGTTTCATTGGAGTTCATTGATGTGTAAGTTGCATATATTGATAGAATTACTTGATCTCTTATCTGTGTTGCTTGTGCACATCCGTCATAAATTGTGGAACTGTGGTAGCTAGTGGTTAGTGATTTGATTGCACTAGGTGTTATTGTTGAGTGAATTGATGATGCTGTGATTAATTGTTGACTGCTTGATCTTTGTGGTTGAATCTATGTAGCCAAAGGGATCTGTCATAGTTTTCAAAATAAGATATAGCATAGCAGTTGGAGATTAGTTGCTAATTGTTGATTGAATTGCTGATGTTGAGGCATTAGATTTGTAATATTGACTGAGTTAGATAATTGTTAAGAGGAATCTGAGGTTATAATCAATAGGTATTGCATTATTCGGACTCTGCAAGGCTGTTTGGATTAATTGTTTTTGAAGTAACTGAGTTGTTCATGAGTGGTTTTCTGTACATCAGTAGTTAAATTAGCCCTAGTAATAATACATAGTTGCTTCTTAGTGATAGTCTTTTAGTCAAATTTAGCTTTAGGAAATTTCTGTAAGTATACTTGTAATATAATAATTTGTAACTTTGCAAATTGATAGAAGTAGTGTGCATTTAGGATAATCTAGTTATAAAGTTAGTTAATCTTGCATCTAGGAATATAATCAAGTAGCAGAAATTAGTTAAAGTCAATCTAGCTTTGAAACCTAAAAGTCAAATTAACTCAGATCTCATGCTTCCACAGCCTGCTGAACTGAGCTTATTTTTAAGTATCAAACAGTAGAATTAGGACTTATAATTGCTTGATACTAAATCTCAGTTGTTCAGAGCTACTTTTGCTCCCATAATCTGTGAGTTAAGAGCTTATTAAATCAGCTTATACTGTCTGTATAATAGTCTAAGTGAGACAGGGGTCTGACTTGGATTATTGGACTGCATTTTTGTTCATGAGCTTGTAGTTGTAATTTGTGCTTGATTCTGAGTAATATCTGAGTTGTTTGAGGTTTTTGTATAATTGTTTTACTTCTGGAATTGTCTGTTCTTATATTGCTTATAATAGTGAGCTTATCCTAAGCTTATTGCATGATACTTGGACTTCTGCTGAATTTCTGTGTTTGAATTTATTCAAGTCTTGCATTTTTGAGCTTATTGCATCATTCTGAGCTTTAGTTAAAAGTTTCAAACAGTTTGTATCACAAGTGCTTAAAAATAAGCACTTGTGATAAGTAGTTTTATAAGAATAAGCAGTTTAACTTTTCATTTTCACTTCAAATTTTTTATCCAAGTTCTTTTTAATATTTTAGATTTTCTAGAATTTTTCCAGATTTTTCTAAGCCTTTTTAGTATTTTTCTAAATTTTCTTTTGATTTAATTCAATTTTAAATAGTTTTTAATTACCAAAAATCAATAAAAATTCAGAAAGGGCTGTGAAAAATACAAAAAACATTTTTAGAAATTCTTTTATAATATTTTAGAATTTTTAAAATTAAATTTTAATTTTTTCACTTAATTTTTCTATTTTTCCTTATTTTTAATTCATTTAAAATTTCAAAAATCAATTTTAATTCATATAAAATAAAAGAAAAGTAAAAAAAATATTTTTCTTTTTCTGAAAATTCATTTTATTAGTTTAAGATTTTTAGAAAATATTTTCAAGTTTGTAGAATCATTTTTCATTAAACGTTACGTTTTAAATTTCGCGATTGCATTTCCGTTTTTACGTTTTTGACTTTGGTGCATCATTAGCTTGTACTCTTTACATATTTCATTATTGTTTGTGATTACTTGAATATCTTGATTGCTATTTTCATTTTTTCACTTTTCAATTCACGGTTTCACGAATCAATATTCTTGATTCCATTCGCCTTCGCTGGGAAACGACTCGGGTGATCCGTATTTTACGCGGATCACTTCGATATACTACTATATATTATATAAGTTGGTTTTCACACGAATCAATTTTTGGCGCGGAAGGCCGAAGTGAATTTGTGAATATCGTTTTGAAAAATCGTGTTTTGTTAAGCCTTCCTCTACTTTGTATATATATTTCTATAAAAATTAAAAAATTCAAAAGACTTTTCCTAAAGTGTTTACAAAATACCAAAAAAATAATAAAATTTACAGCCTCGACTCGACCGAAAGGAAGAGCGTTGTAAACCAAAAAAAAGTCTCACAATATAACAAAAACGTGAAATTAGTTGATTATCGGATTATTTCAATAACTACAACCGATTAAGCGGGAAAAACGGAAGCTAACACATTAAATTGCTAGCTGAAGAGAGAAACACTCTTTTCTCCCGTCCCGTCGCGTGTAGTTTTGAAAGAAATGGTTTTCGATTAACGTAACATTTTAATAAAAAGAAAAAAACAAAAGAAATAAAAAGTTTTGGGATAAAAAATAAAACAAAAAGATTTTTCTTTTCTTTTTCTTTTTCTTTTTGATTTTGTTTTTGGTGTATGCACACCCGCTCTTCTTTTGAGAGTCTTATTTCACCTTTGTCAAACCCCGAAAGGGTAATTCGACACACAAACCGTGTCCATTTCCTTAACGTTGAGGAAATGGATCCGAATAATCAACACCCTCCGGTGGGTGGTGATGAAAACCAACACATGCCGGCTCCATATCTCCGAACGATGGAGGAGCTGTGCCAACCAACGATGCATGGTAGAGGTGGCCCGATTGCCCCTCTAAATATTGAGGCCACGGATTTTGGACTTAAGCACCACATGATACAACAAGTCTAAAATTCGTGCCAATTTCACGGACTACCGGGTGACGATGCAAATAAGCATCTCGATAAATTTCTAACCGTCACCCAAAATATGAAGCAAAACGGGGTCTCCGATGACGCCCTCCGTCTCTCTCTCTTCCCCTATTCTCTAACGCATCATGCCACCACGTGGTTTGATCGCCTTCCCAGGAACTCGATTCATACTTTCAATGAAATGGTTTCCAAGTTCCTGGCGAAGTATTTTCCACCATCGATGGTGACGAAGTTGAGGAATGATATTAGCAATTTTCGACAACTCCCCGATGAGTCTTTTTTTGAGGCTTGGGAACGTTACAAGCTTGCCATTGATCGTTGTCCGAACCATAATATGCTTCTCGTCACAATAATTGATACTTTTTATAATGGTTTGAGTTTACGATATAGGGACACGATCAATGCTGCAGCTGGTGGTACTTTCATGAAACGTCGTCCCGAGGATTGTTACGAGCTAATCGAGAATATGACGGCCCATTACAACTATTGGGATTCCTCAGCCGAGAGGAATGAGCCAATAAGATCGACTGCGACTCTAAACTCTTCTTCTAACCCCGAGCTAGCCGTCATGAATAAGAAACTTGATGATTTGTCGACGGCTATGCTAAGAATGTAACAAATGATGCCGAATCAAGTCAAGAACACACAAGTTAATATGGTCAATATCGTTTGTGAAACTTGTGGTGGTCCACATTCATACCTTGAGTGCTCAGCCTCCGGTGGCTTTGCTCAAGAGAACGTGTATGCTGCAAATATGGGTGGCAACAGTTACCCACAACCTCAAGGAGACCGTAATCTCCTCAGCTACCGTTCTAGCAATTACATTGGACCACCCGGGTTTAATCAACCTAATCAAGTGAATCCGAATAACAATGTGCAAAACCGTAATCATCAATTCAATAACAATCAAAATCACAACCGCGGAAATAATGGTTTTCAAGGACAAAATCAGAATTTTCAACAAAATCAAAACCGGGGAAATTACCACCAAGGCCCGCCTCAAGGGAACAATTTTCAAAACAATGGGAATTTTCAAAATAACAATCATGGAAATCAGAACAATGGCAATTTTCAAAACCGTGGGCAAAATTTCAATAATCAAAATCAAGCTGCTATTCCAAATCCGACGCCCACGGAAGAGTTGATTAAACAATTGATTCAAGGTCAACAAGCTTTAATTGCTAAACAAGATGAAACAGCGAGATTGTTTGCAACTCAAATCAATGATATTAACAAGCGTTTAAATGATCGACCCTCGGGCTCTGGAACGTTACCAAGCAACACGATCGCTAACCCGAGGGGCGATGCAAAAGCGATCATAACAAGGAGTGGTGTTACTTATGATGGACCGACGGCTCCGACTACCTCTTCTTCTCTACCTCCAAAGGTAGTCGCCCGTGAACCCGAGGTGACAACGGATACGGAAATTCCTATTAATAATGGAAGGACCGAAGACATCCAACCTCCGGTGGTCCCGACATCTAAAGGAAAAGAAAAGGTTGTTAATGATAATGATAAGGAAACACCAGTTAAAACAAAGTTGCCATATCCGTCACGCTTAAACGAACAAAAGCACCGCGAGAAGGATAAAAGCCAAATGGAAAAGTTCTATCAGATTTTTCAAGAGTTACACTTTGATATAAGTCTCGCGGATGCTATACTTTTGATGCCCAAATTTGCTTCGATGCTAAAAGGTCTTTTAAATAATAAAGAAAAGCTTTTTGAAATGTCAAGAACTCAAATGAACGAGAATTGCTCAGCGGTTCTTCTTAAAAAGCTGCCCGAAAAGCTTGAAGACCCTGGAAAGTTTCTTATACCGTGCAATTTTCTGGGTATGGTTCAATGCTTCGCCTTAGCCGATCTTGGTGCTAGCATTAACCTTATGCCATTGTCGATATGGAAAAAGTTGTCTCTTCCTAACTTGACACCGACGCTTATGACCCTCGAGCTTGCCGACCGATCTACGTCTCGTCCAATTGGCATAGCTGAGGATATTTTTGTCAATGTTGGGAAATTCCATTTCCCTGCGGATTTTGTGGTTGTTGATTTCGATGCCGATCCACGGGTTCCTCTCATTCTCGGGAGAGGATTCCTAAGGACCGGTCGTGCCTTAATTGATGTATACGACGAAGAGATTACTTTACGTGTTGGAAATGAAGCCGTCACTTTTAACCTTGATCAAACCGCGAGATACTCCTCCGATTACGATGTTTCTTCCGTCAACCGTATTGATGTTATTGATGAACTTACGGAGGAGTATGCTCAAGAACTTCTTGGTTTTACCGAAAATGCTTCGAGTGGCAATCCCACTCCTTCTTTTGAACCGACCGTCTCTGATTCTTCCCCTTCCCTCACTCCTTTGAGGGAAGTGATCTCGCTTGGGAAGAAATCAATGCTTGTCTTTCAAATGAATCATTTTCACCGGAAATTGATAATAATAACTTTGATCCGGAGGGGGACATTTTATTAATTGAGAAGTTGTTAAATGAAAAACCAATTGTTTCTTCCCCTCCGATGGACCTTAAAATGGCAGACGTAAAAGAAGTTAAGCCGTCTATTGAGAATCCTCCAGAGCTCGAGCTCAAGGATTTGCCTCCTCATCTCGAATACGCATACTTGGAAAAAAAATGATAAATTACCGGTAATAATATCAAAAGGCCTTAAAGATGAGGAGAAGACACGACTCTTAGATGTGCTTCGGAAGCATAAAAGTGCGATTGCTTGGAAAACATCCGACATTAAGGGAATCGACCCTCGATTTTGTACTCATAAGATTCTACTTGAAGAAAATCACACAGCTTCCGTCCAACAACAACGACGGGTTAATCCACAAATCCATGAAGTGATCAAAAAGGAAGTTATTAAACTTCTTGACGCTGGAATGATTTATCCGATCTCGGATAGTTCATGGGTTAGCCCGGTTTATTGTGTGCCAAAGAAGGGAGGAATCACTGTTGGGAAGAATGACGATAATGAGCATATACCGACTCGACTTGTGACCAGATGGAGAGTTTGTATCGACTACCGCAAGTTGAATGATGCGACACGTAAAGACCATTTCCCGTTCCCTTTTATGGACCAAATGCTTGAACGTTTAGCAGGAAATGAGTTCTATTGTTTTCTGGATGGCTTTTCTGGGTACTTTCAAATTCCCATTGATCCCCAGGGTCAAGAAAAGACCACTTTTACTTGCCCGTATGGAACGTTTGCCTATCGTAGAATGCCATTTGGCTTATGTAACGCTCCAGGCACGTTTCAACGGTGTATGATGGCCATTTTCTCCGATATGATTGAAAAAACCATGGAAGTGTTCATGGACGATTTCTCCGTCTATGGAAATTCTTTCGACTCTTGCCTCTCTCATTTGGAAAGTATGCTAATTCGGTGTGAAAACACTAATTTAGTTCTAAATTGGGGGAAGTGCCACTTCATGGTTAAAGAGGGTATAGTCCTCGGCCATAAGATATCCAAATCTGGGATTGAGGTGGATCGTGCAAAAGTCGATGTTATTGCTAAGTTACCTCATCCGACGACCGTAAAAGGAATTTGAAGTTTCCTTGGTCATGCTGGCTTTTACCGACGTTTTATTCAAGACTTCTCCAAAATAGCCCGGCCTCTGACCCACCTTTTAGAGAAAGACACTCCGTTTAACTTCATGAATGAATGCATCGATGCAGTTAATGTTTTAAAGAAGAAGTTAACGGAGGCACCAATCTTAGTTGCCCCCGATTGGAACTTACCATTTGAGCTAACGTGTGATGCAAGTGATTATGCTATTGGTGCAGTTCTGGGGCAACGTAAGAACAAATATTTTCAACCGATACACTATGCAAGTAAGACCATGAATGACGCCCAACATCACTACACAATTACCGAAAAGGAAATGTTAGCGGTTGTCTATGCTTTTGAGAAATTTAGGTCTTTGATGAGTGCTCAAACACTCATCATTTTTACCTATTCTGAGCTGCCAAAATATCTAAAAACACTCAAATATGCATCAAAATAATGAAAATATCCCAGGAATGTGTTTTATATGTTTCAGATGCAAAATAATCAAAAACAGATGAAAAACGTACAAAGTTTGCATAATTGGCAGTTTCAGTCCCTCATCTTTCAAAAGTTGTCAAATCTAGTCCCTGGTCATTCTAAAAACTTGAAAAAGTCACCAAAGGTCCTTTTAAATCAAAAAGTTACATAGTTAGTCCTTTGGTGCAAAGTTTCACAAAATGTCAAGTTTAGTCCCTGAACTTTGAAAAATGACAAAAATGGTCCCTGGGATATTAAAACTTTGAGAAAAACAAATTTTGTCCTTGAACTTCTCATTTATGGCAGGAATGGTCCTTGGTTGCAAAGTTTGGTGAAATTACATAACAGGTCCCTGAAGTTTGAAAATTTGGCAATTATAGTCCCTGGAAAAGTCAAAAGAGAAAATTGTCATCATGGTCCTTGTAATATTAAAGCTTGGCAGAAAATACCCTTATGGAAACTTTGGAGGAATGCCAAAAGACACCCCCAAACTTTTCAGAAATTACAAAATTGGTCCTTGTGCAAAGTGATAACCAAACCGGACCCTTAATAACTATTAAACTAAAACCAAGTCCAGTACATACAACCCCCAGCCCACCACCCTATTTTTTGCCCAAAACCCTCAAAAGCCCACACACCCCATTTTAATATAATGCAGGGTCAACATTGACCCTAAGGTCAAACCGGTCAACCAAACCACCCTTCCCCTTTCCCTCCTCACCTCCAATACCACCCCAGAAACCACCCTGGTATTCTTCACCACCCCACTTGTTCCACCGTCCAAAACCACTGTCACCTAATAATCCAACCACAATTAATGCCACCCCCCCCCCTGTTGGAATATTTTTTATATTTCACACACTTCAATTTTTCCCGCCAAAATTATGTGGAAGGCTATGATCATTTCAGAGGGATTCAAGGGTCAGGATTGGTTGGGAAATGATCAGAGAGACAAGGGAAACCCTAATCGACAGCTATAAATTGAAGAGAAGCAAGAAGGAAAGCCCTAGTTCACATTTTAGTATAATTGTAATCGTAGAAGTTGTAACAGGCTATTTTAGTTAAATCAAAAGCTTTTAAGCATTGTTTTAGTTAATTCAGTTGTACTCTTAACCTTTTCAAGTAATAGAATCAAGTTTCAGTAATCCTTATTGTGTATGCAATTTTCATTTTTATCTCAAAATCTTAAATCAAATTCTGTTGTTGTTTATGTTTATGTTATGGACTTTTAGGGTCACTTAAGCTCCCATAAGCTCAGTGAAGCTTGTAGAAACTATTAAAAGGTAACAGAATTATAAAACAAGAAAAATAAAAAAAAAATAGAAAAAACAAAGAAAAAATAAAAAGTTGCTGTTTTATGATGAAGAAAGCTGGAGCAGGGTAAATCTTGGATGGCCCTGGGTTAGAGGCTTTGTGGAAAGCCATTAGGAATGATTTGAGGTCCTTGGTTCATGTGAAAGTTTGCTTGGATGGCAGAAGTAAGCACAATTTCCATTTATCTTCTGTTTTGAATCTCACCTAGTATTGCCTGTTTATTTATGTTTGTTTATGTATTTTAGACCTTATTAGAATAGTTTTGATATGTTTCTAAGTTTAAATCATTGTGTTGCTTTGAAAAATTCAAAACAGTTTTCATAAAGGTAGTGTTTGGATTAAGTCTGTGTAGTGAATCCTAGTTGAACTCAGTGACTAAGGCTTGTTCATACCACTTTCTTAACACCTAAGAAGTCAGAAACAAGTAAGTTTTTAGGTTGTTGAAAGCTTGGAAGTCAAAATCACCAAACTTTTGGCCTAAAATCTGTCTGTGTTGGAATACAAGTAGCATAAGCCTAATTTTAGCTCACAAGTGTTAGTCCTAGCTTAATTTGGTCTTCATATAGCTTAAGTAACTTCAATCAATCAGTTAAGAAGGATCAAATCTCACAAAAGTCAAACTGGGTTCATACTTTCAAAAAGTCAAAAGTAGTTTTGTTTCAGAAAACCCAAATTTGGGAGATTCATTGTGAATTGTGTGTTAGACTTGAGACCCTGAGCTTTTCACAAGTTGTTTTCTATCACCTAAACTACAAAATCCCACTATTAGCTTAATTTTGTGATTTTTCCTTAAGCCTGTGCATTAGCTTAATCTAGGTTGCAGGGCAAGTACATGCCCTGTGCTCAGATTTTGGCAAGTTCTCCAAGTGCTCTTGTGATTTTTAGTTAATTTAAATTAGGTTTAAATTACTTTTTAAATAGTTTTAATTAATTAATTAGAATTTAAATATTAAAATAATCATTTAAATAATTCCATTTTCATTTTTAATTTTCTTTTAATTTTAAGTTTGAAAAGTTTCACTTGCACCCCCTGTAGTTTGTAATTTGTCAAAACCCACTTTTCTGTCTGTAAATCTGATTCCCAAGTTGTGAAATTGTGAATATATCTGTATATCTGTTATTGTTTATATCATTGTGCAAATACCAAAATATCAGTAGCATAATCAATTCCCAATCATCTTGGCTACTGTCCTCAGTGCCACTTATTCTCAAAAACGTTTTCCAAAACACCATTGCAATCTCGCTGGGACATAACGACCCGGGGACACACTATACTATCCACGGAGAATTGGAACTGGGCTGTCTTTGACTTGTTGACCTTGGTCAATAATATCTGACCGTTCGGAACCAATCAAAATTTGGCGCCACTGCCGGGGAGGTTGTTGCGTGTTTTTAAATCATTTTAAGTTTAGTGGTTTTCAAAACCCTCCTTGTACAAATTACACCACTTTTGTAAAAAGTTTTTGTAAAAATATCAATCATATCAAAAAAAAAAAAAAAAAAGTTCATTAACACTTTTCCTGAAGTGTTAACAACACCAAAAAAAATCAAAAACAACAAAACAAACTGTGAAGTTAAATTACTTCGTTTTCTTTAAGATTACAACCTGAAACAGTTGGTATAAGGTAAGTTCTGACATTAAATTGCGAACTGAAGAGGAATTCATTCTTTCTTCCCGCCAGTCTGCGAGTAATCTTAAAAGAACGATTTCGGTTAACGAATCAGTTCCAAAAATATTTCCCAAAGTTTTTTGCACACACACCTATAAGCCCAAAAACAAATTTTCTGTTAATAAATACATAAAATCTTACCACCGCAAACCAAGGCAGAACACTTACCAACTGGGGGTGTGGACATAATAAGTTCCCAAACTAAAGATTAAAACTTGCCTTTGTATCTCTGTGAGTGGTGTACCTTTTTTAAAGAAGCCATTCACTTGTGATTATTGGTTTAAGTTCCCTGTTGTTTTGCCTTGAATTTGTTTTGAAAAATTGTTTTTAGTGCATGCGCACTCGTTCACAAACAAAGCGTGAAAATCAGAAAAACGTACCCGAGCTACGTACTATTATTGAAGAACCTAAAACAGAAATGGAAGACGGTCCACCACCACCCCCTGACCCTCCCAAAGATGAGCCAGCTCCCGATCTCCGAACGATGGAAGAGTTGTGCCAGCCTACCATGCATGGGAGGGGCGGACCTATTGCACCACTCACTATTGAGGCTATGGACTTTGGCCTCAAGCACCACATGATCCAACAAGTCCAAAATTCGTGTCAATTTCACGGATTACCGGGTGACGATGCTAACAAGCATCTTGATAAATACCTTACCGTCACCCAAAGCATGAAACAGCATGGTGCCACCGATGATGCCCTCCGGCTGTATCTCTTCCCTTATTCTCTCACCCATCATGCCACTGCATGGTTTGACCGACTCCCAAAGAATTCTATTCGTACTTTTGATGAGATGGTAACCAAGTTTTTAGCAAAATATTTTCCACCTTCCATGGTTACCAAGTTACGAAATGATATCAGCAACTTCCGGCAGCGTCCCGATGAGTCTCTTTTTGAGGCTTAGGAACGTTATAAGCTATCCATTGATCGGTGCCCTAACCACAATATGTTACAAGTTACCGTCATAGATACCTTCTATAATGGTCTGACATTGAGGCACCGGGATATTCTCAATGCTGCTGTTGGTGGGACCTTTATGAAAAGGCGTCCCGAAGAATGCTATGATCTAATTGAGAACATGACTGCCCACCATAACTTTTGGGATTCCTCTGCGGAGAGGGATGAGTCATGTAAATCAGTTATTCCTTCATCATCATCTCCTGAAATAATTGCTCTCACCAAAAAGATAGATGATATCTCTACGGCTGTGTTCAGAATGAACCAAACTATGCAAAATCAGCAGGTTCAAAATCAACTAGTGAAAGCCGTGGCCCGAAGTTGTGAAAATTGTGGAGGCCCACATCTTTATTCCGAGTGTCCAGCTACTGCTGGTTTTCCTCAAGAGAACGTTTATGCTGCTCAAGGTTCCTACAACATGGGGGGTAATTCTTACCAACCACAAGGGGACCGTAATCTCTTAAGCTATCGTTCCAACAATTTTCTCGGACCTCCCGGTTTTAACCAAAATCAAAACCGTAACTCGAATCAGAATCGAGGAGATTTTAACCAAGGTCAAAACTCAAATTTCCAAAACCCGAACCAAAATCAAGGTCATTTTAATCAAAACAATTTTCAAAATGGCAATCAAAATCAAGGTTTTCAAGGAAATTTTCAAAGAAACCAAAATCAAGGGAATTACAATTAGGGTAATTTCAATCAGAGAAATAATTTTCAGGGTAACAACAATCAAAATCAAGGGAATTTTCAAAACAACCGTGTTCAAAATCTTCCTAATCAAAATCAAAACGTTGTTCCACCCTCGTCTTCCTCCGATGAAGTGCTAAAACAATTCATGAAAGCACAAGAGGAAACGAATCGGTTACTGATCAGCAAGATCTCTGAGCTTCAGAAGTCTTTAAATGATCGACCCTCGGGCCCGGGTACACTACCGAGCAACACGATCGCTAACCCGAGGGGCGATGTTAAAGCGAGCACTACCCGAAGTAGGGTATCATACAATGGACCCACGGTTCCCTCTACCTCTTCTTCTCCTCCTACCAAGGTAGCGGAACATGAACCTGAGGTTACCACGGACACGGTACTTCCTACTAATAACGGAGGTACCAACAACGTCCACTCTCAAGTTGTCCAGGTCCCGACTCGTAAGTCGAAAGTTGTATTTGATCCTCCTGAAAGTTCTGATGAAATTCCAAAGAACGATCCTAAGCCTTCAATTCCATATCCTTCACGTTTGAATGATCAAAAGAACCGCGAAAGAGCTAATCATCAGATGGAAAAATTTTATCAAATTTTCCAAGAGTTACACTTCGATATTAGCTTCGCGGATGCTCTTCTTCTCATGCCTAAATTTGCTTCAACAATCAAAAATCTGATAAGCAACAAAGAAAAACTCTGTGAGATGGCTAAAACTTTACTTAATGAGCATTGCTCAGCAGTGCTCTTGAAAAAGCTTCCCGAAAAGCTTGGAGATCCCGGGAAATTTCTCATTCCTTGCATTTTCCCTGGGATGGTTGAATGCTTTGCCTTGGCCGATCTTGGTGCAAGCATTAACCTTATGCCTTACTCAGTCTGGAAAAGACTCTCTCTTCCTGCTCTCACTCCTACCTGCATGACTCTCGAGCTTGCAGACCGTACTATATCTCGTCCTCTTGGCATTGCCGAAGATATCTTCGTGAAAGTAGGAAAGTTCCATTTTCCGGAAGATTTCGTGATTGTTGATTTCGATGCTGACCCAAGAGTTCCTCTCATTCTCGGGAGGGGATTCTTAAGAACGGGTCGTGCTCTAATCGATGTTTTCGAGAAAGAAATCACTCTACGTGTTGGTGGCGAAGCCATCACATTCAATCTTGATCAGACTTCAAGATACTCCTCAAACTATGATGCTGAAACGGTTAACCAAATTGACATCATCGATGTTGCGTCTGAGGAGTATTCTCAAGAAGTCCTTGGTTTCTCAGCAAGTGGCAGTACCGCTCTTTCTTCTGAGCCTATCATTTCCGACTCTTCCCCTTCTCTCACTCCGTTTGAGGGAAGTGACTTCCTTCTGGAAGAGGTCGAGGCCTTTCTTGCTCAGGATAGTTCAATCCCTCATGGGGTTGATGAAAACTATCTTGACCCGGAGGGGGACATTCTTCTTCTTGAAAGATTGTTAAATGACGATCCTTCACCCTCTCCGTCTCCAAAAATACTTCATAAAGAGGAAGTCAAAAATGTTGAAATAACTGAAGACTTTCCCGAGATTGAGCTCAAGGACTTGCCTCCTCATCTAGAATATGCATTTATGGAGGGTGATGATAAATTACCCGTCATTATTGCTAAAGACTTAAAAGACGAGGAAAAGGCTGCACTCCTAAAGGTTCTTAAGTCACACAAGCAAGCAATTGCTTGGAAACTCTCCGACATTAAGGGCGTTAGCCCGGACTTTTGTACACATAAAATCTTAATGGAGGATGACTTTAAGCCAGCAGTGCAACAACAGAGAAGGGTAAATCCCAAAATCCACGAAGTTATCAAACAAGAGGTTCTAAAACTTCTTGATGCGGGATTGATTTATCCTATATCTGACAGTCCTTGGGTTAGCCCAATTCATTGTGTTCCTAAAAAGGGTGGCATAACCGTTGTCACCAACGAGGAAAACGAGTTGATTCCAACTCGTTTGGTCACGGGTTGGCGAGTATGTATTGACTATCGAAAGTTGAATGAAGCCACCCGTAAAGACCATTTTCCTCTCCCTTTTATGGACCAGATAAGACTAGTGGGGAATGAATACTACTGCTTCCTCGATGGTTTCTCGGGTTACTTCCAAATCCCCATTGATCCACAGGATCAAGAGAAAACTACCTTCACATGCCCTTACGGAACTTTTGCTTACAGACGTATGCCTTTCGGCTTATGTAATGCACCAGGCACGTTCCAAAGGTGCATGATGTCTATCTTTTCCGACATGATCGGGAAAACCATGGAGGTATTTATGGATGACTTTTCAGTCATCGGGGATTCATTCCAGTCTTGTCTCTCCCACTTGGAACAGATGCTTAAACGTTGCAAAGAAACGAATTTAAGTCTCAACTGGGAGAAAAGCCACTTTATGGTTAAGGAGGGCATTGTCCTCGGCCATAAAATTTCAAAAAATGGGATTGAGGTTGACAGAGCCAAAATAGATGTCATCGCTAAATTGCCTCATCCCACCACCGTTAAAGGTGTTAGGAGCTTTTTGGGTCATGCCGGATTCTATCGTAGGTTTATCCAAGATTTCTCTAAGATCGCTCGGCCTATGACCCATCTCCTCGAGAAGGATGCTCCTTTCATCTTCTCTCCTAAGTGCATCGAAGCTTTTGAAACATTAAAGAAAAAGCTTACCGAGGCACCGATTCTTGTTGCCCCCGATTGGGACCTACCTTTTGAGCTTATGTGCGATGCCAGTGATTTTGCCATAGGTGCGGTCTTGGGGCAACGAAAAGCAAAATACTTTCAGCCTATACACTACGCAAGCAAAACTATGACCGAGGCTCAGAGTCATTACACTACCACTGAAAAAGAACTATTAGCTGTGGTGTATGCCTTTGAAAAATTCCGGCCATACTTAATACTGACCAAATGCGTAGTGTATATGGATCACTCGGCTTTGAAGTACCTATTTGCAAAGCAAGATGCAAATCCGAGGCTACTCCGTTGGGTTCTCCTCCTCCAAGAATTTGATATCATTATCCGTGATAAAAAAGGAGCCGAGAACCTTGCTGCTGATCATCTCTCACGATTAGAAAACCCTCACGAGGATGTGTCTGAGAAACAGGAAATAAATGAAACATTTCCTCTCGAGACACTCAATGCGGTTGCTTTTCGTGGTGACTCTACTACCCCATGGTTTGCCGACTTTGCAAATTACCATGCGGGTAACTTCATCGTGAAAGGGATGATGTCCCAACAGAAGAACAAATTCTTCAAAGACGTTAAACATTACTTCTGGGATGACCCCTATCTCTTCAAAATCTGTGCCGATCAAGTCATCAGGCGATGTGTCTACGGACAGGAAGCCGCTGATATTCTCAAGGCTTGCCATGCTGGACCCACCGGGGGCCACCATAGTCCTAACTACACCGCCAAAAAGGTGTTTATTCCAATTTCTATTGGCCCACAATTTATAAGGATGCCCAAGAGTTAGTCAAAGCTTGTGATGCTTGTCAGCGTCACGGGAATATTTCACAAAAGAACGAAATGCCATTCAAGTTTGTGAAATCTTTGACGTCTGGGGCATTGATTTTATGGGGCCATTCTCATCTTTTCGTGGAAACAAATACATTCTCGTGGCTGTTGACTACTTGTCAAAATGGGTTGAGGTAAAGGCCTTACCCAGTAACGATGCCCGAGTTGTTGTGAAATTCTTGAAATCCCTCTTTGCTCGTTTTGGAACTCCCCGTGCCATCATTAGTGATCGTGGTACACACTTTTGCAATGATCAATTCGCAAAAGTCATGCTTAAGTACGGTGTTACTCATCGTCTTTCTACCGCGTATCACCCACAAACAAGTGGGCAGGTGGAGGTTTCAAACCGTGGTATTAAACGGATTCTTGAGAGAACCGTAGGTGAAAACCGTGCTTCCTGGTCGGATAAACTAGATGATGCACTCTGGGCCTTCCGTACAACTTACAAAACACCCATCGGGTGTACTCCCTACAAGCTTGTATACGGGAAGGCATGTCATTTACCGATCGAGCTCGAGCACAAAGCCTACTGGGCCTTGAAACATGCAAACTACGACCTTCATAAAGCGGGTGATCACCGTAAGGTTCAACTCAATGAATTAAACGAACTTCGTGATCAAGCCTACGAGAACTCTTTGATCTACAAAGAAAAGACAAAGAAGATTCACGACTCCAAGATTAAGAACCGCGTTTTCAACGTCGGTGACAGAGTCCTTCTTTTCAATTCAAGGTTAAAGATCTTCTCGGGGAAATTAAAAACCCGATGGACTGGACTGTTCACTGTTGCAAAAGTATATCCATACGGGACTATTGGGCTATCTCAACCCGAAGGTCCCAACTTCAAAGTGAATGGTCATCGTTTGAAACACTATTTTGGAGAGGACATACCATCCATGGTTGTCCCGGATCTCCAAACTTTCCCCATGGACCAATGAATTCGGGGATCGAGTCAAGCTAGTGACTCGGTGAACAAAAATTAGCAAAATATGGGTTTTCACCCATATCTCTGACTTCTTTCTACTTTCTACCACTCTAGTGTAGGGGAGTGGCCGTCCCCTACCTTTTGCAAAGTAAATATGTATATAAGTTTCAGTCTCAGTAAAAAAAATAATAATAAAATAAAATAAAATAAAAAATTATATGTACATATAAATAAAGTGAAAAATAAAAACGATATTTCCACAGTTAGTTTCGAATATTAGCTTTTTCCGTTCAAAGAGTCGGCATAACAGCCGGGACTTTGAATATTGAGGACAATATTCAATTCTAGTGTGGGGGGGGGGGGGGAATTCTTGCGAATTTTATCACAAAATACTTTCTAAGTACCCCCATTATGGCCTAAATTTTTCAATTTTTTTTTCACTTTATTTCAAAATTTTTGTGGTTATCAGTCCGCCATGTCTAAATGACAAAAGGATTGGCTAATCCAGGAGCAAACGGCTCTTGGTAAATATATCTCAAATCCGTTGATGGCTTGCAATTTGCCCAAAATTGTATGGTAAATCAACTCGCCATATCCCATAAAGTGAATGAGTTGGCTAGCCCGCAAGATTATGGCTTGTGGTAAAGGCCGTGGAAAAACCATAATTGGTGAAAAGCTCACCAAGATGTTGACTTAGTCCATCAAGAGTTGGCTAGTCCAGAAGCAAACGGCTTTTGGTAAAGACTAATCAAATCCGTTGACAGCTGGTGGTTTGCTCAAAATCACATGGTTATCAGGTGGACCATAGTTCTTACTTGAATCGATACATCTGGCTACTCTAGAAGTGATGGCTTTTGGTAAAGAGTTTTCAAATCCATCAAGTTTTTCTCAAAAGATTGCTAAGGACTAGCAATGTTTTAGTGTGGGGGATTGATGAGTGCTCAAACACTCATCATTTTTACCTATTCTGAGCTGCCAAAACATCTAAAAACACTCAAACATGCATCAAAATAATGAAAATATCCCAGGAATGTGTTTTATATGTTTCAGATGCAAAATAATCAAAAACAGATAAAAAATGTACAAAGTTTGCATAATTGGCAGTTTCAGTCCCTCATCTTTCAAAAGTTGTCAAATCTAGTCCCTGGTCATTCTAAAAACTTGAAAAAGTCACCAAAGGTCCTTTTAAATCAAAAAGTTACATAGTTAGTCCTTTGGTGCAAAGTTTCACAAAATGTCAAGTTTAGTCCCTGAACTTTGAAAAATGACAAAAATGGTCCCTGGGATATTAAAACTTTGAGAAAAACAAATTTTGTCCTTGAACTTCTCATTTATGGCAGGAATGGTCCTTGGTTGCAAAGTTTGGTGAAATTACATAACAGGTCCCTAAAGTTTGAAAGTTTGGCAATTATAGTCCCTGGAAAAGTCAAAAGAGAAAATTGTCATCATGGTCCTTGTAATATTAAAGCTTGTCAGAAAATACCCTTATGGAAACTTTGGAGGAATGCCAAAACACACCCCCAAACTTTTTGGAAATTACAAAATTGGTCCTTGTGCAAAGTGATAACCAAACCGGACCCTTAATAACTATTAAACCAAAACCAAGTCCAATCCATACAACCCCCAGCCCACCACCCTATTTTTGGCCCAAAACCCTCAAAAGCCCACACACCCCATTTTAATATAACGCAGGGTCAACATTGACCCTAAGGTCAAACCGGTCAACCAAACCACCCTTCCCTTTTCCCTCCTCACCTCCAATACCACCCCAGAAACCACCCTGGTATTCTCCACCACCCCACTTGTTCCACCGCCCAAAACCACTATCACCTAATAATCCAACCACAATTAATGCCACCCCCCCTTTGTTGGAATATTTTTTATATTTCACACGCCTCAATTTACGTGGAAGGCTAGGATCATTTTAGAGGGATTCAAGGGTTCGGATTGGTTGGGAAATGATCAGAGAGACAAGGGAAACCCTAATCCACAGCTATAAATTGAAGAGAAGCAAGAAGGAAAGCTCTAGTTCACATTTTAGTATAATTGTAATCGTAGAAGTTGTAACAGGCTATTTTAGTTAAATCAAAAGCTTTTAAGCATTGTTTTAGTTAATTCAGTTGTACTCTTAACCTTTTCAAGTAATAGAATCAAGTTTCAGTAATCCTTATTGTGTATGCAATTTTCATTTTTATCTCAAAATCTTAAATCAAATTCTGTTGTTGTTTATGTTTATGTTATGGACTTTTAGGGTCACTTAAGCTCCCATAAGCTCAGTGAAGCTTGTAGAAACTATTAAAAGGTAATAGAATTATAAAACAAGAAAAATTAAAAAAAAATTAGAAAAAACAAAGAAAAAAATAAAAAGTTGTTGTTTTGTGATGAAGAAAGCTGGAGCAGGGTAAATCTTGGATGGCCCTGGGTTAGAGGCTTTGTGGAAAGCCATTAGGAATGATTTGAGGTCCTTGGTTCATGTGAAAGTTTGCTTGGATGGCATGAAGTAAGCACAATTTCCATTTATCTTCTGTTTTGAATCTCACCTAGTATTGCCTGTTTATTTATGTTTGTTTATGTATTTTAGACCTTATTAGAATAGTTTTGATATGTTTCTAAGTTTAAATCATTGTGTTGATTTGAAAAATTCAAAACAGTTTTCATAAAGGTAGTGTTTGGATTAAGTCTGTGTAGTGAATCCTAGTTGAACTCAGTGACTAAGGCTTGTTCATACCACTTTCTTAACACCTAAGAAGTCAGAAACAAGTAAGTTTTTAGGTTGTTGAAAGCTTGAAAGTCAAAATCACCAAACTTTTGGCCTAAAATCTGTCTATGTTGGAATACAAGTAGCATAAGCCTAATTTTAGCTCACAAGTGTTAGTCCTAGCTTAATTTGGTCTTCATATAGCTTAAGTAACTTCAATCAATCAGTTAAGAAGGATCAAATCTCACAAAAGTCAAACTGGGTTCATACTTTCAAAAAGTCAAAAGTAGTTTTGTTTCAGAAAACCCAAATTTGGGAGATTTATTGTGAATTGTGTGTTAGACTTGAGACCCTGAGCTTTTCACAAGTTGTTTTCTATCACCTAAACTACAAAATCCCACTATTAGCTTAATTTTGTGATTTTTCCTTAAGCCTGTGCATTAGCTTAATCTAGGTTGCAGGGCAAGTACATGCCCTGTGCACCGATTTTGGCAAGTTCTCCAGGTGCTCTTGTGATTACACCTGTGGACCCCACACCCTGCACTTTAGCTTATTGTGTAGCTTGTTAGTCCACCTTTTCAGACCTAGGATTAGTTTGGGGTTTAGCTTATCATAGGATAGCTTATTTGACCTCCCTTGTGACTTGTACTCAGAACCTTACACTGATCACTCAGTGTGTGACCCTGATTTCATAAGCTCACCAAGAGCTTCTTTGTGAGCTTAAGCCTTCAAACCTTGGCATTATAGGAAGCTTGTCAACCATTCTCACTATTTCAGTTGGTATTTTGGCCCCTACAAGCCTTGCCCCTAGCCTGCTTGTCACCACAAGTCACCCACACCAAACTGAGTACACTGAGTACTCAGTATTGGCATCAAAGTTTACAAACTTGCCCAAAGCTTATTAGTTAACCATAAGCTCTGATTCTTGGCTTATTTTAAAGCTTACCTGGCCCACTTTTCAGATCAACTTTCATTTTAGACCCTAGATCACTCCTGTGGACCCCACATAGGCCTGCAGTCGCCCTCTTGGGACTACAAGTATCATAAGGTGTTGATTTTGGCTTATTTGTTTGTTACAGCTTATTGTTCGTATCTTTTGCTTATTCTAGCTTAATTTTAGTTCACTTAAGTTGCTTATAGCTTATTGTACCTTCTGTGATCAGTGATTGACTTATTTCACTTTAAAAATCCAAAAATAAGCTAATAAGCCAACTGTTTAGATAAAGGGGGTGCACACAACTTATTTTTAAGCTAAAACAAAAGTTGTTTGGTCAAAGTTTCTTATTTTCAACTTGTTTTCATCTGTCAAAAAGAAAAACACCAAAAAAAAAAAAAAAAACCAAACTTAAAATTAGTGATAGCTTCTATTTAATAGATTTTATCTTTTTAATTTTTCATTTTAGCTTATTTATAAGCACTTCATCAATTTTATAATTTTCTTAATTTCCTCTTACCTTTAAGTATTTGTAATAATTTTCTTAGATTTTTCTTAATCAGTTTAATAATTATTAGAATTAAAAATAGTTTAATTAATTAATTAGGTAATATTAGTAATTAAATAGTTTTCTTATATTTTAATTAACAACAGTTGGTTTTTATATTTTTCCTAGGTTTTATAAATTAGTTAAGACTTTTAGAAAATAGATTTTTAAATTCTACTATTAATTTTCCAATTTTCTTATTTAAATTAGTTAAATTAGATTTAAATTAATCAATAAGTAAATAATTAGTAAAATAGTCTAAATATAATTTTTAGAAACTTTTTATAATTTTTTAGAATTCCTGTGATGGTTAATTAGTTTTATAAATTTTTCTATAATTTTCTAAATCATTTAGGTATTATTAGTAATTAAAAATAGTTTAATTAGTATAATTAATATAATTAGTTTTTAATTAATAAAAAACCCATAAAAAGACAAAAATATATCGTTTTATTTTTTATACTTTCTTCAAGTTCATTTTAAGGTTTAAAAATTAGTTTTGCAAATTTTTAGGTCAATTTGTAATCTTTATCATTTTTAGTTAATTTAAATTAGGTTTAAATTACTTTTTAAATAGTTTTAATTAACTAATTAGAATTTAACTATTAAAATAATCATTTAAATAATTTCATTTTCATTTTTAATTTTCTTTTAATTTTAAGTTTGAAAAGTTTCACTTGCACCCCCTGTAGTTTGTAATTTGTCAAAACCCACTTTTCTGTCTGTAAATCTGATTCCCAAGTTGTGAAATTGTGAATATATCTGTATATCTGTTATTGTTTATTTCATTGTGCAAATACCAAAATATCAGTAGCATAATCAATTCCCAATCATCTTGGCTACTGTCCTCAGTGCCACTCATTCTCAAAAACGTTTTCCAAAACACCATTGCAATCTCGCTGGGACATAACGACCCGGGGACACACTATACTATCCACGAAGAATTGGAACTGGGTTGTCTTTGACTTGTTGACCTTAGTCAATAATATCTGACCGTTCGGAACCAATCAGTCTTATTTGCTGCTTAAAAAGTGCATAGTGTATACGGATCACTCAGCCATAAAGTACTTAATGGCAAAGCAAGATGCTAAGCCACGTTTAATGCGGTGAGTTCTTTTGCTCCAAGAATTTAATGTCGAAATACGAGACAAGAAAGGAGCTGAGAACCTTGCTGCTGATCACCTTTCACGACTTGAGAACCCCCATCAAAGTGTTCTTGAGAAAAAGGAAATTAACGATGCTTTTCCTCTCGAGACACTTGGGAGTGTGACTAAACTTGACCAAAGTACCCCATGGTTCGCCGATTTTGCGAATTACAATGCGGGGAAATTCATTAGGAAAGGGTTGTCGTCCCAGCAAAAGAAGAAATTCTTTAAAGATGTCCAACATTATTTTTGGGACGACCCTTATTTGTTCAAAGTTTATGCAGATCAAGTGATCCGGCGGTGTGTTCACGGTATGGAAGCCGTTGAAATTCTTAAGGCATGCCATAGTGGACCCACGGGGGGACATCATGGTGCCAACTTCACCGCAAATAAAGTGTTCGATTCCGGCTTCTATTGGCCGACGATATATCGGGATGCCCATGAATTGGTGAAAGCATGTGATTCTTGCCAACGTCAAGGGAAAATTTCTCAAAAAGATGAAATGCCGCAAAATGCAATTCAAGTTTGTGAAATTTTTGACGTTTGGGGCATCGATTTCATGGGTCCATTCCCGTCATCTAGAGGAAACAAATACATTCTCGTGGCCGTCGATTACTTATCAAAATGGGTTGAAGCGAAGGCGCTTGATGAGTGCTCAAACACTCATCATTTTTGGTCTAATCTGAACTGCAAAACATACAAAAAACACTCAGTAATGCATCAAAATACTAAAAATATTTCAAAATTGTGTTTTATATGTTTTAGATGCAAAATGAGCAAAAACAGATGAAAAACGTATAAAGTTTGCAAAATTGGCAGTTTTAGTCCCCCAACTTTCATAAAATTACAAAACTAGTCCCTGGATATTCAAAATATAGAAAATTATCACCAATGGTCATTTTAAAATCATAAAATGTCATATTTAGTCCTTTGGTGAAAAATTGGAAAGTTTTGGAAATTTACAGTTTGGTCCCTGGAGTTTCAGTAATTGACAGTTTTGATCCCTGGTGGGATAATTTTGAAAGAAAAATCATTTTTGGTCCTTAAAAATCATAAATTATCAAAAATGATCCTTGGGTGAGAATTTTGATGAAATTACATGTTTAGTCCCCGAGGTTTGGAAATTTACACATTTTGTCCCCGGGAAAATTAATATTGGAAAAACACATTTTTGATCCCTGGGTATTTGAAGTTGTCAATTTTGATCCTTGTGATAACTTTGGAACATGTACATTTTCAGTCCCCCATATTTTCAGAATTTACATTATTAGTCCTTGTTGTTTACTAAGTTACCAAATGGACCCTTAACATAATACTAACCAAACCACCATTTCCCTTTTTCTTTGGCCTGATCCAGAAGTAAAAACCCAAGCCCAAAACATAAAATCCGGACCACTCCAAAAAACTAACACCCCCATTTATTATCTAAACCCGGTCAAACCATGGTTTGACCATCTTCTTCCCACCAACACCTCGCCCTAATTCCAGGCTTATGCCCCCCCCTCCTCACCAACTATCACCAAACACTCAACCGTACCTCTCCAATCCCTCCCCTTCATTAAATGCTACCCCTGTTTCACCAAACCCACTAAAACTGTCAATACCACTTTTCCCGCCTAATTTAAATCAAACGGCCAAGGATCACTCCAGCAATCCTACGGCTCACAAGCATGGTGGGAAGGAAAGAGAATTCTCCAAGGATTATAAAAAGAAAAGAAAAAGAGAAAAAATAGTAGTAGTTAATATAGAATTAGTTATTTAGTATAGCTTAGATTTCGACATATAGAAAATCTGCTTTTCAATTGTAATTTCTAGTTTCAAAAGTTTGTATTCAGTATTTTTAGTGATCAATCAACATTATTTAAGCTTAATTTGGAGTCTCTTTTGGAATTTTAGTATTTGTCATTTTTAGTTAAAATCTCAATTTAACTGTTAAGTTGATATAAGTTGTTGTTTATCAACCTATCAAACTCATTTAAGTTATTTATAAACTTTTAAAAGTTTCTTAAGCAATGTAATCAGTTTTAATTCAATAAATCCAAAAATACAAAGAAAATACCAAATAAATAGATAAAATTGCAAAAATCAGTTTGAGGTAAGAAAAAGGAAAGGAGCAGGGTTAATCAAGGAAGGTACTGGTTTAGAAGCTTGTTGGGTAGCTTTAGGATTGAAAAAGTTGGTCTGTGTACCATGTGCTCAGTTATTGGACCATTTGTAAGCATTTTTTTATGATTTTTGTTGTTTAACTGTTCCATTGTTCATAAAGGTATATCTTTGGTGTCTGTGTTTATTTGGTATATTGGATGTGCTTTAAGTTAATTGGATTGCATGTTTGCTGAGTATAATCTTTGGTTACTCATATTCCCAACCTCACAGTCAAAATGATTTAACTAGTGATTCATGATATATGTTACTGTTATTGGAATTTTTCTGCTTAGATGTTCAAACAACATCATATTACAACCTTTGGAGTCAGGGAATTGGTTTAAATCAGCTGAATGCCTTTGCAAAATTTCATGTGAAACTGTTTTAAGGGGTGTTTGGTTTAAGACTGTTGGCTGCACTCTTGTTGTTTTTGTTGTTAAAGACTGGTTGAAACATGAATTAGGAAGTATTATTAGACCACTCAGGTCATAAAATAGGTGTGTAGTTTGGAAAAAAGTCAAAATAAGCTTTTAATCTCATTAAGTTGTTTACTGTTGGAGTTGTGAGTCTCAAATCCAATCCAATCTTTGATAAAGTGTTTAATTTAGCTTATTGAAGTCTTATTGTAGCTTATTTTCATGATTACAGTAGAATAGAAGTAATCAAAACTCAAATAAGTCCACTTTTCAAGTTTCTATAAAAAGTCAAAAGTCATTCTCTCAGATTTTTCCAAATATTGTGGTAATTGTTGTGATTTATGTGTTTGATTTCAAGACTTGAGACTTGTTTCTTTTAATTGTCTACCACCTCATCTACAAGTTTCCATCCTCACCATATTTTTGTGAATTTTACACTGGGCCCCACATTGCCCAAAAGACACTTGCAGGGGAGACCTCTGCTCTGTCTCAGCAGACTCTACCCCAAACACCACCCTTTGGTGGTTGTTTCCAGCCACCTCAGTGGGCCCCAAGCCATCAATATTGTTCCTCCCAACCCCCCTCCTACCAGGTTTCACATACCCCACTAATGACGCCGGAGTTGTTGTTAAGTTTTTAAAAAGTCTCTTTGCCCGATTTGGTGCACCTCGAGCCATTATAAGCGATCGTGGGACCCATTTTTGTAATGATCAATTTGCCAAAGTTATGCTTAAATATGGTGTCACACATCGTCTTTCCACGGCTTATCATCCACAAACGAGTGGTCAAGTTGAGGTCTCCAATCGTGGTTTAAAACGTATACTAGAAAGGACAGTAGGAGAGCACCGTGCCTCTTGGGCCGACAAATTAGAAGATGCATTATGGGCTTTCCGGACCGCTTACAAAACTCCCATTGTGTGTACACCATATGTTAGGAATACAAATATTCCTGTAAAAGTCTTGGTCACCTAATGATTGTAATAGCATTAAGTTAGCTCGTAGTTAGTTTGTTTATTAGTTTATTAGTATTAGACTAAGTAACACCGTGGAAGAAGGAACGGGTCTTTACCCACTGTATGCCTGATCCACAGCCCGGGAGTGGGCGTAATATTGTAACTATAAATACCCCTCTCCACATGTGGAGAGGGTTGGACCTTCATTCATTTTCAATCTAATATTTTCTTTTTCTTTCAAGGTTCCTCTCTTTCTCTCCCTTCCTCCCTCCTCCCAATTTCTACGCCTCACTCATCACCACTTGATCATGTTTCCAACCTAGTTAGTATTCTACAATTGGTATCAAGAGCCAAGGTTTCATCTTAGGGCCTTGTAGAATCGAATTTGATGATGTTTTGAGTGGTTTTGTGAGTTTGGTGTCACTTTCTTGGAAAACATCTTGGTTTCATCCCTCTAGTGTTGTTATACATGTTTGTGATGCTCTTTTATGTTCATTAGTGTTTGTGTAACATTGTAGTGTAGAGTGTGTTACAATATCATCAAGCTATTTGAAGTTTGGAGTGGATTATGGGCGGTTTTCTTGGTTGCGGTTAAGTCCACTGTTTTACTTTCTTGGTTGCGGTTAAGTCCTGCGAGTTGCGATTAACTTTCTGCGTTTACTATTTCGGGAATACAAACAAAACGCAACGATAGTGACATTTTTGGACCATTATCACTGCGATTAGTTATCTGCCTGCGTTTAGTTTTCTGCGGTTAATCATTTGCGGTTAACTGTTTCTGCGGTTGGTTATTTTCTGCGGTTTGGTATTATCTGCGGTTAGTTTTTGCGGTTAGTATCTTTGGCCTGCGGTTTGCTTGGGTTGCGGTTAGTTCATACTGCGACTGGATTTTGTTGCGGTTTGGTATAACTTGCGGTTAGTTCTCTGCGGTTAGTATCTTTGGCCTGCGGTTGGCTCTGGTTGCGGTTTGCTCATTCTGCGGTTGGATTGTGTTGCGGTTTGGTATTGTTTGAGGTTAGTGTTCTGCGGTTTGGTCAAGTTGTGGTTAAGTTGCGGTTGGATTTTATTGTGGTTAAGTTGTGGTTAACTTATCTCCCACTTTTGGTTTGGTAATCTCTTATTTGTGATGTCGACTTCTTCCGATGACATTCAAGCTGCGGGGTCTGACACCCGACCTCCGATGTTGGACAGAACTGACTATGAATCATGGGCTCAAAGGATACGGCTGTACTGTCTAGGTAAAGATAATGGGGTTAACATCCTGAAATCCATCGATGAGGGACCCTTTCAAGCGGGTACTACTAGAGACACGATTTCAGAAGCAACTGATCAACTACCGGCCGTGTTTGGTCCTGATAGACCTCGCACTTACAATGAGTTGTCTGAAGAAGAAAAGAAACGATATGATGCAGACATCAGAGCATCTAATATCATCATTCAAGGCCTTCCCAAAGATGTCTACAAACTGATCAACTTCAACACTGAAGCAAAGGCGGTCTGGGATAATGTCAAAATGCTTCTTGCAGGGTCTGAGTTAACTAAAGAAGATCGTGAGTCACAGCTATACGATGAATTTGAGCATTTCAAAATGAATCCAGGTGAAAGCATCACTGACTATTACGTCAGATTTCACAAGCTGGTCAATGACATGAGAGCCATCAAGATGACAATGCCCAACATACAGCTCAATTCCAAATTCGTGAACAACATGGCACCGGAATGGGATAGGTTTGTCACGGCTGTTAAGCTCAACAAGGGTTTCAGGCATACCAATCATGAACAGCTGTATGCGTATCTCCAGCAACATGAGAAACATGCAGCTTACGATCGGCTAATGCGAGAAAAGCTCAATCCGTCTGCAACAAATGAATCTCTTGCTTTTGTCTCCAATGTTCAACAACCTAATCAAACCTCTAAAGATCAAGGTCAACCATCACAATCATCCTCCAGGTCTACCCCAACCATTAGTCAATCATCAACTCCCTCACCATCTGCAGTGAATGCTCAACTTGATTCTGGGTATTCTCACACTGACATGATGATTGATAATCTCTCCAACCAAGTGTCTTTACTGGTCCAACAGTTCAGGGTTGCACTCCCATCTACTAACAACCAGCTCAGAATCTCATCTAATCCACGTAATCAGGCAGTCATTGAAGATGGTCGGGTAGTGGTGCAGAATGTGCAGGGAAGACAGAACTTCAACCAAAGAAATGCTGGTAGAGAGAATGGGCAGTACAGAGTTGGGAATGCTCTTCAAGCACAAGCTAAGCAACCGAAATGCTACAACTGCGGAGGGTTGGGCCATATTGCTAGGAATTGCACTCTCCCAAAACGTCCCCAAAACTCTGAGTACTTCAAAGACAAGATGCTGCTGATGCAGGCACAAGAAAATGGGACTGTGTTGGATGAAGAAGCATTGCTCTTTCTGGCTGGTAATGATGGGAACACCTTTGATGCTGATGTTGATGATCAACCTGTTCAGGACATGGCTCTTAATGACCCAAATATCTTTCAAGTTGAAGAGTGTGATGCATTTGACTCAGACGTGGATGATGAACCAACTGCTCAAACAATCTTCATGGCTAATCTGTCTGCAGCAGCATCCTCTTCACAGCATCCTGATTTATCCATCACGTCTGCTATCTCTGAGGTACCAAAATCGCCTAAACATGATCTGAATAATTCTACACCTGTACAGGGGGCATGTGACTCTGTACAACTCAAGAATATCGTCAACACAGACATCACTGATATGGGTAATACCAATAATATCCCATATGAAATGTATGTGAATGACAATGGACCCCCAGTTGTACCAAGTGACATGCTGTCTATTGATTCTAGTCAACATGAGGTATATGAGTACTCTATATACAACCATGATGATTCTTTGATCACTAGAATTAACACCCTTAAGGACCAAGTAAACATTTATGAGCAGCGTGCTAAGTTTGAGCTGAATGAACGTGAGCAGAAAATTGAATGGCAACTGCGTACTTACATATCTGAAAACAATTCCAAACAAGAATCATTAAAAAGGGAACTAGTTTCTTTAAAGAACCAATTGAATCAAACCGTCAAACAAAAACTTGAGGTTCAAAAAGGTTTGACTACAATCAAACAAGAATTCAAAGAAAAAGAAACTAAACTTCTAAATGACTTCTCAAAATTAAAAATGTTGAAAAATAAATTGGAAGATAAGTTGTACACACAGGGCCAAACCATTCAATCTGCTCAAATGATGGAAAGCCACAGGAAGTTAAGGGATGAATTTAGCGAACATGATTCCTCCAAACCCAAAGCAAGATTCCTTAGAATAGGTCTAGGTGCACAACCTGCATTATATGATGCAAAAACTATGCTTGAACCTAACCATGCCCCCCCTGATACACGATCCTATGACCACATCAATGAGGCAGAGGATAGAACTAGGGCAAAACTTGCTGAACGTTTGAAGGATCCTAAATGCATTGCTAATAACCTCGTGTTTCACTATGATTATGCAAATGACAATCATACTGCAATTTTTGTTCCTCATAAGAGAATTTTTCCTGAAAAAGTGTTTTGGAATATTGACATTGAGAAAATGCAAGCTGAAAAAGTTGTAGGTAACACACGCACTATGTTTAGAATTGCTCACCCAACTGCCTATCCCCACACCTAGGCACCTTGTACCTTTCACTCTTCCCACACAATGCAATACTCTAATTGGGCTGTATGTGCTAGGTCAATTGTTCAATGACTTTGAGAAAACCTGTAAAATAAGAATTACACCTACAGGGATTACAGAAGGGGAAAGGGGTTTTGAGCAAACAAAACAGTGTTACTTAACTGAAGTTATGCCATTCTTTAAACTTCTAAAAGAACATTTTGAGGGACTTAAAAACACCATTAATGATGATGTGACTCAAATGAAAAAAGTTTTTCATGAAGTGAAAGGTGAGGGTAACCAACTTGCTATTGATCTCAAACACAGTGAAATTGACAGAAAAAACATTCTCATCATGAATGAAAACTTGATTGCTAACTGCATTGCTAAAGATGTGTTTTATACTGTCACCGACTCTGCGCTATCTGCTCGACAATTTCATGAAATGTCGGTTACTTTGAATGTCTTCCAAAATCGTGTGATTGAGCTTGAGGGGGAGAATTACAAACTTACTGAAAAAATTCAAAACGATGATCATGATAACATGGTCAGGAATTTCTCAAAACTAGAAGTTGATAATCTGAACCTACAATTAAAATATCAACATCTAGAAGAAAGTATAAAAATATCAAATGCCAAGATATCTTCGGATGTTCCTGAATTTGATACATGTTTTGAATTAGCCAAAAAGGATGAAGTAATTCAAGCTCACTCAAACACGATTCGGAAGTTGAAGGTCCAAATTGCACAATTAAAATCGAACAAAAGCGATGTGACCAATACCAATTACCAGAAGTCTATGGATTCTCAAAATTTTCAAAAACAGGACACTATCAATGACTTACAACATGAAAATGAGTGGCTTCGTGCTGAAATGTTCAACACTAAACAACGTTATAAAGAATTGTTTGAGTCTATCAAAACAACATGTGACCAAAACAATGAGAAAGTCACCTCTTTGTTAAATGAAATTGAGAATCTAAAGACCATGGTGAAGGGTAAAATGCCCGTTGCTTCATGTGATCATGCAATTTCCAATGTACATGTTTGTAATAAATATGAGTGCGATGCTGTGAATGTTTCTCTTCCCCTTAGGAACAATAAGTTAGTTCATAATAACTATCTTAGAAATCTTAAGGATTGTCTGGCCATACTTAGAGAAACCGTTGAAGATAAGAGGATCTCTAAACCACTTGATGATGTTATTATTGGTGCGTGCTTCCTCACTAATAGGGCCCAGGAATTATTAGAATATGCCATAGGATCATGTCCCAAGAATGATACCAAGTCGGATAGGACAACTGCATTGCACCCTCTCAGTGGCAACAAGCATGTCACAGTTGACTTTCCCCAAACCATGCCACAATCCCCCATCTTGATCACCAGTAAACAAGTAGCAACTAATCAGACTAATGTTCCCATCATTGCTTCTACAGGAGTAAAAGGTGTATCTTATGCTAGCAAGTCACAGCCTAAGTGCAATACAAAGAATGATAGGACTTTGCCGGCTAAGAGCTCACTTATGAAGGAAGTAGAAGAATCATCTAGGAACAATAAAGTGTTGCTTAGTGAAAGGAATCGTGTTGATTCAGACATTTGTGTGAAAAATGATGTAATTAATTCGAATTCTGATGCTATTTGTAAGACGTGTAACAAATGCTTATTTGATGGTAATCATGATGTATGTGTTGTGTCTGTTCTTAAACCCACTATGCAATCACCAGTTATGAATGTTTCTCGTATTAAACGGGCAAAACAAGTATGGAACAAAACAGGAAAAGTTTTCACTAATGTTGGTTATCAATGGAGACCTACTGGAAGGAAACTCACTCTGAGGGAAAAGTGCCCAGTGACTAGGATTACTAACTCTAGGGTCATGCCTATTAGGAAGTGGAGACCTACTGGTAGACTATTTCCAATAGAAGCAATAAATACCACTCCTAGGTCTAGTGCATCAAAATGTGAACACTCCAGTGAGATACCTATTACTTATGATAATCCAATATTTGTGTGTTCTAACCAAACGGACCCCAACTGTGTGTGGGGCTCCAGCTTTTTCAGTTATCTACGATTGTCTGATTTCAAATGCAGGTCGTACAAATCGTCCTTTGGTATTTGGACTCAGGCTGCTCAAAACATATGGCTGGTGATCGCTCAAGGCTCAAGAATTTCGTGGAAAAGTTTATTGGTATGGTTAGGTTTGGGAATGACCATTTTGGTTCTATAATGGGTTATGGTGATTATGTCTTTGGAGACAGTGTTATATCCAGAGTCTACTACGTGGAAGGACTTGGGCACAATCTATTTTCTGTTGGTCAATTCTATGACTCAGATCTCAAAGTCGCCTTCAGAAAGCACACCTGTTTTGTTAGAGAATTAGATGGTGTTGATCTTCTCAAGGGGAGTCGGGGCACTAATCTTTACACCATCTCCATCGAAGATATGCTACGGTCCTCTCCAATTTGTCTACTCTCTAAAGCATCCAAGAACAAGTCATGGTTGTGGCATCGTCGTTTAAACCATTTGAACTTCGGTACCATCAATGAACTTACACGTAAGGATCTTGTTCGAGGCTTGCCCAGACTTAAGTATGAAAAGGACCATCTGTGTTCCGCCTGTCAAATGGGCAAGAGCAAAAAGCATACCCATAAACCCAAAACTGTCAATTCAATCATGGAAGTTCTTCATACTCTTCACATGGATCTTTGTGGACCAATGAGGATTCAAAGTATCAATGGAAAGAAATATGTGCTGGTGATTGGTGATGACTACTCTCGATTCACATGGGTGAAATTTCTACGATCTAAAGATGAAACTCCAGAAACCATCATCAAGCTCATCAAGATGTTGCAAGTCCGCCTCAACAAAACAGTTAGAGTCATTCGTACTGATAATGGAACAGAATTTGTGAACAGACAACTTACTCTGTTTTATGAAGGTGTCGGGATTAGTCATCAAAAGAGCATTCCACGAACTCCTCAACAAAATGGAGTCGTTGAAAGACGCAATCGCACCTTAGTTGAAGCTGCTAGGACCATGCTCATCTTCTCCAAAGCTCCTCTATTTCTTTGGGCTGAGGCAATTGCCACCGCATGTTACACACAGAACCGATCCTTGATACATCCTCTCCACTGCAAGACTCCCTATGAACTGGTTCATGGCAGAAAACCCGATCTTTCGTTTCTTCGAGTTTTTGGTGCACTTTGCTATCCAACTAATGACAGTGAAGACCTTGGGAAACTCAAGGCCAAGGCCGACATTGGTTTCTTCGTTGGCTATGCTCCAGAGCGAAAGGGGTACCGAATCTACAACAAACGTACCAGAGATATAATGGAAACAATCCACGTTACTTTCGATGAGCTGACTGAGCAACCGGTTCCTGGACAATCAAGTTCTGGACCCGTACCTAACCTTTTGTCCCCTGGACCAATTAGTTCCAGGCTTGTACAGAATCCCATCCCTGCTGCTCCTTTTGTACCTCCTACAAGTGAAGATTGGAAGAAACTGTTTGACCCAATGTTTGATGAATACTTTGAACCTCAACAGATGAATGCTCCTGAAGCTGCAATGGTTCAACCACCAGATGGGGTGGTGAATGATCAAGATGACAATAACGCTCCATCCACTTCATTGTCATGGGATTCTGAAGCTCCCGCCATCAGTCAATCTATTAGCATGTCTAATGTCCAACCTTCACTTGCACATAGAGCGGCAAATGTAGATAATACATCTGGAGTAAATCCTTTTGCTCCACCTGATAATGAGCCATTTGTTAACATCTTTGCCCCTGAACTATCAAATGATGTAACATCCTCTGACGAATCTAACACGGCTACCTCAGTTCCACATTCTCAACCCCATGAATACCTTCGAAAATGGACCAATGATCATCCTATTGACAACATTATTGGGAACCCTTCACGTCCAGTATCAACCCGCAAGCAACTTGCAACCGACGCATTGTGGTGCTTCTTCAATTCTGTTCTTTCTAAAGCTGAACCAAAAAGCGTCAAGGATGCAATGTCTAAACACTCATGGTTCACTGCAATGGTGGACGAAATTCATGAATTTGACCGACTGGATGTCTGGGAACTAGTACCACCTCCCGAGTGTGCTATGATCATTGCTCTCAAATGGATATTCAAGGTTAAACTTGATGAGCATGGAGATGTTTTGAAAAACAAAGCTAGGCTTGTGGCTAAAGGATATCGATAAGAAGAAGGTATTGACTTTGAAGAATCCTTCGCCCCAGTTGCTCGAATAGAAGCCATAAGGATCTTTCTCGCTAATGCTGCAAGTCAAAACATGGTGGTTTATCAAATGGATGTCAAGACCGCATTCTTAAATGGGGATCTGAAAGAGGTGGTGTACGTATCTCAACCCGAAGGTTTTGTGGATCCAGAACGCCCTAATCACGTGTACCGATTAAAGAAGGCTCTATATGGGCTTAAACAAGCACCCAGGGCGTGGTACGACACCCTGTCTAAATTTCTTCTGGCCAACAAATTCTCCAAAGGCGTTGTTGATCCTACCCTCTTTACCAGAAAAACAGGCAAAAACCTCCTACATGTACAAATCTATGTCGATGACATCATCTTTGCCTCTTCTGATCCATCAGAATGTGATCGTTTCTCTCAAGAGATGAGCTCCGAATTCCAAATGTCTATGATGGGTCAAATGTCATTCTTTCTAGGACTGCAAATTTCTCAAAACACCAATGGCATATTCATCAATCAATCCAAATATGCCAATGAAATTTTGAAGAAATTTGGATTCGACTCCAGTGATTCAGTTGATACTCCTATGATTGAACGATCAAAGCTTGACGAAGATGATGTGGGAATTCCGGTCGACCAAACCATGTATCGAAGCATGATTGGCTCTTTAATGTACCTTACTGCAAGCAGACCCGACCTTCTATTTGCAGTTTGCATTTGTGCCCGGTATCAATCCAAACCCACCAAGAAACATTTGGAAGCTGTCAAGAGAGTCTTTCGCTACCTTAAAGGAGCAATCCACTTGGGCCTTTGGTACCCTAAAGAAACTTCTATGGCTCTCACAGCATATTCGGATGCTGATCATGCTGGATGTCAAGACACTCGTCGCAGTACATCTGGGGGTGCACAGTTTTTAGGAAATAAGCTAGTCAGTTGGTCTTCAAAGAAACAAATGAGTACATCTATCTCCTCCACTGAAGCTGAATACATTGCTATGTCATCATGTTGTGCTCAGATCCTCTGGATGCAATCTCAACTTTCTGACTATGGCTTCATCTGCAATAAGATTCCTATGTACTGTGACAACAAAAGTGCAATTGCCCTCTGTTGCAACAATGTCCAGCATTCAAGAACTAAACACATTGACATTCGACATCACTTCATCAGGGAGCAAGTTGAGAAAGGAATTGTGGAACTTTACTTTGTGAGGACTGAGTTCCAACTAGCCGATATCTTCACCAAAGCACTTTCTAGGGAACGGTTTCACTTCATCCTCCCACGCCTTGGTATGAAGAGTCTCACACCTGAGGATCTCAGATGTCTTCAGGAAGATCAAGAGGAGTAAAGGGGTTGCTTCACATATCCTTGTATAGTATCAAATCAAAAAGAAAATAGAAACATATAAAACCTATAAAAAAAAATCTGAAAAGTCACAAAAACTCAAAAAATATTCTTCTCTCGACATGTCTCTTGTATAATCGATATTATGTACGTTTCTAGAAATGTCATTCAATAATGACACAGAATCATACATATGCTTGAGCAAGAGTTTTTCGGTTTCAAATAAAGTTCTTTTCAAAAAAAAAAATAAAAAAAAAAATAAAAAAAAAAACATGTCGTATCTCAAAACGTTCTTAAAATATGGCTTGCTATTACTTTAGATAGCAACCCGTTTTTCAAAATTAAGGAAAACACGTCGCCAAAAAGACGGTTGTTCCTAACAAAGGGTGCCGTTCATCCGAGCGTGAATTACTTTATATTCATGCACCCTCGATCTAATGTACGCTTCAGTGCATTATTTCTTGATAAAGAAGAGAAATCTTCTTTTTATCGCCAAACACTTTCCCTTCTATGATTTTTCCGGAAAGTGTTTGTGCAAAACTTGGTGGTACCATGAAATTTTGAATGAAAATCAAATTGAACTCAAAAGTTTGATAAAATTTTCACTCAATCAATGACGTTAATAGTTTATGAAAATATTTATGCTTTAACATCCGTCATTGATTGAGGGGGAGAGTGATTTCTCAAAATTTTATGTATCATCAAAACTCCCCACACTTTGTACATAAAACCTTGCAGAAAAATGATTTGTGATGTGTTATGTGTCAGAATGAGTAAATTTTCAAAGAGTTTTCACTAAAACTTCGAATCTTTCACAAACTCTTCAAAGCTGACACATAATAACCTCCCTCACAGTTTGAGGGGGAGCAAGAAAAAGTTCCTTTTTATCAGAAAATATTAAAATTGACCGCATTTCTCTCTCAAAACGCTTTCTAAATTATTTAAATCAATTGAGATCAAAAATCTCGAAAGATTTGAAATTTTTGATCGGGGGAGAGAATGTGATTTAAATATGCAATCTGATATCAAATGTGATCTTTTCGACTCAATAATAGGCTCCCACATATATGCTAAACACTTTCGAATATCGATGCACATATTGAGGGGGAGCGAAAGGCGTTTGTGGAAATAATACCTAAGACCGACCATTTACTTTAATGCACGGAGCTATAAGGTTGGTTAAGGTTAGGTATAAGTTCCCATGATCCACCAGAACCGGAAGGATCTTCCCAGGGACAATCCATAGATAGATTAGAAGTCCTTAGGAATGATTGAAAAAAAAAAAAAAAAAAAAAGGAGTAAAGTGAGAAAGGGAAGAGTGCAGACTGAGATAGAGCTAGGACTGGAACAAACCCAACAAGGTTCTAGTGATGAAGTCTCGGTAAGCACTGAAGGGGTTGAAGAATGAAAAAGAAATGAAATGAGAAAGGGTGAAAGGAAATAGCCCTCCATATATTCAACCTTAGGGCAGAAACCGGGTTCAATTCATAATCTACTGGCGGTTACTAAGGTAACACCGGTATTGAAGACAAGACGTCATGGACCCAGTGACGCACTGCACTAAAACTTCCCAACCACTCAAGTTCTCTTAAAAGAGCTTGTTTCAATCTCACGGGGAACCCTGTGCAATGTATCGACCGCTCATTGCGAGCTATGTTGATACCTAAAACAGGAGACGCCTCCCCAGTCTCCAGGAGCGGATCAAAATGCACTATTGAGTCTAGAGCCATGAGATCATCCATAAATCTCGTTAGGACACACTTCCAAATATGCTTATTGTTTCACATAATGTGGAAAATAAGATAAAATATTTAGAGTCCTACGCATTATCCTTGTGGTATTGCCAGAACATCCGAGTGATATGAAAATATTCACAATGACAATGGAAATCCTTCTAGAGCGAACATCACTCAAGCTCTTGGTAGGTGACATGTGAGATCCATCTTGGATCAATGATCAAGTGACAACTGGAAAGCAACAATGGTGCAATTCAAATTTGAATCAAACTTGTTCCAGGATATGGATTGACGGATACTTTTGCCAAAACCTCTCAATGTGCTCACCAACTTATCTTTCGAGCACATTGATTGTGTAACATCTTTCAAACAAAAGTATTTTTGATGGAAATGTGATTCAAAGTATAAAACTCTCGTCGTGTCTCACAAATGTTTATCATATGACACGCGAGTGATTTCTATAAATCAATTTCTCATCAATCCGTGAATATCTATTCACCGATTCACTCTATCGTGCTGTCTGCTTTGAGACGTTCCGGTATGAGAACATGCTAAGTATGAAGATTCCGAAGTGGATTCTTTGGAAAACTCATTACTACAAGCTGGAAATTCCTGTCAAGGAGAGTCTTCTTTAAAAGAGACTCTACCTGATCACAGGTCGGTTTTCACAAAACCGGAGGGTAGTCTGTCCTCGCAGAACGAATGACAAAGCCATGTTCGTTCTATATCTTTATTGCTAACTGTTTTATTTCAGGGACACATATAAAGATGGCGTTGATGGCTCCAGTTTCCAGCTGAATCGGGTCAATCCATACCTCATGCTCACACATCCTCCACACCATCAATGAAGATGAGAGACTTACTACAACAAATATTGAGAGACTACCAACAACGCTTCCTCTACTCTGATGAAAAAGTCTCCTGATCCATAACTCTAATGCAACGTCTCCAGATACAGAAGAGTGTGAGCATGATGGTCCTAAAGTCACTACATCACATGAAGGCGATACTGTAATGGATGAGCTTGGAGATTTACTTTGGCTGATGATCTCAAAGAAGCTCAAAGATCACACATCACAAAGGAACTCTAATCACAAGTTCGCTTGCTTGAAGTACAAAGTGTGCTGAAAAGAGAAGAATCAGATCCTACGAGCTACAAAGACTAAAGAATGCTTAAAGACCAAAGAGCGTAATTTCAAAGGTGACCTCGCTTAGGGGGAGATTGTTAGGAATACAAATATTCCTGTAAAAGTCTCGGTCACCTAATGATTGTAATAGCATTAAGTTAGCTCGTAGTTAGTTTGTTTATTAGTTTATTAGTATTAGACTAAGTAACACCGTGGAAGAAGGAACGGGTCTTTACCCACTGTATGCCTGATCCACAGCCCGGGAGTGGGCGTAATATTGTAACTATAAATACCCCTCTCCACATGTGGAGAGGGTTGGACCTTCATTCATTTTCAATCTAATATTTTCTTTTTCTTTCAAGGTTCCTCTCTTTCTCTCCCTTCCTCCCTCCTCCCAATTTCTACGCCTCACTCATCACCACTTGATCATGTTTCCAACCTAGTTAGTATTCTACACCATATAAGCTGGTTTACGGGAAAGCTTGTCATTTGCCCATTGAACTAGAGCACAAGGCCTACTGGGCCTTAAAACATGCCAACTTTGACTTGAAAACTACGGGTGATCACCGAAAAGTTCAATTGAACGAGTTAGTCGAACTCCGTGATCAAGCTTACGAGAATTCTTTGATATAAAAAGAGAAAACAAAAAGAATCCATGATGCCAAGATCAAAGACCGCGTTAACGTTGGTGATCAAGTGCTACTTTTTAACTCTCGTTTAAAGATATTCTCGGGTAAGCTTAAAACCCGTTGGTCTGGACCATTCACAATAGCCCAAGTTTTCCCTTATGGTACCATTGAGTTAGCTCAACAAGATGGTCCCAACTTTAAGGTGAATGGTCACCGATTGAAACATTACTTTGGAGGGGATGTACCAACCATGGTAATCCCGGATCTCCAAACTTTCCCCAAGGATAATTGAATTTGGGAATCGAGTCAAGCTACGTGACTCGGAAATAAAAAACAAAGCGCTTCGTGGGTGGCAACCCATGCTTATCCAATTTCATCTTCTTATTTTCTATTTTCTAACGAATAACGTGAGGAGGGGGTGCCTCTTCTACTCTTGTGTTCCGTGGTTGTTTGTGATGTTTGTTAGGATTGTCCGCGATTTATGATGACTCTCGTGCTCGTTATCTTCTCTTCGCTCAAGTTTCATTCATCGGTGCTTATTGGAAATCCTATATCCGTGAATCTTATCGACTAACGTTTTCTTTGGCATAATTAATAAACGGCCTAGAATTTTGTTAGGATTAACCTTAACCCATAAAACATTGAGGACAATGTTTCATTCTAGTCTGGGGAGGGTGAATCTTTGATTCGATTTTAACCTTGCATTTTTCACAAGTCGTGCACTCTTGCTACTCCGTTTTTCCACCTAAAATAAAAAAATTGAAAATATTGAAAAATTTCAAAAATTTCAATGAAAATGTCATGAAAAAGCACAAAAAGATGTGAAAAATTGAAAAGTTGTGCAAAAATATAATAAAGTTTGAATAAGTGTTTTGACACCTTGTTGACTTTCCAGCTGGCGAGAGTAGGAATAAATATTTTGACTTGACCGGGCGTGTTGAGCCCTAGCTTGTTCCCTTAACCAATGATAATCACATAAGCTTGTGCTAGTCTTGTACACAAGGAGCTATAAAATGCGAATTCTTTCTTAAGAATCTGCAAGTTCCCGTACTTGACTTTATACATGCGCAGCTTAAAAGCTTTCGCTAGTCTTTTACATCAGGAGCTAGAAAACGCGAATTCTTCTTCTAGAATTTGCAAGTTTCCGTATCTGACTTTATATATGCGTGGCTGATTATCGGCTAAGTATTCGCGGGTTTCATTACTTGGAATCTTAAATTGCGAAGAACGAGAAATGATAGAGTTTATTTAGAAGTTAGATGCTAAACGTGGAGTAGTGGTTCTCTTTAGAGCTCATGAGAGGTACTTGTGGCTTTTTACTCCCATCAGATACGTCACCCATATATAATAGATGTTCTAGGTTAATTAGTGGTATTTAGGTTTGAATAATATTTAGTTCTTTATTTTCTTAAGAGAATTTTTGCTTTAAAAGTTGGGTACATATCAAGGAACATAAAAAATAAAAGCAAAAAGTGAAAAATCAAAAGTCAAAAGTTGATTATCTATGTGGTTTTGGAGCTACCCGATAAGCTTCCATTGATGTATTGAGAAAAGTCAAGAAAGTAAAGAAAGAAAAGTATGAAAAAAGTGAAAAAAAAAGTGAAAAAAAAATGAAAAAGTTGAAAGTTATGTTGAATAAGAGCTTGAATGTAAATAAGTTGTTGGCGCGTGAGGTGCATGTGGATAATTCTGAATTGGACACATGAGGTGCACGTGTAGTACTCCGCAACTTATATTTATGATATTGTATGTACCAAAATTCCTTGATGTGGACCGAAATTGGACACATGAGGTGCACGTGTAGTACTCCGCAACTTATATTTATGATATTGTATGTACCAAAATTCCTTGATGTGGACCGAATTTCTATTGCAGTGCTTCTTAAGAGAAAATGAATAACTACTTATCGTTTTAACTTAGGTATCACTATCGGACTAAAAATTATTGAAACGAGAAAATATGAAGCAATTCATTTCTCAACAAAATAAAATATTGAGATACAAAACCTAGGATATGGGAGTAAGAAGTTTCCACAAGTAACTTTTATGAGTAGTGTTAGCATCTAATTTGTAGATAAGCTGTGATCTCGTTTGTACGCTTAGTTTGGGGACTTGTGAAAAATCAATGATGACGATTTTTATCCGTTTGGTCACTTTTCTATGAAAAGTGTTTCTACTCGTTGACCCTAATAATTATTGCAAAATAATGAAAGTTCAACAAACCGTCACAAGTATGAAATAAGAAAAGTACAAAAACAGAAGTGAAAGTGGAATAAAGGAATAATTTTTTTTTTGAAAAACGGAGCGTTTTCGGGAATAAATGATTTTATTACTTCTTTTGAACCTCCTTGCTACTTTACAAAGTTAGTAGGAAGAGTTGTGAAATTATTTATCTCAAAAGCGTGAATTGATCATATTGCGTGAGGACACGACAATATCTTAGTCTGTGGGATTTTGGTATGTGTTAATTCACATACCATTTTATGGCCAAATTCCGACCCAAATTGACTAAAAGAGCTAACAAATGCCAAAGAAACATGTGTTTTTATGTTGTGAACATGCAGGTACAGATTTGTCACAAAAAGACGAAAAATCAAGTAAAAACTGGAAAAACGGGCACGAGAGTGGAAGATGGTCAAAAAGTCAAAGATGGGATACACAAGTCAACTTCAAGTTCTTCATATATTCAAGATTTGCAAGATTAGTCCTTGGAAGTTATTATTGAGAAAATGACATTTTCAGTCCTTGAAGTATTGGCAAATTGCAAGATTAGTCCTTGGATTCTAAATATATCAAATCTGAAAATCAAATAACAAGCCTTGGTCCAAATTCAATCCCAAAAGCCCAAGTCCACAAATACAAATCCACCCAATCTTGACCCGAGCCCACTTCTTACCTTTGGTCAAAGTATTAAAACCGGGTCAACAAAGTCAACGGTCAAAATATGGGTCAAACCGTATAATAAATAAACAAACACCATCCTTTTCCCTTTTTCCCCCCAAATACCCAGAACCCCAACACCCTTATGAACCCTAATATCACGCAAGGCTCAATCAGCTCACACCCATCAAATTAACCGTCAATAACCAATGATTTGAGCTTCTAGAAGGTCTCACGTGACTGTGCACATGTCAGAGAAAGCGTATATGCTACAAGGGTCACGTGGCAGCAGTTGATCGGCCAAGACGCGTCACAAACTCCCCTTGGACTCTGCTGACAAGTCAGAGAATGTAAGCATACGGGAGGGGGACAGATGGAGGCATATTAGTGGGCAAGCCACGTCTCAGATTATGATCCAAGGGCTACAATCAGAATAAAGAAACACAAATCAATCCAAGGGCTATAAGATGATGTGAAGAAGCACAAAGAGTGGTGTGGATCGCCAGCATGGCAATCAGACCCCTAACCTCATCTCTTCCTATAAATAGAGGTGTTTAGACTTCATTTTTCATGCAATTTTTAGTGCAAAGTTATGCTGTCAAAATTTAGTTGTAATCTAGCTTAGTTGTTGTAATTTCAATTTTTGATTTTAATAAAAGTATTTCTTTCCATTTATCTCAGCTTATTGTTCATCTTAAAACTGCTTATTCTGTTTTAATATCTTAAGTTTTCAGCTTATTTTAGTTAAATGATAGCTCAAACCATTTCTCTTATCCTGTTTCATAATACTTTTACATAAAAAGAAAAATACATAAAAAAATTAGAAAAATAAAATAAAATAAAAAAATGTTCACAATCAGTTTTTTAGGTCTGAGATAAGCTGATTTAACTTATTATTAAGTACATTCAAGCTTCTATAGCCTGTGGTGTGCTTGTTACTGTTTCATTGCCAAGGTGAATGATCAGAAATTGTTGAGGAATTGTGGATAGCTAGGTCAAAGAGGGAAGGACCTGCCTATCTTTAAAGATAGGCAAGCATAGTAAATCTCCCTTTGTTTAGCTAAGGGAGAAGAATATGGTATACTTTTGATTCCATTATTCCATTAGTTCACTTGTTTTGAATTGATAGTAGAAACTGTTTCATTGAATACTAGTGTAGAATATTTGATAGATTGAGTATTGATATTGATTGATCATAGTTATTTGTAGTTTGATAGTAGATCTGATTGTTTAGATTTGTGTTAGGATTGCTGGATTGAGTTCTGAGTTTTCATTTTCATTGATATTTGAATATTTGAACATCTGAGTTTGTAGATCTGAATATAGTGTTGGATTAGTACTGATTCACTGTTTCATTGGAGTTCATTGCTGTGTAAGTTGCATATATTGATAGAATTATTTGATCTCTGATCTGTGTTGCTTGTGCACATCTGTCATAAATTGTGGAATTGTGGTAGCTTGTGGTTAGTGATTTGATTACACTAGGTGTTATTGTTGAGTGAATTGATGATGCTGTGATTAATTGTTGACTGATTGATCTTTGTGGTTGAATCTGTGTAGCCATAGGGATCTGTCAAAGTTTTCAAAATAAGATATAGCATAGCAGTTGGAGATTAGTTGCTAATTGTTGATTGAATTGCTGATGTTGAGGCATTAGATTTGTAATATTGACTGAGTTGGATAATTGTTAAGAGGAATCTGAGGTTATAATCAATAGGTATTGCATTATTCAGACTCTGCAAGGGTGTTTGGATTAATTGTTTTTGAAGTAACTGAGTTGCTCATGAGTGGTTTTCTGTACATCAGTACTTAAATTAGCCCTAGTAATAATACATAGTTGCATCTTAGTGATAGTGTTTTAGTCAAATTTAGCTTTAGGAAATTTCTGTGAGTATACTTGTAATATAATAATCTGTAACTTTGCAAATTGATAGAAGTAGTGTGCATTTAGGATAATCTAGTTATAAAGTTAGTTAATCTTGTATCTAGGAATATAATCAAGTAGCAGAAATTAGTTAAAGTCAATCTAGCTTTGAAACCTAAAAGTCAAATTAACTCAGATCTCATGCTTCCACAGCCTGCTGAACTGAGCTTATTTTTAGGCATCAAACAGTAGAATTAGGACTTATAATTGCTTGATACTAAATCTCAGTTGTTCAGAGCTACTTTTGCTCCCATAATCTGTGAGTTAAGAGCTTATTAAATCTGCTTATACTGTCTGTTTAATAGTCTAAGTGAGACAGGGGTCTGACTTGGATTATTGGACTGCATTTTTGTTCATGAGCTTGTAGTTGTAATTTGTGCTTGATTCTGAGTAATATCTGAGTTGTTTGAGGTTTTTGTATAATTGTTCTACTTCTGGAATTGTCTGTTCTTATATTGCTTATAATAGTGAGCTTATCCTAGAGTTTATTGCATGATACTTGGACTTCTGCTGAATTTCTGTGTTTGAATTTGTTCAAGTCTTGAATTTTTGAGCTTATTGCATCATTCTGAGCTTTAGTTAAAAGTTTCAAACAGTTTGTATCACAAGTGCTTAAAAATAAGCACTTGTGATAAGCAGTTTTATAAGAATAAGTAGTTTAACTTTTCATTTTCACTTCAAAATTTTTATCCAAGTTCTTTTTAATATTTTAGATTTTATGGAATTTTTCCAGATTTTTCTGAGCCTTTTTAGTATTTTCCTAAATTTTCTTTTGATTTAATTCAATTTTAAATAGTTTTTAATTACCAAAAATCAAAACAAATTCAGAAAAGGTTGTGAAAAATACAAAAACATTTTTAGAAATTCTTTTATAATATTTTAGAATTTTTAGAATTAAATTTTAATATTTTCACTTAATTTTTCTATTTTTCCTTATTTTTAATTCATTTAAAATTCCAAAAATCAATTTTAATTCATATAAAATAAAAGAAAAGTAAAAAAAAAAAATTCTTTTTTCTGGAAATTCATTTTATTAGTTTAAGATTTTTAAAAAATATTTTCAAGTTTGTAGAATCATTTTTCATTAAACGTTACGTTTTGAATTTCGCGATTGCATTTCCGTTTTTACGTTTTTGACTTTGGTGCATCATTAGCTTGTACTCTTTGCATATTTCATTAGTGTTTGTGATTACTTGAATATCTTGATTGCTATTTTCATTTTTTCACTTTTCAATTCACGGTTTCACGAATCAATATTCTTGATTCCATTCGCCTTCGCTGGGAAACGACTCGGGTGATCCGTATTTTACCCGGATCACTTCGATATACTACTATATATTATATAAGTTGGTTTTCACACGAATCAGTGTCGGTAAAAGTGTAAGCGACGAACGGGAGTGGCTGTACCCATGTAAAAGAATTCGACATCTACCTTAGTGTCGGTAAAAGTGTAAGCGACGAACGGGAGTGGTTGTACCCTTGTAAAAGAACTCGACATCTAGCTTAGTGTCGGTAAAAGTGTAAGCGACGATTGTAAGGTTTTCTCCGCCGAAAAGGGAGGTTGTTGATCTAGTGAAGTAACTCTCGAGTTGGGTACTCGAGGAGTGGAGTAGGGCGGAGAGGAGATCCGTGACCGAACCACTATAAATCCTCGTGTTTGGTTTGCACTTTCCTTTTACTTATTGCCTTACTTTAATGTTTGCATTATGTGATTGTTTGTGTTGTGACTTGTTGATTGTACTTGTGTGATAACATGTTTTAAGTGATGTTAGTCATAAACTACAAGTAATATCTTTTATATTAGAACAAGCTTAAAATGGATATTTGATACAACAAGTTTAAAGTTTTTAAACGGTAAACTATTCAACCCCCCCCCCCCCCTTCTAGTTTTCCACAGTGACCATTTGGCCTGTCAAAAGACAGGCAAGCTTAGTGAAACCCCCTCTGTTTTGCTGAGGGGGTATTGGGTTTGTAAGTTCTATTTCATCCTTTTTTATAGATTTAAACTGCTTATTTAGTTTATTATAATTAGATCTGAGTTTCATTGGTTATTTACTGTTTTATTGGTTCATAATTAGTTTTATAGTAGCCTGCTTTATTTTTTCTGTTGGGTCTGTTAAAACCCAAACTCCTTAATCCAGGATTTGAACATAAAATATCCTAAGTGTTTCATAACCGAGAACACTAAACAAGTCACTGAATGCATAGTTGTTCAGTGAGTCATCCTCAAGACGCTCAGGGCGAATCCATGAAGAAAGGTTCACCATTCAGTGAGGCGGTTCTCAGTGAATGATACCTGAGCCAAAGAAGGACTCAGTGAGGGATGACAATAACTCACTGAGTTCCATGACTCCTCACCAACTAAGATCACTGAGTGAACAAAGACTGAAGATAAATAGACTGAAGTAAAGGCGGGATTAGGCGGGATAAGTTTGAATGGATAAGGGATGGTCCTTATCATGCAAAGGTCAACTTTCCCAGAATGAGTATAATACCAAGAAGTGTGTCAACACTGAAGAGCAGAAAGCATCCTTGTCCTTTACTACTTATAGCCAATTGTAACAGGGACAAAATACCTATGTATTTTGTCCAATGTAGGATGATGTAATATAGTCTTGTAGTCTTTGTCCATTAGGTAAGTGTTAGAAATTACTTGTGTATAAATAGAGAATAAGTGAGAGAGGTAAAGATTAAGTTTGTGCGCTCAATGCTTAGACATTCACAAACCAAATCTTTACTCTCTCCAAAGAACAACACAATCCCTGAGTTAGCTCAGCAGGATCTTAGTTGTCACTCAAACATAGTTTGGGTTTAGTGAGGAGTACACCATACTTGTCATTTCAATCCCAAGTGTTGTTCCGCAAACACTTGGGTATAATTCTTTTGATTAATTTCTAATAAAGAATTAAATGTTGAAAAACTTTGTGTCTTTTCTTTTACGTTTATTTGCTTTTATAATTAATCAACACGTTGCTATACCATGGAACTTGGTTAGATTAACTTTGTAGTTAACCATAACTAAGTAAAAGGGTCCAACAATTTCATTCATGGATTTTAAATTGTTTTGTCACCTCTGTTTCATTTTGTCATTCATTTTGGATCTGTGTCTCAGTGTGATTTTGTGGTGGTTTCCTGTGTTTCTGATTTGGTTTTAAGTTGTTGAATTAGTATTTAATTAGAAGTTGAGGTTTGAATTACTATGGAGTCAATTTGCTAGGTGATTTGATTCATTCACTAAAGTTCTGGGGTGTTTGGATCTGTTGCAATCATAGTGATATTGTGGACTTGTTAATCAGATTTTTGCATATCTAGACTACATTAGGTACACATAGGTTGGAACAGGCATAAACATCCTAAGTAATGCAGCAAAAGTCAAAATTCAATTGAACCTGTCACTTCAAGCTTATTTTGTGATCTAAACATCTGTGATCTCTCCAAGCTGTTAGGTTTAGTATAGATTTAGGTTAATCAAGTAGAATAGTATCTCAATACATCAATTAGGGTAAGATTAAAGCAGTGGAATTTCATTTTAGTCAAAGTCTAGGTGCAATCAAAAAGTCAACAACTAGCAGCTTGATTGGTTAAAAAGCTGCTGATCTAAGAGCCTTTTAGGTAATCAAATTAGCTTGTAAGTTTGATTTATTGGTGTTTTTAGTAACTCAGTAGTGTAGGTAATCATTTGCCCCCATTAGGTCACTGTCACAAGCTTATTTGTTCTGCTTATTAGCTTATCAAGTTGTGTGAGTAGAACACAGTATCTGTTTTCAATTATAGGCCTGCATTTGTGTTTGGGTTATCTTATACTGAGTTTAGTGGTTCATTTGAGTTTCATTATACCTATAGTTGCGTTTCTCATTGAGATTATGCTTGTTGCTTCATCTGCTTATTCCCTGCTTTTCCATTATAGCTTATTTGAACCTAACTGAGCCCAACCTGTGTTTCTGTGTGTCATTTGGCCAAAGTTCTTTTCATTTAAGCATAATTGAGTCATAAAAACATTTGGTCAAGGTTTGGTCAACTATTGGTCAAACTGCTTATCAATAAGCACTCAATATAAGCTGATTTTAAGCGAAATAGTACTTCCACTGCTTATTTTTCACTTTTCAAATTTTTCCTAAGTTTAGAATAATAATTTAGAATTTCCCTGAATTTTTCATATTTTTCCAAGTTGATTTGCTATTTTTTCTATTTTATTTTCATTCTTTATTCAATTATTAATACTTTTTAATTACTAAAAAAATCCAAAAAAATCAGAAAAAGTCTAAAAAATCCAAAAATATTTTAGAAATTTATTTTCATTTATTTTAGATTTTTATAAATTTATTTTGCATTTTTCCCATTTATATTGAATTTAATTTGAATTTTTAATTAGATTTAATAGTTTTTAATTCCCAAAAATTACACAAAAAGCCAAAAAAAAAATAATTTTTAGTTTTAAAATTAATTTTTAGTTATTTTAGAATTTTCAAAATTAAATTTGCATTTTTCTCACCTTATTTGTATTTTCTTTTAATTTTTAATTAGTTAATTAGTTTTTAATTCATAAAAATAAATAAAAAGTCAAAAAAAATATTTTTCTTTTTCTAAAAATTTTCTTTTATCATTTTTAACTTTTTAAAATTATTTTCAAGTCCGTAGGAGTAGTGTAGCTTAAAATTCGCGTTTTATTTCGTACGTTAACGTTTAATTTACGTTTAAGCTTACGTTTTCGATTCTACATTACGTTTTTAGTTTCCTTATTTGAAATACGTGCTTAAGTGATTATTTGTGCTTCATTTACTATTTCATTAGTATAATCTCATCAAAATCACTTTTTACCACTTTCACGACACGTTTCACAAATCGGGAATTGAAAATTCTATTCACCCTTCACACGGACTACGACCTCGGGTTATCCGTATTTTCTTTGCAGATCTCTTGAGTAATACTTATACTATATATATAACTTGATTTTCACGAATCAATTTTGGCGCCGCTGCCGGGGAAGGTTGAAGTGAATTTTTCGTTTTCGTTTTTCGAAATTGTATTTTGAAAACCTTCCTTGTATATATTTTCTATAAAAACAAAAAAAAAAATCAAAAATCAAAAACAATTTTCCTAAAGTGTTTTCAAAAATACCAAAAAAATAATAAAGTTACAGCCTCGACTCTCCCGTGGAAGGGAGGGCGTTGTAAACCAAATAAGCTTCTCAATATAACAACGCGTGAAATTAGTTGCTAATCGGATTACTTTGAATTCTACAACCGAATAAGCGGAAAATACGGTAAGCTTTAACATTAAATTGCAAGCTGAAGAGAGAAACACTCTTCTCTCCCGTTCCGTCACGAGTAGATTCAAAGGAAACGATTTACCATTAACGTAACGTTTGAAAAAGAAAACAAAAGTTTAAGTTTTTGAATTTTGCTTTAAAAATATAAAAAAAATACAAAAAGATTTTCTTTTCAATTTTATTTTCCTTTTTCTTTTTACTTTGGTTTCTTTTTAGTGTATGATCACACGTTCACGGTCGAGATTAATCAATAATTCTCTGACCACACCGAACCAACACTATCGTAGACGTCGTAAACAAGCTTACGTACCCGAGTTACGTACTCTTGTTAAAGCACCCATCACCGAGATGGCCGATCAACGTACTATGCAAGAATTGCTCCAGTGTCCCACCGAGGGATATGGAGATGCAATCGTTTTACCACATATCCTTTCCAATAATTTTGAACGTAAAACTAGATTGATTCAACTTGTCACATCAAACCAATTTCACGGTTTTGAAAGGGACGATCCTCACGTACACATCTGATGGTTTAATAAGTTAACTTCGACCATGAAATTTAAGGATGGCCCTCACGATGCTATTAAATTGATGTTATTCCCATTTTCACTCGAGGGTATAGCCCGGATTTGGCTTGAAAAAGAACCCCCTCGTTCCATCCATACATGGGAAGAACTCGTCTCAAAATTTGTTAATCATTTCTTTCCTCCGTCCAAAACGACTAATCTTAAGAATGATATAACTTATTTTCTACAATGTTTTGATGAGAACTTTGGTGAGGCATGGGAACGTTTTAAGGATCTACTTCGAAAATGTCCTCACCACGGTTTCTCTGAATTACACCAAATCAACACGTTTTATAACGCTTTGACTCAAAACGATCAAGATTCTTTAAACGCAGCCGCCGGTGGCAATATCTTGAATCGTACGCCCAGGGATATTTTAACGATCATCGAGAACAAATCTAAGGTTCCGACTTCTCATAACAAACCGAATGTTTCGAAAGTGACTTCTTTTACTCCTTCTTCTTCTTCGTTGGTCCAATCATCGGAATTGGCCGAACTTACCGATGCTATCCGTTGTATGATGAAAGAGTTTAAGTTGCAGAACCAAAAACCCGAGCCCGTTAAAGCAGTTACTGAAAAATGTGTGATTTGTGGTGGACCCCATCCGTATTATGATTGTCAAGCCACCGATGGCCAAGTTTATAATGCTAACATAGCAGCCGTAAACTACAATCAAAACCAAGGTTTTCGTACTAACCAAATAGGGCCACCTGGGTTTCCACCCGTGCAAACTCATCAGAACCGTTATCCTCAAAATAACCAAGGTTATCAAAACCGTGGAACCAATTTCAACCAAGCTCAAAATTATCAAGTCCCTCCACCCCAAAAAGTTTATCAAACACCACAACAAGTACAACCTTCTCTAGAGCTTGCTAATTATATGAAAACTAACGATGTTAACATACGAGCAATGCAAAATCAAATCAACAACATGAGGGTTGAACTTAAGAAAGAGATCGACACAACCATGACTCAACAAACGAATGAGCTTAAGCAAATGATGAGCAGTTTTCTTCAAGTGAATCAACCCTCGACGTCGGGTTCTCTTCCGAGCAACACAATTGCTAACCCGAGGGGCGATGCAAAAGCAATCACGACTAGGAGTGGTGTTTCTTATGATGGACCAACGGCTCCGACTACCTCTTCTTCTCTACCTCCCAAGGTAGTTGCCCGTGAAACCAAGGTGACAACGGATACAGGAATTCCTACTAACAATGGAAAGACCGAGAACATCCAGCCTACGGTGGTCACAAAGTCAAAAGGAAAAGATAAAGTCGTTCACGAAGCTGAAAAAGAAATTCCTGTCAAAACAAAATTGCCTTATCCGTCACGCTTAAATGAACAAAAGCACTGTAAGAGAAATAAAAACCAGATGGAAAAGTTTTATTAGATTTTTCAAGAACTACATTTTGACATAACTCTCGCGGATGGTATACTTTTGATGCCTAAATTTTCTTCAATGTTGAAAGGTCTTTTGAATAACAAAGAAAAACTGTTTGAAATGTCAAGAACTCAAATGAGTGAAAATTGCTCGGCGGTTATCCTCAAAAAGCTTCCCGAAAAGCTTGAAGACCCCGGTCGATTTCTTATTCCGTGTAAATTTCCTGGGATGGTTCAATGCTTCGCCTTAGCCGATCTTGGTGCTAGAATTAACCTAATGGCGTTATCCATCTAGAAAAAGTTATCTTTACCCGATTTAACTCCGACTTGTATGACCCTCGAGTTTGCCGACCGAACTACTTCCCGCCCGATGGGAATAGCCGAGGATGCCTTCTTCAATATGGGAAAATTTAATTTCCCTGCTGATTTTGTCGTTGTTGATTTTGATGCTGATCTGCGGGTACCCCTCATTCTCGGGAGAGGTTTCCTAAGGATTGGCCATGCGTTAATTGATGTTTACGATGAAGAAATTACCCTACGCGTTGGTACCGAAGCCGTAACGTTTAATTTAGATCAAACCACGAGGTACTCCTCCGATTATGACAAATATTCCGTTAACCGAGTCGACGTTATTGACGAAGTTACGGAGGAGTATGCTCAAGAGTTACTTGGTTTTACCAAAAATGCTTCGAGTGGCAATCCCACTCCTTCTTCTGAACCGATTATTTCCGATCCTTCCCCTTCCCTTACACCGTTTAAGGGAAGTGATTTCATCTTGGAAGAGATCGAGGCCTTTCTTACTATTGATTCGATTTCACCAGAAATTGATCATTCCGATTGTGACCCGGAGGGGGATGTTCTTTTGATTGAAAAAATGTTAAATGAAGACCCAAACCCGTCCCTCCCTCCGATGGACCTTAAAATGGCCGATGTTAAAGAAGTTAAGCCGTCTATTGAGAATCCTCCGGAGCCCGAGCTCAAGGATTTGCCTCCTCATCTCGAATACGCATTTTTAGAAGGAACCGACAAACTTCCCGTCATAATTTCAAAAGAACTTAAAGATGAGGAGAAGAACCGTCTTTTAGATGTGCTCATGAAGCATAAACGTGCCATCGCTTGGAAAATTTCCGATATCAAGGGTATCGACCCTCGTTTTTGCACGCATAAGATTTTACTTGAAGACAATTACAAACCGTCCGTTCAGCAAACGACGGGTTAACCCAAAAATTCATGAGGTTATCAAAAAGGAAGTTATCAAACTCGTCGATGCCGGAATGATTTATCCAATCTCGGATAGCTCCTGGGTTAGCTCGGTCCACTGCGTACCAAAGAAAGGTGGAATGACCGTAGTGACTAATGAAGACAACAAATTGATTCCGATACGTCTTGTTAACGGATGGAGAGTTTGTATTGATTATCGAAAATTGAATGATGCGACTCGTAAAGACCATTTCCCACTTCCATTTATGGATCAAATGCTCGGGAAATGAGTTCTATTGTTTTCTTGATGGATTTTCTGGTTATTTTCAAATACCGATTGACCCTCCGGACCAGGAAAAGACTACGTTTACTTGCCCTTACGGAACGTTTGCCTATCGTTGTATGCCTTTCGGCTTATGCAATGCTCCAGGCACGTTCCAAAGGTGTATGATGTCTATATTCTCGGATATGATCGAGAAACCCATGGAAGTTTTCATGGATGATTTCTCGGTTTATGGAGATTCTTTCACTTCTTGCCTCTCCCATTTAGAAAGAATGCTGAAACAGTGTGAAGATACCAACTTGGTTCTAAATTGGGAGAAGTGTCATTTCATGGTTAAAGAGGGCATTGTCCTCGGCCATAAGATATCGGAATCTGGGATTGAGGTCGATAGAGCTAAAGTCGACGTGATTGCCAAATTACCTCATCCCACAACCGTTAAAGGAATTAGAAGTTTTCTCGGTCATGCCGGCTTTTACCGACGTTTCATTCAAGATTTTTCTAAAATAGCCCGGCCCCTGACCTACTTGCTTGAAAAAGATGCTCCGTTTATCTTCTCAAATGAATGCATCGAAGCATTTAATATTCTTAAAAAGAAGTTAACGGAGGCTCCTATCTTAGTTGCCCCGATTGGGACTTGCCTTTCGAGCCAATGTGCGATGCTAGCGATTATACCATTGGTGCAGTCCTGGGGCAACGCAAGTCTAAACATTTTCAGCCGATACACTATGCTAGTAAAACAACGACCGATGCTCAATACCATTATACGACTACTGAGAAAGAAATGTTAGCCGTCATTTACACCTTTGAAAAGTTTCGACCTTATTTACTCTTGAAGAAGTGCGTAGTGTATACGGATCATTCGGCTCTCAAATACCTAATGGCAAAGCAAGATGCTAAGCCACACTTAATGCGGTGGGTTCTACTCCTTCAAGAATTCAATGTTGAAATTCGAGACAAAAAGGGAGCTGAGAACCTTGCTGCTGATCACCTTTCACGTTTAGAGAATCCCCATCAAAGTGTTTTCGAGAAAAAGGAAATTAACGAAACATTTCCTCTCGAGACACTTGGGAGTTTATCACATTGTGATCCTAGTACCCCATGGTTCGCCGACTTTGCGAATTACCATGCAGGGAATTTTATCCGTAAAGGGATGTCGTTCCAGCAAAAGAAGAAATTCTTCAAAGATGTTAAGCATTATTTCTGGGACGATCCCTACTTGTTTAAGATTTGTGCGGATCAAGTGATCCGGCGGTGCGTTCACGGCAAAAAAGCCGTTGAAATTCTCATGGCATGTCACAATGGACCCACGGGGGGACATCATGGTGCCAACTTCACCGCTAAGAAAGTATTTGACTCCGGCTTTTATTGGCCGACGATTTACCGGGATGCTCATGAGTTGGCTAAATCATGTGATTCTTGCCAGCGTCAAGGAAAAATTTCTCAGAAAGATGAAATGCCACAAAATGCTATCCAAGTCTGTGAAATTTTTGACGTCTGGGGTATCGATTTCATGGGTCCATTCCCGTCTTCTCGCGGTAATAAATATATTCTCGTGGCCATCAATTACTTGTCTAAATGGGTTGAAGCAAAAGCACTCCCCACCAAAGACGCCCGAGTTGTAGTGAAATTTCTTAAAAGTCTCTTCGCCTGATTTGGTGCACCTCGTGCTATTATAAGTGATCGTGGGACCCATTTCTGTAATGACCAATTCGCTAAATTTATGCTCAAATATGGTGTCACACATCGTCTTTCTACGACATATCATCCACAGACAAGTGGACAAGTTGAGGTCTCTAATCGTGGCTTAAAACGTATTTTAGAAAGGACCGTAGGTGAACATCGTGCTTCATGGGCTGATAAGTTAGATGATGCACTATGGTCTTTCCGTACAGCTTACAAAACACCCATTGGGTGCACTCCATACAAGCTGGTTTACAGGAAGGCCTGCCATTTGCCCTTTGAACTTGAGCACAAGGCCTACTGGGCCTTGAAACATGCTAATTTTGACCTATAAACCGCGGGTGATCATCGTAAAGTTCAATTGAATGAATTAGTCGAGCTTCGTGATCAAGCCTATGAGAATTCTTTGATCTACAAAGAGAAGACAAAGAGGATTCATGATGCTAAAATTAAAGATCGTGTCTTCAATGTTGGTGATCGAGTCCTTCTTTTCAATTCTCGATTGAAGATTTTCTCAGGCAAGTTAAAAACCCGTTGGTTTGGGTCATTCACCATTACCCAAGTATTTCCTTATGGAACCGTCGAGCTTGCTCAATCTAATGGTCCCAACTTTAAGGTGAATGGTCATCGTCTTAAACATTACTTCGGAGGGGACATACCACCCATGGTTGTCCCGGATCTCCAAACTTTCCCTAAGGATAACTAAATTCGGGGATCGAGTCAAGCTCATGTGACTCGGTAATAAAAAACAAGCGCTTTGTGGGAGGCACCCCATGCTTATCCATTTTCATTTTCTTTATTTTCTATTTTCTTAAGTAACATGACATGAGGGGGGTGACCCTTTCCAAACTCGTGTTTTCGTGGTTGTTTGTGAATGTTCAGGAATTTCCCCGAAGATTGAGGACTCTCGTGCTCGTACTTTGTCGTTCTCTCCACTCGAGTCTCATTCTTCGCTGCTTTTTCGGAAATTCACCATATCCAAAATCTTATCGACTAACGTTTATCTCTTGGCATACTTAATAAACGGCCTTAGATATTACGTAGACTACCAGTACCCTTTAAACATTGAGGACAATGTTTCAGTTTAGTCTGGGGGGTGAATCTTCGATTCGATTTGACCTGTAACCTTCGTCTGAGCTGTTAACTTACGCAACTCCGTTTTCCACCAAAAATTTTAAATTTTTGTCACCTCTTTATAATTAAAAAAAATGAATGATATATGATATGAATAATAAGATTTGACGCCATGTTTTGACTTTCCTACCGGCGAGAGTAGAAATAAATGTTTCGACTTGACCGGGCGTGTTGAGCCCTAGCTCGTCTCCCTTAACCAATATAATCAAAAGATTATGGCTAAGCATCCACGGATCTCATTACTTGGGATTTTAAATTTGCGGAGATCGAGGAATGATAGAGTTTATTTAGAAGTTTCGTGCTAAACATAGAGTAGTTGGATCTCTTTAGAGCCCACGAAAGGTACTTGTGGCCTCCTTGTTCCCACAAAATTGCACACCAATAAAAATAGATCTCTAGGATTAATTAAGTGTATGGGGTTTGGGCAATACTTAGTTTTTTCTCGTTCCCAACAAAATCTCTGCATATGGGGGTTTGGTACACATAGGGGTACTGCCAGTGTTACGGTGAAATAGACTATTGCATCTTGCCGGTTCGCAGCCAATGTTGTAATCTTAGTAAAGGCCGTAGGACTCGGGGTTTGGCATATGATTATGAATATCAATAATAATAATCCAAAGCCAAATAAAAAGGCAGAGGAATCCAAAGCTATAAAAAGCAGCGGATATAAATCCAAGGTCATAATAAAGCTCTTACATCTTGGCGGCTCTTAAACCGTTGTTGTAAAAGAAATAAAGGACTAAGGACCAAATATTATTAAAGTGCTTATAATTATGCAAAAATGCCAAGCTTCGACTCTGGGGGTTTCCCTAATAAAAAGTTTCCGTTTCGGGTCTCAGACATGGGATGTCTCGGTCATAAATAAAAAGGGGGGCCTCCACAAATAGTGTTAAATCAGAGAAATTCATGTGGACCCGATTTCTGTATGCAGGGGTTTTCGAGGGAAAGTTTGGAAACTACTTAGCGTTCAAATTTTGTGCTCTTATCGGACTAACAACTATCAAAACGAGAAAATATGAAGCAATTCATTTATCACAAATTAAAATCTTGAGATACCAAACTTAGGAACTGGGAACAAGAGGTAATTACACAAGTAACTTTTGTGGGTAGTGTTAGCATCTAACTTGTGGATAAACAATGATCTTGATTTTACGCTTATTTTGGGAGCTTGTGAAAAATCAAGGATGACGATTTTTATCCGTATGGTCTCTTCTATGTGAAAAGTGTTTCTACTCGTTGACCCTGAAAGTTATCAACAAATAAGAATTGATAATGAAAGTCAAGGCAAACCGTCACATATATAAATGAAAAAGCACAAAAAGAGTAGTTGTAGTTGTTATTCATGAAAATCGGAAAACGGAGCTTTTTTTAGAATAAATGATTTTGATATCTCTTTTGAACATCATTGCTACTTTACAACGTCAATAAAGAGAAGTTTTGAAATTATTTATCTCTTAAGCGTGAGGTGATGACATTGCGTGAGGACACGGCAATACCTTAGTCTGGGGGATTTTGATGTGTGCTTTTTCACACATCCTTTTTAGCCTTAAATCAGACCAAATACTCCAAATATGCCAAGAGAATGTATGTTTTTGTATTTGTGTATGTGCAGGTACGGATATGTGAAAAATGAACAAAAACAAAGCAAAACCGACAAAAACGAGCACGAGAATGGAAAAAGGTCAAAAGCCGAAGTCGAGGAAGCAAAATGACAAAAGAAAGCTCAAAGAAGTCCTCAGAGATTCATCAAAGTGCAAAGTTAGTCCCTGATCAAAGTGTGGAAGAGTTGTCACATTCAGTCCTTCATCTTTTAGATATTTACAAAAATGGTCCCTTGAAGAAAGATTTGAAGAAAAGACAAAAGAGACCCTCCAAGAATTCAGAAAAGTCATAATGAGCCCTTGGATATTACTTTTGGATAAATACAGATTTGGTCCCTACTAATTAAATAATTACATGTTTGGTCCTTTCTAATATTACTAGTCCTAACCCCTAAATGTACAACCGGATCCAACATAATAAACAATCCAATCCTAAGCCCAAAAACATATTACAAAGCCCACTTCCCTTTATACCCGGTCCACCCTGGTTTTTACCCAAGTCAATACCCGGTCAACCCCTTAGTAAAATCCCCCAAATATTACCCGCCCCTTTCAAACCCAGAAAAATCACTATTACCATGAACCCTAGAAACACCCATGCACAAATTACCCTCAATTACCATGATTGGGTAATAATTACCCAATCATATGAGCTTCTAGAAGATGACAGCTGGTGTCAGGAGGGTCAGGGACACGTGGTCCAATGTTGAAGCACACGGAGGATTAGTCACATCTATCACACGCAATCCAAGGGACAGGAATTGTGCTTACAATTGAAGCTGAGATCAACGGACGTGATTGGAGCAAAGAAGCACACTTCCAGAAGCATCAGAAACCCTAGCAAGCTCATGGCTCAACTATATATACCTCCCTCCTCATTCATGTATGGTGTGTAGTCTTAGAGTGTCTGTGTAGGTTTTTAATTTTCTGTTTTCATTCTCTATTGTAATTTCCAATTTCAAAAGCTTTGTACTCATTTTCATATTAATATAATCTAATCTCAGTTTTCATCTCAGTTTATTGCTTTAAATTTCATTGTCTTCATTGTTGTTATTTACTTATTATTAGCTTTAATCAATAGTAGTTGTCAGCTTTAATTTCCGTTTTATATTACTGTTTTATCTAAAATCAAAAATCCAAAAAAATTAAGAAAATCAAAAATAAAATAAAAAATATATAGATTCAATTATAATTTCAAGTTTTATATAGTTTACTGTTTTATATAAGCTTATATCAGCTTTCAATATAGTTGTTTGTGAGTTTATTAAGTCAATTGTTCTTATAATTCTGCTTGGTCAAACAAAGTCAACTTAAGCTTATTGTGCAATAAGCTCAGCTTATTAGGAGATTAAGGCAACCAATAAGGTGACCATTTGGCCTGTCAAAAGACAGGCAAGCTTAGTGAAACCCCCTCTGTTTTGCTGAGGGGGTATTGGGTTTGTAAGTTCTATTTCATCCTTTTTATAGATTTAAACTACTTATTTAGTTTATTATAATTAGATCTGAGTTTCATTGGTTATTTACTGTTTTATTGGTTCATAATTAGTTTTATAGTAGCTAGCTTTATTATTTCATTCATAGATTTTAAATTATTTTGTCACCTCTGTTTCATTTTCTGTCATTCATTTTGGATATGTGTCTCAGTGTGATTTTGTGGTGGTTTCCTGTGTTTCTGATTTGGTTTTAAGTTGTTGAATTAGTATTTAATCAGAAGTTGAGGTTTGAATTACTTTGGAGTCAATTTGCTAGGTGATTTCATTCATTCACTAAAGTTCTAGGGTGTTTGGATATGTTGCAATCATAGTGATATTGTGGACTTGTTAATCAGATTTCTGCATATCTTGACTACATTAGGTACACATAGGTTGGAACATGCATAAACCTCCTAACTAATGCAGCAAAAGTCAAAATTCAATTGAACCTGTCACTTCAAGCTTATTTTATGATCTAAACATCTGTGATCTCTCCAAGCTGTTAGGTTTAGTATAGATTTAGGTTAATCAAGTAGAATAGTATCTCAATACATCAATTAGGGTAAGATTAAAGTAGTGGAATTTCATTTTAGTCAAAGTCTAGGTGCAATCAAAAAGTCAACAACTAGCAGCTTGATTGGTTAAAAAGCTGCTGATCTAAGAGCCTTTTAGGTAATCAAATTAGCTTGTAAGTTTGATTTATTGGTGTTTTTAGTAACTCAGTAGTGTAGGTAATCATTTGCCCCCATTAGGTCACTGTCACAAGCTTATTTGTTCTGCTTATTAGCTTATCAAGTTGTGTGAGTAGAACACAATATCTATTTTCAATTATAGGCCTGCATTTGTGTTTGGGTTATCTTATACTGAGTTTAGTGGTTCATTTGAGTTTCATTATACCTATATTTGTGTTTCTCATTGAGATTGTGCTTGTTGCTTCATCTGCTTATTCACTGCTTTTCCATTATAGCTTATTTGAACCTAACTGAGCCCAACCTGTGTTTCTGTGTGTCACTTGGCCAAAGTTCTTTTCATTTAAGCATAATTGAGTCATAAAAACATTTGGTCAAGGTTTGGTCAACTATTGGTCAAACTGCTTATTAATAAGCACTCAATATAAGCTGATTTTAAGCCAAACAGTACTTCCATTGCTTATTTTTCACTTTTCAAATTTTTCCTATGTTTATAATAATATTTTAGAATTTTCCTAGATTTTTCATATTTTTCCAAGTTGATTTGCTATTTTTCCTATTTTATTTTCATTTTTTATTCAATTTTTAATACTTTTTAATTACTAAAAAAATCCAAAAAAATCAGAAAAAGCCTTAAAAAATCCAAAAATATTTTAGAAATTTATTTTAGTTTATTTTAGATTTTTAGAAATTTATTTTGCATTTTCCCATTTATTTTGAATTTAATTTGAATTTTTAATTAGATTTAATAGTTTTTAATTCCGAAAAATTACACAAAAAGCCAAAAAAATTAGTTTTTAGTTTTAAAATTACTTTTTAGTTATTTTATAATTTTCAAAATTAAATTTGCATTTTTCTCACCTTATTTGTATTTTCTTTTAATTTTTAATTAGTTAATTAGTTTTGAATTCATAAAAAATAAATAAAAAGTCAAAAAAAATATTTTTATTTTTCTTAAAATTTTCTTTTAGCATTTTTAACTTTTTAAAATTATTTTCAAGTACGTAGGAGTAGTGTAGCTTAAAATTCGCGTTTTATTTCGTACGTTAACGTTTAATTTACGTTTAAGCTTACGTTTTCGATTCTACATTACGTTTTTAGTTTTCATATTTGAAATACGTGGTTAAGTGATTATTTGTGCTTCATTTGCTATTTCATTAGTATAATCTCATCAAAATCACTTTTTACCACTTTCACGGCACGTTTCACAAATCGGGAATTGAAAATTCTATTCACCCTTCACACGGACTACGACCTCAGGTTATCCGTATTTTCTTTGCGGATCTCTTGAGTAATACTTATACTATATATATAACTTGATTTTCACGAATCATGGCTGTATAATAATCCAACAACCACTAACACAACCAAAGTATATAAAGCAAGTAAGAACACAACGATATATACTGGTTCGGGATGGGGGGTTTATACCATCCGTACATCCAGTTGAGAATCCGCGATTCTGATACTATTCATTATTATAATCCTTTCGGTGGACTACAAACCGTTACAATTCACTCCACCAATATTCACCAATATTGATGCTCACAAAGAAGGAGTTACTCCCCAACGGTATTCCGCCCTCGGAAACCACCCAAAAGAATCTCGCGATTCGACTTCACCTAAGGGTCACCAAGACCATTACCAAGACTTCCCACCGGAAGTATCAAACCCCAACTAGATCCCCAATGATCTAGGCTTGGTCACCAAGACACAAGACTTCCCTTACAAACAATTGAGTGAATATAAGTGTTTGTTTAATCAAGCCCTAACCTAACCTAGTGACTCGATTCTAGTAGAAAGGGTATAGATAAGAAGACCCTCGACACAATCACAAGAGTGGATTAGGTTCTTGTGATTCTTCCCTTGCAAAGAGATGTGTTCTTACAAAGATGTAAATATGAAAATCAAGAACACAAGATTAAAGATGGAGATAGAGATAGAGATTTGAGAGTGTTTAGAAAGAAAGAATCTAGAGAGAAAGAATAATGGCAAGGGGTGAGGAATACAAGAGGCAAGGGTGGTATTTATAGGCCAAGAACCCAAACTTGGGAATTTTTACCGAGACCGTCAGCGCGCGGGCAGCGCGCCAGGCTTCTGTAAACTTTCCCAAGTGTTGGGTGTTTGGATCTTATAAATACCTATCCTTGCTAAACCCCCAATTGTACTTCACACTAAACTTTAACATTAATCATTCTAAGGTTTACCAACTCAAATAGCCAATTTGGAAATCATTTGTGAAGTGTTTAAAGAGAAAACAAATTACCAAGGGTATAAAGTGTAGATAGGGTAATTTGGAAGGGGTAGAAGCGTTATTCCTCACATGGCATAGAAAAGAGAGAAAGAATATGCCAAGGTATATTCCAATACTTGGGGTGGGGGGAAGAATGAGATGGAGGGTTGAGATGAGATGGTTTGAATTTGATGGTTAGGATCAAATGGAGCCTCCCTTGGTTTTTCAAATTATTTGACATGTGGGATAAATGAAGGGTTGAGATGTGTTTATTTGAAATGAATGGTTGAGACGTAGAGACTTGGGTTAAGGAGGGATATTCCAAAAGAATATGCTTTGCTTAGGGGAAAAGGGAAATCAATGGTTGAGATGGTTTTCGTTTGAAATGGATGGCTTGGATTAAACACATGTGATGGTATAGAGAAGAGATTGGATAGATGGTTGAGATGTGTTTAGTTTGAATTCAATGGCTAGGATCAAAGGAGCATCCTTTGGAATTCAAATTAAATCCCATGTGTTGAAATTGGAAAGTTGGGATGTGTTATAAGGGAATGGATGGTTGAGATGTAGTGTGTAAGGGAATATGTAAGAGTGTAAGAGATTGTGTAAGAGATTGTGTAAGAGAATATTTGATTTGGATATGATTGGATTTGTCATTTGTAGAAATGAGATTAAGAGAAGATTAAGGCATAATCTAATTGTCATTAAGAAGGAAAGGTTTAGACAGTTAAGATTATAAGTTGAGAAAATCATAGGTTACTTATAAGTTCAAGTAACACAACATCGAGAATCCATAGTTTCATATCTCGTGACTTTCCACGACTCGACGCTCTTAACTAATACCTTGGTTCAAAAAAGTTAAGTGCTTTACCTTGATGTAAAGCATAACCCAAGTGGGAAAGGATGCGTTTACGCAAAGTGACATTTGACTTAGTTTGACCAATAAGGGAGTAAACCCGTTACGTAATTAGAGAAGACGTAAGCACAGGATATGAGCATATGGATGCTTCAACATGGTGTCACGTGAAATATATAAGCTCCCTAAGTTTAGAAAAGCCTTGGCTAGAGGTGATAGTTAAAAACCATGAGTTGGCGTTTTCCCGTAAATGGGTACTTTAAAATTAGGATCTCTCAAGTCTCAAAACTCGTTTCGAGTGTTCTCAATTAAGCACATAACATATTCATACCTGTATTGAAAGATCCACATTTGTCGGGTAAGGGGAAAGCCGACTTTCAAAATTCGCCCGGAGCCATACAGTGTCCTAGCGCATCACCCGCGCGTTGACGCGCGGGCAGCGCGCCAGGAGCAGACATGGGCTCCGACGATTTTGAGCTAACGTTTGTTATTTTATGTGTTTCGATGGTTTATTTGTCATCATTAAAACATAAGGAGATCTTGATCATGTTGCCTCAACAATCTCCCCCTTTTTGATGATGACAAATAAAAACCGAAAGCAAATAAAATTACAAAACTTAGTGGAGACAAAGCGCGCCTTTGGTGTAGCTTGCGTCTTGACCTTTGCCTTGTAATTTGGTGAAGCCTTTAATATTTCTCGAATGGTCTTCACGCTCTTGCTTTCTTTCTCTACCTTTTGTCGAATAAAAAAGGCGGGACTTCCAATCCAGCCAGGTTTCGAACTTGGGCCTGTGAGATAAATAAGCTAGATTGTATGTGCACCCGAATGTGCTACCCCTTGAACATAGCTCCCTCCTAGATCGTTGCTCCCCCTTGTTTCAAGGCGGGGATCCATGGGTCAAGAGCTTCACCTTTGCGGTGGCCTAGCTACACATAGAAATCACAACATGCAACAACCAAGAGATCCTCACATGTGAAAGTTCCAAAATGGGTTAGGTTACCATTTGGAAACTTGCAACATGGGTTAGTTCATAATAATATGAAAAGTTATATAAGTTCCAAAAGATTTCATTTCATTCCAAGCATACATGAACAAAATATGCTACACATTTTATTATACAAGAACTATCCTAGTACTTTATCTAAAAGCATTATACTAGTACTTGATGGCAACATAAAGGTGTGATGTCTAGATTCCTACGTTTGTGCCTAGGTTGAATTCTTCTTTCACCATCTTCCCTTTCCCTTTCACCTTATCATCTTCCAACTTCCTATTCATTTTGGACATAGTGGCAAGCAATTCCATGATTCCTTCATGGATGGATAAGAGCATCACCCATCATGCTCATTTCGAATTCATTATGCATTAAGTTTGCCAATTCATCGCAAAGTGATTGGCATGTTGACACAAAAATGATATCATCTACATAGATTTGAATAATAATGAGATGTTTTCCTTTTGTTTTAGTGAACAAAGTATTATCTACCATACCCATTTTATACTCATTATGCAAGAGAAAAGATTGTAACCTATCATACCAAGCTTTAGGAGCTTGTTTAAGTCCATACAAAGCCTTTTTGAGCTTATAAACATGATTAGGTTTTTGAAAATCAATAAAACCGGGAGGTTGTGCAACATACACTTCCTCTTCGATGACTCCATTTAAAAATCCACTTTTTACATCCATTTGAAAAAGTTTAAAATTATGACTACAAGCATAAGCAAGCAAAATTCTTATAGATTCTAATCGTGCAACGAGTGCGTATGTTTCATCATAATCAATACCTTCTTGTTGGTTATAACCTTGTGCTACTAGCCTATCCTTGTTCCTACATACTACACCATTTTCGTCAAGTTTATTTTTAAAGACCCACTTCGTTCCTATAATAGTGTAACCACTAGGATATGGGACTAAAATCCATACATCGTTTCTTAAGAATTGATCTAGTTCCTCTTGCATTGCCATGACCCAATTTTCATCTTTTATGGCCTCCTTAATATTCTTAGGTTCTATGGTTGATACAAATGCAAAGACATTGCTTTTGTCTTGGGCATGTGACCTAAGGGTTCTTTCATCTAATTCTCCTATAACTTGATCTATGGGGTGATCTCTAACTTCTTTAATATTTTCCACTCTAGGTAGTATTTCCTCTAGATCATTATTAGACAATTCTATCTTATTTTGACAAGCATCTTCTTCTATGATGTCATCATCAACTAAAGGCAATGTTCTAGATTTTGGGGAAGTTTCGTCAAATGTTACATTATACGATTCTTCAACTTTTAAAGTTTCCTTGTTAAGCACAATGTAAGCCTTTGATGTTAGTGAATAACCTAGAAAGATCCCATTGTAATTACTATTATTGTTAGAGTTTTCTAATGAGTTGGAGATTAAGCACTTACAACCAAAAACTCTAAAGTATTCTAGGGATGGTCTTTTACCTCTAAGAATCTCATAAGGTGTTTTATTAATGATTTTTCTAATCAAGACCCTATTAAGTATGTAAGATGCGGTTTGTATGATATGCCACCAAAACTTTTGAGGTATGGATTGTTCATTTAACATAGTGCGACTCATTTCTTGTAACGTCCGGTTTTTCCTTTCAACTACCCCATTAGATTGAGGAGTGCGAGGAGCCGAAAAGTTATGAGATATACCATGTTTATAAAAAAAGACTCCAAATTGAATTTCATTATCAAATTCTCTACCATGATCCGTTCGAATTGAGACAATTGAACATCCAAGTAGGTTTTGCAAATTTTTCCCTAAGGCTTTGAATTTATTAAATGCTTCATTTTTCATTTTTAGAAATAGTGTCCAAGTGAATCTTGAGTAGTCGTCCACTATTACCAAAGTATAGAAGTTTCCTCCATAGCTTTGAATAGCGGATGGTCTAAACAAGTCCATATGTAATAGTTCTAAAACTCTTGATGTAGAAATCATGTTTATGGACTTGCTTACCTACTTTACATGCATGACAAAAATGATTATCAAATTTTTCTTTAGGTAATTTCCTAACTAATTCCTTAGATGCAATGTTGTGAATTAATCGCATGTTAGCATGACCTAATCTCCTATGCCAAAGATTGGAATTATCTACAATGGATGCAAGATTAATATTGGGGTTGCAAGACACATTACCTAGTTTTGTATCCTTTTCCTTAGAGATGATTTCAAGTGTGGTATGCTTACAGTCAACATCTTTACTAGGTTGAGATCTTGAAAGTGTCTTCTCCTCAAAGCATACCTAACATTTGAAGTGCATCTCAAACTTTTGGTACCCATTGTTTCTTAGGTCCGACATGGTTAGCACATAAAAAGCCAAAGTTGAAAACTCTTGGGTCTTGAAGGAATAAATACAATTGTTCCATTCCATATTTTGAAAGAGTAGACCAAGAATTGTTTTGAAAATATGTTTTGTTTTGAAAGTTGGGTCTTACATGTCTTTGATCTAAAGAATATGGTCTCATGTTTGGGGTGGGTAAGAGAGGTCTTTGGTCAATTCTAGCGTGAGTATATTTAAGACTATTGTATGAAACAGGGTTGTAGTATGGTTTTGTGGTTTCACTCCATACAATGGGTCTTTGATTATGTCGTGTGTTTGCAAGAGGAACTTGAGTATTAATAGGTTTGAAAAAACTTTTAGTTTGACCGCCTCTTTTTCTCATAATCCTGTCGCGCTTCTGGCGCGTTGACGCGTCAATCAGCGCGTCAGATTCGGAGGATTTGAGAGTTTTATTTCCGTTTACTTTCTCAAAATTTAGGGGTTTAACTATACTTTTGGAAGTGGTTTTCTCGTTGTTTGCAAGTTCAAGACCTTCCTTATCTTGGGACACTTTTTGATGATTCAACGTCTCATTTAAATCATTACCACTCTTTTTGAGTTTTGTAACATTTAATGACTTTTGTTGAAGTTCCGAGACTTCTTCACTCAAAGAGACAACCTTAAGTGTGAGGTTTTCATAATCTTTACATGGTTCAATATTCTCATGTAGAGTGACAAGTCTCTTTATTTCAATTTCAAGTTCATTATTTTTGTGAAGTGCTTTAGAAAGTTCCTTTTGAAAAGAGCATTTTTCTTTCATAGTTAATTTTAATTTTCTAAATACTTCTTCATAGTTATTAAGTAATTCCTCATTTTCCTCTTGCAATTCATTTATAAAGGAAGTTTTGCTAGTAGTAGGGTTATGTTGTACCTCATGAGACTCAATCACCATAAGACATGTTGCTTCCTTGTTTGCTTGATTGCCATCTTCATCGTCACTCCATACATCATCAACAAACGCTTTGTAATGTAGAGGATTTGGACAATCACTAATGAAGTGATCCTTTTCACCACAATTGAAGCATCCATCATCACGCTTTAAGCCTTGATCATTCTTGTTTCTACGATCATTAGTATGGTTACCAAGCCGATTCCTTCGTTGAAACTATCCACCTCTTCTAAAAAACTTTCTAAAATTCTTAGCCATGAGGTTGAATTCTTCATTGTTCATCTCTTCTTCATCACTTTCTTCAAAGCTACCACCAACTTCACTTGTATGACTTTTAGTGACTTTAGCTTTAAGTGCCAAAGACTTTCCATTTTCCTTTTTGTTTTTGGTCACAACTTTGTCACTTTCAAGAATCATTTCATAAACTTTGAGATTATCGATAAGCTCATCAAGAGGAAGCTCCGCCAAGTTCTTTGCTTCTTCAATAGCCGTAACCTTAGGTCGCCATTTCACCGGAAGAACACGAAGGAATTTTCTAACATGATTCTTGTTGTAAAAGCTAGGATCCAATGTCGTGAGGCTTGTGATAATAGCATTGAATCGTGTATAACCATTATCAATGGTTTCTTCTTCCAAGATTACAAACTTCTCATATTGTTGAATGAGTAAGTCAATCTTGCAATCCTTAACTTGTGAGTTCCCTTGGTGAGTGATGATGAGAGAATGCCAAATCTCCTTGGCGGTTTTGCACACATGGACTCTCTCAAACTCCCTTCAAGGTAGAGCATTGTAGATCATCATCTTAGCCTCTTGATTTTTGACAATCTTCTTCTTCTCATCTTCTTTGAGTTCCGAATATGGCTTCTCAACCATCAACTTGGTTTCCGGATCAAGCATCATGAAGACAAAGTCTCCGTTTTGAATGACCTCCCACAAGTCAAGGTCCTTGGACCTAAAATAGGTCTCAAACCGGGTTTTCCAAAAACAAAACCCCTCGGTTTCTAGCAAAGTGGTCTTTGCATAGAACATCCCTCTACATAGTTCTCTTGAGCCATGGATCTATACTCTACTTTACCAAAAATCTTAGTTAGGATTTTAGATTCTTGGGAAAGAAATTTTTGACTTAAAACGACTTCTTTGGAAGGCTTTAACGCTCAAAAACTTGAGTATACTGCTCTGATACCAATTGTAGAACCGTAGAGGGGGTGAATACGGTTTCTTCGGCTTTTAGATGTTTAAAAACTTTAAGCCAAAGAGAACACCAAGTGGTTGTATAATAATCCAACTACCACTAACAAACCAAAGTATATAAAGCAAGTAAGAACACAATGATATATACTGGTTCGGGATGGGGGGTTTATACCATCCGTACGTCCAGTTGAGAATCCGCGACTCCGATACTATTCACTAGTATAATCCTTTCGGTGGACTACAAACCGTTACAATTCACTCCACCAATATTGTTGCCCACAAAGAAGGAGTTACTCCCCAACGGTATTCCGCCCTCGGAAACCACCCAAAAGAGTCTCACGATTCGAATTCACCTAAGGGTCACCAAGACCATTACCAAGACTTCCCACCGGAAGTATCAAACCCCAACTAGATCCCCAATGATCTAGGCTTGGTCACCAAGACACAAGACTTCCCTTACAAACAATTGAGTGAATATAAGTGTTTGTTCAATCAAGCCCTAACCTCACCTAGTGACTCGATTCTAGTAGAAAGGGTATAGATAAGAAGACCCTCGACACAATCACAAGAGTGGATTAGGTTCTTGTGATTCTTCCCTTGCAAAGAGATGTGTTCTTTCAAAGATGTAAATATGAAAATCAAGAACACAAGATTAGAGATGGAGATAGAGATAGAGATTTGAGAGTGTTTAGAAAGAAAGAATCTAGAAAGAAAGAATAATGGCAAGGGGTGAGGAATACAAGAGGCTGCTAAACCCCCAATAGTATTCACACTAAACCTTAACATTAATCATTCTAAGGTTTACCAACTCAAATAGCCAATTTGGAAATCATTTGTAAAGTGTTTAAAGAGAAAACAAATTACCAAGGGTATAAAGTGTAGATAGGTTAATTTGGAAGGGGTAGAAGTGTTATTCCTCACATGGCATAGAAAAGAGAGAAAGAATATGCCAAGGTATATTCCAATACTTGGGGGGGGAAGAATGAGATGGAGGGTTGAGATGAGATGGTTTGAATTTGATGGTTAGGATCAAAGGGAGCCTCCTTTGGTTTTTCAAATTATTTGACATGTGGGATAAATGAAGGGTTGAGATGTATTTATTTGAAATGAATGGTTGAGATGTAGAGAGTTGGGTTAAGGAGGGATATTCCAAAAGAATATGCTTTGCTTAGGGGGAAAGGGGAAATTAATGGTTGAGATGGTTTTGGTTTGAAATGGATGGCTTGGATTAAACACATGTGATGGTATAGAGAAGAGATTGGATAGATGGTTGAGATGTATTTAGTTTGAATTCAATGGCTAGGATCAAATGAGCATCCTTTGGAATTCAAATTAAATCCCATGTGTTGAAATTGCAAGGTTGGGATGTGTTGTAAGGGAATGGATGGTTGAGATGCAGTGTGTAAGGGAATATGTAAGAGTGTAAGAGATTGTGTAAGAGAATATTTGATTTGGATATGATTGGATTTGTCTTTTGTAGAAATGAGATTAAGAAAAGATTAAGGCATAATCTAATTGTCATTAAGAAGGAAAGGTTTAGACAATTAAGATTATAAGTTGAGAAAATCATAGGTTACTTATAAGTTCAAGTAACACAACGTCGAGAATCCATAGTTTCATATCTCGTGACTTTCCACGACTCGACGTTCTCAACTAATACCTTGGTTCAAACAAGTTAAGTGCTTTGCCTTGATGTAAAGCATAACCCAAGTGGGAAAGGATGCGTTTACGCAAAGTGACCTTTGACTTAGTTTGACCAATAAGGGAGTAAACCCGTTACGTAATTAGAGAAGACGTAAGCACGGGATATGAGCATATGGATGCTTCAACATGATGTCACGTGAAATATATAAGCTCCCTAAGTTTAGAAAAGCCTTGGCTAGAGGCGACAGTTAAAAACCATGAGTTGGCGTTTTCCTGTAAATTGGTACTTTAAAAGTAGGATCTCTCAAGTCTCAAAACTCGTTTCGAGTGTTCTCAATTAAGCACATAACATATTCATACCTGTATTGAAAGATCCACATTTGTCGGGTAAGGGGAAAGCCGACTTTCAAAATTCTCCCAGAGCCATACAGTGTCCTGGCGCGTCACCCGCGTTGACGCGCGGGCAGCACGCCAGGAGCGGACATGGGCTCCGGCGATTTTGAGCTAACGTTTGTTATTTTATGTGTTTCGATGGTTTATTTGTCATCATTAAAACATAAGGAGATCTTGATCATGTTGCCTCAACACATGCTTATTCCGTTATCAGAAAAACCATTATGCCTGTGATTTTTGAATGCAAAGGTCCCCTTTTTCACACTATCCCTTTCCCATAGTTTGCGATTAGTTTTTTTTTTAAAGTTAACAATTATTCAACTTGGCCCTGTTACAATTAACCCATTTACCCAATCATAGAAATTTTCAAACAGGGTTTATGTACATAAGTGTTTGTAAGGTGGTTATAGTTTCAGGTTGTATATGAGGATAGGCATCAATATTGTTTCTCCATTGTGCAGGAATTAGATGCAAATATTGTTCATGCCAAAGCACTTTATCATTGATGAATGTCTTGCATGTGGAGTGTGATTATGAGGAAGCTATGGCAGATTTCAACTAGGTAAGTTCTGATGTGTGAATTAAGCTTGAATCTGTGATCTATGAAGCAAGCATATTTCAACTCAAAAACATTAAGGCATACTTGGCTTGCAGACATTGGCGGCTAATGTTCATATATTGCAATGCACATACACAGTTATTCGGTAACTTTTGACATTTATCTGTATTCATACAGTAAAATTCTTAGCGAGTGAGTTAGAAGCAAGCTCCATGATCTTATTGATAAATTTCTACTAAAATTCACATTAAGCATAAAAATGACATAAGTTCTATTTTTTCAGTAATTTTAGTGTTCGGTGTTTTACCCAAACAATCATTGCATTTAATCATTGAGGTTAAATTGTCCTTAACTGTCTTGTGTATCCACATTGAAGGAATCTCACATTTATGAACTTCTTAATTTATTTGTTTAACAGATGCCAAGAAAATGAAAGCATTACCCATGTATAGGATCACTGCTGTTGGGGAATTCGAATGTTGTATAATTATTTACTTGGATATGGTTGTGAATACCTTTACACAAATGAAATGGTGTAAAAATGATGGAGAAGCAAATGTGGAATTTCCAGATGATATGTTGATTCCTGATTCAGACGACCATGTTGGTAGCATTATTCAGGAAACCTACCCAGAGTTGACACTATAAACGATCACTTGCTATAGACATTTCCCGGTGACGAAGTGGTTTATCTAAGTTGCGACAACATTGATAAAACTGATCGTAGCTCCGCCATAGAAGAACTTGTTTTCTAACCAGAATTTCTCAACGCACGGAAATTCTTCGGTGTTCCAAACCACAGGCTTGTGTTAAACGTAGGTTTCCCGGTAATGTTGTTAAGGAATATAGATCAATCAAGCGTAGGTTTCCCGATATCGTGTAGTACAACCGTTTGCAATTACATTCTGATTGGTTCACGTTCTATTTTGAACGCTACACAAAACACTCACCACAATATCACAAATCGTTAATTATCTGCCGCTAGGAATTCCGTTGCTATGCACGGGTACTCGCCTAGTTTATAAAATGGAAAAAACAAATCCCCGTTAATGCCCCGAACCCGATAAAAATCTCCGTTAATGCCCCGAAACCCGCCCCGTAAACCGATAATAATGCCCCGCTAGCCCCGCCCTGCCCCAAAAACTTCGGGTTTCCCATCGACTTCAGGTTTTTTTTCCCTCCCTACTATCCAACAAAGAGGATTGAAGGTGCCGCTGTTAGTCTGTTACCAACAATCCGATCATTAATTATTAAAAAAAAAAAAAAAAAAAAAATGGTTTAAAAGTAAACTGTCGAATATATCTCTATAGTTTGTCTATCTAGGCATAAAATCATTGTTGTCGAAAACTATTCACAAATATTAGTACAAAAAACCAAAATTCTGACGAAAAATCAACTTTTAAAAATGATTAATGTAAAGAGTTTGGTAAGCATTACTTTCGGGTTTAATAATAATGCAATTACATTCTGCAATTACATGATTAATGTAAAGAATTTTATCACCGTCGGTAATCCATTATTATTAATCATTATTTATAATGATAAAATTCTAGATGCCCTAAATTCACAGACCGGGCTTTGGCCTATTATTTATCCTTAATACTTCTCGCAATTCGAGCAGCGAAATCGCGAAAGCTCAGACTGTAGTAGTAAACTAGAAAAGAAGAAAAAAAAATTAACATAATAAAAATATAAATTTAGTCGACTCGTGACAAAACCCTACCAACGATCGACTTTTGTCGACTGGTGCCAACGGTTGGCTAAGTCGACTGGTAACACAACCGTACTAACGGTCGATTTCAGTGACTTATACCAACGGTAAACTTTAGTAGACTGGTAATAAAGTCGTACGATCCATCGACTAACAAACAAATAACAAAACAACTATAACTTTTTTTTTTCAACGATAAAACAAATCTTGACAAATCTTCAAATTCTTTACAAGTGGGTTGGAAAATTATGTAGGCATTGTTGCGTTTGAATTCCATACTTGCGGCAGCGATTGCATTAGACAAAAAGGAAAACAAATAAATTACTATGCTCAATTTAGTGGATAGTTGATACTGACGTCACAACTAAATCAATAATACATTAGATGGTGAAAGTGATAGCAAAATATTTGAAGACTGTGGAATAGGGTTTGATGGGGCGGGCAAGAGGAGGTGACTCAACTTAACTACTTAGGTCTGAGGATCAGACTAAATTGTTCTTTTACGATGATTCATTTTTTTCTGACAAAAATGATTTAGGACAAATGATAAATGACAAAATTTTGTTGCAGTGTCCTCAAAAACTCTCCATTTTCTTCTTCTTTACGGGTTTACACTATAATATAGAAGCCTTTTATTTATTTATTTATTTTTCATTGTAACACGTAAATTTCAGAAATATGACATGTGTCACTATTTTTAATGTGAAAATACATTAGATGTGAATATTTGAGTATTTAATGAAAGTTTGTTATTTTACTAATATTTCCTAAAATTTACTTATCAAAATGAGACGAGAAATTCGATTTAAAAATTGAGACGAGAAAGTTTGTTTATAAGGGTGAAAATGAGTCGAGAATTTGTCGACTAATAGGAGCTCGGACTTGACTTGAGTTTTATTGAGCCTTAAGCTCGAGCTGCAGCCTAAAAATGAGCTCAAAATGTTTAACGAGTCAAACTCGAGCTTGTATAAGTTCGACTCGTCGAGTTTTTTGAGCTTTAAGTAATATGTAACACCCCGAAAATTTGATAAGCAGCGAAAGTCTAATCGGAGTCATTACAGTTTAGAACACAGTCATACTTATAGAAAACAGTTCAAAAGATAAGTTGATATCATTCCATGAAAACTCAAAGTATTCAGAGTTACAAACATTTTTCAAATGTTAATTGCTTCACAAAAGGGGTGATGAGTTTGAAAAGAATGATATAATTATTGAAATAAAAGGGAGGTCCTGTGTGCCCTTTTTGCCAGCTCCGTGCCATCATGCTGCTAATTTTCTGAGATAAACATGCTAAAAAGTCAACACAATGGTTGAGTGAATTCATAATAGTTTAAATTTGTAATAGTATGAACACAAGTCAAATATTTTTAAATAAACAAGCCAAGAAGATTGGTCTTGACTAAACAGGTGTCATATTGCTCCTAAGCCTCACGAAACTCAAGCCTTAACGTGGGTGATATCAAATAATGATATAATCACCTACACCACGAGGGATGTAGATGACAAAAAGGAGCCCTCGGTGACAGAAATGTGCTAAATTTCCATGGTACCTCGAATATAGAACATCCCCTGCCAAATGATCACTTTGATAGAGATGGGTTGTCGTCTCCAATAGATCTATCAACTATATTCGCGCTCACTCGCAAGTGATTAAGGTTCGTGATATGAGGGACTTGCAGCACGGGTGTCAACTTAGGCAAAATCAGATAATAATAGCATACTGAAAATACTTGTGTTCGGTTTATAGCATGTATCTCCCCACGGGGTTTAAAAACAATTTAAAAATGTGGGACTATGAACTCACCTGATAGGTGTGTGCAAAACTCAAACGGTGCTCAAAGGTGATGGTGTATTGCTACGACTAGCAATGAATAACCTCCGACTTGCGACCTATATTCATGTGATATATATTACTATCGGTGTTTCAGATTCGATGCGTGAATGACATGTGATATGTCTCGAGTACGGTGATATTAATTTCAGGTGTCTTAAATTATCCAAAATAACTTTATATAGTTATTTATAACGTTGATACGAATAGGTGATCAATAAGCGTTAAATTTACCGTTATAATAATAATGTTAATAAAAATATTTATTTTAAATATTTTTAGTAGTAATGGTTATTTATTTAAGTTATATTATATATATATATATATATATATATATATATATATATATATATATATATATATATATATTACAAAAATAAATATGTAAAGTAATATTAGTTCAAATAAAATACCATTGTCATGTTTGACCTTTAACTTTAAGAAAGTTACATCTTTTACCCTTGGGTTAAAAATAATTACATTTTTAGTCCTTTTTAGTCTTCTTACACATTAGACCTTAAGTTTAAGGATTGATAGTTTCTACCCCTTTAGTTTCATTAAAATTTCCTGTTTTCAGTTTGGTCCGAAAGTTTGGCTGTTTTGACACAATTGGTCCCTTAACAAGAAGTTTTGCAAAAATAGTCCTTTGTTAAGTTTTTCAAAAATGAACTTTTGTACATAGAAAGTAAACATTTTTAACTTAAAAAAACCTTGCAAAATCTGTTTTGAAACATCATAGTGTCAAATTTTTGGCTACTTTATGATTCGAAAATATTAAGAAAATCTCCACATGGGCCTCGTTAGCCCATGTCAGGCCAAAACGAGTTGACAACAAGTTTTAGGGGTGTTTGAACAATGCTTAGGATTAGGTTCATTTTAAGTAGCGTTAGGCCTCGAAAATCATGCATGTTTGGCTAACTTGGTTTAGCTTGGTTCGAAGAAACAAGTTGTCGAAAGATATATGTGTGTTGTACGTGAGAATACGAAAATACAAAGCCATTCCTAAGGGTGTCGAGGTGACTATTAGTGTTGGTTTTAAGTGAGATTTTGTGTTTCAAAGTGTCATGCAATGCATGTAAACGAAAATAATTAACGTAAGTATTGAAAAAAAGAGTGAACAACTTACAACACCTAATGAGGTGGTGAAGAGGTCGTGTTGTACGAGAGGTGAAATGAGGAAACATGAACAACGAGAAAACCCTTGCAAAACCTTACCAAATATTAACCCACGATCACTATTGTTAACCCAAATAACTTATGCTTCGACCCAATTCTTGTGTTGCTCCCTCGTTCGTGATAATGGCGAGACAAAGAGAAGTTTGTTTGTGATTTTTGTGAGTTGTGAAAGTGTGGTGAGGATGTGCATTAAATGTGAGTATTTATAGGAAGATTAAGGGAGTTTTGAAAGTCCTAAGCATGTGATCCTTGTTGTACATGAGCTTGACTTGTCAATCGATTCAAGACAAAAATGTCCATGGTACTAGAGGTTTAGTCATGTCGAGTTTTAGAGTCAAATAGCCGTAATGAATTCTTTTGATTTGTTTAAGTCTAGGTTTAGGTGAGTTGAAGAGACATGTAGGTACTTGTTCGAATAAACAAAGGGGGAAGAGGAATCATGTGATCTTTGTTTAGGATATTAGAGACACATTACACAATGGTTAACCATGTTTAGTACAAAGGCATGTTATTATATATTTGTTTATGACCATAGCTTGGAGTTGTAGGGTGGCTTGGGTGTTGGTGTTTGGTTAGTCTCGCATGCAAGGGAGAAAAGGAAAGATGGGGGTGTTTACTTGTGTCGAGTTGTAGGGAACCAAAGAGAAAAGAAAGTTATATTGTATGTTTGTGTCGAGTCAAACCAAGAACAAGAAAGAAAAATGATACACTAGTATTAGTGTTGAGGTGTTTGGGCTTGTGCACAAGTCATGTAACTGCCATAGTGTCGAGCAAGGAAAGAAAACGAATTGTCACGAGAATAATGCTGGATGGTGTCGTGTTCGAATCAAACATGCAACGAAAAAAATGTGACCATTTTACTAGTGAAAGTGGTGATGTTGTAGACGTGTGACTCGTGGTTCAAAACAAAAAAAATATAAGCGAGCTGGGCTCGTGTGATCCTTGATCCAAATCAATGAAACAAGCCGTTTGGGCTTGGGTGGTGCTCGGCCCAAAAAAATGAAATAAGCAAATGGGGCTTGGGTGGTTATCGGCCCAAAATGGAAAGAAAGAAAAAAGATATTAGTGGACTTGTGGTGTTGGATCAAAGCCCAAGTAAAAGAAAATGTAATAGTATAGCGTATGGGCCAACAAAACCAAAGGCCTAATAAAATGGCGAGGTGTCGTTGACTAGTGCTTTCGTAACTTTATTTTCGGTGTCGGTGTCGGTGTCGGTTCGTTTATACCTTGAAAAATATTAACAGTGATGTTTATACGTATATGTACTCATATATATATATATATATATATATATATATATATATATATATATATATATATATATATATATATATATATATATATATATAGGGTGAGGATTAAGTACGTTTTTGTCTTTTAGTGCGGATGGTACGGACGAATCTCAGCCCTCCATCTAGTCAACCATCTGAAAAAGGCGGAGTGGCAATATCGTAAATATCCCGTCTTTTTTTAAGATCATTACTATCGTATTAGCTTTTTTTCTGAAAAAAATTCAAAAAAATCTGAAAAAATTAAAAAAATAAAGAGGACAACAAATAATTAAGAATCGCTGAAAAAAATTTCAAAAAAAAATCGTTTTCATCGTTAAAGGTATTGTGATATCAAAATCTGATTTTGACTTTTTTACAAAAGTCAAGATCTGATCTTGACAAAGTCAAGATCAGATCTTGACTTTTGTAAAAAAGTTAAAATCAGATTCTGAAAACTTTTTTTTTAATAAAAAATTTAATATCACAATAACTTTTTTAATATCGTAAAAACTTTTTCTTAATAAAAATTGTTAATATCGCCGTAACTATCATGCTTTCTTAATATCAAAGTTAATATCGCCGTAACTTTTTTACTATCGTAATAAAAAAAGTCAAGATCAGGATCAGATTCTGATATCACATAAACTTTTTTACTATCGTAATAAAAAAAGTCAAAATCAGATTCTGATATCACATAAACTTTTTTACTATCGTAATAAAAAAAGTCAAGATCAGGCTCATAATATTGTTAATATCACGGTACCACTCATAATATCGTTAATATCACATTAGCACTCATAATCAAAAAAGAAAAAAGTGCTCAGAAAAATCTGAAAAAAAAAAAAAAATAAAATAAAAGAACACAACTAGAGTAAGGATCGCTGAGAAGGAAAAAAATCAAAAAAATCATTTTCATGATCAATTGGTACCGTGATATTAGCGTCAGATCTTGACTTTTTTACAAAAAGTCAAGATTAGATCTGGAATGGGCGGTCCAGATCCATCCGCACGTCCGCACTAAAAAATTGTATCCGCACGTGATCCTCACTATATATATATATATATATATATATATATATATATATATATATATATATATATATATATATATATATATATATTTTAAGAACCCTGTTAAGTGCGGGAACTGCGAGAACTCCAATTTTGCACTAAAAAACACGCATGTTCATATAAAAAATGTATGTTTTCTTACATACACTTTAATACACATACCTGCGTAACATACATGTTCATATAAAACCTTGTTAAGTGCAACATATCGATGCAAAATGGTTTTATATGAACATGTATGTTACGCAAGTATTTGTATTAAGGTGTATGTAAGAAAACATACATGTTTTATATGAACATGCATGTTTTCTAATGCAAAATCGGAGTTTTCGCAGTTCCCGCACTTAACAGGGTTCTGAAAATAAAGCCCCCTATATATATATATATATATATATATATATATATATATATATATATATATATATATATATATATATATATATATATATATATATATATATATTCCAGTGTCATTTCTAGGTGTCACGTTGCAAGTGGGAGTTACTGGTGTTAACCTCATTTGGTGACATCCAAGAGTGACTATGGGTGATACCAGGTGATATACATACGGTGACCAAAGATGTTTCAAATGTCATGCAAATGGTGACTAACGGTGATATGGGTGTCATGCAAACGGTGACTCATGTAAAAAAAATAAATTAGCCCGCAAAAATGGCTTTGATTAAAATAGATTCGGTGATTAGCATTAATAAATGACATGAGATTTTACGAAGTATTACATAATATATGTGGTTTTTATACTTTTTAAATGTAACGAGCTTTTTCGAGTGGAATTCAAAATTATCTAATATTTTAATTTTAGTTGGTTTAAAAAACACATTATTACAAATAATTCAAGTTTTTCGAGTCGAGCTCGAATTTAATTCAAAATTTCTCGAAAAAAGCTTGAGCTCCTCTCTTGAAAGCTCATCGAGGTATCGAACCGAGCTCGAGCCGAACAAAATACAATCGAGTCAAGTCAGCTTTGCCAAAGTTCGATTCAATTCGACCCGCTCCACCCCGAAACATATATATATATATATATATATATATATATATATATATATATATATATATATATATATATATATATATATATATATATATATATATATACACTAAACGAATACCCGTGCATAGCAACGGTTCCTAGCGGCAGATAATTAACGATTTGTGATATTGTGGTGAGTGTTTTGTGTAGCATTCAAAATAGAACGTGAACATATCATAATGTAATTGCAAACGGTTGTACTACACGATAACTAAAGTCTAAGAAAAATTCTTAACATCTATCAAACAACATATAAAAACATTTATAGTTGCGATATTGTGATAAGTGTTTCGTGTAATGTTTAACATGAACATGAAAATATCAAAATAAACTAAAACAATAATAAAAAAAAATTGTAATATATTGTCTAATAGGGGTATGCTACATCTACAAAAAATCCTCACCCACTCGCTGACGTGTCAGCGGGTGATTGAATTTTATTGGGATCCACAAAAGACTAATCACCCAGACACGTCAGTGAGTGAGAGTTTTTTGTGAGAATTTTATGTGGATGTAGCAAAATTATTTACATGTTCATAAAAGGCCATGCCTTTTTCTTTTTATTTTACTATATACTTCGATGCAAGAAAATATTTTTTTATCAACAATGTTTTTCGTTAAGTTAAGTTAGCAACAATGGTTTTCTTTTTGACGGGTATCCTGAAATAAAATTTTCCCGTAAATTATGTATTTTAGTTTATTATGTTCTTTTTGACAATAAATTTACAAATATCAAGAATTTCGTATAGCCCGTGCCCGTTCGGGCTTGAACCCGTTGGCCCGTGCAAGTTCGGGCTCGAGCCCGTTTGGCCCGCGCCCGTTCGGGCTCATACCCATTTGACCCGTTGCTCGTTCGGGCTAGAATATTTGTATAATGTGCTTTATTATTTGGTTGTACAATATACTTGATAATTTGTTGTACACTATCTTTCTTGTCTTTTACGTCTGAATTAAAGTGTTATAAATCATGCTTAATTTCTTGTAAGTTTTAAAATTTTAGAGTGAGAGTCATCCATGTAGTATAGATTTGAAAGTTGTAGTATAGATTTGAAAGTTTCAACTTTCAAAATTTTCAACTTTTTAAGATTCGGAGATTTTCAACTTTTCAAATATATATATACAAAAATTTGATATGTTTAAAATGTTTAATTTTTCAAAAATTTTCAATTCAAAACTGAAATTATTCTGTTCAAATTTTCAAAATTGCAAAATTTCAAATGTTCAAATTTCAAAACTGAAATTATTATGTTCAAAGTTCCAACTTTTACTTAGCTTTAACGAATTACATTTAGCCAATAATAGTAAGTCTTTTAGAACATATTACTATGACTAAGATTTGAAAGAAAGTTTGCATGATTCAAGTTGCGACCCAATGCTTTTATGAAAGATAATTTGACAGAAAAAGCTATTAATACTATCACTCATTGTTATATATACTATTGCATTCAAAAAACTTTTAATATAAATAGAATTCTAAATTCAAAAAACTTTTAATATTATCACTCATAGTAAATCTTGTTCCTTTTTTCCCTTTTATTATTCTCATTTCCCAAAGTTTGGATTCATTTGGGTTAGTCAAAAGGGACTGACAGTCTGACACTATCACATGTAAACATGCCTCGAGGCTCGAACCCATTAAAAGTAACAAAATTTTCATGACATATTGGTCCATAACTAACCCAATTTCAAAAATTCAAGATTTCCCAAAATTTAAATTTTATTTTCGATACATTCAAGCAATCTTCAAAAAAATATTAAGTTTCAATACGTAATTGGTTAATCTTTCATGAAATTCATAAGTTTTAAAAAAAAATCATATTTGAATACCTTAAATTCAAATTTTGAAAAGTTGAATAAATGCAACTTTTAAATTTACGCAATATAACTATCAAAATTTTCAAATTTCAACAAATTAATAAGAAACCAAATACAATAAAATTAAAAAAAAAATTAAAACAAAGTTGATAACCTACAAAACAAATTTACCATCTATATACAACTTAAAACAAAATTTAAATGTACACCTAATATTTACGCAACAAAGTTTTAATATTTCAACAAACCACTAACCCAAAAAAAAAAATAATAATAATAAAAAAAAAAATCCAACACTTCGTAAAAAAAAGTAACCAATTACAACAAAATTAAATAAAATTACTCACAAATAAAATAATAAAGAAATTGACACAATTACAAATAATTTTTATTAAAAACCTAGTATCAATAGGCGGCAACAACAAAACCCGATGTCGGCAGCGGAGGACCCGGCGAGGCAGAAGCGGCAGATCTGAAACATTGTCGAAATATATGAAAAAAAAAAATCAGATTTACAAATACAATATATATTTGTATACAAATTAACTTTCAAAAAGTGCATAGATCTTGAATGAAAAAATGCAAAAAACCTTCGAATCATGGGACGTTTTGGTGGTGGGGGTTGGTTCCGGTAGTGTTGCGGGTTATGGTGGTGATGTGTTTTGGTGTTGGGACATCGGCGGTTCTGGCACATCAGCGGCTGCATCGGTTTCCGGCGACAGTTAATATTTCCGGCGCCGAATCTGAAAAAAAAATTATAACAAAATCTAAGTTAGAAAAAAACTTTTGAAAACCTGCCAAATCATATAGATCTACTAAAAAAAGTCAACAAATTATATAAATCAACTAAAAATCTCAACAAATCATATAGATCTAATAAAAATCTCAAAGAAAACCTCAAAAAACATAAAAATTCGTTAATGGTGGCGGGCTGGAGTGTCGAATCGTTGGTTGTGTTGGTTGATGGTCGAATGATGGTGGTTGAGATAGGATAGCAGTAAGTTTAGTGTGCTTTTTATTTCCTATTTGTATTTTTGTAAAGATGAACTCAGGTTAGGTTGTTTTTAAGTAGAGAGAAGGTGAGTGTGGTTTTTTTTTATTGTGGGTATGTGTGTGTTTTATGGGAGTAATAAAAGTGGCTCCGTATTTTTTAGGTTTGTTGGTTTGTCTGACATTTTTTTGGAATGGATATTGGTTTGGAGTGTGTAAATTTAAGTTCGGGATATGGCTCGGGTGTCTGAATCTTAAAGTTGTAGGTTTGGATATTGCATGGATAAGGACAAGGGCAAAATAGGGAATACATTAATTTCAATTTTTCACTTATTGACTTGTTGACCAAATCTCCATTATATATATATATATATATATATATATATATATATATATATATATATATATATATATATATATATATATATATATAATCAGTGTTATTCATATATTATTATCAATGTTGCTAAAATCGTGAGTCGGTAGTGAAGCGGTTGAAGGACTTGTAGCAATTAATAACCGATTACAAGGCTGATTACCTTGTGAAAATCAACAAGGTAAAAGGCCGTGCACCTTGTAATCGTCGATTACAAGGCCGAGTTGACCGATTTTTGCAACATTGATTATTATGTTCGTATTTACGTAGTAATAAAAAGATGATTCTCGTATTTTTGTAGTTTTGTATCTTTGCAAGATTAAGTGTGACTAAAACACTTTTTATGTGTCAATATTTATAAAAGAAGTTTTGATCTTTTATGGGATGGTTTATCATTATTTATGTTAATTTTGAAAACTTATCAAAGCTAGTATTTAATTATTAATGGTTTTAATTCTTCACATTTTTGCATATAATCATATTGCTAAAATATGGTGTAAAATATTAATAAACGGAGAAAAACGTGTATTTAGTGGAGCATTGCGCCCAAAAAGATGCCTCGATAAGATCTCCAACGGGATCAGAGCGGGTTTGGGGAGCATCTCGCCCCAATGGGGCTCCCCGATAAGATCCCCAATGGGGATTGGGCGGGTTTGTGGCATGGTTTGCTAATCAGGTGTGGGGACGGGAATGGCCGCCCCGCCCAAAACCCGACCCATTGCATTGGATAGTCCAATGGTATATGTGGCATAAATTCACGAATTTAGTTTGCGTTGCAGGAGTGCCATTTATTTAGGAGGTTAATATAGGTTCTATACTGATGATACCATGGTGAAACTCTGGAACATTGTCGGGTATTAAGGAGTCGAGCTTTTAACGAGCTAATGAAGTTCAAACTCGTTTTTTATGAGTCAAGTTTAGAAATTATTGTGCTTGAGGCGAGTTTGAACAAAAAATAGTGCTCAATAAGTTTCACTTGATTCGGCTGGTTCACAACCTCATCTAGTTGTTTGAGTCACCACTAAATAGCATTTTATCAGTTTTATCCATTTTTAATCCCGCATCGGTTGATTGAACCTTTTAGAGTAGGGTGGGATCATTATAAATTGAAGTGCCAAGTTTACATATGAAGCATACATTTCAAGCTTTTTTAAATTGTTAAGGTTTACAATCGTTAGTTTAATTTTCAACAGTTTCTTTTATTAAAGACTTCATTTATAATAAATGAAGGTCTTTGGTAAAGACACCGGATCCTTTGCAAAGTGAGAAAAATTAAAAGTGTAGAAAGTCATTCATAGTGTGACACGTGTCCCCCACTTTAAATTATACATAAAATCAGCCCAGGGGTAATTTGGTCTTTTGACCCGTTTTTTCTTTTCCACCTCAATTTTCAAACGCATATATCTCTTAAAACGACAAACTTTTAGAAAAAACCGATTTCACCATAATTTTTAAATTCTCTTTAATTTGGTATAAATCTTTTTAATTTTTTCGAAACATTTTTTTTGACATATTTATTGGGTCATGATTTTCTTGATATTTTTTGTGGAAAACTAGAAGGGGGGTTGAATAGTTTTCCCCTCTTTTTCGTTTATAAAAAGTTTGTTTCAAAATGTTGATTCGAATTTATTCAATTGTTTGTTTGAAAAACCTTCAATTAGAGTTTAGTATGAAAACAACATATAATCAATATGATCAATTATATATATGAGCTTTTGGATTAGTTTTCCAAATTTAGTTTTATGAATGGAGCTTCGGTTGATCTTTATGTGAATACGTTTTCCTTTTAAAATCTTAAAACGTTTTGTATCAAATTATCTATCAAGTTAAACTCAATATGAGAAGTGTGAATAATAATCTATTAGACCATATCATATAATTATACACACAATCACAATATTAACTCGTAACTATAACACAATTAATCATCATGACAATATAAGCAACTATCAACACATATTTGCAAGCATAGATATAAAGCGATAAGTGCAAGAATAAATGTAAAGAGATAAGAGAAAGGAAATGCAAACCGGACACGATGATTTATAGTGGTTCGGCTACAAGGACACCTTCCTTGCCCTACTCCACTCCCCGAGTCACCTACTCGAGAGTTTTCTTCACTACTCAACAAGCTCTCTTCTGGCGGAGAAAACCTTACACAACTTTTGCTTACACCAATTAACGACACTAAGCTAAATGTCGAGTTCTAATAGTAGCTAGAACCAATCTCACAACTTCAATCACTACACAACTTCTACACGATTTCTTCACGACTTCACAACTTCTTCACTACTTCACAACTTCTTCTATACTCCACTACATATTCACACATCTACTTCTTCACAACTACATGACTTCTTCACACTATTACTTCTTCCCACTACTTCTTACTCACTCATTAACTCACTACTAAGTAAGATCATCTTGATCTACTTATTACATATACATAACTCAAAACTTCACATAAACACTAACTAGACCCTAATACATCTTTGGCTTTATGATAGAGAGGATTCTTCTCTTGCACTTTGAGTGGTGAAGGATTAGATCACTTGAAACAAAGACTTATAATCTTATGATCAAAGGATTTAGAAAGATGTTTTGAAAGGATTGGGACTGAAAATTTTCGTGCAAAAGGTGAGGAAAAATTGTAGAAATGAACCAGTATTTATAAGCAAGAATTTCTGACAATTGGAGCGTGTCGGTCCCCTTAATTATTAAGGGGGGCCGCCCAGACGAAAACGGCAGTTTTCTTGTCTTTTTTTTAGGAAGGTTTATCTAGTGAAATTTTAACTGTTTTTGGCTAAAAATTTGAATTAATATATTTATTATGAATTAAACATTTTCCTTTATATACCAAAAGTGTTTTTCAAAATATATAAGATGTTTATAACATTTTATAAAAATTGTAGTGTCTAAATAAAATCCCTTTGATCATAAAATGTATTAGACATTTGTTTGTACATACCTTAAGTGATTGTTGAAGCATACTTGAGACGTTAAGATGTCGAGGCTTGTTGACGTATGAATGCATAGATGAATTGTGATCACAAGTAACTTATGCACTTTACGTTATATGTTGTAACTTACATCTTTGTCATCATCAAAACATGAAGAGGATGTTTAGATTAAATATCGTAATATCCATTCCAACATTTTTGCTATTTTCGACCATATTTTTTACCTTAAAAATTGCCTAATTATAATATACTTAAAACACGAAAGTTGTAGATTTTGATTCACTCTTTACCCAGAAATTTGAATCACTCAAATCCGATATGATATGAGTGAGATATCGCACATTAAAGATGACGTTTTAGTCATATTTGTTGCATACAACGTTTTTGATGAAATATTTAGCTTAGATTTTTTGTCTTAAAATTGAGTTAAATGCACTTATTTTTGTCCCACAACGCATTATTAATAATTTTGTTAATGTAACATTCAAAAAGTGGTGTTTTTTAATCATTATTATTTTAAAATATACATTTAGTTCATCAGTTAGGTTATTAGGTTAATCAGTTAGATTATGTTTTGTTCATCAGTTAAGTTATAGGTTATAGGTTCATCAGTTAGACATTTTGTTTATCAGTTACTTTGGTTCATTAATTTCAGGTTTATCAATTTTTTCAGATTCATCAATTTCAGGTTCATCAAATTTGATCAAATGTTTGGGTTCATCAATTTTTTCAGGTTCATAAAATTTCAGATTCATCAATTTTAGGTTCATCAATATTTTCAGGTTCATCAATTTCAGGTTCATCAAATTTGATCAAATGTTTGGGTTCATCAAATTGATCACAATTCTTTTCAGGTTCATCAAATTTCAGGTTCATCAATTTTTTCAGGTTCATCAATTTGATCAAATGTTTGGGTTCATCAATTCCATTTAACAAAACAAACTGATAGTTTTGTTAAATTGAAAACAACTTGACCAATTAGTGCATTTAAATGTATTTTTATATGAAAAATCTCTTTTAGTCATTTTATCAAATACTTTGTATGCACTAAATATGACTAATACGTCATTTTTAACGCGCGATATCTCACTCATATCATATCGGATTTGAGTGATTCAAATTTCTGGGTAAAGAATGGCCAAGAAGCTACAACTTTCGTGTTTTAAATTTTGCAAAATTCGGCATTTAAACTAGACAAAATTAGAGCCGAAAATGCTAAAATTTTCAAGAAAATCATGACCCAATTAATATGTCAAAAAAAAAGTTTCGAAAGAATTAAAAAGATTTATACCAAATTAAAGATGATTAAATTTTAAAAATTATGGTGAAATCGGTTTTTTGTAAAAGCTTGTTGTTTGAAAGTTATTTGCATTTGAAATTTAAGGTGAAATTAAAAAAATAGGTTAAATGACCAAAATGCCCTCTAACCAAAAATATTAAAGAAAAAGGGAGGGAGTGGGTGAGGAACACATGACACTAGTTTAGTAGCTAGAAACACTTTTTAGGCTTTTTAATTTTTGATCCCTTTCTATGGGATCGCAACTCCTTTGATAAGTGCAACTGTTATATTGTAACTAGCATTTACAAGAATTAGTTGAAGACTTTGTGGCACAATAAATTTGATTGCAATTAAGGGTGCGTTTGGTACCCATTTATGTGAATCAACTATCACTATGAAAGTGATAGTTGGTGTTTGTTTAGGGTGCATGGGCCCACAACTATAACTATAAAAGTCCATCATTTTTCATACTTCATATATGGCTAGAGAGTGGGGAATAGAACTTTCATAGTTGAGTACTATCAAACTCATACCCATTGTCATTCCTCCCAGCATATCAAACGCACCCTAAATTTAAGACTGGATAAAGGAACTACTCCCATCCTCGTTCTTGTTCATTACTTAAAAAAAGCTCTTGTTGAACAAGAGTCTCATGCTTTGAATTTGAGTTATTAATGTTGGCCTGTTATTTTCTTTACTTTTTAACACATCATAATATATTCTAAAAATGAACTTGAGTACTGTAGCAACAGTACCCACGCAAAATTCATGTTTGCCCCATTTTAGCCCCTGAGGTTAGTGACCAATTACGAAGTTAGTCCTTAACGGCCGTTATCTAACAGTTGTCGATTAAATTTGCAACGTACCAATAACTTTAGGGGCTGTTTCTGTGCAAATATTAAGCAGAAACAGCCCTTACAGTTAAATTTTATTTTCACCGTTAGTCTCTAAGGACTAACTTTGCAACAAACCGTTACTTTCAAGGACTAAAAAAGAAAATATCGTTACTACAGTAACAAACAGTGTCTAACAGTGGTTGCTACAGTAAAAAAAAGTTGGGAATAGTAAGTTTACTGTTACTAAGGAATTTACATAAATGGACCCTCAGGTTAGTTGTAAATTGTACCGTTAGTCCCCCATTAGCGATCTTTGCAAATTAAGTCCTTAATAACAGTTATTTATTTTTTTCGAGTTTAGTTTAAACACAACATTCCCGTAGCAACGCGCGGGTGCCCCACTGGTTTATATACAAAGTTGGACTTATTCCATATGTAAATGTGTTAAAAGTTTAAGATACTAATGGGCAAGGTATTATAACAATATAGCATTTATCAAGAAAGCATCTATATCCTCTTTTAACTATATAACATAAGGTGATAAGGGTCTTTCTGTCGTCAAGAAAGCATCTATATCCTCTTTTAGCTGTTCTAATTAAGGTTGTTGCACCCATGATTGTGTTTGTCATGAATGGCGTGTCCCTCACAAATCCAATTGCTAGTTCAACCGGACACATTCCATGTTTCTTTGCTATCTTTACTTATTTTGCTGTTGCTTCCTGAAATACAAGTTTAGCAGATGGTCAAACAAATCCCATTGACTAATTCGAAATTCTATTGCAAGAACAAGCATAAGTTACTAAAAAAGAACTGAGCCCATGCGTTACGTTTAGAGTCGTTATCTCTAATACGGGGCAATTCTATATTTATCTAACTTAAACATGATAATGCCATATTTACAATATGACAATGCAATATTTACCTAAAATATGCTTTAACTGCATTGTAAATCATGCATTTAAAACTTTTATTTTTAGTATATATGATATTTTCATATTTAGATTGGGTAAATATGAAACTATCTCTAATGCTATAAATCATGACGTATTCGATCAACTTTTCATGATTGACTATTAGAGACGTAATCGGTGATTTTCCTTTGATCAAATTTGATAAGATATAGAAACTTCATAAACAGGACAAAATAGCAACAGCTGGGATAGAAAAGTGGAAAGGTACAAGTCAAACGACATTTTTTTCTTGGTAAAAGAGAGACTTATCTCCACCACCCATCTTCCCTCTATCTTTATTTGATCTAATTGATAAGATTAATCCAACAATTTAAAAAAGGGAGGTGATTTGTACACCATTTCTTTTTGCCATCCATCACTAAATTATACATAGCGGTGTTGTACTGTATGCATCACTAGTGTAATTTAGTGATGTATAGCCAAAAATAAATTATGCACAAATCATTTCCCTTTAAAAAACTTACTTTCATCATTTTTTTTTCAAATATTAATATCTTTCAAACCGTTAATCGTTAAGCGAAAAAAAATATATACCGTTACGACGAGCATTTAATTATCTTTCTATAGATAGGCTATTTGATATATTTTCGACAATTTTTTTTTCACGTTTTTTTTCGTAGCCGAAAAAATCATATATGATATTAAATATCATATCATATATGATATGTAATATATACTACCTCCGTCCCATAATAGTTGTCCACTTTAATTTTTTTGAGTCTTTCTAGTTCAACTTTGATTATAAATATTTTTATTTGTATAATATAATATTTGATGAAAAATATATGAATAGATTGGTTTTAAATATATTTTTATTTTGTATAATTTTCATTAAGTATTATATAACACAAATAAAAATATTAATGGTCAAAGTTGAACAAGAAAGACTCAAAAAAGTCAAAGTGAACAATTATTATGGGACGGAGGGAGTATCATATATAATATGTAATATCATATATGATATGATATGTAATATCATATATGATTTTTTCGGCCACGAAAAAAACAAAATTTGTCGAAAATATATCAAATAGCCTATCTATAGAAAGATAATTAAATGCTCGTCGCGATGGTGTAACTATTTTCACTTAATGATTAACGGTTTAAAAGATATTTAAATTATAAAAAATGAGTAAAATATTAAAATACTTTTAATCTCAACCATTGATTTTTTTTAGATGGATGGTGAGAATGAGTCCCTTAGTATGTGAGGAATGTTTGGTTTTTTAAATAACTCGATTTTTTTTTCTATTCTATTATTTTTGAATTTGGTAATCCTTCCTCGTTTAATACATTAGAAAAGGTAGTTCCACCTTATATATCTCAAATAATTTCGGGACAAATTTAGTGAGGTAACACATTTCTCTCCAAATATATGTAATCTATACTATACTAAATATAAACAAACTACATAATTGTTTAAAACTTTAAACATAGCAAATGAGTAATTGTCTTTTATATTTACTTATAAAAGACAATTTATTAAATCCTTAACTACAATTTATACTGCAAAACTTTTTTCACTCTCATTTACCGATACGCATAAATACAAATAAAAGAATTACACACACAAAATTACGCTATTAAATATTTATACCTCGTCACTACTATTTGCGGGTAATCGTCTAGTAAAATAAAAGAACATACAAAGAAACAATCAAATCTTGATGGATTTTTAAGTGGGCCAATCAGAAAGCTCGATTTTGCCATATAAAATAAATAAAGTTATTCCATTGGCTAATAGAAAGTCAAAATTGAAATGGTTTTGTCAAACGCATCTAACTTTCATCATCTAACTTTCATCCGGCAAAAAATATGTATTAAAATACATGTGTCGATTTTGTAATAAAAAGTAAAAAAAAAAAAAAAAAATGAATGAGTAATTAATAAAACTTTAGTCGTTAAATTTTAAATAAATTATATGGATTTAAGTAACTTATCATATTTTATGTTTTTAATAACTTAATAAATTTTAGTTGTTAAATTTTAAATATAATGTATGTCAAAACACATTAAGTAAAACTAGCAGGGTACCCGTGCGTACGCATAAATACAAATAAAAGAATTACACACACAAAATTACGCTATTAAATATTTATACCTCGTCACTACTATTTGCGGTAATCGTCTAGTAAAATAAAAGAACATACAAAGAGACAATCAAATCTTGATGGATTTTTAAGTGGGCCAATCAGAAAGCTCGATTTTGCCATATAAAATAAATAAAGTTATTCCATTCGCTAATAGAAAGTCAAAATTGAAATGATTTTGTCAAACGCATCTAACTTTCATCATCTAACTTTCATCCGGCAAAAAATATGTATTAAAATACATGTGTCAATTTTGTAAAAAAAAAAAAAAAAAAAAAAAAAAAAAAAAAAAAAAGAAAAAAAAAAAAGGAATGAGTAATTAATAAAACTTTAGTTGTTAAATTTTAAATAAATTATATGGATTTAAGTAACTTATCATATTTTATGTTTTTAATAACTTAATAAATTTTAGTTGTTAAATTTTAAATATAATGTATGTCAAAACACATTAAGTAAAACTAGCAGGGTACCCGCGCGTTGCGGCGGTGGGTACCCTCTAAATAAAATTTTATGCGAGTAATGTATCTGATTATATGTTCTTCGTGATGATTGATGATAATATTATGGAGGCCGCCTGAACCGGACAAAACCAACAAAAATCGGAAAACGTTTGGGAAAGTGATTCGTTGTACGATCCAGTTTTAAAAATCATGTATACAAGATAAAAAGAAAGTTATATTAAATGTATGAAGTTTTTTTTTATGTTAGATTAGCTTGTACAATAAACATATTAACATGTACCTTTTATGTAGAGGGTATTTTTTTTACAACATTAAATAGGGGGTTGAAAAGTGAAATGGTTGAACATTTACTGTATTAGATAGTTGTACTAATAGCTTAGCTAATTGTATTTATTTAAAAATCTATTTTTGGTAATCTTAAAAATTTAATATGAAAAAAGGTCTAAGATGTATTATAAGTAGTATAGATAGATTATGCCAAAGCATCGTGCGTGAACGAAGGTCTGTAAATAGTTGTTTTTAGTGAAGTAAAATATGCAATAATACTTCTTAAGATGTTCTTATTAGGGGATTGACAATGCATCTCTCACCCCATCACCCTTCACTCACAAACAATCAATCCCCTTATGCCACATCACCCTCCCACTTTTCCCTTCACTCACTCACTTTTTGTTGGCATCACACCCCTCACCCTTCACTCACTTTTTTTTTTTCTTTTTTCTTTTTTCTTTTTTAAATTCTATTAAAATTTATTAAAAACTAAAATTCATTAAAATTAAATAAACTTTACATAATTTTATTAAAAGTCTAAAATTCCATTAAAACTTAAAAAACGTTACATAATATTATTAAAACTATAAAACTAAACTCCTACAACATGGCCACCCGTATTGTGCGCATATTTGGCGTTTCTTGTTGATGACGAATTCCTTAAAAGCCTCGTCTGGGATATTGTCGTGCGGTTCCATAACGAACCTCATGTCACGATTCATCACCTCCCCTTCAAGAAATTTGAAATACTCGTCGTCTTTTTTCTTTTGCACCTCCAATTGCTGCTGCATTAAACTTCTCTTTTCGGCCGTGTAACTTGCAAGGGTATCACGCATCGAGCTTCGGCTAGAATCTTCAGAAATCGTCTTTTTTTTTTTTGCCTTTCGATTGACGTGATGGAGTTGGGTTCTCGTTGAGGTTCGGTAAGTCACAGTCGAAATCTTCCACGGTTATTGGCGTCTCGCTTGTTGGCGTTTGAGCGCTACTTGACTCCGACGACTTTCTTTTCTTGCTCGATCCCGTGGATTCCGCACCCTAATTAACCAACGGTTGTTCTTGCCACTTTCGTTTGTAACAATTCGCAATTTCAGGTTAATTACCATTCCCGGAAAATTTCACTATTCACTTTTACTATTCATTTTTTTCCCGAAACTTTCCCGAAAGTTGATTTTTATTTGATTTTATCGAGTGATAAATCATTTCCATGGCAAATTAAAAGTTTAACTTTCATAAGCTCATTTTCGTGAAAGTTATTAAGGAATTACACGGAATTACACGTTTTAGGGTAAAACGTCAATCAGAAATTCTACGCACAACGAAATTCAACCCCGTCAGGTGACCCCACATCAGTAAAATATTTTACACACTCATGATTTATTTGAGAATTAATTGTGACTGAGAAAAATATGACCAAAAACTTCCCAGCAGGTCACCCATGCCTGTACTACTCTCGCATGAGCACGCTTAACCATTTGGGCGATTAACTGTGAGACCACAAAACGCGTTTCTAAGACTTTTTGAGTTTTCAACTTATTAGAAAAAGTCAACATATTCTTTCCCTCCTCCATTGACCAAAAATGATCCCTTGATGTTATAAGTCATTTCGTGATTTTTAGGCTTACGGTTTGATGTCTAAAAGACATTTAATACCAACCGACACTAGACTGAGCCCAGTCTAGACATTATAAGTCATTTTAAATCATTTTTATAACATTAGAAAAGTAACATTTTACTTTTCTCAATTTTACGCAATATTCAGCGTTTTACGCGAATTACGCGTTTTAGACCCGTGTTTCCAGTTTTTAGCAGGGTTTTAGCACCCGATGGAACCTACCACTCATTTTATATTTTATTATTGACTATATGGACATGTTTAACAATACTTTCAAATTCCATAATTTTACGACACCCGGTTTTACGTTTTGAGGCTTAATCATTTACGATTGGCATTTCCCGGAGTCAAAACTAACCAAGTATCTTGGATAATACCAAGCAAAGTCCACACCTTGTCCTCCAAGCCTTGTGAACCGCCATATGGGGGGGGGGGGGTTTCACACTAGGTGGCTTGATCTCAAGCTTAAAGGCCTTAAGATTAGTCCATGTGTTCACCTTGGCCTCCAAGGTTGGACTAGTCAACATTTGTAACCTCCTCAAGCTCCTATAAAACCCTCCCTTGCCCTTTGTTGCCGTCCACTTCCACACACACCAACACCAATCCATTTGCTAATTCTCTTCCAAGTTCTAAGCAAGATTCAAGTGCTAGTTCAAGGTAGAAACCCTAGATAGGTTATCATTCATCAAACACTTCCATAACCTTATATACTTGGTGATTTCTCTTGAGTTTAAATCCACTCATTTCACCTAAACCTTCATCATCCATCTTTCAAGAATACCAAGGGTAGAAAGATTGCATGAAGTGAAAAAGGGTTGAAGCAAGTCTATCAAAGTCCTATCCTTACATGTTAACTTCCTTTCATCTTTGAAAGCCAAAAGTTGTGAGCCAAACCCTAACTTGATTCTTGTTAAATAATCATGTTCATATTATTTACATGTTATTCTTGCTATATTATGTCTTGTAGTTATGTCCATGATGTATAAAAGTGAGCAAAACAAGTTATTGTTATTGATTGTTACAACAAGTTACTAAAACAAGTAAACTAGTGACTTTCTTGGTAAGACCTGATCAAAATGGTAAAAATATGATGTTGGATCATTACATATTACAGTAGAGGACTTAACAAGGAAACCATAGCAATTTGAACCACCCAAAACGAGTATACGAGTCAAAAGTTATGGCGATTTGAAATTACCAAAGATTTCCGGCAAAACTGCCAAATAGCTTCCTGATCAAATTTGGGTTTTGAAAGTCCCACTTCTGGTCCGATTCATCAAAAAGTTAAAACACGAAAGTTTTCCGGAACGACGTTTTCGTTCAGGAACAAAGAAGCTCGAGACCTAAAAATGCTTTCCGAGTGATAAAATTCTTCAAATTCTAAACAGCCCATTTTTAGGCGAAAGTCACTAGATTATGGTTATACTTTGAATGGAACAAGAGGTCTTATGACCTATAATCAAGACCACAAACATGACTAAAACCAAGGTTGAGTCTCATGACCTTGGAACAAGGACCAAAGGTCATGGCTAGGCCATGACGAAATGACCATAACAACTCACATAGGCGTAAACATGAAACAATGAGTTAGGCGATAACTTGAACAAACAATTTGGATCTACTTCACTTAAAAGGAAACCATGAGATTTTACCAAGAGAACATGGTCCTTTAAGGCTTATGAAGCTACCCCTAATAACAATCTTCATGTACAAATAAACTTTCCTAAGTTTATTCAAATATCGGACATGTAACCTTTCGGATCAAAACTTATATCTATATATTTCATCAACTACTACAATAGTAGGGAGCCTCATGTGAGGAGTTCATTATGTAAGCCGTCGAGTTGAGTTGTGGATTTACGAGTTAAAGTGTCCTGGCTCCTCGAACGCTTACTAACATGACTTCTGAATTATGTCGGCCCGAACGGTAGTGAACGATATACAAAACATACATGTTTCATGAATCATTTCTTTCAAAGACTTACATTATACATCATACCACATCATGGACTAAATGCAAGATATATATATAGGCACTACTTCATATTCTTTACTCCGATCCTAAGTCGCAACATTCGATTATAGGTTGCTCGTAGAAACCTTCGCGATTCGACCGTTACATTCATTACTTGCTATCTTACTTAAGGTGAGTTCATAGCCCCACTTTCCATTACTTAATTGTTTTACAATTCCTTGGGGGGAATACATGCTATCTCTAAAATCGAACACAATGCTTTCTACTGTATGTTATTCGACTATGTTTTATTATCACTAAGTAACATCCTTGCCAAACCAAGATCCCTTAGTATGAACCATTTAATCACTTGCGAGGGTTACTTGCAAGTGAGCGCGAATATTGTGAATAGGCCTATTGGGATTGACGAATCCCATTTGTTTTGATTAGTTCAAACAAATGCATTAATATTTGAGACATTAGGTATGACGGCAAAGTACCTACCGGGATAAACCTGCCAATCGATATTGGTACACGTTAACGTTTTGGTTTCATAAGCTTAGTGTATAATACACTTTATGGGCGTATAATAACGTAGCCTACCTGTTTTGTTTTCCAAACATTGGTGTGAGTCTACAGCTCACACTACGATTATTGTGTTCAAACGATTTACCTACAAACACTACGATTATGGTGTTCAAACGATTTAACTACCAACACATTGTGTTCAAACGATTTAACAAACTCTATGAATATCACTCAACCTTTGTGTTGACCTCTCAAGCATGTATTTCAGGTTCATGACGATCAAGGATGGCACGGAAGGACACGGATACTCAAGAGGGCTATAAATTTTATTATCATTCAAAACTCATTTATTATACATTGTAAACATGGAACCAATTGGGACCTCATTTTGAAATCTCTGATATTTATATAATTTGAATGATACACCTTTTAAAACGACTCAATTGGAGTTCGTTTTCTATTATTGTGACTATTGTGCCGTCGAGTAACACCCAGTTTGAATTCCGCTGCATCCATGAATTGGGGGTGTTACAGATTGGTACCAGAGCCATGGTTATAGAGAAATGGGTCTAATTGAGACCTAAACTATAACCACACATACAAGCAAAAACATTTTTATAGCCTTCCACTCTCTGTGTCTTCCATCCTCCAGACGATTATGAACTTAGTAAGCATGTTATGCTACACAAACATATTAGTATATTCATATATACCCATTTTGAGCATTTCCCCGAAGACATTTTTATGCTACACAAACATAATTGCATATTGATATATGTACCCTAAACATAATTGAGCATTTCCCCGTAAGCATTTTATGCTACATGAACACATATAAGTATATTGATATATACACACTAGGCATTTTATGCTACATGAACACATATAAGTATATTGATATATACTAGGCATTTTATGCTACATGAACACATATTTGTATATTGATATATACACACTAGGCATTTTATGCTACATGAACATATTAGTATATTGATATATAAACTCGGTTTATTTTCAATCATTTATCTAAACAATGGACTAAACATATCTGTGTATGCCTATTCTAAGGCATTTCGACACAGCCACACTCTCCCAATCATGTTCCTACTCCAACATTATATGTCCAAGACATTGTAACTGATTACAATGGTCTCATTCATTTTTCAAGACATTGTGAGATACAATGGTCTCATTCATTTTCCAAGACATTGTGAGATACAATGGTCTCATTCAGTTTTCAAGACATTGTGAGATACAATGGTCTCATTCATTTTCCAAGACATTGTATGATACAATGGTCTTAATCATTTCTCAAATGTTTTGAGTCACACAATGACTAACCTACTTCCTAGACATTGTGAATTACACAATGGTCTAACCTACTTCCGAGACATTGTGTTTTGTGCAAATGGTCTCTAGAATTATTCCATCACATCATCAATATCATTTCTTATGATATCAAAAACCCGTCACAATCTATCGATTTCAAAACAAGAAATATGAGATTTCTAAAGGACAAACTAATCCATCATCGACAAAAGCTGAACTTTCTATACATTCATCAAAGTTTTCTTATGAAACCTTCATTATTAAAAGTTCGTGATCCTGGCCAAGTATGTTCTATTTTAGAACTACTTAAAACTTCCTTTCCATATGTATCTACCCTTACTATCTTCTATGCAATGGAATATGAAAACATACGTTACAAGTCTTGTATGGACGGGACTTGCAACTTAAGGTTTGACATCGCCTTTGTTTAGTGAACAATTCCCAAAACCAACGGACATATCAAAAGTATACCTAGTTTAGGTATGTGAAAATTTTATCGAACCTTGGCTAAATATAGACTAGTCACCTATATTTAACCTAGGGACAGTGGAATATAGTCTGACTAACTATATTCGACTTAGAATTTTCAAATACTGAGAGTAGTTGTACTAGGGTTATGTTTAGGTTGATTTCCTACATGAACTCGATAAACCACCAGAATACATTAAAACAATCTAGAGACACGATAATGTCTTACCACTCAGCGAAATCTTAACACCTTATTTGTGTTACCTAATTTCATTCTTGAAATTTTTCATTTATGAGATAATCCGAACTACTATCTTGGGATAGTTATCAATTATTCTCTTCATCCTGTAGAAGTACCATCCTGTTTAGGATACCATTCCATCATAAACTTTTAAAATCTCTTAAGATTTTTAAAGCAAACTCAACATCTATACCTAAGAGTATTAATGTTAAGCATACACTACACACTTTTATTCATCAACATATCATAACATTATCTTCACAACCGTTGGAACCACAAGCTCATTTACAGATTTTGATGCACTTTTAAAGCTCAAATCATCCTTATTTACACCACAAGTACCCTCATCAGCTTTACAAGTTTGAATATTCATCTTGTACTTTTGGAACACCAGTATCATCTCATAATACACTACCTTGTAACTCACCGGCTAAGTATGAATGTTGTGTCGGGAATTCTTGAGTAGGATGATTTATAATGTCCTTATTTGAATGGATTGGGATGCCTTTTCATTTAAATAAAGAAATTATAAATCATCGAACCATACGTTTATATTCCTTTAGTTACATTGTTTGGGATGCCTCTCTATGTAAATAAAGAATTATAAACAAGTGGGCTTAATTATATCCGAAATAACATAAGTATGAAGTCAACCTACATTACATTGCTCGGGTATGGCTTGATACCTACATTACATTGCTCGGGTATGGCTTGATACCTACATTACATTGCTCGGGTATGGCTTGATACCTACATTACATTGCTCGGGTATGGCATGATACCTACATTTTATTCGCCACAAGAAATCCTATCTTTTCACCGACATCGCTTCAAACCATGACATAAACACTAGGTACAACAACCGATTACCTACTAGGCTATGATTGCAACAACTATCCCAATTTCCATTAGTACGAGATTTACTTTTGGTTTTCATAATGATAGTGCAATAACAAACAAACTCATTACGGGGCCATGTAACCATACGCATGCGCAGTCGTACCAAACTCATTGCGAAGCCATGTAGCCATATGCATGGGCAGCCGTACAATTCAAACAGGACTTGGTCCAACCACATGTTCAACGCTTATTCCATGATTCGATTCTTATATCAATTTCCATTTATTGGATTCCTATGTAAATTGCTATTGTTGTTCAACTGTTATATCAATTGCTATTGATACTTGACAACTATATCAATTTCCATTTTTAACTATATCAAGTTCTATTTGATATTCAACTACTATATCCATTCCTATTAATATTCGACTGCTATATCAATTTCCTTTGATATTCGACTATTACCATACCTTTCCTATATAAAAGGAAGCCTCATCCTACACCATACACTGAAATGACAAATCAAATTACATTACCGGAAATCCCAGACTTTGGTCCTCATAAGTAACCACACATCTTTATCGACACCACTCCAACATATGACACACATAGAACTTCGGGACGAAGTTCCCCGTAAGGGGTAGAGACTGTAACAATTCGCAATTTCAGGTTAATTACCATTCCCGGAAAATTTCACTATTCACTTTTACTATTCATTTTTTTCCCGAAACTTTCCCGAAAGTTGATTTTTATTTGATTTTATCGAGTGATAAATCATTTCCATGGCAAATTAAAAGTTTAACTTTCATAAGCTCATTTTCGTGAAAGTTATTAAGGAATTACACGGAATTACACGTTTTAGGGTAAAACGTCAATCAGAAATTCTACGCACAACGAAATTCAACCCCGTCAGGTGACCCCACATCAGTAAAATATTTTACACACTCATGATTTATTTGAGAATTAATTGTGACTGAGAAAAATATGACCAAAAACTTCCCAGCAGGTCACCCATGCCTGTACTACTCTCGCATGAGCACGCTTAACCATTTGGGCGATTAACCGTGAGACCACAAAACGCGTTTCTAAGACTTTTTGAGTTTTCAACTTATTAGAAAAAGTCAACATATTCTTTCCCTCCTCCATTGACCAAAAATGATCCCTTGATGTTATAAGTCATTTCGTGATTTTTAGGCTTACGGTTTGATGTCTAAAAGACATTTAATACCAACCGACACTAGACTGAGCCCAGTCTAGACATTATAAGTCATTTTAAATCATTTTTATAACATTAGAAAAGTAACATTTTACTTTTCTCAATTTTACGCAATATTCAGCGTTTTACGCGAATTACGCGTTTTAGACCCGTGTTTCCAGTTTTTAGCAGGGTTTTAGCACCCGATGGAACCTACCACTCATTTTATATTTTATTATGGACTATATGGACATGTTTAACAATACTTTCAAATTCCATAATTTTACGACACCCGGTTTTACGTTTTGAGGCTTAATCATTTACGATTGGCATTTCCCGGAGTCAAAACTAACCAAGTATCTTGGATAATACCAAGCAAAGTCCACACCTTGTCCTCCAAGCCTTGTGAACCGCCATATGGGGGGGGGTTTTCACACTAGGTGGCTTGATCTCAAGCTTAAAGGCCTTAAGATTAGTCCATGTGTTCACCTTGGCCTCCAAGGTTGGACTAGTCAACATTTGTAACCTCCTCAAGCTCCTATAAAACCCTCCCTTGCCCTTTGTTGCCATCCACTTCCACACACACCAACACCAATCCATTTGCTAATTCTCTTCCAAGTTCTAAGCAAGATTCAAGTGCTAGTTCAAGGTAGAAACCCTAGATAGGTTATCATTCATCAAACACTTCCATAACCTTATATACTTGGTGATTTCTCTTGAGTTTAAATCCACTCATTTCACCTAAACCTTCATCATCCATCTTTCAAGAATACCAAGGGTAGAAAGATTGCATGAAGTGAAAAAGGGTTGAAGCAAGTCTATCAAAGTCCTATCCTTACATGTTAACTTCCTTTCATCTTTGAAAGCCAAAAGTTGTGAGCCAAACCCTAACTTGATTCTTGTTAAATAATCATGTTCATATTATTTACATGTTATTCTTGCTATATTATGTCTTGTAGTTATGTCCATGATGTATAAAAGTGAGCAAAACAAGTTATTGTTATTGATTGTTACAACAAGTTACTAAAACAAGTAAACTAGTGACTTTCTTGGTAAGACCTGATCAAAATGGTAAAAATATGATGTTGGATCATTACATATTACAGTAGAGGACTTAACAAGGAAACCATAGCAATTTGAACCACCCAAAACGAGTATACGAGTCAAAAGTTATGGCGATTTGAAATTACCAAAGATTTCCGGCAAAACTGCCAAATAGCTTCCTGATCAAATTTGGGTTTTGAAAGTCCCACTTCTGGTCCGATTCATCAAAAAGTTAAAACACGAAAGTTGTCCGGAACGACGTTTTCGTTCAGGAACAAAGAAGCTCGAGACCTAAAAATGCTTTCCGAGTGATAAAATTCTTCAAATTCTAAACAGCCCATTTTTAGGCGAAAGTCACTAGATTATGGTTATACTTTGAATGGAACAAGAGGTCTTATGACCTATAATCAAGACCACAAACATGACTAAAACCAAGGTTGAGTCTCATGACCTTGGAACAAGGACCAAAGGTCATGGCTAGGCCATGACGAAATGACCATAACAACTCACATAGGCGTAAACATGAAACAATGAGTTAGGCGATAACTTGAACAAACAATTTGGATCTACTTCACTTAAAAGGAAACCATGAGATTTTACCAAGAGAACATGGTCCTTTAAGGCTTATGAAGCTACCCCTAATAACAATCTTCATGTACAAATAAACTTTCCTAAGTTTATTCAAATATCGGACATGTAACCTTTCGGATCAAAACTTATATCTATATATTTCATCAACTACTACAATAGTAGGGAGCCTCATGTGAGGAGTTCATTATGTAAGCCGTCGAGTTGAGTTGTGGATTTACGAGTTAAAGTGTCCTGGCTCCTCGAACGCTTACTAACATGACTTCTGAATTATGTCGGCCCGAACGGTAGTGAACGATATACAAAACATACATGTTTCATGAATCATTTCTTTCAAAGACTTACATTATACATCATACCACATCATGGACTAAATGCAAGATATATATATAGGCACTACTTCATATTCTTTACTCCGATCCTAAGTCGCAACATTCGATTATAGGTTGCTCGTAGAAACCTTCGCGATTCGACCGTTACATTCATTACTTGCTATCTTACTTAAGGTGAGTTCATAGCCCCACTTTCCATTACTTAATTGTTTTACAATTCCTTGGGGGGAATACATGCTATCTCTAAAATCGAACACAATGCTTTCTACTGTATGTTATTCGACTATGTTTTATTATCACTAAGTAACATCCTTGCCAAACCAAGATCCCTTAGTATGAACCATTTAATCACTTGCGAGGGTTACTTGCAAGTGAGCGCGAATATTGTGAATAGGCCTATTGGGATTGACGAATCCCATTTGTTTTGATTAGTTCAAACAAATGCATTAATATTTGAGACATTAGGTATGACGGCAAAGTACCTACCGGGATAAACCTGCCAATCGATATTGGTACACGTTAACGTTTTGGTTTCATAAGCTTAGTGTATAATACACTTTATGGGCGTATAATAACGTAGCCTACCTGTTTTGTTTTCCAAACATTGGTGTGAGTCTACAGCTCACACTACGATTATTGTGTTCAAACGATTTACCTACAAACACTACGATTATGGTGTTCAAACGATTTAACTACCAACACACTGTGTTCAAACGATTTAACAAACTCTATGAATATCACTCAACCTTTGTGTTGACCTCTCAAGCATGTATTTCAGGTTCATGACGATCAAGGATGGCACGGAAGGACACGGATACTCAAGAGGGCTATAAATTTTATTATCATTCAAAACTCATTTATTATACATTGTAAACATGGAACCAATTGGGACCTCATTTTGAAATCTCTGATATTTATATAATTTGAATGATACACCTTTTAAAACGACTCAATTGGAGTTCGTTTTCTATTATTGTGACTATTGTGCCGTCGAGTAACACCCAGTTTGAATTCCGCTGCATCCATGAATTGGGGGTGTTACATCGTTGATCTTTGAGAATGTGCCACGGTTTGGTATGCGTGAAAGCTTTGTGATATTGTTTTTCAAAATCGAGTTGGGCTCTCTCATAAACTTGAAGATCGTCGCATCCACTTTCTTTCAAACGTTTCTACAAAAAAAAAAAAAAAAAAAAAAAAAAAAAGTATATATGAAACAAAAAAAAAACTGTATATTCGAAACAAAAAAAAACAATTATATATACGAAAAAAAAGTATATATTCGTAACAAAAAAAACAATTATATATACGAAACAAAAAAAAACAATTATATATAAGAAACAAAAAAAAAGTATATATTCAGAAAAAAAAACAATTATATATACGAAACAAAAAAAAAAATATACCGCTTGTATGTAGTAACCGTTGAACGCAGCGATCATTTGATGCATAGGAGTCCATTTCGAGTTCAATTGATGATAAGTGCGTTCGGTTCTCGGGACAAGGCTTTGAAAATGAATTAGAACTCGCCTCCAAAATCCCATCTTTGTTTGACGGTCGCCAATAACTTTGTCCACCGAAATTTTGATCCAAGACTTAGCTAACGCCTCTTCCTCATCGGGCGTCCAAATCTTACTTGGTTTTTTTTCCACTTTTAGGCCGCGGCACCTCTTCGACCTCATCGACTTGTTCCTCTTCTTCATCAATTGGTTGTGTCTCGGGTACCACATCAACATTGTCGAAATATTCGTCATCATCCTCTTCTTCATGAATGGGTAACGGTTCACTCACCCGCTCACGCCTTTTTTGTTGGTTATAACGTGGCTCATAAGGGTCAAAGTTACTAGGCATATGCGGTGGGGGTTGTTGGGTAAATTGATAATCAAACGGCTCAAAGTTTGTAGGAAGTTGTGGGATGGGTTGTTGGGTGTAGAAAAATGGTGGAGATTGCGGGTACATTTGTGGGCGGTAACCGGGTTGTGACGAAGATTCGTGACCAGTTTTTGATTGAACTCGAGGACGACTTGCGCCTCTCGATCCACTTCTTGATCCACGAACATTTTTTCTCGGATCTCTATTTTTTCTTGACTCCATTTTTTGTAGGCTTTTTTTTTTTTTTTTTTTTTTTTTTTTTTTTCAATTTTGGAACAACAATATATAGGAAACAAAATATATCCGTTAGTCCCATTAAATCCCCAACGTTCAAAAGTTGATTGCATAACGTCTATTTTCTTCACGGTAAAGTTCACCGCAAATCAACCTTGCCGTGCGGTGTGGAGGCACCGGCGGCGGTGTTCCCGCAGGGGGAGGGCACCGTGCCGTGCCTCCCCGCACCCACTGCCAAAGGCCTTAGTGTTGATGACACCGCTACAATTTGAATGAAATAAGAACTTTACATATTTTCAAAGCCACTCGTTTTGACTAAATTACATGCAAACAAATAAATAAATTGGAATTTTAAAAGCTTGACCCAGTAAAAGATTGACCATAACAAATGACATTACCGTAACAAAATATCCGGCAAATAAAATTTGATCATCAAAATACATTTAAAATTGTATTGTAGAGCCAGATACAATACAAGCAATTGCACCACATCTCCAACTATCAATGCAAAAACCTCATCAGCTTCTGGAAGATTGTAGTTTCTACCATGCCTAGCTCTTTTTCTAATTAAGAAGCTTAATTTTAAATCTCTCCTTGACATTGTTGGAGAAATGATCCCTGGCTATTTTAAACTTTCTAACCAAAGGATTGATGTCATCTAGCTAATAGCGTTTTTTAATCATACGTATGAGGACAGGGTTCACTTCACTTACTCGGTTAAATAATTCGAATTTTCACAATGTCACCGTTTGATATGATTAACAATATTCTCCCAAGTCCATGGTTTCTTAAGTTTTTTCCTACAGACATGTTGCTCATACACCAAAAATAGGACCAACACCATTTTATGTGGCTATCTTATGTAACCATTATACTCTCTTACATATATATATGTTGTAGATTTGTAGATTCGCTTCAAGAACTCAAGCTTCATCAATTTCATTTTCGCAACACCATGTCAACGGTAGCCCAAAACATTATTATATTTTTCTTAATTATTATCATGAATTTAGTCACCCTTTTGGTCTCTCAAGATAGGGTTCCAGATATTACGCACTATTATTGTGCTAATAGCGCAAATTTCACAAAAATCAGTGTGTACCAAAGGAATCTCGACAATGCTTTGTCGTCTCTCACATCTGATACTAGCATTAGGCACGGGTTCTACAACCGGTCTGTTGGTCAAAACCCCGATCAAGCCAATGCGATCGGGCTATGTAGAGGAGATTTTCAGCCAGACGAGTGTAGAAGGTGCATAAATGAAGCTAGAACACAACTAAGACAAAATTGTCCGAATCAAAAGGCTGCAATTTGGTTGTATGAAAGGTGCATGTTGAAATACTCTAATTCGACGATTTTGGGGGTTTTAGACACCCCCAGCAGTTTTCGATGGAACTTGGCTAATGATAACAACGCGTCAAACGTGGCTCAGTTTAACCAAGTGCTCCGCCGACTATTGGAGCAACTAAGAGATGATGCTTCAAGAGGTACTATACGAAAATATGCTTCTAATAATGAAAGTGGTCCTGGTTTTATCACAATCTATGCCCTTATGCAGTGTACACCAGATCTTTCTGAAACTAATTGTTACAATTGCTTGGATGAAGCAATTAGAGAAATCCCTAGATGTTGTGATAGTAAAATTGGAGCAAGAGTTTATTATTCTAGTTGCAATATGAGATATGAAGTTTATCTTTTTTACAATGTTACTGTGGCCCTTGAACTACCATCGCCACCGTCACCATCGGGTATATATCTACATTAGCCTCCATCTTATAGATATCATCAACATTATGCTCTAAGAATTTGTTCACTTTTTGTTTATATTGTGTAAAAATTTTAGGAAAAAGTAGTAACACAGCAACTGTAGTCATTGCCGTAAGCGTTAGTCTAGTGATACTAGCAGTTATTCTCCTTATGGTGTTTATAAGAATAAAAAGAAAGATCCAAATAAGTCCGCCAGGGAATTTAGGTGCGTAATCATTTTATTATTATTATTATTATTATTTTAAATCACTTCCATGATATAACATTGGGGTTAATTCGTTTGTTTAAAACTTGTGAAATGATTCTAGTTTACAATGATGGAGATATTGATGAAATTAGTACAGCGGAATCGTTGCAATATAGCTTTGGTATCATTAAAGAAGCAACGGATGACTTCTCGGAGAACAATAAGCTTGGTCAAGGCGGATTTGGTCTGGTTTATAAGGTAAACAATAAACTGCAAGAAAATAACAATTTGGTACGAAATATTAATAAAAACCAGGCTCTCTTTTTTTTTTTTCTTTTTTTTTTTTCTTTTTATTATTATTAATATTATTATTATTATTATTATTATTATTATTATTATTATTATTATTATTATTATTATTATTATTTTTATTTTTATTTTTTTAATAATAATTTTGGAACTAAATTTATAGGGTAAGTTACAAAATGGACATGAGATAGCAGTGAAGAGGTTGTCGCGGGATTCAGGTCAAGGCGACCTTGAATTCAAGAATGAGGTCTTGTTACTTGCAAGGCTGCAACACCGGAATTTGGTTCGGCTTCTTGGGTTTAGCTTAGAAGGATCCGAACGACTTTTGATGTATGAATTTGTGCAAAATGCAAGTTTGGATCAGTTTATATTCGGTAAGTTCATATAAATTATGATAAATTTGTAGTTATTCTATCTTACAATTAGAACATTACTCTTATTCAGATCCAGCAAAGCGTGCGACTCTTGATTGGGAAAGAAGATACCAAATAATAGTGGGTGTTGCGAGGGGACTTTTGTATCTACATGAAGATTCTCGACTAAAGATTATTCATCGAGATCTAAAAGCTAGTAATGTTTTGTTGGATGCCCAAATGCATGCAAAAATTGCAGATTTTGGCATGGCAAGGTTGTTCAAACCAGATGAAACCCATGGCAATACTAGTCGAATTGTTGGAACCTAGTAAGTCTCACTACCGAATACAGAGTTGTTTATGCAAATATTTGATTTTTATAGTCTCTATATATATTGCAACAAATGTAAAAATCATGTACTTCATACCAGTTTGTGGTCTATATATAATTTACATGTATTCTTATTGCCCTAGTGGATACATGGCACCGGAGTATGCAATGCATGGACAATTTTCAGTTAAATCCGACGTGTTCAGCTTTGGGGTACTTGTACTCGAAATTTTAACGGGTGAAAAGAACAGTAGTTTTCAAAATGGAATGATGATGGAGGATCTTCTTAGCCATGTAAGTTATAAAATAAGATTACTAGTATATCTTTTTCTTTTCTTTTTTTTGTTTTTGGTACTGATTTTTCATGTTGCAATATGTATTTAGGCATGGAAAAGTTGGAGAGATGGCAATGCATCAACTTTAATCGATCCAACACTGTGCACTACTTCAATACGTGATATGATGAGATGCATACACATTGGTCTCTTATGCGTTCAAGAAGATCTTAATGAAAGACCAACTATGGCTTCAGTCGTTATTATGCTTAGCAGCTTCTCTCTAACCCTCCCAGTCCCTTCAGAACCTGCAATTTTCATGCACACGAGTACAAATCCAGAAAAAACCCTATTTGAACAGTGCTCTTCAAGTACAAGTGATCCTAGCCGTTAGACGAATACTAGTTTCGCATAAGCTTTTATATACTCTGAAAAAATATAAATTTGAATATTTGTAGACAGTGTCTCTATTAAAGTTATGTGAGGTATCGCGCGTAGCGGAGACAGATACTTTATAAGTATAAGAGATAATTACCAAAATAGATCGTTGACTTTTTGACTAGTCACTTTGTACACTTTCAAATTTCACTTTCTAAAATTAGATCAGGGCAACTTAAAAAATGAGCAACCTTCATATATGTGCGACACGTGTCCTTAAAAGATTCTAGATTCTGTACTATACATTCCAAAATATTCTAGATTCTGTACTATATTAATAAAATATTCGACACGTGTCGCACATATATGAAGGTTGCTCAGTCGCCAAGTTGCCCTGATCCACCGGAGGAAAGTGATTTAAAAACATCTATTCAAAGAATGTGCTTTGGGCGACTGATCTATTTTGGTAATTATCCCTAAGTATAATTGTTGGCGAGTTATAGAGTTTACAAGCGAGAGCAAGTTTCCTATCTATAACCGAAATGATAGAATTGTGAAGAATAGGATGTTGATATCGGGCTTTTTATAGACGTGATACCGAGACTATAACATTATATATGGTGAGAATTTTAGACTGGAATAATATTAAATAATACTCCATCCGTTCTAAAAATATAGTCCACGTTAGATGCAAATAGAAACTGGTTTTTCTAACCGGAACCGGTTTAAAAAAAAAGGTTTTTTTTTTTAACCGAACCTGTTAGACTGGCTATATGTTTTGAACGCCGACCGGTTTTTTACCAGTTTAAAACCCGGTTTTATCTGGTTTTTTAAAATAACTGGTTTTAACTAGGGGTGGAAACGAGCCGAGCCGAGCCCGAGCCTGCCAGAGCTCGAGCTCGGCTCGTTTAAGTTTTAAAAGGCTCGAGCTCGAGCTCGGCTCGTTTCGAGCCTTAAACTTTAAGCTCGAGCTCGGCTCGTTGAATATTATATAGGCTCGGGCTCGGCTCGAGCTCGGCTCGTTTATACGATTTGGCCATGAAAAGTTAAAGCTTGGCTCGAGCTCGAGCTCGACTCGTAATATATCTTTATTGAGCTCGTTAATAAGCTCGAGCTCGGCTCGTATATAAGTTAAAATATCATATTTTTGTTTAGGCTCGTTTAGGCTCGCGAGCCCAAACGAGCTTTTTACGTAAAGCTCGAGCTCGAGCTCGATTAATAAACGAGCTGCAACTTAGGCTCGAGCTCGGGCTCGAGCTCGTTTAGGCTCGGCTCGTTCGAGCTTTTTACCGATTCGATCCCGAGCTTTTCACGAGCGGCTCGGCTCATTTCCACCCCTAGTTTTAACCCCCTCCTTTTTTAGATCTAGTGGCTTAGATTAAGTTGCAATTTGCACAAACTTTAAGCGGAGGGGTTATTTTGTAATTTTACATCCCAAATCACAGGGGTCTAAATGAATTTCTGTCATTTGTTACATATCACCTACAAATTCAACTTCATTTCTCTCTCAGACAAAAACTCACATGAACACGCATAAATACACCTCATCTTCTTCTCTTCGGTTATCAACAATCATCTCCGTCGTCTTTCCATCGTGACCTTCCTAATCTCCGTCGTTGACTTCGTTGACTGCGGCGTTGACGATTTATTGACGTTTTTCGATTCAATCTGATAAAAATTATAAATTTTTAACAATCTTTTGATGATGAATGCGTTGACGATTTAATTGGTACTTATTTCAACTAATTATTATTTTTTACTGTTTATAGGGTTTCTAATTTTGATTTATTATTTATTTTTATCTATTGTAAATGTTAGAACTTGTCAACATGTAAAGATGCTATATGATGTTCTATGAAATCGATTGGTTTAGATATGTTGCCTTTTAGTCTCGATTTTAGTTGAAATTAAGCGTCTAGTTAGTGTTTGATCTTAATATCTGGCGTTGGCTGCGACATCCGATTAGGAGATATTGATGTTTAATAAGTTTGTAAGAATATATTTGCCGGTGATAATTTTCAGCAAGGAATCAAGCTTAAGATCTTTCTAGCGTTTTTTTTTTTTTGTTTTTTTTTTTTTCTAGAATTGCAAAAATATGATATATGATGTTTAATAGACGATTATTTAAGTTTTGAATGAATATCTTTGCTCGTGAAAATTTTCAGCAATCAATAATCATTGATGCTTTGTTTTTACTCGCGTTCTATTTTTACTAGAGTTGCAAATGTAGGAGATATTGATGTTTTATAGACGATTGTTTATGTTTTGTAAGATATCTTCACACGTGAAGATTTTCAGCAAGGATTGATGCTATGGTCTTACTCGCTTTCTATTTATACTAGAGTTGCGAAACTAGGAGATATTGATGTTTTATAGACTTATTTAAGTTTTGTATGAATATCTTCGCGTGTGAAGATTTTTAGCAAGGATTGATGCTTTGATCTTACTCGCGTTCTATTTATACTAGAGTTACAAAAATGGGAGATATTGATTTTTTATAGACGATTATTTATCTTTTTTAAGAATATCTTCGCGCGTGAAGATTTTCAGCAAGGATTGATACTTTGGTCTTACTCGCATTCTATTTATACTAGAGTTGCAAAAATAGGAGATATTGATGTTTTATAGACGATTATTTATCTTTTTTAAGAATATCTTCGCGTGTGAAGATTTTCAGCATGTATATATTGAAGCAAATAAGTGATGATGTTCAGGTTGAAAGGTTGAAAACTAGACTCGTGCAGTTTTATAATTAACTGTTTGACACCAAGGAAGGAAAAATGGGATAACACATATGTTGGTGCGTTTGTTACTGAGGTATTGCTGAAGCCTGAAAAGCATGAGTTTTTACAGTTTGCATGATTAGTTACACACTGCTTATGTACAAGAGTACCTGCAAAGATGTGATACATTTAGATGAATTTATTCTTTGATTTATCTTTTTATGTATATGTATATGCGAGTCATAATTTGGGCACATTTGTGTATTATCTATGGTTTAGGTAGGTGAATAGGTTTAGTAGGGGCTATATGGTTTGTTTGTTTGTTTTTTTTTAATATATATATATATATATATATATATATATATATATATATATATATATATATATATATATATATATATATATATATATATATATATATATATATATAAATTGAGTTGTTGATTATTAGGAGACTTACTATATTTTGCATAGTGGAAATAGAGTGTTCAAATAGAATAAAGTAAAATTGTGCACTTCATGATTGGTTTATTAAATGATATTTGTTTATGTGGAAATTGTTATCTATTTCATCAATATTACAAATCTGCTTCTCTTAAATGTACACTTGAAGCTATTGTTGTTTGAGATCTGTGACTTTTTGAAGTTTGTAATCAGCTGTTTGAAATTTTAGCATGTTTTAGTCATAGGTTGGTGTACATTTGTGTATTATCTAGACTTAAGGAAGGAGGTTTATTTAGTGAGTATGCATTTTTTCGTGATTTGAGATCTTTGTTAGTGGAAGACCTTTCAAATTTTGTGTAGTGGAGGTAGGTTTGAGGAAATATAGTGTTTAGACACTTTTTTATGGCCGCGTCAGATTGGTTCATGTAACCTGATATTGATGTCCAACAATTTTAAAAAGTAATATTGTATATGTTTTCAGCGGCCAATTATAGTTAGCACTTTAAAAATATAGAGTATTATATATTGGTATAAAATTAGATGAATTTGAAATACATAGCAGGGATGTTATGTAGACGTCTAATAAGTGTCAAATATTCTTGTGGGAATCTGTCGTAAACATTATTGTTTGTCTGATTATAATTTTTTGCAATTGGTGACCAAGTTAGCTGTTCCAACCATATGTTTGGTCAATTACAGTCAATAGGTTACATTACTGTTTATCGTATTCTTTATAAGTTTTGATTGCTAACTGTTGATACATAACAGGTTGAGGTGATACCAAATGGCAGAGGTAGATGTCAAAATCCTGTTAATGGAGAAACAACCTGTGGCTCGTTACTTCATCAGTTGCAGGTGAGCTATGATTTTACATGATAGTTTTATACTAATTCTATAATTGGAGATTCTTTCTCTTTCGCTTTCACTCAGACAATCTTGGTTAGAAACTTAGAATTAACTACTACGTATTTAAGTGGTTGATAATGTTTATAGAAGTCAAACATTTTCTGGGATCCGTATTGACCATTGAGTAACTAATTCATATTAATGCAGAATGTTTGGGACGAGGTAGGTGAAGCCGATGAGGAGAGGGATAAGATGCTTCTTCAGATTGAGCACGAGTGCTTAGACGTATACAAGAGGAAAGTTGACCAAGCTGCAAAATCAAGGGCACGCCTTTTTCAGGCATTGGCCGATTCTAGACTTGAACTCTCAACTCTTCTTGCATCTCTTGGAGAGAAATCGTTTGTCCAAATCGTACGTAATTCACTTGTGACTTTCAGCTTTTTAAATTTTTTTCTGTAAATTTAGAAATGGACTGTTGGTAAGTATGATTCAGGATACCTAACCTTGTCTATTGTGGTTTGATATGTAGCCTGAGAAGACATCAAGAACCATCAATCAACAGCTTGCTGCTATTGCTCCAGCGTTGGAGCAATTGTTGAAGAAGAAGGAAGATAGGAGAAAGGAGTTCTTGGATGTACAAACACAAATACAAAAAATATGCACGGAGATTGCTGGGGGGTAATCAACAGGCAGGAAGCCCAACAGCCCATCTTTAAAGAAGTTGGATGAATTTCGTGACCAGCTGCAAGAACTCCAAAAAGAGAAGGTACAAGTTTACTTCAGTCCCTTATCCGTATATTAGTTAAATTAAATGTCTGTGAGATTTCTAACGTGGATATATTCTTTGTTTCGACAGAGTGATAGATTGCACAAGGTGCTGGAACTCGTGAGCACTTTGCATGATCTTTGTGCTGTTCTTGGGCTCGACTTTTACACTACTGTGACAGAGGTCCATCCAAGTTTAAATGATGCAACTGGTATAAAAAATACACTTATAAGATCAAAGCTTCAATATTTGCTCAGAAACTTGTTTGAACAAGCTGTTAAAACTATTAGTGGTGAAATCTCTGAAGGTATGATTTATTGATGACTTGTGTAATTTTTTCGATATCGAATAGTAATTACTGGTTGTTTGATTATTTAAGGTTGTTTAAGTGTTAAGGTTAAAAAGAGTATAATTTACGTTATAGTAGCGCATATAGGTTATTGGTTCTGATTAGTGGTTATTGAGTGTTGGTTGATGGTTGATCTTAAAATGCATTGCCAAACACTCCCTTTGTTAGTTGGAACTTGAACGTCCCCCTAAGTGATTTATTGATGAATGTTTGACTGTTTAGGTATCGGATAATTAGTTTAGAAGTCCATCCAAGTTTAAATGATGCAACTGGTATAAAAAATACACTTATAAGATCAAAGCTTCAATATTTGCTCAGAAACTTGTCTGAACAAGCTGTTAAAACTATTAGTGATGAAATCTCTGAAGGTATGATTTATTGATGACTTGTGTAATTTTTTCGATATCAAATAGTAATTACTGGTTGTTTGATTATTAAGTGTTAAGGTTAAAAAGAGTATAATTTACGTTATAGTAGCGCATATAGGTTATTGGTTCTGATTAGTGGTTATTGAGTGTTGGTTGATGGTTGATCTTAAAATGCATTGCCAAACACTCCCTTTGTTAGTTGGAACTTGAACGTCCCCCTAAGTGATTTATTGATGAATGTTTGATTGTTTAGGTATCGGATAATTAGTTTAGAAGTGAGCTAGTTGAGACTGTTTTGCGTGTGACAGTTAAAATGACTATAATTTGTGAGATACTTAAATAATTTGTTAATTGATTATTCAGTATTGGTGGCTTTCAAAATGCATTGCCAAACACTCCCTTGACTGGTACGAGCTTTCCCCTTATTAGTGATTATTGCGAATCCTAGAAAATGAGGTTAGGTAGTTATTTTAGTTGAGATGACGTGTGATAAAGTTAAATATGGATAGTTATTATCTGTGACTATTGTGTTTCCATGACTTGAACTTTAAGTTGTCTGTCTATTATATAACTATCACTATTCTTGTTGATCGTCTGTGTGGTTGGTGCGGGTCTTAAATTTGAGTGATTTATGTTGTAACCAATGAGCTTAGGAGATGTAGCAACTTGGTGCCATGTGTATTCTGTTGCATTATGCGCAGCACGCATATGTGTCGTGTCACCTTGATTATAATAATTGTCAGGGAACTGCATCTTTTTTGCGTATCAGACTGTATGTCAAAGTTATTCTTGCATAGATATAGGCGAACACGACGTTAAAGTTTGATTCCAGGTCATGAAACCCTACCTAATGCTACAAAAAAGGGATAGGGCACACTATTAGACCATTACATTGGCCTCTCGATTAGGGCATCCTCTATAGTCCCTAGTTCTTACGCTGGATAAGCCATTAACCTTTAGCTCAGCAGCGACAACATCTACATCTTGATTATGAACCAAATATAGTTCTTTTCCCCTAGTGGTTGATCCGAGATATTAGACCAAATATGCACCACCACAACAAATCTCTTGTCATTTTTGTTTTGTACTACAGGACACCACAAAATTTCAGGGTATGCACGTGTCTTCCATTTGGGTGTTCGTGGTTTACATTAGGCTGTTACACTGCTCTCCAAACTAAAGATTTGTCTATACTCTGTAGGGGTATTGATAGCAAATCCTTTTATGTTTTATAGCTTTCATGTTCCCTTGGCAAGAGTTACTACATTTGGCTTTTGGGCAGTAAAAATTTGCAAGAGCTGTTCTTTCTTTTTTTTTTTTTTTTTTTTTTTTTTCAGAATCAACATTTGAATCTTATGAATATAGGTTCAGACATGGGAACAATGGCTGAGGAAGAGTCAAACGATGGGGAAAAATCAAAAGGGGCCTCATATTTAGAGAGTATGACTCCAGCCGAAAGGCGTTATATGGGGCAAAGGCAGAAAATAGACATGCAAAAGATGGCTAAGACGTCAAATAAGTCTCATCGTGACAGGCTTTCAGAATTCAACCAGTATCTTGCCAACATGAGCGAACACTATGACATTCCTAAAGTTGGTCCTGGCTTATCAACTTTGCAGTGTAAAGCTCAAGGCAATGGATTTGGCCTACTCCTTCATCAGGTCTTTCAATGTTGATGTAGTGATATTTGGCTTGTAAACGATGACAATCTTACGTGTTAGTAGATTATGAATCTATGTTGTGGACTTGTGAGTCAATGCTTTATAATTCTATTTCTATCACAAATTTGAGCAGAAATTTCCTTTCTTGCTTTCTATATGCTTAAAAGACTAGATGGAGTATAAAATATAAAGATCATGTTATAATGCTCGAGCTTTACAGGTTTTTAAGATTTACGACATCTAACTTGGTCTGTGATTTTCCCGGTCAATAAGTAGGTATCAATCTGCTTGGATTGTAACTGTCGACATGTTTTAAAGTAGCTATTCTATTTAATAAAGCAAGTAAACAGTTTTCAATAGTTTTTAGGTTGTTTATCACGTTTAAAAACAATGCAACAAGCAGCTAAAACACTAGATGAGCGACCAAATAACCTTGGTGTTCATCACAATACTCTTACTACCGAGTTCTGGAATTGGTGCTCAATGGTAGCTCAATGGTATCATTTTTGGCTGACTTTTTTCCACATTCAGTAGAAATCAAGGAATTATTTTCTCACCAAATAGAATATTTAGACAGATACGATACTAACATAAAAACGAAACACTTGCAATGTAGTTTTCTATGTTCGAGATGTGTTATATACCCTCAATTGTTTCTATGTTCTGGCAAATTTATCAGGAAATGTCCCCTGTATCTTACCAAAAATGAAGGCCACTCATGTCTCAACAAAAAAATAAATAAGAAACATGGTGAATTATTTTGCTATTTTTTCAATATATTTGAACTAAAACATAACATGCCCCTGAGCCCTCGAGTCAAGACTATGATTTCGCAAGCTCCCCGTCAAATCATTCTACAAAGTACTACCACAATGTTAAATCACAGGGGGACCATGAACATCTCTGGCTCATCCTATATTCAAGTTCTACAAAGTGAAACCCCCCAAATCTCGTGATTACAATTTAACATGTAGCACAAAAAGAGAAAATATCACTTTACTAACCTGAATCCGAAATTGCCAAAAACAATAATTTTACAATATATTGTTTCTGTAATTCTCTCATTTTTCTCGTCTAAAAACCCTAGATGTATTTCAATCCTGACATATACTGTTGTCGAAATCAGATATTGTGCTACGGAATACATTATTCCTAACAGCCCCAATATTCTTATCTTGATGATATATGCTATTATCGATGGAGGCAAATTAAGGGGTATTGTAAGTAACGGCATCAAGTCATTCCTCTTTTTGTAACTCCATACAAACTGACTAAACAAGATATGGCTTGGGAACGATAAAATGAGTAAAGCCAAATTCTTCACTGCAAAAAACCAATCTGGCCCGCCAATTTGCATCCCCCAACCAACGTTCCCTTGCCAAATCTCTTCCCATATGCTGTAAAGCGAAGTTAAAACCAAGTAACCTGATATCACAACAGTAACCGGGAAATACCGATGTCCCCAAATCCCGCAACGAAATCCGAATCTTGATTAAGCAGCAAAAGTATAGGCACCAAGAAGAATATTGCAGGTTAGATCCGCCTGTAAGATTGACATTTAATATAAGGCATATGGCAAAACACATGATTGTAGCAACATTTCCAACAGCTGGCATCCATGCACCCTCTGCCGCCATTCTTTTGATCGTAAATGTTGGCACGGTTGACATCCTACGTTACTGCATGAACCTCATTTTAGGCGGGATAGTAGCATTGGAATTGCTGCTTTGACCAGATTGACTATGTCTAAGACGGCCCCTCTCGTTGACTTTTTCCCGCATGAGTGATGCCAGCTCAAACTTAATCTTGAGTGCTATAAGCATAAAGAATGCAACATATAAGCCAAGAAGAGGCGTTCTTGCTCCCTCGACCGCCAACAGTGCAGTCAGCTTACTGTCTTCTTCATCCAGATCCCTTACCCCACTCTCAACTAGAATTGTCTTCATCCTAACCTGACCCTCTAACAGATATGTGACTGGAAACAGCGCCACAAGTAAAGCAAACACCCACGGTAGGAGCTTTGTACTTGAGGCGGATGGTAGGTGTGTGAAAACCACAAATACAGAAGCACATACCATGGTTGTAACTATAAGGATGTGCAAAACCGTTGCTTGTAGGAAGTATTTTGCAGATATGAAAACACCTAGAGCAATTCCCATGGCAATTGAGAAAATCATTCTCAACTCGACTATGTATTTGATTGGAATGATGGAGGTGACTGCAGCAAGTGAGAGAAGAATTGCTGAGATCAGCAGCCATGATGTCCATGTAGGCTTTGATGTCATAAAATCGTATATTGAGATGTCATCAGTTGACTGACGAGTAGCTTTGATCAGCTCAGAATGGTATGTCCATGAAGATGGAAGTGGCGGTTGCATAACTATGAAAAGAAGACCGGTGGCTATGACGAGTACCAAGCTTCTTTTAGCAGACTGCATACAGAATAGAAGTTAGTAAACCAATTATTCAACATAAAGCCAATAATGATCAAAAGAAACTGACATAAACAGAGACTAGAGCTAGCAGTTTTGACTAAATAATTTACAAAGAGATCGATTTGCGTTACACCTTATCCCTAACAGGTCAAACCAACTGAAAGCGTACCAAAGGGCACTTTTAATGCTAAGAGCATCCATGATTATTTTATTTGAGAATAAAGAACAGACAATTGCCTCATAAAGTTTCGTAATTATACTTTAACACGTTGACTAAGTAAAACAAAGGGACAAAATGGTGAAATGGATGTCTGTATGTTATCTTAGCCCAACCAAGCCAATTCAACCTGGACGTGTTTTGACCCGTTAGACAACCAGTGGGGACCTGTCCCTTTTGTCACCTCTAACGAAAACAACAGAAATAATAGTATAGACTACTCTAAGGATTGCAATTTCCTATAAAAAAATATAAGGAAGGAGATTTTGTTACCATGACATGAGAAAAGTGAAGAGCAACAATTGGTACACAAGCCACTCCTGTCAAGAGTATACAGAATCCCAAAAGTAAACCGCCAGATGGAGATCTGTCATTCCACCATTGCAAAGCTTCAAAGATTGTTTCACGACAAAACCAAACTGACAATGCAAAAACTGCAGCATGTGCATAGCCTTGCCACGGTTTCATCTTTGAGGCTGTTCTTGATCGATCCCTGAAAAAATAATAAAACACACTTTTAGAATAGAAGTCTAAATTAAAGGAAAATCACAATGTAAGGTGAAGTAAAAATACTTGTATAGAAGCAATGGAGGAGAAACAGCCAATAAAAGCATAGCAGATGCCCATAAAGCAGCCTTTGAAGTCATAAACAGCATGGAAAGCTTTGATGAATATAAGCAAGTTAGCACCCAAATGGCTTTTGGTCCAATTCTATGATCAGCAGAAAGTCTTCACACGAGGGCCAGCCCCACAAAAGTTGTTAGAACAACCATATAACTTGGATACAGATCCCAAGTTTCCAGCAAGCCACTTCCAGTAACCATCTATGTCCTTAAACTTGAAAAGACTTGAAGTAATCCTTAAGTCAATCTCATGTGATTCTCAATGTCGGTGCAAGAGCTTACTTTTAATGACATATCAAGCACCAATGCTTCTTCTTTTTAAGGTCTCAGAATCCATTAGCATGAGCTTCCAATGCTTTTTTGGTTAATGGCCGGTTTCTTGTACTCTGCCTTCGACCATTACAAGCACCAAGACTCGACAACTCATAATGGTTTGTATTTGTTAAAGGGGAAACCAATGAGTTATTGTCATCTGTAAGTGGACTCATTCGGGGGTTGTTCGAATCTATCATTATGGTTTTCTGCTTCTTCTCTGGAATTGGATCTTCATCACATGAGTTCTGATTACAAGTATTACAAACATGGTGTTGTTTTGGTCTTTGTTTGATAACCAACTTCAGTTTTTTTACTGGCTGTACATTGTTAGAGACACCCGTGTTCGTGTCCTCGATTGCTGTAACCGTTGGATCAAGATGGTCAAACTCAGAAAGCTTTAGCTAAAATGAAAACAGATCGAACGACACCCAAAGTGTAATCAAAGTGTATTAAACGTCATATGTTGTTTTATTATAATAAATTAGATCATTCTAATAAATAGGTTTTGTTAATGACATTCAATATATCAAACTATAAACTAGACAAAGAGAACACACTGAAGTGTTTGTTAGTCAACCTAACCCAACCCAAGTACTTAAACTTACCCGTTTTGACTATTGATCCGAGCATGTTTTACTGGTTACCGAACCCGCCCATCCCACTCATTTTCCCTCCCTCTATCAATAATAATGGGCAACTTGGACACAATTATTTTGAAGGAAATGACCAATTACCTCAAATGTTAGCCCCTCGTCTTGATCAATCCTCTCAAGTGCCAGTAGAACCTGCAAAGCAATGAACAGAAAAAAGAAAAAAATAATAATAACATCAATCACCGTTCAATTTGATAAAAAGAAAAGAAAAGGTACATGTCAGTATAAATTAGTAAATTACATTTACAATTGCATGGGTTAAACATTACTAGAAAATGACCCGCCCGTCTTGCCACCTCTATTTTTTAAAAATTCTATTTTACATGTTTTACAAGATATGTTTTTCAACTACAATCCAGGACTGGGGACAAGAAATACAGGAGGGGTTTAAGCATTCACACATGGGGGACCAATGCACACACAGGCAAGAATAATCTTTTTTCATTGTCTTTTTTCTAGAACTACTTTTCACATGTTTTCTTGCAGATTCAAGATCTATATCGAGGGATCTGCATGGTCTGTGAGCGAAAAATACATTCTTGCTTGTGACTCGATGACCTTAATGGTGACACCTCATTACTATGATTTCTTCACTAGAGGTATGATGCCCTTGCACCATTACTGGCCCATAAAGATGGATGACAAATGCAAATCCATCAAATTTGCTGTTGAATGAGGCAACAACCATGAAGAAAAGGTATTACACTTTTAGATAAATGCTATTGTGCATTACTTAAGCTCTTTTAATTATCAATGCTAAAAAAAACATGTTTATCCTCAATCAAGTAAATAAGATTAGAAGTGGCAGTTTCAACGTTTTTAATTTGGGTCAATTCAGATTACACTATATATCTAACGAGTCAAATGGATGAATTTAGAATTTAGCTAAAACGGAAACGGGTCTAAAGTTCGTGCATTGCAACTCTAAAGCATATAGGATATAACATCCTAAATCATATTATTGAAAAAAACAATAATTACTGGGAAAATATATGTTTGTAATCACAAGTAAAAAAGAGGGACAAAGTGCTTTGGATACTTGTTTTGACCCATTATCCAGCACGTCTTACCTAACCCATTTTCCACTTCTAAATGACACCTATACGTACATTTTGATTAGAACCCAAGAAATAGAAAAGTCAAATGGACAAAAACTAATAGGTTCTTAGATAGACTCATGCAAACAACTTACGTTTGTATTTCTGTGACAGGTGCAACAAATCGGAAAAGCAGCAAGTAGGTTTATTCAAGAAGATATAAAGATGGATAATGTATATGACTACATGTTTCATCTTTTAACCGCTTATTCGAAGCTCATGAAATAGAAGCCTACTGTACCTGAGAACGCAACTGAACTTTGTTCAGAGACCATGGCTTGCAATTCAGAAGGGCTTGTTAAGCAGTTGATGGATCAGTCTACTGTCAAATGCCCTGCAAATGTTAGCCCCTGCATCATGCAGCCTCCTTACAACCCTTAAACTCTTAACTCTATACTCGATCAAAAAGCGAATTCGATCAAACAAGTTGAGAAATGGGAAAAAGACTACTTTGAACAAATTAGTCAAAAGTAAAAATTATTTGTTGTCTCCTCTATACTATGATGTTAATTGGTTTTAGAGTGAAAATGATAGTTGAAGGCATATAAATCGATGAGAAAGTTTTCCATGAAAGTACGGAGAATAACACTATCAGTTATTTAGACTTTAGAACATCTCGACACCATACACTTTGTCTCGTTCTTAGTAAACTTTGTTCAGGGGGGTTAGTGATACAGTCACACAGAGGGCGTCTTTTACATGTAGAGTCTGATTTGTTATAAGATTAATAATACGAGTACAATGTATAGTGTAACACCATTTGATGTCTTGATTGGATCAATTATCACAAGCACAAGTCATTGTGCACATTTAGGAATGCTATTGTGCATTAATGAAGTCCCTTTAGTGAGCAGTCAAAGAACAAAACTCCCAAAAAAAAAGAGATGGCAAACATGATAATGGTTTTTTAACTTATTAAGTCCTGTGTTCTGTTACTCCTATATTCCGGGTCAACCCAGCTCAAGCCATCCTGTTTTGATCCATATCAAAAAGTTACCCATTTTAATATGACATCCAACCCGCTCATTCTACCAAAATTAATCTAATCGAATAGAATCCTAGATGCGATGCTAACTTTTATTTGTAATTCAATGACAGGCACAAAAGAATCAGGAAGGCAGCAATGAGTTTTATTCAATAAGATTCAAAGATGAATAATGCATATGACTACATGTGAAATACAAGACTATTGTACCCATAAACGTTGCGGAGCTTGGTTGCGAGACCATGGCTTGCTCTTCAGAAGGGTTTGCTAAAAATTTCAGTGAGTGTACTGTAAGAGTCCCTACAAATGTTAGCCCCTGCATCATGCAACCTCCATAATATTCTTAAACTCTTTAACTCTATACATGAAAGAAAGTGAGCTCAACAAGTTAGATGAAAAATTTAGTACTTGAAAATACAAATTGAAGAGCAGGTATGATTTATCGTAATCACTTTCATATGATGATAAGCTTTGTTCAAAATAGTTACAGACACTGAGGAAGTGCCCACGTAACAGCAGAACATCAGAGTGCTCAGCAGTGCTTGGGCTCTTTGAAATAGATAATGTGTTCTGGAATAACAAGATTACTCTGATATGCTACTCTTAAACTGATTATCCTATACATTGAGCCTAATGTAATCAGGTCTTTAATCCAAAAACTCAAACCAAATTTTATAGCAATCCCAAACATCCCCTCACTTATTGACGACATATGTTCTGATTCAAATACAATTCATGATTGGATTAAACAAACACTGAAACTTAAAGCATCGATTCAACCCATAAGCAGGATCACTTAGCAAACTTAAAACCCGAATCACTAAACAATTAAGAAACTGAAAAGTCCTCACCTATCTCTTCTACAGCGTATTGTCTTCTTCAAGAAAGAACTTGTGCTAAGGGAATGAGAAACTACAAGTGGTGTCATATACACAAACCAAAAATTTCACTCAGACCCTCATTTGTTTAATCTGTGGTCCTATGTTGCACCTTTGATGACGTTTTAACACAATAATCGACGAAACTGATAAAACATATATTAAAAGTATAACAACAAACAAGCGTTCAATCACTAATGACAGACATTTGAATCCAACAAAAATTAGGAACCATAATTAAACTACATCAAATATTTCACAATTAATTCATTCTTCCAATTCAAATCCTATACATAATTGTTTTCGAAAACATAAATCCGTAAATCACACAACAATCACATTACATAATCAAACAATCACAAGTCTTACTAAACTCAAATCATCAAAAATTCCGCTAATAACATCAAAACTTAATTTCTTGCTAATATTTTCACATGTGAAGATTATCTTACTAAACTCAAATCATCAAAAAATCCGCTAATAACATCAAAGCTTAATTCCTTGCTAATATTTGCACATGTGAAGATAATCTTACCAAAATCAAATCATCAAAAATTCTGCTAATAACATCAAAACTTAATTCCTTGCTAATGTTTTCATATGTGAAGATTATCTTACTAAACTCAAATCATCAAAAAATCCGCTAATAACATCAAAGCTTAATTCCTTGCTAATATTTGCACATGTGAAGATAATCTTACCAAAATCAAATCATCAAAAATTCTGCTAATAACATGAAAGTTTAATTACTTACTGATATTCTTCACTCGTGAAGATACTTTTAATATACTTAAATAATCAAAAAATCGCTAATCTCGATAATCTTCACGTGTGACTAAATTCATAATATCAAATAATCTATGATTTATGCAATTTGAATCATCTCTGAACATCAAACACCTAATTCGTAAACTATTCTTTCACAAATGCATCAAAATTTTCAATTCTAAACTAATTTTATAAAAATAATATAAATAATAAAAAATATATAACAGTTACTTGAAATCTATGCGTAGTCTGATTTAAATAAAGCATGTTCTTCACTAATTTCAGCTTCCTCTGACATACGGTGGTTGACGACGGTGAAATGGGTGGCTGAATGTCGGTGATCTACGGTGGTTGAACGATGGTAATATGTGGTGGTTGAACGACGGTGATAGAAGGTTTTGATTTAAATGATTATTACAGGTATAATTGTGGCGGTTTGATCGGCGATTGGTGGTGGTTTGATAGATGATGAAGGCAGTTATGATATGAGAGAGGATGGAGTTGATTTCACGTTAATTGTGTGACTTGTGTGTTTTTTTTATTTATATGTTAAGTGTGTGGATTTAATTTACAAAAATACCCTTTCTAACGAATAGTTAGTTTAAATGGTGGTATTATTCTTAGCCATTAGATTTAAAAAAAAGGAGGATTAGATGGATGGCTAGGATTTCTTCTCGCGTTCTCACAAAAATTAGATTTCTCATATGAATGGCCCCCTATATATATATATATATATATATATATATATATATATATATATATATATATATATATATATATATATATATATATATATATATATATATACTCTAATCTCTCAAAAAACTCTCTAATCCCGCTATAATGGGAAACTCACAATCACAACAAGCTTCCACTACTCCCTCCGTTTCTACTAGCAATGCACGAGAAGTTTACACAAATGAAGATGTTGTGAAAATTAAACCAACTAACCGAAAAGGTTACGTTTGGTCTAATTTCGATTTGTGTATTATGATTGATAATTTGGAAAGGGGATGTCGCAAGAAATGTGGGAAATTTTATAACCCCAGATCTAACACTACACTTAGGACTCATACGAGCGGTTGTAAGGCGGTCCAAAGTGATACGTCGCAAAGTACTATTGGTGCGGATAGTCAAGTTTTTATATATGATAATGATGCGCTTCGACTTGATTTTACGGAGTTTGTCATTCAACAAGCACTTTCATTCAACCACTTCGACAACGTAAAGCTTATGAAGATCATCAAAATGAGGCTACAACCGCGGTATCAACATGTAAGTCGTACTACTCTTAGAAGTGATGCTTTTAATTTATGAAAAACGGCAAAAAAAATATTTTTTATGGTTTTCGTGAATATAAATGTGGTGTTTTTATGACTACGGATACTTGGACCGCACCATATGGTACGGCAAATTCTTATCTCACAATTACGGCTTATTGGTTTAATCTCGAATCTTAGTTATTAATGAAACGGAGAATTGCTTTTAAACTATTTGGTCATACGGGATCTAATTTAAGAAAATTTTTACATGACACTTTAATTGAATATAATTTAGATGATAAAGTTTTTACGATTTCACTAGATAATGTATCAAATAATAATAGAGCTATGGACTTATTTGGACGGAGTAGATAGAATACAACATGAAACATCGTTGGAAGGTCCGATATTAGATAAAAAAAAAAGTTGAAGAAACTATAGCAAGACAAGACGATGAAATGGGAATATCACTTTCGAATATCGAATTAGATGAAGGTGAGTTTGAAGAATTTGATGTTGAAGACACAGATGTAGAAGATTTTTTGGACGATTAATGACTTGAGTATAACGGGTGATGACAATGCCGAAGCTCGATATACTTGAGTACACTAATATGTTTTTGGGTGATGGCTATGCCGAAGCTCAAAATGTATTAGTATTTATATATTTTTAGTTGTATAATTGTATTGTTTAAATAAAAGTTATGATTGTATAATTTGTATTGTTTAAATAAAAGTTATGAGTATATTGTTTAATTAAATGTTTGATAATTAACAAGTTTATTAAATAAATGTTCGAAGTTTTAGTAAAATTCTAAAAAAAAAAACGAACCGGTAAATAATCGATAAAAAACCTAATCCGAACATTTATAACCGAAAAAAACCGAACCAGTAAAAAGCCGATTCTGAAAATATATAACCGAAAAAAACCGATCCCGAACATTTATAACCGAAAAAAACCGAAGATTAATGCACAACATAGATCAAAAGAAATGAACAATCGTGATGTGTGCACAAAACCAACGGTTGGTCATCCAAACGTCGCGTCAGTCAGACCACACACGGTCGAGAATCGAGATTGAATTGCAATAAACGTGGATAGATGTACAACAATTGTAATGAGTACGTGGCACGCCTAGTCAGCAGCAAGTAGGCATAAGGAACCCGCAGAATATAATTAGTCTAGTTTAGTTGTTTCGGTACAACAATATACTAGACTGCGGGGACATGGCCACGTAAAATATCCCCGGATCCAAAACGACCGGACCAAACACAATCAAATCAATGACACCAAACCTAAGGCCAATCCGTACCAGACCAATGCCGACCCCGGCGAACTAGACCAAGCTAGAGTACATCTCACTACCGCCAACCGCAGTACAATCACCAGCTGCGGAAACATATTAAGTCTGGAACAAGCCCATGGGTATATAAATGTATAGTTTCGGAATAAGCACCTTACGCCGACCCAATCGAACCTTGAACGTGTTTATGCCTATTTTACATCTTTTTCCATACCATTTTTCGTTGAAGAAGTGTTTTTCATTATTCTATCAGCATCGAGTGTGACAACGAGATGCCTTGCCGAATCTGAAGTTGCAACTCGTCATGGCTCGCCGAAACCTCACCCCACACCGATCCAGCTTGCTCTTGTGTGTTCGTCGGATTTTCAACGAGGATCCAACAAGAATAAAGACAAAATGATTTGGTTTGGTTTGGTTTTATTTATTTATTTTTTATTTTATTTATTTATTTATTTTTTCTTCTTTTTTGTAGTGTGTTTATTTTAACTATGTGTTTGTGTGTATTTGCAATGAAGAAGAAGAGCCACAGTGGTTTGCAATATTTTTTTTTCCTAAACCTTTTAAATATACACATTACACCCCTTAGCATGAGAAACCTTTTAAATATATACCCTTTAACCATGAAAAGTTTTAGTTTATACCCATTAACATTTTGAAAGTTTTAATTTATACTTTTAAATATTTAGAAAGTTTATTTTTTAATTTATATAATTTTTATTTTTATTTGAATGAATATTCGTTTGTACCCTTTAACAATTAGTAATTTTGAAAATTTAAAGACCGCTAGTTTATTGCTGTTAGTGGAAAGTTAAGACTGCTAGTTTACTGCTGCTAGTGAAAAGTTACTTGTACACCAACCGTCGCTTTCTAAATGAATATTCGTCTAGCTTACTGCTGCTAGTGGAAAGTTAAGAGTGTTAGTTTACTATAGTTACTTTGTATGTTTATACCCTAAAAAATTTAGAAAGTTTTAATTTAAATTAAACGGTTCGTGTACTAGTAATTGTAAACTAGACGAATATTCTTGCAAAGCGACGGTGTATAGCCGTAAAATAATTATATTTGCGAAGTCGTGATTCTAGTTCCACCCTTGATGCAAAACGTGTAATTTTTAAAATTAATATAATGTGTGTTTTTCAAAAGTTGATAAGTTTAAAATTGATAAAGAGAAAACATAATTTAAGTTGATAAATTTTTGAAAGTTTACCAAATTTAAAAGATACTTACATGTAATTTAAACAAACTACGTTATAACTTAAGGGTCCGTTTGGTTCACGGTTGTAGGATGGATTTTCAATATGACACATAAAAAACCCATGTTTGGTAAGTAAGAGTGGGCCTAAGGATTTGGCATCAATGATACATATTTGCTATACTCAAATCCGGTACAAAGAGCGAGGGATAGAAAAAAATTAGGGTAAAGACTAAAAAATAACAACTTACTTTCTTCAATTTACCGAGATTAAACACTTACTTTTTTATTAACATTTAAGCCAACGAAACTTATTTTCTTTGTCCTAATATCAACAATTTCATCTTTATGATTTTTCACGTAATATTTTTTTCTATTTTTAACTCTTGATAATAATACAACTTTTTGTTGATATCAGAACAATATTTGAAAGTTTCGTTGGCTTAAATGTTAATAAAAAAGTAAGTGTTTCATCTCAAAACAATATTTGAAAGTTTCGTTGGCTTAAATGTTAATAAAAAAGTAAGTGTTTCATCTCAGTTTATTGGAGAAAGTAAGTTGTTATTTTTTGGTCTTTACCCAAAAAAAACTACTGCCATTTCTTGTCCTTTTTCAAAAGTGATGGGCCCATACTTAATTTCAATCTTTCATTTTAGTTTAGAAATTAATTTGAGCTAATTTATAATAATAAATTTATTATTCTTCTTTTATTTATTTTTAAAATAAAAATATTATATCATTTAAATATTATTTTCTCTCTACTACTTCAAATCCAAATTCAAATCCTAAACTAAATTAAAATTCAAATCCAAATCATAATCATAAATCCATCTACGAACCAAACGGGCATAAGTTTTATGGAAAAATTATAAGTTTATTTAAAAGAAGAAACAAACGACGCCATTTTGCGTCCCTAATTCCTGTTTTTTTTTCCCGCCATTTTCCTTGGGCCAGTGGTTAGCCCGTTATGTTGGGCCTGTCTTTCGGCCTTATAGAATGGCAGTTGTGTACAAGGATTTTCAAGGAGATATGTATGTGTATCTTTGTAAAGTAGATAATGTGGCCAAAATAAAACAGAAAAATACGGTCCCAAAATACGCTTGGCAAAAAAAAAAACATGTTCCATACATGCGTGTCGATCATCTAACACCTTATCTAAAGTTTAGGTATGACTTTTTTTTGGGTATGTGGACAAAACTTTATACAAAGTACATGTACCATATGATTTTTCAATATTGCACGTGTGGTGCCTTGCATAAGGTATAAAGAGAACGTTCTATGCCATACTCTTTTTCACCAAAACCTGCAGCTTACCCACTGTTAGACAGAACCAAAAAAAAAAAAAAAAAAACACAGGAAGAAGATTTTGAGCTAAAGAAACTACAAGCTTTGTACAAGGTGTGTATTTTTTTTCCTGTTGATGATGCATATTTTTCTGTGATCTTTGTAGCTTTGCATGTGTGCAGTGGTAAACATCTTTGTAGCTTTGCATGTGCATTTGATGTCTATATGATGCTCTTACCTTGATGCATGTATGATGCTGGCAAATCTTTGCTTCTGAGTTTGGTGCACATTTTTCCCTGTTTTTTTGCCTTGTACCTGTGTGGAATCAGTTAGCCTTACATTTGCAAAATAGATGTTTAACAAATGCATGTGCATTTGATATCTATATGATGCTCTTACCTTGATGCATGTGCATTTGATATCTATATGATGCTCTTACCTTGATGCATGTATGATGCTCAGAGATTTTTTCTTCTGACTTTGCTGCACATTTTTATGCTGTCTTTTTGCCTTATACCTGTGTAGAATCAGTTAGGGTTACATTTGCATAATATGAAGACTAAAAAAAAGGCCATACGTAGAATTAACCCTTCTGCTGCTATCGAGAGTGCGCGTATCTGTAGTTTGCCTCAGAATCAGGGGTCCTGTAGTGTAGATCTAGGGACTGGTAGCGCCTTGCTCAATGCAGATGCTCTTGGCCTGCATTTAGATTTGGTTAGTGGTGACTCTTGCGTTTCTCGCAATGTCACAAGCCATGTTTGTACTGCTAGCGAGTTACAGAAACGCAGGAAAATGGACACTTTAGTTGTAAATAGTGAATCGAGTGACACAAGTGGTGTGTTACTACATCAGCCTCTTCAAAGCATGGTGCCTATTACAAACATTCAAGGGCTTGCAGCTACGCAATTAACAAGTATGAATCGCCTATCTTATCTTTCATTCGGTGCTCTGTAATACTTATCTCATTAAACTTCGTTATGATTTATACGTTTTATTTTTTGTTCCTTTTTTTCAGGTAATCGTACGGTGGAGGGGAGACTTTCCAAAAACGCACGCAGCTTTGACATGCAAGGCCTCTATTCTACGCAACCTATGGTTCGTATAAACGAAGAAAAAAATATTGTAAATGAGGTTTCCAGGAAAGAACAACCAACTACATTACCAGACGGCTGTGCATTATCCTCACAACTTGCTAAGACTATGGACCTACTGTGTAATTCGCCGTTTCTTTTGCTCATTTAATTTTTCCTATATTATTCTGTTACTTTCTAAACATACAGTATGCCTTTGCTGCAGGTTCTGAAAGTATGTCTACGATAGATGGCGGTTGCCAGACAATCATAGACGAACCTACACTGGAACAAACTCAGGACACAAATACAGGCTCTTTGCCAATTGAAAAAGGGAGGTGCAAATATTCCTTACCCAATTCGCGTGTAGGCTGCTCTTCACGCAATGCAAGTAAGCAATATTGTTACTATTCAACTTTTACTGTTTACATATAAAAACACCGGGACAAAATATTTTTCCCGTTTTCTTCGTTACTTACCCAGGTTTTTGTCACAGGTGCAGTGCAACTTTCATTAACCGGAAATCGCAAACGAGGGCGGCCACGTAAGAGAGATGCTATATTTGTCGAAGGTATGCCGTCCCGTTTATTTTGAGCCCTGCAGAAGGTGGAATCAAACACCTGTGTTTACTTTAAACAATAATTTTTTTGATGGTTACATTTGCTTATGCAATACAGCCTCTCCAAATACAGAGGATGTCATGCAAGGCTGCTCTCCATCTAATGAAAGTAAGCGACATTGTTGTCATTCAAATGTTACTTTTATTTGCAAAAGAGAAGGGACCAAAATATTTGTTTTCCCCTTTTCTTTGTTACTTACCAGGTCTTTTTCTCACAGGTACAATGCACCTTTCATTAACCGGAAAGCGAAAACGAGGACGGCCACGTAAGAAAACTGCTATATCTATTGAAGGTATGCCATCCCATTTATTTTGAGTACTTAAGAAACTTGAATGAAACACCTCTGTTTACTTTAAACGATAATTCATTTTGATGGTTACATTTGCCTATGCGATACAGGCTCTACAAATACAGAGAACGTTATGCAACATAGCACCAATCTATCTCAGCCTACCATTTCATCTAATGAAACTACTCAGGACCCTCCTACACAGCCACCTACAAATACAGAGAATGTTATGCAACATAGCACCAATCTATCTCAGGCTACCATTTCATCTAATGAAACTACTCAGGACCCTCTTACACAGCCACCTATTGTCCGTTTAAATCCGCCTACAGATTATTTGCATCATCACCAGCAAGGTTTTTTGCTTTATTTTAAAAATGGAGTTAGCCATTTAATATTTTAATTATTGTGTAATTGCTTAACACACTCTGCTTAACTTTTTCTAGGTACAGTGCATCCTTCATTAACCAGGACCCAAGCGCGACGTAACCTGCGAAATAGGTCTAGAATACGTAGACAAGGTGTGCTACTATCTTCATCTACGATGCCTGCATATAATGTCAAACATCTGTACCAAATTTCAAACTCATGTTTTCTTACCAATTGCATTTCTCAATGTCCTACAAGTCCTCCAAATACATACGTGCATATGGGTCGATGCGACCAGGTGTGCCATCACTGTAAGGCACGGTTCTGGTATGATGAAAAGATAAGTAGCAATAAAAGGCGTCCAGAATATCATAAATGTTGCAATCGCGGAAAAGTTAAACTAGATGCTTCGAAACAATATCCACCGTATGTAAAGGAACTCTTCACAGATCGTCACTTTATGGAAAATATACGTGCATACAACCAGATGTTTGCAATGACATCGTTAGGAGCAGAGATAGACACCTCTATAAACATGGGACGTGGTCCTTATGTTTTCAAAATTTCTGGCCAAATTTATCATCGGATCGGGAGCATGTTGCCAGAAGAAAATGAAGATCCACAATTTCTCCAACTGTATATTTATGACACAGAAAACGAGGTTGCAAACCGTTTAGAAACCTTTCAGAGGTCTGGTCACGGGCTACGTGCAGATATTGTAGAAAACTTGATTGGTATTCTAGATGAGCATAACGAATTGGTGCAGCTGTTTAGGACAGCAAGGAATAAAATGGAAGAAGCAAATATCCCACAATTTAAAGTCCGTTTATTTGGTGTTGTTGGTTCAAGACAGCATGAACTGCCTGCGGGTGATTCCATAGGCGCAATTGTTTTTGAAGGTGGGCCAGAGGTGCAGACTGATTTTCATGTTGTCATTGAACAACATGATCGGCGTTTGAAACGAGTCAACAAACTCAACGCTTCTTACATGTCGTTGCAATTCCCCCTGATTTTTCTCTTTGGTGAAGATGGCTACCATGTAGGTCGTCTGTTGTTAACCACTGAGTCATCTGACGAGGCACCCAAAAAATTGACGATGCTAAGATACTATTCATATGAGTTGCACGATCGAATTGATCAGTATAGCTTGCTCACAAGGAGTGGCAGGCTTTTCCAACAATATGTTGTTACCGCTTACTGCAGCATAGAACAATCAAGGATTGATTACATAAGACAACACCAAAATGATATTCGCAATGATTACATGGCCGGATTATACGATGCTCTATCACACGGAGATAGAGATGGATCAGATGTCGGTGCACGGACGATACTTCCATCCTCTTTTACAGGGGGCCCCCGGTACATGTATAGTCACTATTTAGATGCTTTGGCTATATGCCGGGTCTACGGGAACCCATCATTCTTTATCACATTCACGTGCAATGTAAACTGGCTTGAAATCGAAGAATACATGCAAGACTTCCCGCACATGACAGTCGCAGACAGACCTGACGTTGTAGACCGTGTCTTTGAAAGAAAGATACATGATTTAGTCACTTTCTTGCGAGATTCACGGCCTTTTGGCAATGTTGAAGCAGGTACCGTTTAGATTATATCTACTTATATATCATATACAGTTGTTTGCCAACATTTATTAATATATTCTTTTTTTATCTTCAGTTTTATATACGGTTGAGTTTCAAAAAAGAGGCTTGCCTCACTGTCATCTCTTACTGTGGATCAAAGAAAGCCATCGTGTGCAAGCACATGAGGATGTTGATATATACGTGTCCGTAGAGTTACCAGACCCATCAAATGATCATGAACTTTACAGAATAGTTACAGAATTTATGATGCATGGGCCATGTGGACCGGTTAATACATTTGCTCCATGTATGCGAAGCAGCAATCAATGTGCTAAGAACTTTCCAAAAGCTTTTTGTCCTGCAACATTTATCGATCCTAAAGGGTATGTACATTATCGCAGAAGAGATACAGGCATAACAACAATGAAAAAGAATGTCAGCCTTGATAACACTTATGTCGTTCCATATAACCGGTCTTTGTTGCTGCGGTTCTATGCACATATAAATGTCGAATATTGTGAGTGGTCTATGCTTATAAAATATCTCTTCAAGTACATTTCTAAAGGCACTGATCGAATAGTCACTCACGTTACAAGATCGATTGGAGATTCAGAAGCAAGCACAAGCCGTTATACATTGCATGTTGATGAAATAAGCAACTTCCAAGATTCAAGATACATCGGACCACATGAAGCATGTTGGAGAATCCTTGGATTTAACATCCATAGCAGAGATCCGCCGGTCCAGATACTTGCAGTTCACCTCGAAAATATGCAACGGGTAACTTTTAGAGCGCGACAGCAATTGCAATCAATTGTCGATAATGAGCAGAACAAAAGAACTACGTTGACTGAATGGTTGAGATACAATGAATTCAATACAGATGGTCGCCATCTAACTTATTTAAACTTTCCAAAAGAGTTTACATGGCATCCAGATGGTAAATATTGGTAGCGTAGGAAGCGCTTGGTTGTCTCAGCTATTGGCCGTTTAACATATGTGCATCCTAGCTCTGGCGACGCATTCTACCTGCGAATTTTACTCTGCCATCAAAAAGGCAGCTCTTCATTCCGCAATATTCGCACGGTTGATGAAGTTTACTATGCTACATACAGAGCAGCGTATGAAGCAATGGGGTTATTAGGTGGTGATCAAGAATGGAATATTGCTTTACAAGAAGCTTCCTTCTCAGCAACTCCAAATGAAATGAGGAACCTCTATTGCCATCCTCATTTCTTGTGAAGTTTCAAAGCCAAGTGCATTGCTTCAGTCGCATGCGGATTCTATGTCAGAAGACATTCCTCTTATACTTTCACAGGTATTGCATATACCAGACCTTCATGTCAATCCAGATGACTTAGAAGGAGGTCTAATGTTTGAGCTAGAAGGAATTCTTAACTTCTACGAAAAATCACTAAAAGATTTTGGCTTTGATCTACCTCCACCTCACTTACTGCAAGTCTTGAATAACAGAGCAATAATGCAAGAAAGATGCTACAACCGTGATCACTTGCGAGCTGAAAGTCAAAGATTAGTTGTTCAGTTAAACACTGACCAACGAACAATCTTTGATGAAGTCACCCATGCAGTCAACAACTATCAGCAAAAACTTCTTTTTCTTTATGGTCACGGAGGGACCGGGAAAACTTTTGTTTTGAAGACTATAATTTCTAAGCTAAGGTCAGATGGAAAGATTGTCCTAGCAGTTGCTTCTTTAGGTATTGCTGCGTTGTTGTTACCAGCAGGACAAACAGCACATTCAAAATTCAAGATACCTCTTGATTTAACAGAAGAGTCGGTTTGCAGCCTAAAAAAAAATACACAGGTGGCAGAATTGCTGAAGCAAACTGACCTTATCATATGGGACGAAGCTCCTATGAATGATCGTAGATGCTTTGAAGCACTAGATCGCACATTGCGAGACATAATGAATACACCAGATGATTTGTTTGGGAAAAAAACAATTGTTTTAGGTGGAGATTTCAGGCAAACACTTCCCGTCAAGAAAAACGCGCCAAAAGAAGAAATTATTGGTTCTTTTATAACACTGTCATACTTATGGCCGTCATTCAAAGTGATTCGCCTTAAACAAAATATGCGGTTACAAAGAACAGGACTCTCGACTGAAGAATATGAAGCAACTGCTGCATTTTCTAAATGGTTACTGGAGGTTGGTAATGGTACTATTGGCGAGGCAGACGAAAGTGACCCAGCAAATTCATCATGGATACAGATACCAGATAGATACTGTATTCCCGACCATGACAATGCTGTTCAAGAGCTCATCAACTTTATATATTATAAGCAAATTTACAAGCACCAAATGCAGCATTGTTATAAGAAAAGGCTATTGTTTGTCCAAAAAACAAAACCGCAGATACCATAAATTCCGCTGTTCTGGATATGTTAGAAGGGAATGTTTACACTTTTGCAAGCGTCGATGAAGCTATACCAAAAATGAATGATGGAGGAGCAATAGAGCTTTTATATCCTCAAGAATACCTCAACACACTTTCGTTCTCAGGCATGCCTCCTCATGAACTTAAAATTAAAATCGGTGCACCTATAATGCTACTGCGAAACTTAAACCTATGTGGAGGATTATGTAACGGTACACGGATGATTGTTACTCAAGTATTTACAAGGCTTATTCAAGCGAAGATTGTGACTGGAACCAGAATGTTTGAGACAGTTTACGTGCCCCGTATTTTGCTCATCAATAGAGACGAGACGCTACCATTCATTTTTAAAAGAAAGCAATTCCCAGTTAAGGTTTGCTATGCAATGACAATCAACAAAAGCCAAGGCCAGTCATTGAACAAAATAGGCGTATACCTACCCGAACCTGTCTTTGGCCATGGCCAATTATATGTTGCATTGTCAAGAGCAACATCCCCTCAAGGGTTAAAAATGCTGATAAAACAGCAACCAGGAAAAGATAAAAACACAACTAAAAATGTTGTCTACAAAGACTTCTTAGCAATGGTTACATCTCCGTAGGTTTCTGATGTTTGTCTTTAGTTTTGAAATATACATTTGTACAAGTACTACATATCTATGGTAGTATATTCGTGCACTTCTATATGTTCTGTGCTTACTTGCAGTTATAATTTTAATCGCTTATCATTGCATTGTGAGTATTTTATGTTCCTAAAACGTACAGTCAAGCACATCTACTTTTACTTATTTACTTTTTCAATGGTCCTGACAAATGGAACAGACCTCTAGCATTGTTCCATCATCTCATCTACAGGAAAAGAGATAGTTACACAGGCGGAAACAATCACTCTTGACAATCTAAAAGAATCGGATACTGGTAAGGCTATCTGTGTAAAAGTATATCGCAAATGGACACCAACAAACAGGCAAGCAAGACCAGTCCTATTCTGTTGCATGTTAATTGATAAGCAGATAAACAAAATTCATCTACAGTTCAGCTTAAAAAACTAACACAGTATATTAAATTTATGCATTTCTGTTCTATTTGAAGGGAGGAGCTATACAGGCGAATGTCAACTTACGTGAAAAAGGGAAATTTGATGCCCTGCTTCAAATAAATAAAACTTACAGAATAACCGGATTTGGATTTCAGCCAACGAAAACATGGATGCAAGTTGTCCCCCACTCACTTTCATTGGATTTTGGAACATATACAGATATTCAAGAGATACCCGATACAGGTTTCCCAAGCCACTATTTCAACTTCAGCAGCTATCGAGACCTATATTCAAAAATTGATGTTAAAGAAGGCTTATTAACAGGTATATAATACACACACACATAAAATTCATGCAACTCACACATACATAACTTCATCATATTACTTGCAGATTATATTGGTTCCGTCCAATATGTAACTGGAATATAGAAATCGATCAAAGCAACGATAGACTCAGCTGTTTAGCGAGACATTGGTGTCCAGAATTTAGAGTCAGTATCTAATAGTTATCTCTAAAAGTCAATCTTTATATTAAACCTTACAAATAATTCCATATTTTAACAGCGGCCGTACTGTACGCTTTACTCTATGGAACCAAGATGCTCATAATTTCAGGCAACAAGAATACGATGCAGCCGAAAAACCAACAATCATAGTAGTTAGCTCATGCTTAGTAAAAGACTATGGAGGTAAATTTATAGCCTTGCAATTATAATTTTGCACATTAAGTTTATCGTTTAACATACGCTTACACTAATACAGGACTTCAACTTTCTGCGACAACTGCAACATCATACTACTTCAATCCAAACATACCAGAATACCATGAAATATGTAGTGTGTAAGTTAAAATATTATGACAGAAACAATATACTTTAAATTTTATAACAAACTAAAGATGTACCGATTAACAATGTAGGTATGAAGAATTTTTTGATCCACCATCAATACTAAACATCCAATACCAAAGATGTGCAGATCCACAGTAAGAGAAGTACATGAACCGGGTTACTCTTGCAGATTTGGCTAAAGAAAATCCGCAAAACCAACAGGTAATTAACATGTTCAGAACATCTTTTACAAAATAAAAACGTAAGAAACACTTACAGATTGTAATTAAACAGAAAGTCCGGTTTACTGTTGAAGCCACAATTGATAAAATAGACACAAAAAGACCATGGTTTTTTAAGAAATGCTTGGATTGTAAGCTAAAAATCTCTGAACGATGGCCACATACTCAATGCAAGCAGCCAGCATCTGAAGATGATTTAATTTACAGGTAAACTCCAACTTTTACGTATATTTCTCCGATTATAAATAGATTATGCTAAACAACAATTCTTATAATTTTTCTGCAGCTATTGTTTCAGAGTAGAATTGTCCGATGGCACTGCCAACGTAACAATGACATGTTTCAGTAATGAAGCAAATTCAATCATACAAGATTGCAAAGAGCTACTTCGAACCATACCTAACAAAAATTCTTATGAATACCCGAAAGAACTACTCTCTCTACAAGGAAAGAAAAAAATCTTTCAGCTGCACTTTGATCCGGAAAGTACAAAGGAGCACCAAGTTTTCATCCTCGACACATGCTGGGATACCACACCACTACTCACATCAGGAACTTCTGCCACTAATGAAAGTGCCATTAGTTATTCCGCAGAAGTTACACAGAAAACAGTGCATGCAGTTCCAATACCAGAACCAACGACAGCAATTCAGATCAAGGAAAGTGAGGGTTCAACACCGACAAAAGAACCAGATGAATGTTCAGCAGAACTCGACGCACCAGCAACCATTAACATTTCACATACCAGCACACCTGGAGCACTTAAACACAAAGACGGCGATACAACACCGGCACCAGAACAGACATCTCTGTTGGAAAAATCAAAAGGCAAAAAAGAAACGGGCAGAAAAAGCGCAAGGAGGGCTCTTTTCACAGAAGCCGAAGATGCAAGCACATCAACACCTCAAAAGAAAGCAAAGAAAGAAGACTAATGGAGAGTATGTTGCAAATGACAAATGCAACAAGGAATCGCAAATCATCTATCTGTAATATACTATCGCTTAAAAGCAGCTGTCTATGTAAATATTTATGACTCCTACTTAGTACCAGCCATCTAAGCAAAAGTGTCCTCTGAAATAATTACATTGATCTCTATTTTGTTCATGGCATGTACCCTATAACTTTGCCACTGATTAACAAGGACTCTTGCTTTTTGGTAGAATCTTTACTCTTTTTATCAATTATACATGTTTCATGCAATCAACATATCACTAGATAAGTAGCTCTAAGTTATAACTGCCAAAACGCAAAAGAATATTGCCCACTATCTACATATACTTAAAAACAATTTTATTCATAAGTGCCACAACTTACATATATAACATAACCTACAACCACTTTCACTGACAACATAACTTAAAACTTAGATGACCTGCTGTTGATACACACAAGAAACTAAAAGACACGAGAAACCTACATAGACTTCTGCTAACACACAAACTACATAAAATAGCATCTTTCATACACCGCAACAAATCACATCAAAGAAACTGTTCCATTATCACCACATGCCTGCACTTCTCTTCCCCTGTGTCACGTGCCAAGACCAAAACAGAGTTAAGAGCAGCGAAAATACGCCCATCCTTGCGCTGCGCCTCCCTCATGCATTGCATTCCATTACTAGAGACAGGACCAAACGGGCTAAAAGCTTGCCCCTCTTGAAGTAGTTCTAGACGTTTCTGCATTCTCCTAGCTACAACTTTACATTCTTCAACGAGAAGTTCAACAAAGCTTTCATTCTCAACCATTTCTTGCATAAATAAAAAATGAAAACAATTTTCCAACCTATTGGAATTGCATTCCTTTTTCAAATCGTTAAAATTAGGAGTATCTGCCATTCTCTCTTGCAATTTTTTTTAAGCCCAACTCAAAATATAGAAGTGAAGATAACAGACACACTTTTACTCCTTATATAGGCAATGTGTTTAACTAATAACAGTGAAACCAACGAAACTAAAACAGTTTCCTTTTTTCCTATGTTTCACATGTAATATAGTGATTAAAAAATTTGCAGGAATCTAAGCTCTACTACCCAAAAAAAAATGGCAAATCTCTACATACCTAAAATTCTCAATAAAATCATAATACTAAACCAAAATAACATGTACAAAATATACACAGTCAATAATAAACAAATGGTAACAAATCCATGTGTTCAGTTATGTCGTTTCTCATGTCTGAAGTACGATAAACATCACCAAGATTGGATAAGCAAAAACTAAACCAGTTGAGCCTTTCAATTTTGCATACCAAATACTTTATAACTAATAATAAAGCAAAAGACATGGAATCCATAATAAACCATACTTTTATAAATAACACCTTGCAAGGTGAATTCTTACATAGAAAATATTGTAGCAGTGCAAAGGTTGCCTAATGGCTATACAAAAAAAAGCATAAACCTTTGCATCATATTTCATATTAAACATCACTAACCCATGCCACAAACACTAACACCCATACATTCACCCAGGGACCAAAAAATTACCACCTAAAAGAAGCCAGCAGTCACTCAAACTAGAAAAGATTGATATTTTTTTCTTCCCTTCTTTTGCGAGCCACATCAATAACCTTGATTAACCCATCCAACACTTTTTTCTCTCTTTTCAAAGTAACTTTCAGCCGCTCCAAACCTATGTCCCCATTCTCATGTAAAGGTAAAAAGCCCTCTCCTTCTTCAACCAAGTCCTCTGATGAGGCGAAAAATGAACCACTTTTAGGGGGTCATTTAAGCCCGGAATTGAATTTATTTGATCAAATATTGCCCTAAATCGTTCCTTTTGTGATTTTAGGTACTTTGGGAGAGAAATCTGGAAAAGGAAGCAACTCGGACGTTTTTTGAGCATAAAAGTGAAGAAAACGCCAAAGTCTTAATTTTCCTTGCTGGGAACAGTAGGTGACGGCGTCAAGAGTAAAATCCTGACGTGCACTAGGTTTTATTGGTTGTATTTAATGCATGAGTAAATTCTAATGATCCCATGTTAGGAGCTTCTTAGCCGGCTCGACATAGGAGTGAAGTAGGCACTCATAGGATTGGGGAAGTAAGTACGCCACCCCATGAATGGTATTAAGGAATACAATCCGTCATCCACGCAACTATAACAAGTAATTAACGTGTAAAAGATATCTAGGGAGTAGTGAAATCTAAGTAAACACAACTTCTCCACTTATTGCTCACAACCTTAGTTAATTTAGTTTATTTTCATTTCTAGTATTTTATTTTAATTGCATCTTTAATATTGGGTTAGTTGACTAGCAACTAATTCCGCCCAAATCCTTCAAACCCGAGATTTTTACTTGCTTTCTGAAAAAATATAAAAATACAAAAATAATCATCCCTCACCTTTAGAACTAGTATTTAGGTTTTCTAATCCTAGCGACACTATTCCTAGCTGAACGATCAATCCCCCGGTACTTGTCACTATACTATACTACAACGATCAGGTACACTGCCTGGTGGGGGTTGTAAGCTTCTCAAGATCCCTTGAGAGGTAAAGCCTGGTGCGATTCTCACGTATCAAGTTTTTGGCGCCGCAGCCCGGGGAATAGTTATTGTCTAGGTTATGATTTCTTTTTATTAGGTCTACTTGCTAGATTCCTTTCTAGTAAGATTTTATTTTTATTTTTAGGTTTTCTTCAGTTTATCTTTTCTTTGTGTGTTTGTTTGTAAAAACCTTTCCATTGACTATTCCGTTAGCCATTATGGAGAACGCGAATCCACCATACTACCAACCACGAAATTCACCCACTCCAAATGACATCTTGATGTTTAAACAACATGAGGATGAACCTATCTACGATGCATGGGCTCGTTTTAAATATTTACTCCGAAAAGTCCCTCATCATAATTTCGATCTGTGGTCCCAAATTGAAATATTTTACCATCGTGTCGACCACTATACCAAAATGGACATTGACCATGCCGCAGATGGGGACCTTTGGGGATTAAGTGTTGATGAAGCATGGGAAACCATAGAGAATTGTGCCATACTTGCCAAAAAAATGGACAACCCAACAAACGTTGTTACGGATCAATTGATAGCAAGTTTAAGGGAACAAGCAAGAAGATTGTTTGGGGATAAGCGTATAGATGAGATAACCGGGTGCACGGGGTGGTTTGATTTCACCACAATACAAGCTGAGCACATTGGTAATCTTGATAAGATGGATGATAGAGTTGAAAATCTAAGCCCACCAAGTACCCCGCAAGTCCTACCATCATTTGAGGCATACATACCACCCGTGACTTACCCGGAAGAAGTAGAAGAGACTATAGGAACCCCAATAGAGGTAGAACCCTTGGATCAAACACAACTAGAGAATATAGGTTTTAACACTTGTAGTGATGACCTTTCTTTTAGTTCTAAGGAAGTTCCTAGTTTTGATGAACCGGAGCCTCAACCAAAGCCGTTACCTAATCTTCCATCTTTAGATGTGAATTAAGGAATTGAAATAGGTTCCGATCCACCCATCAAACCATATAGTCCGGGTAGTCTTAGGATAAAGGTAGTGGACTCTAAGCCTTGTAGAGAGGAAGCTAATATAGGAGTGAAAAATGACCTTACATGCTTACATCACCCATTTATGATTGATCACAAGAAACATTATGGGTTTAAACCGGGTTTATTAGGTCAAGATGGATCCCCAACTAGTAATCTCTTGAAGTTAATTGAAAATGATCCCTTTCTAGGAGAAAATTCTTAATCCACCCATTAACCCGATTGAATTAGGTAAGGTTATGATGATAGGAGCACACCCCTTTGAGCATATAATTCATCCACCACTCTTTCCTCACGAGGCATATTTCCACCCTAAGGGTGTGTATCGCTACTTCCACCCGCACTTAATCCTAAGTGTAGGGAAAACCTCCCCTATTTCCGTTAAATAAGGGTAGAGTCAGGCTCGTGACTCAAACAAAAACAAGCGCTTCTTGGGAGGCAACCCATGTTTTGTGTGATTTTTATTTTTGTTTGTTTGTTATTTGCTTCCGTATGCATGCTTTATTTTTATTGTTGGTAGATCATGTTTCAAAACCAAAAAAAGTGAAAATACTTTACTTTGTTGTTTGGCCTAGTCTTAACTTCACCCAAAGGTATTTTTGCAAAAGATAAGTGTAAGGGGAAACCCCAAATATGTTTTTAAGAAACAAACCGATCATGATTCTCCACAATGTTAAGTGAACATGTATACTCGTAATTGTAAGAGTCAAATGCTTGTATCGAGTCATAATAAAGTTTTGCAGGATTTTCCAGGAAGTAGAACCAAGTTTTTCTAGAAATTTTCTGGAAACTTAACATAAGAATTTCTGCAGGTCACTTCTGACGGCGTCATGAGCTTACTCCTGACGGCGTCACGGGTAAAAATCTGGAAATTTTACCGGTTTTGTTTTTCTAACGGAGTCTTACGGTTTTTGTGAATCATTAAGTTTTATAATCTCCAGGAAATCTGCAAACTTCATTCCACAAGCATTATATCTTATTTTGTTTTCTAGGATTTAGTAACTTATGTAGGTTGCCGCCGATTTTATGCGAGGCTGTCTTGTCTATTTTCTCAGGATTCACAGGTTATGTATGACAAGAAGATGATTTATATTCTAGAAGGGAAGCTTTGATTGTTCATTTTCTTGGAGGAAGATTTAACCTGGCCACCTTATTATGCATACCGAGCGAATCAGGGGAGTATTTGATTTCATTCTTTTTACTTATTTAACTTTTACATTCTTTACTTGAACATTGGGGACAATGTTCATCTTAAGTGTAAGGGGAGGGTAAAAAGATGATACCTTACATATGCACTTTCACTTGAGTTTGTTTTGTTTGATGGTAGATGTGTAATAAAACTATGAGAAATACTTGTTAGTGCAATTTTAGCGCCAAATTTAAATTTTTTTATAACATTTAGGAGTGAAACTTTAGCCATAGCAAGCGTCTCATGGATAGGAGATTGTATGACTAGCACATAACCGTATATTCAGAAAAATTTTCCACCCAAATATGTGAGGTTCGCCTTTAGATTTGATAGGAAAAACATTTACTATTAGTGCTTATGAGTGTACCGGTAGCATTTAGATTCTAGAACTTGCGTTAGTGATGCATCCCGAGACCGCTAGTGAGACTACATTCGTGTAGTAGGATTTACTACATGATAAGAGGCATTAGGATCACCCTTGTGTTAAACCTGTATCATAATTACTTGACCATTTAAGTCATATTACTTGGCTAGTTAAGTCAACTAATTTTTCCCATACCTTAGCGTTGTACTCATTTTTAGTACACGAAACCCCTAGTACACCCCTCCGAGCCTATATTTTCGTTTCTAACTTTAAACATCTTACTTAAAGGAAGAATTTGTTACACCCCACTTAAATGTACAACCAAATCAGCTTAGCCATCCGTGTATGCGCTCATCTTTAGTGCATTATTGTTATTTGTTAAACCCTAAGTTAATTATCTAATTGATTACATGGTTGCTAAGTCGAGTCATATCATTGTACATATTATTTTGGGACGATTGGGACTCATGGGTAAAGTACTTATTTTATGGAGTAATGGGGAAGAACATCATTTATTACCCCCATATGTACGTTAATCTTAAAAGTACTCCAAGTGTTTTGATTTTCTTAATTCGAGTCAATAGATTAGTTTATTGTAAAGTATGTAAAGATTCAAGTGTAAGGGGAATGTTCATTCTCTATGATGTATTATTTTGGATAGTAGGGTAAGAGTGTATGCAAAAAAAAAAAAAAAAAAAAAAAAAAAAAAAAAAAAAAAAAAAAAAAAAAACAATCGAAAAAATAAAGAAAAAGAAAAAATATATATATAAAAAAAAAGAGAAAAAACATACGAACTACCATCCCGTTTCATTCTATGTTCATTTTATGTTTTTGTTCTTTTTCATTTAATAGCTTAAGTCGAGTCTAGTCTTGGCTTAGCAACGCCATATTGTATATGTAATTAACCAAGATTGTTAACTCGCCACCAGTAAAGACTTCCTTTATCCAACAAAACCGTGTATTTCATATCCCTACACCTAACGTTACAACCCTTTAAAAGACCTCTTTGATAGTTTATCCTAGGTGCTTACGCCATGTGGTGGAGGTTTGATCCTTTCCCAAGCCTATGGTAATCTATTTTGCTATGACAGGTAGTGAAAGATATCTTCCGTTTTCATATTGTAATTTATACTTTATTACACCCGAGAGATGTGAGTATCTAAACACTATTTGTGAGGTGCTTGTGTATGACCTCCGTGCTTGTCTATTGGTCTTTAGTGGAATGATTATTTGTTGTAATTACTTTTATATTAGTGTTAAATGACCCCTAACTTGTATTTTGACTATAATAAAAGCGCATTTGCTTGAGGATAAGCAAATCTCAAGTGTAAGGGTATATGATGAGGCAAAAAATGAACCACTTTTAGGGGGTCATTTAAGCCCGAAATTGAATTTATTTGATCAAATATTGCCCTAAATCGTTCCTTTTGTGATTTTAGGTACTTTGGGAGAGAAATCTGGAAAAGGAAGCAACTCGGACGTTTTTGGAGCATAAAAGTGAAGAAAACGCCAAAGTCTTAATTTTCCTTGCTGAGAACAGTAGTGACGGCGTCAAGAGTAAAATCCTGACGGCGTCAAGAGTAATTTTCATGACGGCCCAGTACAGAAATGAAGGCGTCACAAGGAAGAGCGTCAAGAGTAAAATACGTGACGGCCTGGAAAATGTTATAACGTGACGGCGTCAGAAGTAGATCAAGGCAGTTCGAGAATTCTTTTGGCGGCGAGATGACGGCGTCACCAATTTGGTCTTGACGCCGTCAGCCTCAATTTCATATATATAGTTTTTTAATTTTCATTCATAAAAAAGAGAAGTTTTGGAGAAACCCTAAGGCCGAACTTAGTACGAACTTTACAGGTTTTCAAGGGTTTTCAGCCCTTGAACCCTTTCATGTGTAATTGAGATAAGTATTCTTCTAATTCAATCAATATGTCTATGTGTTGGTTGTCTATATCTTGTTCTTGTCTTAATTCCATCATGCTAGGCTATATCTATCTTGTGTTTGCATAGATCTATTGAAACCTAGATGTTAATTATGTGTTGATTACTTGTTTATGGTTGTATTGGATGAATGATTTCGATGTTAGGCTTAAGAAAACTGGCAGATCTCCAAATGGTAACATGCTTGAACGTCTTAGGAAACATGAACTGACGTGCACTAGGTTTTATTGGTTGTATTTAATGCATGAGTAAATTCTAATGATCCCATGTTAGGAGCTTCTTAGCCGGCTCGACATAGGAGTGAAGTAGGCACTCATAGGATTGGGGAATTAAGTGCGCCACCCCATGAATGGTATTAAGGAATACAATCCGTCATCCACGCAACTATAACAAGTAATTAACGTGTAAAAGATATCTAGGGAGTAGTGAAATCTAAGTAAACACAACTTCTCCACTTATTGCTCACAACCTTAGTTAATTTAGTTTATTTTCATTTCTAGTATTTTATTTTAATTGCATATTTAGTATTGGGTTAGTTGACTAGCAACTAATTCCGCCCAAATCCTTCAAACCCGAGATTTTTACTTGCTTTCTAAAAAAATATAAAAATACAAAAATAATCATCCCTCACCTTTAGAACTAGTATTTAGGTTTTCTAATCCTAGCGACACTATTCCTAGCTGAACGATCAATCCCCCGGTACTTGTCACTATACTATACTACAATGATCAGGTACACTGCCTGGTGGGGGTTGTAAGCTTCTCAAGATCCCTTGAGAGGTAAAGCCTGGTGCGATTCCCACGTACCATCCTCCAACCATTTAACCTTCGCCGCTAATTCATCCCGCTTCTCCCCCAGTACCATCAACAGCTGATGATTCTCAACGTCATCTTGGGTGAATGCCGCATTCAAACAATCATCAAGTTCATTAGAATCGGCAGCGACCTTTAGCCTTTGGAAATTTGGCGTGCGTGCAAGTGCGTACGCGGATATTCTGGGTGCTGATGCCATCGTAGAACGAATGGATTGAGAAAAGACACTGAAGATTGAAGAAACTATAATTAGTTTTTTTTTTTTTTTTTTTTTTTTTTTTTTTTTTTTTTTTTTTGCAATGAAATAAAAAGAAACACTACCCCTCTTTTTATTAGCGAAACGGGGAAAACCAAACACCCAAAACGGACCATACAAAAAGTACAAACATAAAAAAAATTATACACCTATATATTTCTACCTAAAATAATTAAAATACAAAAAAAAAAAAAAAAAAAAAAAAAAAAAAACAATATATACACCAAAATAAACCAGAAATGTTTTAATGTACATATGTGTGAAAAAAAATATTTACTCAAATTATTTAGTAAAATTTTATACGCATTTAAAATAAAAATCCATGGATAAAAGAAACCAAACATATTAAGTATAGAATACGTTATAAACAATAGTACAAAACGACTACATAAAACAACAATACAATCTTAAAACAACGATACAATCATTAAAACATTATCATACTTAAAAATGCTACCTTTTTAATCGCCAAAAGACTATGCTTTTAAACCCGCTCGCCCGCAACGCGGCGATCAGTGCCACCCTCGTATATTGAACAATAGTTAAAAGTTGACAAGGACTATGTCCGGTATGAAATGGGCCGTGAACTTAAAAAAGGCCAGAACAACATGATACCAACTAGCCAATAATTTTAGGGTTTTGACCTCCTCTGCCTCTTTATTATGCCTCATCATCTTGCAGCCTCTCGTAATCCTTCCCTTCATATTTTTCCTTCATGGTTTAACCTTTTTATCAATCAACCCTTTTTTTATATCTGCATCTTTTTTTAATAAATAATTCTCACTATGATGAAAACATACCTGCTCTGGAGACAAGATTAAACCTTGTTGATGATGGTAGCAAACCTCTAAGAAGTTCTGAGCGTTTTTTATTTATATAATTATTCTATGCGAGTTTTATAAGTATGTTTTTGGTTTTATATTTAGTTAAAGCGAGGTGACGATAAAATTCAATGGTCTGTCAATCCACTTATAAATTTTAATTGTTGTTAAACATTGAATCCCGACAGGTTCTGATCGCTTATAATCATTTCTTTTTATATATTTTTTAAACTTTTTAAATATTATGGGGCATATGATGAATCTCTTATTGACAAATGGGTAATTTGCGTCTGAATGCATTTCATTGATGCTACAACACCTTGGAGAACTGATGCCTTCACTATTTTTTTTTTCGTTCTAGTTTAGTATCATGATTATATTTTTCAAACTTTGTTCCTTGCAAAGAGAATCTAATTAGTTGTTTATTTTGAAGATCTCAACTTTTTGGCTATCAACAAATGACTTTCGAATTTTAGCTAAAAATTCATTATAAAAAAGTTATTAGGGGTGTTTCTTTTTTTTGTTAGCTAAGAGATGCGTGGGGCTTATGTGGGATCCACGACTGTTAAATGGTCTTAATGTGGAGAGTTTTCATTATACCACTCACATGGGGATAGAGGCACTAGTGGAAAAATGGTGGACTCCACATAAAAAAAACATTATTATATACTTTGTGTGGACCTATTCCCTTATCTAAGGTCACATGGGGATAGAGGCACTAGTGGAAAAATGGTGGGCTCCACATAAAAAAAAAACATTATTATATACTTTGTGTGAACCCATTCCCTTATTTAAGGAAAAAAGAAACACCCCTGCTGGATTTTGGAAGCCTATTTGTTACAGAAACGGGTACGACACATAATTGAGAGTTTTGGACACTTGGCGCATCTCAAATGTTTGTGTTGTGTCCTTTGTTGTTATATGGTTTATAAGATTCGGTTTAGTTTGTTCTCTAAGTACTAGTTATAATGCCCGTGCATGCACGGGGTTTTTTCATAAATTTTTAATAATATATTTTTATGTATTAAGAAACAAATATTATTTTTTAATGTAATTTTATGTATTAAAATTTTAATAGTGTGTAACCAATGCTTTCTTTCAGTGTTATAGAAATCAGTATTTTTTTTTCTTCATATATTTGCCTAAGGGTGTTAAAGTGTATATTGATGTTGCACTTCATAAATTTGATCATTCACTGCAACATACACTTTTAAGAGTTGAAGGCTATGGACAAGCATTATTCACTATTTATTTTGTTTTAATATATTTATGCTATATTTTGTTTTAACATATTTGTTTTAAAATGTGTAGGAAAATCAATAATAGCTAGTAGTCTAATACTAAATAAGTATTTTTTATGCACAATACTACAATACTATTTGTTTATATCTGCTGATGTTTTGATAGTCCTTTGAAGATCAAAGCCCAAAAATGAACTTTCAATTCAAGATCCACATGAAGACAGTTGACCATCCGGTAAGTGCAAATACTGCAACTATATAAGTCCACAATGTAAGCATTGAACACTCCTTTTGTCCCACGTTGAACAATTGTGTCATCATACCTGCATATTAGTCATTTCTACCAGCCTTTAGCAAATCATTCAACATGGTATCTAATTTTTCGGTGTACCGATTTTAAGTTCTCAATATGTTTACACATAAGAAAGTGCTCATATAGATGACTTGGAAATTGTTTTTAGTTGGGCAAGACATATAAGTGAATGTAGAACGATTTACCAGTCTTCTTATATTCAATAAACATAACTGGTTTGTTGCACCATGTTGTTACAAAATGTTGCATCAATTGTTTATATATAAACCAGATTGGTAGTAAAGCAAAGCTTATTAATATTCATGGCAAGAGGAACAGTGAACTGGATCATCAGTACAAAACTAAAAAGAGGATCAGATGGAAGTAATTCGAGAGCACCAAACACTTTAATAGCCCCAACCCAATTATCGGAAGGATTATATATCTTACTACAATGATCACAATGATGATTATGGGTCTTATGCTTGCTTTTCTTAAACCTGTTCAAGCGATAAAAAGAATAGTTTAGTGAGAATTAATAATGATCTACAAACGTAACCAAACATTTCAGATTGAGGGATTCTTTCAGAAAAATATTATTGCTCGGTAAAGAATCCTTAAATTGTCCTCTAGTCACTTATATCACAACTATTATGCCTGTGGGTCACGTTTAAAGATTGTGAGATCCTCATAGCAGTCATAGGATCTATTGTCTTATTATAAAAACGGTTGAAGAAACTGAGAGCCTTATGCTTTCTAATTGTTGTCATATTTCTTTCCGGATGTTTCGAATAAGTATTATCTGGAGGTTCTGCTTTCCATGGAACAACAGGTTGCTGTGTGTTCACCCAATCTCCGTTATTTACAGAACTGATAATTATACATCAACTTTAGTTCAATAAGTAAGTCAAGTATATTCAATCTGCACTAATTCACTGAAATGGCGATTACACGACACATATGGGTAACATTAATAGAAATGATTTTGTACCCTTTTTAAATAATATATGTATCGATTGCATTAATTATGCTTAGAGCAATAATCTAACCTTAATAAATTATTGACAGACTTGTAGAAATGAGGTTGTGTGCACAGAAAATATAGTTGTTACAACTTTCAACCCATTTGCTTTTATAAATTATTGATTTGACCCGCCTGAGATAAGCAAAAACAAACCATATTGACCCATTCATAAGTAAATTGGTTGACAGTGGTGGTGCAGCCATTTGTTGATATTGCAGACACACTTGTAGCAGCTTGGCTTCCTAGATTAGAAGGCCAAGGTGTCACCGACATTCTGTTTGGTGACTATGGTTTCACAGGAAAGCTGGCACCTACTTGGTTTAAGTCGGTTGATCATTTACTCATGAATGTTGGAGACCCACATTATGAATACAGTAAAAAAGATGTTATAATTTAGAAACATTTTTTTTACCATGAAATTACCATCCTTCATGAGACAGTTTCTGCTATAGCTTCTTATCGTTCTGGTAATTTCCATTTTGTGATTTCCTATCGGTGGCAGTAATGCCCACCATTTACCCTTCAACCTGCACCACAAGAAAGTAAGATTATATAAAATGTACTTTGCATAAGAACAAATATATTCACATGAAATTTGCATAAGAATAATTATCAAAGCAAAGGCTGAATGAAAGACAAACTATAACATCTAATCTCGACCAATTTTTGCTTCTCTAGTTTTCCTATTATTTTCAATCACTTTTTGTTATAAAAAAGATTTTATCAATAGCTAAACGTTATACCCTTGGTTGATAATCAATTTGTTTCATAGGTAATCTGCAAAAAAAATAAAAATAAAGAAATGGTGCTATAAAGAACTTATAAACTTGATAATCATTTAGAAACAAACCAAAGATAGTTACGAATGTAATTATATGATAGAGAATAGTCTTAAACTCTTAATGCTCAACCTATTGCATAAGCAAGTAACACCACGAAAAATTGTGGATATTTTTATGTTTAGTGAAATAATAAGTCTTGAAATTTGATGATAAGATGCATTACCTTGGTTGTAGAGTGTAGACTTGTAGTACAAATTGCTACCTTCCTAAGCAAGGCTATCTTAATATTATCTACTTGCAAGTGTGGGCATCAGAGATCTATTACCTTGGTTGTAGACTTGTAGCACAAATTGCCACCTTGATAGCAAGGCTATCTTAATTTTTTCTAATGGCATGTGCAGGCATTAAAGCTTCAACGTATATTTCTTTGTGCGGGCATTAAAACTCGTACCACCTGGTGGATTTTTGCTTGAACTTGGTACATCAACTTCACATAATCCAAATGCGATTAATAACATTTATTATACAAATTGAACAACAATTAGTCCCATTGATTTACAAAGAATCAAATATCAGACCTTTATAAAATTTTGGGGAAAATAATCACCCAAACTGTAAAATGAATCCATTGATTCTCTGCTAAGCGACTTCACGTAATTCTCCTCTTAGTCACATACCAATCCAATCTCGATATTAAAATATTAAGATATTCATATCAAAGCTAAATCCTACTATACAGTTAATTAAAAACTGGAATATAATAAAACAGTTGTGCATTCAAATATCAGGTTGTGACATTCATTCGACATTCAAACCAAATATTGAGATCCAAGAAATTAAAATCAAGAGCTAATTAACATGACGAACTCTAGCAAGAAATAATATTTTGATCATCAACAGATAAAAGTGAGAACAATATTTCAATACTTTTAGGCATATGTTTGAAGCGTCTATTATATCCTTACTCATATTGCAAATACACTTCTTAAACACATTAGGCAACAATTATAAAGAATATGCAAAACACGATATCTTTTATTATATTGAACCCATGCTCGCCAAAAGGTCAAAAATAACATAACATAACACAATCAAGCGACAATAGTTAATGGTTATGCATATTAAGCAGATGGCCCAACAACCTGCGTGTGGGAAGATTCCCGATCAACAGTGTCTCTCGCCTCCCTCAACAATCTTCAAACAATCAAGCGACAATAGTTAATGGTTATGCATATTAAGCAGATGGCCCAACAACCTGCGTGTGGGAAGATTCCCGATCAACAGTGTCTCTCGCCTCCCTCAACAATCTTCAATTATTTGCTACTATCAATAACCATAACACTTTTATGTCTTTCCATTTTGGGAAGTCGATGAAATCTATTACATAAACTAATTTAACGCTTTAGTCATAAATTTAACCAAGCTTAGATTCCTTGTCTAGTGGAAAAGGAAATTTAAACCTATTTAGACATAAATAGGTCGATGCGGATCACATGTTCTCCAACGGGTTAAACAGGTAAAGTCAAGAAACTTAAGTAAAAGAAACAGGTTTAAAAGGTTCAAGGTACATTTGTAGTAACTAAATGTACAAAATACTCAAAATTTACCTTCCCAACAGTAGTAAGAAGAGCATCCAATTGAGTTAAAACGTGAATATTCCTGATCGTTGACACTTGACCACCAACATTTACTAAAGTCCATAATAATCACTATCAGTCATCGCATTATCTACAACACCTTACAACCGAAAGGTAAATATAAAAAGATAAATACCTTATTCGTTGGAGGCAATCTATATTCAAATCTTTCGTCTTCATCACTTTCTATCTGCAACATACACATGTAATTTAGTTAAGGAATTAATCGAGACTCGTGAAAGTAACTCCAGGCTTGACGTTCACTAATGGAAATTCAGAAAATTGTATACTTGTCAATGGAAAATCAATTGCAGGAAACAGGCGTTCGTATTCGCTAACACTTTTCCTACGATCACAAGGATAAACACCTTGACAACCAGAGAAAAACTGCCAAAGATCTACTATATTTTTCTAAACCTATTATATATATATATATATATATATATATATATATATATATATATATATATATATATATATATATATATATATATATATATAAATTACCTGCTCATCCATTAGGATCATATCCATGCCTGCTATTAAAAAAAATTAAAATCTCAATCAAATTAAAATTAATAAATTATAAATTATAAACTTATAATAAAAATTAACCTTGAACTCTTCCTTGTCAAATTCTAGCGCAAAATTGCACTCTTCCTCTTCATCGGATTGTTGTTATTGTACTTATTACCATCAGATTTCTTAAACCTGCAGCATCGATTGATGTTGATAATAGGTTTTAGGTCGATTGTTGTTAAAGGTGTAGCATCGGATCTGTAGCAGAAGATTGTTGTTGTTGTTGTTGTTGTTGTTGTTATTAGCATCTAATTGTTGTAGCATCCGATTGATCTTGTTGTTCTTATGGATTGTTCTTGATCTTCTTATGGGTGGTTCTTGTTTAGTGTGTTTTTCTTATGTGTGACAAACCTAATGGATACTAATGGATACTCCGGTTTTAATAAATTATTTACACTTCAGCCATGAAATATCAAAAAACAACAATCAAGTCCTTGTGTATTTTTGACCAATTTTATTTTTTATGTATAAAAACGAATTTTAAACAATAATTACACAAATATAGAAATATTATAGGTTTTTCAAATATTATAAATTTTTTTAAAAAATAAAATTGAAAAAAATATTACCTAAATAAGTATGATTTGATTTTTTTGAAATGAAAAAGTCCCCACTAGGGGTTTTATTTTATTAGGTAAAAGATGTTTTGGTTGTTAAAAGATTGCATGTCACTAGATGATGGTTTGTGTTATTTGTGGCATACTTGACATAATTTGTTTTGGTCTCGTGGGAGTTGATATGCAATCAAAATAAGTGAAGCTTGCATACCACAAACATGCATATGTGCTCTTGTATCATGTGCAATACAAATATATTCGGTGGTGTGCACATCACTTGTTGTAGCATGCATAGCACTCCCTTATTTGAACTACCAATTCATATTAAAAATTCTGCAAAACAGAATTTAACTCCCGGTATTCAAGGGCAAGTCAAATACTTGTTGAGTTAATCTCAAAGTTTTGATGTGTTTTTCTATTTAAAGGGCATGTTACTGTATGTTTTGTATCTCTTTAGATATGTTATTTTGTAGCTAAAGATTTGGGTCTTCTTGATTGTTTGCAATCAGAATTATATTAAACAGAGTTTATTTATCATTGGTTGATATGGCAGATATAACTTCTTTTGATTCTAAGGCCGGAAGTAATAAGCCTTTTGGTGACCAAGTTTTTGCCTCTGTGGCACTTTCATTGACCTATAAGGCTGGGCACAGTAAGAGCTTGGGATCGAGATATTCGATCGATCATAGTCGATCGCCACTAGTGTGACTAGTCGGTCGACCCAAGACAAAAACACAAATCAATCGGCTGGAGGATCGAGTATTTAGAAACTTATTTTTGTTGCCTTTTTGATCCAACCGTTTGAGATGGAGCAAAGTTAATCAGTTTCTCAGTTTCTCAAATGAGTTGATGGAGCAAAAAAATTATTACCGTTTGAGATGGAGCAAAGTTAATCAATTTCTCGAATGAGTTGATGGAGCCAAGTTGATGAAGCCAACTGATGGTATGCATGTGTGTGGATATATACTACATGAAGTGGTTGTGCATGTTTAACACGTATAGATATGTATGTGTGGATATATATTAGATATGCATGTAAAAAAAAAAAAAAAAAAAAAAAAAAAAAAAAAAAAAACTTAACTAGGTCGCCCTTACTGGGGCACTGAATCGCCTGTAGGTCGCTGGAGAGAGAAAGCTGACGTGGCAGGGAAAAGTAAAGGGATTGAATCCCCTTACTGTGTCCAACCTAAGGGTGAGCAAACGGACCGGATGGACCGGACCGACCGACAAAACCGACCGGACCGGACCGACCACATTCGGTACGGTCCTCGGTCTAGGCTTTTTAGCTAAATCGGTCCTCGGTCCGGTCCGGTCCGACAAAAAAACCGAAAAAACGTGCCAAAATATGCCTAATTGGACCGGACCGACCGAAGACCGGACCGGACCGAACCGGACCGAGACCGGACCGACCACATTCGGTCTGGTCTCGATCTATGGTTTTTCCGGTTCTCGGTCTTCGGTCCGGTCTTGGCCGGTCCGATCCGGTTTTTAGACCATGCTCAGCCTTAGTCAATTGTCACTTTTTGAACGACTTGAATGCACACTAATTTCACCACACCACCCAATATTTGTTGTTGTGGAAAAGAATCTTTCACCAAAATGGTACTATTAATTAAAAAATGATAAATAATTAAAAAATAAATAAATAAATAACAACGTCCACAATCAATTTCACCATTAATTCAAAATAAAACAAAAAATGGTGAATTAATGGCAAGAGAAGCGATCCCTTGCAAAGGGGAGCAAAAATAAAAAGCATAAAAAGAAATTTGGGTCGTTGGATCTCTAACCAAGACCATCTGACGGTGAAGATGGAACCTTCCTCCCTTTTTTTTATTAGTATTCTCACTTAGGGGTATATTAGTCATTTTAACTTGTTTTTAAATTCCACCACAAACTTTAAACGTAAATAACTTTCAAACGATAAATTTTTACAAAAAATCGATTTCACCATAATTTTTAAAATTTAATTCTCTTTAATTTGGTATGCATTTTAATATATGAATCGCAACTTTTTTTTCAACTTTTTAAGTGGTGTTGATTTTCTTGAAATTTTTAGCATTTTCGGCTCTAATTTCGTCTAGTTAAATGGCCGAATTATGCAAAACTTAAAACACGAAAGTTGTAGATTTTTGGCCATTCTTTACCCAGAAATTTGAATCACTCAAATCCGATATGATATGAGTGAGATATCGTACGTTAAAGATGGCGTCTTAGTCATATTTAGCGCACACAAAATGTTTGATAAAATGCCTAAAAGAAAATTTTCTTATAAAAATACATTTAAATATACTAATTGATGTACTACAATACATTTTTTGTTATTTTTAGCTTTTTTTAACTGATGAACAAACAACTAACTGATTAACTGACGAACATTGTGACCTTAACTGATGAACATTTTGATTTCTTTTAGACAATTGATGAACACTATGATAACTGATGAACCTATAATAACTGATGAACGTATGATAACTGATGAACCTATAATAACTGATGAATAATATAGTTTTTTTGTTAGAAAATTGATGAACTGATTAACATTATGTTATTTTGTGGTCCATCAACTCTTTTTACTGATAAACATCACTTTTAAATTGACGAACATCACTTTTATATTGATGAAAAAAATGAACAACTATCTTTAATGACAGACAAATGAACAACATTTTTTATTGATGAACAATACTTTTATGTTGATGAACAAATGAATAAATCTTTTTATTGATGAACGATGCTTCGTATCGATGAATGATACTTTTATATTGATGTACAAATAAATGTGAAATAGTAACTAAGTAACTACACAAGTATTCTTTTTAGAAAACTTCGCCTTCTTAGCGGCCAACCTCCTTTTTGCTTGCTTTCCTTTATAGCAACTTTATCACTAGCCTTCTTAGGGGCAATTTGAGCTCTGATAGCATTGCACTTCATCTGATGAACCTGTGATAAAAGTAAGCAGATAAAAAAAAAATCACTAATTGATGAACCTCTGATAAAAATAAGCAGATAATAAAAAATAGACTAACTGATGAACCTCTAATAAAAAATGCACTAAATGATGAACCTATAATAACTGATGAACCTATAGTAACACAGGACAATAACTGATGAACCTAAGATATAACATAATAGCTAAGCTAATATGTTCATCAACTAATAAAAAATAGACTAACTGATGAACCTCTAATAAAAAATGCACTAAATGATGAACCTATAATAACATAATGATGAACATATGATAACATAATAGCTGAAAATATAACTGATGAACCAAAAAAACTAATGTTAATCAACTAAAAAAGAATAAACTAACTGATGAACCTATTATAACTGATGAATCTATAATAACTGATGAACCTATAATAACTGATGAACCTATAGTAACACAGGACAATAACTGATGAACCTAAGATATAACATAATAGCTAAGATAATATGTTCATCAACTAATAAAAAATAGACTAACTGATGAACCTCTAATAAAAAATGCACTAAATGATGAACCTATAATAACATAATGATGAACCTATGATAACATAATAGCTGAAAATATAACTGATGAACCAAAAAAACTAATGTTAATCAACTAAAAAAGAATAAACTAACTGATGAACCTATTATAACTGATGAATCTATAATAACAGATGAACCTATAATAACTGATGAACCTATTATAACTGATGAATCTATAATAACTGATGAACCTATAATAACTGATGAACCTATTATAACTGATGAATCTATAATAACTGATGAACCTATAATAACTGATGAACCTATAGTAACACAAGACAATAACTGATGAACCTAAGATATAACATAATAGCTAAGCTAATAACAAAAAAAGCATAAATTGATGAACCTAACATAAAAAATAAGCATATAACAAGGAATGTAATAACTAATGAAGACACACACAAAATCATATAAACTGGTATTTAATCTGTTCATCTACTAAAAAAATATAACAAAAAAGCATAAACTGATGAACCTCGGATAAAAGTAAGCATGTAACAAAAAATCTACTAACTGATGAACCTCAGATAAAAGTAAGCAGATAACAAAAAAAAATCGCTAATTGATGAACCTCTGATAAAAATAAGCAGATAACAAAACATAAAACTTATAAAAATAAAATAGAAATTATCAATAATTCCTTGCTTAAACGCCTGAAGATCATCAATCGCCATTAAAACCATATTTCTATCACATTTATGGCCTGAATCTGGTTGAAGCATTTCATCGAGCACTTGGTGTGCATCATTATATCGATCACATTTCAACAACAGATATTGTATGTTTACCCGATTATTATGAAGTTGAAAAGTACAAAAAAGAGTTTTATTAGTTGGTACCTGATGGTGACGGCGTGAAGACAGTGGTGCTGACGGCGTGAAGACAGCGATGGTGATGGAGACGACGTTGGTGATGAAGACATTGATGTATTAGATCTGATGATGATGATGATGATGATGATGATGATGATGATGATGATGATGATGATGATGATGATGATGGTATGAATGGGGATGAGCACATCGTGAAATCAAAGAAATAATAAAAATGAAAATAGAGAACTGAGAAGAGAAAAAAAAAAGAAGCAAGAAAGAGTATATAGCGGGAGGACACAAAATTACATAACTATCCTTTGGGGGGGGAAAGAGCGGAGACACGTGGCAGCATGTAATTTCTTTTTAGGCTTTTTAAAATTTTGTCACTTTGTAAGGGATCCCACACCTTAATGGCAAAATCTATAGCGATGACAAGTAGTCGCAAAAAGTCGTCTTTATATATTTGAATTATTATTATTTCTTAAATAATTTTGAATTAATTATAAAATGATTTAAATTAGTCGTCTTTATATATTTGAATTATTATTATTTCTTAAATAATTTTGAATTAATTATAAAATGATTTAAATTAGAGGAAAGTTATTTTAAATACCAAACTTTTTTTACATACCATGGACTCATCTCCACTATTCATTTAAAAAGAAATCAATAGTTGAGATTAAAAGCATTTTAATATTTCATTCATTTTTTATAATTTAAATATATCTTAAACCGTTAATCGTTAAACGAAAATAATTACACTATCGCGATGAGCATTTAATTATCTTTCTATAGATGACAACTTTGATATATTTTCGACAAAAAAAAAAAAAATCGTTTTTTTTCATGGCCGAAAAAATTAAATGTGATATTAGTGTAATATCACATGTGATTTTTTCGGCCACGAAAAAAAAATATGAAAAAAACGAAAAAAAAAAATTTTTTGTCGAAAATATATCAAAGTGCCTATTTATAGAAAGATAATTAAATGCTCGTCGTAACGATATATTTTTTTCGCTTAACGATTAACGGTTTGAAAGATATTAATATTTGAAGAAAAGAAAATAATAAAAAAAAATAAAGATGAAAGTTGGTTTTTTAAATTGTTGTGATTAATCTCATCCATTAGATCAAATAAAGATGGAGGGTGAAGATTAGTCCCTTGGTATGTAAAAAAAAGTTTGTTACTCAAATGATTTTAAATCTTTAAATTAACTATAAATTGTTTAAGAATAGACAATTAAGTGTTTATAATTTTTTATTTTATTTTATTTTATTTTTTTAAGAATTAACAACATTGCACCATTTGCATGATGGATACCTAAAATAAGGAATTTAGACTATTTGGTCATGAACAACATGATCTCATTAATCAGTGCTCAAATTAACTTGAAAGTTAACTAAATCAAAAGATGTTAAACCACAACAAATAACTAAAACATGCGAATTACTTTCCAAAATGATAAACGTTTAAATGTTAACTCATACACATAGGGTATGTTTGGCGAAATCGGCTGGGCTGGGGCTAGGACTTATATTATAAGTCGAAATTAAAACTTGTATTTTTATAAACTTGTTTGGCAAATGGGCTGAGGCTGGGACTTATTATTGCAAAATTATTAAAAATGACATAATTTAATGAGTTTTTGTATATGTTAAATATTTTTATGGGTAAATAAGTAATTTATTCTTCAAAAGCTCCGGGCTAAAGTTTTTAGCCCTTTTTATGAAGCTAAAGTTTTTAGCTGACTTATTTTATAAGACCTTCCATAAGCCTCATGACAAACTAGACTTATTTCATTAGCAAACTTATTTTAAAATCCCAAGCCTCAATAAGCCCCATTTAAGCCCCCACCAAACATAGCCGTAATAAGTACGGGTTTATTTGATCGAAAACAACTAAATGAAAAACTATTCCACACCAAGTTTTCCCATGTCATTTAAAAGCTCATGAAGTATTCCAGCTGACTGACATGTGTAGTCCTCGGAATGCCTTTTCATATCTAGTGTTGCCTTCGATATCTTTTTCTTTGCAGCCAGGAGCTTGCAATTTGAGCACTCTCTCTTTCCAAGACTTGGTGCAGATCGGGAAGGTCCTGCAGAAGACGCCCACCATGCTCGACCCTAGTCAGTTTGTCGATGATCTTGAAGCTATTGCCGACCCTGGAAATGAGTAGTTCGGGATGCACTTGTTTCGGTTGGTATGTTGAATAATTTATGTATTGTTGAACAATTTATATTTATGTTTTTGTCCTTCAATAGTTTATTGAATGTGATTCGTATGATTTAGTTATTCTTTGTGCTTGATTTGGAAAATCTGAAAAATTGGTTGTGAAAATGGGTCGGAAGACCTGAAAAAACGACTGGAAACAGCATGCGGGTTAAAATCGTGCATATGCCTTTAGCAACCACATGTGGTCACTAAAGGTGGTCGTCGTATTTTGCTTGGTCAAAAATAGTCAAAGCCTTAGCAACCACTTGAGGTGGCTAAAAGTAGTCACTAAATGATTTAGTCAAATAAAGTCAAGGACTTGTAGCGACTACATGTTGTTGCTAAAAGTGGTGGTAAAAGATTTGGGTCAAATAAAGTCAAGGACTTTTAGAGACCATATGTGGTCGCTAAAAGTGGTCGTAAAGATTTTGGTCAAGTATTCAAAAAGTCAAGTTAATAGCATAGTCGTTAAAAGCAAAAAAGGTGGTCGCTAGAATTTTTAGGGACGAAAATGACGCGACGGCATTTGTAGAGACAATTTGTGGTCTCTAAAGCTTTTAGCGACCACATAGTCGACTTCTAGTGAGCACAAATGTCGCTAAAAGCAGTGTTTAGTGTAGTGTCTCATGTATGTTTGATACTATAAAGCAGGAAATTAAGCAAAATATAGAAAGTGAAGAAACGAATTCAGTTAAGATTGTTCATTTTTCCTACCCGATTCTCAAAACATAGTGATAAATACTTGATTACAGGGACGGAGCCAGGAATTAGGAATAAGGGGGGCCGAAATTTTTTTCTCAAACTAACAAAGTAATTTAACTAAAGGTTAGGGATGTCATTTGCTTATAGTTGTGTCATATACTTAAATTTTATAAGGTAAATAGCAAAGCGATTGGGCGTGTTGGAGGGGGCCGAGCACCCCCTGGCTCCCCCACTGTCTCCGTCTCTGCTTGATTAGCACAGTTTTTATAGAAAAAAGAAAAGTTTCAAAACATATGTGGCAAATGTAATGCGTCAAAATCATGTTGTGTTATATTTCTTTTTCTTTTATCACACTCTTCGTATTTAATTGCGACATGTATTTGTGAAATTCCCTTTGTAAAAAATTTTGTGCAAGTGTAGCCTTTCTCATATATAATTATACACCGTAAAAGCTAATTACCCATACATATAACCATGCTAGGATCAATTTTACACAAAATCAAAAGACTGGTATAAGTACAAAACCAACTTGCATACCATAAGAAAAGCACAAAACCAACTCAAAAGAAACAACTTTTGTTGCTTTGCATTGAAGAAAGGCCTCATTTGCCATTTGATAGGATTCCACTATCTTTTGTCAACAAAACTTTGGCCTTAGTTTGGTTGTTCCACTCTGGCTTGCCTTGCACTCCTTTACCAAAAGCAATAGCTTTGTTAGTAACGAATTTGGTCCCATGTAATATCACAATTACTCAATTATATTGCCATCAATAGAACTACATATAGTAATGGTTTATAATCAATTATTTCAAAAGAATTAGACAATATCACATGGTGTTTGCTGGATACCTATGTGTAGATCGACCAATATCTAAGTTTATGCTCAGTGACGGAGCCAGGAATTATGAATAGGGGGGTCGAAATTTTTTTCTCAAGCTAACAAAGTAATTTAACTAAAGGTTAGGGGGGTCATTTGCCTATAGTTGCGTCATATTTTTAAATTTTATAAGGTAAATATCAAAGCGATTGGGCGTGTTGGAGGGGGCCAAACACCCCCTGGCTCCCCCACTGTCTCCGTCCCTGTTTATGCTCATATCCAGGGATTCTTAGGCAAATATGGCACTCCTCATAAGTAAAATACTTATACTAGATGGATTTAGGTTTAACGGTATTGGATAACCTATTAAGTAAGAGGTTACATGTCAAAGCCTAGGTTGAAACATATGTGATATAGTGACGTATATATACATGGGTATATGTTTGTCCCTTGTAAGAAGAGTAGAATATTTGTTTGTTAAAAAAAAAAAAAAAGGCCTTAGACGTAACATTGTGGTATTTTCCCATGAAATCCAAATTATTTCTATCATTTTATATGTATGATATGTATGAAATCAGTAGTATTTTCTAATACATATGTTTTCTCTATTTGATATCCGAAAAGTGTTTACGCATCTTTTTTAAAATGTCCATGAAACAACTTGGTGCAACTTTCGGTACACGGATACATGATGTACAAATTAGTTGATACTTTATTTTATTTTATTTTTTTGTGTATGTGAGTTTTATAATATGGACATAGTTACACACACCAAATATAGTATGTTCTTAAGATGTAAAAACGTCATCTCAAAACGAGTAAGTTAAGCAAGGCACATATTCAATGTTTATCCATATATTGACGTCTCATTCAGTCATTTGTAAGTCACGATGCAAACTATGTTATCGAAACTCAAAACCTTTTTGTTACTAGAATACACAAAGCTCTATATTATAAAGACAATTGGGCACCAATTATTTATGCATTAGAACCTTTTCTTCCCTTATAAAGCATCCATCCTATTGAAAATGTCATTTCTCCATCTCTCTAAGCCCAAATTGTGAAAATCAACTCATCTTTCTTCTATCATTTCATGTCCTTTTTCAAGTCGAAAATCACAAAGAAGCTCAAACATGTTCAGAAAGCGTGTAAGAGCTTCATTGAGACCTTTCGATCCAAACTTCACAAGAAGAAAGTTGGCAAGTCCATAAAAAACATCAAAACTTTTCTTGTCTCATCGCGTCATAAAATAAGCATTCGTCCATTGAGACAACGTTCTACCACGAGCAAGCATTACTATCTCCTCCAAAAGGGTTTTCCGGCGATATATATTGATGAACTCTATGTTCCAAAATCGGGTCAACCTGCATCAAAACAACCAACAACTAGCAAAGATAAGGAACTATATGTTACCTCCACTAGTACAAGTACTAGTGGTACTAACATGGACAAAAATGTAGCAACGAAACATGATTCCTTGCTACATCAAAAAAAGAAAGGTCAGACTAGGAACATGGCCAAGTTTGATAAAGAATCATGTGCTACTTCGACTAATTCGACTAGCACAAGTTCTAGTGCTGGTAAAGTGGACAAAAAGGTATCAACGAAACATGATTCGTTGCTACATGAAAAAGGGACAAGTCGGACTAGGAACATGGCCAAGTTTGAGACACCAGAGTTCCGAGGGGTGGATGAGAGAGCGGAAGAATTCATTTCGAAGGTTCGAAAAGACATGAAGCTTCAAAGGGAGCAATCCATCCTTGATTTTCAAGAAATGCTAGCTCGAAGTGTTTGATTTCCATTTTTCATTATACAAAATTATATTTTTCATAACAAAAATGCTAAAGTGATTTATTTTCTAACAATTTTATGATCTGCTATTTTACTTTCCCAGTTTATTTGATGGGGAAAAAATGGGTCATTCTAAATATTTGTTTTAAAAATCAGTTTGATGTTTAGACAATAAAATAAAATTTTCCCAATTTATTGTATAAAATTAAGGTAATAATTGTGTGTTGATGTTCAGAAGATTTTTACAGTTTTGTAATTTTCTATTTATTGCATTTATCATGTAAACATTACAGATACTTATATGCGTGGCATTGAAATATAACGAATACATTATATGCGTGGTTTTCTTTTTTAAAGAAGGATTATATGTGTGATTTTCGCATTTTGCATGGGTTCTGACATTATGTCAAAGGAAAATAATGATTTTCGTAAACATGTGGTATTAAAGTATTAAACTATTAATCATTTGAAATTCGTAATATGATGGTCTTGCATGTATTGACATAAAGAATGAGCACAATTCCACGATGCTAAGTTAAATAGACACTTAAAACTTAAAAGGCCACAAAGTAAGTATATAAACGGGTTGTACTACCAGTTACTTGATTAGGCCTGTTAAGGGACTGGATCAACTAATGATCTAGTAGCCCAATAGCTGATTGGTCACTCTTATTCAGTGGTGTAGGGGTGTTCATCGGTTCGGTTTTTGGTTAATCGGTTTATTCGGTTCGGGTTATTCGGTTAAAAAAATTTTTGGGTCATAACCAAAAACCGAACCGAAGTTCGGTTCGATTATTGGTCAAAATCGAAAACCGAATTTTCTACCTAAATTACATTATTTATATATATATTTTTAATTTAATTATATATATATTTGGCAAAAAAGATATTTCAAGCATAAAAAAGTGTTTTTTATATTAGTATGAAATTTTAATGGACATTTTTTATATATAAAATAATATATATATATATATATATATATATATATATATATATATATATATATATATATATATATATATATATATATATATATATATATATATATATATATATATATATATATATGAATTCGGTTTTCGATTCAGATAGCCAAACCCATATCCAAACCGAAAACCGAATTTTTAATTTGGTTCGGTTCGATTTTAACAAATTTGGTTCGGTTTTTTTCAATTCGGTTCGGTTTTCGGTTTAATCGGTTTATTACCCGAACCATGAACACCCCTACAGTGGTGTACTTACTAATAACAGTGTTGCAAAAAAAGGTCTACAAGGCCGATTAATTGCTGCCTAGGTGTTATAGGGCCACCAACTTTGTCAATTTATGTAACTGGGTCAAACAAATAGGTCAACCGTGGTCAGCAGCGATCAATGGTGGTCAAACTTGTCGAAAACCTACAAATCGTGCCGGAAGTACCCAAAACTCACCGTAAACTTATTTTGATCACTTATAGAAACTGTTTAGATATATTACAAGTTATTTTGTAGAAAAAATCTTGCCGAAAATACACAAAACTTGCCAGAAATACCCAAAATTTGCTAGAAATGCCGCACCGATTAATCCCGCCTAGACTGATTACAAGCTACAAGGTGGTCGACCGCCTCAATACCGATTCACAATTTTTGCAACCTTGTTAATAACAATTAATTGGCATATATCATCTTTACCAAATAGCTCTTTATTTTTGGAAAACTCACACACCTTAAATAGCTCTTTAGGCTAGACCTTTTAGTCTTACGAAATTGCAAATGGATTTTGCTTGGTTTTACCATGGTGTAAGTTAAAGTTATGCTTGCAAGAAACGTTAATGGTTCAAGTCTCACTTAAAACATATGTGTAATTCAGAAAATATAGATTTCATTCTAAGCACAAAGATATAAAAAAATGGTTTTCCTAACTTGTGTCATGGTAGCATAAGCTTAGAAGTGTTTAATGAAGAATTGAAAACAAATGTTTCTTTAAATAACTTAATTTCCATATAAAACATGTGTAATTTTAGTAAACATAATAAATATAGAAAATTATTAATATGAACTAACATGATAATTTGAGTTCCTTTAACATCTCTTAAAGCATCATGAGACAAATTAGAAATTCTCATAGAAAAAATTCCATGCATGGTAACTTAAACATAATCTAAATCAAGTCATTTCTTAATGATGCCCAAATATGGGCCAATGTATGCAACTCAATCTCTTACTTAATTAAAAAGAAACAAAAATCTCTTACTTAAAAGGAAACAAAAATACAAATATCACAATTCTATCTATATCTAGAGTCGTATATGAGAGTATGTGAGGTGTGCAGCTATGTAGGACTTCAAAATTTTAAAGATCTCAAAATTTATAATCTCTTATATACCTGAGACCTCAAAGTTCACTTCCAACAAGAAAAAAATGTTAAAAATGTATGATCTTATGCTCTAAATATCGGTTAAGCTCTACTTCAAGCAGAAAGTGAAAAATATTTCAAATAATAAATTAAGTTAGATCGTTATAATACTGCACTTTTTTCTTTCAATAGTTGCTACAATATATCGTTTATCGTTATGTTTAGTTATCCTTCAAAATTTTGCACATGACCTCCATTAAGTTAGCTACGATTGTGTCTATATCTCTTTATGTACTAATATATTTAGGCCAAAATGTAGTTTAGTACCTTGAATTTCGCTAATTGGAATTTCTAGTACCTTGAACTTTTAATGGTTCACCATTGTACCATGAACTTGGCTAAGAGCACTAGCAACCCTAATGAATGAATCGCGTTAAGGGTCCTTTAACGTGCGTTAACCTCGCGTTAGCCACACCGTTCGTCCACGTTAACCTTGCGTTAACGTTAGGCGTTAGCCTATTAACGCCGAGTTAAGGCAAGGCAAGTAAAAAAAATCATTTCACCCCTTTAAACGGTAGAAAATATAGCCGTTATTTAAAAAAAAAAAATCGTTTTCAGTCCCTAGAGTTCATATAACGACTATATTGCCTAATAATTAAAAAAAATCAAAACCATTTTCCCAGCACTATAAATATCAACTAAACACATAATTTTTTTTTCACGCATCCACTACTAATTCTCAAGTCTTTATACTTCCTCTAAAAAAAAAAAAAAAAAAAAAAAAAAAAAAAAAAAAAAAAAACCTTGTTCATTCACAATGGATCCGAATCAAAGTGCCGAATTATCTCGGAGCTGGTCAGACATAGATGACGAATCTGATATAGATTTTATGATTGTTGCGTACGAGTATCAGCAACGCTTAGAACAAGAAGCAACTCATCCTCAGGTGGCTCGTACCCACATATTTCGTGAACGTGTGCTTCTTGAAGAACGTTTGCTAAACGACTATTTCGTTCAATGTTGTAAGTATACGACCCGTAATTTTCGTAGAAGGTTTTGTATGAGCCAGAAACTATTTCTAGAAATAGTCAAAGATATTGAATCTTATGAATCCGATCCTCTTTCAGATCATTTTAAATACTTTAATGTAGAACCTGACACTACGGGTCGAATGCCTATTAGTGTTCTTATGAAGTGTACATCTGCCATACGAGACCTTATGGTGCATGTTTGGCAGAAACACACACTCAACTCCAACGAGACCTTATGGAGCATATTTGACAGAAACATCTTCAACGACAACAACAACAACAGGAAGAAGAATATACCGAAGACAATGAATAAGTATTTGTAATTCGTATGGTTTAAATTTCATATGTTTCGTTTTTTTTAATTGTTGTAATTTTTATTTTAAGTATTTTTACATTTCATATTGTAATTTTAAGATTTAATGTTATGTAGTTTATTAAATGAATTGTTAGTTTTAGTTTAGGGGTTGAATTTGAAAATAGTTGAGTTAAGATTTAGTTATGATTATGGGTGTTTTTTTTTTAGTTAAGGTGAAAAGGTTAAAGCTAATGTGACGCTGACGTAGCACTGTGTTAAAGTTTAACCTGTGTTATGGTTGCAAGTGCTCTAAGTGAATTATAATACCCTATGCCCATTAAACAGTTAAGCATGTTAGGAACTTAACGGACGTTATCCTAAAGATTACAATATTCATAGTATAACTACTAAATGAGGGTAGAAGCAAGTTAAGTCGAGCCCAAGGTTCCCAAATCTCGAGTTCGACTCGTTTAAGATCATAAGTCTCGAGCTTGAGCTCGTTTTGAGCCTTATGTTTTTACGTTGAGTTCGGCTTGTTCGAGTCAAGCTTATAAAAGCTCGCAACGATCCAAGCTTAAACGAGCTTGAGGTCGAGCCAAGCTCAGGCCTTTTTTGGGGTCATTTAATAAATGATTTAAAGCCTTAGTTTTGTATATGTGTTTATTATGTATACTTGTATATGTCTATATGTATATTTATATTTAACGACCATAATAACTGAGCTCAAGTTTAACATATTTAACAAACGAAGCTCGAGTCGAGTTTTATTTACCGATCATAATAACGATTCGATCCTTAACTTGTAAAATATGTTAGGAGTTGAATTTGAGCAAAAAGTATAAAGCTCAAAACGAGCTCGAGCTTCAACATGCTCGGGCTTGACTAGACTTGTTTCTACATTTTCTACCCTTATTGGATAGTTATACTATGAACATTGTAATTTTTCGAGGATAGTGCCAGTTAAATTCTTAACGATATTAACTGTTAAGTGGATATAAAGTAGTAGAAATTCCACTTAGCCAAGTTTAGGGTACTAAACTATATTTATCATGCTACATTTTTAAATATTCAGGGTGCTAAAAATTTCATCTAACCAAGTTCAGGTACTAAACTATATTTTGGCCATATATTTAAGATTAAAGAATAACAATTACTCCGTATAAGAGTATTCATTTACACATCATCCGAGCAAAATGAAAGGTATGACCTCTTCCCTCCACCAAAATTTTGCCACATTTTTTTCATCTCATTTCTCCTTAATTGAAGGTTTGACATCATCACCATCTTCTTCTTCTTTTTCTAAAACTGGAATTATATGAAATGAAATGCAAAACTAATTTCTGTTTTTAGAAAACAAATACTTTCTATTGTTATATCTTTCTTGAAATAGAATGAGATAGGTTCATGTATATAATTAGAAATGGGTCGAAATAAGCTTCCAATGAAAAGAATTGATAACAATACAAGCAGATTGGTTACTTTTTGCAAACGTAGAAATGGACTTATTAAGAAGGCTTATGAGCTTTCCGTTTTATGTGATATTGATATCGCTCTCATTATGTTTTCTCCATCAGGTCGCCTTAACCATTTTTCGTGTAAACGAAGGTCTATACCTTAATTGTTATAACATTGTTTTTTGTGCTCTGGATATCATGGAAATAATGAATGTGTAATGTTGGGATTTGTTTTATAGAACCGAAGATGTGCTTAATAGATTCGTCAATCTTTCTGATTCCGAAAGAGGAAGGTACGTATAGATCATGTCTATTTCGATTTTATTTCTTTCTGGATCCATTGTGTGATGCATGAAACTCAACCTGTTTTTCTTTTCTTTGTGATTGCAGTGTGATTCAACATAGAGAGGTATGTTTTCATATCTATCATCCATGCAAATGCAAAATATCCATGCAATCTAAAAATAAAAACATGTCTTCTGATCATCATTTCATAATTGAACATACTTTTGGCCACATTGTACAATTAAAACATAGGTTCATGTAAATACAAAAGCTGCTTATATATATGCACAACTTAAAACGAGATCATTTTAACCACATTGTAGCTAGAGTGCCTAGGATTATTAAAGGACATAAGTATTATGTAAATGCTAAACTGATGATATTAAATTTGTGATTAACTAATGAAATTAACTTTAAAGACAGGGAGGTGTTTTGTACACTACAGGTTAACTGCGTAAACCCATACACCCTTGTTCCGTGTCGTTGTATGATCAGTTGTTTATATTGTACAAGTGGTGTACTAAGTTGCTTTCTGTTGTACAAATCATCATATCCACTTAAAATTTGCAATAAGGGTCAGTATAAGTTAATTTTAATTATTTCGGTATTCCCATGTTACAACTAACATAAAGTTAGTGCCAAGTTAATATAAGCTAATGGGCAATGTCTTTGTCATATTTTCAACGACGGTATTGTTTTGTGTAGTGTGTATATGCTACAGAACAACTATTGATATTGCCCAGATCGATTTAGATAAGATAAAATGACCAAGGAAATACATCATATGATAAGATTACTGTATTATTTTAGCTAAATACTATGAGTTAATGTTCTGAATTTATATGTGAGTTTTTATGCTTTGATAAACACTGCAGTATTTGAACAGTCTCTTAAGCAAGATCAGGAGTGAAAATGACTTAGCCATCCACATTCCTTGGTTTGTCCCTCTCTATTTAGCTCTATCTTTTTACAAAATTGGTCATTTGTCCATACATATAGACTAGAAAACATTGTTTCTTTTCATATTTGGTCTCTCCCCTCTTTACCATCCTGTATCAAAAGTGAAATTAGTTACATAGGAAAAAATATAAAAATAGACAATGTTTAGTGTCGGCGAGGGACCAAGACTTTGAGCAAACCACATGGATCATTTATGAAATATACTCAGCAAATACAACCAATAATTGAAAAACAACACCATTTTTGTAAAGACTTCAAATTCTAGTATACCAATTTACCCATTAACAGTAATGAAAACACTTTTAGGATTGATTTTGGTCTACGAGTGTTTTGCATTGGCTAATTTGGTAATGGGTCAAAACAAATAGTTTTCTTAAAACTAATGAAAATAGTTATGGGTAAAGAGTTTAATGCATTATAAGTTGTATTATATAAACATTCTTATATATAACCCTTTTGCTAACATTGGTGTTTTGAATCAGCCCTGCAGCAATTGATATGCAATCCGAGGTATACACTTTACGTTTTAGATATGTCATAAACAACTTATAAGCATTATTGCAATATAGAACTCTCATTAGTGTAGCCTTTCAACTCTGTGTGTTAGGATATCCATCAAGAAATTAGTAGCATACAACATCAACTACATATGGCCAAGGAACAATTAAGGTTTGAGCCATATTCCTTTTGTCTCGATCTATGGAAAATATTTGTGATCTAGTTCATAGTGTGTTACTGACTCTTCTTCGGTTTATGATCCAATCAAAGGATATTTGAGCCGGATCCAACAAATTTTACATCACTTTATGATTATGAATCATATGAGAAGTTACTTTATAAGACATTAGACAGGGTTATGCAGCAAAAGGTATGCTCTTAAGTCCTGATATGAGTGTATCTTCAATTGTAGCTCACAAAATTTATTTAAAAGAGCCATTCTCATTTAACTTACATTTGTCATAGGAATTTATGTTGAGTAACCAATCCTCTGCATATCATCCTGAAGTAGTACAGGTAAAATGATACTCCGTAATACTTATTAAAACATTGTGCTTAGCAAGAATTTTTATTTAACAAAATGAGACTTTTTTTTTTTTTTTCTGTCTCTGTATATATGATCCTATATATGACTGACATTTGAAGCGCAACAGGGAGAAAATACATTAAAGAACGAGGATATTAGTTGTTGGCAAGAAAATGTTTGTGATGATACGAATAGAATGAACGGACAAAACCACCCAAATATGTTTACTCCAGGTTCACCGGAGAACACTTATGAAGCCACAAGGTATGTTTAGCGCAATATAAAGTTACTAGTCCCATATTGCAGTATAAAAATGACTTGACTAGTTTATTTAAACTAAAACCGTGTTACATAATTCCAAATATATGATGTTCATGTGTAAAAGATATAAAATGTTTAAAGCATAAATATAATTTATGAACAAATATATAAGTTGACAGTAAAATGGTTTGTATGTTTTTCAGGAACCAATTGGCAAATGCAATGTTCGACCCATTGCCAAAATCAACCATGAATGAGGAACCACAAACCATTGAAGGGTTTCAAGGTTGTAACCAAACAACAGAAGAGAGTCTTCAACTATGGCAGCAATCAACTGATGAGCTTCTATCTTCTCTTATGTCACAAGATGTCACATTCACTATAAACAAGGTTCTTCATTTCTAAATTTAGCGATCTTAGCTTATAGTATCACAACGAATATCTATGACCACTGCATGATTTAGCACATATATGATAGTTGTAGTTTGCTATAAAACATGCTTTTAGACATGAAAGTTAGAGTATTATTATCTAATTTGATGTTTACTTATCTGTAGCAAAATGAAATGATGAATCAAAATGGAGGAATGGAAATGATGCCAAATCAACAAGTCGATGCATCCTTATTGTGTCATCAAGGAAGGACTTTGTGACCAAGGAATTCTTGGACTTATGGTCTTAAACAAGTGTAAAATCATTTTTTTGTAATAATATATTCTCTAATTGAGTTTTAATACATGATTAGTTCATGGGATTATCCATATTCGATTGACAACGGGTTTGTTTTTCTTCTCATTTCTAAGAAATATAAACTAGATATGGGAAGGACTTTGTGATCAAGGAATTCATGGACTAGTTTTAAACATGTGAAAATCATTTTTTTGTAATAATATATTTTAATGAGTTTAAACATGATTAGTTCATTGGATTATCCATAGTCCCATGACAACGGTTTTGTTTTTCTTCTCATTTTTAAGAAATATAAACTAGATCTCGGATGGACTTGGGATTTTCAAGCTGGTGTTGTATACTTTTATTTTATTTTATCATAAGTACTAAAAAAAGTGCAACATTAAATTGTAAAAATGACAAACGGGTCAATAAAGTACTTTGGTTCTCTTAAAGTTGATCTCTTCTACGCTTCAAGCCTTGAAAGAGCTTCATAACATCTTCATTATTTGTAACCTTCTCAAAACCTTTTTTAATGTTACAATTAAAGTGTCATTCATATAAAATTTGCAATATAAAAAATTATGTTTTTATTGTGTTTATTTAGTTTTGGGATTATTTAATTTGGGCTATTTTTTTACCTACTTTTGAAAACTTTTGGGCTAAATATAATTTGCGAAAGTTGCACCAAAAATAAAGTTATGCACAAAAATATTACTCATATTATAGATTGCATGTAGGTAACCACAAAACAACATTTTCATTTAACAAAAAAAAAAAAAAAGAAAAAGAAAAAGAAAAAGAAAAAGAAAAAGAAAAACCCCTTTGTGAGCAAAAATTGGGTGTGACCCGTGTCCGACACCCAAAACTTGGTATATGATAAACCGTTTTATCCAAGAACTAGATAAAAGCACTGTTGTTTTTGTGCACACATTTGTTGTATGCTTATTTATTTATTGAATATATGGTCTTTTTTAACTGATATCTGCAAGCACCGAATCACTTACAAACAAGTAGCTAATGCCCAATTGGTTTAGTTATAGTGCAAGCATACACATTTTCCTTTCGTTAACAAATGTACACTTGCATCAATTGCATGAGGCAAACTAATAGACGAGATCAATAAATCGGGGCGCAAAGTAGTAATACGGATGAGATGTCTCTTTATACATACGACCGACATACAATCACTGAGTCGAGTTTTGTGCTTCAGTTTTTGTATAAAATCGATCTTGAGCAATTTGAGCAGCCCACAATAGTGCCCGAGCCTACATCAATAAAACATAGCATGTGTGAAAAAAACAACAATCGTCCCGCATAAAATCAGGGCCGTTTTTGAGAGTGTATAAAGTGGGCGGCCGCCCGGGGCCCAAAATTTGTCCCGTTAACAATTATATGCATTTGTACACATATTTTTCACGAAGAAAAATGTATTTAGACGAGAATATTTTAAATGAGTAATAAGTTGAATGTTTAGATAACTAATTGCATCATATCTTATAAACGGTGACACTTTATATATAACATTGCTTCTCAAAATGCCTCATTATGTACTTTTGTCCCGGGCCCTCAAAAATTTAAAAAAATTGAAGGACGGCCATGCATAAAATGATCAATATCCTCTCGTGATTACGCTTTATGAAACCCATACATGTTTTACCACTAAATGGTAGCTGTACAACGTCTCACATAATTTTGTTACACCAAATGTAGGCGGCTACCATGTATCACACGTACTAATTGTAAACTTCGACCCTGATGCAACATCAGTCTCAGCATCATCGGTCTTCTCAACATCTGCTTCGTCATCATCTAAAACAGGGTATACGGTCACACCTTCATCATCAGATTCGACAAGCATGGAAATAACATCCATCACTGCAAAAAAGGGAAAAGAAAGCTTATTGTTAGATCAAACCAAAGAAACTAACACAAAGGCATAAGAACATGATGTGGAATCAATGAATCACCCTAGTTATCCCTATAAATCATAGGGACTATCCTAGGCACCCACCATTAGAGATTGCCCAACACCAACACACCTTTCAACATTGGCCTCCAATAAACATTCAGGCCACTTAAGCGAGTAAACAAGTCTTGCTCACCCGGAGGAATCCAAGGCAAATACTCTGAGTCAGGGTTCACACTATTTCTTCACCTAACGTATCATTGGAGCAAAAGGGTATCATCAACAGTAATCCACACCTAGTTATTATGCCAACCCGATAATCCCTTAGCAGTCTCAGTCACAAAGAAACCACCCTCAAACCTAGACCTCCTCTTTATAGACTACCACGACCCATGCTTTCACAGCGGATGCATTAAGCCTTTGATAACCTAGCGGATACATTTGGGACTTGGGAGAGACCAACATTATAGAGACGGATTTCAAAATAAAAGGGATGTAACATAATCCTAATGTTACAATCTTGAGCACACTCTAAGTAAAATGTTGTAACATTGGGCGGCGACGGTTGATTGACCCTCTCGTGCGGCTCAGGCACTCGAGGCAAATATGGCTCAACCCATCCATGATAGCGCAAAAAGTTGCTAAACTTTGCAGATTTCACCCAAAAAGGGTTATTAGCAGCATAACTATTCTCGACACGAGACATCAAAAACCCAAGAAAAGAGAACAAAACTACGCTGAAAAAGATTTTTTTTTCTAAACAATGAGAAGAACAAAAAGTAAACAACCTTGTTTCGCCATCTTTTCTCTCAAAATCTTGGTAAAAAGAGTCTTTAAAAGTCAAAAACTGTCGACGGTTTTGAGTAGGAGAAATGGAGCGTTTGTAAAGGTAGATAAAAGTAAGAAGTTAAAAACATAACTTCTTAACACCCCCCCCCCCCCCCCCCCCCCCCAACCCCATTTTAAACCCTATTTATAGGGGGTAAAAATAATGTTAGTGGAAAACAAGTGGTAACGACCCATTGGCCCAACACACCCAAATCATGCGCGTGTTGTCCACGAAATAGAGACGCACGTGCAATCAGTGTCAGAATGACGTTATGCACAGTCGAACCGACAGGTATAAAGCCGCTGAAAAATCGAAAGGACGAAATTCGAAATCATTTTGAAAAGATTCTTTTTGCATTTCTCATGCAAACATTCAGTGCTACCTTACCTTGAACATCCCATACGCAAACAACGCTTAAGTATCCAATTTTTTGTTTCGTTAAAGCTACTCATATAAATTAATATCAAATCATAAACCACTTAAATATGTATTTGTTTTCGCTTAAACTAATTATACAAAATGTTTACCAATTGCGAAATCTTTTTATTTGTTATCAACGAAAGTGTATGGGTATGAGAGAAAATAATAGGTAATTGAGTATCACTATGGGTAAGGACATGACATAAAAGTAAGAAAACCGATTGGTGGGTTTTAGGGGGTGTTTATTTGGCTCTGGGAAGCTCGGACTCGGCTAACATCCCCGGCGTACCGGTGTCGACCCGGTGCGACGTGGGTACCGGTGCGGAATCCGGACGGGACGCGGGGAAGTGAAAGTGGACGCGGCTGTTCCCCGAAGATGAGTTAACATGGATACCATTTTCATCTTTACTCATTTTTATTCGACAACACACAAAAAGAGGAGATGGTGGAGGTTTGATTTGTGGGCGCGTGTGGTATCTCAAATGAAAGAGGAGATGGTGGAGGTTTTATTTGTGGTGGCGGTGTAGTGGTAAGAGTGGAGGTGATGGTGATGGCAGGTGTGCCGGCGGCGGATGTCAGAGAGAGAGAGAGAGAGAGAGAGAGAGAGTTGGTTTTTAGGGTTTGGTTAAATGAAAATGGGGAAGAGATAGAGGTGTAGGGTTAAGTATTGTTTAATTTTTAGAAATTGCAAATGAGTCCTTATTGTGTTATCTATTTTGATGTTCGTCCTAGTTGTGTTTAAGTATTGTTTAATTTTCAGAAATTGCAAATGAGTCCTTGTTATGTTACCCATTTATATTGAGTTCCCCGTGTCCCCGAGTCCATATTCAAAATTTGGACTCTTTCAAAACGAGTCCACGAATCCTTGAAATCATATCTTGAAAGGTCCGACCCTTGGACACGTACCCGAGTCCGACACCCGTACCCGAGTCCGAGCATCCTAGATTTGGCTTATATAGCCGGCTTATTGCTTATTTTATTTTAAGCTTATGTTTGATAAGCTCATTTTTTGTGGCTTATTTTGAATTTTTTTGGCTTGTATGAGCTTATCATATCATAATAAGCTTATATAAGCCGAAAAATTTCAAAATAAGCCACAAAAGTGAGCTTATTAAACATAAGCTCAAAATCAAATAAGCCATAAGCTAGCTATATAACCCGAACAAACACCCATTTAGTTTTGCCTATATTCAAAAATTTTGATAACCAACAACAAAACCTACACCCACTAGCCAAACATTTTACTAATTTGGAATGAAAACCTTAAGGGGTGTTTTGTATATATATGAGAATGGCTATAGATACGGGTATGGAATGGGTTTGTAAACCCACCACCATAGATGGCTATGGGAAATGCCTCATTTTCATATGTTTCATACCCATTTTTAAAAACTAAACCATAAACCAAACAACTATGTTAAAAATGAAAGCATTCATTGATTTTCATACCTTCAAACCAAACGACTCTTAAACCTTATACCCATTATTGTGCAATAAAAACTACCTACTTTACCCTCTTTTTTATTTTATTAAAAAAAAAGACTAAAATACACAGTTGGTCCCTAAACTTGTGACGAAACATCACAGGGCACCTTAATTTTTTTTAGTCGCCTGGAGTCCAAACAGTGAGATTTTGAGGCTGAATGCGTCCCTCAACCATAATTTCCTATTTTGTTTTGTCTTTAGTGAAGGGCATAACGGTCATTTCATATATTTAGATTATTACTCATGCAAATCTCCTCCTCTACTCTTCTTCTTCCACTTTAACACCTATAATCTGTTGGGTTTTCATTTTAAAACATTAAACACTGATGAGAATGATATTGGTGATTCTTATGCGGATAGTGAGAATGATGATGACGATGACGAGTTCACTCCATTCTCATCAGGAAGGTCTCATGCTTCAAAACAAATGGGAAGAAAGTGTGAAGATCAAAGGAGAAGGCGTCACACCGTTTCTACTAAAAACAAAATGATTGAAGATGAAGGAAAATACGAAAATAGAGCTCATATTAGAAGTAGAGATGAAGATGTTTATCCGATGTCAATATGTAACTTGAATGGTGTTGATAGATTTGGAAGTACGAAAATTAAGTTAGTCAATTTGTAGTGCGTGTCTTTTTTTTATTTTTTTTTTTATTTTTTTTTTTAATGTAATGTAGGTCAATTTAGTTAAATTAATGTAACATTCTAAACTCAGCTTTGTAAGTCTCATCTTCAGTAGTATAAACATCTTTAAAATTAATGAAATATAGTTTCTCTTTTTAATTCCTTGCAACTTATTTTTATGTTTTAAGCTTAAAATTTCATTTATGTTTGAATAGCTTTCATAAGCTCCCATTTCTGTTCAATAAGCTCGTTCAAGCTAATTATAGCCTGTTGTGAGCTTATCTGTGTTCAAGGTACTGGTTTATCACAAATTTCCAAAAGTCAACATAAGCTCAATTTGGTGAGAAGCTGATCCAGGAAAGGTTATGGGGTCGTTTTGGTTGGAATAGGATGTTGATAAGCTCACATGAGAATTACAATCTTGGTTTATAGCACAGGGATACGTGAGTTCCACTTTTACCATTTTAAGCTTGTTTAACTACTTATCATTAGCTGCTAGTTCAAACTGCTTATTAGTGCTTATGTCAGTTCTTCTTTATGCATCATATGCTTATTTGATCTTATTAAATGTTTATATTGCATAGTTGCTTGGTCTTTTTGGTTTGAACTCATCATTGTTCATTATAGCATTTTATCAGTCAATTAGCATAAATCTCACTTAGCCTGTTTTATTGTTATTTGTTGCATTATTTAGCTTTTATAAACTATATATAGCATAGTTAATAAGTTTGCATCAGTAGTATAGATGATATCATTTCAAATCACCAAAAAGTAAAAACACTTCATGTATAAAGGGGTGTTTGGATTAGGACACTTTGATGTGCTCAAGGTTGTTTTAGGTGGTAATACTGGTCCAGTTGATTCATATTAAGTGCATTTAGGTCATAAAAGGCATAAAATCCAGTTGTCATGTGGTAAAAGTCAAAATCAACGTTTATCTTAAATTTTTGCTTCACAGTTAGTTTTTTAGGTCGCATAAGCATACACTTAGGTTCATAGGTAGTTAATTTAGCCTAATAAAGTTTAATTTCAGCTTGTTATCTCATTTTTAGTAAACTAGAACCAATCAAAGTTCCAAAAAGTCAACCTAAGTGTTCATCTCAAAAAGTAAAAAAAGTGTCATACAGCAGAAAAAGTTTTTGAATTTTCATTTCCTCAATTTTCAACCAAATCTTGTAAAATTTTGGGATAATGTACTCTTATATATTGTTTACTTAGTAATATTTTAATTTTAATTTTTAGATTTTTTTACAAGGCTAAATCAACCATTTTTGGGCTGTAAAAACGAGTTTTCGATAGCAGAAAAAGTTTTTTAATTTTCATGATCTCAATTTTAGTCCAAATCTCATAAAATTCTGGAATTCATTGATTTGGAAGCTTGTTTAATTAGTGATATTTTTATTTTATTTTTTAGAATTTTTTTGGGTTGGCTTATGAAAAAAAAAAAAAAAAAAAAAAGTTAAGGTGGCAAGTGATGTTTTGTCACAAGTTTAGGGACCAACGATGTATTTTAGAGAGAGAGGAAAAAAAAAAAAAAAAAAAAAAAAAAAAAAAAAAAACCCGAATACCTACTCTACCACAACGTAACAAAATAGGAGTAATGGTTAAAAAAAGAAAAAAACAATATAGAATTATAGATAATCCAAAAAGTGCTTAAAAATAAGCGATGCACAAACCCTATCACATAAACCCAATAATAAGCTCTACCCAATTTTCACCCACCCCCTAAATCTCATCGCCGGTCGATCTCAGTCTCACCGTTTCTTCTTCATCATTCACTTCTCAGGTCTTTCAATTTACTCATTTATTATACCATCTATTCATCTTAATTTAATTTTTTTATAAAGTACTTATTATTATTATTTTTTTAATCCGCGTCAATTTATTAGTTTTATGGCCAATTAAAACTATTTGATTTTTGTTAATTGTTTTTGGAATCAAATTGATCATCTGTTATTTGCTAGTTTTACAAGCCCTAGTTTTTGGATTTGGGAATTAAATGTAGTAATTATTATTAAAAAATTACTGATAAGCAATGTTGAGAATATTAATTTTACTGATAAGCTGATTTTTTATTTTTATTTTTTTTTTATTTAATTTGTTGAGATTTAGTATTTGTTTTTCGGACCGAATTTGTTAGTAAGAAGAAAGTACATTTGTTTGTATATTTGGGGTGAAGTTATAGACACTTGATAAGTAAGGGGGTATATGTTTAAGCTTATATGTGGGCTTATGAGCTTATTTGGTTTCGGCTTATATTTCATAAGCCTCAATTTTCTGGCTTATTTTGATGTTTATCGGCTAATATAAGTTTATTATGGCATAATAAGCTTATGTAAGCCTAGAGGTTACAAAATAAGCTAGAAAATCAAGGCTTATGAAGTATAAGCCGAAATCAGATAAGCTCATAAGCTCTCACATATAAGCTTAAACAAACCCCCTCAATTCTAACCCCCCCCCCCCCCCCCCCCCCCCCCCCAAAAGGTCTAAATAAGGCTAACCGGAATACAAAGGTGTTTGGGATTGAGTTTTGATGGGGATTATTGTGTTTGCAATCCATTTAAAGAAAGTTTAAAAAAGCGGTCGAGTCTGATTTGAAAACACAGTCCCAAATGCCACCAAGTAGTTTTGAATGAGAGCGAGTGGCCCTAAGTTGCTTAATCAAATGCCCTTGAAATTGCTTATCTGCTGTCTCAAAACATAATATGCAGTTTCAATACGGAATCTCAAACGCGCTTACTAAGAGTTGCTTATATGATTAGTGATACAACGAATGTAGAAGCTATAAACTTCTGTTTTTGATATGTTTATAAATTTGAGCAAACTGAAGGAAAAATGAAAGGACCCTGAAATATGTTTTAGGATGTAATGTGATTCTGTCATTTAATAATCATTCGACAAACTCGAAAGGAAAAAATGTGTAAAGCTTATACCAGTAAACGCGAAAGATAAGATGTAACTGCATCTGGTGTAAATTTTATAACGTTCTTTTGATTGTGGTAGCTTTGCTCATTTGCTGGTAGCCTGGTAATCTGGTATATAGTAAATAGGGCGCATGTGAATTGTGAAGCGTTATAGAAGTGTATGTTTTGAATTTATTGTTTGTTTAGTTAGTTGATAAGACATATTCTATCTGTTCTTAGTTATTCTATATTGATTTTGACATAAGAAATGTACAGAAAAATTTAGATTAATATATCTAGTTTTTGAGCAGATAGTAGGTCATATAAATACAAAAAAGGTGTTCGTAGCCGGTATTAAATACAATGTATGTTGATTTTTGTTAGGGCGGGCTATTAGCAGTATACATAAGTGACATTGTCATGTCAACATGATTGATTCGTGGTGTTATATCATTGTGATTAAGAGATCATGTATTAATGTTCCAAATAATTTATGTGTTAGATTATAGTGAATGAAAGTCACATATAGAGTGCTATGACATGTTTTTAGAAATTTACTCATAAATCCTAGCTTCTAATAGCGTTTGGGAAGTTAATTTATGGAGTTCATATTTTGGGAATTAAGGGGATTTTTTTGAATTACTAGTCAACAAGGTTGAGGATATCAGTTTCACTAATAACTTGATAGATTAAATACAGGGCTTTATTCTTTTATTAAAAATTTATTACTATCTGTTTTCAGAATTGAGTTTTATCACTCAGAAATTGTAGATAGAGCTTGATTCTTTTGCTGAAATTTATTGCAATCTGTTTTCAGAACTGAGTTTTATTACTCAGAAGCAAGTACATTTTGTAATTTTGGGGGGACTTGTATATAATCGTATTTTACCTTAGGATGATATTGTCTTATGGGGAGTTGTCTAAAATCGTGTTTTAAATCACAAATACTTAGACACATAGTTTGGATAAGCAATTACAAACACCCTCCAAACCGTTTGTCTACTGTATTACCACGGAATAAGCAGATAGTAAAAACGGAAGCGTGAATAAAACCCTAACAATGTTTGAACAGAATCACAAAAGATTTTAAGACTTAGAGTCAAAATTTAATTGATAATTGAATGCCAAAACAATGATCTCAAGCCCTATATTTATAGCCTTATAGGGAAGTAAATCTTGGGAAAAAAGTCACCTAAAAATAAAAGGGAAAAATTTGGCTATTGAAGCCTCTACGGCGTAAAAAGTTTACTTGTTTACGGCATAGCAACTAACAAGCTAAAGTTAATCCTTATTCGAGAGCTCTACGGTGTAACAAGAAACATTCCTCGATGGCGTAGAGAAAAACTAAAAGTAAAGAAATTATAAGCCGCAGCTTCTACGGCGTAACAAAGAACAAATCGTTAGGACATAGAGAAACTAGATCACATTTTCTTGATTCAAGCCCTTTTCTCGTGATCCAATCGCGTCATATACTTCTCAGCTAACTCTTCAATCTTGTCCTCATCAGATACAGAGTTCTAGTATGCAATATTAAACACAGTTACTAACATTTGAAACTAGAATGATCATGGATACAACAATTGGTGAAGGTATAGGTTCCTGTTTTTTACAATAATCCTAGATGTAAATTTGAGCAAACTGGAGGAAAAAGGAAGGATCCTGAACATGTTTTAGGGAGTAAGGCAATTCTATCTTATGATTCTAAAATTCGAAACAACTACAAAGGAAAAAACGTGTAAAATGTGTATACGTGAAAATTTAAGATTGAATTGCATCTGTTTTTTATAGCAGAAATGTATGTTCTCGATTTTAGTCTGTTCTGTTTAGCTAATAAACTATATCCCATTTGTTTTCTCTTAATCTATATTGATTTTGAACATTATAAGTATACGAAAAATTGAGATGAATATCTAGTTCTCAAGGAAACGCTGGAAATTGTGCTAACTGGTGTCTGGTATAACTGTATAGAGGTCATACAATAACCAAATATATTATGCTATAAATTGTAAATTAAGAAGAAATTTAACGTTTTCCTGTTGCATTAAAATTAGGAATTACATACATATCATCGGTGTCCTATTCATAGCCTGTATAAAATATAGTGTAGGACGGGCTACTAGCAATATACATTAGTGAAATCTTCACTCTTAACATGTTTGATTCATGGTGTTATATGGTTGTGATTAAGAGATATTGTAATTATGTTTCAAAATATTTGTGTGTAAAGTTATAGTGAATGAAACTATATTTTCTGAAACTTGCTTGTTAACTGCACCTAAATTGGTATTTGGACCGTCTGTTATTCAATTCTCCTGCGTATTACTATCTGAGAGTAACTGTAATTATACGTTGCATACTTTCATGACATTTGGTTATGGTTTTCATTGCAGTAATATAGTCATGTCAAAAGGTAAAGACAATGTTCGGATGAAGTGGAGTGAGAATTGCATCAAACACTTTTTAGAAGCTTGTATTCAAGAAGTTAATCAGATAGGTAGAAAAAATGAAGGCAGCCTTCAAAGGCAATCATGGACTAATGTCGGAAAACAACTTCAGGAAGTTTGTGACTTAGAAGTTACACAAAAACAAATGAGGAATGAATATGACCATTTGAAGTGGAAATTCTTTGAATGGGCATATCTCAAACAAACAATGCCAGATCGTTATAATTCTGAAACTAATAGCTTCAACTTGACAAATGAAGAGTGGGAAGATTTCCTCAAGGTATGTTAACCCATTACACTTTTGCTTTCATTTAATGTTTTAATACTAGTAGAGTGCTATCCATTTATTTTTTAATTTGTATGCAGGATCATCCAAGGGCGAAAAATTTGAGAAGTTCTCCACTTCTTTTCCCTGACTTGTGTACTAAACTTTATGAGAGAGCTTTTAGCATTGGTGAGATTCGGTGGAACCCTATCTCCAAACGTCCAAAGCCTGACGCTTTACCATTATCTGTTATACGTCCAAGTATTAAGTTCAAAAAAAGAACTACTCACGTAACTCCAAAAGGCGAACCACTTGACTCTGAAGATACACTTAGCAGTAGTGAAGAAGGTGGAACTCAAAACCCTGATACTCTCGAATCTCCAAATGTGCAACTACATGCGATTGAACATATTCGTGATAATGGTCAAGAACGTGAAGCTCGACACCCGTCTGCCCAATGCTCGGAATCCACAACTTCTGTTCCTTTGGTTGATCAAGAAAGACCAAGTGCACTGAACCCCATCTCTAACGGGGAGAGAACTAAAAGAAGAGGTAAAGCCTTAACTGAGGAAAGATCTAAAAAGAAGGGTAAAATTGTAAATGAGGAAAGACCTAATGAGAAGGGTAAAACCGTAAATGAGGAAAGACCTAAAAAGAAGGGTAGAATTGTGTTGAAGCTTTCTCACTTGGAAGAAGATATGTCAAATGCACTAAAAGTATATCTCAAAAGTCATGTCGGGCCTTCGCAAGACGATTGTATTGCTAAGTTGAATCGACTTGGGTGGGAGAAGAATCTTCCTTATTATGTGGCAGCACTTGGTATCTTTTGTGAGGGACCAGGCTATAGAGAGGGATGGATGTTGTTACCGACAGACAATGTAGAGTTGGTACAATTGTGGATTGCATCGGTTGGAAAGAAATTGGGGTATTTGTAAACTACATTTTAGGTCTTTACTTGGTTGATCAAACCAGTTATACCCTTTGGTTTTAGCTGATTAATTCCGCTTCCAATGTATTGGTACTTTTCGGTTATGGTCTTGTTCGATTTAGATGGTCTGCCATCGTGAAGACATGATGAATGAGGTAGTTCTTATTGCTGCTGCGTAGCGGTGTAAATTAGTGTAATTGCCCGAGTCAAGTTGACATAATGACAAGGTCGAGCTAGATTGAGTGATTGGTTTTTTTCAAGTTCGAGCTGAATAAATCAATTGATACTTATGAGTTTGGTTCGACTCGAGTCGGTTGCATTATAAAAACAACAATTATTCTAGTTATCAAAACTTATGCTAATCTACTAGATACTTTTAAACCTTGGTTAATTTTGTAATTATATGCTTTGTCCTTGAGACTGTCCGTAATGCCATGAAGTGACACCATCAGACGCGAACCCCTGTTACACCAAGACCACCACCACACGTGGTGGTAGTCACCACCACCTAGCATGGTGCAAACCATTTCCCCCAATGGTATTTTTTTTATTTTTTATTTTTTTTTAATGTGTGATTGGGGTGTTTTTTTGTTGCATGTATCCCGGGCAAAAATGCTAGAATCATGTGTAACAAAATGATTTGTTATGAAATAGAGTTATGAGTGAAGAGTCAATAAATGGTACAAATGTCATGTAACAACATTGTAAGGGTGTTTTTTTTTTTTTTTTTTTTTTTTTTTTTTTTTTTTTTTTTTTTTTTTTTGTTTTTGTTTTTGTTTTTGTTTTTTTTTTGCCTGGTTCTAACAAATGATTTTTTTAATTGAATATATAAGATGTTAATAGTGTATTTTTAATTTTATTGAACTTTTACTTTCTTGAAGTATTTAATATGTTAAAAAAAGAGAATTGCATTTAGTGGTTGATTTGGTGGTCATCATTATGCCTATTTGATGATAGGTTCGATGATGTATAAGTGGTAAGTCTGATAGACAATTACACCCAATCTAAAAGGGGAAATGTTAACTCTTGTGACCTTTACAAGCCTACTATACTATTTAAAACAATTGATCTTGGTTCGAAAGTTGATTTTGAGTAAAACGCGAATTTGACTTGACTCTATTATACCCTCTTGGTTTCAACATAGTAAAGTTTTTTGCATTAGTTTGTTAATTAATTTTCCTTTCCCATACAACCTCATTGTTTATCACTTTATCACCTTACACATAAACCATTTGGAAAATATCTTCATTCCAGTTTTTCGACCCTTGTATATATCATTCAAACATAGTGGTTTCAAAGATCAAACATCAAGGTCCAAGTTGCGTTGCGTAATCAACTTATAGTATCTGATACGACTAGTAAACAATTGTAAATGTTTGGATAAAGTAAAACAAAATTTGTTTGTCAACTACATTGTGTTTTGCCTTTTGACAAAAAAATAAATAAATAAATAAAATAAAATAAAAATAAATAAATAAATAAATAAATAAATAAAAATAATATATATATATATATATATATATATATATATATATATATATATATATATATACACACACACACACACACAGATCCATTTTCTCGCCAAAATCATAAAGCAAATCTCATTCCCGCCAATAATGAAAGGCTAGAATGGGGGTGCTTGCTATTGCTCTAACATTACTGCCAGGTGTTTTTTTCATCTTCAATTGAGTTTCTAAACTGTAAGATGTTCCACCTTTATGTCTCTATTTTCTATTCATAAATCTTAAAGTGTCTTTAACTAACAAACATGCATTTAATTATGGGGCCTTGTGGTTCACTGGGTGAAGCTTATTAAGTTAAGCGAACCTAGGTGAGAGTAGTACCGAGTTGGGTGACCAACCGGGAAGTCCTTCACATGGGACCACAAGCTCTAATGATATCAACCAGCTACCTTAGAAGCCTGGGCCCAACCATGTGATGTCTTGATCCAACTAAAGGACGCGAGTTCGATTCCGTTCCGCAAGCATGGTTGGGTTTGGGGTGGAGGTATTTCACAGGCATCAAACCTTTGCTGGGTAGGGTTGATGGGTACCATTATGGTACACAGGGTTGAGGTGTCCCTGCCAATCTACAATTTTTTTTTTATCCAACAAACAAGCATTTAATCCAAAATGCAGATAAGATAAATTAAACACTATGTCAGAAAAAACAGCAGACAACAAATCTCACTCTTTCCTTGACAGGCTTGATGTAGAAAAACGTCAATTACCAAGTATGGAAATGTCTTCAGTGAATATCTTTTAGAAGCTTGAGCCCAACCATGTGATGTCTTGATCCAACTAAAGGACGCGAGTTCGATTCCGTTTCGCAAGCATGGTTGGGTTTTGGGTGGAGGTATTTCACAGGCATCAAACCTTTGCTGGATAGGGTTGATGGGTACTATTATGGTACACAGGGTTGAAGTGTCCCTACCAATCTACAATTTTTTTGATCCAACAAACATGCATTTAATCCAAAATGCAAATAAGATAAATTAAACACTATGTCAGAAAAAACAGCAGACAACAAATCTCACTCTTTCCTTGACAGGCTTGATGTAGAAAAACGTCAATTACCAAGTATGGAAATGTCTTCAGTGAATATCTTTTAGAAGCTTGAGCCCAACCATGTGATGTCTTGATCCAACTAAAGGACGCGAGTTCGATTCCGTTTCGCAAGCATGGTTGGGTTTTGGGTGGAGGTATTTCACAGGCATCAAACCTTTGCTGGATAGGGTTGATGGGTACTATTATGGTACACAGGGTTGAAGTGTCCCTACCAATCTACAATTTTTTTGATCCAACAAACATGCATTTAATCCAAAATGCAGATAAGATAAATTAAACACTATGTCAGAAAAAACAGCAGACAACAAATCTCACTCTTTCCTTGACAGGCTTGATGTAGAAAAACGTCAATTACCAAGTATGGAAATGTCTTCAATGAATATCTTTTACATCCTCTAATCAACTTCTTAACAATTTGAGTTGTAGAGATATCTAAGTTACGATTTCGATGCAAATATGGATCCAGGTACGTCCAAAACTGAATAAAATTGCACAAATGAAAAGAAAAATAATTCATATAAGTAGTCATTAATATCTTTATTTTACAAATTTACATGCTGATGTCAACAACATTCCATCCCTTTCCAACATGTTAGCACAATTCTATAATCATTTGATTCAGATACAAATATCAGATGAGACGGGAAAGTGCAGACATATTATGGACTAAAACTAATAGAAATTACTGGCCAGCAACTAGGTAAACACACACACACCTGTGATTTTGTTTCATAAAGAAATATTAGCTTTGTGCTTGAAAAGCAGGCTGATGGTTCAGGATCCCCGTCACTTCCAGGAGGTTTCCTTTTGCTGCACATCAAACTCAAGAATACATGGGCACTAGAAAAAAAGTAAGAAACAATTATTTTATACTTAAAAGATCTTTATAACGACCCAATAGTATGAAAACTCACACAATAGGCAGAAACTGGCAGCGTCTTAGAAAAGCTTTCGGTTTCAGGCAACTTTCTTTGAGAAGCTTCTGATAACGAAGTCGATCCAACATCTTTCTGTTGCAAGATATCAGCAACATACACAAAGAGCAAGTCAGAATTGCCTATACTTATCAATTTTTTTAGCAATGTATTTACCGGGGATAAGAAGCCCTTTTACCCAAAATAAATAAATAAATAAATAAAAATAAAAAAGCGATAAAAGTTCATTTAGAGCATTACCTTTATCTTTTAAGGAATTGGGTTGCTGATAAAAGTTCTTTTAGAGCATTACCATTGTCGATAAAAGTTCTTTCAGAAGAAGTATTGCTACCAACTTTATCTTTTAAGGAATTGGGTTGCTGAAACATATAGATGAGAATACAAATTGTTTAACTTTGTGTTGAAAAGCACAAAAAATGTAATAGTGAGAAAAAAACTGCAATTACAAGAAATTTCCTTTACATCTCACAAGTGACAACAAGTACCCTTTTTGGAGTTTGTACTCTAAACAGTTGTCATTGACCATCTAAAACTCAAAAATAAATAAATAAATAATAACAAATGATTGTTATCCTGTCTGACCCATAGAAACCCGAGGTGCACAACAAATAGAAAATAGAAATGTTAAATGGCCAAAATGGTTATAACCCAAGTTTCAGGAGATATTTTATTATGTACGTGGACCCCTATGGTTATCACAGTTGCCTTCACTGAAAACGGTTAGCTGACTTATTATTTCTTTACCCTTAATCGCCACCATTATTCTCATTTTTATTAGAATAAGGTGGCTAAAAGCACATATACCTACTGGAATAATGCAACAATGAAGCAAGTGGCTACGTATATTGCTAATTATATAGAAGCTCATGTTAATATCACTACACCCACTAATATAAAATGTAAAAGAGGTGTGTGGCATAAGATAGACAACGATGGAGGCCTTTACCAGCAATAACCAGTGTTTGTTCCATGTGTAACCCTGCTGCTTTCCAGTACTTGATGAAGTATGTCTTGACCCGCTTCATTAGCTCCAAAATGTGATCAACCAGTTGCATTATCATCAATGCTATCTCCAAGTCCAAAACCACCAATATAAAAACCTGGAATGCTACTTGATATTATTACCCTTTAAAGAGATACAGAACAGATCAATTAGAACTTGGAAACACTAAAGAATTATAGCATACTAGCGACATTTCTCTTTAATACCTATTGAGCACAATGTTCGTGTTCTTCAATGCTGCATCCACCAACAATGGATCCAAAAAGAGCTCCATATGTCTACAGTAAATAAATTATTACAAACATTGCAGACATCTTACAACAATGGATCCAATAATGTTCACTATCAAGTAACAATAACCAATTAGTTGTCTCCTATAGCCCTATGAGACAAAGTATACCCTGAATCAAGTATGCACATGCTTCTAGAATATCCAAATCCACCGTGGTAGTTAGATTAGTTTTCAGGATTTTGTTGGTTTGGCTAGGATGATGTTTGGTATTGTGAAGGTGTGAAGAGGTTTAGTGTTTCAGGTGAAGTTTGTTAGCAGGTGGAATTCATGTATGAATAACGTGTATTGTGCTTAATGGCCTTGCTAATCAGTTTTAGTCTTTGCAAACAAATTTTAATACTTGCCAAGTAAAAAAACATTGCCTATATTTATAGACTGTAGTGATGTGGATCTTACCCAGGTTAGCTTACCTATTCAGCAAACCAAACCAAACCAGAGAATGGAACAGTTGAAGAACATTTAAGATCGGGCGTAGCAAAAAAAAAATATGAGGTGCTTTCATGCTTTTACCCTTCTGCCCATTATAGTATTATTACTTTACCTCATATTGTTTCTAAACTTATCCATTTACTAGGCTGCAACCTTCAAGTGTGAAGTGGAAATCAGCAACACTTGAACTAATAATGGTTGGCCATACTTGACATGTGCTAGGTGCAAGGTGCAGGAAGGGCCTTACCCTGAACATCAAAAAAGAGCCAACAATGATGATACTACGAATTGTAAATCCAAGATAGGGATTATGCGGGGGAACTCATCTAATCATCACCTATATTGGAGAGTTTGTTATTCGAGCAAAAATCATTGTTGGATCAAATATTGGGGACACTGCCCTAATACAAAGAATGACACTCACATCTAAGCAATCGAAATGGCCCTTCACAATGAAAAACAGACAATTCCCTATAAAGCCATGCTACACAATGACCATCACTAAAAGCGAAGGGCATTTAATTAACTTTGTCACCCTCTATTTTTCGATGCGCGTGTTAAGTCATAGGCTACTTTATGTTGCACTTTCTAAAGTGACAACCCACCGCGGACTTAAAATTCTCATGACCGAAGAAAGTGACAAGGAGTTGAAGCACTGCATGAGAAACATCGTTCACATGGAATGGAAGCTTTCAAAAACCGAAACTAGCATAAAAATATTGTCAATAGACAATGATTTAAGAAAATATTGTGTTTTTCTATCTGATATTTTTACAATAATGAAGATGGTACAGAGATGCGCAATACTTTGTTCTAGACTTTGATTTTACTCGAACAATTTTGATGTGAATCTATTTGTATAAATTTTGATCCGTACCAAATTTCCTAAATTTACAAAATATCTACCAGCGACAGGATATCATCTACCCAAAAACCAAATTACTCTTAAAAACAATGAAAACAAGTTAATACACTTTAAATGGAATGCAGATGAATAAATCAAAATCAAAATTTTGATATCTAAACTGAATCAAGGCAATCACCTGCAACTCGCTTAGCACTAGTAAGCTACACCTATGTTTAATATTAAAATAACAATAAGATGAAAAACTTTGCTAAATTCATAAACTTCTTAGCTGGGATCTTGGACGGGTTGGCATGGGAGATGGGCGATTTGATTTTTGTTCATAAGAGATACATTGACAACTGACTTGCACCGCTGTCACTACCACCTTCCGACACCCACTGCCGTCGTCACCAATCACCACCACTATCACAACGCGCCACCCAAAAAAAATGAACCACGAGGATTTAAACTAATCGAAACCATAAATTCAATTAAAATATATACTCGTAATAGTTTTAATTGTAATATTGTATCAATAATAATGCTTTTGGGGAAAAGAGGGTGGGATGGGAGACGAGTTTGAGACTGATATTAATTTTATCAATAATGTTTTTTTTGGGAAAAGATATTATAGTATTATAATGGGTAAAGTCCATAAATTAGCAACGTACTTTCTCTATTTTACAAAGTTAGCCAATGAACTTTTTTTATTACTAATATAGTTATTGAAACCGGCTAACTTTTTACAATATAGTAAATGTGACCTGCTTATTTTCCAAGTAGATAAATATATATATTTTTTAATTTCCTTGTGTGATATCCACTATTAAATGGATCTGGTTTCTTCTAACGGGTAGAGTACCACCCTTTTAGCACCTAAAAACTTGTTATCTTCCCCAATAAATCCGTCATCACCACCATAATCCCACCACCCCCGAAATCCCCACCACTGAATCACTCTACCACAGGAACACCACCGCTATCAAACCACACCACCAACGAAACCCCACCACCATAGAGCCGACCACCACCAGGTAAAAAAGACTTGTAGATCTTTTGTTTTTTTTTCCTGTTGAGGGGTTGCTGTTGTGATCTTTTGTAGCCTCAGAGATAGGATATGGAGGTTTGTGGGTGTTGCTTATTTTAGTCGACTGTGAAGTAGTTTGTGGATAGGATTGGGACTGAGATATTGTATGTTGTTGATTGGGTTGTTGTGGACTGTTGTTATGGATATTGTAGTATTTTTGCCGGAGAAGATGGTGGTAGCCGGATTTTAATAAAGATGATGTATTTTTGGTGTTTGTTTTGAGGTGAAGTTGTAAGGGTGAATCGAATGTGTAAACATTTTAATTGATGTTTACCAGTGAAATAAACAAACAATAAAGATGTAAAAATTTTCACCGTGTTAGAGTGATAATCGGAGTGGTTGTGGAGGATGAGACAGTGATAATAACAAGTCTTGTGATGGATGAATTGTAGCATAGGTACAGAGCTTTCAATTTATAGAACTAGTATAATGCAATGGATGGTGGGTTGTGTAAATGACAAACATCATGTGGATGGATAGCAGAGTTTCACAACCAAAGTAAATGAGAAGCGCATTTAAATCTTTTGTAAAAATGACCTCACTCAACCAAGAATGTGTAAACATTTGAAGTGAAAATTAAACTCGCCGGAAAATATGAAGATCATCATAAAATTTGTTGGAGAAGATGGTGGTTACCGGAAAAGATGTCGAAAAAGATGGTGGTTGCCAGAAAAAATGCCGGAGAAGATGGTGGTTTTATGGTGGACCCTAAAAGCAATGATAGTGTTAATGACATAAGCTCACACATAAGCAAAAATATGTCACATAAGCATTAAAAATAAAAATAAAAATGCCAAATAAGCAATTTTTACCGGTTTAGTAGGTACCCGTTTACCATATTTACTATTTTGGCAAAAATTAGCCGGTTTTAATGACTATATTGGTAATAAAAAAAGTTCGTTACCTAACTCTGTAAAATAGAGAAAGTACGTTGCTAATTTATGAACTTTACCCTACCATAATTGTGTTATTATATATTTGTGTTTTTAATCTTAACTATTTTTTTTTCTCCCCTTCCAAATTTACGTTTACTACAGTAGAATTTAACTTTTTAAACCACAATAAAAAGGATATACTCAAGACTTCATGCTAATGAAGTTAAATTTACAATTAAATTATTAACACGTTTGTTAATGGTGTAAGTTAAGTATAGTGTTTTTTGAGAAACGATATAGTAATTTACTTTCCTTGCTATTTAATAAATAGAGCCTATTGTGACCTGCGCTCATTTGAGCCGTGCCCGTTTCACCGACACCGATTTGACTTGAATTTTAGAAAGCGTCCGTTTTATCCGTGCCTGTTTGACTCAAGCCGTTTTGATCCGTTGCCCGAACCCGCAAGACCCGCCATTTTTGCCAGTAATATATATTAGTGATAAAGAACGAGCAGTTAAAGCTATATTGATGAAATGTGATGAGAACATGAGGATCGGCAATGACTAAAGGTCTAGGGTGTAGAGTATCTTCAAGAAATTTTTGTAACTGTGCAAGTCACACAATGTTTGGATTTTATGCTAAAAAAGGAGAGCAAAAACAACAAAGTTATGTGTACATGAAATTTGGTTTAACATGTTGTCTTTATTTTTTAATAATAATAATAATAATAATAATAATAATAATAATAATAATAATAAAAACTCTTAAGTTATGTGTAGTTTACACACTTTATTTTTCTTTTGAAATAGTTTAAAATTTATTAGCTTTGAAATAACATGTTTTATGTTAAGATGATGAAAATCAATAATGAACTTGATGCATTTTTCTTGAAAGAACTCTATTCACAAAGATTACTTAAATGAACTTTATTTATTCATTCAAGTATCACTGAGCAAAACTAAGCATAATAACTAAATACACATAACTCAATCCACTTATTCATTTGAGAGCTCCCGATCAATAAGCATGATAACTAAATACACATAAGCCTTGCAAAACTGAATCAACGGATCTATGTATAGAGGGAAATGAAAGACCTTTACTTTAGAGGTGAAAAGGGAAGTCATAAAATATGTTTGACTACAATACTAACTAAAATATTAATATGTTTATATAATAAGTTGTTAACATTACGATGTTTATACAATAACCCAATATACACGAGTAAACTTTACACAATTTCAAAACATGAGATTGAATTTAAATATATCGCATTCCTAAATTTGTATTTAAAATTCTTTGTGCAGATTATCAACATGGAAGGATGATTAAATCGAGGAATTTAAAAATGAGAACCCTTAAGCAAGCAAATCAAACGTGCACTTAGTACTTACAACCACATGTACTAACGTCCAAACGCATCTTTGAGTATCTTTCGTATGAAACATTTCTATTTGTAAAAGCTTACTACAACAAATTTTTTAGTTTAAAAATTTAAGTTTCGCGACTAACGTTGACACACCTAATTAACCGTTGCCAGACTGATGCTACTTCATGGTAATCGAAGCCCGTACATCGCACGAGCCATGCTGTCTCGTAATAAATTAGGACCGGGTGCACTTTTCACCTAGTGGCGTCACGTGACATCGCGTGACCCCCTAGTTTCGTTCCTGCTTTTAGGTTTTGTTAAAACACAACAAGTAATATGTTAAAATGTGCAACATCATAGATATCTACTAGTTTGGTATTGCGATTTAATGTTTTTAGGAGTTAAAGAAGCTGACTTGCTTTAAGAAAACATATCAAGTGAGTGTTTAACTTCACATCAAATAAAATTGTCAAGCAAACTACTATCACATTAACAAAAATTAAGTGAAAAAAATTAACAAAAATGTAGCATACGGAAAAAAATTAAGAAGGTATGACAGGTGATTGTTTATTTATTTTTTTAAACTTTAGTATAAGGGACTTTTTTTATTGTTTTTTAAAAAATTGTACGACTTTCAGTTAAAATGATAGAGTTTAGTCAAAACTAAGTTCCCTTTTCACCTTTTAATGGACTAACTAAGCAATAACTAGAAATGCAATGCATTGAGACCGGGTGCACCTATTGAGGGCATGTGACAACGCACGACCCCCTAATTCTGTCCATGGGTGTTTGGGAAAACTTATTATTTAGAAGCTTATGTTTGTTCAGTAATAATAGTCGAGCCTTTTGGCTCTGATGTACCCGGCCTAAAGGTATTGCCATGGCCATTTCCGGAAGCACTCCCAAGATATAACTTTACGAGGTTTGAACCCAGAATTTTTCTTAGACCGTCGGGCCACCTTACCACTAGGCCACCTTCGAGATGGTTGGCTCATTCTAGTGTTCGGAATTCATATAACTTGAGGTGTTTGGCTCTTTCTAAACACTAAATTTGTTTATTGGTCGTATGACTCGTATCAAAGCGCGATAAGCTGATAAGGATAGGAAACGTAGATTAAGTAATCTCTGATTTTTATTGTACGGTATCTATGATTAGCTTGAAACATAGGCCATGTTGGAAAAATTGGTCATATGGTCAAATGATTTGAATGACAATTGATGTTGTCATCATGTGTACTAATGTGAATTGAAAATAATAAATTTTTGGTTTTATTTTAATTTATGAGACATTAGTAAAAATTAATTTTGTTAATTAATTGTGACCGTTTTTTCTTCCATCCCCACTCCTTATATATTGAGACATATTCTCTCTTTCATAAACACCAAGAAAATACCCACTCCTCTCCTTTGTTCATCATTAATCTTGAGCTTGTGTGTATCCGTTTGTAATAGAGGGAAGACACGTTTTGGTTCTCCTAGATAACTCGTTTTTGCTAACGGGGTTATCTGTTTTTGTTGTATCCTGGGAGATAGACGTCTATGATTTCTCAAACACTGTGGAGATGACGAATCTGTCTTAAGGAAAGTGTGAGCATCACACGCCTCAACATTTTTTCTTGGTTGTGTTTTGAGTCTCCACCTCCAAAGATTTACGGTATCATTTCTTTGCACTTTTTTGTTTTCATGTCATTGTTTATTTGCCTCTAAATAGCAATACACCTTGTAGATACAACAGGCCATTGGTATAAGCTAGGTTCAGCTATGAGATTCACAATATGATAAAGGAAACTGATGTACTAAGTCACCATCTAGCATTATACATGTTCTTACAACTGGTTAGGTGTACGTGTAAGTATACTTTGGAATCCTAGTTTCATATTCAGTATAGACAAAAGTTCATTTAGGGACTAAGTTTTTGTTACATACTGAGGAACAAATCTCCATCATCCATCTAATTTGATCCAATGGCAATGATTAATCTAAGATAGATTTAATCTGTAACTTAAGTCTATGTCTTTTTTATTGTTTTTTTGCCTTTCATTTTATTCACTTATTTTTTTTTTTTTTCCTTTTTGTCTTTTTTTTCCCTCCTATTCACGTTTTATTTTTTATTTATTTTTTGTTTTCTCTATTTTTTTGCCTTTTTTTTTTCTATTCATGTTGTTCTTTCTTTTTTTTTTCTTTTCTTTTCTATTCACTTTTTCTTCACCTTTTTTTTTTTTTTTTTTTTTTTTTTTTTTTTTTTTTTTTTAATCACGTGTATTTTTTTTAAATTCACTTTTTTATTTTAATTTACGTTTTTTTCACTTTATTACTTTTTCATACGTTTTCGTCCATTTTTTTCCGTTTTCATACGTTTATACACGTTTTCGTCCATTTTAGACATTTTTTTTCAATTTCCATCCGTTTTAAAAGTTTTCGTTCATTTTTAGACGTTTTCATCTGTTTTCAGATGTTTTCGTCAATTTTTATACGCTTTCGACCGTTTTCATACCATTCGTCCATGTTTAGACATTTTCATCCGTTCGGTAGTTTTAAAACGTTTTCGTCCGGTTTTGTCTATTTTCATAGATTTATATACGTTTTTTCCCGTTTTCATATGTTTTTTTTCGTTTTTATACATTTTGTCCGTTTTTAGACGCTTTCATCCGTTCGGTAGTTTTAAAACGTTTTCGTCCATTTTTGTACGGTTTTGTCTGTTTTCTTTCATTTTCGTCCATTTTTCATATATTTTCGTCTGTTTTCAGACGTGTTTTTATGCTTTCGTACGTATTCGCTTATTTTTTAACGTTTTCGTCCATTTTTATACGTTTTTAAATACCATAATTGATATTCTTAAAATCACACGTGATATTTAGAATATCACATAATATCAATTGTGATATTCATAAATGTATTAATGCAGAAAAAAACGTAAGAAAGTGAAAAAAAATGTGAAATCACTTGTGATTTTCATGTAACAAAACATTTGTTGAAAATAACTTGTGATATTCATAATATCACTTGTGATATTAAACGAACGAAAACGGATAAAAAGATATGAATACAGACAAAAACGTAACAAAGTGAAAAAAAATATGAAATCACTTATATCACTTATGATATTCAGAATATTACTTGTGATTTCATGTTACAAAACATTTGTTAAAAATAACTTGTGATATTCAGAATATCAGAATATCAATATCATTTATGATATTCAGAATATCACTTGTAATTTTTTGAATATCACTTGTGATTATGTTACAAAACATTTGTTGAAAAAAACTTGTGATATTCATAATATCACTTGTGATATTAAACGAACGAAAACGGATAAAAACGTATGAATACAGACAAAAACGTAAAAGTGAAAGAAAAAAAATGAAATCATTTGTGATATTCTGAATATCACTTGTGATTTTCTGAATATCACTTGTGATTCAGAATATCACTTGTGATATTCAGAATATTACTTGTGATTTTCATGTTACAAAACATTTGTTAAAAATAACTTGTGATATTCAGAATATCACTTGTGATATTCTGAATATTAATATCACTTATAATATTTAGAATGTCACTTGTGATTTTCATGTTACCAAACATTAGTTAAAAACCACTTGTGATGTTCAGAATATCACTTGTGATATCCCAAAACATATGAAAATGTCTAAAAGTGGCCGAAAACATTTAAAAACGGACGAAAATGTAAGAAAATGGTCAAAAACGTAAGATAATGGACGAATATGTAGAAAAACGAACAGAAACATCTGGAAACGGGTAAAAATGTATAAAACAGATGAAAACGGACAAAACATATGAAAACGTATAAAATCAGACGAAACGTGTAAAAACGAACGAAAACGTAAGAAAATGGACGAAAATGTATGAAAACGGATGAAAAACATATGAAAACGTATAAAAACGGCTGAAAACGTATAAAAACGGACGAAAAAGTAAGAAAATGAATGAATATGTATGAAAACGGGCTAAAACGTAAGAAAACGGATAAAAACGTAAGAAAACAGACGAAAACGTATGAATACAGGCGAAAACGTTTGAAAACGTAAGAAAACAGACAAAAATGTATTAAACGGGCGAAAAAGTATGAAAACGGGCGAAAACGTAAGAAAATAGACGAAAATGGACGAATATGTATGAAAACGGACGAAAACGAATGAAAACGCAAGAAAATGGACAAAAACGTTTGAAAACGTTAAAAAACAAATGAAAACGTAAGAAAACGGACGAAAACGTATGAAAACGGATGAAAAAGTAAGAAAGTAAAAAAGACGTGAATTAAAATAAAAAACGTGAATTTAAAAACAACGTGATTTAAAACAAATAATAAGTGAATTAAAAAAAAAAAGACAAAAAAAAGCGTGAAAAAAAGAAAGAAAAACATGGATAGAAAAGAAAAGTAAAAAAAAAATTAATACGTGAATAGGAAAAAAAAAGACACAGAAAGAAAAAAAACAAATAAGAAAGATAAAAAGACAAGAAAAAAACATGGACTTATGTTGTCTAATTAAATTTTAGGTTAATCCCCACCATTAGATCAAATTAAATAGATGGCGGGGATTTGTCCTTTAGTATGTAACAAAAACTTAATCTCTAAAATAACTCACCTCATTCAGTATAACTGATTAGTTTTGTTGCAACATTATACAATTTGTATTAAAAATACGTAATCTAGCGATTATAATGTCCATATTAGGATATTAAATCTTCTCAACAGTCACCCGTGACCCAACCCTGATGATGTTTAGTTTGATTTAATTCTCGTCGCGATTGTATGATTCGTTTACGTAATGATTAATGGTTTGCGATATATTTAATTTTTTAAAAAATATTGAAAGTTTATTTCTTTTAATAAAAAAATGGATGACCATGATTTGTTCATTTGACATGTAGAAAAGATAGGATCTAGATTGAACTTTTCTCATCCAACCTAAGGGCCCGTTTAGTTTGTAGATGGGTTTATGATTACGATTTGGATTTGAATTTTAATCTATAAGTGACGTTAATCAAGTACAGAGTTAGAGTTAGGGTGGGTCCTCGGAAGATATACATTTAGCGATGTAAAAAACATTAATTTTTAGAGGGGAGGGTGTGGCTCCTCTAAGCAACTCGCCACTCCTAAGTGGACAACCATTTGAGTAAGTTGATGCTCTTCACCACACCATCCCAACCTCCTCATCCCTTTTCACTTGCTCCTTGCTCCTTGCTCATCTGCACGACGAAGATGGTTTCTGACAAATGTGTACCTTTTTTAGTGTAAAATAAAATATAGTTGTAAGTGGTGAGCCCCAAATGAGTAAGTTGAAATTAATTGTGAAGAGATGTTAAGGTGATGTGGCACCCGTTGGCCCTAAATGAGTAATTTCTCTTCGTCACCACACCTCTCCCTCTTATAAATGCGTTTGTTCCAAAAAGAATGAACTTATAGTTTTATTTATTTTTGCATGCATAAATGTACCTGGTCGATTGTGTTATGATATTAGTAGGAAAAAAATTACACGAATAACTACGTATATTTGCAAAAGTTAGGGGCAAGAAGTGTTATATATATAGGCCAAAGTTTTATCGGCTGACTTATCAAATATTTGGCGAATAAATGCCAAAACCCTAAATACCACTAATTTATACAAATTCTCAAAACCCTAACTAATATAAATTTGAGACGGCACGGCGTCAGGGTTCACAACTGTTTGTTGATCTGATGACTGACAAACAAACAACATAACACACCAAAAAATACATATACGATACCAAATCCCAACAACTTGAGAATATGATTGAGAGATCAAAGCAAAATTAAAGTATCTATTTTGTTTTGTTTTCCGGTTCTCTTCATATGGTTTAATGAGTCTGGCCGTGGTCCAACGAATAGGATGGTTGCGGCTAGCTAGTTTCTATTGGAATCAGTCTAAATAAACGATGATGCCGCGAGAGGAAACATAAATAAAGTAGGGTTGGCATTCTAGGTTTCGTAGCTCCAAACATGCATGCATTAATTGTGTATTGCGGTGGAGAATGAACGAATCCGAACCGGTTCTTGGTGACATGATGAATTCGTGTTATTTGATCGAACTCCTTGAGACAGTTATGATGACTAGCCGCTTTGAACAATGATTTCTATATGAAGAGGTTAGTCATGGACATGAGGAGTATCTATAGTGATTATTGTACTGGAACATGCTAATGTTATGATTTACCACTCAACATGTATGGAAGTACTTGTCGAAACTAGACGAAAGGATGAAACTTGAAAGAAAGGTGTTTCATCATGTTAGTGTTATGGATAAAGATCCTTTCAGTGTGTCTTTTTTTTTAACTTGATAGGTCGATTAGTTTTGTTTGTGAAGATAAAAAAGAGAGCCCTTAGTTTTACTTAATTGATACCCTTTTTAACTAACTTCCTTCAACATGAAGTTCAAATGAATTATGAATATAAGAGGATCTTTATCACTTTGTTATACAACAATTGTTCAAAGGCTATTAAGAATCAAGGTTTAATTTTCAATTCATAGGTCTGTGTCGGATCAAAAACTAATTTGAGGGTGTTAATCAAGGGAGACAATTTAGTACTACATAATAAAAAGGTATGGGTGGACTAGTGGCAAAAGAGCTTGTGACTATCACTCTAAAATGTGTTAAGTCTCAAGTTCAATTCTTGCTTGGTGCTAGTTTGAGTCAGTGTGACGGTGGGTTCAAACCTCAAATACGTCAATGATGGATCTTTCAAACATTAAAGATGGTAACTACTCAAGGTATGTTTCCGAAGTGTTCAAGCTCAAAGATTATATTCAAGGCGACAAGTTCATGGTTTATTTTGAGCATCTTGTGCTTGTTCAACTCATGATTGCGTGTCGCAACATTCGAAGGAGAAGTTTTTGGAATTTATATGAAAAAAGATGTCAATAAAACAATATACAGTATATAATAAGAAACTTGAGAAGACACGTGCAAAAAGTGTCTATACACCAAAGTTTTTGGAATTTATATGAAAAAAGATTTTGATATACGTTTCGATAGGCAGGCACGTCTTTGCCTATAAATATCACTCTTTTTTTTACTTGCCTATAAACACAACTTATATACTTTATTATATAAACCTAACCGAGTTTTTCCATTCAAGCTTTGGAGGCGAGGTTACAAAGGTAAAACTCAATTTTGAACTCAAGATGTTATTTATAATTAATAGTTGGTATCGATTTGATTGGTTGCATTTGCTTGGATTTGTCATGACAAGAAGCGTTTTTATTTATTTATTTATTTATTTATTTTTTATTTATTTATTTATTTATTTATTTTATTATTTTTATTATTATATATATGAATCTTAATCTTTATGTAAAAGGTTTCTTGTAAAAGGCGATTAATGTTAATAGAATGAGATTAGTGGATATTAGTGAACCTTTGTTTGTAGGCTAAGGACACGACCACATGTTATTATATGAGGTACTTTGCCTGCTCTATTGTTTTTCTGTTCACTTAGATCATCGTATGTGCTATCACTGTTGAAAAGGTCACCTTAAAAAGGGTTTATCCGAGTTTATTTTTTTGTAATTAACTTAAATAGGATGTTTATAACTTCCGCTATTTGAATTAATGTATAATTCTTACAATAAGTTAAGTAACGTAACTATTGTGTTTAGTAAATCTAGGGACCTAGGTGAATGTAAAAAAAAGTAGATTAACCTAAGTGAATAAATTAAAAACACAAAGTAGAAGAAGTAACGTTAAAAGAATATAAAGAAGTAAGTTTTGGTAACAATGGTGTATCTGATTTGCCTGTGTTCTTATATATGTAGACACTCTTCATTTATATAGTGTGGCATATTTGAAGTATTACTATTTATTAATCAGTCCTGTTGACATAAAAATTTAAAACGCAGGAGCTTTGAATACCAAACTCTATTGAAGCTTAAAGAACTTAAGAAAAGCATAAACATTGTTTTGAAGCAGCATTAAAGGGCTGCGGATGGATTTGGTACACGATGATAGAGCAAACATTATAGGAGAAGAAGATAGATTGAGCAACTTGCCTGATGATATTGTACATCACATTCTCTCCTATCTTGACATGAAATATGTGGTTAAGACTTGTACATTGTCTAAAAGATGGAGGCATACTTGGACTTCAATAACCTATCTTAGGTTAAATGGTGATGATAAAACATTATTCCCTTCTTTAAGTTGTTTTTCCCAATTTGTGAAACATGCACTATCTCACCGCAATAATCAAACAGAGGCTGAAGTTGAGCTCACATTCACTGGACCAACTTATGATTCAGATGTTAGAAGTATCATAAACAATGTCTGCTTGCATAATGTTAGGCAACTGACAATGACATGGTTCTCTAGATCAATCCACGACTTCCAACCATTCCTTTTCAGTTCTCATACTCTCAAACATCTCACTCTTAATAATAAATGTCACCATCTTTCTGCAAAAATCCGCATACCAAAATCAGATTGGGATTTACCAGCCCTAGAAACCCTGTGTTTGAGTTATATGTGTTTTGAAGTTTCGCGTGAAGGAAATGATAAGAGCCTCAGTTTATTTTCAAAGTGTGTGAACTTAAAGGACCTCACTTTCCACAAGTGTTACTTGGACCCCTTGGAGATTTTCAATGTTTGTTGTCCAAAACTTTCTAATCTTTCAATCACAAATACCCTTAAATTTCCAAAGGCTGTCAACTTGGTTGCTCCTCATCTTAAGAATCTGACAGCGACAGTAGCACCAGTTAGGCATAAATCTGCCATCAATAAATATCTACATTTGTCTACAGAGGGCTTCAATTCTCTAGAGACAGTGAATCTCTCCTTGGGAAATAGCAGATGTGATAAGAATATATATGTTCCGGTACTCCTTAACATGTTCAAGAGATTTTCCAATGCCAAAGATCTTATTCTTGATGTTTACATTATTGAGGTATACGAATACAAGCTGTACGATAGTTATTGCTTATTATCTTAATAAATATATTAAGCATGAACTAGTTTTATTGTATTGTGGACAGGGGTGTCATAAAACCCGACCCGAACCCGAATCCGACCGGGTTCGGGTCAACTCGGGTCGGGTCAACCCGAATGACAGCCCTAGTTGTGGATTAAGAAGGGGTCCATACTTCATCATTTACATGTTCCAAAATTATAAGGAATTCAAAGAAATTCTTTTTAGTATATTTATCCTATATTTTATTTGTTTTTAAATACAGTATGCCTTCTTATATTCTTACTACGTGTGTATATTTGTTTATTATGTGCCAAGGTTCTCTCATCATGGCTGCAGGATCAAATCTCCCCTACACCTTGTCCGTTTAATAACTTGAAGAGCTTGAAGATAGGAAATGTGACCCGAAGTAACCGTATAGCAAAAAACAGATCCGAGAAAGTCAAAAATTACTTGCTACGGAACTCCCCAAATGCCACATTCATCATGAATTTACCTAAGGTATTACACCCGTATGGTCTATGATCCTATGTACTTGCTATTAAGTTTATAAACTTGCACTATCATTCACATTTCACAAGCACAGTACACTACTGCATGCATGAAAAGGTATTACTTAACCAAAGTAGGAAAACCCCTTGAATAACATACAATAACCTATATTTTCTTCATTCTGGCCATATCTTTTTATGTTTGTGTGTGTCATCGGGTAAATTTAACATATATAAGTTACGTAGTATTATGTTTACATTTAATTTGTATAAACCATGCTTGAAAGTTAACAAGGAAAAATCGCTTCTACTGGCCATGGGTACTTCCAGATTTTGAGGGGAAAAAACCTTTTATCATGTATAAAAAAATGAGTGAATTATATTTTTTAATAATCAATCTGCTTAAATCAATAGTCACAGAAGAGATCAAGACAGAAAGTATATAAGGACACAATGGCTAACAAGGTGGCCAAATTGGAGACAGCGAAAGATGAAGTTATTGCAGTAGGCATAATAATACTGTTGGAGCAACTGATAACTAAGGTAACTCATTTTGGTTGAGAGGTTACTTGTATAATTTATGCAAACAATCTATTGCAATTTGATGTGAATACGATTTGCCTTAATTATTAAAAGCTGCATTGTTTATGTGTATACTTGCACTCTTCACAGGTGGCCTCATCCTCAAGCAGTGGCGGAACTAGAGCATTTTTTTTGGGGGGGCGAATTTATTTTGGGAGGGCCGAATTGAAGATTTATTTGTAACCTCAACTAAATTACCCGTAAAACCTATAATATTTACACTAGGTGCCGCAAATTTTGGGGGGGCCGGGACCCTCCCCTGCCCCTTAATAGGTCCGCCGTTGTCCTCAAGTGTTGTGTGAAAGTAAAGAGGGTCTTATGACGGTTTTATATTGAGCACTCGTAAGAAGATCTGATCATGATACTAGGCATCTGCACTTCATTTTTTTTTAGTTTCTGACAAACTTAACTTAATTATGAGTTTAATTCAGGTTTTGTTTTTTTTTTTTTTTTTTTTTTAGTTTGTGATGTCAAGGTTTTTGCTCCATGTGTAGACTTGCTTTAACTTGGTTATCATCAAGTCACAAAAACTACTTGACCCGAATATCAAATATTAAAACATCAATAACTGTATTCATAAAGTTTTATTATTAGAGAGAATATATACTTTCTTGAGATCGGCAAGATAATCATGTAAATGATCATATAGGGTGTGTTTGTCAAATTAGTTGTTGATGAAGTCTAAAACAAAAAAATAAAAATAAAGTCACAGCTTATTTATTTTATCGTGGTGTTTGACAAACTAGTTAAAAATGTAAAAGGACATGGGACACATACAAAGAACAACCCGAATAGAGAAATGTTTCATAATCTTGTGCTTCAATTGAGACAGATTTTGAAGCTCGATTCGAAAGCATGTTTGAGTAGTTGAGCTTGAGCTTGAGTCAATAATATATTTGCCTAGTCGATTTTGGGTTTAGTTATATACTCGCACAACCATTTTCATGTTAGAACATTATAAACCCGTAGGTTAATCTTTATTAATCATCCGCTATTTATAATAGTGAAACCCTAATACCATAAACTCAGAAACTGGGCTTGAGCTTATCCTTATCCCTTAACAACCCCCCCTACGGGCTTGAGCTCGATTCGAAAGCATGTTTGAGTAGTTGAGCTTGAGCTTGAGTCAATAATATATTTGCCTAGTTGATCTTGGGCTTAGTTATATACTCGCACAACCATTTTCATGTTAGAACATTATAAACCCGTAGGTTAATCTTTATTAATCATCCGCTATTTATAATAGTGAAACCCTAATACCCTAAACTCAGAAACTGGGCTTGAGCTTATCCTCCCCCCCCCCCCCCCCCCCCCCCCCCCGGGGCAATTCGAGCGGCGAAATCGCAAAAGCTCGGACTGAAGAAGAAAACTAAGAAAGCAAAATAAAATAGTAAATCAAAGTAAAACGGGATAACCCAAAGTATCCCCTACTCTATTTTTGGATTACAGATAACAAAAGTATCCGAAGAAAAAGGAAAGGTTTGGGATGGTAATAAAAAAAAAAAAAAATTGTGTTCCTGAAATTTTTTAGGATGAGAGAGGAAAGTAAAGGATAGTAAATTACATCAAAATTACTCTCCTAATTTACTTACCAAATTGCGATAAAATGGAGTAAAGTTGATTTTAAAACTTTTTTTTTTTGTTACTTCCTTCTTTTTCCTTTTTCAACTAGGGAATACAAGTTAAAATAAATAATTTTTTATTCCTCTTCTCTTTACTTCACTCCCTTTTACCTCTTCATCTCTCTTCTTTCCGTTTTATACTCAGGAACAGAGTGCAAAGTATCCCAAACAGTTGTCTTGGGGAATAAGAACCCTATATTCGACACCAACAAAAGTCGTCTTGGGAATAAGAACCTAGATTTGACACCAACAAAAGTCGTTTCGGGAATAAGAACCCTAGATTCGACAGCAACAAAAGTCGTCTTGGGAATAAGAACCTTAGATTGGACACCAACAAAATTCGTCTCGGAAATTAATACCATGGATTCGACAAAAAAAAAAAAAAAAAACAAACAATTAAATAACTATAATTTTTTTTAATCCAAATAATTAAAAAGACAATATTAAAAACTAAATAACTATAATCATACAATAACAAGGTTTAGCCAAGCATGGTGGTGGACCCTGTATTCATTCTGCCTTACATGTGGTTGCTGTATTAAATCAAGAGCCAAAGAAATTAAATCCTTTAATCCTTCCGCACGCTCGCCTAGAACAAATAGTGATATCTATGTATTATGTTGTCTTCAAATAATAAAAGAAAAAGTCGGCCGGGATTTTTATTTTTATTTTTATTTATTATTATTATTATTATTATTATTATTTTATCGTGAATGATGTACCATGGAATGAATAAAGGGATGAGATTAGGGTTTGACGGGGCGGCTTAGGTAAAGCGGTTCAACATACCCACCTAGGTATGAGGATCAGACCTAATACCCTAAACCCATAAACTGGGCTTGAGCTTATCCCTTAACATTTCACACCTCATCTCATCTCTTATATATATAATATAAGGCAACATATACGAAATGAAAATCAAAATTTTCAAAAGGTTTCAATAGGATCAATAGTAGAGCTCAATTTGGCTATGTAGAAAAAAATAAAATCATCGCATTGTACAATAAAAAGTAAAAATTGAAACAATTTGATCAAATACATCCTAAATTCTATCTAACAAAATAATAATAATAATAATAATAATAATAATAATAATAATAATAATAATAATAATAATAATAATAACACATGTGTCGATTTTGTTAGAAACAATAGGGGTAATTAATAAAAATTTAGTTGTTAAAGTTTAAATAAATTATATGCATCTAAGTACACTTATCATTTTTTCTGTTTTTTTTTTAACTTTATAAATTTAATAAATAGCCTCTAGACTTAATATTTTATAAACAACATATATGTTGTTGTTATTTATAAATTTCAAAATGTAGATGAATACACAAGATTGTAAATATACGAACCACTCATGTTATTCCTCTATATGAGATTCAGTATGGATGTTCGGAAAAGGAATTTCTTTTTTACTATCGACGTTCAATAACGACTCATGTTTTTCATCTTATAAGTTTTACCAGCATGTCTACCTGTTTAAAATTTCAATACAGCTAAAATTATTAACATAGTATAAATATCAAAATAAAGGCATGGCCCCATGGGTTAGTTTGAGATGAAAATAAATATATGAGATTGTACATATCACAACGACGGACATAATTCATCTTTAAATTTTAAATAAGGATATTTGAAAAAACAATTTGTTAAGGTGATACGTACGAAAAGTAATGAAGCTTATAACAACCAGAAATCACTTAATAAATGTGGTTATTAATTGAAGAACAAACAGAGTAACATATGAAGAAGAAATGAAATTGTATTTGTAATTCAGTGATTCACAATGTGTAATTGGAATGATAGAATAGAGATTACAATCTTTATTAGAGGATGAATACAACAGAAGGATTAGCTAAGTATTTATACAAGGAGAAAAGGCTAAAAGAAAACTAACTGGTTAGCCCGCCTAAAACATAACAAAGTTTCAAATGCACATGTGCCTTGTACATGACTTCTAGTTGAGCGTGTATCAATCCATCATCCTTAAGATTTTACTTTCCATAGTTAAACCTAAATTTCAACATCTTCAGCTGTCATTTGTGTTGTGAACTTGACCAAATTTAGGATTTTTCTTGATTAAGTTTGAATAAAGCTCCCAGGTTGCTTCTCCAATGCTTCCATTAGACCACTGAACTAGTACATAAGCCAAAACTTTGTTGTTGACCTTGCCTAGTCTTCTGTTAATAATTCCCACTGGAAACAAAGAGAGGAGACCATCATCATCATCGCACATGGGTGGGTGCAAGGCTTGTCCACCAATCCTTTGCATAACTTCAACTATGAAACATGGAACATTGGGTGTATTTGACTCCCAATTTCTATATGCAAGAATCTTCATTCTATCATGTGCTCTCTTAAGATGGAATTTCAACATTCTATCACTTGTTCTCTTGCCTGCATTGATCTGTCCATAGATTCCATTTGAACTTTCACAAGGTAAATAGGGCATGTGAATAGCTGTTGTATGCCCATACAATACTTCAAATGAAGTGGTCTTGATGGTTGTGTGAAAATTATTGTTGTACGAGAATTCAGCCATATCAATCCATTGTGTCCATTCCTTTGGCTTCTCACCTGTCATACACCTCAAATAGCATTCAAGACACTTGTGGACAACTTCAGTTTGACCATCTGATTATGGATGATAAGTTGTGGACATCTGCAGTTTAACCCTTAGCGCTTTAAACAATGATTGCCAGAAATTGCTCATAAACACCTTGTCTCTATCATTAACAATGGTACTTGGTAAGCCATGTAACTCTTAGACTGTAACACCCCCAAAATTTGGTACAGCGGAAGACTCAACAAGCTTTCGGGGTGTTACGGGGATTGGTATCCAACGCAAGACATAAAAGAACGAGATAAAGTAAACATAAAGAAAACACAACCAAACGGGGTTTTAAAGTTTACATTTATCCCAGAATTATCCAAAATAAGGCCCAAAAGAAATAAACGTAGGTCCACAATTATATATCAGAGTTTTAGAAAATAGATCCATAAACCAGGTGCCATAGCCAAGCCTCCAATCCAAGCATCCAAATCCTCACTTAATTACCCGAGAAAACGTGCTAAAAGTTAGCTTTCGCTGGTGAGATCATAGGTTTAAATTCATAACTAAATCAAGTGGACATATACGCAAAACGCTTGCTAGCTAGACTAGGCCTCAATCAACCAATTCAAACGAACCAACCAAAACTAACCAACCCTATAGGTGCACACTATAGTCCAATAACCAAATCAAATCAAATCAATATGTATGCGTAAGGATACGACATACCCACATGTGTAAGGATACGACATGTTCAACTTACCTAGTTCTAGACTAGGCCTCGTGGCATAACTTACCTAGTTCTTGACTAGGCCTCGCTCCATAACCAAATCAATAGCTTACCTAGTTCGGGACTAGGCCTCGCTCTATAACCTACCTAGTTCTATAAGCACAGCAAGTTTTAAAATAAACAAAGCGATAATAGTCCACGTAAAATAATTTGTACGTTTCTCACCCCAAGTATTGAAAACAAAGTTCAAGAGTAAAAGCAGGGCTATGACTCACCTCAAGTCCAGAAATCAGCAAGAAGAAATCGGTAGAAGTAAGATGTATAGTAACTCAAATGACGGCAACTACAGACTCGGCACTTACTAACAATATAAACTCGTTCAGAATCATTTCCTCAAAATCAAATATTCCCAATCCCGAACGTATTCCTTTTTACTTTCCAAAAATCCATTTCTCGTATTATTCTCATATTAGTTCAGAGTTTGGTATCCATACGGGTGGAGGGTCGACACAACTAAAAACAAGAAGCCACAACAAAAAAGAATAATAAAACAATCTATAGGTCTAATATTAGCCCAATATATTATTTAAATAAATCATCAAAGTTTGTCAAATCCGTCAATTTGGTAATCCCCCATATTTATTTACTTAATATATTATTCTAAGATTATACCCAAAACTTAAGTCACATAGCATGTAGAGTACTATATGTTAAGTATCAAAGTTTAATAAATTCCCTATATATATCGTCAAGCTTACCAAATTCGTCAACTTGGCAAACTCCACGAGATATTTAGTAATTTATTATTCCTGTACACGTACCACAACCTATGGGCGTCGTAGGATACAATGCCCATTAAGATACTCATTTTATATAACTAAATAGATCCTATTTAATCCGTCGATTAAATAAGTTACGTAGTTATAGAAAATGGATGTATTAACGTCACATATCCGTGACAAGCACAAAAGTCACAAAATGAATAATATGGCCCACTTGGACTCAAGTGACCACGACCTCGTATAACTCGATAGTTTCCTCGTTTGTTTAAAAAAAATATATTTTATTTAATATAATTATTCAATGATTTCGTCGTTATTTATAGTTGTTGAATTATAATAACGCTCCCGACATTTATTACACTACTTTCATAGTATATTGTTTATCGTCACATTATTATAATATTACTCGTGATCGTTTTATTTTTAATATACGCATTTATATATTTATATATACGTTTTTCACGTCTATATACTTATATAAGCGTTTGTATTACCAATAATATTATTACGTGTTTTATTATTAGCGTTTGATTATAAATAATTATCGAGTTATAAAAGTGGTCACATGTCCGAGTCATCACTCTCGGCTCATTGTCCAAGTCCAAATAAAATAACCAAGTCAAAAACAAGTAATCCATCTCCGTCCAATCAAAACCCATAACACGTGCTACAACCATAAGGTCCGTCTACGGCACCTTTCTAGCCTATCTCCGTCAATCTAAAATAACCGTCTCACAACCGATTCCAAATACTCTTTGTCAATAACTCCACAACCTCAAAAGTGAACCATTGTCAAGACCACAAAGGGTCTCGACTCAACCAATGCATTCGGTCACAACAATATACCACAATAATAATAAAACAACAACATGAACACAATAAGAAAGTCATCACTTTACATGTAATCCGGGTTGGTTTACCAAGCCAAACCCGAGCCAAGTGACCCACTTGGGTCTCGGCTAGAACCATGAGTCGTAAGGACTCAAACCTAAGACCATGAGGTCTCGACAAAGGCTTAAATGAGCAACCAAAACTGCACAAAAAGGACCCCTTGGGTCGCGGCAACACAAGCACAACAACAATATCCACTCGACAAAAAATCAAGCCAAATCCAACTCCATATATCAACCTCTTGCTAACAAGATAACTAGGTCGACATTTAATCATCAAAACCAAGCCATAGGCTCGAACCACACTAGACCGTGAGCCACGGTTAGTGGTACGCATCGACCACAATCCAAAACCCATGAATCAGATACCAAATGAGTTTTCCATTATCAGAATACCATTTCCCAATAGAAATTTGTAAAACCCATCAAGAAAAGATTCGTGTACCCACGGTTTGGGTACAAATCGAGACACACAAGTTGAAACTCGTGGTCACTTACCTTCAAAATGACTCCAAAACTATGTTTCTTCAAAAACCCAACAAGAAAAGATAAAAAGGTGGTGTTTATGTGGCGGTGGTGGTAATTTCGAGATGTTAGGGGCGTCCAAATCGCGCGTGAGTTATACCAAATGATTGATCGTGATGAAAGGATTAATTTGGCGGTGGTATTTTGGGTGTGGGAGTGGCGGTGGTGGCTGTGGTGGCCGGTTTTGGTGGCGGCGGCGGCTAGGTATCAAGAAGGAGAGAGAGTGAGAATGAAGATGATGTTTGTTTGTGTTTTGTGCGAGGCCAAAAACCACAAGGACGATTTTGTATATACTCCTCAAAAAGATAATAATAATAATAATAATAATAATAATAATAATAATAATAATAATAATAATAATAATGATATTATTAGTAAGGTGGGTGAGGTAACCCGGTGTAAAATACACGGACCAAAACCCGAAACTTATTTAAAATAAACCGACTCTCTCGAACCGAGCTCATTCTCAAAATTATGAAATACCACAATAAGTTCCAAAAATATATAACCCGAACCAATCATTCAAAATATTAACTTTTCGTTAGGTTATCCTAGTGCCGGAGTCAATGTAGTGCCAAACAGATATCTCAAAAATAAATCACCACAATTATACCAAACCAATAATAAAATCAATTTCCATAAATATTACGATGTTTAAAACCACGGTTGAACGTTTACAATACCCATTACGAATAAACTTTTCAAATATTCCAAAAATTATTAAATTTAAAGTAATGCGGGTTTATAATTAGTTTCCCCTAAATTGCCAATTGTCACATCCTCCCAGCCTCAGAAGAAACCCGTCCCGGGTTTCACTCAGAACAAACCATCTATGAAGTAAAAAGCTTCGGATATCTCTTTCGAAACTCATCCTCACGTTCCCACGTAAATTCTGGTCCATGCCGCGAATTCCAACGAACTTTGATGAGTGGAATACGACTTCGCTTGAGTCGTTTAATCTCTCGATCCAAAATATCAATCGGCTCTTCCACAAAGTTCAAACTCTCATCCACACGAATATCCTTTATCGGTATAACCGGTGTCTCATCCGAAAGACACTTCTTCAAGTTACTCACATGAAACACATCGTGAACTTTACCCAATTCCTGTGGTAGTTCCAACCGATAAGCCACGGGCCCAATTCTTTCCAAAATAAGAAATGGTCCAATGTAGCGGGGGTTGAGTTTTCCACGTTTCCCAAAATGTATCACTCCTTTCCAAGGCGAGACCTTCAGCATCACTTTGTCTCCAACCTGGAACTCTAGGGGTTTACGTCTCTGGTCGGCATAACTTTTCTGTCTATCTCTAGCTGCTTGTAATCGATCATGAATTTGAGTCACTTTCTCAGTAGTCTCCAATATAAGCTCAAGGCCTGTGAGTTGGCTATCTCCAACTTCAGCCCAACCAATAGGCGAACGACATTTACGACCATATAAAGCCTCGAATGGTGCAGCCTTAAGACTTGTGTGGTAGCTATTGTTATAGGAGAATTCCGCAAGGGGTAGATACTTCTCCTAGCCTTTACCAAAGTCTATTATGCATGCACGAAGCATATCTTCCAAGGTCTGAATATTCCTCTCACTTTGACCATCGTTTTGGGGATGATATGCAGTACTCATATCAAGTCTCGTCCCCAAAGAGGTTTGAAGTGATCGCCACAAAGCTGACGTGAAACGGTTGTCGCGGCGAGAAATAATTTCCTTCACATATAACCTCGCAAGCTTGTCGACACTATCATCTTCACTAATCGCCAGGAAATGAGCAGACTTAGTCAATCGATCTACAATTACCCAGATAGCGTCACAACCGCTAGCTGTTTTCGGTAATTTGGTAATAAAGTCCATCGTAATTCGCTCCCATTTCCAAACCGGGAGTTCTGGCTGCGTCAATAATCCTGACGGTCTTTGATGTTCGGCCTTAACCTTCGAACATGTCAAGCACTTGCTAACGTACAAGGCTATATCTGCCTTCATGTTTGGCCACCAATATAACTTCTTAAGATCCTGGTACATCTTGTCAGACCCAGGATAAATAGAGTACCTAGACTTATGCGACTCATGCATAATCAACTCTCAAATTCCTCCATACAATGGTACCCAACTTCGGTCTCCAAAACACAATATTCCATCAGAACGCTTAACAAATCCTTTCTCATTTTCAGCCATCCCAAATATGTTCTTAGCAGGTCGGTTTTCTGCTTTCAACGCTTCTGTTTGAGCTTCTAATATTTGAGACGGTAACGGCGATACGATAGTCATTCCTAATGACCTAACTCGTAAGGGTGGTATTCTCTCCTTTCGACTAAGAGCATCAGCAACGACGTTTGCTTTACCGGGATGATAGCAGATTTCGCAATCATAATCGCTTAGCAGCTCAATCCAACGTCGCTGTCTCATGTTGAGCTCTTTCTGATTCAAGATGTGTTGTAGAATTTTGTGGTCAGTGAATACAACACACTTGGTTCCATACAAGTAATGTCTCCATATTCTCAAAGCAAAAACCATAGCACCTAACTCCAAATCATGGGTGGTGTAGTTCTTCTCATGCTTCTTAAGTTATCGCGAAGCATAAGCTACACTTTCTCTCGTTGCATTAACACAACTCCCAAACCTTTATGAGAAGCGTCACAGTAGACGACAAAGTCCTCACTACCTTCAGGTAACGCTAAGATAGGAGCACTACACAAAATCTCCTTAAGTAATTGAAATGCTTCCTCTTCCTTATCTCCCCATTCGTATTTAACACTCTTTTGAGTCAATTTGGTCAACGGTTTCGCTATCTTCGAAAATCCCTCAATGAATCTTCGGTAATAACCGGCTAAACCCAAAAATTGACGAACTTCCGTTGGGGTCATCGGTGCAGCCCAATCTTTAATCGCTTCAATCTTAGCGGGATCTACATGAACTCCCTGACTATCAATCACATGGCCCAAAAATTGTACCTTCGGAATCCAAAATTCACATTTGGAGAACTTGCCATACAACTTCTCCTGCCTGAGTAATTCTAAGATAAGTCTTAGATGTTCCTCATGCTTCTTATCACTCTTCGAATAGATTAGAATATCGTCGATGAACATGATCACGAACTTGTCTAAATAAGGCTTACACACTCGATTCATGAGATCCATGAATACCGCTGGTGCGTTAGTCAACCCAAACGGCAGCACTTGAAACTCGCAATGCCCGTAACGGGTTCTGAAAGCCATTTTCGGAATATCTTCCTCGCGAACTCTAAGTTGATGATACCCCAATCTCAGATCGATCTTTGAATACACACTCGATCCTTGGAGATGATCGAACAAGTGGTCGATCCTCGGTAACGGGTATCTATTCTTCACCGTTAACTTATTCAGCTCTCGATAATCAATACACATACGAAATGATCCATCCTTCTTTTTCACGAATAAAACCGGGGCTCCCCAAGGTAAAGAACTTGGTCGTATAAATCCCTTTTCGGCTAACTCCACCAATTGTTTCGACAACTCTTCCAGTTCAGTTGGTGCAAGTCGATAAGGTGCCCGTGCCACGGGTGCAGCACCAGGTATCAACTCAATCTTAAACTCCACTTGTCTAGTAGGCGGGATTTGATGAGGCGAAAAATGATCCGTTTTTAGGGGGTCATTTAAGCCCGAATCCGAATTTATTTGATCAAATATTGCCCTAAATCGTTCCTTTTGTGATTTTAGGTGTTTGGAGAGTGAATTCTGGAAAAGAAGCCATTTTGGACGTTTTTGGAGCATAAAAGTGAAGAAAACGGCAAAGTACCAAATTTCCATGCTGAAGATACAAGGTGACGGCGTCAAGAGTTAAATCTTGACGGCGTCAGACATGAAGATTAAAATACCGAAGGTGGTGACGGCGTCAAATGCGTTCCTGACGGCGTCAGAGTCCCAAGAATAAAATACCGTGGTTGATGACGGCGTCACCAAGGTGTGACAACTTCAATAGATCTTAATTATGTTTTCCATTATCATTGTTGTTTGCTCTTCTTTGATGATGATTTGCTAATTCACCTTGTGTCTACTTATGATTATGTGAAACTTGTATATAATTGATTAGATCTCATTGATTTCTTGTTGATGTTGTGTCTATCTCCATCAATTAAGGTGTGACAACTTCAATAGAGCTAGTTGGTTTAGTTTATAATCCTTGTTTCCTATTGATTCTTGTTTTGATTGAATGATTTATATGTTAGGCTTAAGAAAACTGGCAGATCTCCAAATGGTAACATGCTTGAACGTCTTAAGAAACATGAACCGAGGCGTACTAGGTCTTTATTGGTTGTATTTAATGCATGAGCCACTGTTTACAATCCCTATAGTTGTGCTGGGCATGGTGTAGGAGGAGATAAGAGCTCATAGAATTAGGGAGTTATGTATGCCACCCCATGAATGGTATTAAGGAATACAACCCGTCAATTAAAACAAGGTTACAATTCAATAGGTAGGATTGGATAGCTAGCAAGGAGTAACATATCATGGGTAGACATGCTTCACTTATCTTGTAGAACCTTAGTTTAGTTTTCTTGTTAATTAGTTTAATTAGTAGCCTTTGGGTTAGTTGATTAGCAACTAATTCCGCCCACTCTCCCAATACCCGAGATTTTTACTTGCTTTTCATAAAATATAAAAATACAAAAAGAATCATCCTTCACCTTTAGATCTAGTTAGATTAATTTCAATCCTAACGACACTATTCCTAGCTGAACGATCAATCCCCCGGTACTTGTCACTATACTATACTACAACGATCAGGTACACTGCCTGGTGGGGGTTGTAAGCTTCTCGAGATCCCTCGAGAGGTAAAGCAAGGTGCGATTCCCACGCATCAAGTTTTTGGCGCCGCAGCCCGGGGAATAGTTATTGTTTAGGTTGAATTTGATTTTTATTAGGTCTACTCATTAGATTCCTATCAAGTGAGATTTTTTCTTTTAATTTTGTAGCTTTCACGTAGTCTATCTTTTCTTTGTGATTTTGTTTGTAACTTTCTTCAAATGGACACTTCACTTAGACTTCTAAGATTGCAATATATGGTTGAGTGGCTAGAACACCAAGAAGTGCAAAATACCTCATTTAGAGACAACTATGAATCATATGAGCCTTCACCTAGGATAGATTCTTATGAACAACCTCCATGTTTAAGATCTAGTTTTAGTGAGGCTAATAGGAAATGAGACTTAGTTTGCCAAGGAATTATGGAGAGAGCCGTATCAATAAACCATAAGTTGGATGAAGCACTAGGTTTGTTATTATCATTACCTAAGGATATAGGTGATCGTGACACGTGGAATGATGAGGTAAATAACATAAGCCCACAAAATACTCAACCATCATTTGAGGCACATGCACCGCCCGTGACTTACCCGGAAGAAGTAGAAGAAACTTTAGGAATTCCAATGGAGGTAGAACCCTTGGACCAGGCACCACTTGAGGATATAGGTTTGAACACTTGTAGTGATAACCTTACTCCTAGTTCTAGAGAATTTCCTAGTGTTGATGAACCGGAACCTCAATCTTTACACACCTTTCCATCCTTAGATATATTTCTAGAAGACAAAAGAGGAACCGACCCACCCATCAACCAATATTATCCGGGTAGTTTTAGGATGAAGGAAGCCATTCACTCACCCCCTTCACCTCACGTGGCATATTCACACCCTAAGGGTGTGTATCGTTACTTTCACCCACACTTGATCCTAAGTGTAGGGAGAACCTCCGCTATTTCCATTAAATAAGGGTAGAGTCAGGCTCGTGACTCGAACAAAAACAAGCGCTTCTTGGGAGGCAACCCATGTTTTGTGTGTTTTTATTTGTTTGTTTGTTTGTTTGATTTTATTTGTTTCCGTATGCATGTTTTATTTTTATTGTTTGTGGCTCATGTTTCAAAGTAAATTGTGAAAATGCTTTATTTTGTTTTTAACTTCGTCTTAATTGCATATAAAGGTATTTTGCAAAAGATAAGTGTAAGGGAGATCCAAATTTGTTTATAAGAACGAAATTGAGCATGAACCACAACAATATTAAATGGACATGTGTATTAGTACTTGTTAGAGTCAAATGCTTGTATCGAGTCGTAATGATGTTTTGCAGGATTTTCCACGAAGTAGGATGAAGTTTTTCCAGAAATTTTCCGGAAACTGAACATAAGAATTTCTGCAGGTCACTTCTGACGGCGTCACGAGTTTACTCTTGACGGCGTCACGTGTAAAAATCTGGAAATTTTACCAGTTTTGTTTTTCTAACGGAGTCTTATGGTTTTTGTGAATTATTAAGTTTTATAATCTCCAGGAAATCTGCAAACATTCGTTCCACAAGCATTATATCTTTAATTGTTTTGTTTTTATTCCTAAGTCTGGAATTACATCTAGTTGTGAGTTATCTTTGTTCGGCTTGATGCTTTGGGTTTTTGTAGTTGTTCTGTCAGGATTTACAGGTTATGTTCGACAAGGAGATGATTTATATTCTGGAAGGGAAGCTTTGATTGTTCGTTTTCTTGGAAGAAGATCTAACCTGGCCAACCTATAATCCATACCGAGCGAATCAGGGGAGTATTTGATTTCATTCTCTTTACCTCTTAACTTTTACATTCTTTACTTGAACATTGGGGACAATGTTCATCCTAAGTGTAAGAGGAGGGTAAAAAGATGATACCTTACATATGCACTTTCGCTTGAGTTTGTTTTGTTTGATAGTAGATGTGTAATAAAATTATGAGAAAAACTTGTTAGTGTAATTTTAGCGCCAAATTTAAAATTTTTTACAACATTTAGGAGTGAAACTTTAGCCATAGCAAGCGTCTCATGGATAGGAGATTGTATGACTAGCACATAACCGTATATTCTGAAAAATTTTCCACCCAAATATGTGAGGTTCGCCTTTAGATTTGATAGGGAAAGCATTCATTATTAGTGCTTATGAGTGTACCGGTAGCATTTAGATTCTAGAACTTGCGTTAGTGATGCATCCCGAGACCGCTAGTGAGACTACATTCGTGTAGTAGGATTTACTACATGATAAGAGGCATTAGGATCACCCTTGTGTTAAACCCGTATCATAATTACTTGACCATTTAAGTCATATTACTTGGCTAGTTAAGTCAACTAATTTTTCCCACACCCTTAGCGTTGTACTCATTTTTAGTACACGAAACCCCTAGTACACCCCTCCGAGCCTATCTTTTCGTTTCTAACTTTAAGCATCTTACTTAAAGAAAGAATTTGTTACACCCCACTTAAATGTACACCCAAATCGCCTTAGCCTTCCGTGTATGCGCTCATTTTTAGTGCATTATTGTTATTTGTTAAACCCTAAGTTAACTTTCTAATTGATTACATGGTTGCTAAGTCGAGTCATATCATTGTACATATTGTTTTGGGACTATTGGGACTCATGGGTAAGTACTTATTTATGGAGTAATGGGGAAGAACATCATTTATTACCCCCATATGTACGTTAATCTTAAAAGTGCTCCAAGTGTTTTAATTTTCTTAATTCGAGTCATTAGAATAGTTTAATGTAAAGTATGTAAAGATTCAAGTGTAAGGGGAATTCTCATCCCCTATGATGTATTATTTTGGATGGTAGGGTAAGAGTGTATGCAAAAAAAAAAAAAAAAAAAAAAAAAAAAAAAAAAAAAAAATCGAAAAAATCAAGAAAAAGAAAAAAAATATATATATAAAAAAAAAAGAGAGAAAAAAACATACGGACTACCATCCCGTTTTTATTCTATGTTCATTTTACGTTTTTGTTATTTTTCATTTATTAGCTTAAGTCGAGTCTAGTCTTGGCTTTGCAACGCCATCTTGTACATGTAATTAACCAAGTTTGTTAACTCGCCACCAGTAAAATTTCCTTTATCCAACAAAACCGTGTAATTCATATCCCTATACCTAACGTTACAACCCTTTAAAAGACCTCTTTGATAGTTTATCCTAGGTGCTTACGCCATGTGGTGGAGGTTTGATCCTTTCCCAAGCCTATGGTAATCTATTTTGCTATGACAGGTAGTGAGAGATATCTTCCATTTCCATAATGTTATATTACTTTATTACACTCGAGAGATGTGAGTATCTAAACACTATTTGTGAGGTGCTTGTGTATGACCTCCGTGCTTGTCTATTGGTCTTTAGTGGAACGATTATTTGTTGTAATTACTTTTATATTAGTGTTAAATGACCCCTAACTTGTCTTTCGAGTAGAATAAAAGCGCATTTGGTTGAGGACAAGCAAATCTCAAGTGTAAGGGTATATGATGAGGCGAAAAATGATCCGTTTTTAGGGGGTCATTTAAGCCCGAATCCGAATTTATTTGATCAAATATTGCCCTAAATCGTTCCTTTTGTGATTTTAGGTGTTTGGAGAGTGAATTCTGGAAAAGAAGCCATTTTGGACGTTTTTGGAGCATAAAAGTGAAGAAAACGGCAAAGTACCAAATTTCCATGCTGAAGATACAAGGTGTCACACCCCCAATTTACCTGACTTGCAGCGGAATGGAATACCTGGGGGTGTCTGTCATAGCACCACAGTTACAGTTACATTGAACGACCTAAAGTGTCGTTTGGAAAATACTGCATTTGATCATTGAAATAATCCAGAGTTTACAAAATGAGGTCCCCAAAATGTGTTGCATGTTTATGAAAAACAAGTCATACTAGATCAAACGTTTACATAAGTGCATGAAATAATGATGAGACGCGTCGACTCCGCGACTCCATGAAGGTCCAAATGCATGTCACATGTGCTACCTTAATAACCTGAAATACATTGCTAAAACGTCAACACGAATGTTGGTGAATTCCATAGGTTTGTAAAATGTAATGATGTACGGCCACCACAAGTAAAAGTGCAAGATAAAAATCTCATGAAAATTGTACAATAGCCTTAAGCTCATGACACCGAAGCTATGACTGATGAAATTCTATGCCCCTCCCGAATGTTCTGCCGAAACATTCAAATGTAAAAGACATGACATGCATCCGCTTACTGTTGGTAATCACTACCACGGATGGAGGCGTCACCCTCGATAGATCTATCCACTCACTCTCGCTTAACGGTAAATTAACGGTTCATGATGTTACAGGGGACTTATCACATGGCAAGGTAACTTAAGCTATGTACATGGGTTTTGATACTTGGGCTCGTACTAAAATGATTGATGCAATGTATTCCCCCCGTGGGATTTGAAAACAATCAAAAATGTTGAATTGAAAACGGGGCTATGAAAACTCACCTTAACTGATGAAACCGTGATGAAATGAAATGAACACCAATGAACAATTAGCTGCTGCAACCCAATATGATGGTACCATGAACATGTAATGAGCTGAAAAACAAGGCGCGCACACTAGCCGCAACCTAATATGAATGATGAATGATCTCATTTAGATCACCAAATGATGTTATGAATGACCATGCTCATGTTCCTATACCACTCTACTCTTTGAAAAACACTTGTTGTTATCAAAAGTATATATTCCAAGAATTTGGAAAATATTGCTATTAGAAAATATAAATAGCTAGTTATAATATATATATACTTATATATATATAACGTAAGTTTCCATGTTAGCGTTGAAATACTCGGGTTGTAATCCTTGAAATGATGAAAACATACTCATAATAACTAATACTACGTTAGTTATAAAGCTCGGTACTTGATATTACTTCTAGCTCAAAAATGTACTTCGTAGTTTTTGCGCCAAATTTAATAAAAGCTGTCAATTATAAAATGGTTTTAGCCGATATTCAAACGAGTATATCTTTGTCGTTACTTGTCCGTTTTACTTGTTCTTTATGTCCACGGTTACGTCTTAGTATGTAGTAATATATTTTGGAAAGCTCGGCTCCTCCGGGTTACGTCTAAAGTCTCTTTTTGTCCAATGAAAAACGTCCAACAGCAAACATTTTCTGAAAAATACTTTTCGTCTACAATCTTGCAAAAATCATAACTCCTTCGTTATAGACTCTTTTTAATCCGTTCTTTCGCCTACGGATTCGTTTTTGAAAGTATTTTCTAAAAATTTTGCCAAAGTTTCCTTGGTGTTTACTGATTTTCCAGATTTTTACAAAACGGGACAGCATGTCTAAAATAGGTTCCAAATCAAGTTTTTCAAGGTTATAACTAATTTCTACCATCACCAAACCTCTTGTAATCACCACATGGCTAATCTAATCCTACCATACACCTTCTTAGGGTGCCATGGACTCCTAACCAAGTTATTAGAGCAAGGGGATTCATAACTAAAAAGTTAGGGTTTGTATGTTTCTTTTTAGACAAAATAAAGGGTGGTATAGCTACTTGTACATGGTTTTTAGCATGATACTTATGAAATACATGTAAAAATAAGATGATCCATGAAAAAATAAAGTTGATTACTTACTTGACAAAATGAGATGATTATAGGATGATTATGCTTGATGTTCTTGTGTTTTTGTTGCTTGATTCTTGATTAGGCTTGTAAAATGAACAAGTTTAGTGTTTTACTTTATGGAAAATGATCACTTGATCATGGAGATCAATTATGGGTCGTGGGTATGCTAGAGGAAATGGGGAAGATGAGATGAAAAATATTCTTAGCTATAAAAGATGAATTATGATTTTGGAAAGTTAGTAAAGTTAGGTTATTAGGAGTTTATTAGTATAAAATGGGCAAGTTAATGCCAAGGGTTAAAAGGGGTGATCATGGTCCGGTTTTTCAAGGGTGAAGGGGGGGGGGGGGGTTAGGGTACTTGGTATTTAATTAGAAAACCTTGTATGAATTTGCACTAGTTTGTGTTTTTAGTTACGATCGGGTACCGGTTTTATTAGAAATAAACGTTCACGAAGTTTACCGGGATGAAATAAAGTCATAATAATGTTAAAAACATATTAAAAATATGTTGGGTACATTTACTGAGTGATCGGGTGATTAATGTTTAGTTTTCACGAAAACCGTCGTTATATTCATACGCGTACGTTATAAATAAAATAAATTTCCAAAATACTGGGTAACTGAATGTTATAACTTTTATGATGTTAAAATGGATATAAAAATATGTCGGGACCATTGTGGGAATATTTAGATATATTCGTCGTGTATAAACCGAGTGTTAACGTTTACTATAATTACGTATACGTAAAAACGTTAAATGTACTGAATATATAAATTTGAAAATCCTGAGAGTGGTATAACATGAAAATGCTGTTATGATGATATGCAGACTATCTCCAGTCCGTATGCAGTGTTAAGGACACTAATGAAATGAATTCGCACCTAAACCAATCCGGTTACGCGAATTTGAACACCCGTAAACTAAATTTACGCTGAAATGTGTAATGCACGTGAATGATGAAATCTTTTCCCGCAATGAATAGTGTTCCGTGAATAGTAAAATTTCTGAATGCTTCTCGGAATGTCAAACTGACACCAAAAATGATGAATAGTAAACTGATGAATAGTGTTTTGATGAATAGTGTTTGATGAATAGTGTTTTTCCAAAGTTCGGGAAATGACCTGAAATGACCTGAAATGGTGAGTTGTGACAGTCTTCCCCTCTAAAAGGAACTTCGTCCCGAAGTTCAGTTTATGTTGGTATCTGAGAATGTATTGGTGAAAAGGTGATGATATTCGAGAATTCCAGCGAACTCTAACGATAGGAATTCGACTCTGTTTCAACAGTTTGACCACACGGTCCATGATTTTTGTTGGTTCTCTTACAAGGTCTGAGATTGTCATTTGGGATGGATCCCTTCCAATGGAATCATGAGTGACTCATCTGAAAGTCATTTCTGGGGATCTGAAAATGTGAAATATGTTCGTGTAATCCTGTTGTTCTCTGACAATGTTCAAGTCTGACGGCCACTATGCCTTCTCTGTCAAAATATAAATGGTCCAGTGTATATTGGTGTAACTTTCCAAGTTTTCTGAACGATAACATGCCTTTCCTAGGTAGAACTTTCTGCATAACTCTGCAGAACTTGAAGTTTTAATGGTTTACGACTTATTGAACTTGTAACTGATTCTTGACTTGTAGGAAATTTCTGGTTATCTCATGAATGCCTACTGAACTAGTGAGTTGAGCTTTTTCTGAGTTTGGCCCATCAATCAATGGTTTGCGCTTCTTACTGTTTTAAATGTGACACTGGTAATATATACTGCTGAATTCCGCCAGAACTCAAGTTTGTATGCTAGTTGGTCGATTCTAAAATGAATCTTAAATAGTCCAATATGCTAAAGGTTCAACCTTTCTTGTTATCCAATTTGTATCATGCCAATCCAAGGCAATGCTTTTAACTTAGTTTGTTCTCCCACTTGAATCTGGATGGTTTGTTGTTCAGGATATCCAATCCAAATGATATGTGTTATGTACCAATCTAACTTCTGCCAGTTTCTCGCTGTTGGTGTGATAACTATTGTTGTAGATGAATTTGATTTATGTTGAGTGATTAGTCCAACCATTTCTAGGGCCAATCACTCATGCTCTGAGCATACCTTCCTATGTTTAAATTGTTCTCTTGCTTTGACCATCGTTCTGAGGGTGATAGATGATGTTCACAACTAAATGGGTTTCTGAAGGAAATCCTGAAATGATTACATGAAGTCCAAGGTGAATCGGTTTCCTTAACAGAAAAATAACTGAAATGGGTACAATAAACCTTTGTGACTAATTCCACAACATTCGGTCCTTCGAACTTGGCGTTATCTGAAAGCGATAGAATATAGGTAACAATTTGGTTCCTTGCGTTTTGTTCCAACGGATGATAAGACATATGTCCTTCTTTGTCTAGTGGGTTTTGGTCTCCACTACTGAAGTTAGCGATCAATTTGTGATGTTCCTCCTAATTCCTTCATCACATATTCCAAATATTCTCTATTGTCCAGTCACAAATCCTAAATGCATAAGCGATGTTGTAGGGAAGGTGGTTCTGGAAATTTGTCTCGCGATTGTGAGTTTTGGTTGAAATCTTTTTCTGAATAAACGAACTTAGAAAAATGGAGCAAATGATTTACTAAGTAATATTTTTCCCGATGATTCAAAATCCAGTAGTTATGAAATAGGAACTGTTTTCAAACATGTTGTGATTAAGACTGCTTACCAAAGTTTGATGTCTATGTATATTTCTCATTGTACAATAGTGTTGCTAAAGATTGACCAAAAAGGATCGCACTTGTTCAAAATAGGAATTTCAGAAATCATTTTTCCACAAGGTATGTGATTTATGTAAACGCATCAACTTTATTTAAAAGTGAAAACACTGAAAAGGATAAAATGGTAGAATAGGAAATGTTCGCTTAAATGCATAGATGTCTAACACTTAGTTCCTGAGGTTGGATAATGTCTATTGGTGGTTATCTGGCATAACTACAAACATAGGTATTTAGACTAACTTAAGTCCTGAAATTGTTTATCGTTGTAATTGGCAAGACGAAGGTATCACTTGATGTTGTGTCGATGAATGTCTATTCTGTTTTCCCATGTAGATGAGGAGATATGTTCTGGTTTGATCCCTTGCTTGGTATGAAGGTGAGGTTATCTGAAATTTCTAGACATAATGCCTTAAAGGAATCTACATCGATATTCTTGATTCAAACAATTGTACTTTGTGAAAACTTACTGCAGGAAAGTTCATGTATGGATGAGGCCATGTTTAAATGAAATGCTCTACAGTCTCAATTAGAAGCTTGGTTTATTTCTATTGTGTTGTCCTGCGGACATCTATATTGAGTTCAATCCTGTAGCTCAGTCTAGCTAGTACCTTTAAATGATAGAATTTGACAACTAAGTCAGGGATGGTGATTCAGATGGTCTCGCAGTATCTTAGGATTGTTGTTGAGTTATGAATTCTCTCACTATATAATTCTAGTCCTGGTTACTAGTTCTGTACTCCTTTCGTTGCTTCTATTGTATAAAGGAATCCTGCATGCAATTGATATGGAAAGTCTCTTCTAGGGAAGTCAATGGGAAAATCCAACTTAATGTCTGAATGAGTGACTGGTGGGGTAAGTATCCAGGGATAGTTCGGCAAAAGGGATGTTTATGAAAGAGTTCCTTTGTTTACAAAACTTTTGGATGAAGATTGTTATCAACAATCCTTTGAAAAGGTAATTATTTCCTTCATGGCATAATCCTTCCTGAATTTTACATAGGTGATCAGGCTATGTATAATTGAGGACTAATGATGCGATGTTGGATTTTGTCAAAATATCATAACTTTTATCAAAAGTTTTAGATGGTGTTCAACGCATTGTTATAAAAATGGTGTCCTGATGTTTTCTTTCAAGTAGCATAAAAATTGCTTCGCGTAACAATAGTAAATACTTGGTGTAATGACAGAAAATCAATTTATAGGATGGTAATAAAATAGCTTACTTCAGAAATTTTTCTGTAAAACAGTTTCCCCATATGATAGTAAAATAGCTTGAATGGTGTATTGGATACGTGGGTGAATCTTGTCGAATGGTAATAGTCTACTAATTCGTCAAAAACGAAATCAACCTAATTCCTGATGAGACAATGCTAAAATGTTGCGAAACGATTGAAGTCTGAGCAAATGGGAATGAAAAAGGAAATGACAATGATGGTACTAGTGTATGGAATACTACCCTCTTTCGCGCTACCTCGCGACATCCAAAAGGTAAAACTAAAATACACACTGTGGGAAGGCCAATAGTGTAATAAGTAACTGATGGTGGTGATAGTACCTGAGTAGTAAGTGCCCTACTAGTGATGGAAAGAAAACACACTATCTTCCTTGCAATAAGCATCCTAATAAGTCCATTAAGATTAATTCTGAATACACTACCAAAAGGCATTCTATGTACGGGCTGAATGATAGGAAAACCCTGTTCCTATGGCAAATCAATAGTACTAACGGTGGTGTAAATGCAACTGGTGGTATAATGGTAGTGGAAGATGACAAGGCATCTTCAATGTTGGAATCCGATAAAAGGATGTCAGGGTGAGTATCTGAAGACATGTCACTTGTGAACCAGGTCAATAAAATGATATACATATACGGATATGAGTATAAATAACTCGCACAGGGGATGTATAAAACAACATGTATCATGATTATGCACTTATGATGAAATGATGAGATGCTATGATGATGTGGTTATAGTCTAGGGTCCAAGATACATCCTAGTTCGCTATAACCTTAGCTCTGATGCCAATCTGTCACACCCCCAATTTACCTGACTTGCAGCGGAATGGAATACCTGGGGGTGTCTGTCATAGCACCACAGTTACAGTTACATTGAACGACCTAAAGTGTCGTTTGGAAAATACTGCATTTGATCATTGAAATAATCCAGAGTTTACAAAATGAGGTCACCAAAATGTGTTGCATGTTTATGAAAAACAAGTCATACTAGATCAAACGTTTACATAAGTGCATGAAATAATGATGAGACGCGTCGACTCCGCGACTCCATGAAGGTCCAAATGCATGTCACATGTGCTACCTTAATAACCTGAAATACATTGCTAAAACGTCAACACGAATGTTGGTGAATTCCATAGGTTTGTAAAATGTAATGATGTACGGCCACCACAAGTAAAAGTGCAAGATAAAAATCTCATGAAAATTGTACAATAGCCTTAAGCTCATGACACCGAAGCTATGACTGATGAAATTCTATGCCCCTCCCGAATGTTCTGCCGAAACATTCAAATGTAAAAGACATGACATGCATCCGCTTACTGTTGGTAATCACTACCACGGATGGAGGCGTCACCCTCGATAGATCTATCCACTCACTCTCGCTTAACGGTAAATTAACGGTTCATGATGTTACAGGGGACTTATCACATGGCAAGGTAACTTAAGCTATGTACATGGGTTTTGATACTTGGGCTCGTACTAAAATGATTGATGCAATGTATTCCCCCCGTGGGATTTGAAAACAATCAAAAATGTTGAATTGAAAACGGGGCTATGAAAACTCACCTTAACTGATGAAACCGTGATGAAATGAAATGAACACCAATGAACAATTAGCTGCTGCAACCCAATATGATGGTACCATGAACATGTAATGAGCTGAAAAACAAGGCGCGCACACTAGCCGCAACCTAATATGAATGATGAATGATCTCATTTAGATCACCAAATGATGTTATGAATGACCATGCTCATGTTCCTATACCACTCTACTCTTTGAAAAACACTTGTTGTTATCAAAAGTATATATTCCAAGAATTTGGAAAATATTGCTATTAGAAAATATAAATAGCTAGTTATAATATATATATACTTATATATATATAACGTAAGTTTCCATGTTAGCGTTGAAATACTCGGGTTGTAATCCTTGAAATGATGAAAACATACTCATAATAACTAATACTACGTTAGTTATAAAGCTCGGTACTTGATATTACTTCTAGCTCAAAAATGTACTTCGTAGTTTTTGCGCCAAATTTAATAAAAGCTGTCAATTATAAAATGGTTTTAGCCGATATTCAAACGAGTATATCTTTGTCGTTACTTGTCCGTTTTACTTGTTCTTTATGTCCACGGTTACGTCTTAGTATGTAGTAATATATTTTGGAAAGCTCGGCTCCTCCGGGTTACGTCTAAAGTCTCTTTTTGTCCAATGAAAAACGTCCAACAGCAAACATTTTCTGAAAAATACTTTTCGTCTACAATCTTGCAAAAATCATAACTCCTTCGTTATAGACTCTTTTTAATCCGTTCTTTCGCCTACGGATTCGTTTTTGAAAGTATTTTCTAAAAATTTTGCCAAAGTTTCCTTGGTGTTTACTGATTTTCCAGATTTTTACAAAACGGGACAGCATGTCTAAAATAGGTTCCAAATCAAGTTTTTCAAGGTTATAACTAATTTCTACCATCACCAAACCTCTTGTAATCACCACATGGCTAATCTAATCCTACCATACACCTTCTTAGGGTGCCATGGACTCCTAACCAAGTTATTAGAGCAAGGGGATTCATAACTAAAAAGTTAGGGTTTGTATGTTTCTTTTTAGACAAAATAAAGGGTGGTATAGCTACTTGTACATGGTTTTTAGCATGATACTTATGAAATACATGTAAAAATAAGATGATCCATGAAAAAATAAAGTTGATTACTTACTTGACAAAATGAGATGATTATAGGATGATTATGCTTGATGTTCTTGTGTTTTTGTTGCTTGATTCTTGATTAGGCTTGTAAAATGAACAAGTTTAGTGTTTTACTTTATGGAAAATGATCACTTGATCATGGAGATCAATTATGGGTCGTGGGTATGCTAGAGGAAATGGGGAAGATGAGATGAAAAATATTCTTAGCTATAAAAGATGAATTATGATTTTGGAAAGTTAGTAAAGTTAGGTTATTAGGAGTTTATTAGTATAAAATGGGCAAGTTAATGCCAAGGGTTAAAAGGGGTGATCATGGTCCGGTTTTTCAAGGGTGAAGGGGGGGGGGGGGGGGTTAGGGTACTTGGTATTTAATTAGAAAACCTTGTATGAATTTGCACTAGTTTGTGTTTTTAGTTACGATCGGGTACCGGTTTTATTAGAAATAAACGTTCACGAAGTTTACCGGGATGAAATAAAGTCATAATAATGTTAAAAACATATTAAAAATATGTTGGGTACATTTACTGAGTGATCGGGTGATTAATGTTTAGTTTTCACGAAAACCGTCGTTATATTCATACGCGTACGTTATAAATAAAATAAATTTCCAAAATACTGGGTAACTGAATGTTATAACTTTTATGATGTTAAAATGGATATAAAAATATGTCGGGACCATTGTGGGAATATTTAGATATATTCGTCGTGTATAAACCGAGTGTTAACGTTTACTATAATTACGTATACGTAAAAACGTTAAATGTACTGAATATATAAATTTGAAAATCCTGAGAGTGGTATAACATGAAAATGCTGTTATGATGATATGCAGACTATCTCCAGTCCGTATGCAGTGTTAAGGACACTAATGAAATGAATTCGCACCTAAACCAATCCGGTTACGCGAATTTGAACACCCGTAAACTAAATTTACGCTGAAATGTGTAATGCACGTGAATGATGAAATCTTTTCCCGCAATGAATAGTGTTCCGTGAATAGTAAAATTTCTGAATGCTTCTCGGAATGTCAAACTGACACCAAAAATGATGAATAGTAAACTGATGAATAGTGTTTGATGAATAGTGTTTTTCCAAAGTTCGGGAAATGACCTGAAATGACCTGAAATGGTGAGTTGTGACACAAGGTGACGACGTCAGACATGAAGATTAAAATACCGAAGGTGGTGACGGCGTCAAACGCCTTCATGACGGCGTCAGAGTCCCAAGAATAAAATACCGTGGTTGATGACGGCGTCACCAAGGCCGTCACCAAGGCCGTCACGTGTAAACTTGTCAAAACTTGCGCGCGGAGTAGCTGATATTGTTTTGGTCATAACTTTTGCATACGAACTCGGATTTAGGTGATTCAAAAGCCCACGTGAAGAGGACGAAGAGATCTACAATTTGGTGAAAAAGTGGTCTTGACGGCGTCAAGAGTACGGGCTGACGCCGTCACGAAAGGCCGACAGAAAACATGCCTATAAATATAACTTCATAACTTCACTTTTTGCAAGCCCTAAACCCTAAGGTCGATTCCTGGGTTTAGGTGGGTGTTTTTCCAGCAACTTAGAGGGTTTCAATCACTCCATAAACATCATGTATTGGTTTGATGATTCTATCTTAATTATGTTTTCCATTATCATTGTTGTTTGCTCTTCTTTGATGATGATTTGCTAATTCACCTTGTGTCTACTTATGATTATGTGAAACTTGTATATAATTGATTAGATCTCATTGATTTCTTGTTGATGTTGTGTCTATCTCCATCAATTAAGGTGTGACAACTTCAATAGAGCTAGTTGGTTTAGTTTATAATCCTTGTTTCCTATTGATTCTTGTTTTGATTGAATGATTTATATGTTAGGCTTAAGAAAACTGGCAGATCTCCAAATGGTAACATGCTTGAACGTCTTAAGAAACATGAACCGAGGCGTACTAGGTCTTTATTGGTTGTATTTAATGCATGAGCCACTGTTTACAATCCCTATAGTTGTGCTGGGCATGGTGTAGGAGGAGATAAGAGCTCATAGAATTGGGGAGTTATGTATGCCACCCCATGAATGGTATTAAGGAATACAACCCGTCAATTAAAATAAGGTTACAATTCAATAGGTAGGATTGGATAGCTAGCAAGGAGTAACATATCATGGGTAGACATGCTTCACTTATCTTGTAGAACCTTAGTTTAGTTTTCTTGTTAATTAGTTTAATTAGTAGCCTTTGGGTTAGTTGATTAGCAACTAATTCCGCCCACTCTCCCAATACCCGAGATTTTTACTTGCTTTTCATAAAATATAAAAATACAAAAAGAATCATCCTTCACCTTTAGATCTAGTTAGATTAATTTCAATCCTAACGACACTATTCCTAGCTGAACGATCAATCCCCCGGTACTTGTCACTATACTATACTACAACGATCAGGTACACTGCCTGGTGGAGGTTGTAAGCTTCTCGAGATCCCTCGAGAGGTAAAGCAAGGTGCGATTCCCACGCATCAAGTTTTTGGCGCCGCAGCCCGGGGAATAGTTATTGTTTAGGTTGAATTTGATTTTTATTAGGTCTACTCATTAGATTCCTATCAAGTGAGATTTTTTCTTTTTATTTTGTAGCTTTCTCGTAGTCTATCTTTTCTTTGTGATTTTGTTTGTAACTTGCTTCAAATGGACACTTCACTTAGACTTCTAAGATTGCAATATATGGTTGAGTGGCTAGAACACCAAGAAGTGCAAAATACCTCATTTAGAGACACCTATGAATCATATGAGCCTTCACCTAGGATAGATTCTTATGAACAACCTCCATGTTTAAGATCTAGTTTTAGTGAGGCCAATAGGAAATGCGACCTAGTTTGCCAAGGAATTATGGAGAGAGCCGTATCAATAAACCATAAGTTGGATGAAGCACTAGGTTTGTTATTATCATTACCTAAGGATATAGGTGATCGTGACACGTGGAATGATGAGGTAAATAACATAAGCCCACAAAATACTCAACCATCATTTGAGGCACACGCACCGCCCGTGACTTACCCGGAAGAAGTAGAAGAAACTTTAGGAATTCCAATGGAGGTAGAACCCTTGGACCAGGCACCACTTGAGGATATAGGTTTGAACACTTGTAGTGATAACCTTGTAACACCCCCAATTCATGATGCAGCGGAATTCAACTTGGGTGTTACTCGACGGCACAACAGTCATAATAATAGAAAACGATCTCTAACCGAGTCGTAATAAAAAGAGTTGTCATTCATATTATTCAAATGTATCAAAGTTTACATAGTAAGGTCCCAAAATGATCCATTGTTTCAAAACACATCAATATAAAGTCTATGATGTTTTTATTGAATGACATAATAGTTTATAGCCTTCTTCCTTCGGTACGTGCCCTTCCCGCTCCATTCTTGATTATCATGGACCTGAAATACATGCTTAAGAGGTCAACACAAAGGTTGAGTGAAATTCATAGAGTTTGTTTAACGGTTGAACACAATATGTTGGTAGTAAGAGTTAATTAGACTCATACTCATGTTAGAAAACAAAACAGTTATTATTATGTACTAAGCTCATGCAACCAATACGTTAACGGGTACCAATATCAATCGGCGGTTATGTTGCCCCGGTAAGTACTTTGCCGTCATACTTAATGTTTCAAATATAGTGCATTTGTTGAACTAATCTGCTCAAACAAATGGGATTCGTCAATCCCAATAGGCCTATTCACAATACTCGCGCTCACTAATACTATTGATTAAATGGTTCATGATGGGGCCTAGGATTGGCAAGGTAGGTACTTAGTAATAATAAAACAATCAGGCAGCATACAGTTTCAAAGCATTGTGTTCGGTTTAAAAGTAGCATGTATTCCCCCCAAGGGTTTATAAAACATTGAAGTAATGTAAAGTGGGGCTATGAACTCACCTTAAGTACGATAGCAAGTAATGAAGGTGATGGTCGGATCGTGTAGGTTTCTACGAGCAACCTATAATAGAATGTTGCGACTTAGGATTTGTGTAAAGAATATAACGGAGTGCCTATATATATATCTTGCATTTATAGTCCATGATGTGGTATGATGTATATTTGTAAGTCTTTGAAAGAAAGATTTATGAACATGTATGTTTTGGTATATCGTTTACTACCGTTCGGGCTAACATATTTCAGAAGTCATGTTAGTAAGCGTTCGAGGAGCCAGGACACTTTAACTCGTAAATCCACAACTCATCTCGACGGCTTACATAATGAACTCCTCACATGAAGCTCCCTACTATTGTAGTAGTTGATAAAGTATATAAATATAAGTTTTGATCCGAAAAAGTTACATGTCCGATATTTGGATAAACTTAGGAAAGTTTATAGTACATGAAGATTGTTATTAGGGTATGATTCATAAGTTTTGTATGACCATTTGTCTTGGTAAAATCTCATGGTTTCCTTTCAAGTGAAGTAGATCCAAATTGCTTGTTTATGTTATCGCCTAATTCATTGTTTCATGTTTACGCCTATGTAAGTTGTTATGGTCATTTCGTCATGGCCTAGCCATGACCTTTGGTCCTTGTTCCAAGGTCATGAGACCCAACCTTAGCTCTAGCCATGGTGGTGGTCTTGTTTATAGGTCATAATAACTCTTGTTCCTTTGAAAGTATAACAATAGTATAGTGACTTAAAATATGTAAATAGCTGTTAAGAAACTGAGAAATATCTCACTCAGAAGGCGTTTTCAAGGCTCGAGCCTCTTTGTTCCTGAAGGAAAACGTGATTCCGGACAACTTTCGTGTTTTAACTTTTTCATGAATCGGACCAGAAAGGCCTCTTTTTGCGTGTTTTAGGTTCTGTCACAGAAACTTTTAGGCAGTTTTGCCGGAAATCTTTGGTAACTTCAAATCGCCATAACTTTTGACTCGTTTACTCTTTTTAGGTGGTTCAAATTGCTACGGTTTGCTTGTTAAGTCCTCTACTGTAATATGTAATAATCCAACATCATATTTTTACCATTTTGATCAGGTCTTACTAAGAAATTCACTAGTTTGCTTGTTTTAGTAACTTGTTTCAATAATCCATTATAACAACATCTTTTACTCATTTGTATACATCATGGACATTATACAAGACATAATATAGCAAGAATAACTTGTAAATGATATGAACATGAGAAATTAACAAGAAGCATGTTAGGTTTAGGCTTACAACTTTTGGCTTTCTAATTAAAGAAAGGAGTAACAAGTAAGGAAATGGACTTTGATAGACTTGCTTCAACCCTTTTCACTTTATGCAACCTTTCTACCCTTGGTATTCTTGAAAGATGTAATGAAAGTTGAGGTGAATTGAGTGGATTTAAACTCAAGAGCAATCACCAAGTATTCTAGGGTTTGGAAGATTTTTGGTAAATAAAAGCTAACTAGGGTTTCTATCTTGAACTTCACTTGAACTTTGCAAGAACTTGGAAGAAAATAAAGCTAAGGAGAGAGTGTTGTGGGGTGTGTTGATGGCCGGCCAAGGAAGGGAGGGGAGGGGGTATATATACTCTCATGAGGAGGTTAGTTTCCTTAGGATATTTTGCCAAAAACTACACATGTATGCATCCTAGACAACAAGCCACAAGATCAAGCCACCCAAGGGTGTGACTCCCCCCCCCCTTTGGCGGTTCACCAAGGATAAGGGGTGAGTTGGCTTGGTCTTGATAATATCCTAAGATATTAGATGAAACTTGACTCCGGGAAATGCCAACCGTAACTGATTAGGCCTTAAAACGTAAAACCGGGTGTCGTAAAATTATGAAACTTTAAAGTATTGTTAGACATGTCCATATGTCCCATAATAAAATATAAAATGAGTGATAAGTTCCATTTGGGTGGTAAACCCTGCTAAAAACTGGAAACACGGGTCTAAAACGCGTAATACGTAAAATGTACGAATATTGCGTAAAATTGAGAAAAGTAAAATGTTACTTTTCTAATATGATAAAAATGATTTAAAATGATTTATAATGTCTAGACTGGGCTCAGTCTAGTGTCGGTTGGTATTAAATGTCTTTTAGACATCAAACCGTAAGCCTAAAAATCACGAAATGACTTATAACATCAAGGGATGATTTTTGGTCAATGGAGGAGGGAATAATATGTTGACTTATTTTAATAAGTTGAAAGCTCAAATCATCTTAGAAACGCGGTGCAGGTAAAGGCTAGGGTTACGGCTGAGTAAAAACGCTTAAAACTGCAAATTCCAGTTTTTCACGGCCGAAGTTTATTTTGGCCATGATTTTTCTCAGTCATGATTTATTCTCAAATAAATCATGAGTGTGTTAAACATTTTTCTGATGTGGGGTCACCTGACGGGGTCAAATTTCGTTGTGCGTAGAATTTCTGATTGCCGTTTTACCCTAAAACGTGTAATTCTGTGTAATTCCTTAATAACTTTCACGAAAATGATCTGACGAGTGTCAAACATTTAATTTGCCATGGAAATGATTTATCACTCGAGAATATGAAATAAAAATCAACTTTTGAGAAAATTTCAGAAAGAAATGAATAGTAAAAATGAATAGTAACATGAATAGTAAAATTTTCCGGAAATAGAAATTAACCTGAAATTGCGAATTGTTACAAACCTTACTCCTAGTTCTAGAGAATTTCCTAGTGTTGATGAACCGGAACCTCAATCTTTACACACCTTTCCATCCTTAGATATATTTCTAGGAGACAAAAGAGGAACCGACCCACCCATCAACCAATATTATCCGGGTAGTTTTAGGATGAAGGAAGCCATTCACTCACCCCCTTTACCTCACGTGGCATATTCACACTCTAAGGGTGTGTATCGTTACTTTCACCCACACTTGATCCTAAGTGTAGGGAGAACCTCCGCTATTTCCGTTAAATAAGGGTAGAGTCAGGCTCGTGACACGAACAAAAACCAGCGCTTCTTGGGAGGCAACCCATGTTTTGTGTGTTTTTATTTGTTTGTTTGTTTGATTGATTTTATTTGTTTCCGTATGCATGTTTTATTTTTATTGTTTGTGGCTCATGTTTCAAAGTAAATTGTGAAAATGCTTTATTTTGTTTTTAACTTCGTCTTAATTGCATATAAAGGTATTTTGCAAAAGATAAGTGTAAGGGAGATCCAAATTTGTTTATAAGAACGAAATTGAGCATGAACCACAACAATATTAAATGGACATGTGTATTAGTACTTGTTAGAGTCAAATGCTTGTATCGAGTCGTAATGATGTTTTGCAGGATTTTCCACGAAGTAGGATGAAGTTTTTCCAGAAATTTTCCGGAAACTGAACATAAGAATTTCTGCAGGTCACTTCTGACGGCGTCACGAGTTTACTCTTGACGGCGTCACGTGTAAAAATCTGGAAATTTTACCAGTTTTGTTTTTCTAACGGAGTCTTATGGTTTTTGTGAATTATTAAGTTTTATAATCTCCAGGAAATCTGCAAACATTCGTTCCACAAGCATTATATCTTTAATTGTTTTGTTTTTATTCCTAAGTCTGGAATTACATCTAGTTGTGAGTTATCTTTGTTCGGCTTGATGCTTTGGGTTTTTGTAGTTGTTCTGTCAGGATTTACAGGTTATGTTCGACAAGGAGATGATTTATATTCTGGAAGGGAAGCTTTGATTGTTCGTTTTCTTGGAAGAAGATCTAACCTGGCCAACCTATAATCCATACCGAGCGAATCAGGGGAGTATTTGATTTCATTCTCTTTACCTCTTAACTTTTACATTCTTTACTTGAACATTGGGGACAATGTTCATCCTAAGTGTAAGAGGAGGGTAAAAAGATGATACCTTACATATGCACTTTCGCTTGAGTTTGTTTTGTTTGATAGTAGATGTGTAATAAAATTATGAGAAATACTTGTTAGTGTAATTTTAGCGCCAAATTTAAAATTTTTTACAACATTTAGGAGTGAAACTTTAGCCATAGCAAGCGTCTCATGGATAGGAGATTGTATGACTAGCACATAACCGTATATTCTGAAAAATTTTCCACCCAAATATGTGAGGTTCGCCTTTAGATTTGATAGGGAAAGCATTCATTATTAGTGCTTATGAGTGTACCGGTAGCATTTAGATTCTAGAACTTGCGTTAGTGATGCATCCCGAGACCGCTAGTGAGACTACATTCGTGTAGTAGGATTTACTACATGATAAGAGGCATTAGGATCACCCTTGTGTTAAACCCGTATCATAATTACTTGACCATTTAAGTCATATTACTTGGCTAGTTAAGTCAACTAATTTTTCCCACACCCTTAGCGTTGTACTCATTTTTAGTACACGAAACCCCTAGTACACCCCTCCGAGCCTATCTTTTCGTTTCTAACTTTAAGCATCTTACTTAAAGAAAGAATTTGTTACACCCCACTTAAATGTACACCCAAATCGCCTTAGCCTTCCGTGTATGCGCTCATTTTTAGTGCATTATTGTTATTTGTTAAACCCTAAGTTAACTTTCTAATTGATTACATGGTTGCTAAGTCGAGTCATATCATTGTACATATTGTTTTGGGACTATTGGGACTCATGGGTAAGTACTTATTTATGGAGTAATGGGGAAGAACATCATTTATTACCCCCATATGTACGTTAATCTTAAAAGTGCTCCAAGTGTTTTAATTTTCTTAATTCGAGTCATTAGAATAGTTTAATGTAAAGTATGTAAAGATTCAAGTGTAAGGGGAATTCTCATCCCCTATGATGTATTATTTTGGATGGTAGGGTAAGAGTGTATGCAAAAAAAAAAAAAAAAAAAAAAAAAAAAAAAAAAAAAAAATCGAAAAAATCAAGAAAAAGAAAAAAAATATATATATAAAAAAAAAGAGAGAAAAAAACATACGGACTACCATCCCGTTTTTATTCTATGTTCATTTTACGTTTTTGTTATTTTTCATTTATTAGCTTAAGTCGAGTCTAGTCTTGGCTTTGCAACGCCATCTTGTACATGTAATTAACCAAGTTTGTTAACTCGCCACCAGTAAAATTTCCTTTATCCAACAAAACCGTGTAATTCATATCCCTATACCTAACGTTACAACCATTTAAAAGACCTCTTTGATAGTTTATCCTAGGTGCTTACGCCATGTGGTGGAGGTTTGATCCTTTCCCAAGCCTATTGTAATCTATTTTGCTATGACAGGTAGTGAGAGATATCTTCCATTTTCATAATGTTATATTACTTTATTACACCCGAGAGATGTGAGTATCTAAACACTATTTGTGAGGTGCTTGTGTATGACCTCCGTGCTTGTCTATTGGTCTTTAGTGGAACGATTATTTGTTGTAATTACTTTTATATTAGTGTTAAATGACCCCTAACTTGTCTTTCGAGTAGAATAAAAGCGCATTTGGTTGAGGACAAGCAAATCTCAAGTGTAAGGGTATATGATGAGGCGAAAAATGATCCGTTTTTAGGGGGTCATTTAAGCCCGAATCCGAATTTATTTGATCAAATATTGCCCTAAATCGTTCCTTTTGTGATTTTAGGTGTTTGGAGAGTGAATTCTGGAAAAGAAGCCATTTTGGACGTTTTTGGAGCATAAAAGTGAAGAAAACGGCAAAGTACCAAATTTCCATGCTGAAGATACAAGGTGACGGCGTCAGACATGAAGATTAAAATACCGAAGGTGGTGACGGCGTCAAACGCCTTCATGACGGCATCAGAGTCCCAAGAATAAAATACCGTGGTTGATGACGGCGTCACCAAGGCCGTCACCAAGGCCGTCACGTGTAAACTTGTCAAAACTTGCGCGCGGAGTAGCTGATATTGTTTTGGTCATAACTTTTGCATACGAACTCGGATTTAGGTGATTCAAAAGCCCACGCGAAGAGGACGAAGAGATCTACAATTTGGTGAAAAAGTGTTCTTGACGGCGTCAAGAGTACGGGCTGACGCCGTCACGAAGGGCCGACAGAAAACATGCCTATAAATATAACTTCATAACTTCACTTTTTGCAAGCCCTAAACCCTAAGGTCGATTCCTGGGTTTAGGTGGGTGTTTTTCCAGCAACTTAGAGGGTTTCAATCACTCCATAAATATCATGTATTGGTTTGATGATTCTATCTTAATTATGTTTTCCATTATCATTGTTGTTTGCTCTTCTTTGATGATGATTTGCTAATTCACCTTGTGTCTACTTATGATTATGTGAAACTTGTATATAATTGATTAGATCTCATTGATTTCTTGTTGATGTTGTGTCTATCTCCATCAATTAAGGTGTGACAACTTCAATAGATCTAGTTGGTTTAGTTTATAATCCTTGTTTCCTATTGATTCTTGTTTTGATTGAATGATTTATATGTTAGGCTTAAGAAAACTGGCAGATCTCCAAATGGTAACATGCTTGAACGTCTTAAGAAACATGAACCGAGGCATACTAGGTCTTTATTGGTTGTATTTAATACATGAGCCATTGTTTACAATCCCTATAGTTGTGCTGGGCATGGTGTAGGAGGAGATAAGAGCTCATAGAATTGGGGAGTTATGTATGCCACCCCATGAATGGTATTAAGGAATACAACCCGTCAATTAAAACAAGGTTACAATTCAATAGGTAGGATTGGATAGCTAGCAAGGAGTAACTGATGCGTGGGAATCGCACCTTGCTTTACCTCTCGAGGGATCTCGCGAGGCTTACAACCCCCACCAGGCAGTGTACCTGATCGTTGTAGTATAGTATAGTGACAAGTACCGGGGGATTGATCGTTCAGCTTAGGAATAGTGTCGCTAGGATTAGAAAGCCTAATTAATAGTTCTAGAGATGGAAGATGATTATTTTTGTGTTTTTATATTTTATGAAAGCAATTAAAATCTCGGGTTTTGAAGGAGTGGGCGGAATTAGTTGCTAATCAACTAACCCAAAACTAAGATGCAATCAAAATAAAATAATAAAAAATGAAAACAAACTAATTAAACTAAGGTTGTGAGCAGTAATTGGAGAAATTGTGTTTACTTAGACTTCACTACTCCCTAGATATCTTTTACATGTTAATTACTTGTTACACTTGTATGAATGACGGGTTGTATTCCTTAATACCATTCGTGGAGTGGCATACATAACTCCCCAACTCTATGAGCTCTTATCTCCTCCTACACCATGACCCAGCACAACTATAGGGATTGTAAACAGTGGCTCATGCATTAAATACAACCAATAAAGACCTAGTACGCCTCGGTTCATGTTTCTTAAGACGTTCAAGCATGTTACCATTTGGAGATCTGCCAGTTTTCTTAAGCCTAACATATAATATCATTCATTCAAAACAAGAATAGACAAGTAATCAACACATAATCAACATCTAGGTTTCATTAGATCTAAGCAAACACAAAGGAAATTTAGCCTAGCATAGTAGAATTAAGATAAGAACAAAAGATAGACAACCAACACATAGACATATTGATTGAATTAAGAGTATACTTATCTCAATTACAATGCAAGGTCTCAAGGGTTTGGAACCCTTGAAAAACCTGTAAAAGAGGCACCAAAATCGTCTTTAGGGTTTCACCAAAACTTCTCTCCTTCTAATAAAAAAAACTAGAAAACTATATATAGGAAAATCGTCCTGACGGCGTCAAGAGTTAAATCTGACGCCGTCAACTCGCCGCCATACACTTCCTCGGACGCCCTAGATAAAATCGTGACGGCCTATGTGACGCCGTCACCACCCACGGTAAATTATTCTTGGCCACTTTGACGCCGTCATCTCTTCATCTGACGCCTTCACAACCTTCGGTAAAATATTCATCCTTTCTGACGCCGTCAAGAGTAAATCCTTGACGCCGTCACCTTGTAATTCCAGCTTGGATTTGGTACTTTGTTGTTTTCTTCACTTTATGCTCCAAAAACGTCCAAAATAGCCTCTTTTCCAGAATTCACTCTCCAAACACCTAAAATCACAAAAGGAACGATTTAGGGCAATATTTGATCAAATAAATTCGGATTCGGGCTTAAATGACCCCCTAAAAATGGATCATTTTTTGCCTCATCATATACCCTTACACTTGAGATTTGCTTGTCCTCAAGCAAATGAGCTTTTATTCTACTCAAAAGACAAGTTAGGGGTCATTTAACACTAATATAAAAGTAATTACAACAAATAATCGTTCCACTAAAGACCAATAGACAAGCACGGAGGTCATACACAAGCACCTCACAAATAGTGTTTAGATACTCACATCTCTCGGGTGTAATAAAGTAATATAACATTATGGAAATGGAAGATATCTCTCACTACCTGTCATAGCAAAATAGATTACCATAGGCTTGGGAAAGGATTAAACCTCCACCACATGGCGTAAGCACCTAGGATAAACTATCAAAGAGGTCTTTTTAAAGGGTTATAATGTTAGGTGTAGGGATATGAATTACACGGTTTTGTTGGATAAAGGGGATTTTACTGGTGGCGAGTTAACAATCTTAGTTAATTACATGTACAAGATGGCGTTGCTAAGCCAAGACTAGACTCGACTTAAGCTAATAAATGAAAAATAACTAAAAACATAAAATGAACATAGAATGAAAACGGGATGGTAGTCCGTATGTTTTTTCTCTCTTTCTTTTCTATTTTATTTTTATTTTTTTTTCTTTTTCTAATTTTTTTTCTTTTTCTTGATTTTTTCGATTTTTTTTTTTTTTTTTTTTTTTTTTTTTTCATACACTCTTACCCTACCATCCAAAATAATACATCATAGGGGTTTGAGCATTCCCCTTACACTTGAATCTTTACATACTTTACATTTAACTATTCTAATGACTCGAATTAAGAAAATCAAAACACTTGGAGCACTTTTAAGATTAACGTACATATGGGGGTAATAAGTGTTGTTCTTCCCCATTACTCCATAAAATAAGTACTTACCCATGAGTCCCAATCGTCCCAAAACAATATGTACAAGGATATGACTCGACTTAGCAACCATGTAATCAATTAGAAAGTTAACTTAGGGTTTAACACATAACAATAATGCACTAAAAATGAGCGCATACACGGAAGGCTAAGGCGATTTGGGTGTACATTTAAGTGGGGTGTAACAAATTCTTCCTTTAAGTAAAATGCTTAAAGTTAGAAACGAAAAGATAGGCTCGGAGGGGTGTACTAGGGGTTTCGTGTACTAAAAATGAGTACAACGCTAAAGGTGTGGGAAAAATTAGTTGACTTAACTAGCCAGGTAATATGACTTAAATGGTCAAGTAATTATAATACGGGTTCAACACAAGGGTGATCCTAATGCCTCTTATCATGTAGTAAATCCTACCACACGAATGTAGTCTCACTAGCGGTCTCGGGATGCATCACTAACGCAAGTTCTAGAATCTAAATGCTACCGGTACACTCATAAGCACTAATAATGAATGCTTTTCCTATCAAAACTAAAGGCGAACCTCACATTTTTGGGTGGAAAATTTTTCTGAATATACGGTTGTGTGCTAGTCATACAACCTCCTATCCATGAGACGCTTGCTATGGCTAGAGTTTCACTCCTAAATGTTGTAAAAAATTTTAAATTTGGCGCTAAAATTATACTAACAAGTATTTCTCATAGTTTTATTACTCATCTACTATCAAACAAAACAAACTCAAGCGAAAGTGCATATGTAAGGTATCATCTTTTTACCCTCCCCTTACACTTAAGATGAACATTGTCCCCAATGTTCAAGTAAAGAATGTAAAAGTTAAAAAGTAAAGAGAATGAAATCAAATACTCCCCTGATTCGCTCGGTATGGATTTTAGTTGGCCAGGTTAAATCTTCTTCCAAGAAAACGAACAATCAAAGTTTCCCTTCCAGAATATAAATCATCTTCTTGTCACAAATAACCTGTAAATCCTGACAAAAGTAGACAAGGCAACCTCGCGTAAAATCGGCGGCATCCTATATAAGTTACTAAATCCTAGAAAACAAAATAAGACATAATGCTTGTGGAATGAAGTTTGCAGATTTCCTGGAGATTATAAAACTTAATAATTCACAAAAACTATAAGACTCCGTTAGAAAAACAAAACCGGTAAAATTTCCAGATTTTTAACTCCTGACGCCGTCAAGAGCAATTGCCTGACGCCGTCAGAATGGACTTGCAGAAATCTTTATGTTAAGTTTCCGAAAAATTTCTGGAAAAACTTTGTCCTACTTCCTGGAAAATCCTGCAAAACTTCATTATGACTCAATACAAGCATTTGACTCTAACAAATACGAATATACATGTTCATTAAATATTGTGGATAATCATGATCGGTTTGTTTCTTAAAAACATATTTGGGGTTTCCCCTTACACTTATCTTTTGCAAAAATACCTTTAGGTTGGAGTTAAGACTAGGCTAAACAACATAATAAAGTATTTCACATTTTAATTGAGAAACATGATCAACCAACAATAAAAATAAAACATGCATACGGAAGCAAATAACAATCAAACAAATAAAAATCACACAAAACATGGGTTGCCTCCCAAGAAGCGCTTGTTTTTGTTCGAGTCACGAGCCTGACTCTACCCTTATTTCACGGATAAAAGTGAGGTTTTCCCTACACTTAGGATTAAGTGCGGGTGAAAGTAGCGATACACACCCTTAGGGTGAAAGTATGCCACGTGAGAGAAGAGTGGTGGATGAATTATATGCTCAAACGGGTGTGCTCCTTTCATCATAACCTTACCTAGTTCACTTTGGTCAATGAGTGAGTTGAAGTTTTCTCCTAAGAAGGGATCATTTTCTATCAACTTCGAGAGATTCCTAGTTGGGGATCTATTTTGACCTAATAAACCCGGTTTAAACCCATAATGTTTCTTACGATCAATCATGAATGGGTGATGTAAGTATGTAAGGTCATGGTCCACTCCTATGTTGGCTTCTTCTCTACAAGGCTTGGGGTCTACTACCTTCAACGTAAAACTACCCGGACTACATGGTTTGATGGGTGGATCGGGACCTATTTCAATTCCTAAATCTTCATCCAAGGATGGAAGATTAGGTAATGGTTTTGGTTGAGGCTCCGGTTCATCAAAACTAGGAACTTCCCTAGAACTAGGAGTAAGGTTATCACTACAAGTGTTCAAACCTATATCCTCTGGTGGTGCTTGGTCCAAGGGTTCTACCTCAATTGGGGTTCCTATAGTCTCTCCTACTTCTTCTGGGTAAGTCACGGGCGGTGTATGTGCCTCAAATGATGGTAGGACTTGTGGGGTACTTTGTGGGCTTGGATTATCCACCTCATCCTCCATTGTACCTAGATTACCTATATGTTTGTTTTGTACTATGATATTAGGTGCCATCCAACTAGGTATCTCAACATGAGTATATTCATCCCCCAACAAACTTCCCGTTTGCTCCACCAAACTTGTTTTTGATTGATTTGTGATGTTGTTTGTTGGGTTGTCTACTCTATAATAATATTGGGCACAGTTTTCTATGGTATCCCACGCTTCTTCATCATTTAATTCCCTAGGGCCCCCATCGGCAAAATCATCGATGCGCATTTGGTCACATTGGCTGACACGATAGTAAAAGGTTTCGGTTAGGGATGATAAAGAGAAACTATGATGAGGGAATTTTCGAAGTAAAATTTTAAAACGAGTCCATGCATCATATATGGGTTCATCTCGATATTGTTTGAAATTCAAGATGTCAATAGGGTAGAATGGCCTTTTTGGTTGGTGGTATGGTGGATTCGCGTACTCCATAATGGTGAGCGGAATAGTCAATGGAAATTACGAACAAACACACAAAGAAAAAGATAGACTAAAGAAGACCTAAAAATAAAAAATAAAATTCTTACTAGAAAGGAATCTAGCAAGTAGACCTAATAAAAAGAAATCCTAACCTAGACAATAACTATTCCCCGGGCTGCGGCGCCAAAAACTTGATGCGTGGGAATCGCACCTTGCTTTACCTCTCGAGGGATCTCGCGAGGCTTACAACCCCCACCAGGCAGTGTACCTGATCGTTGTAGTATAGTATAGTGACAAGTACCGGGGGATTGATCGTTCAGCTTAGGAATAGTGTCGCTAGGATTAGAAAGCCTAATTAATAGTTCTAGAGATGGAAGATGATTATTTTTGTGTTTTTATATTTTATGAAAGCAATTAAAATCTCGGGTTTTGAAGGAGTGGGCGGAATTAGTTGCTAATCAACTAACCCAAAACTAAGATGCAATCAAAATAAAATAATAAAAAAATGAAAACAAACTAATTAAACTAAGGTTGTGAGCAGTAATTGGAGAAATTGTGTTTACTTAGACTTCACTACTCCCTAGATATCTTTTACATGTTAATTACTTGTTACACTTGTATGAATGACGGGTTGTATTCCTTAATACCATTCGTGGAGTGGCATACATAACTCCCCAACTCTATGAGCTCTTATCTCCTCCTACACCATGACCCAGCACAACTATAGGGATTGTAAACAGTGGCTCATGCATTAAATACAACCAATAAAGACCTAGTACGCCTCGGTTCATGTTTCTTAAGACGTTCAAGCATGTTACCATTTGGAGATCTGCCAGTTTTCTTAAGCCTAACATATAATATCATTCATTCAAAACAAGAATAGACAAGTAATCAACACATAATCAACATCTAGGTTTCATTAGATCTAAGCAAACACAAAGGAAATTTAGCCTAGCATAGTAGAATTAAGATAAGAACAAAAGATAGACAACCAACACATAGACATATTGATTGAATTAAGAGTATACTTATCTCAATTACAATGCAAGGTCTCAAGGGTTTGGAACCCTTGAAAAACCTGTAAAAGAGGCACCAAAATCGTCTTTAGGGTTTCACCAAAACTTCTCTCCTTCTAATAAAAAAAACTAGAAAACTATATATAGGAAAATCGTCCTGACGGCGTCAAGAGTTAAATCTGACGCCGTCAACTCGCCGCCATACACTTCCTCGGACGCCCTAGATAAAATCGTGACGGCCTATGTGACGCCGTCACCACCCACGGTAAATTATTCTTGGCCACTTTGACGCCGTCATCTCTTCATCTGACGCCTTCACAACCTTCGGTAAAATATTCATCCTTTCTGACGCCGTCAAGAGTAAATCCTTGACGCCGTCACCTTGTAATTCCAGCTTGGATTTGGTACTTTGTTGTTTTCTTCACTTTATGCTCCAAAAACGTCCAAAATAGCCTCTTTTCCAGAATTCACTCTCCAAACACCTAAAATCACAAAAGGAACGATTTAGGGCAATATTTGATCAAATAAATTCGGATTCGGGCTTAAATGACCCCCTAAAAATGGATCATTTTTCGCCTCATCAGTAACATATCATGGGTAGACATGCTTCACTTATCTTGTAGAACCTTAGTTTAGTTTTCTTGTTAATTAGTTTAATTAGTAGCCTTTGGGTTAGTTGATTAGCAACTAATTCCGCCCACTCTCCCAATACCCGAGATTTTTACTTGCTTTTCATAAAATATAAAAATACAAAAAGAATCATCCTTCAACTTTAGATCTAGTTAGATTAATTTCAATCCTAACGACACTATTCCTAGCTGAACGATCAATCCCCCGGTACTTGTCACTATAGTATACTACAACGATCAGGTACACTGCCTGGTGGGGGTTGTAAGCTTCTCGAGATCCCTCGAGAGGTAAAGCAAGGCGCGATTCCCACGCATCAGGATTCCAGGCAAATCATCGGGAAATACATCTGGAAAATCACGAACTATAGACACATCTCCAATGCATCTTTCTTTCTTCTCCTTTCCTCCTTTCTCAGAGATTTGAGCTAAGAAAAGGCAACATCCTTTTTCCATTAGCTTTGGTAACTTAGTGCAAGAAATGACCGCTAATCTAGATGGGCTCCTCAAACCTTTTCGATCTCCTTGTATATTTAAAATCTCCTGGCCGTAAGGCACACGCACGATCTTCTCATTGCAAAGTATATGAGCACGATACTTTGACAACCAATGCATACCAATGATGACATCGAAACTTCCTAACATGACGGGTAGAAGATCTATATTGAAAGGGTGATTCAGGAAATTCAACGTGCAACCGCGAATGATAGTCTTAATCCTTTCTATATTTCCGTTAGCTAACTCTACATCATAACCAATTCCTAAGGCCATCCGGGGTTTCTCTAGTAAGGGTGCAAAAGTAGTGGACACAAAACTTCTATCGGCACCAGTATCAAATAGTATGGAAGCATAACGATTATTGAGAAGGAACGTACCAGTAATGACGTTCGGGTCTTCTCCTCTTTCATTTCCAAGTTCGTACACTCTCCCATGAGCAGCTCCTGCTTCCACACGTTGGTTCTCATTGTCTTGTCGTCCACGGTTTCCTCCAGCTCCACGATTTCCATGATTGTACCCATTACCACCCGATCCTTGATTTCTTCAGTTCCACGATTCTCTACACTCGTTCCTATAGTGTCCCTTCTTTCCACATCCTAAACAGGTAACATTTGCCTTACTCATAGCTTCAGGAGTAGCTTGAACCATAGCAAGTGGTCGAGCTCTACAGTCCTTAGCTACGTGTCCCATCTTTGAGCAATTCTTGCACACCACATTACATCGTCCAGAATGATTCCTGTAACAGCAGCCACATTTGGGGGCGTCTCCATCGTAATTTTTCCTATCTCCATCTCCCATAGCATAAGCTCTAGTAGTTGCATGTCGTTTGTTTCGGTGATCATTACCCTTAGAGTGATTATCCCTCTTCCTCTTTCCATTCTTTTCTTTCTCAGCTCCTTCCAATACCAACGAGTCCATCAATTGTTGAGCGATCGTGACAGCCTCATGAATATTAGCAGGCTTAGCAGCAATCACATCGTTCCTCGTAGCTACCGGCAACCCATCGGTATACCGCTCAATCTTTTGAGTCTCAGTCCTAACCATATCTGGGCACAACAAGGCTAACTCTCGGTAGCGACGATTGTAAGTTGCCATATCAGTACCTTTCACCCTGTGATTCCAGAAATCAATCTCCAGCTTCTTAACCTCATTCTTTGGGCAGTAAGTCTGAATTAGCAAAGACTTAAATTGTTCCCAAGTCATAGCATAAGCCACATCACTCCCAACCGAATTTCGGTAATTGTTCCACCAAGTTAATGCTTCATCTTTAAAAGTAAAAAAAGCAAACTTTACCTTGGAATTCTCCGCACAATTGCTAACAGTGAACACTGACTCAGTTTTCTCTATCCACCTGACCAAATAAACCACTCCTTCAGTTCCACCAAACTCAATGGGTCCACAGATTCGGAACTCCCTGTAGTTACATCCAGTAGTACGAACAGGTGGAAAAGTTCCAGCTAAATTGTTGGAATGATTCGACTCAGCTATCAGTTCAGCAACTCGTTGCTCCACAAGTTGATTGATCATTGCTTGATCCACAGTAGGTGCATTCGGTGGAACATGATCATTGTCTCCCTGAACATCAACATTTTGATTCATGTTGTTGCGATTGGTGGTGTCCAGGTTGTCAGGAGTAGGGGTTTCAACATTCTGGTTAGTGCGCTGCCTGTGTCGACCAGTGTGGACCACAGCAGGCCCTCTTCGGGTACGCTTAGGTGGGTTTTGTCTAGACGCCATTGATCGAAGTCACAATACAAGGTTCATAAGTCTCCAATAACACATACCATAACGTCTAACAAGAATCCGATAGGTGAAGGTCGAAATATCAACATAATACTAACACGACATCAACCACGCAACTAGGAACACAATTCTCCATGTACGCTAAAACCATAGAATATCATACGAAGTCACCATCATCCATACAAGTAGCGATCAATACATCATTCCATACTACCAACAGACCTAATAGATACTAATCGCTCCATACGAAACGAACGTACAATTCAAAAATCATGACATAAGAGATATAATAACTGGCTCTCCTAACCAAGTACTCCCTGGCTTAGGTAGCAACATAACAACAAAAATCCAAATCGATCTAGCCACAATGCTGGCGTAGACTCCTAAACTCTAATCTCAAACCATTCAAATCTCTCCATAACAATCCCAGCTAAACACTGTATGTATCACTATTTCTCTTGAGGTCTGCTACCTCTTTCTCTAACTCTGTGTTCCTCTGCCACAGCTTGCGATCTGCCTAGTGAGCCGTGAGGAGACCTCTCTGTAGATTCTCTATCTGCTCATGTATCTCCATCATACCTCTCCTAATCGCTGTCGTCCTACCCACAACAGTAGTCAAATCAACTTTCAACTCAGCAATAAACTCAGCAATAACCATCACAAGGCGATCAGCCATCTGCGAGATCCTTTCGCCCTGTTTAGTAATCCGAGTCCAAATCCAACCAGTCTCACCCACATCAGTAGGCTTAACAGATATCTCGAATGGCGTGTCAGACGCTACGAGACTACCAGGTGGTGAATCAAACAAAAACGGGTGATTAGGTGAAACCGGCTCTAACAGATGTGATGTGTGCTTTTTCACACATCCTTTTTAGCCTTTAATTAGACCAAATATGCCAAGAGAATGTATGTTTTTGTATTTGTGTATGTGCAGGTACGGATATGTGAAAATGAACAAAAACAAAGCTAAAACCGACAAAAACGAGTACGAGATTGGAAAAAGGTAAAAAGCCAGAGCCTGGGAAGCAAAATGATCAAAGAAAGCTCATATTATCATTAGAGGTCCTCAGAGATTCAGAATGTTGCATAATTAGTCCTTTGACAAAGTTTGAGAGTTTGGCAATTTCAGTCCCTGCATTTTCTGGAAATGACAAAAAATGGTCCCTCATAAATAATAGAAGAAAAGTCAACTATGATCCTTCATGAATAAAAGATTGTCAAGAATTTCCCTTGGATTATACTTTTGAAGATTTACAAATTTTGTCCTTGTTATTTTCAGAATTACACTTTTGGTCCTTGGTGTATTACTACTAATACTATAAAATCTAACCGGACCCTTAAACTTATTTAACCCAAAAACCTTACAAACCCAACATCACCAAGCCCATAATACTTCACAGCCCAATCTTAATTCCCATTACACGATCCAACTCTATCCTAACCCGGTCAACTCCAAAAAAATAATTAAATCCCCAAATTTGTTCCCGCCCCCTTTTTCACCAAAAAATACACTATTTCACGAACCCTAAATTTACCACATCTCCAATTACCATGATTGGGTAATAATTACCCAATCATATAAGCTTCTAGAAGATGACAGTTGGTGTCAGGAGGGTCAGGCATACGTGGACCAATAGAAAAGGACACGGAGGATCGGTCTACATCACATCAATCAATCCAAGGGACCTAATTCATGCTTACAATTTAAGCTGTGAGCAACGGACGTGATTGGAACAAAGAAACACACATCTGGAAGGATCTCAAACCCTAGCAAGGTCATGCCTCAGCTATAAATACCATCCCTCACCTCACAGTTGAGTGTGTAGTCTTAGAGTGTCTGTGTAAGATTTTTAGTATTGTTTAAGTTTTCAAAATATTATTGTAATTTTCATTTCAAGTCTTTTACTCAATTTCATATTAATATAATTTGAATTTTAATCTCAGCTTGTTACTTTAAATTTCGTTTTAGCTTAAGGTTGTTATTTACTTATTAGTAGCTTTAATCATTAATAATTGTTAGCTTAAATTTCTGTCTTATAATACTGTTTTATCTAAAATCAAAAATCCAAAAAGAATCAAGAAAATCAGAAAAAAATAAAAAATATTGTCTAAACTTCTTATTTAAGTTTCAAATTAGTTTTGTTTTGTTTTATGATAACTCATATAAGCTAACTAATAGATATTGTAAGCTTATTCTGTCATTTACTCTCAATTACACAAATAGTCAACAATGGTCAACTAGTTAAGCTTTATTGTATAAGCTGAAGCTTATTGGAGTTATAGACAACCATATGGAGCTTTTGGCTTGTCTAAAAGACAGGCAAGCATAGTGAAACCCCCTCTGTTTAGCTGAGGGGGTATTGGTTTTGTAAGTATTCACTTGTTTCAACTCAGTACTGCATCTATAGTTTATAGTAGTTTAGCTCATTTAATTTTTCTTATTTCTGTTTTATTAGTGATTTTTGCATAGTAGTTATCTTATTTTATCTATTCATAACTGTTTTGTTTGATTTGGATTGCATTCTGTTTCTATTTACTGTCATACATTGGATCTGTGTTTCTGAGTTTGCTTGCATCTGAGATTTTTGATTCTGAGTATATTGGGGTTTATTGGAGTAATTGGATCTATCATAGTACCTAAGTTGAGATTTGAATTGGTTTGGACTTGATTTGAGTATAAAACAGTGAGACATACTCACTTATAGGTGTGTTTGGTTTCATAAAGTTTGCTGATATAAGCTGTTTTTCAAAGTGTAGTAATAGTTAAGCCACAACACTTAGATTGCATTTAGGTAAAATAAAACATAATATAAGTTAGTCATTACTTAAAAGTCAAAATCATTTGGTTTCTCTTTCAATTAGCATAACTGTTAGGATTTAGTATGCATAATCTAATCTAGTATTTGCATAAGTAGATCATTTAGCTAATTCCCATCATTAATTAGTTTAATATATAATTCTCAGTAAGAAATTAATAATCAAATCTCATATTTGTCAAAGTTTATGTTTTATAAAAAAGTCAAAACCATTGAGAAACTCAGTTTTGGTCATCATTTTTATAAGCTGTCTAGTGTTTAAATAAGTGTAGAAATACTTTTGAAAAGCATTCTTGAGAAGTTCGGCAGTAATAAAATCATTTGCAAAAAGAAAATTGAGATTTGAACCTTATTTGCTTATTGGAAAAGTCCTTGGCAGTTGCCTGTTTTGCTTATACCATCCCCTGCACCATCAGTGTTAGGCAAGGTTTGGGTCATTCATTAGGTATCAAAATAGGTTTGTAAATGAAATTTTCTGGATAATTTGTACTCTCAGTAGGTTGGTAGATAGTTTGCCCCATAAGCTTTTATATCTGAGCTTATCTGTTCAGCTTAGTTGACCATTCAAGTTGAGAGGTTTGACCAAGGATCTGAGATTTAGTTTATGGCTGCAATTCTGAATTATTGATCATTATCTGAGTTTGGTTGTTCATTTAAGTTCATCTACACTCATAGTTGCTGTTTCATTGTGTTTTTGACCAATTGCTTGATTTGTGTGGTCTGTGCTTATTACACCCATTTTTGCCCATTTCATAGTTCCTGAGTATCTTTTGGTCTAAAATCTGTTTAACTGAGCTTATTTGAGTACTAGATACATTTGTAAAAGTTTGGTCAACCTTGGTCAACTGTACTTATAAATAAGCACTTGGTTCTCAATTGTTTTCAAAGTAAGTAGTATTTGTAGTGCTTATTTTTCAATTTTTATATTTTTCTCAAGTTTAGAATATTAAATTAGAATTTCTTCGAATTTTTTCATATTTTTCCAAGTTGATTTGCTATTTTTCTTATTTTATTTTCATTTTTAATCAAATTTTAATGCATTTTAATTACTAAAAAACCCAAAAAAAAAAAAGAAAAAGCCTAGAAAAATCCAAAAATATTATAGAAATTTATTTTCATTAATTTTAGAATTTTAGAAATTTAATTTTCATTTTTTCCATTTATTTCGAATTTAATTTGAATTTTTAATTAGGTTTTATAGTTTTTAATTCCCAAAAATTACACAAAAAGCCAAAAAAAATTAGTTTTTTGTTTTAAAATTACTTTTTAGTAATTTTATAATTTTCAAAATTTAATTTTCATTTTTCTCACCTTATTTGCAATTTTCTTTTAATTTTTAATTAGTTAATTAGTTTTTAATTCATAAAAAATAAATAAAAAGTAAAAAAAAATATATATTTTTCTTTTTCTTAAAATTTTCTTTTATCATTTTTAACTTTTCAAAATTATTTTCAAGTCCGTAGGAGTAGTGTAGCTCAAAATTCACGTTTTATTTCGTACAATTACGTTTAATTCGCGTTTTAGCGTACGGTTTCGATTTTACGTTACGTTTTTAGTTTCCTTATTTGAAATACGTGCTTAAGTGATTATTTGTGCTTCATTTGTTATTTCATTAGTATAATCTCATCGAAATCACTTTTTACCACTTTCACGACACGTTTCACGAATCGGGAATTCGAAATTCCATTCACACCTTCGTTGGGACACGACCATGGGAAATACTTTCCTAAGCATTTCTTCGGAAAAACAAACCTATACTAAAACGAGTGAATCAAATTTTGGCGCCGCCGCCGGGAAAGGTTGAAGTGAATTTTTCGTTTTCGTTTTTTGAAATTGTGTTTTGAAAACCTTCCTTGTATATATTTTCTATAAAAACAAAAAAAATTGAAAAATCAAAAACACTTTTCCTAAAGCGTTTTCAAAAATACCAAAAAAATAATAAAGTTACAGGCTCGACTCTCTCGTGGAAGGGAGGGCGTTGTAAACCAGATAAGCTTCCCAATATAACAACGCGTGAAATTAGTTGCTAATCGGATAACTTTGAATTCTACGACCGAATAAGCGGAAAATACGGTAAGCTTTGACATTAAATTGCAAGCTGAAGAGAGAAACACTCTTCTCTCCCGTTTCGTCGCGAGTAGATTTAAAGGAAATGGTTTACGATTAACGTAACGTTTGAAAAAAAAAAAGAAAAAAGAAGAAAAAAAACAAAAGTTTAAGTTTTTGAATTTTGCTTTATAAAAATAAAAATACAAAAAGAATTTCATTTTCAATATTGATTTTCCTTTTATTTTTCAAAATTTGATTTTTGTGGTGTATGAACACCCGTTCATCTTCTAAATGTCTTATTTCTCCATTATCAAATCCAGAAAGTATGATACGTCACACACACAAAGTTCGTTTCCCAAACGTTACGGAAATGGAACAAAATAACCACAACAATCAACACCCTCCGGTGGGTGTTGTTCAAAATGCACCAGCTCCCGATCTCCGAATGATGGAGGAGTTGTGTCAACCGACAATGCACGATAGAGGCGGTCCAATTGCCCCTCTCAATATCGAGGCTACGGATTTTGGACTTAAGCACCACATGATTCAACAAGTCCAGAATTCATGCCAATTTCACGGATTACCGGGTGACGATGCCAACAAGCATCTCGACAAATTTTTAATCGTCACCCAAAGTATGAAACAACACGGGGTCTACGATGACGCCGTTCGTCTTTCTCTCTTCCCCTATTCTTTGACGAATCATGCCACCGCTTGGTTTGATCGTCTTCCCAAGAACTCGATTCATACTTTCGAAGAAATGGTATCGAAGTTCTTGGCGAAATATTTTCCACCATCGATGGTGACGAAACTTCGAAACGATATTAGCAATTTCCGTCAGCTTCCCGACGAATCTTTATTCGAAGCTTGGGAACGCTATAAGCTTGCTATTGATCGGTGTCCAAACCATAACATGCTTCTTGTTACGATAATCGATACATTTTACAATGGTTTGACTTTGCGACATCGGGACATAATCAATGCAGCTGCGGGTGGAACTTTTATGAAACGACGTCCTGAAGATTGTTACGAACTTATTGAGAATATGACTGCTCATTACAATTACTGGGATTCCTCTGCCGAGAGGAATGAGTCAAGAACAACCGTTGCTCACAATTCTTCTACGTCTTATTCTGAAATAGCCGCCATTACTAAGAAACTCGATGATTTGTCAACTGCTGTTTTACGAATGCACCAAACGTCTCAGAATCAAAATCAAGTCAAAAATCATCAAGTCAATATGGTCAACAATGTTTGTGAGACTTGTGGTGGTCCTCATTCGTATTTTGAGTGCCCAGCCTCCGGTGGCTTCACTCACGAGAATGTGTATGCTACTTCGGGAACCTACAATATGGGCGGTAACGGATACCAACCACAGGGTGACCGAAATCTTCTTAGCTACCGTTCAAACCATTATGTTTGACCACCCAGTTTCAATCAACTGAATCAAGTCAATCAAGTGAATCAAAACATGCAAAACCGAAATCATCAATTTAATCAAAATGCTAATCAAAATCGGGTAAACATTGGTTTCCAAAATCAAAATCATAGTTTTCAAAATCAAAATCGGGGAAATTATAATCAAGGCCCGAATCAAGGGAATTTTCAAGGAAATTATGGAAATTTTCAAAATGCTAATCATGGGAATTACAATCATGGAAATCAGAATTTTCAAAGTAACAACAATCGCGGTCAAAATTTTTATAATCCAGTTGTGAATCAAAATCAGTTGTCCTCGGATGAATTACTTAAGCAGTTTATGAAAAGTCAAGAGGAAATGAATAAAATGTTAATTAATCAAATGTCCAAATTGAAGAAGTCTTTAAATGATCGACCCTCGGGCTCGGGTACTCTTCCAAGCAACACGATCACTAACCTGAGGGGCGATGCTAAGGCGATCACGACTAGGAGCGGTATTACAATCGATGGACCAACGGTTCTGACTACCCCTTCTTCTTCTTCTCCTAAGGTAGTCGCCCGTGAAACCGAGGTGACAACGGATACGGAAATTCCTACTAACAATGGAAGGACCAAAAACATCCAACCTCCGATGGTCCCAACGTCTAAAAGAAAAGATAAAGTTGTTAACGAAACTGAGAAAGAAATTCACGTCAAAACAAATTTGCCTTATCCGCCACGCTTAAACGAACAAAAGCACCGTGAAAAAGATTAAAATCAGATGGAAAAGTTTTACCAAATTTTTCAAGAACTACATTTTGACATAACTCTCGCGGATGCTATACTTTTGATGCCTAAATTTGCTTCAATCTTAAAAGGTCTTTTGAATAATAAGGAAAAATTATTTGAAATGTCACAAACCCAGATGAATGAGAATTGCTCGGAGGTTATCCTCAAAAATCTTCCTGAAAAGCTTGAAGACCCCGGTCAATTTCTCATTCCTTGCAATTTTCCTGGGATGGTTCAATGCTTCGCCTTGGCCAATCTTGGTGCTAGCATTAACCTAATGCCGTTATCCATTTGTAAAAAGTTGTCTTTACCCGATTTGACTCCGACTTGCATGACCCTCGAGCTAGCCGACCGAACTACTTCCCGCCCAATGGGAATAGCCGAGGATGTCTTTGTTAATGTGGGAAAATTTCATTTGCCTGCCGATTTTGTCTTTGTCGATTTTGATGCCGATCCACGGGTACCTCTCATTCTCGGAAGAGGTTTCCTATGGATCGGCCATGCTTTAATTGATGTTTTCGATGAAGAAGTTACCCTATGTGTTGGTACCGAAGCCGTAACATTTAATTTGGATCAAACCGCGAGGTACTCCTCCAATTATGACAAATATTCCGTGAACCGAATCAGTGTTATCGACGAAGTTACGGAGGAGTATTCTCAAGAGTTACTTGGTTTTACCGAAAATGCTTCGAGTGGCAATCCTACTCCTATTTCTGAACCAATTATTTCCGATCCTTCCCCTTCCCTTACTCCGTTTGAGGGAAGTGATTTCATCTTGGAAGAGATCGAGGCCTTTCTTGCTAATGATTAAATTTCACCGGAAATTGATCATTCCGTTTGTGACCCGGAGGGAGATGTTCTTTTAATTGAGAAATTATTAAATGAAGATCCTAACCCGTCCCTCCCTTCGATGGACCTTAAAATGGCCGATGTTAAAGAAGTTAAGCCGTCTACTGAGAATCCTCCGGAGCCCGAGCTCAAGGATTTGCCTCCTCATCTCGAATACGCATTTTTAGAAGGAACCGATAAACTTCCCGTCATAATTTCGAAAGAACTTAAAGATGAGGAGAAGAACCGTCTCTTAGATGTGCTCAAGAAGCATAAAAGTGCTATCGCTTGGCAAATTTCCGATATCAAGGGTATCTACCCTCGTTTTTGCACGCATAAGATTTTACTTGAAGACAATTATAAACCGTCCGTTCAGCAACAACGATGGGTTAACCCGAAAATTCACAAGGTTATTAAAAAGGAAGTTATCAAACTCCTCGATGCCGGAATGATTTATCCAATCTCGGATAGCTCCTAGGTTAGCCCGATCCACTGCGTACCGAAGAAAGGTGGAATTACCGTAGTGACAAATGAAGACAACGAATTGATTCCAACACGTCTTGTTACCGGATGGAGAGTTTGTATTGATTATCGAAAATTGAATGATGCGACTCGTAAGGACCATTTCCCACTTCCATTTATGGATCAAATGCTAGAACGTCTAGCGGGAAATGAGTTCTATTGTTTTCTTGACGGATTTTCTGGCTACTTTCAAATACCGATTGACCCTCCAGACCAGGAAAATACTACTTTCACTTGCCATTACGGAACGTTTACTTATCGACGTATGCCGTTCGGCTTATGCAATGCTCCAGGCACGTTCCAAAGGTGTATGATGTCTATATTCTCGGACATGATCAAGAAAACCATGGAAGTTTTCATGGACGATTTCTCGGTTTATGGAGATTCTTTCACTTCTTGCCTCTCCCATTTAGAAAGTATGCTGAAACGGTGTAAAGACACCAACTTGGTTCTAAATTGGGAGAAGTGCCATTTCATGGTTAAAGAGGGCATTGTCCTCGGCCATAAGATATCGAAATCCGGGATTGAGGTCGATAGAGCTAAAGTCGACGTGATTGCAAAATTACCTCATCCCACCACTGTTAAAGGAATTAGAAGTTTTCTCGGTCATGCCGGCTTTTACCGACATTTCATCCAAGACTTTTCTAAGATAGCCCGGCCCCTGACCTACTTGCTTGAAAAAGATGCTCCGTTTATCTTCTCAAATGAATGCATCGAAGCATTTAATATCCTTAAAAAGAAGTTAACGGAGGCTCCTATCTTAGTTGCCCCCGATTGGGACTTGCCTTTCGAGCTAATGTGCGATGCTAGCGATTATGCCATGCAGTCCTGGGGCAACGCAAGTCTATATATTTTCAGTCGATACACTATGCTAGTAAAACAATGACCGATGCTCAATACCATTATACGACTACTGAGAAAGAAATGTTAGCCGTCATTTACGCTTTTGAAAAGTTTCGACCTTATTTGCTCTTAAAGAAATGCATAGTGTATACGGATCATTTGGCTCTCAAATACCTAATGGCAAAGCAAGATGCTAAGCCACGCTTAATGCGGTGGGTTCTACTTCTTCAAGAATTCAATGTTGAAATTCGAGACAAAAAGGGAGCTGAGAACCTTGCTGCTGATCACCTATCACGTTTAGAGAATCCCCATCAAAGTGTTTTCGAGAAAAAGGAAATAAATGAAACATTTCCTCTCGAGACACTTGGGAGTTTATCACATTGTGATCCTAGTACCCCATGGTTCGCCGACTTTGCGAATTACCATGCGGGGAATTTTCTCCGTAAAGGGATGTTGTTCCAGCAAAAGAAGAAATTCTTTAAAGATGTTAAGCATTATTTCTGGGACGACCCCTACTTGTTTAAGATTTGTGCGGATCAAGTGATCCGGCGGTGTGTTCACGACAAAGAAGCCGCTGAAATTCTCATGGCATGCCACAATGGACCCACGGGGGGACATCATGGTGCCAACTTCACCGCTAAGAAAGTTTTTGATTCCGGCTTCTATTGGCCGACGATTTACCGGGATGCCCATGAGTTGGTGAAATCATGTGATTCTTGCCAGCGTCAAGGAAAAATTTCTCAGAGAGACGAGATGCCTCAAAATGCCATCCAAGTCTGTGAAATTTTTGATGTCTGGGGTATCGATTTCATGGGTCCATTCCTGTCTTCTCGTGGTAACAAGTATATACTCGTGGCCGTCGATTACTTGTCTAAATGGGTTGAAGTGAAGGCGCTCCCCACCAATGACGCCCGAGTTGTAGTAAAATTTCTCAAAAGTCTCTTCGCCCGATTCGGTGCACCTCGTGCTATTATAAGTGATCATGGGACCCATTTCTATAACGACCAACTCGCGAAAGTTATGCTCAAATATGGTGTCACACATCGTCTTTCAACGGCATATCATCCACAGACAAGTGGTCAAGTTGATGTCTCCAATCGTGGCTTAAAACGAATTTTAGAAAGGACCGTGGGTAAACATCGTGCTTCATGGGCTGATAAGTTAGATGATGCACTATGGGCTTTCCGTACAGCTTAAAAAACACCCATTGAGTGCACTCCTTATAAGCTGGTTTACGGGAAGGCCTGCCATTTGCCCTTTGAACTTGAGCACAAGGCTTACTGGGCCTTGAAACATGCTAATTTTGACCTACAAACCGCGGGTGATCATCGTAAAGTTCAATTGAATGAATTAGTCAAGCTTCTTGATCAAGCCTATGAGAATTCTTTGATCTACAAAGAGAAGACAAAGAGGATTCATGATGCTAAAATTAAAGATCGTGTCTTCAATGTTGGTGACCGAGTCCTTATTTTCAATTCTCGATTGAAGATTTTCTCAGGCAAGTTAAAAACCCGTTGGTCTGGACCATTCACCATTACCCAAGTATTTCCTTATGGAACCGTTGAGCTTGCTCAATCTAATGGTCCCAACTTTAAGGTGAATGGTCATCGTCTTAAACATTACTTCGGAGGGGACATACCACCCATGGTTGTCCCGGATCTCCAAACTTTCCCTAAGGATAACCAAATTCAGGGATCGAGTCAAGCTCATGTGACTCGGTAAACAAAAACAAGCGCTTCGTGGGAGGCACCCCATGCTTATCCATTTTCATTTTCTTTCTATTTTCTAAGTAACATGACTTGAGGGGGGCGACCCTTTCCAAACTCGTGTTTTCGTGATTGTTTGTGAATGTTCAGGAATTTCCCCGAAGTTTGAGGACTCTCGTGCTCGTGGTTTGTCGTTCTCTCCACTCGAGTCTCATTCTTTGCTGCTCTTTCGGAAATTCACCATATCCAAAATCTTATCGACTAACGTTTATCTCTTGGCATACTTAATAAACGGCCTTAGATATTGCGTAGCCTACCCGTACCCTTAAAACATTGAGGACAATGTTTCACTTTAGTCTGGGGGGGGGGGGGGGTGAATCTTCGATTCGATTTGACCTGTTACCTTCGTCTGAGCTGTTAACTTACGCAACTCCGTTTTCCCCCAAAAGTTTTAAATTTGTCACCTTTTTATAATAAAAAAAAATGATATATGGTATAATAATAAGATTTGACACCTTGTTTTCACTTTCCTACCAGCGAGAGTAGAAATAAATGTTTCAACTTGACCGGGCGTGTTGAGCCCTAGCTCTTCTCCCTTAACCAATATAATCAAAAGATTATGGCTAAGCATCCGCGGATCTCATTACTTGGGATTTTAAATTTGTAGAGATCGAGGAATGATAGAGTTTATTTAGAAGTTTCATGCTAAACGTGGAGTAGTTGGATCTCTTTAGAGCCCACGAAAGGTACTTCTGGCCTCCTTGTTCTCACAAGATTGCACACCAATAATAATAGATCTCTAGGATTAATTAAGTGTATGGGGTTTGGGCAATACTTAGTTTTTTCTCGTTCCCAACAAAATCTCTGCATATGGGGGTTTGGTACACATAGGGGTACTGCCAGTGTTACGGTGAAATAGACTATTGTATCTTGCCGGTTCACAGCCGTTGTTGTGATCTTAGTAAAGGCCGTAGGACTCGGGGTTTGGCATATGATTATGAATATCAATAATAATAATCCAAAACCAAATAAAAAGGCAGAGGAATCCAAAGCTATAAAAAAGCAGCGGATATAAATCCAAGGTCATAATAAAGCTCTTACATATTGGCGGCTCTTAAACCATTGTTGTAAAAGAAATAAAGGACTAAGGACCAAATATTATTAAAGTGCTTATAATTATGCAAAAATGCCAAGCTTCGACTCCGGGGGTTTCCCTAATAAAAAGCTTCCATTTCGGGTCTCAGACATGGGATGTCTCGGTCGTAAATAAAAAGGGGCCCCCCCACAAATCGTGTTAAATTAGAGACCTTCATGTGGACCCGATTTCTGTATGCAGGGGTTTTCGAGGGAAAGTTTGGAAACTACTTAGCGTTCAAATTTTGTGCTCTTATCGGACTAACAAATATCAAAACGAGAAAATATGAAGCAATTCATTTCTCACAAATTAAAATCTTGAGATACAAAACTTAGGAACTGGGAACAAGAGGTAATTACACAAGTAACTTTTGTGGGTAGTGTTAGCATCTAACTTGTGAATAAACAATGATCTCGATTTTACGCTTAGTTTGGGAGCTTGTGAAAAATCAAGGATGACGATTTTTATCCGTATGGTCTCTTCTCTGTGAGAAGTGTTTCTACTCGTTGACCCTGAAAGTTATCAACAGATAAGAATTGACAATGAAAGTCAAAGCAAACCGTCACATATAGAAATGAAAAAGTACAAAAAGAGTAGTAGTAGTTGTTATTTATGAAAATCGGAAAACGGAGCGTTTTTGAGAATAAATGATTTTAATATTTCTTTTGAACATCATTGCTACTTTACAACATCAGTAAAGAGAGGTTTTGAAATTATTTATCTCTTAAGCGTGAGGTGATGACATTGCGTGAGGCCACGACAATACCTTAGTCCGGGGGATTTTGATGTGTGCTTTTTCACACATCCTTTTTAGCCTTAAATCAGACCAAATACACCAAATACTAACCAAATATGCCAAGAGAATGCATGTTTTTGTATTTGTGTATGTGCAGGTACGGATATGTGAAAAATGAACAAAAACAAAGCTAAAACCGACAAAAACGAGCACGAGATTGGAAAAAGGTAAAAAGCCGGAGCCGGGGAAGCAAAATGATCAAAGAAAGCTCATATTATCATTAGAAGTCCTCAGAGATTCAGAATGTTGCATAATTAGTCCCTTGACAAAGTTGAGAGTTTGGCAATTTCAGTCCCTGCATTTTCTGGAAATGACAAAAAATGGTCCTTCATAACTAATAGAAGAAAAGTCAACTATGATCCTTCATGAATAAAAGATTGTCAAGAATTTCCCTTAGATTATACTTTTGAAGATTTACAAATTTGGTCCTTGTAATTTTCAGAATTACACTTTTGGTCCTTGGTGTATTACTACTAATACTATAAAATCTAACCGGACCCTTAAACTTATTTAACCCAAAAACCTTACAAACCCAACATCACCAAGCCCATAATACTTCACAGCCCAATCCTTAATTCCCATTACCCGATCCAACTCTATCCTAACCAGGTCAAAATTACCCGGTCAACTCCAAAAAAATAATAAAATCCCCAAATTTGTTCCCGCCCCCTTTTTCACCCAGAAAAACACTATTTCACGAACCCTAAATTTACCACCTCTCCAATTACCATGATTGGGTAATAATTACCCAATCATATAAGCTTCTAGAAGATGACAACTGGTGTCAGGAGGGTCAGGCATACGTGGACCAATAGAAAAGGACACGGAGGATCGGTCTACATCACATCAATCAATCCAAGGGACCTAATTCATGCTTACAATTTAAGCTAGGATCAACAGACGTGATTGGAACAAAGAAGCACACATCTGGAAGGATCTCAAACCCTAGCAAGCTCATGCCTCAGCTATAAATACCCTCCCTCACCTCACAGTTGAGTGTGTAGTCTTAGAGTGTCTGTGTAAGGTTTTTAGTATTGTTTAAGTTTTCAAAATATTGTTGTAATTTTCATTTCAAGTCTTGTACTCAATTTCATATTAATATAATTTGAATTTTAATCTCAGCTTGTTACTTTAAATTTTGTTTTAGCTTAAGGTTGTTATTTACTTATTAGTAGCTTTAATCATTAATAATTGTTAGCTTAAATTTCTGTCTTATAATACTATTTTATCTAAAATCAAAAATCCAAAAAAAAAAAAAACAAATTAAGAAAATCAGAAAAAAAATAAAAAAATATTGTCTAAACTTCTTATTTAAGTTTCAAATTAGTTTTGTGTTGTTTTATGATAACTCATATAAGCTAACTAATAGCTGTTGTGAGCTTATTCTGTCATTTACTCTCAATTACACAAATAGTCAACAATAGTCAACTGGTTAAGCTTATTGGTTATAGACAGCCATATGGAGCTTTTAGCCTGTCTAAAAGACAGGCAAGCATAGTGAAACCCCCTCTGTTTGGCTGGGGGGTATTGGTTTTGTAAGTATTCACTTGTTTCAACTCAGTACTGCATCTATAGTTTCATAGTAGTTTAGCTCATTTAATTTTTCTTATTTCTGTTTTATTAGTGATTTTTGCATAGTAGTTATCTTATTTTATCTATTCATAACTGTTTTGTTTGATTTGGATTGCATTCTGTTTCTATTTGCTGTCATACATTGGATCTGTGTTTCTGAGTTTGCTTGCATCTAAGATTTTTGATTCTAAGTATATTGGGGTTTATTGGAGTAATTGGATCTATCATAGTACCTAAGTTGAGATTTGAATTGGTTTGGACTTGATTTGAGTATAAAACAGTGAGACAGACTCACTTATAGGTGTGTTTGGTTTCATAAAGTTTGCTGATATAAGCTGTTTTTCAAAGTGTAGTAATAGTTAAGACACAACACTTAGATTGCATTTAGGTAAAATAAAACATAATATAAGTTAGTCATTACTTAAAAGTCAAAATCATTTGGTTTCTCTTTCAATTAGCATAACTGTTAGGATTTAGTGCGCATAATCTAATCTAGTATTTGCATAAGTAGATCATTTAGCTTATTCCCATCATTAATTAGTTTAATATATAATTCTCAGTAAGAAATTAATAATAAAATCTCATATTTGTCAAAGTTTCTGTTTTATAAAAAAGTCAAAACCATTGAGAAATTCAGTTTTGGTCATCATTTTTATAAGCTGTCTAGTGTTTAAATAAGTGTGGGAATACTTTTGAAAAGCATTCTTGAGAAGTTTGGCAGTAATAAAATCATTTGCAATAATAAAATTAAGATTTGAACCTTATTTGCTTATTTGAAAAGTCCTTGGAAGTTGCCTGTTTTGCTTATACCATCCCCTGCACCATCAATGTTAGGCAAGGTTTGGGTCATTCATTAGGTATCAAAATAGGTTTGTAAATGAAATTTTCTGGATAATTTGTACTCTCAGTAGGTTGGTAGATAGTTTGCCCCCATAAGCTTTTATATCTGAGCTTATCTGTTCAGCTTAATTGACCATTCAAGTTGAGAGGTTTGACCAAGGATCTGAGATTTAGTTTAGGGTTGCAATTCTGAATTATTGATCATTATCTGAGTTTGGTTGTTCATTTAAGTTCATCTACGCTCATAGTTGCTGTTTCATTGTGTTTTTGACCAATTGCTTGATTTGTGTGGTCTGTGCTTATTTGATAAGTGCTTATTACACCCATTTGTGCCCATTTCATAGTTCCTGAGTATCTTTTGGTCTAAAATCTGTTTAACTGAGCTTATTTGAGTACTAGATACATTTGTAAAAGTTTGGTCAACCTTGGTCAACTGTGCTTATAAATAAGCACTTGGTTCTCAACTGTTTTCAAAGCAAGTAGTATTTGTAGTGCTTATTTTTCAATTTTTATATTTTTCTCAAGTTTAGAATATTAAACTAGAATTTCCCTAAATTTTTCATATTTTTCCAAGTTGATTTGCTATTTTTCTTATTTTATTTTCATTTTTAATCAAATTTTAATACATTTTAATTACTAAAAAACTCAAAAAAATCAGAAAAAGCCTAGAAAAATCCAAATATATTTTAGAAATTTATTTTCATTTATTTTAGAATTTTAGAAATTTAATTTTCATTTTTTCCATTTATTTTGAATTTAATTTGATTTTTTAATTAGATTTAATAGTTTTTAATTCCCAAAGATTACACAAAAAGCTAAAAAAATTAGTTTTTAGTTTTAAAATTACTTTTTAGTTATTTTATAATTTTCAAAATTTAATTTTCATTTTTCTCACCTTGTTTGCAATTTTCCTTTAATTTTTAATTAGTTAATTAGTTTTTAATTCATAAAAAATAAATAAAAAGTCAAAAAAAATATTTTTCTTTTTCTTAAAATTTTCTTTTATCGTTTTTAACTTTTCAAAATTATTTTCAAGTCTGTAGGAGTAGTGTAGCTCAAAATTCACGTTTTATTTCGTACAATTACGTTTAATTCACGTTTTAGCGTACGGTTTCGATTTTATGTTACGTTTTTAGTTTCCTTATTTGAAATACCTGCTTAAGTGATTATTTGTGCTTCATTTGTTATTTCATTAGTATAATCTCATTAAAAATCACTTTTTACCACTTTCACGACACGTTTCACGAATCGGGAATTCGAAATTCCATTCACACCTTCGTTGGGACACGACCCGGGAAATACTTTCCTAAGCATTTCTTCGGAAAAACAAACCTATACTAAAACGACTGAATCAAGATGTATCAGAGAATCGGGCTCCTCAGCCTGAGCTGGCTGTGCTGGCAAACCATCATCATCAGGCATCTCCTCCTCCTGAGGATCATCCTCCTCCTCAGGGTCATCATCTCCCTGCTCAGCCTCCTGAGGGTCATCAACCTCATCCTCACCCTCGTACTCCTCCTCCTCCTCATCGGAAGAGTACTCCATCAATCGTCGTCTCCTAACAGGTGAACCATGTGGTGATGGGATAGGTGATCTAGGACGACGACGCAATGATGTGGGTGGTGCATCTGGCAGAAGAGTGTGAGCATCAAAGTGCAAAGGTGGTGAAGCAGGGTGTACAAACATACGTGCCGTAGCTCGGTGGGCAAAGTGTGGAGCCACACGAGCCAAAGCCTGTTGAAGAGTAAGCTGTCTCGAAGTACCAGGGAGCCCTAAAGAAGATGAGGGTCCCTGCGTAGTAGGTGCAGCAGGGTAGGTGTAAGTGTTTCAAAACAACTAAACCGCGAACTCAAAATACCGTATCAAACCATCATAAAAAATCCCAATCATATAGTTCAAGAAAGATTTAAAATACCGCATTACTAAAACATTTATAAAAACAATTAAGCCATATAATTCCTCAAAATGCGATCATATCACATAATCAATAAATCCCAAATCCTCAAATCATCTCAAAAATCTCATATCTAATATGTCACAACTCGTAAAATCTGGTCTTTTCCCGAACTTTCACATTTACTATTCATCGGTTACTATTCATCGATCACTATTCATCATTTTACTATTCATCATTTTTGAGGTCAGTTTGATATTCTGAGAAGCGTTTAAAAATTTTACTATTCATAAAACACTATTCACCTCCGGAGAAAATTTGTCATTTATACGTGGGTTGCGTCATTTTTGTAAACGTACGATTATTAACCTAAGAAACGTTATCTTATGAACTAATATTTTGAATAATTGATCCGACAATCCCAACTATGGTCCTAACACATTTTTATACTCATAATAATAATATAAAAATTATATTATTAATTTACCCGGTATTTTGGAAATTTATTTATTTCGTATCGTACGTCTAATATAATTACGACGGTTTTCGTAAAAACTAAACAATGATCACCCGAACACCCAATATTTATACCCAACATATTTTCACAATTTTTATAACTTTATTATGTCCCAATTAACTTCATCCTATTTTACTTCAACTCGTCACGGTTTATTTTTAGTTAACTCGGTACCCGGTACACCTTAAAACTACCAATAAATACACAAATCATCACCTAATACCACAAATTCTTACACAACTCACTTTTCTTCCTCTTTTTCTCCAAATTGCCGCCCCCCCCCTATGCTCCCTTCCCTAAAATATGGATCTTGTCTCCTTAAATAATAATACATATAACTTATACTTATCATTTATTTCATTTCATTTCACAAATAACAACTAGCAAACTCATCTTTTTCTCTCTTCTCTTGGTGATGATCGGCCAAGAACAACCAACAAGAAGAAACCATGGATTTTTGAAGATCAAGTGTTATTTGGGTCTCATATGTATTCCTAGTTAGGGTTTTGTGATAAAACTCTAGTTTTCTTTACATCATCATCTTCAAAACTCATCCAATCATCAAGTAAGCTTCAAGATCACTTGTTGATCTTTCCATACTTTCATTTTTCTAGTTTCATGTTGTTTATTCAAGATCCATATGCATATGTTAGTTTATACCACTCTATTTATACTTTTTATAACTTTGAAACTCTAGAAATGGATTATAGTTAGATCCTTGTTAGATCCACTTGATTTATGATGTTTAGGAACCCATGACACCCTAAGAAGGTGTATGGTAAGATTAGACTAGATTTGTGGTGATTGAAAGTGGTTTGGTTGGATTAGAAACTAGTTTGGAACATTAAAAATGGATTTTAAACATATATAAAAACCTACTGTCCTTAAAATGAAAACGTGGCAAACTCAGTGGGTTTGGGGTAACTTTTGACCAAATATTTAGAAAATACATTCCGAGACGGAACTATGGCCGAAAACGGGGATGAAAACGAGTTAATAACGAAGGAGATACGCCAAAAACGAGTTTAACGACGAAAACTATATTTTCTGAAAACTGCATGCTGTTTGGCATTTTTAGACGGACAAATAGAGGCGTTAAACGTAACCTAGAGGAGCCGAACTATCAAAAATATATTAGTATATACTAAAACGAATCCGTGGATATAAAGAACGAGTAAAATGAGCTTAAAACGACCAAGTTATACATGTTTTAAAAATCGTCAAAACTATATATATATTTAGTCACTACTAGAAATAATATAACTACGTACTAAATGAGATATTTTCTAGATTTCCTATTCAAGGAGTTTATTTTTAACTAACGAAATACGTACGACCCAAGGTTTATTTATGCGACTACTAGACGATATATTAAGGTTTTCAAAACGAGGAATATAACACTAACGTTTTTATATACGATATATTACGACAAGTTTTTATTATTCTTGTTGGACTTATTTTTCCTAAGTATGGAAAATACTTTACTTTGACTATAACAAGTATTTTCAAGTTACGAGTGGTATAGGTATCATGTGCATGTGCATTCATTACATCCTTTTATGATCTAAGTAGATCACTATCATTCATATTAGGTTGCGGTTAGAGATCGAACCTCATTTCTGTGTATCCACTTTTGTCATCGTAGCTATTCGCACCAGGTGAGTCATAGCCCCACTTTTACTCTTTATACTTGTTTTAACTCTTTGGGGGAGATACATGCTCAACTATTTGCTTACTAGTATAAATACTCAAAACATACTTTCTTGATACTCTTAAACATTTATACTTGATTGTCTTATACTTGATTATACTTATACTTGATTTTATACATACGTGATTGTGTTATACTTAACTGTGTTATACTTACTTGATACTTGAAACGTTTAAACTTTTATGCTTTGGGAAACGACACCCAGTAAACTTTTATGCTTTGGGAAACGACACCCAGTAAACTTTTATGCTTTGGGAAACGGCACCCAGTAATCTGTCAAAGGAGAGGTATTGATAGTACTATTATGGGGAAACACCCCCCACCCAAGTCCAAAACAGATGTGACGTTGGGTGACAGGTACTATTTGGGATGGTGGTTCCCCGCCTTTGTGTCTATACTTGACCTTGGGTGAATATAATCCTGAGAAACTATATATTGTAGCAGTGGGTTGTAAACACACAGGTTACAAGGCTCTTATGGTGGGACTTGTGACTGGGTGGATTTACGATGCCTTTGCTGGGAAACCTTCATACTTATGCATAAACTTTATTTGTTAAACAAACTCTATGAACTCACCAACCTCGTGTTGACACTTTAGCATGTATTTTCAGGTTTTAACTTATGGCACGCTACTGGAGGTTTTGGCAGGGCATGGCATGGTCATAGAAGACTTTGATATTCATTTGGGGACCGTTTTAAACTATTTTAAGGGCCTACTTCCGCACTACTTTTAACAATGTAAATTTAACCTTTTTGACTTAACTATTTTATTCTAAATGATTGAAGTGAAAACCATTTTTGAACTTGTGTTGTAATACCAATTGAGTTACACCCCAGCTACACGTATGCTTCCGCTGGACCCGATTTTGGGGGTGTGACAGATTGGTATCAGAGCTTTGGCTATAGCGAACTAAGTGTTTTTAAAACCTAGACTATAGCTACTTTTACGAAAAACTTAACCCTATGACCGTCACGTGCCTGCCTGCCAAGCTGATGCCTCACTTGTGGTTTGTTGCTGACTTAGGTGATGAGATTTGTGTCTCATTATCTGGTATATTATGTTCATTTATTCAAATTGATTTCTATCATTGTCTTTCATATAAGCATGCTCACGTATCATATATGTCACCCTGTTATGTTTTTCCTTGCATAGTCTCATCATTTAACCTCGAGTTTGGTCACCTGCCTTAGTCTTTCTGTACGTCTTGGTAGTATAACTGAGCTGAGTATTTCAAAATTCATGGAACCTCGGTGGAATATAGACTAGTCACCTATATTCAACCCGGGATAGTGGGACATAGGCTGACAACCTATATCCGACTCAGAAATGAATTTTGTAACACTGAGAATGGTTATAATAAAAATTCTGTCTAGATTGAATCCTCTACTCAATTTTCAAATGTTTCATTTTGTGTGTGTATACCCTCGTTGTCAGAACGCTTATACTTTTCATCACCTTGTGAACCGCCGCCTGGAAACACGTCAACTGGTCATTTCATCTCATGAATCTTCACCTTTATAACACTTCGGAGACCAACGTTAACTGAACTTCGGGACGAAGTTCCCTTAAGGGGTAGAGACTGTCACAACTCGTAAAATCTGGTCTTTTCCCGAACTTTCACATTTACTATTCATCGGTTACTATTCATCGATCACTATTCATCATTTTACTATTCATCATTTTTGAGGTCAGTTTGATATTCTGAGAAGCGTTTAAAAATTTTACTATTCATAAAACACTATTCACCTCCGGAGAAAATTTGTCATTTATACGTGGGTTGCGTCATTTTTGTAAACGTACGATTATTAACCTAAGAAACGTTATCTTATGAACTAATATTTTGAATAATTGATCCGACAATCCCAACTATGGTCCTAACACATTTTTATACTCATAATAATAATATAAAAATTATATTATTAATTTACCCGGTATTTTGGAAATTTATTTATTTCGTATCGTACGTCTAATATAATTACGACGGTTTTCGTAAAAACTAAACAATGATCACCCGAACACCCAATATTTATACCCAACATATTTTCACAATTTTTATAACTTTATTATGTCCCAATTAACTTCATCCTATTTTACTTCAACTCGTCACGGTTTATTTTTAGTTAACTCGGTACCCGGTACACCTTAAAACTACCAATAAATACACAAATCATCACCTAATACCACAAATTCTTACACAACTCACTTTTCTTCCTCTTTTTCTCCAAATTGCCGCCCCCCCCCCCTATGCTCCCTTCCCTAAAATATGGATCTTGTCTCCTTAAATAATAATACATATAACTTATACTTATCATTTATTTCATTTCATTTCACAAATAACAACTAGCAAACTCATCTTTTTCTCTCTTCTCTTGGTGATGATCGGCCAAGAACAACCAACAAGAAGAAACCATGGATTTTTGAAGATCAAGTGTTATTTGGGTCTCATATGTATTCCTAGTTAGGGTTTTGTGATAAAACTCTAGTTTTCTTTACATCATCATCTTCAAAACTCATCCAATCATCAAGTAAGCTTCAAGATCACTTGTTGATCTTTCCATACTTTCATTTTTCTAGTTTCATGTTGTTTATTCAAGATCCATATGCATATGTTAGTTTATACCACTCTATTTATACTTTTTATAACTTTGAAACTCTAGAAATGGATTATAGTTAGATCCTTGTTAGATCCACTTGATTTATGATGTTTAGGAACCCATGACACCCTAAGAAGGTGTATGGTAAGATTAGACTAGATTTGTGGTGATTGAAAGTGGTTTGGTTGGATTAGAAACTAGTTTGGAACATTAAAAATGGATTTTAAACATATATAAAAACCTACTGTCCTTAAAATGAAAACGTGGCAAACTCAGTGGGTTTGGGGTAACTTTTGACCAAATATTTAGAAAATACATTCCGAGACGGAACTATGGCCGAAAACGGGGATGAAAACGAGTTAATAACGAAGGAGATACGCCAAAAACGAGTTTAACGACGAAAACTATATTTTCTGAAAACTGCATGCTGTTTGGCATTTTTAGACGGACAAATAGAGGCGTTAAACGTAACCTAGAGGAGCCGAACTATCAAAAATATATTAGTATATACTAAAACGAATCCGTGGATATAAAGAACGAGTAAAATGAGCTTAAAACGACCAAGTTATACATGTTTTAAAAATCGTCAAAACTATATATATATTTAGTCACTACTAGAAATAATATAACTACGTACTAAATGAGATATTTTCTAGATTTCCTATTCAAGGAGTTTATTTTTAACTAACGAAATACGTACGACCCAAGGTTTATTTATGCGACTACTAGACGATATATTAAGGTTTTCAAAACGAGGAATATAACACTAACGTTTTTATATACGATATATTACGACAAGTTTTTATTATTCTTGTTGGACTTATTTTTCCTAAGTATGGAAAATACTTTACTTTGACTATAACAAGTATTTTCAAGTTACGAGTGGTATAGGTATCATGTGCATGTGCATTCATTACATCCTTTCATGATCTAAGTAGATCACTATCATTCATATTAGGTTGCGGTTAGAGATCGAACCTCATTTCTGTGTATCCACTTTTGTCATCGTAGCTATTCGCACCAGGTGAGTCATAGCCCCACTTTTACTCTTTATACTTGTTTTAACTCTTTGGGGGAGATACATGCTCAACTATTTGCTTACTAGTATAAATACTCAAAACATACTTTCTTGATACTCTTAAACATTTATACTTGATTGTCTTATACTTGATTATACTTATACTTGATTTTATACATACGTGATTGTGTTATACTTAACTGTGTTATACTTACTTGATACTTGAAACGTTTAAACTTTTATGCTTTGGGAAACGACACCCAGTAAACTTTTATGCTTTGGGAAACGACACCCAGTAAACTTTTATGCTTTGGGAAACGGCACCCAGTAATCTGTCAAAGGAGAGGTATTGATAGTACTATTATGGGGAAACACCCCCCACCCAAGTCCAAAACAGATGTGACGTTGGGTGACAGGTACTATTTGGGATGGTGGTTCCCCGCCTTTGTGTCTATACTTGACCTTGGGTGAATATAATCCTGAGAAACTATATATTGTAGCAGTGGGTTGTAAACACACAGGTTACAAGGCTCTTATGGCGGGACTTGTAACTGAGTGGATTTACGATGCCTTTGCTGGGAAACCTTCATACTTATGCATAAACTTTATTTGTTAAACAAACTCTATGAACTCACCAACCTCGTGTTGACACTTTAGCATGTATTTTCAGGTTTTAACTTATGGCACGCTACTGGAGGTTTTGGCAGGGCATGGCATGGTCATAGAAGACTTTGATATTCATTTGGGGACCGTTTTAAACTATTTTAAGGGCCTACTTCCGCACTACTTTTAACAATGTAAATTTAACCTTTTTGACTTAACTATTTTATTCTAAATGATTGAAGTGAAAACCATTTTTGAACTTGTGTTGTAATACCAATTGAGTTACACCCCAGCTACACGTATGCTTCCGCTGGACCCGATTTTGGGGGTGTGACAGATTGGTATCAGAGCTTTGGCTATAGCGAACTAAGTGTTTTTAAAACCTAGACTATAGCTACTTTTACGAAAAACTTAACCCTATGACCGTCACGTGCCTGCCTGCCAAGCTGATGCCTCACTTGTGGTTTGTTGCTGACTTAGGTGATGAGATTTGTGTCTCATTATCTGGTATATTATGTTCATTTATTCAAATTGATTTCTATCATTGTCTTTCATATAATGATGCCTCACGTATCATATATGTCTCATTATCTGGTATATTATGTTCATTTATTCAAATTGATTTCTATCATTTCTATCATTATCTGGTATATTATGTTCATTTGTGTCTAATATTAGCCCAATATATTATTTAAATAAATCATCGAAGTTTATCAAATCCGTCGATTTGGTAATCCCCCATATTTATTTACTTAATATATCATTCTAAGATTATACCCAAAAACTTAAGTCACATAGCACGTAGAGTACTATATGGTAAGTATCAAAGTTTAATAAATTCCCTATATATATCGTCAAGCTTACAAAATTCGTCAACTTGGCAAACTCCACGAGATATTTAGTAATTCATTATTCCTGTACACGTACCACAACCTATGGGCGTCGTAGGATACAATGCCCATTAATATACTCATTTTATATAACTAAATAGATCCTATTTAATCCGTCGATTAAATAAGTTACGTAGTTATAGAAAATGGATGTATTAACGTCACATATCCGTGACAAGCACAAAAGTCACAAAATGAAAAATATAGCCCACTTGGACTCAAGTGACCACGACCTCGTATAACTCGATAGTTTCCTCGTTTATTTAAAAAAAATATTTTATTTAATATAAATATTTAACGATTTCGTCGTTATTTATAGTTGTTTAATTATAATAACGCTCCCGACATTTATTACACTACTTTCATAGTATATTATTTATCGTCACGTTATTATAATATTACTCGTGATCGTTTTATTTTTAATATATGCATTTATATATTTATATATATGTTTTTCATGTCTATATACTTATATAAACGTTTATATTACCAATAATATTATTACGAGTTTTATTATTAGCGTTTGATTATAAATAATTATCGAGTTATAAAAGTGGTCACATGTCCGAGTCATCACTCTCGGCTCATTGTCCAAGTCCAAATAAAATAACCAAGTCAAAAACAAGTAATCCATCTCCGTCCAATCAAAACCCATAACACGTGCTACAACCATAAGGTCCGTCTATGGCACCTTTCTAACCTATCTCCGTCAATCTAAAATAACCGTCTCACAACCGATTCCAAATACTCTTCGTCAATAACTCCACAACCTCAAAAGTGAACCATTGTCAAGACCACAAAAGGTCTCGACTCAACCAATGCATTCGGTCACAACAATATACCACAATAATAATAAAACAACAACATGAACACAATAAGGTCATCACTTTACATGTAATCCGGGTTGGTTTACCAAGCTAAACCCGAGCCAAGTGACCCACTGGGGTCTCGGCTAGAACCATGAGTCGTAAGGACTCAAACCTAAGACCATGAGGTCTCGACAAAGGCTCAAACGAGCAACCAAAATTGCCCAAAAGGGACCCCTTGGGTCGCGGCAACACAAGCACAACAACAATATCCACTCGACCAAAAATCAAGCCAAATCCAACTCCATATATCAACCTCTTGCTAACAAGATAACTAGGTCGACATTTAATCATCAAAACCAAGCCATAGGCTCGAACCACACTAGACCGTGAGCCACGGTTAGTGGTACGCGTCGACCACAATCCAAAACCCATGAACCGGATACCAAACGAGTTTTCCATTATCAAAATACCATTTCCCAATAGAAATTTGCAAAACCCATCAAGAAAAGATTCGTGTACCCACGGTTTGGGTACAAATCGAGACACACGAGTTGAAACTCGTGGTCACTTACCTTCAAAATGACTCCAAAACTATGTTTCTTCAAAAACCCAACAAGAAAAGATAAAAAGGTGGTGTTTATGTGGTGGTGGTGGTGATTTCAAGATGTTAGGGGCGTCCGAATTGCGCGTGAGTTATACCAAATGATAGATCGTGATGAAAGGATTAATTTGGTGGTGGTATTTTGGATGTGGGAGTGGCGGTGGTGGCCAGTTTTGGTGGCGGCGGCTAGGTATCAAGAGGGAGAGAGAGTGAGAATGAAGATGATGGTTGTTTGTGTTTTGTATGAGGCCAAAAACCACAAGGACGATTTTGTATATACTCCTCAAAAAGAAAAGAAAATAATAATAATAATAATAATAATAATAATAATAATAATAATAATAATAATAATAATAATAATAATAATAATAATAATAATAATAATAATAATAATAGATACACCTTCACTGTGGGCGATTCCCTGACCTCTCGACCTTGGGTCCCCGCCCCTCGGTGATCGTCACTGCTCCCCTCCGTCAACGTCCTCAGTTGACTTCAACACTCCGGTTGAATTGTGAAGGTGTTTTTGCATTGTATATATTCCTCTTACCTTTAGGCTAGTCGCTTAGCTCCTTGTATAGTTTGGTTTTTGTTATTGCCGTTCCGTGTTTGTGTTGGTGTTGGGGGGTTCTGTCCTTCCTGAGGTCCACCGGAGAAGAAGGGTACCGCCGGAGAAGAAAAAGGGTGTTGCGTTTACTTTGGAGAAGAAGGGTGTTGCGTTTACTTTGGAGAAGAAGGGGTCCACTTTGGAGTAGGTTTTGCGGTTTACTCTGGAGAAGAGGTCCTTGCGAGTGGCTGGTTTGCGTGGGGTCCACTGCAATTATTGGTGGTACCATTGCTTGCGGTTTGCTCCCTTTGTCTGCGTTTACCTGTTGAGTGTTGGAGTTTATTTTGGTGCAAGGTTCTGTGGGCCCCACACACTATAAGCATTTTATTTTTGGTTTGGTGTGGGTTGGTAGTTTTGTGGGTTTTTGTTTGTTAGTAGGCTTGGTGGTTGAGGTTCGTGGGTGGTCTTTCCTTTTTCATATGGATAGCCCCGGCGTACTTCGTATATCTTGCCCATTACAAGGACACGAGGGGTGCAGTGGAGGGAACCGGAAGGGATTCACTAAGAAATATTTTATTGACCACTTGGGTACGCGCCATTTTAAGACTAACGATTTAAAGGCTCACCACAAAGCGCGCATTGCGAGTGACTTCTTATTATTTTCTACTCTTGACCAGGCACTTCACCAAGCGGGCATTTGGCTTTGTGGGGAGTGTTTTTGCACTCACACCATTAGTAAGAATTGCAAACATGCCATTGGTGATGTGGTTCCGGCACCTCGTTTTGACGAAGTCGCGATCTACGGTATTCCTACACCTTTGAGACCGGCCCTGAATATAGTCGAGGAGACTGTCGCTGATGAGTCAGATAGTTCTCTCACTGGGGATAAGGGGATTGAGGGAGTTGCTTCTGGGATGCCTCCTCTCGGTGGTGAGACCACTTATGACATCAACCTCCTCGATCGGGTTTTCTCAAAGAAACTACGTACGGTTAAATGTATTCCCCCCAGGGCACGACTTGGATTTGCTAAGCTTTTTCGTGGTGCGTTGGATAAGGTACTATTGAGCCCGGGGGACTTATCTGCATGGGTGCAACTCCTTATTTTGCCATCGTGTGTGCTCTCCGCCTTTGTGCCAACAAACAGAACTCAACGACGTTCTGGTGAGAGGGAACGCTGCCAGCTCGACTGTATTTCCCGCGCCATTCTCAGATGGAGGGATCCCGGAGACAGGCTTGGTCTGGTGATGGATCGGTTAGCCGAAGTGCCTCCATCTCTCAAAGGGGTGACGAAACTTAAGGATCATAGCGGGGTCAACTTGGGACTGTGTAAGCGTAAACTTGGGGACGGGCATTTTACTGCTGCTATTAAGGTGCTCACGTCTTCTGGTGTCGCCCCATCCACACCTGACACGCTAATGGAGCTTGAGGCCAAACACCCCTATGCCCCCCAGCCGACCCCGTCCCCTTTTTCACTCGACGTCGACACCCTTTCTGTCGACAAGGACTTGGTACTCAACAGGATTCGCAGCTTCCCCAAAGGGACGTCGTGTGGTCGTGATGGGCTACGGGCACAACATTTGATGGATATTTTGGGAGGGGCGGCGTCTGCTATTGCTGATGATTTGCTTGGGTCCATTACTGGAGTTGTTAATTTGTTCCTTAGTGGGAAGTGCCCTGGTCAATTGGGGGAATATATCGCTAGTGCCCCCTTGACTCCCTTAGCTAAGCCTGGTGGCGGTATACGCCCTATTGCTGTCGGTACTGTTTGGCGTCGGCTTGTGTCAAAGGTCGCCTCTTCTTCGGTCTGTGATTCCATGAACTCATACTTGCAGGATTTTCAATTCGGGGTTGGAGTCCCTGGGGGATGCGAGGCTGTCCTCCACTCTGTAAATAGGCTCATTGAGTCGAAGGGGCGTGAAGTTGGACTTTCCATGCTTTTGGTGGACTTTAAGAATGCTTTCAATCTTGTTGACAGGAATGTCTTACTTCAGGAAGCTAGGGCGCGATGCCCTCCTATTGCCCCTTGGGTTGAGTTCTGTTATGCGTGCCCTGCCAGGCTCTATTATGAGGACTCTATCCTTTGGTCATGTCAGGGTGTCCAACAAGGTGATCCGTTGGGTCCTTTATTATTTGCCCTAGCTTTGCACCCTTTGATTCATGCTATCAATCAGTCATGTGAGCTTACCCTCCAGGCGTGGTACCTCGATGATGGCAGTATTGTTGGAGATACGCTCATGGTCGCCAAGGCGCTGGACATCATTAGGACGGAGGGCCCCGCTCGGGGTTTGTTTTTAAATGTTGACAAGACTGAACTCTTCTGGCCAGCCGAAGACCCTAGAAGCAGAGTGGATGGCGTGTTTCCTATAAATATCGCTCGCCCGCTCAATGGTGTCAAACTCCTTGGTGGATCAGTTAGTTTGGACGAAGGCTTTTGTCGGGATTTGGCTTCTAAAAGGGTATCCAAAACCATACATTTAATCGAGGCTGTTAACAAACTCAATGATCCGCAATGTGAGCTTCTCCTTTTGCGTAATTGTGCAGGAGTTTCGAAATTATCCTATGCTTTGAGAACATGCTCCCCCTTGCACTTATCAGAGGCCCAAGCTCAGTTTGATCAGAAGTTACGTGCGTCTTTGGAGAAGATTGTTACTGCTTCTGGGCCAGGGTTTGGTGATTGGCAGTGGAGGCTCGCCACTCTTCCAATAAAGCTCGGTGGTCTTGGCATCCTATCAGCGGGGGATATCATCCAATATGCTTTCCTCGCTTCTCGTATGCAAACGAATGACTTACAGGATAAGATACTCGCCAAAACGGGTATTGTTACGCATGGCCCTTCATTCCAGCATGCTTTGGACATATTCAACGCTACTTGTAACACCGACTTTCTCACTGTCACCGGGGGCGCTCCTGCCCCCCAAATGATGAAAACCTTGGCAAAGTGTTATTTCGGTGTCATTGAGAAAGACCTTGTTCCCAAGTACTCACTAAGTCCAAGGCAGAGGGCTATACTTAGCAGTATCCGCGCCCCACATGCGCAGGACTTCCTCTTCGCCATCCCTATCGACGGTCTAGGACAAAGGATGAATCCTCGCCAATTTCGTTCGGTGTTATGCTACAGGCTTGCGGTTCCGATGTTCATTGAAGGCAACTTATGCCCGAGCTGCAATGTACACCGTATGGACCAGTGGGGGGATCACGCGGTCCACTGCGCTAGTGAAGTGGGTGTTAAGTTCAGGCACAATTTGGTGCGTGATATCCTCGTTGATATATGCTCCAAAGCCGGGATTATGGTGCGTAAAGAGGCTCCGCTGGGGTTTCTGTCAGAGGAAGGGACAGAATTACGTCCTGCAGATGTGCTATTGTTCAACTGGTCCCAAGGTAAGGATGCATGTCTGGATGTGACTGGGGTCTCTCCGTTTGCTGGGACTGGGGTGACGTCATGGGTTCCTGGGGCTGCTTTGAGCAATGCTGTGGAAAAGAAAAGGAAGAAGTATGCGTCCAAGTGTGAAGACAATGGATACAAGTTCGTCCCTTTCGCTTTTTCTACATTTGGGGAACTTGATGTGGAAGCTTTGAATACCCTCTCGCGCGTCGGGACTATTGCCAGCAGCCACTCTAACAACGTTAAAAGCGGTGCTTTTATTTTCCATCGAGTTAGTTTGTGTATTCAAAAAGGAGTGGGAGCATAGATTGTGTCTAGACTCCCATCCAATTTCATGTAATTTCCTTGGTTTTAATGAAAAGTAACGGTTTATATAAAAAAAAAAAATAAATAAAAAAATAATAATAATAATAATAATAATAATAATAATAATAATAATAATAATAATAATAATAATAATAATAATAATAATAATAGTAAGGTGGGTGAGGTAACTCGGTGTAAAATACATGGACCAAAACCCGAAAATTATTTAAAATAAACTGACTCTCTCGAACCGAGCTCATTCTCAAAATTATGAAATACCACAATAAGTTCCAAAAATATATAACCCGAACCAATCATTCAAAATATTAACTTTTCGTTAGGTTATCCTAGTGCCGGAGTCAATGTAGTGCCAAACAGATATCTCAAAAATAAATCACCACAATTATATCAAACCAATAATAAAATCAATTTTCATAAATATTACGATGTTCAAAACCACGGTTCAACGTTTACAATACCCATTATGAATAAACTTTTAAAATATTCCAAAAATTATTAAATTTAAAGTAATGCGGGTTTATAATTAGTTTCCCCTATATTGCCAGTTGTCACATAGACATTCTCCAAAAAGACCTGTACTACTTGAGTTGCTGTTGTAGTGGCATGAAGTGAGCATATTTGCTCAATCTGTCAACTACCACAAAAAATGACCGACTTCCCATGAGATTTTGGCAAACCTTCTATAAAATCCATGGATATATCACTCGATACCCTCTGTGGAATTAGAAATGGTTGTAACAAAACAGGGTAAGCACTGAAGTATGGTTTTTGTCTTGACACACATCATGGATATATTACTCCATACCCTCTGTGGAATTGGAAATTGATGACATCAAATAAGTACATATTATTGTCATCATTTGTCCTATGTATTTTACTTGTTTTATATCATTATGTATGAGAATTGATACTTAATCATTTACTTTTGTTATTCTCAGTTATAAACAAGCATTTGGTGAAAGTTAGCGATTTTGGACGTAAAACGTAGCAAAATGGATCAAGTTGGAAAAGTCTATTGAACTGAAGGAAGATACGTCGTATCATTCTTGATAGATACGTTGTAGGACTACAAATAGATGAATTCGAAAACCATTTCCTGACTTTGAAGAATGCGCCGCATGTATTTATCTCATGCGCCGCATATCAAACCTTGGTCAACAAAGAAGATCTGACTTATCTACTCCAGATACATCGTATGACATTTCTAACATACGGCGCATCAATCTCAAGACTACACCAAAGATTATCCAAGATACTGAAGGACATGCGCCGCATAGTGATTCAAGTTACGCCGCATCTAAAGGCGGTGTACGAATATTCGTGAATATTATAATCTTGGACCCCACACGAAGTTACCTTGAAATGCCGCATCGGACCAATCCGATGCGCCATATTGGCTGTATTAAATCCTTGCTGAGAAACCAAGTGAAGAATCGAAGCCAAATGAAGAAATAACGTTTACATAACAACTTTAGAGGACGCTTCACTAATTTGGTCATAAAATCTTCATCCGGACTCTGATTTAGCTGATTCAAGCGGCCACGGAAAGAGAAAGAAGAAAATCTATCTGATTATGAAGGAGATATGGCACATAATGTTTTTAGATGTGCTGCATCGGGGTCGGAAAAGTAGCAAGTTATTTTTGGTAAACCTTGGAGGCTACTCTTGCTTAATCCTATAAATACCAAAGCCCTAGAACGACTTTGGCATCATTATTATCAGTTGGGGACAGCCCCAAATCGTCCCCAACACCTCCTATTTCCATCCTCGAAGATCGATGAAGAACATCTCAAGATTTTAACGTCGTGTATCATTCAGTTAGCATAAGTATTTTGTCTATGAATTATTTATGTTTATTTGCGATGTATACTCTATCTTTTGCTGAGATTATGGGCTAACACCGTTAGGTATTAGCCAAGTTTATAAAGTTTTATTAGTTTATATGATTGTGTTGATTTGTTTGCTTTGTTATTGGATTGGGTTCTTGTTGATAAAAACTCGTTTATTGCTTATAACTAGTAGAAGTCTATGTAACTAGGTTATTATCCTTATAGCTTTAATTGATGTGACTTAACTTACTATAATTGTGGTTGCTTTGGTTGATTTTTAAGCGTGTTAACCCGTATCTCTATTAGGAATAATTGTTTGTCATAAACGGAATGTGTCTACAACCTAATAGGACTAGTAGCGTGTAATACTGAACTAGGTTAGATGGTTTAAAGTAATAAGTTACTACTGACGCTAGACGAGTCATTATGATCTATCTTCATATCCGCCCCGAGGGCGAGTTACTTAATTGAGACAGAATTTAGTAATTGATATGCCGATTAACAATTGAATGAATTAAAACAAGTAGACATAAGCATATATAATTAATAGATGGATTAGACTTGGCTAACCCGTTTCTTCCAATTGATATTCATCTATCTTTAATTTGCTTGTATTTAGTTTAATACTTATTTTCTCGTATTAGTTTAATTAAACACACATAAAAATCGTGTTAGCCTCTCAGGCTAAAACCCCAAAAATGTTTACTTGCTTTCTAGTTAGTTTAGTAATTAGAATACCTTTAGATCACTTTAGCTTCACTCCTAGTGAATGACCCTTGCTTACTTAAAAACTATCTACATTGATCGGGTACACTGCTCGTTAGTGTTTAGAGTCTATAGGTTAGTTCGGCAAAATATAAATTTAAAACTTGGTAGTTTATTATAAACCTAAAATAACACATCAAGGTTTTGGCACCGATTTCGAGGAGTGATTGTTTTTAATTTGATTTATTGGTATTTTAGTTTTGTTTGTTTTATTTGTTTCTGTATGTTTTTATGTTTCTGTTTTTCTGTCTCAGAAGGGGGATACGGCGTATTCTTGTCTGTGAATACGGCGCATCTGTCTGTTTTCAATACGGCATATTCTTGTCTGTGAATACGCCGTATTGACGTTCTGTGGGCAATATTTTAGTTTGTGTGATTTAGTGTTTAAATTTAAAAAAACATTTGTTGCAGGAAACTAATACGGCGTATCCATTGTTTGTTGGATGCGCATCGATCTTTGTGACCCAAAAATATTTTTCAATTTTTATATTTTTTGTTTATTTAATTTTTATTAAATTAGTTTTTATTTTTGTTTCGGTTACTGCTTTTCTTGGTTATGTATCTTTCGGGTAATAATGAAGATGGACAATCTGAACATTACTATGGAAGAATATGTTAGGCTTAAAGAAGAAAGAGCCTTGAGCAATAATCAGGTGTGTGAGGTTCAAAGTAAAGTAAATATATTGCCCATGTATTATTTTTACATATTCTATCCATCTCTCGTAGCTTATTTACACCCTCTTGGTGTTTATTGCTACTATCACCCGCACTTGATTTCAAGTGGGGGGACAAACACCCTAATACATAGTAAATAAGGGTGGATTCAAGTTCGTGACTCGAATAAAAACAAGCGCTTCGTGAGAGGCAACCCATGCTTATCCTTCATTTTGTTTTTAGTATATTTTTGTTTTCATCTTTCAGTCAGTTGGTCAATGCGGCGTATCCACCTTTAGTGGATACGGCGCATTAACCCCTGACATGCACTTTAGTATTTCCTACAGGTGGTTTATACGGCGTATCCAATATTCCATGGATACGGCGTATCGACAATCTGACAATAATTTTTCTTATATTTATATTCTAACCGATGATAAACGAGATGTTTCTCGAGATTCTTTTTCTGTGGTCTCTATATTTGTACAGGTCTGGACAACTGAAGGTGTTGATGAACTCCCACATTACATATGCTCACACTCTTACATTGGAGGATCATACCGAGCAAATTTCAGGGGAGTTTTCCGTTCTAATTCTTTCTATTTCCTATTTTTAGTTTTTAATTTTAAACAATGAGGACGTTGTTTAACTTAAGTAAGGGGATAGAGAATTAGAACATTTACTTGTCCTTATTTTTCAAAAATATGCTTAATACGTGCTTAATATGTTAAATTTAAAATTTTTAGCATGTTCTTGTTAATTCTAAGTTGCATAGCCGTACACATAACTTTATTTTTCAAATATTTTTGTGCCTGTGACTAGTAAACTTTAGAACTTGGCTTGTATACTATTCGAGACCACCATAATGAGTATTATTGATATAATTGGAGTGACTTGTCTAAATTGGTAAATTCTAGGATTACACCCAAAAATCCTAATATATGTTATGTTTATTAACTAACTACACTGGTTAGTTAACTCCCGTATAAACCCTTTTGTTACTCTCATTTTTAGAGTAAGATACCCCTAGAAAAACCCTCAGAGTCATTCCTTTCGTTTCATACACCTTTGTTGATTGTTTCGTTACACCTTTACACCTTAGCCTACCCTGTATATTTATGTCCGCAGTTAATTGCTTTAGGCAAAATGTGTTTCCTTGCGTTACCTGTGTTCATGCGCGTAAATTCATTATATTTGGTTAGGTCGGGAAATTGCAAAATGCAATCGGAGAGAAAGTAGATATTGTATAATTTTCGAGTCTTGTTATTTTTTTGTTTGTTTACTACTTTCACTATTATCGTTATTTCTGAAGTCATGAAAAATATGGAAAAATTATCCAGAGTTATCATTATAAGTGATGTGGTAAAATTTTACACATCTTAGTTTATGTATATGTTGATGTTAAAAAAAATGAGAAAAAAATGAGAAAAGAAAAAGAAATAAGAAAGTTGGAAGTTTGTTTATACCAACGTTGTAAAGTTATGTAAAGTTATCGCCATTGTTGTTGTACTGTATGTATGGATTGAATGGGAGTTGGCCGTTATGGGAACGCCTACTAAGTTTTATTCTTTGAATGAGATTTTATTGAGTCTAATTCATGTCTACCTAAAGCGTGAGTTTCAAGTGTCAAAAGCGTGAGTTAGTCAATGATATGAGTCTTATTCATGGGATGGTTGGGAAAGTGATTAACCACATTCGGACTTAATCTATTTGCTTTGTTTATATTTTGTTTTACATAAATTTTTATCCGAACTATTATCCATACCCAACCGTATTATTGTATTCGTTGTTAGCTTTCAAGCATCCGAATATGGTGATGGCTAAGTAGGAATATTAAATGTATGAATGAGGTAGTGACCATCCGAGTATTAGCTTAATCAACTAGCGCGCTAGCGATCTAGTGTGTGACTTGGTGACCATCTGTTATGCAAATAACGTGCCAGCGATCCAAGAAGTACACCAGTGACCATCCGTTAGTTGAGGCATCGAGGACTCGCGCTAGCGATCTACTAAGTTTATGCAAGAGATGTTTGAACGAAGCTAGGCTTAACACTTAAGCCTTATAAACCCTTTTTACCGCTTTAGACTTGTCACTCCTTAGCTTTAGTGGGGGAGATGTGTATACTTGTCAAGCCTATGATAGAATATTCGTCATGACCGAGCAATTAAACGATTTAGATTGGTTTTGATATTGAAAATTTTAATTTTGTTTCTAATTCATTAAGTGTTTGGTTATGCAATTGTGATGAAACGAATAAGTGCTTAACCATAAAAATTCCTAGACTATGTTTAGGATACATTTTCATAAGTTTAATCTAAGGTTACTTGAGGACAAGTAAAGTTCAAGTGAGGGGGATATTTGATAACATCAAATAAGTACATATTATTGTCATCATTTGTCTTATGTATTTGACTTGTTTTATATCATTATGTATGAGAATTGATACTTAATCATTTACTTTCGTAATTCTCAGTTATAAACAAGCATTTGGTGAAAGTTAGCGATTTTGGACGTAAAACGGAGCAAAATGGATCAAGTTGGAAAAGTCTGTTGAACTGAAGGAAGATACGTCGTATCATTCTTCATACCTGTACGACTATACTTTGATGAATTCGAGACCATTTCCTGACTTTGAAGAATGCGCCGCATGTATTTATCTCATGCGCCGCATATGAAACCTTGGTCAACAAAGAAGATCTGATTTATCTACTCCAGATACGTCGTATGACATTTCTAACATACGGCGCATCAATATCAAGACTTCACCAAAGATTATCCAAGATACTGAAGGATATGCACCGCATAGTGATTCAAGTTACGCCGCATCTAAAGGCGGTGTACGAATATTCGTGAATATTATAATCTTGGACCTCACGCGAAGTTACCATGATACGCCGCATCGGACGAATCCGATGCGCCGTAATGGCTGTATTCAATCCTTGCCGAGAAACCAAGTGAAGAATCGAAGCCAAATGAAGAAATAACGTTTACGTAACAACTTTAGAGGATGCTTCACTATTTTGGTCATAAAATCTTCATCCGGACTCAGATTTAGGTGATTCAAGCGGCCACGGAAAGAGAAAAAGAAAATATATATGATTCTGAAGGAGATACGGCGCATAGTGTTTTTAGATGTGCTGCATCGGGGTCATAACAGCAGCAGGTTATTTTTGGTAAACCTTGGAGGCTACTCTTGCTTAATCCTATAAATACCAAAGCCCTAGAATGACTTTGGCATCATTATTATCAGTTGGGGACAGCCCCAAATCATCCCCAACACCTCCTCTTTCCATCCTCGAAGATCGATGAAGAACATCTCAAGATTTTAACGTCGTGTATCATTCGGTTAGCATAAGTATTTTGTCTATGAATTATTTATGTTTATTTGCGATGTATACTCTATCTTTTGCTGAGATTATGGGCTAACACCCTTAGGTGTTAGCCAAGTTTATGAAGTTTTATTAGTTTATATGATTGTGTTGATTTGTTTGCTTTGTTATTGGATTGGGTGCTTGTCGATAAAAACTCGTTTATTGCTTATAACTAGTAGATTCTATGTAACTAGGTTATTATCCTTATAACTTTAATTGATGTGACTTAACTTACTATAATTGTGATTGCTTTGGTTGAGTTATAAGCGTGTTAACCCGTATCTCTATTAGGAATAATTGTTTGGCATAAACGGAACGTGTCAACAACCTAATAGGACTAGTAGCGTGTAATACTGAACTAGGTTAGATGGTTTAAAGTAATAAGTTAGTATTAATGCTAGACGAGTCATTATGGTCTATCGTCATATCCGCCCAGAGGACTAGTTACTTAATTGAGACAGAATTTAGTAATTGATATGCCAATTAACAATTGAATGAATTAAAACAAGTAGACATAAGCATATATAATTAATAGATGGATTAGACTTAGCTAACCCGTTCTTCCAATTGATCTTCATCTATCTTTAATTTGCTTGTATTTAGTTTAATACTTATTTTCTCGTATTAGTTTAATTAAACACACATAAAAATCGTGTTAGCCTCTCAGGCTAAAACCCCAAAAACATTTACTTGCTTTCTAGTTAGTTTAGTAATTAGAATACATTTAGATCACTTTAGCTTCACTCCTAGTGAACGACCCTTACTTACTTAAAAATTATCTACATTGATCGGGTACATTGCTCGTTAGTGTTTTGAGTCTATAGGTTAGTTCGCCAAAATATAAATTTAAAACTTGGTAGTTTATTATAGACCTAAAATAACACATCAGAAGTGGTTGTAACAAACCAGGGTAAGCATTGAGGTATGGTTTTTTTGTCTTTGACACACATCATGTATTGGCATGAAGTGAGCATATTTGCTCAATCTGTCAACTAACACAAAAATGACCGACTTCCCATGAGATTTTGGCAAACCTTCTACAAAATCCATGGATATATCACTCCATACCCTTTGTGGAATTGGAAATGGTTTTAACAAACCAGGGTAAGCACTGAGGTATGGTTTTTGTCTTTGACACACATCACACTCTCTTATCCACTTCTTGACCATTTTTATCATACCCTTCCTATAGCAAATAGAACTCAACTTCTGAAGTGTAACTTGTACTCAAGAATGCCATCCCATAGATTCATCATGAATTTGTGAAATGATTTGCTTCCTCAAGACTTTGTTATTTATCTCCACAAACTTTCCATTCCTCGTTAGCGGTCCATTGGTCCAAGTGTATTTGCTTAACTGAAAGCTAGGATTTTCAAAACTAATGCAGCAAGTTTCTCATCCTCCACCCAACTCTCCTCTATATTTTTAACCAAATCAGTGGTCACATTAGTAGTTATTAAAGCAAATAATTGTGCTTGTACCTCCCTTCTAGATAGTGCATCAACCACAGTGTTTTCACTACCCTTTTTATAAGCTATTTCATAATCATACCCAATGAGTTTTTAGGTAGCCATTTAGTTTGAAATGGAGTTGTTAATCTCTGTCTAACAAATACTTCAAACTAAAATGGTCAGTTTTGATTTTAAAGTGCCAGTCCATCAAATATCCCTTTCCATTTCTTTAATGCCAAAATGACAGCTAAGAACTCTTTTTCATAGTTGACAGAACTTGGTGTTTGGGAGAGATTGGCTTACTAAGATATGCCAATGAATGTCTATCATGTTGCAACATAGCTCCAGTTCCACTATTATTAGCATCGATTTCCACAGTGAATTCTTTTTCAAAGTTTGGCATTTCCAAAATAGGAGCTTCGATCATAGCATTCTTCAAGTCTTCAAAAGCTTGTTGTAATAAACTAGACCATTCAAAAGAGTTCTTCTTCAAAAGTACGATCAATGGCTTACTAATGACTGCACAACCCTTTTTGAATCTTCTATAATACCCTCTCAACCCTAAGAACCCTTTCAATTGCTTAACATTCTTTGGTATAGGCCATTCCTTCATAGCTTCAATTTTAACAGGATTGTAGCAACTCATTTATCAAAGATTGCATGCCCCAAAATATTCCACTTGTGACACTACAAAAGTACACTTACTTATCTTTGCATACAAGGTATGAGACTGCATAGTCTACAAAATCAATCTCAAGTGAACCAAGTGTTCTTTGACCGACTTACTATAGACCAGGATGTCATCAAAGAAAACCAAGGTGAACTTTCTCAAATAGGGCTTGAAAACTTCATTCATCAGTGACTGAAAAGAAGATGGAGCATTGGTAAGGTCATATGGCATCACCAAGAATTCATAGTGTCCATCATAAGTTCTGAATGCAGTCTTATGGATATGTGTGTCTCTCATTCTAATCTGATGGTAACCAGACCTTAAATCAAGCTTTGAGAACACCACATATCCATGTAGTTCATCTATTAAATCTTCAATCATAAGGATTGGAAATTTGTCTTTGACTGTGCTTGTTCAACTGTCTATAGTCTTCACACATCCTTAACCCCCGTATTTATTTTTGACCATAACTATTGGAGATGAAAAAGAACTTTGACTTGGTCTTATCACACCTGCTTCCAATAATTCTTTTACCATTTTCTCAGTAACATCCTTTTGGCTGGGTGGATGCCTATATGGTCCAATGTTCACTGGTGGAGTGTTTAGCATAAGGGGAATCTTATGGTCATGTGATCTTTTAGGTGGTAAGGTAGTTATTTCGTCTAGACACATAAGTATTACTCATGTTTGGATAACTATTCACTAAATTAGTTTTAGCAGTAGGTAAAACAGGATTATACCTTGGTTAAGTAGCCAAGTTGGTACTTTCTTACATCTTTGCCAAATAGTATACATTCACCAAATTGGTCACTTTGAACATCCTTATAGGCATGACAATCTTCTTCTTTAACCCACAAATGAACAAATTAACTGCATAAGCCTCAATTAATTCCAGCCTATTCAAAAGAGCTTCAAACAATTCTTGATATTGTTGCACAATTCCTTCCTGCTTCAAATTCTTGAGTTCAACTATGGGATCTTCAAACAGAGTCTCAAACCTTTTTAGTGCTTTTTGTTCATACATGTCCCATGGAACATTATCACCATACTTTTTGATGAATTGTTGATGCTATACCAATGCTTTGTCATACACATGCATTGTGGCTAATTCCACCTTCATCCTCAGGCACACCATCAATCTTAAAGAACTGACTGCATCTATACACCCAACCTTTAACATCATCTCCATGAAATTTTGGAAAGTCAATCTTTGTCATTCTGCCTAGTGACTGGAATTGGTTTGATTAGTGTTGCCATTGTTTCTGTTAGCAACTCCATTACTGAATCCTTCACCACTACTCAATCTTGCTAATTCTTCATTGAACAAACTTTGTTGATGCAAGATTCCTCTTATGCTTTCATTGATCCCTTCTATGGCAGTTGTGAGACCACTAACTGATTCTTGAAGTGATTCCACAGTGGAAACTGGAATCATATTATTGTTTCTTGTGTTCACCATTTTAGATTGATATTATCACTACTCATCAACAATGGAGCAATAACTATCAATCACTGTTGTTGATTACTCAAACCAGATACCACAGATCATAGGTTCGTGAATAGAGGATTTAACTACATATGGGTTGTTCACGTGATCGCTATAAATGTTTGACACTAATCAGAGAAAAGAACATAGTTGGTTGTAACTGATTTCATCAGAAAAATAACAGAATCTAGCCCGGAAATAACAACTCGCCGGAATTTGACTGGAGAAGATGACAGAGTTGCCAGGAAAGCCGCTTTGATACCACTTGATACGTGCGGAAAGTAATGAAGCTTATAACAACAAGAAATCACTTAAGAAATGTGGTTATTAATCGGAGAACAAACAGGGTAACATATGAGGAAGAAATGAAACTGTATTTGTAATTCAGTGATTTACAAAGTGTAATTGGAATGAGAGAGAAACGATTACAATATTTATTAGTGAATGAATGCAATGGAAAGATCAACTAAGTATTTATACAAAGAGAAAAGGCTAAAAGAGTACTGACGAGTTTTCTCGCCTAAAACATAACAAACTTTCAAATGCACACATGCCTTGCAAGTGACTTCTAGTTGAGCATATATCATAAGGGTCATTAGGTGCTACTCCCTCCGTCCCAAAATTATTGTCTCATTTTGACTTTTTCGATCTATCTTTCTCAACTTTGACTATAAATATTTTTGTTTGTGTTATACAATTTTTGATAAAATTACACAAAAGAAAATACATTTAAAACTCAATTCGTTCATATATTTTGTATCAAGTATTATGTAATATAAAAAATACTTAAGGACAAAGTTGAAAAGTAAAAATCGAAAAAGTTAATATGTGATAATAATTTTACGGCGAAAGAAGCATTAAATATACATAATCTTGTAATATTGTTTGCCAACAAATTTGATTACAAGATACTCATCTCTGCAACACGCGAATTACAAGTATATCATAAAGTTTAGTCAAACTAAAGTAAGTGCCTGCCATCTTACACTTTGTTCTCAAGGAAAAATAAATAAATAAATAAATAAATAAATAAATAAAGTAAATTAAAGAAAAAGAAACTAAAGTAAAAAACATGAAGTAAAGTAAACTTTCACTCTAAAAGTGGGGTGAAAGTTTTTAAAGCAAAATCATACTACTTTTAATCACTTTATTTTCTAAAAAATTTTAAGAACACAACTAATATTACTTTTACTTTTTTTTCATTTCTTTTACTATATTTGAGAACACAATGTTAGTCATAGAGGTGCAAATTCCCCTTATAAAACCCCGACATCAATTAGGAACCATTGGAATAACCAATGTCGACAAGTTCAAAATAAATAATTACAAAAACCCCCTAATGAAACACTCCAAGACAAAATAAAAACAAAATTCATAAAAACCATTTTGCAGTACCTAATTCTTTGGAGTATAATACTCCGTAGTATATTAAAGAAGTGGTATATAAAAGTACACCCACTACGACTCTTCAACTCCCAAAGTCATTTAACATTACACGTTGCCTCTAACTCTGTTCGTACCAAAAGAAAAAAAATGGCCGGCGTTTCACAAATCAGCCAGTTTCCAACCACCTCTCTGTCAAAAATATCACACCCCAAAATACCCACCTCCAAATACTCACTCAACTCACTTAACATCCGCCCATCAAACTCAAAGAAGCTTTCTTGGGCCAAAAAGAAAGTAACCAAGTTCACTGTACGTGCTTCTTATGAAGAAACAGAGTCGTTTTTTGCTGTAGAGGATGAGGTACCGGAAGTGAAGGAGAAGAAGACGGGGGAGATAGAGGTGTTGAAGAAACAGTTGGTTGATTCGTTTTATGGTACGAACCGTGGGTTAAGTGCTACTAGTGAAACTAGAGCTGAAGTTGTGGAGCTGATTACGCAGCTTGAGGCTAAGAATCCCACTGCGGCTCCCACTCAGTCGTTGCCTCTTCTTAATGGAAAATGGATTTTGGCGTAAGTAATTTGTGTTTTGTTACTGCTTTACTTTTTTATATGGTAAAATTGACGGTATATATAGATAAATTAAGGGGGTGTTTGTTTCGGCTTATATAGCTGGCTTATGACTTATTTGGTTTTGGGCTTATGTTTCATAAGCTCACTTTTTGTTGCTTATTTTGAATCTTTTTGGCTTATATAAGTTTCTTATGTAATAACAAGCTTATATAAGCCGAAAGATTCAAAATAAGCCACAAAAAAAAAGTTAGAGATGAGTTCCTTTAGTCATCAAAATGCGTCTGAGACCATGAAGAGATCCAGAAAGTAGAATAAAAGGAATACATGAGCCTGCAATTTGTCTCATGTAGACTAGTAATTACGTGAGAACTAGATGTTTTAAGATCTTGAGAACTATCCAACTATACATACTTAAACCTGCAATTTCTATCATGTGGAATACCAATCACATTAAAACTAGATGCTTGAATATCACGAGAACTATCCATTTTACACGCATTTACTTCTGCAGAAAAAGAGAGGTGGATATATTCTGGGTTGTTATGCAATTTCTGTAGCAAGTTCTATGGGGTAGACTTAGGGGATTCCATAGCTCAGTTTTCAGTACAGGACCTAGTAAGGTAAGTTATGATCACATTACTGTGACATGTCTTTTGTGGATGTTAGGTAAATTACTTTACACGCCATTATGGTTTCTTCTTTTGCATAGGATAAGTACCAACTAAAATGGAAATTGATTGCAACATGTAACAAAGAATTAAAAGGACTGGCATCTACATCCCCTAGCCCATGTGACTTTAAATGAACTACAATAGTACAAATTACTTATACTTGTTTGATCAATTCATGTGATGCTGTTATCTCATGCCATGTTTGTGTGGCCCAATTCTTATTAGTGCTTCTTTTTCTTTTGGGAAAATTTCATTCAATAGCAACATAATACAATGCTCCGATATGGTATTTACAATTTTTTATGTCCGGTTTTGGTATTATGCTTTCATTTGGTGTGCTAATTTTGTATTTAGAGACTAAGTTACCTAAAGAACTGGTCAAAATGTTGACATCGCAAAAGAAAAATGCCCAAGTAAACAAAAAAATAATTTCATATTCATTTGTGTCCTGTTTTGGTATTTGTGCTTTCTTTTTGTTTCATTTTGGTATGCAACCTATAATTTGGTGTAATAATTTGTTAATTTCTTTTATGGCCATATCAAAACAAACATGCATAAGCATATGAAATTGCCATGTCTACAATTTGACCAACTGGACGGATCACCAGACCCTACATTACTAAGTTTACACACCAATTGTACGTATAATACCAAAACGGGACAAAAATGTATAACTACTCGATCAGAATATTGAGATACTTGCTATTGCGAATTTCTTTTCTTACTGCGTCAATACTATCTTAATAAAACAACAATCGAAAAAATAAATTACCAAAGTGAACTATAACATAACCCACTTTACCAAAGTGGGCTAAATTCTTTCATTTTACCAAAAGGGACTATTGCGCACAGTAATATATGTGCGCTGTGCGCTTAGTGGGGTCACCAATCTCTTTCTTTACCATGATGACGTGATAACAATGTGAAGGAGTTCTCAATATTAATGCTTACATAAAAGAGTTGCAACAAACCTTTTGCGGAGTATCCTATGCAAGACTTTCGAGAGATTTTAGATCTCATAAATTGATAGTATTTTCTTGTCATGATATATTGTACTACTTATTGTACTACTTACCTAACAAACAGTCTCTTTCTTTACCATCCATTAATTGTTATCTTCATTCATTCTTCTTTTTATAAATTCTGGCGCACAAAAGAAAATGAAACCAAATGCGCTTGTGCGCTTGAATTTTTGGAATGTTGTGGTTTTGTATTATAATTTATTTTCTTTCTATTAATTCATGCGCACAAAATAAAATTTATGAGTTGTGCGCTGTGCGTTTGGCAATTGGATTTTGTGGTTTTAAGTTTATTTTTATTTTGGAGTTAGTGGTTGTGCGCTGTGCGCTTGTGCACTTGGGATTTGGAGTTTGTGTTTTGTTTTTTTTTTTTTTTTTTTTTTGTGCGCGGTCGTAACACGTCAAAATCATATTTGTTGATCAACACATGTCTTCCATTGTATGGTGGCGCAATTTCATAGACCATTTTTGTAAATGAAATACGCGCGGACCATTTTGATAAGATGGTATAGAAAAGAGTTCATTTAAGTAATTGACTCTAATCGAAAAGAGGAACCATTTAACCTCTTAGAAGATATCTTAATATCTTATACTTTAGTAAAGTAGATACACAAACACCGTTTTTAGCACAAGCTAGAAGTCTTCGAATGTTAGCCGTTCTTGCCCTTTTTTCATTCTGTGCAATTTAAACAAGTGCTACTTCTGTGTTACTGCAGCTATACATCCTTCCTAGGTTTGTACCCTTTGCTATCATCAGGATCTCTGCCAGTGGTGAAGGTTGAAGAGATATCTCAAACCATTGACTCTGAAAATTTCACCGTCCAAAATTGTGTCGTTTTTTCTGGACTAGGGTCCACAACTGCGATCACCACAAATGCCAAATTTGAAGTTAGAAGTCCTAAACGTGTGCAGGTACATCCTAGTTTGTTTCTGTCTTTGTTGTATGACACTATTTCTAACTTAGGATAAAAACTCTAAAGCTCTATGTTATCATTGTGATATTTATAGTTGACTTAAGTCCAACATTGCTAGTAAGAAGATTTTTTCATTGCTTTATGCACATACACGTTTTATGGTTTTTTGCAGCGCTGGAAACAGGGTCCAGTTTGCGAATACAAACAAGGCCTAGATTTTTAGTTCTATTATAGATGGTTGAATTTCTAGTGTAGCATTGTACCTAAGTAAAATTTTATTACCATATTGCTTAAATTAAAGGTCTTTATTTAACCATCTCAATATTTTAACACACCATCCCACTTTTATCTTCCTGATACTACCACCACAACCTTTACTATTAAGCTACACATACAACAGGTCAACTTATGTTTCTTTTCCGTGTCTAGGATTAAATTTTAGTATAGCTTTCTCAATTGTGCTAACCACTTACTTGTCAATTGATTGATTTGGGTTATGTTTTATGTTATACAGATCATATGGGTCACATATAGGAATATGGCTTAACCGAATGTGGGTTAAAAGTTTATAATAAATAAGTGATTAAGTGCTAATTTTGATCATATTTCACATAGTATCTGTTTATAAATGATTGTAACTGGACAAACAAGTGAGTGTCATCCCGTCCCTAGCTAAACGTATTAGTATTGTCCCGGATCATTTATGACCCATTTTCCTACCCACTAGACCTGCCCCCGACCATCTCTACGGCCGAATAATGGATAGCTAGCAAATAATCTTGATTATTTCTTAAATGCAGATCAAGTTTGATGAAGGCATCATTGGGACACCTCAGTTGACAGACTCCATTGAGTTACCAGAAAATGTTCAAGTTTTTGGACAAAATATTGACTTGGCTCCATTTAAAGGCTTGATCTCATCGGTTCAAGACACAGCTTCAAATGTCGCAAAGACCATCTCAAACCAACCCCCTTTAAAGTTCTCCTTCTCCCGAGCCAATGCTGAATCATGGTTATTAACAACTTATCTTGATGAAGAACTTAGAATCTCTAGGGGAGATGGTGGCAGCGTCTTTGTACTCCTCAAGGAAGGCTCTCCCCTTCTTTTACCTTGAGATGCTGGTATGTAGTAGAATCCTGATTTCGCAAGTATATACATGTCATTTATATAAATAAAGGGAAATGTCGTATGCTAGAGGATTGCTGGTATTATATCATGTCATTTTGTCAATGTTACAACTAATGAAGCAAATATATTTAAAGGAATCTGGCCATTATACGTGTATGATTTTAAAGGAGATTTTGGGTCTTTGATTATTCTTTTTGTGTATAGATTGACATAGTTTTGGTGTTTGGCTAACATAAGTTAGCAATTGGGTTAGGGTGTGATGATAATCTTGGATATTTTGTTTGAATCTTGTATGGTCACTTTGTGTATAAAGTGATGCTTATAGCTAACCTACAATAACCATCAACATGCATACAAGCCATCATAGTCTAACCAGAAGTCATAATATCCACACATAATGGGTTGGCAAGTTTGTATATTGCCTCCGTAAAAACTCTAGATCTAATAACAGAAACAACCACAACGCAGTCAATTCACCAAGCCAACTACCCATTGGTGAAATCTTTTATTACTTAATAGTCAATTCACAAATGTGTTCTTGCCAGACAAATACAAAGAGAAAGAGATCGTCCCCTTCAGAAGGGTCTAATAATCTATCACACTACAAAATTACAGATAACCTCACTACAACACTCTCAAAGAATACCAAGACTATACTAGACACTTGATCAAGATGATCAAAGACAATACCCGAACTTGTAACAAACTCTTGAGAGAATAATATGTAAACGAGAGAAATAATGAGCAAGACCGAGAAGCCCTAGATTTGTAGCTTATATAGACCAAAGTTTCCTTTAAGCCCCTGCATTATAAGAAACACACCAAATACAATCCAAAGTGTTGTAAAAATCGGCCATGGCGGCCGATATGGCGGCGCCATGGCGCTTGGCGGTGGTCCACCGCCACGATATTTCCCATATCGGTCTAACTTGGCGTTTTGGTCAAAATCGGTCAAAATCGGAGCTTGGCGGTCAAAATCGGTCAAAAATCGGCCTTGGCGGCGGTCGGTCAACGACGGTCAACGCCGGTCAACGCCAGATCTGGGTTTTTTTTTTTCAGATTCACGCCGGTCAACGCCGTTTAACTTCAGATCTAGGGTTTTTTTTTTCATATTTACTTCAGATCTAGCTTAGATCTAGGGTTTTTTTTTTTCATATTCCTTTATAATTTATGTTGTATTTCAAAAATATACATAAATTTCTTTATAATTTATGGTCTCCGATATATCACTGATATATCGCCGCCATATCGGTCTTGGCGCTTGGCGGTGGTCGACCGCCGAGGTACCGCCGAGCGATATTTACAACACTGGTTAATAGTTAGTATAAAACTTGTCACAACTAGTCCTCCTAGTTATAACAAGTATGAGTTTCCACTGTCAACCAAAGTCAACTGAGTTATTTCAACACCCCTCCTCAAACTCATACAGCAAACATATCCACCAAATTCAACTTAGAACAAAAATGCTTATGTTGAGCAATGCTCAACCCTTTGGTGAACACATCTGCTATTTGGTTTGCAGAATCATCTTTCACAGTTCTAATAGCACCAGATGCTACCTTCTCCCTTACAAGACGTACATCTATTTCAAAATGCTTACTGGATTTGCAGCAATTTGAATACCATAAGTACTATCACAATACAAGGGAATAGGCAACAACCCTTCAACTTTTAAATCTTTCAACAGACTCAAAAGCCAAATGACCTCACAAGTTGTAGAGGCCATACACCTATACTCAGCTTCAGCTGATGACCTGGAAATAGTAGCTTGTTTTTTTTACTTTTCTAGGACACCAAGTCCCCACCAAGAAAAACACAAAAATCTGAAACAGATTTCCTGGTAACCAAACACTTACCCAGTCTGCATTTGAGAAAGCATGCAGATTAAGCAAACCACTATTACTAAATTGTATACCACAACCTGGAGCAGCCTTAAGATACCGAAGAACTCTTAAGGCAGCTGCAAAATGTGACTGTAAAGGAGAGTGCATATGCTGACTCAAGCAATGCATAACATATGAAATATCAGGCCTAGTCACAGATAAGTATATAAGCTTGCCAACAAGCTTCTGATACTCAATCAAACTAGCCAATTTCTTATCTTTCTCAGTCTCAACATGTCTCAAGACAGTATTTTGCTTCATAGGTGTAGCAGCAGGCTTACAAGCCAATAAGCCATATTCACATAACAACTCAAGACAATACTTTCTCTGAGTTAAACACAGTCCCTTTTTATTGTCCAATACTTCAATACCTAAAAAATATTTTAAAGTTCCCAAATCTTTAATTTTAAATTTAGAAGATAAAACAGTTTGAACTTTAAAACTTCATCATTGTTATTACCAGTGATGACTATGTCATCAACATACACTAGTAAGACTAGAGAAATCCCATTGTCATCTTTTATGAACAAGCAATAGTCATTCATACTTTGTTTAAAACCATTTTCATTTAGAGCACTGACCAACTTTTCATTCCATTGTCTTGGAGCTTATTTAAGTCCATACAAAGACTTAACAAGCATGCAGACTCTGGTCTCATCCTTATCATAAAAACCAGGGGGTAAATCCATATAAACATCCTCATTAAGATCACCATATAAGAAAGCATTATTAACATCTAATTGATATAAACACCAACCATTATGCACAACAATGCTAGTAACACATCTCACAGTAACCATTTTAACCACAGAACTAAATGTTTCCTCATAATCAATACCTTCCCTCTGATTGAACCTTTTAGCTACAAGTCTAGCCTTGTACCTATCGACTTCACCAGAGGACTTATACTTAATTTTAAAATCCCATTTTGCTCAAATAGTTTTTCTACCAGGAGGTAATTCAACAAGCACATAAGTATTATTCCTATGTAAAGCTTCCATTTAATTTTCCATAGCCTCAATCCAATTCTTATCTTGAGAAGCTTCAAGATAAGATTTGGGTTCAGCAAACTTATTAAGAGTGGTAGAAAAACATAAGTTTTCAGCAGAAAACTTAGCATAACACACAAACTTCTCAATACCATACCTCAGACAACTATTAACTACCAAATGATTAAACCTAGAAGGCAAATTACTAGCCCTAGAAGACCTTCTCAGCATAGTTTGAGGAGAACCCCCACTGTTAGTGTTATCTTGTACATTAGACCTTAAAAATCTAGAACCTGACCCATGTGTTGGACTAGGATACTGTGTGCCCTCAGGTGGGACAATATTTTTATATAATTAGGTTGCCACGATTACATCCTCGTCAGCAGTATGTGGGCTGCTGACATCACTGGATGTCATACCACTACCTTCCTCAATAGATGGGTCTCCCTTATCATCATTGGGACTTGCCTCATTTTTGGTGTGATCATCTGTGTCATCAAAAAAATAAGTAAACTTGACTCTAACTCCAAATCACTTGACTCAGACTCATTTTGACTCAAAACACTATGTTTATTACTCTCAGACTTCATTTTAAAAGGAAAAATGGTTTCATTAAAATTTACATCTCTAGAAAAGAAACCTTTTTACTTTCAAGACTATACAGTTTATAAGCCTTTTTAACCCTAGAAAAACAAATCAAAACACATTTTTCAGACATTGAAGAAAACTTATCACTATTGTTTAAAGCAGTTGCATAACACAGACATCAAAAACACCTTAGGTGAGAGGGACTAGGTTCTATACCATACACTAACAGATAAGGAGAAGATCCAGACAAGACTGATGAAGGCAACCTATCAATCAAATAAACAACAGTTATAATACATTCAAGCCACATATTCAGAGGAATCCCCCATAAAACATAAGACTTCTAGCAACATTTAACATATATCTACGTTTCCTTTCAGCTATGCCATTCTGCTGTGGTGTGTGAGTACATGAGGTTTGATGAACAATACCTTTAGAACTAAAAAATGTTGCCATCTTATTATTTACAAACTTTGTACCATTATCAGATCTAAAAATTTTGACCTTTTTATCAAACCGAGTAAAAATAAGTTCAACAAAATTTTGAATGTAAAAACAAACTTCATCCTCAGTTTTAATCATATATGCCCACACAGCTCTGCTATAATCATCTACCACAGTTAAAAAATACTTATACCCTTCCTTACTAACACCTTTATAAGGTTCCCACAAATCAAAGTGAACTAGATCACCAACAATAGAACTAGACTTATATTCAGACAAAGGAAAGGGCTCCCTAGTCTGTTTAGACTTATGACATATATCACAAGGAGAAATATGAGTATCACTTTGAAGACCAATATTTTTACATAAAACAGACAAAACTTTATCAGATGGATGACCAAGCCTACTATGCCATAACTGTTTAGAAACCTGACAAACAAAAACACTATTAGATAGAGCATTTATCTTACCACATTGTTCCACATCAAACAAATAAAGGCCACCAAACTCATTACCAGTCCCCATAGTTTTGACCAGATTCAAATCCTGAATATAACACTTATACTCATCATAACTTGCTATCTTTAATCAACTTATGAACAGACAACAAGCTAACACAATACTCACAATACTCAAGAATAACTAAAACATCAAACAACACAACATTACTTGTTAACCTAAGATTACCAACAGCAGTAACCTTAGCTAAAGTCCCATTAGGATGGCCAATAGTTAAATTTAAACCAGAAATATCAATGGCATTAAATGTATTCTTAGTAGAAACAATTAAGTGTTGATTTGCTCTAGAATCAATAATCCAACGCAAGGAAAGATTATATTTATAAGAACAAGTTTGAGCACAGAAAAACCTTTTGAAATCAAGATTAAAGTAAACATTATCATTAAAAAACCAAGTTCTCATACCTGCCATATTGGCACTAGCACTTCCAGAAGGTTTTTCATCAATTAGAGAGAGAATTTTCAATATTTGTTTCTTGGTAAATGCATTATCAAAAGAATTAGACCCAGTAGAAGTAGAAACCTTTTTAGATGCCTCTGCATTACCATTAAAAGTTTTACCAGGAATAGTTTGCCTAGACAAATTCGGATTCTTCTTGAATCCACGGGATAACCAACAATCTCAAAACATCTATCCACAGTATGACCAAGTAATCCACAATGAGTACACAAGAGATTAGGATTAGGACCTCTACTGGTATTATTATTGCTTTTAAAACCATTAGTTTTGAAATTGTTAGACATAGCAACAAAGGCAGTAGGCTACACTTTGCTGCCATTCTTAGCATCAGAACTAGGGTGGAGACCTCTGTGAGATTCCTCCCTGGAAACAACATTAAATGCCTCTTTAAAATCAGGTAAAGGATCTCTAGACAATATGTTACTCCTAATTAGTTGATACACATCATTTAACCCCATTAAGAATTGCATGAAGTCTAATTAACAGATTATGTTTCAAGACCCCTTAATGAGAAGAACAAGTACAAGCAGGGAATAAAGTCAAAGTATCAAATTCTCTCCAATAAGAGTTCAGCTTATGATAATAGTCAGGAACAGATAATTCACCTTGTTTAAACTCATTTATCATATGAACCACATTAAAAATAACAGAACCATCCAATTTATCATAAGTCTCATCTAATTCAGTCCAAACTTTAGAAGCAATCTCAGAATACACTTGTCCTAAGTACAAATCAGAAGACAAGGAACCAAGAATCCAGCCTAAAACAATGGCATTACATCTCTCCCATTGCTGGGATAAGACTGGACTAGTGACAGGTTTAACACAAGTACCATCAACAAATACCATTTTATTCTTGCCCTTAAGGGCAATTTTCATAGCTGTAGACCACATTTTGTAATTATCACTACCAATCAACTTAAAATGCACAATAGAAACATTAGAACTATCACTTGAATGCAGGTAAAGAGGATTACCAGCATCCATAGAACTAATCAAAACCTCAGCTATAAAAGTAAAAAATAAGAACATAGATAACAACTAATCAAGAACAAGATAAACATATAACAGATAACAACCAGACAATCAAACAGATAACATATAAAAATCAGACAATCAAAAAACAAGAACAAATAACAACTAACCAACAACAAACAAATAATAACTAAAATACCAAGAAAGACAATAAAACACACGCCCAATTTGCCTGAAGTACCCAATCTTACACCTGTCTGTGGGAAGGGCAGGTTTTCGTACCTCTCAAAGAGGCAGGTCAATATGTTACCCACAGTTTGCAATGTTGCAACCAAAGTACTAAGAGAATTAAAGGAAGAAAATAACCCTTATAGTGCTATGAAGATACGCAATGGAAAGAACAGATCACCAACAGTCTTGATTCACTTATTCAAGAGTGTCAGTAACCAAGAAAGAACCCCAAGAACTCCACAGATCACCAAAAGATCTAAGATCCCCAAGATTCCCAAATCAATAAAATTATGGTTTATAAAACCCTAACCAATTGACCCAAGAATCAAACGATCCACAACAAAACTACCACGGTCGTTGAGAAAACAGCCTCAATCGATCAATTACACCACCGGATCAAGAAACCCCCAAATTTCTTGAAACCCTAAAATCTAAAAAACCACCAAGAGTGAACAGAGATCACAGCCGTAGCTCTGATACCATGTAAAAATTCTAGATCTAATACCATAAACAACCGCAACACAATCAATTCACCCAGCCAACCACCCCTTGGTGAAATCTTTTATTACTTAATAGTTCAAGAAGACAAGTCCACAAACGTGTTCTTGCCAGACAAATAAAAAGCGAAAGAGATCGTACCCTTTAGAAGGGTCTAATCTATCAAACTACAAAATATCAGTTATTATTAACCTCACTACAACACTCTCAAAGAATACCAAGACTATACTAGACACTTGATCAAAATGATCAAAGACAATACCAGAACTTGTAACAAACTTTTGAGAGAATAATATGTAAACGAGAGATAATGAGCAAGACTGAGAAACCCTAGACTTGTATCCAGCTTATATAGATCAAAGTTTCCTTTAAGCCCCTGCGTTATAAGAAACACACCAAATACAATCCAAAGTTAATAGTTAGTATAAAACTTGTCACAACTAGTCCTCCTAGTTATAAAAAGTATGAGTTTGCACAGTCAACCAAAGTCAACTGAATTATTTCAACAGCCTCATCAGGAACTAAGTAGCAATTTGAAAAGTCCTTTTTCATGCTTTAATGGCGTACTATCACAAATTCACAACCACAAGCATATCTTTCCCCTTTCGAAACTCCACGTACTTGAGGAAAACATAAAAAAAAATGTTATCCGAGTTGACCCAGTTGGGTTCGGGTCAGTTCGGGTCAAGGCTCAAAAAACATACTCAAACCCGACCCTATTTAAAACTCGAGTTAGTCGGGTTCGGGTCAACCAAAGTATATGTAAAATGATTAAAAAATGGCTTACTTCAATATTTTTACATTGTAAAAGTGTTAGTCAACCCGAGTATATAATATAAACATACCCGAACCCCACCCTATTTAGAACTCAGGTAATTCGGGTTGACCTGAATATAGTTTTGAACCCGAGTAACCCGACCCGAATAATCATATTCGGGTTCGGGTTGGGTTTTATGACACCCCTATGTGCGAGTAATTTTCAAACATTAGTTTACTTTTAAAATCACTTGAAATTTAGACAAGTCAACGTTGTTTTTCTGAGGCGTCAAATATTGGGTGGATTTTTCCTTTGTTTTTCATTTCACCACACCATCAATCTTCATGATATAGTATCAGCAGCCAGAACTACTTTTGTGAATGAACACTTTTAAGTTCATTTAAGCGTATGCCCAATTCATAAATGTAACCAAAATAGAAATGCTCTTAAATCTCGGTACCATGATCCCACTATACATTATTTGCAACCAAGAACCTCAACATGAAAACAAAAAACTATCGGTACTAAAATAAATCGTCATCAGAATTGATCATCTACAGTTGATCATCTATTTACAATTAATCATCTACCTAGTAGCCAATAACAGCATCACATAATGCCTTCTTGCTATGTAATATGGATATAGGACCCAAAATGCTTTTACACACATTTAGTCAAGTGACCAAATCAGAAACTTTGGAAAGCATTAGCCGCCATTTAGCTTAATCATATGAGTAAAAAGGAAGGGCTATATGCGGTGCAGCCTGGATCATCACGAGACACATCTTACCTTGCTCAAGAACCAAATTAAAATGATTTTACATAAAAATTAGACACCCTATATAATTTGCATACAACAACTAATTCAAATCACCAATCAAACCATGGGCCGTTAATCATTCATAATTCCATGGGCTAGGGTTTAAGTAATCTCAAATATAAATAAAGATCATAACATAATTGCTTGAATATACAACATACAAACCCTAAACACTTGAATATGATTTGGTTCTTGATTTGGGCCTAAAATAAGAACATCACTTGGTCTTATCCCATAAAGATATTCATGTAACCCAGGCATAGGGTTGAATAGTTTCTATTGGAAAGTGATAACACGATTTCAAGTGAATATCTGGTACCATTGATTATCTACACCCTAATCTGGGAAACCCTAAAAACACTAAGAATCAATATAAACTATTAGTGATAATCAATGGCTGCTGCTATTAGGCATATGGCTGCAAACTTTTCCAAACTGGAACAGTTTGAAGGTGTTGATTTCAGAAGATGGCAAAAGAAGATGCACTTCTTGTTGTCAAGTATGAATGTGGTGTATGTCCTGAGCACTGCTATTCCAGAGGATTATGGGGACGATGTTACTGTTGAATAGATAAGGACAAGAAGCAAATAGGAGAATGATGATTATGTCTGTAGAGGTTTAATCCTCAATGGTATGTCTGATTCTCTTTTTGATATTTATCAGAATGCTGAATCTTCCCAAGAACTATGGGATTCCTTGGAAGCCAAATATATGGCTGAGGATGCATCAAGTAAGAAGTTCCTTGTAAGTAATTTTAACAATTACAAAATGGTAGATTCTAGACCTGTCATGGAACAATACAATGAACTTCTTAGTATACTTGGTCGATTCACACAACACAAGATGAACATGGATGAGGCTATTTCAGTCTCTTATATCATTGATAAACTACCTCCTTCTTGGAAAGATTTCAAGCATATATTAAAACATAAGAAGGAGGAATTAACTCTTGCAGAGTTGGGCAGTCATTTGCGCATTGAGGAATCACACAAAGCACAAGACATTGACAAGCCAAAGAGTAGCAATGCTACTGGTCCCTTAGTTGTCAATATGGTAGAGCATAACAATTCCTCCTGGTACAATGACAACAAGGGCAAACGTAAGCATCATGATAACACCAAAACTAATCTTAACAAGAAGCCAAAAGCTACTTGTTGGAAGTGTGGTAAAATTGTACACTTCAGGAAGGATTGTAAAGGTGTTAAAATTAGCAATAAAACCAGTGGATCAGGGAATGGTAATACCAATTCTCTAAAAGGTCAGAATATATTTAATAAGTCTTTTGAGATTTATTATGTTACATATATATCTGAAGTGTACGTTGTGCAGGATGATGATGTTGCGTGGTGGGTTGAATCTGGAGCAAAAATTCATGTGTGTAAAGATAGAAGCTGGTTCAAGACCTATGAGTCACTGAATGATGGTTCTATTCTTCATATGGGAAATGAGTCAACAGCCATGGTGCATGGAAGAAGATGTGTGGATTTAAAGTTTAGTTCTGGAAAGATTGTTTCTTTGTTTAATGTTTTACATGTTCCAAATATTAGAAATAACTTGGTTTCTAGTAGTGTTTTGAATAATTGTGGTTATAAACAAGTTATTGAATCTGATAAGTTTGTTTTATCTAAACATGGTGTGTTTATTGGTTTTGGATATTTGTGTAATCAAATGTTCAGGCTTAATATTGTTCATGATATTGCTAATTTAGATTTTATGCCAACCTCTAAACTACATAATTCAACCCTATGGCATGCTAGGCTTGGCCATGTACACTTTAAGAGAATGCAAGATATGTCCAAGGATGGGTTAATTCCAGCCTTTGATATGGACACTGAAAAGTGTAAAACTTGTATGATGAACAAAATAACTAAGAAACCTTTTCAAAGTGTAAAACATGAAACTAATGTGTTGGAACTGATTCATAGTGACCTATGTGATTTACATGCTACTCCTTCTTTGGGGAATAAGAATTACTTTGTGACATTTATTGATGATGCTTCTAGGTTTTGTTATGTTTATTTGTTACATACTAAGGATGAAGTATTAGATAAATTTAAAGTGTTTAAAACTGAAATTGAATTGCAACAACGTTCCCTGATCAAGAGATTAAGGACTGATAGGGGAGGTGAGTACATGGATACTTTGTATTTTCAGTCTATTGGTATAATCCATGAAACGACTGCTCCCTATATGCCTCAGCTAAGTGGTATTTCTGAAAGGAAAAACAGGGTGATAAAGGAGATGGTTAATTCCATGTTGTCCTATTCAGGGTTGAGTCAAGGGTTCTGGGGTGAAGCTATGTTAACAGCTTACTATTTACTAAATAGGGTTCCCAATAAAAGGAACAAGAAAACCCCTTATAAACTCTAGACTAAAAGAAAACCCAACCTAAACTTTCTCAGGGTTTAGGGTTGTAGGGCTGTTGTAAGACTCCCTGATCCAAAGCTGAAAACTTTGGGTAAAAGATGCATTGAATGCATCTTTGTTGGATATGCTAAGCATTCCAAAGCATATAGGTTCTATGTTATTGAACCTAATGAGTCTGTTTCAATTAACTCAATAATTGAATCAAGGGATGCAATCTTTGATGAGAACAGATTCTAATCTATCCCTAGCCAAGTCATAGAATTCCAAATGGAACTAATGACATTGGTGTTTCAGAGGTCTCTGATGAGGTTCCTGATGAGGTTGTGGTTCAACAACCTGAACTTGAGCTTAAAAAGAGCAAAAGGGTCAGGATTTCAAAGTCATTCGGACCTGAGTTTCAATTATACTTAATTGAAGGTACAAGGAATGAGGTCTCTGACCAATACTCCTATTGCTTCATTGTTGAGGATGATCCCAAAACATTTGAAGAAGCAATGAAGTCTTAGGATGTTGCTTTCTGGAAAGAAGCAATAAATGATGAGATGGACTCCATCATGGGCAACAACACTTGGGTGTTGGCTGATCTACCACCTAGTTGCAAACCTCTAGGTTGCAAATGGATTTTCAAAAAGAAAATGAAGGTAGATGGAACTATTGAAAAGTTAAAGGCTAGACTAGTCATTCAAGGATTTAAACAAAAGTCAGGAATAGACTATTTTGATACTTATGCCCCTGTGGCTCGTATCAGTACCATAAGATTGCTAATTGCTTTGGCATCAATTCACAATCTGGTTATTCATCAGATGGATGTGAAGATATCTTTCTTAAATGGTGACTTAGATGAGGAGGTTTATATGAACCAACCTCAGGGCTTCATCATGCCTGGCAATGAAAACAAGGTGTATAAACTGATTAAGTCACTGTATGGACTAAAGCAGGCACCTAAGCAATGGCATAAAAAATTTGATGAAGTGGTTTTATCTAGTTGTTATTTACCTAACGAGGCTGACAAATGTGTATATAGCAAATTGGATGAATCTGGTAAAGGAATCATCATTTGCCTATATGTTGATGACATGCTGATTTTTGGCACTGACCAAAATCAGGCTAACCTGACTAAGGCATTTTTGTCATCAAAGTTCTCCATGAAGGACATGGGGGAGGCTGATGTTATCCTTGGTATAAGGATTAAACATGAAAGTAACAAAATAACTAACTCTCAGTCTCACTATATTGAGAAGGTGTTGAGGAAGTTTAATTACTTTGATTGTACTCTAGTGAGTAATCCTACGGATACAAGTGAGAAGCTAATTCCTAATACTGGCAAAACTGTATCTCAACTTGAGTATTCTAGGGTGATTGGCTGCCTAATGCATGCCATGACTTGTACAAGACTTGATATTGCTTTTGTTGTGGGTAAACTGAGCAGGTATACTAGTAACACTAGTGCTCATCATTGGCAAGCAATTCAGATGGTACTAAAGTATTTAAAGAGAGCTATGGATTATAGTCTCTCATATACTGGTTATCTTTCAGTATTAGAAGGATACACTGATGCAAGTTGGATCAGTAACACAGAAGACAATTCGTCTACCAGTGGCTGGGTATTCCTACTTGGTAGAGGTGCAATTTCTTGGGCATCCAAGAAGCAAACTTGCATCACCAGTTCAACAATGGAATCAGAATTTGTGGCATTAGCAGCTACTGGTAAAGAAGTTGAATGGTTGGAAAACTTGCTTATTGAGATTCCATTATGGCCTAAACCTATAGCACCTATTTCTATCCGTTGTGATAGTGCTGCTACATTGGCAAAGGCTTATAGCCAGATGTACAATGGGAAGTCTAGACACTTAGGTGTCAGGCATAGCATGGTTTGTGAGCTTATCATGAATGGGGTGGTATCTATAGAGTTTGTTAGATCTCAACAAAACTTAGCTGATCACTTGACGAAGGTTTTAGCTAGAGACTTGGTTTTAAAGTCTGCTAAAGGGATGAGTTTGAAGTCCAACTTAGTCACTGAATGCTAAGACACTCAACTCCTCTTAAGGAAACTTGGGAGCTGAGTTTAATGTGGAAAGCTGAACATTTAGTGTACTAGAGCACATGTTTTACAATCATCCCAAAGTTGTGCTCAGAGCCTGCTGAAAAGGAGGATGAAGTCTTTACTTCTCAATGGTTAATTTCTTTGAAAAAGTGCTAAGCAGGAGCATGGATAAAGAGGAACCAACTATGTAAATGTTGAAGGTTTGCCGCTCAGGAAGCTTTGGACTTTTAGCTTTTACAACATTTATGAATTGGATATGGACACATGGCTTGTATAGTGTCAGGAGTATTCAAGTGTTTGAAAATGTATGTGTATTTTATCTTCAGGTATTCAAATGGGTTGAACGGTTCAATTCTTTGGAACACCCTGATTCTCGAATATTTGAACGTGTAATTTACTAAGACAAGAATTCAATCTACAAGATATTTTCATTTATGCATATGTTTTGTTTCATGTTTAATTTTCATGCAAAGGAAGTGAACTAAATTTGGGGAGGATTGTTGGAAAATTTAGTGCACTTAAGGGATCAATTCACACCTGATAATGGCTTGGAGGTATGGAGTGTACACCCATTAGGTCCCTGATTACCCTGACTCAAAGAGTGGTTTGTGCTAATACTGCTAGTATTAATATTACTACTGCTAATGTAGAGATTCTACGGCTAGTGTCAGTACTGCTAGTATATGTTTGTACTGTTGAGCTTAAGTTTCTACTACTGAACTTAAATTAGTACTGCTAGGCTTATATTTGTACTGCTCTTTTAACCACTGATTTCTACTATTATTGAAACTATTATGGCATGATTAATGTGCCGTTAATCATTCATAATTTCATGGGTTAGGGTTTGAGTAATCTTAAATATAAATAGAGATCATAACATAACTGCATGAATATACAACATACAAACCCTAAACACTTGAATACGATTTGGTTCTTAATTTGTGCCTAAAACAAGAACATCACTTGGTCTTATCCCATAGAGATATTCATGTAATCCAAGCATAGGGTCGAATAGTTTCTATTGGAAACTGATAACACGATTTCAAGTGAATACCCGGTATCATTGATTATCTACATCCTGATCTGGGAAACCCTAAAAACACTAACAATTTTAAAGTTGATAAGTTATGATTTCTTCATTATTAATGATGTTTTTTGATCATGGCTTTATGATGACAAATATATATATACTACATATGAGTTGCGATCCCCTAAAAAGGGGATCAAAATTAAAAAGCCCTAAAAAGGTTTCTAGCCACTAAGCTAGTGCCATGTGTCCCCACCCACTCCCTCCAATTTTTTCTTTAATATTTTTGGTTAGAGGGTATTTTGGTCATTTGATTCATTTTTTTAATTCCACCTTAAATTTCAAATGCAAATAACTTTCAAACGACAAACTTTTACAAAAAACCGATTTCACCATAATTTTTAAAATTTAATCCTCTTTAATTTAGTATAAATCTTTTTAATTTTTTCAAAACTTTTTTTTTGACATATTTATTGGGTCATGATTTTCTTGAAAATTTTAGCATTTTCGGCTCTAATTTTGCCAAGTTTAAAGGCCGAATTTTGCAAAACTTAAAACACGAAAGTTGTAGCTTCTTGGCCATTCTTTACCCAAAAATTTGAATCACTCAAATCCGATATGATACGAGTGAGATATCGCGCGTTAAAGATAACGTCTTAGTCATATTTAGTGCACACAAAGTGTTTGATAAAATGACTAAAAGAGATTTTCATATAAAAATACATTTAAATGCACTATTTGGTCAAGTTATTTTCAGTTTAACAAAACTATCAGTTTGTTTTGTTAAATAGAATTGATGAACCCAAACATTTGATCAAATTGATGAACTTGAAAAAATTGATGAACCTGAAACATTTGATCAACCTGAAAATTGATGAACCCAAACATTTGATCAAATTTAATGAACATGAAATTGATGAATCTGAAAAAATTGATGAACCAAAGTAACTGATGAACAAAATGTCTAACTGATAAACCTATAACCTATCACTTAACTGATGAACAAAACATAATCTAACTGATGAACCTAATAACCTAACTGATGAACCTAATAACCTAACTGATGAACTAAATGTATATTTAAAAAAAATAATGATTAAAAAATATCACTTTTGAATGTTACTGATGAACGTTACTGATGAAGAATATCAAAAATAACTGACGAACATTATTTTTTCAAAAACTGTTGAACGTTGTTAAAAATAACTGATGAATCATGTCAAAAATAACTGATGAACCATATAAAAAATAAGTGATGAACGTTATTTTTTTTTGAAAACTGCTGAACATTATAAAAAATAACTGATGAACCATATAAAAAATAACTGATGAACCATATAAAAAACCCAAACGATACAGTCACAACTCCTAATAATATTACTATAGTAATAATATTCTAACCAATTTAAATAGTACCAGTACCATTTCATGACGAACATTATTTTTTCAAAAACTGCTGAACGTTGTCAAAAATAACTGATGAATCATGTAAAAAATAAGTGATGAACCATATAAAAAATAAGTGATGAACGTTATTTTTTTTTAAAAAAACTACTGAACATTATAAAAAATAACTGATGAACCCTATAAAAAATAACTGATGAATCATATAAAAAACCCAAATGATACAGTCACAACTCCTAATAATATTACTATAGTAATAATATTCTAACCGATTTAAATAGTACCGGTACCATTTCATGAAATGTACTCTTTTTAGCAAATCCACCCAAATGGTTCAAACAGTTCTTTTCTCCTACATCAACTTAATTTCACACCTACCACCAACAGATCCACCCAAACGGATCCGCCACCGCCACCGCCACATACCTCCGCTAACTCCGTCCCGACACCTTAGCTCAGCTCCGTGACTCCAAACTCCAAAACCATATCTCACAAACACCATATCTACCATCTAACTCCGTCGTCAACGCCGTTATCTCCGCCATGAGTTCCAGCTTTACATCAAGGTGGTGCTAGTGAAGGCGAGTTGCCGTTTGGTTTAATCGGATTGGAGACTGTTTGCGGTGGTTATTCCATTTGAGATGAGGTAATGAGAAGTTTTGTAGTGGTTGTGATTTTGAGGTGATGGTGACGGTGCAATGGTGGTGACGGTGATGAACATCACCAGAGATCGTGTTTTATTTTTGGATTTGAGGTTGGGTTCTGATGAGAAATAAAGACGGGATAGAATGACCGGTATTCCCTTATATGTATTTGCCCCTCTTTTATTTGATCAGATCTTATATAATGATCCAACGGTTGTAATTACTTTTTAGACTTTGTAAAACAATAACACTTTGCAAAGGATCCGCTACCTACTACATATAACTTAAAACAGATTTCTAAATTTTAACACGTGATTATGCATGAATTTAAATTGTAGTACAAGATAGAGTTAGGATCAAATAGGAAGAATAATTAAAATATGAAAGATAAGAAGTAACCACAACCACACATTCTAGATGCACCTACAAAAATGGATGCATCTTCATTCAAATTTTCCTTCGCATATAAAAATGTGTGGCTAGAATTACTTCTTACCCTTCTCATTTTAATTATTCTTCTTATTGGATCCCTACCCGTACAAGATATACCTCTAGACGAAACAATAGATCGGAACCGAAAACACGAACACAAACATAAGTAGGAATACAAGATCGAACATAAACACAAGAGCTCAACAAACCACGATCGATCCCAAACCTACACGTACTTGGACAGCTAAAATACCGATCGCGAACCAGAGCCTACACTATCAAACCAAACCTTTAATCCAACACACGAGCTGAAACCGAATTCGAACTAGAACCAACGGAACCACACACACGAATCTAACCTTGAACTGTGCTTGTCTCCAACTCAAACTTGTGCGGATGATTTTTTTATTTTTTTTTTCTTCTTGTAGTATGAAAGTTGTTTATGATTTGTGTTGTGTTTATGAAAGGAGCGCGCACAGAGGTTTAGTTACATGAATATTTACTTAACTAACTATTCGACTATTTAGAGATTTTAGGGGATAGTGGAACGAGAATTATGATGACCAAGTAATTCAACGTGGTTGTATATAGTGATTTGAATATAATTCAAAGTCTAGAATGTCATGTACAATATGCACCCATATCTTTCACGTTATGAATTTAATAACGAAGATTATTTGTTTTATTTTATATTTATAATAAGCATGAGATTATTATCCTATATGTTTAAGCATAGGGTTTTATATCTAAATCCAAAAAAGTTTCTTAAAAACCTTAAAGTTTAAAACTTTCTTAGGTAGCGTTTAGTTGTAGAAAATTTTTCCTATTTTTTCATTTCTAAATTCCTTGAGAAGGGAATGATTTTTCTTCTCTAAAAAAGAGTTGAGAATTTTGAAAACCTGTTTAGTTGGAGTTATAATTTTCCTTTTTTAAAAAATAAGAAGATTGTGATGGTGGGCAGCCACGGTGGGCGGCAATGATGGGTGAGGATGGAAGGTGAAGGCAGAGGATGGAAGACTGCGTGATAAGAGTATGGTTGGAATGAGATTGGAAAATAGTGTGTTTTATTTTAGAGATGAAAAAAGTGAGAAGAGCATAATGGGATTTTCATTTTTTTCTATTCAAATTTGGAAAGGGAGAATTTCACTTTTTTTGAAAATTGTTGAAAAAAAGTGTAACTAAACGGGTTTTCAATTTTTCTATTTTCAAATGAAATATTTCCTAGAAAAATAGAGTATTTTTCTTCAACGAAACACACCCTTATTGTTTTAGTGTTTTTAAGACTAGAAGTACAAGAATCTTGAATTTAAAATCGATTTTAGTGTGCTTTAATTGATTTCAAAAATATGTCCTAGTTTCTAAATACTTAAACCCTAAAGTTTCTAAATCTCTCTTTAGACAGTTTCTTCAAGATTTATGAATTACTCGGTGTTCTTCTTTCTTGTATAAGTGAGAAAACACTTTGACTTGTGGAAACACTTTCATTTCGTACGATTTAGAAAGTTGGTAAAAGTTTCAAAATCTCAAAAGTTTCTAAATAAGTTTCTAAGAAAAGTTTCGAAATAAGTTTCTAAGAAAAGTTTCTAGATCAAGATTTCGCTGCAACAAAGGAACTTTACTTTCAGCAAACTCAACTCCTACTTCGTTGAACTGATCCAAGATCAACTTTATCAATCTGTTGTCTGTCTTCTTCAGTGTACTCAGCCTCTAACTGATTCTCTTGCATTAATGGCTAATGCACCAACACCTTTACCAGTAAATACACAACAACAACCATCATTATCTTCCACTCACAACTACATGCAACCACCATACATTCCACAACCAACACCTATCTAGCAACAACAATTCTACCTACAACAACAACATGTTATTCCACAACAACAATATCTACAATTCCAAGAACCAGAGTTCACTAACAATGATGATTTTACTGTTGCTTTGACATAAGCATTTGCTTTTCCGACAAAGGCATTCCAAGGATGCTATTCTACACCAACAAACAAAAACTAAAGGATTTCATCAAATACTCACAATAAGCAGATTGCTTAGCCGAGTTTCAATATGGGTCAAGGAGGGCACATGGTTGGAGTTATTGGGAATCACTAGGGATATGTTTCTGGATTTCATATGGGTAATCAGAATATGCAGAATCAGTTGGGTCAGTGATAACGCTCTAAATATACATATTCCTAAATGCGTTATCTATGCTTTTATATGTTTATATATATTAATGATTTATATGAACTTTCGATACTTAATATATTAAATGTGCTATTGTAGGTTCATATGATGTGTCGTGGAGGAATCGGAAGAAAACACAAATATATGAAGCATACGGACTTCGTTTTACCTCCCGTTTGCGGCCACGGAAAGCTAAGAGAATTATCTAAAACTTTCATTCATATGCCAACAGTTGAAAAATAACACAAGTACGCCGTACTTGGCATGAAGTACAATGCACTTTACAAGTAATACAAGTACGGTGGGTTTTGTTTACAAGTGCAGAGTACTTCGCTCCTGATCAGCTATTATGCATTAAATTGAGTTCTAATCCGATCATATACTCTCCCAACTTGGTCCGCAAGTGTTCCTAAGCCTATATAAACTACAAAAATACAAGAGAATCAATACCATAACATATACCATCTCAGAACTATACTTGGAGAGAAGGAGGAGTTGTGAGGATCTTAGGATCCAATGATCCAAACACCCCTTTACACCATCGAGCCACCATTACCACCACCATCTTCTTAATCACGAATTACAGAGGTCCACCACCATTTATAGATCATCATTCATCACTTTTACAGAACCTAAACATAACACTTGGAGGATTCACACCAAATCCATTCAAGTCTCTACCATTTACTTTGTTACCAAACACTCCAATTGGTGACACGTTGCGGATTTGCAGAGGTGAACATGACATTCCCTCGGGTATATTCAATAGCATAGGTTGTTGGTTGATAATGGAACCTTGGGTTGTTGGACTAGTGCTTATTGGTTTTTGGCTCTTTGTACTCGAATTATTCACATAAACGGATTTGGTACATTTCTTTACTAATAATATTGATGATGTTTCTAAATTTATCTATGTTTGTGATGTTGGTTATTGGTTGGTTGTGATATGATATTTAGACAATATTAGTATAACTTGTGAATATAAATGTGTATGAATTCAATGTTACTTTTGCTTGGACCTTGTTTATCCTTTGATTGATTATTGCAACTATCATAGGTCGAAAGGGTTAGTTATTATGATTATATTTTGGAACATCTGTCTATAATGGTCCAATGTCATGCTTGTAGAAATTGTGTGATAAATTGATAAATAAACCAAGTGGAATGATGTTTAAGACCCTTCCTTATGTAGAAATGCCGGGTTGGGAGGGATTCATATGTATGCATATTCGATATAAACCATTCTTAATGCACTCGTGATGATGTAGTCTATAGGTAAAAAGGATTCTATATCATTATTGGTAGATATGTTTGTTACGATTAATACACCAATAATTGTAACCTGCATGATTTTGTTTATATAAGTCTTGCTTTATCTCAATCTATTATCTAACCTTGTTTGTTACTTTGCCTTATACACACGATTAGGCTATTTGATATGTGACAATCATTTGGCTTTGTTACTTGATAAACATTCTATAAATTGCTGGAAATCTCTTGGGATGACCTGGTCTTACCAAAAACCTTTACTATAAACGGGGGTTATACTTTACCCGTGTGTTTTGTGTATTAAGGAATCGGTAAAATTAGTATTATAAATTTAAAGTTTTCGAAACATATCAGACAGTATGCAGGGAATCAGTTCGATCAATATGCAGGGAATCAGATGGGCCAGTTTGTTGGAAACCAGAGGGGTCAGAATGTTGGAAATTAGGCTATGGGTAATCAGATTAGGAATGTGGTAGCTCCAGTTGTTGGGAATTATAGAAATGTGAATCAGGGTTACCCGGTAAAGTGTTTCAACTGTCAGGGTGTAGGTCATATGGCAAGGAACTGTCCCAATAAGCCGAAGAAGAAAAATCTAGAATACTTGCATAAAGCATTGTTGTTGGCACAAAAGGAAAAAAAGTAGGGTTTCAGTTGAATGCAGAGGAAAATGATTTTATGGCTCGTATGGATGACATGGAAGAACGAGAGGACATCGATGCGAATTGCATCTTTATGGAAAATCTTCAAGAGGCTAAGTACGACACGGATTCTGACACACCTCCTGTTTGTGACACCAGTGCACCATATGAGGTACCAAGCTACAATACATGCCACAGTAATGATATATTTGATATGTCTCCTCAAGAACAACAGCATTCTAAGACTCCAGCACACACTTATGATACATACCTGGATACGCCAAGTAATAGCAATACTCCTTCAGCAACTCCAGATATGAATCATAATGGAGGCTCCATTTTACAGCATGCTGAGAATGATGAGGAAACACGTGCTCTATTTGAATCATTATTAAAAAATTGTAGCATTCAAATTGAGAAAGTAAAAAAGGTCAATCGCGATGTTAAGGCCGCGAATGAGAAATTAACCGTTGAGCTTGAGAGATACGAGGAAAATGAAAAAAGTTTTATAATGGATACAAAACGCAAGTTAGAATTTGAAATTTGTTATAAGAAGTTACTTGTTAAAGATAGGGAATTACAAAACAAATTTGATACTCTTTAAAGTAGTTCAACAAAAACCATCAACTAGTTAAAACAACAAATTTCTGAGTTAACAAACCAACTTTCAAAACAAAAATCAGCTTATACCAATCTTGAAAAAGAACGGGATTAGTTGAAAAAGGACTTTGCAAAGAAAGAAGATAAACTTTTGGATGAAATCATAGAGTCGGAACCTATGATCAAAAAACTAGAAAACTTGTTGGTTAAAACAGGTCATTCGAGTCAAATAATTCATATGATTACTAATCAAACTGATCCGATTTACCATACAAAACAAAAAATGGCTCTAGGTAACAAAACTCCTTGTAATATCAAGAAAGCTCTGGAAAAACAAAATGCTTTGTATAATAGAAATGTTATATATTCTAAACGTGATCCTCCTTTTTTTCGGGATTTAGAGGAAAGGATAGAACTTGTTGAAGAGAGCATAACTAAAATGAAACAAAAGAAGCCAGATTTGAAACCAATTAATTACACCAAACTAAAGAAACTTTCTGGAATTACTTTTGTTCCACAAAAACAACCATCGGAGTTTTCCAAAAATTGAGGCTTTTCAAAACTAGTTTCTAAACCACTAGTTGCTTCCAAATCGCTTTCAAACATGGAACAAATGTCTTCAAACAACACTTTTAACACAAGTGCTACCAGAGGATATCTTGATGATATTAAAACGAGAATTAGGCAACTTCAAACGACTTCAGATTCTAAAATGAGACTAAATGAGAACAATTGGGATTCCACGGTTCATTACAACTTAAAAAGGTTCTTGAAAGTGATTTTGCTCCTCAAATTAACAACATTCATGCTCAAGTAATTCATTTTGAAAATGCATTTTTAACTGAAACAACTAACTTTGTCAAGGACCACAAATCCCTAATAAATAAGGCTAATGAATCCTTTGAGCAAATCAATGTTTTGGAAAATTTAAATGATTCTCTCTTCGAAGCAGTTCTGTCTACTAATATTATGTCCATTATTTTACAAGCATACTCTGTTGAAGACGATGAAAGACTACGAGCTGAGACCTCTGAAATTGTTTCAAAATATGAAAATGCTCTTGTAAAACTTGAAAAAGAAAATGTGTCATATTTTAAACAACTTGATCGTAAAACTCAGGAATGCAAGTATGAAAAACTGTCGTATGAGCGTGCCTACAAGGACATGAAAGCTCAAAATGATCTTTTGAGGGATCAGCTAGAAAGTCAAAAAGGGAATGGTGTGGATACTAAGTTTGCAAAACCATTGAATTCGGACAAACCAAATACTTCAAAACCGGTTGTTAAACCCAAAATGTCGATTTCTCAATTTGTTCCTAAAGTTGATGTGAAAAATGATTTGACAGATCAAGTCACTCCAACATCCTTGCCCAAGAAAAATGAAAAAGAAAAGATTGTTGATAAAGGAAAAGCGGTTGTCGAAACACCAAAAGTGATAGCTCCTAGCCTTTATAGGATTAGTCCCACTATTGCGTCTGCCTCTACATCTAAAACATATGGGACAAACGACTAGAGCGTAAAAGATAATCCAAAAGAGTCTAGGAATGCTAAAAAAACTTCTAAGGACAACAATATAAATCCTATGTGTGTGCCTTACCTTCTACAGGTTTAGAAAGCACCTCCAGGAGCAACAAACTAAAGCCTAGGAGCAATACAAGGAACAATAGAGTCTCGCCTGCCTCTAAGAGTTGTAGCAAGAATAAATTTGAAGAAGTAGAAGAACACCCTAAAAATTTATCGCTTTGTAATAAGAGACATATTTCATATGAATGTTATGTCAAAAGTATTGTTTCTAATGCATGTAATGACTCGGTTTGTTTAATGTGCAAGAAATGTTTATCTAATGATGTTTGTGATGATTATGTTTTTGAAAATGTGAATGTTACACCTCAACAGAAGAATGTTCCTATTAGCTTTGCTTATTTATAAAGATAACGTCACATACGTGAAATGGACTAGACATGTAGCAAGTTGTGCCAATAGGAACTACTTATATACGTTAGGAAAACTTGTAATGTGTAGAGCCTATAAATACCCCTCATGACTCTCCATGAGGGATGTGGGAAATCATTAGGTTATTGTGTATAAGAAATTTTCGAAATGTACTATTTATCGAGAATATGTTTTCGAAAGTACTATTTATCGAGAATATGCTTTCGAAAAGTTATATTCTCGAAAAGTTATGGGAAAGAAAACTTTCGAAATTTTTATCAAAAATTTTCCAAAATGTTTTTTTGGGTAACAAAGTTTCGAAAATTTTCAAAATGAAAAGTTTTGAAAATTAATGATATGAAAAGTTTTAAAAATACAAGATGAAAAGTTTCAAAAATACCAAATGCCAAACTCAGTGACCTCAGTTTGCAACTCATCATTAGTCCAAAGCAGACCATGAAGGGCATACTTAAAAGAAAAGGACCAGACAAGCCAAAAACACCTTAACACACATCGTTACTATCCTACCCCACCTCTTACTCACGACAGTAACAACAAAAAATCCAAGACTACCTATTCCCATCCTCCTCACAATCATTCGACATCAACCCTCCTCACAAAAATACAACACAAATATACAACAACATCTCAGATTTAGTTCAACTTTCCCACTAATCTTTTAAAGAATTTTTAGTTGAACCATATCATCATTGAACCTTTTGAAGTCTAGCTTCTCCTTTCATATCCGAATAATCAAAGAACGAGTCATAACAATTATGTCATACCCGTTCCTTAGTTTCGTTCAAAGATCAAAAACAAAACAATAAACACAACAACCTACCCGAGACCATTTTAAAATGATCTTGAAGCCGTTTCCCTTTAAGCGACGCCATGTAAGATCGAATATGAAAGCCATCCGTGGGTTTGAAGTTGTTCGTGGGTTGTGATAGATAATGAACATCGGATATGATTGATGATACATGGGAACTGAGATTGTGATCTTTGTTAATCGGTTTTGATGGAGATGAGATATAAATTTGTGATTGAGATTGAAGAGGTTTGGTGAGAGACGTTTGAAGAAAAGGGGGCGGATATTATCATATGTGTTTTTAGGTTTAGGTCAAAGTGAAATGATAAGAGGAGGTTATATCTTTATCAGGTCTATGATTTGGGTTATGGATCAGGCAGAAATGAGTTATCATTTATGTTGGGCTTATGACCTGGTATTTTGATTTGAGTTTTGAATTGGGCTTGGGTAGGTAGGCTATATCAAACCAAACGTGTACTAGACTTGCAATGCCATGGATCCGAAAATGCTAAATCAATGGGCGAAATGATTTTTATAATCAATGTATTTTAATACATTGTGTTAACTTTGGCATTTTCGTTTAGCAAAAAGAGTGGTATTTTGGTATAAAAATTCATGGGGATACATAGTTCACGGCTAGAATTGTTCCGGTTTGACACAAATGACTACGGGGTTTTTGCACGGTATTATTGATTTGATTTTGAAGTGACATTTCAAAATGTGTTTATTTATCTCAATGTCTAGGGTGGTTGGATGCACGACTATTGAAGATAACTTGTCTGCGCAAATTAAAAATTCAGACTTGACAATCTAGTTAATACTGATTTAAGGAGTTATGTTGTAGTGCTCACAGTATAACTATCACTTTAAGGAGTTACGTTGTAGTACTCAGTGTCACACGAAGTTGTGGATTGTTCAAGTGGCGAATATTTCGTGCAACCTCATACTTAAAGGAGTTACGTTGTAGTGCTCAGTATAGATATTAAGTCACATCTATCGTACAAGCATTAAGTCACAAGATGAGATGATTACTTCTTTTTCAAGTTGGTCATATCGGGCTGTCTCCATATGTGGTCATTACTAGTAGCCGGTGAATTCAAAGGAGGTTCGATTACAGGTTGATTTGAGAGAAATGTATTGAGACTATATTTTTGCAACATATACTCACAAAATATGCTTCAACGAGCTGTTTGGCTTCTAAATTGCATCAAGTACAAGTTGATTATATGGCATGTACACAACATTATGATGATTCCGATAACTCGCAACCATCAGGAGTGAGAAGAACATGCTGAAAGAAGTAGTGTTTCGTCTTCAGTGATTGGATTGAGTGAGAGAATTGTGCTTAACATCGTGAATGGAGAAGTAGTGTGTGTACATCAGGGCTTATTACCAACTTGGATGCAATGTTATGTGAGTTATATTGTTATGTTGCTCCCCGAACGACAACCACGGTGCTAAACTTTAGAATCTACTTTATCCACTGCGTGATGAAAAGAGAGTTGTCAGTTCTGGAGGAGGCAGAAAAAAAAAGGAAAAGGCTCACTAGTTAGGAGGGAGTAATAACCTAACTAGACCATTACAGTTGAAGTTCAGAGCTACAAGGATCTATGCCGTCAGTGCCAAAGATCAAATGCCGAGATCGTCGGAAGAGAAGAACTTCAAGTCTGCCTCAGTATCTAGATTACTGAGACTCTGCGCTTCAACAATGTCAACATTGTTTATTATTATTGTAATTTACTTTGTTTATGTATTTATAGGTCTCATTGTAACCATTCATGTGTGACGATATCTTGGAGGGAGATTGTTAGCTTTGCTTATTTATAAAGATAATGTCACATACATGAAATCGACTAGATATGTAGCAAGTTGTGCCAATAGGGACTACTTATGTACGTTAGGCAAACTTGTAATGTGTAGACCCTATAAATACCTCTCATGACTCTCCATGAGGGGTGTAGGAAATCATTAGGTCATTTGTATTGTTTCATTTATCAATTAAAGTTCCTTTTATTCTCCACCTCTCTCTACTTTCTCTCACTAGAAACATGAATCCTTTCATCATGTTTGATCAACCCCGACCTCCTGAACCACATAAATCATGTATCTTTTCGATCCTATAGTTTCAAAAGGAACTAGTGCTAGATCTTGATCTATAGAAAGATTAGTTGCACGCTTTAGGTCAACCACTAGTTGTCAAATGCCTAGGAACTATCCTAAGTATTGTGTATGGAAACCAACGGGTAGAGAGTTCATACTCTAGAATGGCAAATTGAAAGCTGTTCAAATTGAACCAGTAGAAACCTTCTATGAGTGTGATCCGGGTTTTACTCCTAACCCCATGGAACCAAATTCAAAATGGTTTCCAAATACGAACACTTCTATTCTTCACAGGTTATCGAAATATGTCTTTGGATCGTCGACTCGGGTTGCTCTAAGCACATGACCGGAAACTTAAAGCTGCTGATCAATTTTGTCTGGAAATTCATGGGAACTGTACGCTTTGGAAATAATCATGTAGCAGTTATTCTAGGTTATGGAGATCTTCAGTTTGGGAATTATTTAATCACTCGAGTTTACTACGTCGAAGGGTTGGGACACAACTTATTTTCAGTTGGGCAGTTTTGTGATGCGGATTTAGAGGTAGCATTTTGGAGAAACATAGTTTTTCTTAGAAATTCTGTTGGTAATGATATCTTAACTGGAAATCATGGCACCAACTTATATGCTATCGACATCAACCAAATGGCCTCTTCATCACCAATTTGTCTTATGACAAGAGCAACCAGAACAAAGTCCTGGTTGTGGCATAGAAGATTATCCCATCTCAATTTCGACACCATCAACAAATTAGCCAAAGACAACATCGTCAACGGAGTCCCTAAGTTCAAGTACACCAAGGAACACTTATGTCCATCATGCGAACAAGGAAAAAGTAAAAGAGCATCATATAAACCTAAAACCGTACCCAGTTCGGAAGCACGGTAACATATGTTAGACATGCACTAATATGGCCCAATGAGAGTTAAAAGTATAAATGGGAAGAAGTACATTCTTGTTATCGTCAATGATTGTTCAAGATATACATGGGTTAAGTTTCTGAGGTCAAAAGACGAAGCACCAGGCATCATCATCACCTTTCTGAAGCCTATTCAATTCCTTCTTCAAGCTCGAGTAAGGATTGTAAGAACAAAGAACGACACAAAATTTACAAATCAAGAGTTAAGAGCTTACTTTGAAGTTGTTGGAATCACACATCAGACATCTGTTGTTAGAACTCCTTAGTAAAATGGGGTAGTTGAAAGAAGAATCGCACTCTTGTGAAAGCTGCTCGCATTGTGCTAATTTATTCTAGTGCACCATTATTCTTATGGGCTGATGCTGTTGCCACTGCTTGTTTCACTCAAAATCATTCCCTAATCCATCCAAGATTCAATAAAACCCCATATGAGCTAGTGAACAACCGTAAAATTGACATCTCTTATCTTCACGTATTTGGCGCTTTGTGCTATCTGACGAACGATAGAGAAGATCTAGGGAAGCTGAAAGCTAAAGGTGACATTGGAATCTTCATTAGATACTCAGAAAACTCGAGGGCATTTAGGGTGTATAATTGAAGAACAAAAAGGATAATGGAGATAATGAATGTGAAGTTTGATAGATTTCACAAATAGCTTCTGAGAGACTCGCTCTAGAACCCGTGCTTAACCCAATGGCTTTTAATCAAAACAGATCAGGACCAGCACCAAATTCGTAGACTTCTGGACACATTAGTTCATGACTCGTACCTCAAGAAGCTCATTCAACAACCACTAAAAAACCTTCAGAACAAGAACTGGAAAATTTCTTCGAGTTAATGTTTGATGAATACTATGGTGGTCCTTCGACAACTGCATCATAACAACATTCCACTGCACCCACTCAAAACCATCAACAACCACCACCACCACAAGATGCATCTACAACAATCAAAGCTGAAGAACCAAACCTGTGGAAAACTAGAAGGGGGGTTGAATAGTTTTACGTCTTTTTAATTAGTTATAAAAAATAGTTTTAGTGTTTTCTTAGTTTTTAAAATTTAGATTCGATAATATGTGATCTCAAGTCTTGCACAACATAAACAACTATCAATAAGTAAGATATAGCAATGATAAGTAATGAAATAAATAAGAGATGGAAAGATCAAACCGCGAGACAAGAGATTTATAGTGGTTCGGCTACAAGGACACCTTCCTTGCCCTACTCCACTCCCCGAGCACCTAACTCGAAAGTTTTCTTCACTATATCAACAAGCTCCCTTATGGCGGAGAGAACCTTACACACCAATTTACACACCACAACTTCTTCACACTAAATCACAACTTCTACACAACTTCTTCACACCAATCTACTTCACAACTAACTACTTCACGCCTATCTTCTTCACACCAATTTACTTCACAACTAACAACTTCACACCTAGCTTCTTCACTACAATCTAATTACTAACTTTTCTTCTTCACACCAAACAACTAACTAATCACACAATCAATATACCTAGCACAACTATCTACAATCAAATATTCACAACAATCTTCACAAAGAATTATGTAAATAATCTTGATGATGCACCAACAACTTGGATGTGGAGGTCACAACAAGTTGTAATACTTCTTGTCTTGGAGGATAGAAGTATTCTTCTCTTGCACTTGAGAGGATGATGTTTGAATCACTTTGAAACAAAGAATTATGTATTTATGATCAAAGGAATAAGAGAATAGAAATGGGGATCTAAAACAGAAAGTTTAGGAGTGCAAAAGGTGAGAAAATTCTGTGGGATGAATCAGTATTTATAGGGAGAAAATTTACTGTTCTGGAGCGTGCCGATCCCCTTAATTAGGGGGCGGTCCCCTTAATGATTAAGGGGCCCGCCTAGCATAATTAAGGGAGCCGCCCTCCTGAACGTTGGATTTTCTTGTCCTTTTGTGAGGGAAATTTTTCTGGATAAAATTTGCCATTTTTGGTTGGAAATTTGAAATCATATATTTATAATGAATTAAACATATTCTTTTAATTCCAAAAGTAATTTTGTAAAAGATATAGAATGTTTAATATATTTTATAAAAATTCTAGTGATTAGAAAAATTTCCTTTGATCATGAAATGCAATAAACACTTTGTTTATTCATACCTTAAGTGATATAGATGCAAAGACAAATATTAAGCACTAAAAACTTGTTTACGTCATAAGTTTTAGATTAATGAGTTTATGCTTTGTAATTATCAAAACATAGAGATATTGTTAATATGCTAACAATGTTTTTAGACATTATTTATGTCAACAATCTCCCTCTTTTTGATGATTACAAAACCTTAAACTCATTAGGTCTAAAAAATAATTTTTAGACAAGTATTATTAGAGTTTAACATTCTCTTCTCCCCCTTTTTGTAAAATCAAAAAGGTTAGGCCGAGTAAGCTTCGTGAAAGAAGATTAAACGGGTAGAATGCTCCCCCTTGATGTATGCTCCCCCTCATTTGAGAGCACCAAGGGAATGAGCTATGGAGATCTTGGCTACACAAAATATTTGAAGAGAACAAGACACACACACACACACACACACACACACACACACACACACACACACACACATATATATATATATATATATATATATATATATATATATATATATATATATATATATATATATATGCAAAGCAATAATTATGCAAATAAAAATAGATTCATTCAAGCATCATAGAAATGATTAGCATTACAACATTCAATATGCTTAAAGCATATTGATAACAATGAAACAAAAGAAAAGACATAGTCCTATATTGCCTAAGAGAGCACTTGGACTTGCTTGCAACCCATGGTTGATTGTTTTATTTGCTTAAAGGAGAACATAAGCATAAAGCTTAGTTGTTAGATGGAGAGGGATATGGAGTGGGGTATGGAGCGGAAGAGGTGGATCTTACGATGTTGTATCGTGTTAAGGGTGGTATGGGATGAGGACGAGTGAGGAGATATTCAATCCAAGAAATATCTTCACTCAAGTATAGGATTTGTTTTTTAAGGAAGATGCAACAAGGGCAATAGTGAGTGTGGTTTGTAACTTGATCCAAGTTGAGAGAGTGAGGTAGGCAATTGTTGTAGGGTGATGATGGAGGTTGCCCTTTGTTGCGTTGTGCAAGATGCATGGCATTGAGATCACTAAGATCATGGATTTGAGATATTTCATCACGGAACTTTTGCTTTTTCGTGGCAATGCGGAGAAAGTCATTGTGTTGATATGGATGAATTGGGTTTGTGTAGTTGGAATTGTAGTTGGATGGTTGATCAAACTTGTATGAATCATTACAAATGGTTGGAGGATGAGATGAGTGGTTTGGCATGAAGGAAGATGTTTGGCCAATGTTGTATGGTTTGTAAAGAGGATCAAATGAATGTCCTTGTGAATTTGGTGTAAAGTTTGGGAAGTAAGTGGTTGGAGGTGTTGAGTGATTTCCAACTTCATTGGTTATGATGGATTTGTTTCGAGGGCTTTTTCTTCGCCAAACGGGTTTTTCCGTCATTCTTGCAAGCCTTGAGGCTTTTGGTTTTGGTTTGTTTGGAGAAGTCATGAAGGGATGAATGGAGAGTGTGGAAGATTTGGGATATTTATAGTGTAAGATTTGTGTGTTTATGGATGGATAAAGTTTGTTTGGGAGATTAGGACAAAATGTGTTGGTGAAAAATGGGAAATGTAGGTTGAAATGGGCTAAAAAGCAGAAAAGATTCTATAAACCCGACCATCAGATGGCCGGTCCCCTTAATTAGGGGGCAGTCCCCTTAATGATTAAGGAGGCCGCCTTACAAAATTAAGGGGGCCGCCTATCTGGTGATTTCCAGATTGCCAGAATTGGGTTTTTGGCAGAAAATTTGCAGAAAGGTTGTGTGTTTGGATTAGAATTCAAGCAAGTTCAAATCCTTGAGACAATATAGCATCTAATCTAACTATAATATAGCATGCATGCAACAACACTTAAGTAAAAGAGCAATCAAGCAATTAGTAATAAGCAAGAGAAGGCAAACAAAGGCAAGGGTACTTAATCTTCCTAGAGCAACTATCTTAGATCAAAGGCAAAGGTAACTAGTGAGTGGAAAACTAGTGATGGAGCAAGATGACAACATTATTAGTAAATTTGTCCTATGTGTCTATATGCAACAAATATGGAGTTGTAATTGTTTCAACTCCTAAATGCAAAGAGAGATAACGATCCTAAGAAACAATCCAAAAGATCTCCTTGATTCAATTTTTGCTCGATTCATGAATGTCAATAATATATATTAGATTATATATTTTGACAATTTATGTGAGAGTTTATGCATGATTTAGGAAAAAGTTTTTAGCGTTTGTCAACAATGCAAGGAAAATGATTTTCATGTAATTCCTAGATGTGAGAATAGTTTTCAAGAAATTTTGATTGGGTTTTATAAGAGAGTATATGCAATGAAAGTGAGGTTTCCCAATCATTAATTTTGTGCAAAATGGATTCCTAGACTCAGAAGTGAAGAAGTGGACGAAAAGTAAATTTTATGCAAGTATAAATTTGTGTTAGTTCAATATAATTTAGTCAACTTGTTCCATCATTCCTAATCCTAAACGCAAGTGGTTGAATAATTCACGCTTAAGGGGTTTTGTGAATATATCCGCAATGTTATCTTCCGATGCAACTTTTTCTATAGATATGTTTCCTTTTTGTACATTATCCCTAAGAAAGTGGTGGCGTATTTCTATATGTTTAGTCCTAGAGTGTTGCACCGGATTTTTACTTAAATCTATCGCACCTTTGTTATCGCACATAATGGGAACATTTTCTAACCTAATGCCATAGTCTACGAGAGCTTGTTTCATCCATAGTGCTTGTTGACATGCCTTTCCAGCGCTTACATATTCGGCTTCGGTGGTAGAAATAGCAAGAGCGGTTTGCTTCTTCGAAAACCAAGATGTTAGACAACATCCCATAAACGTGCAAATACCGCTAGTGCTTTTTCTATCTACGTAGTCTCCCGCATGATCCGAATCCGCATAGACGATGGTTTTTTATGCCGGATCCCTTAGGATACCATAATCCTAAGTGTATTGTGCCTTTAATGTATCGGAAGATACGCTTAACCGCTTCTAGGTGAGAGGTTTTGGGATCCTCTTGAAAACGGGCACAAAGGCAGACACTAAACATGATATCGGGTCTACTTGCCGTCAAGTATAGTAAACTACCTATCATTCCTCTATACTTGGTGTTATCTACGGACTCACCTTCATCATTCTTTTTGAGCTTTACTTTCGTAGACATGGGAGTTTTCATGGGTTTTGAGTCTTTTAGGCCAAATTTCTTAAGCATTTCCTTAATGTACTTAGATTGGTTAAAAAATATTTCATCTTCTAATTGCTTTATTTGTAATCCTAGGAAGAAGTTAAGTTCACCCATCATACTCATCTCAAACTCATCATGCATGATTTTGGCAAATTCATCACACATGTCTTGACAAGTCGATCCAAATATAATGTCATCAACATATATTTGGACAATGATGAGATTTGGGTCTTTCCTTTTAGTGAAAAGAGTGTTATCTACCATTCCCATGGAATAATCATGTTTAATAAGAAAAGATTTTAATCGATCATACCAAGCTTTGGGAGCTTGTTTGAGTCCATACAAAGCTTTCTTTAACTTATAAACATAATCAGGTTTTGCTAAGTCAATGAATCCTGGAGGTTGTGCCACATATACCTTGTTAGGAATTATACTTAAGTTGATATTGACAAAATATGAAAGATAAAGGACTTATGAAGACAAAGTGAAGAATGCAAAAGACAAGGGACTTGCTTTACAAAGAAGTTATTTCAATATAGTCCTTCGTAGTATTTTGTAACCCTAGTTCTCTATTATATAAAGAGAATACAGGGAATAGGTTTTAATATGTCTTCCACAATGTAATATACAGAAAATGTGTGAGTGTATGTCTAGGGCTGGAAACGCCTAGACTTGTGTGTACAGGTGTTTTATGGGAAACACCTAGGGTAGATTGATGTTAAGCCTCAACTATCTTAGATAGTTGTTAGGATGTAACCGTGCTACACTTGATCACGTAGCATTGAGGCTTTGATATATGTTAGAGTAGAGATGATGACGAAGAAAAACCTTGTTAATAATATTGTTCTTATTCCGCTATGATTTATCTTATGAACATTATTATTCCTAGATTAGACTTAATTGTCTTGAGCCAAAACGGTCCTAGAAACTATCTTATTATTGACGCTATTAGTTTCTAACATGTGGTATTAGAGCGTGGGCTCTTGATATCTGGGATTTACAAGGTTCGTTGTCGAAGAACGAAGAAAACAAGAAAAATTCGATTTTGGTTCAATTTTCGTAACTCACTGCAGGTCAGTTTTCAAGGCGCGATATCTCCTTCGTTAACCGTTGGATCGGGCTGAAATTTTTACTGGAGGTTCTCTACATGACAAGGAAGAGTTCCACCAGAGGGATCTTGGATCTGAGCTCCCAGTAAAAAGATATGATTTTTCTAAAAAGCTACTGCAGAATAGTAAGTAAGTCGAATTTTTAAGGGTTTTCTTGATATCAAACTTCTATGATTTCGGTTTCTATTGAATAAATTCACTATTGAAGTTTGGATATATGTTATTTTGATGTCGAATTGATGATATGTAGTCGATGTGTTGGTATAATTCGTTCCTTGGAAGCTGTGAATTTAATGTCAAAGACTTTTAGGGTTTTCTCAAACCCTAATAAGCAGACTGGTGTTTGATAATAGTTTTCTCCTTACTAGCTTTGGTGAGTCGATCATATGATTGATGATGAACCCTAGTAGGGACACAAAACATACGACATGATGATGTAATGTTTGAAGGACGATTTCCTATTCAAATCCAATTGGTCGATCAATATTGGTGTGGGATATTCTTTATTCGAATAGGGTTTTGAATATGATGAACAGATTGAATTGGGAGCTGCTGCTGTTGTGTTCAATGGAACGTAAGGTTTACTGGAACTAATGGTAATGGAGTAGAGCTACGTTTTGGGATTAAGTCTACTGATGGACTTATTGTGGAAGTAAGGCTACTTGTAACTTATGTCGCTATCCAGGTACTACTGGTCCACATAGGTTTGCTAAACAAATTTTCCACTGCCCGTGTATAACGATTACCACTGCTACGCTTGATTTTTCCACTGCTCGTTATACGTTACCACTGCAAGTTGTTCGTTCCCACTGCTACGCGTAAAAGAGGTTTCCACTGCTGCGATACTTGTTCCCACTGCTACTTAATTTTTACCACTGCTGATGTATATGTTTCCACTGCTCTCTCATGACATTTGTACTGGTGGTCCTTCATGAATTTGTATTGCTACGTGGGGTTTCAAGATACTACTAGTTTAATTAATGGAAGAAAGGGCTACTCATGTCATGCATACTGAAGTTACTACTATTCTAATGATTAGGCAAGAAACATGGGATGGTGGTCAAACTTTCAATGAATGGAAGATTATAGTTCGCATGTTTTACTAATCTTATCAAGTACATGATTATGTGTATTGCATATGCTTATATTGATTTCTATTGATGGTGGCCCACGCTGAGTTTATAAAGGCACAAGTTGATTTATGTTGCTTGAAGTTTTGATTTGATGGTGATTCGTTAAAGAAAATTTTATTCACGAGGTTAAAAGATGTTGTTGTTGTCGTTTGCAAGTGAAGGTTAATAATTCTTATTACCTCGTACATATTATATAGTGGGACAGTTGATATTGTTTCATGATTAGATGCTACTGCTGTTCTCATTGGTTTTTGTTGATTCTGGTCGTGGTAATGCTCATTTAATATACTGATATCTCCGAACTTAATTATGCTGAGTTTTATGAGCATGTGTTACAAGGAGTAAGGGGAAGTCGAGATGGTTTTATATGAGATTATTTATGCTTTGGTTCTCGGCTTATTTGGATGTTGAACACACACAGAGTGGAAAACACACACACACGAAGAAATTTTTGGTTCTTAAAGATTATAAAGGCTCGTTCTATTTGATTCAATTGATTATGAAGAAAGGTTTTTATCACCTATTTGATGATGAAGTGGAGTTCTTGGATGCGTGTTCTTATCATATCTCAAAGGTGGTATGGCACTTTTGGAGGTAACTTGTTCGTTCGTTCAGGTGACTACGAATTAACAAACACTTAAAGGAGTTACGTTATTGTGCTCAGTGATTTTTGTCAAGAGGTTGCGATCTCCTTATACGTTAAGTATACGTTCGAAGTCAATTTTAGTACAAGATATAAGGCACAAGTTTGGGTGGTTCTACTTCAACATCAAGTTGGTAATACTTAGTTTTCTTCATCAGTGATCATTACATGGAGCTTACATTCGAGAGATGGTTAACATATGGGTTTCAGGGGAAGCTTAAGTGTTTAAATGTTTAACCATTTATATGCTACATCGAGGTGAAGGTTTTTACTACTGCTAGTTATTATTACTACTGCTAGTTTTGATTTCTATTGTTTCAAGTTCATTTAAAGACGCGGAAAACTTAATGGTGGGTGATTTGAAACATTGGAAAGATGGATTGGACGTGTAATATTGATTTGTGGTTGTGAAGATCAAGGTTGCTTACATTTGTCCCCTATTTGATGATGACAAAAAGGGGAAGAATCTTTACATTGAAGATGCAACTTGAAGAGCCTTGGTGATATAGCATGGTTTAAGGGGAAGATCGTTTATCTTTCATATATATACTAGCTTCAGGGGAAGTTCGTGCTTATTTGTTTTGTCATATCAACTAGGTGAAGATTGTTAGGAATTATACTTAAGTTGATATTGACAAAATATGAAAGATAAAGGACTTATGAAGACAAAGTGAAGAATGCAAAAGACAAGGGACTTGCTTTACAAAGAAGTTATTTCAATATAGTCCTTCGTAGTATTTTGTAACCCTAGTTCTCTATTATATAAAGAGAATACAGGGAATAGGTTTTAATATGTCTTCCACAATGTAATATACAGAAAATGTGTGAGTGTATGTCTAGGGCTGGAAACGCCTAGACTTGTGTGTACAGGTGTTTTATGGGAAACACCTAGGGTAGATTGATGTTAAGCCTCAACTATCTTAGATAGCTGTTAGGATGTAACCGTGCTACACTTGATCACGTAGCATTGAGGCTTTGATATATGTTAGAGTAGAGATGATGACGAAGAAAAACCTTGTTAATAATATGGTTCTTATTCCGCTATGATTTATCTTATGAACATTATTATTCCTAGATTAGACTTAATTGTCTTGAGCCAAAACGGTCCTAGAAACTATCTTATTATTGACGCTATTAGTTTCTAACATGTGAATATACCTCCTCATTGATAAAACCGTTAAGGAATGCACTTTTCACATCCATTTGGAATAACTTAAAATCTAGGGCGCATGCATAGGCAAGTAATATCCTAATCGATTCTAGTCTAGCTACGGGGGCATAAGTTTCGTCATAATCAATTCCTTCTTGTTGATTATAACCTTGGGCAACTAACCTAGCTTTATTCTCAGTAACTATTCCATTCTCATCTAACTTATTCCTATATACCCATTTAGTTCCTATGATGGTCATATTCTTTGGATTTGGGACTAATTCCCAAACATCATTTGCCTTAAATTGATTTAATTCTTCTTGCATAGCTATAACCCAACTTTCATCTTTTAAAGCCTCATTAATATTCTTAGGTTCTATTGCTGAGAGGAAACAAAAGAAATTGTTTTTATCTTGGGCTTGTGACCTAAGGGTTCTTTGGTTAAGATGTCCTATTATATTATCTAATGGATGTGATCTAGATTCTTTAACATTAACAATTTCATTATTTCCTAAGTGAATGTCTTCATTATCATTTCCTATGGGTTTTGTTTTACTAACCTCAATAGCTTCATCTTCGACTAGTCATCATCTTCTAAAGGTAATGTTTTAGGAGGTGGTGGTGTTTCATCAAATGTTACATTTAGTGATTCTTCTACTTTCATGGAGTGTTTGTTAAGTATTATATATGCTTTGCTATTTTGTGAGTATCCTAAAAATATTCCTTCATATGATTTTGGATCAAACTTAGTGTGGTAATCCCTAGTGTTTAGAATATAACATTTACTTCCAAATACCCTAAAGTAGCTTAAGTTTGGTTTTCTACCTCTTAGTAACTCATAAGGAGTTTTTCCTAGAATTCTCCTAATTGATACCCTATTTAAAATATATGTCGATGTATCTACGGCGTGACACCAAAATTTTTGTGGGATGGATTCTTCATTTAACATTGTTCTACTCATTTCTTGTAGTGACCTATTTTTTCTTTCTACTACGCCATTTGATTGAGGAGTACGAGGAGCGGAGAAATTGTGAGATATTCCATTTAAATCACAATATTTTCCGAATTGTACTTCGTTATCAAATTCCCTACCATGGTCTGTCCTAATGGCAACTATTGTGCATCCTAATTTATTTTGAATCATTTTACTAAATATTTCGAATTTTTCAAAGGCTTTGGTTTTGTCACTTAAAAACCTAGTCCACGTGTATCGTGAATAGTCATCTACTATTACTAAGGTATATTTGTTTCCTCCATAGCTCCGCACAGCGGATGGACCGAAAAGATCCATATGTAATAATTCTAGGCACCTAGTAGTGGATACTATATTCTTAGCTTTGTGACTAGCATGAGCTTGTTTTCCAATTTTACATGCATCACAAAAATGCTTGTCATATTTTAGATTAGGCAAATTTCTAACTAATTCCTTAGAGGCCAAAGATTGTATTTGTTGCATGTTAGCATGTCCTAATCTCTTATGCCACAATGTAGAGTTTTCATCTAGGGTCGTTAGGCATATCCTATCCTCAGGCTTGTTTCCTAGTTTCATAACATATATGCCACCTTTCCTAATTCCTCTACCTATAATTTTTCCATTCTTACCTATTTCGCTATCCTCTTCGGTAAAAGTGACTCTACATTTATTATCACATATTTGTCCTATACTAAGCAAGTTATATGTTAAATTATCTACATGCTCTACATTTTCAATAGTAAGTGAGTCTTGAGAAATCGTACCTTTGCCAATGATTTTTCCACGTAAGTCACTACCGAAAATAACGTTACCTCCATTGTATGCCTTGTATGTAGAGAATAGCTTGCGGGTCCCCGTCATGTGCCTCGAACATCTGCTATCTTTGATCCATTCGTCAGGCTCCAAGTCAATTCCTAAACATATTTCGTCGGTTTCTTTTGCCATAAAACACTTTTCGTCTCTTGGCTTTTCAACTTCTTCTTTGTCACTATCACTCCATGTTCCACTAACAAATGCGCCTTGGTTTGCATAACCCGACGGCTTTAGACATTCGCCAATGAGATGATTTGGACTTCCACATCTAAAGCATTTTCTTTTCCCGTAGTTGTCACTTCTATTTCTTTGGAATGGTTTTCTTTTGTCTCGTGATGATCTAGTGAATCTTCCTCGTCTCTTGAAGAATTTCTTGAATTCTCTTACGGCCATTGCATATTCTTTGTCTTCACTTTCGTCACTTGAATCATCATCATCACTAGGTTCCTTTTTGGCTTTTAGAGCAATGGATTTGGTTTGTTCTTTCTTTACTTTGACCGTTTCCGAATCTCTTCTTATAATTTCTTCATGAACCTTTAAGTTGCCAATTAGTTCATCTAGTGATAACGTCATCAAGTTCTTTGATTCTTCAATTGCCGTGACCTTAGCTCTCCATTTCGGATGCAATGCCCTAAGAAATTTCCTAACACAATTTTTACTAGAAAATGTCTCATCAAGTGCTTTTAAACTTGTGATAATAGTGTTAAATTTAGTAAAAGCACTATCAATTGATTCCTCTTCCGGAATCGTAAATTGTTCATATTGTTGTACAAGGAGATCTATTTTATTATCTTTGACTTGGCTATTACCTTGGTGAGTAATTAGTAAAGAATCCCAAATTTCTTTTGCGGTTTTACACATAAAAATTCTTTCATATTCTCTGCGTGGTAACGCATTATAAATGACCATTTTAGCCTCATTATTTTTTGCTGGTTTCTTTTTCAAATCATCATTTTGTTTTTCAAAAGATACAATTTCATCCATTTTAGTTTCAACATTATATTGAATAGGGGGAAAATCACCAAAGGTAATAATATGCCAAAGATCAAGATCTTTTGATTTCACATAAGTTTCGAATCTATTTTTCCAATATAAAAATCCATCACTTTCAAATAGTGGTGGTCTTTGCATAGATTACCCTTCTAAATATTTTTCAGATTCCATAGATCGTTACAAGTTTTAAAATACAATATATTTTAAAAATCTTGCTCGACGTGGCTCCTGATACCAATTGTGGAAAACTAGAAGGGGGGTTGAATAGTTTTACGTCTTTTTAATTAGTTATAAAAAATAGTTTTAGTGTTTTCTTAGTTTTTAAAATTTAGATTCGATAATATGTGATCTCAAGTCTTGCACAACATAAACAACTATCAATAAGTAATATATAGCAATGATAAGTAATGAAATAAATAAGAGATGGAAAGATCGAACCGCGAGACAAGAGATTTATAGTGGTTCGGCTACAAGGACACCTTCCTTGCCCTACTCTACTCCCCGAGCACCTAACTCGAGAGTTTTCTTCACTATATCAACAAGCTCCCTTATGGCGGAGAAAACCTTACACACCAATTTACACACCACAACTTCTTCACTCTAAATCACAACTTCTTCACACCAATCTACTTCACAACTAACTACTTCACGCCTATCTTCTTCACACCAATTTACTTCACAACTAACAACTTCACACCTAGCTTCTTCACTACAATCTAATTCCTAACTTTTCTTCTTCACACCAAACAACTAACTAATCACACAATCAATATACCTAGCACAACTATCTACAATCAAATATTCACAACAATCTTCACAAAGAATTATGTAAATAATCTTGATGATGCACCAACAACTTGGATGTGGAGGTCACAACAAGTTGTAATACTTCTTGTCTTGGAGGATAGAAGTATTCTTCTCTTGTTCTTGAGAGGATGATGTTTGAATCACTTTGAAACAAAGAATTATGTATTTATGATCAAAGGATTAAGAGAATAGAAATGGGGATCTAAAACAGAAAGTTTAGGAGTGCAAAAGGTGAGAAAATTTTGTGGGATGAACCAGTATTTATAGGGAGAAAATTTACTGTTCTAGAGCGTGCCGGTCCCCTTAATTAGGGGGCGGTCCCCTTAATGATTAAGGGGGCCGCCCTTCTGAACATTGGATTTTCTTGTCCTTTTGTGAGGGAAATTTTTCTGGATAAAATTTGCCATTTTTGGTTGGAAATTTGAAATCATATATTTATAATGAATTAAACATATTCTTTTAGTTCCAAAAGTAATTTTGTAAAAGATATAGAATGTTTAATACATTTTATAAAAATTCTAGTGATTAGAAAAATTTCCTTTGATCATGAAATGCAATAAACACTTTGTTTATTCATACCTTAAGTGATATGGATGCAAAGACAAATATTAAGCACTAAAAATTTGTTTACGTCATAAGTTTTAGATTAATGAGTTTATGCTTTGTAATTATCAAAACATAGAGATATTGTTAATATGCTAACAATGTTTTTAGACATTATTTATGTCAACAAAATCCCTCAACCTCATCTACATCTACTCCAACAACTCCATTACTTGAAATTGTTCTACCAAGAGTTGATGAGCAAAATCAAAACACATCATTTCAAGAAGAACCTACATAGAACCAAAACGATGCTGCGTTAGAAGAAGGAGTATTTGAAAACCCGTTTGCAACAGACTCTGCTGAATCTTCTTCAAGGTTACAAGAACCATCTAATACACATACGTTAAATCCAAGGTACCCTTCTACTCTCCAATGGACTAAAGACCATCCAATTGAACAAGTTATTGGTGAACCATCAAGACTAGTTTAGACGAGAAGACAACTTGCCAGAGACCCCGAAATGTGCATTTAAATTTGCTCAATCAGTCTCCAAAAACCAAAGAACATTCGAGAAGCAATGGCAGAAAATGCATGGATAGAAGCGATGCATGAGGAAATTCTTCAATACCAGTTACATGACAGTTGGGAATTAGTTCGAAGAACAATTGACAAACTTGTCATTGAACTCAAATGGTCATGGAAAAACTAAAAGGATGAGGAAATGACTGTAATTCGCAACAAAGCTTGTCTCATGGCTAAAGGATTTAGACAGGAAGAAGGGATAGATTTCAAAGAATCATTCACGGCAGTAGCAACACTTCAAGCAGTCCAGATTTTCTTAGCATATGCAGCTCACAAAAACATCACCGTATATCAAATGGACATCAAGACGAAATTCTTGAATGGAACTCTGAAAGAAGAAGTGTACGTGAGTCAGCCAGATGGATTTGTTGATAAGGAACATTCAGACTATGTCTACAAGCTAAAGAAAGCCATTTATGGTTTAAAACAAGCTCCAAGAGCGTGGTATGACGAACTATCATCTTTCATGATAGAAGATAACTTCACCAAAGGAACTGTGGATTCTACCTTGTTTATAAGAAAATACAAAGGTGACATTTTGATTGTTTAGATTTACATGGATGATGCGTGGTTTTGCAGCCTTGCAAAAGGTTTTACCTCTCAAGGGATCTTGAGAAGCTTGCAATCCCCACCAGGCAGTGTACCTGACCGTTGTAGTATAATATAGTGGCAAGTACCAGGGGATTGATCGTTCAACTCAAAGAATAGTGTTCGCTAGGGTTAAAACTCAATTAAACTAGGTCTAGAGGTAAGGGATGATTCTTTCTATATTTTTGTATTTTATGGAAAGCAAGTAAAAATCTCGGGTTTTGGAAGGATGGGCGGAATTAGTTGAACCCAAATAACTACAAATGCAAATAAAATAAAATAAAATGACACTAAAGTAAATATGCAGAAAACAATAATAAGAGAAAATGTGTTTACTTAGATTTCACTACTCCCAATCTATCTTTTACCGGTTGATTAGTTTGTTACAATTGCATGGATGACGGGTTATATTCCTTTATACCATTCGTAGGGCCGTGTACGATCTTCCCTAACTCTATAAGCTTCTACCTCTTCCTATGTCAAGCCAACTACTAGCTCCTAACATGGCCTCATTAGTAGTTACCTATGCATTAAATATAACCAATTTATCGTAGTACACATCCGATCATGTTTCTAAAGACGTTCAAGTAAATTACCAATTGGAAGTCTGCCAGTTTTCTTAAACCTAACATCAAAATCATTCATCCACAACAATTATAAACAAACAACCAACCAATAATCAATATCTAAGTTTCATTACATCTAAGCAAACACAAAGAAAACCTAGCATAGCATGTTAAAGCGAAGACAAGCATAAGATAGAATCAAACAACACATAGACATATTGAACGATTATGGGAAAACTTATCTTCAATTAAGCATGGATGAAACAAGGGTTTGAAACCCTTAAAAATAAGGTAAAATTCGTCTAGGGTTTCTCCTCTCAAAGTTGCACACTAATGAATGAAAAAATCAAAAACTATATATAGAGATTTGAGTCTGATGGCGTCAAGAGTAAAGTCTGACGCCGTCAACTCGCCGCCATAAATATTATTGTATTTCCTAGATCCAATTCTGACGTTGTCATGAGTAAACTTCTTCTTGGCCGTCTCTTGCATTTTGTACGTGATGGCCTTGGTGACGCCGTCACGTGTAATTCCTCTAAAAACATTCTGGCGCGTCACATGTAACTTGATTATCCACCTCTTTGTCAAAAGGTGACGGCGTCATAAGCAAATCCTGACGTCGTCAGGTACTGTTTTTAGCATGAATTGGAGACTTTGTCGTTTTCTTCACTTTTTCACTCCAAAAACGTCCAAAATGCTTCCTTTTCCAGATTTCTTCTCAAAAGTACCTAAAATGACAAAAGGAACGATTTAGGGCAATATTTGATCAAATAATCTCGACTTTGGGCTTAAATGACCCCCTAAAAGCAGTACACTTTTCGTCTCATCAAATACCCTTACACTTGAGATTTGCTTGTCCTCAAGCAAATGCGCTTTTATTCTAATCAAAATACAAGCTAGGGGTCATTTAACACTAATATAAAAGTAATTGTAACAAATAATCATTCCACTTCAAACAAAACAAGCACGGAAATTACACAGTAGCACCTCACAAATAGTGTTTTGATACTCACATCTCTCAGGTGTAATAAAAGTATATACCACAATATGAAAATGGAAAATATCTCTCACTACCTGTCATAGCAAATAGATTACCATAGGCTTAGGAAAGGATCAAACCTCCACCACTTGGCGTAAGCATCTAGGATAAACTATCAAATAGGTCTTTTAAAAGGGTTATAACGTGAGGTGTAGGGATATGATAAACACGGTTTTGGTGGATAAAGGCAATCTTTACTAGTGGCGAGTTAATCATCTTGGTCAGTTATATGTACAATGTGGCGTTGCTAAGCCAGACTCGACTCGACTTAAGCTAATCAAAAACTAATCAAAAACATAAAAGGAAACGGGATGGTAGTCTGTATGGTTTTTTTTTTCTTTTTCTATTTTTTTTCTTTTTTATTGATTTTTCGATTTTTTTTTCATACACTCTTGCCCTACCATCCAGAATAATACATCATAGGGAATTTGCATTCCCCTTACACTTGAACTTTTACATACTTTACAATCAACTATTCTAATGACTCGAATTAAGATAATCAAAACACTTGGAGTACTTCTTAAGATTAACGCGCATATGGGGGTAATAATTGACGTCTTCCCCATTACTCCATAACAATAGTACTTTACCCATGAGTCCCAATAGTCTCAAAACAATATATACAAGATATGACTCGACTTAGAAACCATGTAATCAATTAGACAATTAACTAAGGGTTTAAACATGTAACAACAATGCACTAAAGATGGGTGCTTACAAGGAAGGCTAAGGCGATTTGGTTGCACATTTGGGGTGGATTGAAAACAAATTCTTCCTTTAAGTAAAGTGCTTAAAGTTAGAAATGAAAAAGATAGGCTCGGAGGGGTGTACTAGGGGTATCGTGTACTCAAAATGAGTACAATGCAAAGGTGTGGGAAAATTAATTGACTTTACTAGTCAAGTAATTATGACTTCATTGGTCAAGTAATTATGATACCGGTTTAAACACAAGGGTGATCCTAATGCCTCTTATCATGTAGTAAATCCTAACTACACGAATGTTGTCTCACATGCGGTCTCGGGATGCATCACTAACGTAAGTTCTGGAATCTAAGTACTACCGGTACACTCGTAAGCATCTTTTCCTAACAAATCTAGGGGCGAACCTCACATATTTGGGGTGGAAAATTTTGAGTGGTACGGTTTTTGTGCTAGTCATACAACTCCTATCAATGAGACGCTCATTATGGCTAAAGCTTCACTCCTAAATGTTGTATAAAATTTTAAATTTGGTGCTAAAATTGCCCTAACAAGTATTTCTCTTAGTTTTATTACACACCTACTTTTAAACAAACAAACTCAAGTGCAATTGCATTCTCTAAGGTATCATTATTTACCCTCCCCTTACATTTAGGCTGTACATTGTCCCTAATGTTCAATAAAAAGGATGTGAAAGTAATGAAGGTAAAAGAATGAAACAAATACTCCCCTGATTCGTTCGGTGTGGATAATATGGTAACAAGGTTAAATCCTTCTCCAAGAAAATGAACGTTGAAATCTTCCCTCCAGAAATATAAATCATCTTCTTGTCCAATATAACCTGTTAAACCTGAGAAAAAAATCATGGCAAACCTCATGTAAAATCGGCGGCAATATATATATATATATATATATATATATATATATATATATATATATATATATATATATATATATATATATATATATATATATATATATATATATATATAATGCTTGTGGAATGAATGTTTGCAGATTTCCTGGAGTTTATAAAACTAAAGAATTAACAAAAACTTTAATACTATGGTAGAAAAATAAAACTCGCAAAATTTTTCAGATTTTTACACCTGACGCCGTCAGGTTATAACCCTGACGCCGTCAGAGTGCTCTGACAGAAATCTTATGTTAAGTTTATGGAAAATTTCTGGAAAAAATCATGCCTTAATTCCTGGAATTCCTGCAAAACATCATTATGACTCGATACAAGCATTTGACTTAAACAAATACTAATATACATGTTCATTTAATATTTTTGTGGTTCATGTTCAATTCCGTTCTTAGAAACAAATTTAGATTTCCCTTACACTTATCTTTTGCGAAATACCTTTATATGAAGTTAAGACTAAGTTAAACAACAAGTTAAAGCATTTTCACAATCTATTTTGAAACATGAGCCACAAACTATAAAAATAAAACACGCATACGAAAACAAATAAAATCAAACAATCAAACAAATAAAGCTAATAAAACAAATAAAACTTGGGTTGCCTCCCAAGAAGCGATTTTCTTTATTTACGAGTCTTGTAGCTAGACTCAAGGTCACGGGCTATTACATGACCTTGTATCGCAATATGATGTACCCTTTTTCAACAGAATCCACGCTATTCGGGTGGTAATGTTTCAATCGTTTGATATTCACAGTCATTTCTCCACCCCTTTCGCTGTTCAAAAGTGCAACTCCATTGTGACCTAAGTTTTGATCGTGAATGGTCCATACCACCAAGAGTTTGATTTATTGGGAGGCTCCTTTATCCCTAAATGTCTTAGGAGTACTAAGTCTCGTTCAATAAATGGGGCATGATTCTCCATCGGCTGATTGCACTCGAATTTGACATGAATTTTATCACTACTTTTGCATCTCTCAAGCGTAGTTTCCTTGTAGCTTTTGATTCTTGTCTCCCATGCGAGGATTTTTTCTTGAACATGATTATGCGGTATGCCAGCATTTTTTTTAGCCTCCTTTCCATCATACTTTCTCGCACAAATCGTGGGGTCATAGGGAAGTGAATCTTCCTTTTTCCAGACTTAAGTTCAATTTCCCGTTTTTCATACTTGATAACAGCTCTTGCTGTGGTAAGGAACGGTGCTCCAAGGATTATTGGCATGCACCCATTCTCTTTATCATCGATGATCATGAAATCAACGGGATACATGAAACCTACTACATTGACTAGCACCTCCTCTGCAATTCCCAAAGGATACACGTAAGAGTGACTAGCGAAGGATAGCCTAACACGGGTGGTGGCTGGCATCTCTTTAGTGAGTTGGGTATAAATAGTTAAAGGCATCAGGTTCACCTCCGATCCTTGATCGGCAAAAGCATCAAAATATTGCAATTTCCCAATGCTAGCTGGTATTTCAAAGTTCCCATAAGCCATCTGCTTCGTAGCCACTTTTTGCTTAAGTAGCTTCTCGTATACCAGCCCCCCAGGCAATGTATCATACTCATCTTCCGCTTCTTCTTCTCCTTCAGAGATCCTTGTGGAAGATTGGTTACGTCCGTCACCCTTTATCCAGTTGGTTATGGTTTTCTCATTTATATCATGTTTTAGGTAGTACCCTAATGATTGGGACTTTGGTGGTTCCTCAATGGTTTGTGCAATAGGGGTTTCCTTCTCTTCATTGCCCTCGTGGACAATGGATATAGAGTTAACAAACTTGGTAGTGGGGGTGACGCTTTCCTTCCTTAACAACACCTTTTCCAGAGTTTTTAGGTTTCAGTATTCCTCCAATAAGCTCATCATCTCCGTCATTTTCTCTTGCATCTCCTCCTTTTGTCTTTAGACTGCCTCCTCGAATTTTGCTAATCGTTCAGAATAGGTTGACATATATTCTCTCATTCGAGTTTCGAATTCCGGGCTGAGGTTTTGAGGAGGTGAATAAGGTCGAGCATATTTTTGAAAGGTTTCGGCATTCTCTTTATGAGGTGATTCGGACAACGGTGTTGGGTTTACGTTCGAGATAGAGTTGATCGATGCATGTCTGGGACTTAAAGACTTTTTTCGTTTTTCCATGAGATAGTCAACTTTTTTCTCAAGTTCGCAAAGGTTTTCTTCGGAAAGTTAAGTAGTCCCCCCTGGTAATGAAATTGCATTGACAGCCGAGTCTACAATATGTGCAACTTCCCATAATTCATTATCATCGAATGCAAGCTCATCAATGATTTCCCATGACTCTTTGGCATTCTTGTCACACAATCTACCTCTGGCGGCTTGATCAATGGTGCGCTTGGTATGGAAATCGACATGGTCGTAAAAGATTTGGATTTGGAGCCAAAGATCTATGCCATGATGAGGGACTTTGTGGAGTAAGTCTTTGAAACGAGTCCATGCTTCATAGAGAGTTTCATCTTGACATTGTTGGAACATTAAGATGTCATTTCTAAGCTTTGTAGTCCTTCCCGGTGGAAAGAATTGAGCAAGGAAACGAGTGGTGAGATCATCCCAAGAGGTGATTGATCCTGCGGGAAAACGCTAAAGCCATTGACTAGCTTGGTCACGTAGAGAGAATTGGAAGAGATGCAATCGGGTCGTCTCTTGAGTTTCAACATCAAGGTATATGGAATCAATGATATTTAGGAAATCCTTGAGATGTTGATTACGATCTTCGGAACGAAGTCCATGGAATGCACATCCGCTTTGCACCAACCGGATGGTGTCGGATCGCAAGGGAGACACATTGGCTCCTTGAGTGAGCTCAATGGTATTTCGATAGCCTTGGTGGCTAGGACGGGAGTACTCTCCTAGGGGTCTAGGAGGTTGGTTTGGTTGTGGTGGGTTTTGTAGATGGTTTTGTTGTGGTGGGTTGATGGGGTCAAAGAAATTACCACCTTCCATGATGGCGGATGGTAACGGTTACGAACAAAGGAAACAAAGAGAAAGATAGATCGAATAAAGAAGACCTATGAAAATAAAAATAAAAATCTTACTAGAAAGGAATCTAGCAAGTAGACCAAATAAAAAGAAATTTCAACCTAGACAATAACTATTCCTCGGGTTGCAGCGCCAAAAACTTGATGCGTGGTTTTGCAACCTTGCAAAAGGTTTTACCTCTCAAGGGATCTTGAGAAGCTTGCAATCCCCACCAGGCAGTGTACCAGACCATTGTAGTATAGTAAAGTGGTTGTTGATATAAATAAAGCTTAAACACATTATTAATATTTTTCAATAACTCTATGTTTTGATAATCACAAAGTGTAAACTAGATTAAATCGAAAATTATGACGTAAACAAGTATTTAGTAGTAAATATTCACTTTCATCATCTAATCACTTAAGGTATAAATAAACAAAGTGACTAATGCATTACATGATCATAGAAACATTTTTTTAAACACAAGACATTTTATAAAATGACATCAAACATTTTATAACTTTTATAAAAACATTTTTGGAATTAAAAGAAAATGTTTAATTCATTATAAATATATGAATTCAAATTTCTAACCAAAAATGGCAAATATAATCCAGAAAAACCTTCCCCACAAAAGGACAAACAAACCCAACGTTCTGGAGGGGGCGGCCCCCTTAATGATTAAGGGGACCGGCACGCTCCAGAACAGTATTTTTTTGTCCTATAAATACTGGTTCATTTCAAAAAATTTTCTCACCTTTTTGCACTAAAAACTTTCTGATCTCATCTCCATTTCTATTCCAAAAACCTTTGATCATATAATTCATAAGTCTTTGTTTTCAAGTGATCCAAGACTTCATCCACATAAGTGCAAAAAGAAGAACACTCCTTCAACATCTATACAAAGTAGTAGTGTTGTGATTAGTTAATATCATCTTGTAGTAGTGCTAGATTATTTGCAAAAGTGTTGTGTGATTTATTAGATTGTAGATATTAGTTGTGTTGATAAGTAGAGTAGGAGTTGTGAAGTAGTTGTGCATTGAAGAAGGTGTGAAGTAGACGTGTAGAAGAAGTCATGAAGATATCGTGAAGAAGTAGTGAAGTTGTGAAGAAGTTGTGAGATTAGTTCTAGCTAGGATTAGAACTCGACATTTAGCTTAGTGTCATTAATCGGTGTAAGCCAAGGTGTGTAAGGTTTCTCCGCCATAAGGAGTTTATTGACATAGTGAAGAAAACTCTCGAGTGTGGTACTCGGGGAGTGGAGTAGGGCAAGGAAGGTGTCCTTGTAGCCGAACCACTATAAATTCGCGTGTTGTGGTTTGATCTCTCCATCTCTATCTTTTATTTCATTTCATTACTTTGTTTACATTATTAGATTGTATCTATTTAGACTTGCTCATTCTTGTTAACAATTGAATTCACATAAGATCGAATCAAATTTTTAAGCAACTATGATTTTTGTAAAATAAATTCAAAAAGAACGTAAAACTATTGAACCCCCCTTCTAGTTTTCCACAATGGCAAGTACCGGGGGATTGATCGTTCAACTCAAAAAATAGTGTTCGCTAGGGTTAAAACTCAATTAAACTAGGTCTAGAGGTGAGGGATGATTCTTTTTGTATTTTTGTATTTTATGGAAAGCAAGTAAAAATCTCGGGTTTTGGAAGGATGGGCGGAATTAGTTGCTAGTAAACTAACCTAAATAACTACAAATGCAAATAAAATAAAATAAAATGACACTAAAGTAAATATGCAGAAAACAATAATAAGAGAAAATGTGTTTACTTAGATTTCACTACTCCCAATCTATCTTTTACTGGTTGATTAGTTTGTTACAATTGCATAGATGACGGGTTATATTCCTTTATACCATTCGTAGGGCCGTGTACAATCTTCCCTAATTCTATAAGCTTCTACCTCTTCCTATGTCGAGCCGACTACTAGCTCCTAACATGGCCTCATTAGTAGTTACCTATGCATTAAATATAACCAATTTATCGTAGTACACATCCAATCATGTTTCTTAAGACGTTCAAGCAAGTTACAAATTGGAAGTCTGTCAGTTTTCTTAAGCCTAACATCGAAATCATTCATCCACAACAATTATAAACAAGCAACCAACCAATAATCTATATCTAAGTTTCATTACATCTAAGCAAACACAAAGAAAACCTAGCCTAGCATGTTAAAGTGAAGACAAACATAAGATAGAATCAAACAACACATAGACATATTGAATGATTATTAGAAAACTTATCTTCACTTAAGAATGGATGAAACAAGGGTTTGAAACCCTTAAAAATAAGGTAAAATTCGTCTAGGGTTTGTCCTCTCAAAGTTGCACACTAATGAATGAAAAATCAAAAACTATAAATAGAGATTTGAGTCTGACAACGTCAAGAGTAAAGTCTGATGCCGTCAACTCGCTGCCATAAATATTATCGTATTGCCTAGATCTAATTATGACGTCGTCATGAGTAAACTCCTTCTTGGCCGTCTCTTGCATTTTGTATGTGACGGCCTTGGTGGCGCCGTCACGTGTAATTCCTCCAAAAACATTCTGGTGCGTCACGTGTAATTGATTATCCACCTCTTTGTCAAAGGGTGACGGCGTCATAAGCAAATCCTAACGTCGTCAGGTACTTTTTTCAACATGAATTGGAGACTTTGTTGTTTTCTTCACTTTTTCGCTCCAAAAAGTCCAAAATGCTTCCTTTTCCAAATTTCTTCTCAAAAGTACCTAAAATGACAAAAAGAACGATTTAGGACAATATTTGATCAAATAATCTCGACTTTGGGCTTAAATGACCCCCTAAAAGCGGAACACTTTTCGTCTCATCAGTGGATGACATCATCTTTGGGTCCACTAATCAGAATCATTCAAAACATTTTGAAAATCTCATGAAAAGTAAATTTGAAATGTTCATGATGGGGGAACTTAAATTTTTTATTGGCTTACAAATACATCAATCCTCTTGTGGTATTTTTATTAATCAAGCTAGATACACAATTGAGATTTTGAAAAAAACATGGTATGGAAAATTGTGATTTTGTTGGTACACCAATGGTCACTTCACCAAAAATCGGTGCTGATTTATTTGGGAAACACATCGATCCAAAGAAATATCAGAGCATGATTGGTTCTCTAATGTACCTTACTGCTAGTCAACCTGACATTCATTTTGTTGTTTGCTTGTTAGCACGGTATCAGGCAAGGCCTACCGAACTTCACCTCCAAAAGGTCAAACAGATCTTTCAGTACCTACAAAGAACCATTAACATGGGACTTTGGTATCCGAGGGATTCTGAGTTTAAACTAATAACCTTTTTAGATGTCGATCACACAGGTTGTCAAGTTATAGAAAAAAGTATATCAGGAGGAGCACAATTTTTGGGTGAAAAGCTAGCAGGATGGTCATCAAAGGAAACAAGATTGTACTGCATTATCAACCGCAGAAGCCGAGTATGTATCTTTATCTGTGTGTTGTGCCCAAGTTCTATGGATGAGGACTCAACTAATAGATTATGGCTTTTCTTTCGATAAAATACCTTTGTATTGTGACTCGAAAAGTGCCATAGCCATCTCGGGCAATCCAGTTCAACACTCGAAGACCAAGCATATTAGAGTCCGCTATCACTTCATGTAGAATAGGGTACTATTGAATTATTTTTCTTGAAGACGGAATACCAACTCGCTGATCTATTTACTAAAGCCCTTCCAAAAGATAGGTTTGATGATTTAGTTCGACGAATTGGCATGCGAAGCCTAACTCCTGAGGAGCTAGAACGTCTTCTCGAATCTTCTTGAAAAATATCTTTAAAAAGCTTTGTTGTAAATATTTTTAAAAAATACAAAATTTGAAAAACCAACAAAAAAAATAATAAAATAGAAAATTTTCAAAAATACAAAAACAATATAAAATGAAAAGAATCCAAAAATATTCTTCTTATGACATGTCTCTCGTATAAATCAATATTCTGTACGTTTCTAGAAAGGTCATTCAACAATGATACGGATATGTACAGATGCTTGAGGGAGAGTTTACTAAAATGTTTTCTAAAACATGTCATTTTCTCAAAATTTTCTTTACTATGGCTTTCGTATACTTCAATATGAAACCCGCACTTTAATGATGACTTCTGATTATCTCAGATCAGGACATGTACGTTCAAAGAAGAAATCATTTTCAAAAAGTTCGAGTATAAATAAACGAAAAGATTTCAATCAAAAACTTGTTTTTCTAAAAAGACGTGTGTACATTTAAATACAAAACTCGTTTTTCTAGAAGAAGCCTTGAGCACATGATCAAGATTTTTCAAAAGATTTTTCAAAATCTTTCAAATTATTCTATGCTCAAGATAACTCCCTCCAAACCCTTAAAATTTATTTTAAACTTTATGTTTAAAAATATGCTTTCTTTAAGGGGGAGTATCAAAATCAAAATCTAAATGTACCGATTTCGTGCGAAAACAAATCTGTCTATCTCTCCAAAAGATTTTCTACTAATTAGTTGAGAGGGAGAGGACGTGATTAAAATGTGATCAAAAAATGTTTAAGGATCGTTGAATCTCAAAAGAGCTAGACACAGACATAACCAATGAATTGACGAAGCTTAATTGTCAGTAATAGAAAAGATTTGTCCTGGACGGGTAATAATTTCAAGCTAGTCTAACCAGTGATGTAAGCGTGTCTCGAATAGGACCTGTCTAAGTAGAGTGTACTATCTCGAGAAACTTTCTTTGGACTTGAATAGGTCGGGTAATAATTTCTTTGGACTTGAAAGTCGATCAATTCAAAAGTGCAAACTCTACCTAACATGTGCAAATTTATCTTAAAATCATATAAGCACATGTGAAGGGTGAGTATTTCTATAAAACAAACTCTCAAAGTGGTAACAAAAATGTGTTTTATAATTATAAGCACTTTGAGAGATTTTACAAAATGTTTTATGGCATGTGATCAATAAACCTAGGATAATCATGGAGAAATAAGGTGATTAATGTTAGGTTTAGGTCCTATGATCTGCCAGAGTCGGAGGGATCTACCTAAGGACAATTCCAATGGATTAGAATTAGTAGTCCTTAGGAATGATTGAAAAAAGGGGTAAAGAAATGAAAGGAGAAAGAAGGGGTTGAAGAATTAAAAAGAAAAGTTAATAAAGGGTGAAAAGAAATAGCCCTGCAAATGATCAATCTTAGGGCAGGAACCGGGTTCAATTCATATGCTACTGGTTGTTACTAAGGTGACACTGGTATTGAAGACAAGATGTCATGGACCCAGTGACGCACTGCACTCAACCTCCTAGCCACTCGGTATTTATTAAAAGATATTTGTTTCATTTCTCATGGAGAACCTTGCAGAATCTGTCGGTCTCTCACTCTAAGATGTGTTGATATTGAAAAGGTGGCCCTCTGCTCCATGCCTCCGATGACTAAAATCGAAATGCACTAATCGAGGCTAGAGCCATGAGATTCATCAAAAGATCTCTTAGGATACACTTTCTATGAATACACTTGTGTTCGCCAAAAAGGACACAAGTTGTATAAGAATCTTATATGAGATCTTCGGATCTTGCCTTACATATCATGATGGTTACTACTATGTTTCAAATGGTCTACAGTCATGTAGTGATACTTCGGTATACTTCAGCGGCTCACCTGAATTCTGGGTATACTTTTGTATATCTATGTAGGCCTTCTTGAAGGTATCCAATTCAGGAACATCCTTTGTAAGGATTAGAGAGAGTCTTCACACTATGCTGTTGATTATCTCGAAGACTAAGCCTTTAAGTACTGGAAATCACGCTAAGGAGATTCCTTTCACGAATTGATTCCTTAAGACGTGGGTCGTTACTTGGATTTATCCTATGTAATGATAACTGTACTTAACCGGATTCGGATGGCTGATGTACCCGACCAAGGTGAATGAAATCAAGAAATTCATCAGTAAAACAATCGTAGTGGTCTAGTCTCTAAGAAAAGTCCACGATGATCGATTAGTGATTTCAACTAACAATATTTATGCAAGTACTGATGAAAGTCCCCTTGGAGAAAGACCATAAACCATCATATGCATCAACATCTTCACCTCAACATACTCATACTTATCGAGTTCATCCTCAATAAGCTCAAATCAAGAATGGTCAAAGAAAAGAGATAAAGTTAAAGACAATGAGTTACGTCAAAGTCAAAGAGCTAATCAAGAAGCAAAAGAACAAGTTCATGAATCAATTGAGGAAGACATAAGTATGAAGTTCAAAGTCACTCCAAGAAGTATGAGTATGTTAGAAAAGACGACACTGCAAACCTGTGAAGATGTTGATCAAAGGTAAGAAAGACCAAAAGACTTTACCTCAAAGATCACAAAGCATCAAGGAGCAAAGAATCAAGACTATTCTATGATGACACACAAAGTTCAAGATACAGAAGACCGAAGACCTAATCACGTGGAGCATCATTTGAATGATCACCCCTTAGGGGGAGATTGTTAACATTAAACAAAAGTGGCGGTCATTCTAGTAATAGGAACTTTGTAATACATTATAGAAAGAGTAAATATCATAAATCGTCCCTGTGGTTTATTTTCCCCGGGTTTGGTCTCTGTGGTTTTGAACCCATACGGGTTTGGTCCCTTGACCGTAACTCTGTTAGTTTGACTGTTAAGTGAGAGGATATATATGTTATTTTATACATCTTTTTTTTATTTACAAAATGTAAAAATAAAACTCACCTACTATCAACCAAACACCATATCTTTCATCTTATCTACACATACAAAAATACACTTTTTATAAAAATTCTCTCTCAATGTTTCTCTCACTAAAACTCCGGCTGCCAGCCCACTGCTGGCCACCACGGCGGTCTGTCCAAATGATGTTCAACCGCCACTACACCAACACCACAATCTGAACCCACCACCATCACCATCCATGAACCACCACCACCACCAAACCAGACCTCACCACCACCGACGTCAAACCATCACCACAACCCACCACCACCATAACCCAACCCACCTCTAACAAAAAACTCTACCTACCCATCACCAAACCCAAACCCCCGCTATCATTAGTCTGCCCACCCCCCCCCCCCCCCCCCCCCCCCCCCGCTCGCCACCAACAGTCCACCATTACCACAGACACCCTTTTCCCCCGCCGACCATCACAACCACCATAGATCTGGTGTTTTAAATCATTTTCTTTGTTTATTTCTTATATTTCTATTAGCATGTATATGTTTTTGTTTTGACAGATCTGGGGTTTAGTGGTACGGTTTGTGGGCTTGTTTGAATTTTTTGATTGTGGATATGGTTGTTAGTGATTGAGAAATTGTTGTTAGTTTCTTGAAGACGATTGGAGATGAGAATGGTTGGAAGGATGTATACTTTTGGTTATGATGATGTTGGTGTTGTCGTGTGTGAGTTTATATATTTATTTATTTATTTATTTATTTATTTTTAAGATGATAATGGTATTGTAAGGCTTTTATGGATTTTTGTTTATTTTTGAAAAGATGACAATGGTTTTAATGGTGAATATGTGAATGTTCTATGATGACAATGGTTTTTGATGGTGAATCTGTGATTGTTACATGTCTGCTTGTATTTTTGTTTAATAATAATAATAATAATAATAATAATAATAATAATAAGGGTGTTTTTGTCATTTTACTTCATCAAACAAGTATTTTAACAGTCAACTGACGGATATCTTGGTCAAGGGACCAAACCAGTATGGGTTCAAAACCACAGGACCAAACCCGTGGAAAATAAACCACAGGGATGATTTTTGAGTGACCCGGTAAACTACAGGGACGATTTATGATATTTACTCTTATAGAAAATGTTATAGATTAGTCAATGGGCTCGTGGATTGGGCTAAGCTAATAGGTTAGTAGTTTAAGTTAAGGAATTTTATTTACTTATGTTGTAATACAAACCCAATCCACAAACCAAACAAGGCCCATAGAAAGCCCAACCATCCCATATGATGGAACTATAAATAGCACACTATGTCTCATTTGTAGTGTGTGCTTAAGTGTGTAAGTGTGATTTTTGCTTAATAATATTTCTCTCTTCATCTCTCTACTCTCTCTCTCTATAAAACGCATTCTAACTCTTGTCACCATATCATACGTGCCTTATAAGCTTATTATTTACTTGATAGAGTTGATATCTAAGGTCCTACATGCTCAGTGTACGTAACATCATCACGAATAACATTCTCCAAAAAGATCTTCAACACACCTCTAGTCTCTTCGTAAATCAACCCACTTATCCTCTTCACTCCCCCTCGTCTCGCCAACCGTCTAATCGTGGGTTTCATAATCCCTTGAGTGTCGTCTCGTAACACTTTCTTGTGACTCTTCGCTCCGCCTTTGCCTAGTCCCTTTCCTCCCTTCCCACGTCCTGACATTTTTCTTTTCTTTTTGAGTTTTTGATTGAATGAAAAAAGTTTGATATTTTTGGTCAAATGTGGATGTGGGTTTTTATAAACACGAATTTAGGGGGGTTTTTTTTTTAAATTTTGGAATGTGAAAGAAGCGGGATAGTGAAATGAAAATGGATGGTTTAGATTGCGGATCCGTGTGATGGGGTTTAATGGATGAATTAGTGTTTTATAGGAAGGTTGTGGATCGATGATGTGGAATGGTTTGTGTTGTATCATTGGTTGTATGACTAGCACAAATACCGAAAGGAAAAAAAATCGAGGATTGTGCAATGGGCTTGAATTTGGAATTGAAAATTCCCAAAATTCCCTGGTCACCCAACGAGTGCACCTAATCTAGGCAGACATCTTCTTTTTTTTCTTAAAATAGACATGGGCTACTTTGGTTCTAGGCTACCAAGTTAAAATAATAACACGTGTCCCATGTAGTACTATTTTGTCTTTAGTATGCCTTGTTGTAAATTACATATATACCCTCTTCTTCATTGGTTATTACATATATACCAACCACCCATCACCAAGTTGGCCAAAGTCATTTTTTTCTCTTTCTCGAATATACTTGTCCAAAATTTAATCATATCTTGTCAACCTCTGATTTGTGTTTTTAACTTATCCCACCACACAAAGGAAAGCAAGGACTAAAAATGATTTACTTACCTTATCCATATTTGGAACTAGATCTTGTAGCTTCCTTATTTTGTAATGACTACTGCCTTATCCATATTTGGAACGAGACAAGTACTCAATCGTGTAACTGCCCCACCACTCCACAAATCATCATTCCATTTATCATATATACTCGTGGTACAACCACTGAAACTATTTCCATACCACCAACAACACCTTGTTCTAAAGATTGCACCTTGTTTTCTGCTATTGTTTCTGTGATTGATTTTGGACCTAGGGTTTATATTAAGAAATTGGGTATTTGAGTTTTAGTAATTGTTTTTATCAATTGATTGAGGGGATTTGTTTGGAAAGCATTTACAAACACTCTATCATGTTCAATTTCATCTAAAACAATTCCATAAAATTTTAATTGAATAAATAGGGTTTCGAATTAACATAGGATAAATTTTGACTTTTTGTTGTTGTGTGTTAAAATTGATAAAGGGGTTATGCTCGGTGGTGGTGGTGGCCGGAGGTTTGTGGTGGTGGTCGCTGGAAGGGTCGCCGGATTCTTGGTTTGAAGTTCGGAGGTGTTGGCCCGAGAAGGTAAAGTGGGGAGCCCAATTTCAAGATAGCCCAATGTGAAGTGGGTAGCCAAATTCCAAGAAGAGAGTATATATGTCATTTATAATAAGACATAATAATGACAAAACAGGACACGTGTCATGAGTAGCCCAATTCCAAAGTAGCCCATGTCTCTTTTGAGAAGAAAAAAAAATCCTGCCTAGAAAAGATTAACTTGCTGGGTGACCAGTGCGTTTCCAAAATTATCTCTTTGGAATATTGATTGGGGGACTCTAAATACACGAAAATGATTACGCTAATCACTATATAATTTATCTTTATTATCAAAAGTTACACAGACTTATGTAAACATTGACTTGTTTTGTACTTTTACTTTTTAGTTATTATTATTTAATCATTATTTATTTTTATAATTCCTTTTTCTCTTTTGTTTATTTATTGACTTTTATAGTTATTTTTTACTTTTGTCATATACATATACATACTTATATATAAGTGAACAAATACTACAATTTTCATTAAGAACAAACAATCAGAAATACAATATAAAGAATATTACATATTTACTTTGTTAGGTTAATAGTTTTAGGAATATGATAATAATATTCGCGAAACACATTTTGGCAACCGGCATATGTGTCTTCCCATCCAGATGCATTGTCACTTTTATATTTAATCCAAAGTGGATGAGTTAACAGTAATGGGCAACCTTAGCATAGTGTCGCTTTAATACAATGGTTACCATTCACATGAGTAATCACAATTGTTTCATGTGGTTCCGATTGTCTCATGAAAATGATTGATTTATAGCGAAAGACCCACTTAACATACACACAAGAAGAGATGACACGGTGCTTGGACTAGTGACTCATGAATGCCTCGACATCTTGAAATAGACAAATACCAACTATGTACTTTGATTTTTTTGTTTGTTGTCGTAACGAATGATAGACTTAATAGATTATACTATGATATGTTCAATAAAATCTAACTTTTATATTTCAATATCTATGTATTTATGTATTGGGTATTGATTCATGAAATGTGTAATTATAAGAATTTGTAAATTTGGTAAAATCTAAAAATCTTGAGAATTTGCCCATATGGTAACTTTTTGGTAAATCGTGACCAACAAAATAAAATTATGAAATGTTTTCACTAGGGGTGGCAATCGAGTCGTATTCGGGTTCACGTGTTGCCGTGTTATTATAACCTCTACCCAAACACGACCCATTTATTAATTATGTCAAGAATATCAACCCTAACACAGACTAGGGGTGGCCATGGTACTGGAACTAGAAGAACCGAGAACCAAAAATAAGGAAAATGTGGAAACGAGAACTGTCCTATGTTCTTCGGTTTGGTTTCGGTACGGTACTCGGTTCCGGTACAAGAATTTTTGGTAATTCCCGACGAGAACCAAAGTGTGTAAAAAATCAACTTTTTCGTTGTCGATCATTTATAAATGACATGCTATATCAATACAAACACACACAGAATGTCTCCAACAATGCAAATCGTTCTAATAATCCATTTGTTCAAAACAACATAAAGAAAAACATAAAATGTCAAAATATAAGTTTATAATTGTTCAAAAGTATCAAAAACACGCATTTGCATTCCAAACGTCCATAAACGCTTAATGCTCAGACGATTGCTCTTATAAAAATAAATAAATAAATAACAAATAAAAAAATTAATAGAAAACCTCCACGCTCCTCTCTCTCTCTTTGGTGAAAAAACGAAACCCTAACATCCCAAACTTTTTTTAATTGTTCTTCTTCAAATCTGCCTAATCTCTTGTGTTCTTACATCAAACTGCTTTAGTTAATGATTAACATTCACTGTTAATTGTTTCTTGATTGGATTTGTGTTTGTTTCACAAGATTTTAAGAATTGTTGAAGAATCATTTTTTAGGGTTTCGCAAATTAGGTTTCAAATCGTTTATTATTATTGAACCGACTAAGCGTTTTTTTATTGCACCTCCATTCTGTTTGGTATAAATCGGTTTAACATCCCTTTATATGCCTTGTTGGAATCGATTTATCATATTATAGATTCATATCATGATGGAAACAGGTTGATTTTCTGGTTCTTTTGATTTAACCCTAACTAGTTTAGTTAGGGATTTCAGTTTGGTCATTATTTTGTATTACTGTACATGGGTTTAAGAGATGATTAACAAGGGTTTTCTTAATAACAAGAATGCATCTGGTTTTATTAAGTCTGCTGGGAAGGTTAATGTTGATGTCAATGAGTTGGCTGCTCATATGAATCGGTTGAAGGAACAAGACAAAGGTAATTCTGGTATGACACAGTTACGAAAAGCTGATAGGGTTTTGAGAAACCCTAGTTTGGATTCTGATGGGAACGAGTCTATTGGAGCTTGATGCAAGTTTTCTTACTAGGTTATAATATTTATAAATTTACTCTCTGTCTATGGTCTACCTTATGCGCTAACGGGCAGAGAACCCGATCATGTGTAGTGTAGTAATCGGTAAAGCAGAGGTCGTCCCAAGAGCTATGTGATGTGGATTCTAACTTAAATCTATGTCACATTTTAAAAGGGGTTTTGAATTGTTTGATTAATTGTCTTATGTTCTCAAAACCTGGATAAACATTATACAAGTTTGTTTTAGGGGTTTTTGAAATTAAATCCAACTGTTTCTTCAAATGTACTGAAAATGCGGTGGTTTTTATCTGAAAAACCGGCGTTCTTTGTTTCTCAAAGTCTAAATTCTTCCAAAATTTTGTCATAAAGCATTGTATTAAGTAAGTAAAAACTAACAAAAAGATCAAATTAACCTCCCCGGCAGTTTGATGTGTTTCGAAAGCTTTAAATTTATAAGACAAGTTTCACCATTTCCTTAATTCACAAAACACATGGGTAAAAGTATAACCCCCGTTAATAGTAAAGGATTTAGGTAAGACCAGGTCATCCCAAGAGAAGTAATGGTTCCTTATGCTAGCTATGATTAACAAAATTAGATTCCAATGATTGTCACTTATCACTAAAATCGTTTTTGTTGGATTTAAGATTTTTGTATTGTTTCTCCCAATTGATTCAAAAGTATGTTTATTCAAGGCTGAGCACATGAGAATCATAAGCAATAAAATCACAGAAAGTACATGGATAAAACATAGAAGTAAAGCATGATGGTTGATCATGTAAACTAGTATATCTATTCTATATATGTAAAAGAATCTCCTTTCGGCCTTTGATTCTATAAACACAGAATGCATAAAGAGTGGTCCAAGTATGAAGTATAAAGTATGAATTTCCTCTAGTCAAGTCGTTAGACATGAGACTAGCCTTTAAACATGTCATAGTCGAGGTTATCATTTGTTTTACTAAGCAATTCTCACAAGCATAGCAATGACTTGCTATAGACAGATAATTCATAATATAATCAACATGATGGAATCTTACGACCTTTAAGCAATCACAATGACCAATCAAGACAAATGATAATAGACTAAACAATGACATATCAAATGCATATATCATAGATTCAATAATCATGATACAATTCTCATAATAATCATGGGAGAAGTGCCTCGAATAAACATAAGGTTACTATTTGATGAGTGTGTAAATACTCATCATTTTTACCTTTTCTGAGCTGCCAAAACATCTAAAAATACTCAATATTGAATCAAAATAGTGAAAATATCCCAGGAAAGTGTTTTACATGTTTCAAATGCAAAATAATCAAAAACAGATGAAAAACGCACAAAGTTTGCAAAATTGGCAGTTTCAGTCCCTCATCTTTCAAAAGTTGTCAAATCTAGTCCCTGGTTGTTCTAAAAACTTGAAAAAGTCACCAAAGGCCCTTTTAAATCAAAAAGTTACATAATTAGTCCTTTGGTGCAAAGTTTCACAAAATGTCAAGTTTAGTCCCTGAACTTTGAAAATTGTCAAAAATGGTCCCTGGGATATTAAAAACTTTGAGAAAAACAAATTTTGTCCTTGCACTAACCTTTTATGGCAGGATTGGTCCTTGGTGGGTAAGTTTGGTGAAATTACACAAATGGTCCCTGAAGTTTGAAAGTTTGGCAGTTTTAGTCCCTGGCGAAATAAAAATGGAAAAATCAGGCCAGGACCTCATACTATTCATGGTTTGGCAAGAAATACCACTTGAAATATTTTGGAAGAATGCCAAAACCCAACCCCCAACTTTCGATAAATTACAAAATTAGTCCTTGTGAAATCATAAACCAAACCGGATCCTTAATACTTATTACCCAAAACAAAACCAATCCAATCCACTCCCAAAGCCCATCACTTCCTATCCTAGGCCCATACAAAACTCAACCCACCCAATACCCCAAACTAATACCAGGGTCAAAGGGTTTGACCCCCTCGGTCAAACAGTCAAACAACCACCCCCTTTCTCCTTCCCTCCCCCACATCCCAACTTGCAGGTCACCTCACCCCATCACCTCACCCCTCCATCACAAGCCACCGCCCAACCCACTACCCCTTTCACCTCAGCATTAAATGCTGCCACCCCCCTTGCTTATATCAGTCCAAATCCCACACACCATTTTTGGTGCCAAAACATAATCAAGAGCCAGGATCACTTTTCCTCAAAATTGATGGTTGGGATTTATTCAGAAGGTCAAGTGGAAGCTAGTGGACCATCTTATCTCACAGCAGAGGCACTCAAGAAGAAGAAGCCCTAGTTTTAGGAAATTAGTATAAATTAGAAGCTCATGTAAGCCATAAAAGGCATCTCTTTCTTTTTCTTGTAATCTTAGTAAAATTAGATTTAAAATTCAGTGTACTCTTTAGTTTTCAAGTTAATGCAAGCATTGTTCAAGTTTTATGAAATTCGTATTTTAGTTAAAAATTTAAATTCCTTGTTATTTGTTTCACAAGCAACTTATTTAGTCTCAGATTGAATCTTCAATCTTGTAAAAGTTATTTTGAATCAAAAGAAAGCAACACTCAGAAAAGAAAAAAAAAGGGAAATTACAAAGAAAAATAAAAAATAAAAAATAAAAAGTAGCAGAAGAAGATGGAAGCAGAGGAAGCAAGGAATGGAATGGGGTATTAGTGAGTCTGTGGAGACTCTATAGGTGGTTCTAGTTCTTGTATTGCTTGGCTTGGATGGCATGAAGTAAGCCACACTTTTGATTTTTCATAATTACTAGAATCTCAGCTTATTAACTGTTCATATATGCTTATTTATGTTTATTAGATCTCATTAGGTTGCTTTAAATCTGTTTCTAAAGTTTAATCAGTGAATTACTTTGTAAAACCAAAACTAGTCCACATATAGGGGTGTTTGGATTAGCATGCTCAGCTGTGTTGCTGTGAGTTTCACAGGTTAACAAATGTTTAGACATCACACCTGTTGAAAACTAGAAGGGGGTTGAATAGTTTTACGTCTTTTTAATTCGTTATAAAATTAGTTTTAGAGTTTACTTAGCTTTTAAAAACTTAGATTCGATAATATGTGATCTCAAGTCTTGTACAATATAAACAATTAACACTACACAATATATTACAATGATAAGTAATGAAATAAGTAAGAGATGGAAAGATCGAACCGCGAGATAAGAGATTTATAGTGGTTCGGCTACAAGGACACCTTCCTTGCCCTACTCCACTCCCCGAGCACCTAACTCGAGAGTTTTCTTCACTATATCAACAGGCTCCCTTATGGTGGAGAAAACCGTACACACCAATTTACACACCAATTTTCACACCACAACTTCGTCACACCTAAGTCACAACTTCTACACAACTTCTTCTACTTCACAACTAACTACTCCACACCTATCTTCTTCACACCAAGCTACTAACTAATCACACAATCTATATCTAACACAACTATCTACAATCAAATATTCACAACAATCTTCACAAAGAATAATGTAAATGATCTTTGATGATGCACCAACAACTTGGATGTGGAGATCACAACAAGTTGTAATACTTCTTATCTTGAGGGATAGAAGTATTCTTCTCTTGCACTTGAGAGGATGAAGGTTGGATCACTTTGAAACAAAGAATTATACACTTATGATCAAAGGATAAGAGAATAGAGATTTGGATCTAGATCAGAAAGTTTAGAAGTGCAAAAGGTGAGGAAAATGTGTGAATTGATCCAGTATTTATAGGGGAGAAAAAACACTGTTCTGGAGCGTGGCCGGTCCCCTTAATTATTGGCCGGTCCCCTTAATGATTAAGGGGGCCGCCCCTTCAGAACGTTGCTTTTTCTTGTCTTTTAGCGGGGAATATTTTTCTGGATAGAATTTGCCATTTTTGGTTGGAAATTTGAAATCATATATTTATAATGAGTTAAACATATTCTTTTAATTCCAAAAGTAATTTTGTAAAAGATATAAGATGTTTAATACATTTTATAAAAATTATAGTGATTAGAAAAATTTCCTTTGATCATGAAATGTAATAACCCCTTTGTTTATTCATACCTTAAGTGATATGGAAGCAAAGACAAATATTAAGCACTAAAAACTTGTTTACGTCATAAGTTTTAGATTAATGAGTTTATGCTTTGTAATTATCAAAACATAGAGACATTGTTAATATGCTAACAATGTTTTAAGACATTATTTATGTCAACAATCTCCCCCTTTTTGATGATTACAAAACCTTAAACTCATTAGGTCTAAAAAATAATTTTTAGACAAGAATTTAGAGTTTAACATTCTCTTCTCCCCCTTTTTGTAAAATCAAAAAGGTTAAAGCTCCCCCTTGATGTATACTCCCCCTCATTTGAGAGCACCAAGGAGATGAGCTATGGAGATCTTGGCTACACAAAATATTAGAAGAGAGCAAGGCAAATATACATCCAAACAATAGTTATAAAAATAGATTCATTCAAGCATCATAGAAAGCATTACAACATTTAATATGCTTAAGGCATATTAATCATAATAAAACAAATGAAAAGACATAGTCCGATATTGCCTAGAAAGAGCACTTGGACTTGCTTGCAACTCATGGTGGATTGTTTTATTTGCTTGAAGATAACATAAGCATGAAGCTTAGTTGTTAGATGGAGAGGGATATGGAGTGAGGAATGGAGCGGAAGAGGTGGCCCTTACGATATTGTATCGTGTTAGGGGTGGAATGGGATGAGGTCGAGTGAGGAGATATTCAATCCAAGAAATATCTTCACTCAATTAAAGGATTTGTTTTTGGAGAAAGATGCAACAAGGGCAATAGTGAGTGTGGTTTGTAACTTGATCCAAGTTGAGAGAGTGAGGAAGGCAATTGTTATAGGGTGATGATGGAGGTTGCCCTTTGTTGCGTTGTGCAAGATGCATGGCATTGAGATCACTAAGATCATGGATTTGTGATATTTCATCACGGAACTTTTGCTTTTCCGTGGTAATGTGGAGAAAGTCATTGTGTTTATATGGATGAATTGGGTTTGTGTAGTTGGAATTGTAGTGGGATGGTTGATCAACCTTGTATGGATCATTACAAGGGATTTGAGGATGAGGTGAGTGATTTGGCATAAAGGAAGATGTTTGGCCAATGTTGTATGGTTTGTAAGTAGGATCAAATGAATGTCCTTGTGAGTGTGGTGGAAAGTTTGGGAAGTAAGTGGTTGGTGGTGTTGAATGACTTCCAACTTCACTTGTTATGATGGATTTGTTTCGAGGGCTTTTTCTTCGCCAAACGGGTTTTTCCGTCATTCTTGCAAGCCTTGAGGCTTTTGGTTTGGGTTTGTTTGGAGAAGCCATGAGGGGATGAGTAAAGAGTTATGAGGATTGGGGTTATTTATAGTGTAAGATTTGGGTGTTTATGGACGGATAAAGTTTGGTTGGGAGGTTAGGACAAATTGTGTTGGTGAAGATTGGGAAATGTAGGTTGAAATGGGCTAAAAAGCTGAAAAGATTCTGTAAACCCGACCATCAAATGGCCGGTCCCCTTAATTAGGGGGCGGTCCCCTTAATGATTAAGGGGGCCGCCTTACAAAATTAAGGGGGCCGCCCATCTGGTGATTTCCAGGTTGCCAGAATTGGGTTTTTGGCAGAAAATTTGCAGATAGGTTATGTGTTTGGATTAGAATTCAAGCAAGTTCAATTCTCTTAGGCAATATAGAGTCTAATCTAATCAAGATATAGCATGCATGCAAAAACACATAGGCAAAAGAGCAAATAATCAACACACTTAAGCAAATAATCATAATAAGCAATAGGAGGTAAGTAAAGGTAAGCACACTTAAGCTTCCTAAGGCACCTATCTTAGATCAAATGCAAAGGCAATTAGTGAGAGAAAAACTAGTGATGGATCAAGATGATACCATTATTAGTGAATTTGTCCTAGTGAGTGTCTATATGCAACAAATGTGGAGTTGTGATTGTTTTGACTTCTAGAAGCAAAAAGAAATAACGATCCTAAGAAACAATCCAAATGATCTCCTTGATTCAATTTTTGCTCGATCATGAATGTCAAAGACATATATTAGATTATATACCTTGACAATTTATGTGAGAGTTTATGCATGATTTTGAAATACAATGTTTTTAGAATTAGTCAACAATGCAAGGAAAAAGATTTTCATGGGATTCCTAGATTGTGAGAATAATTTTTTGAGAAAATTGATTGAGTTTTACAAAAAGGTTTATGCAAAGAAAATAAATTTTCTCAATCTTTAGTTTTGTGCGAAATAGATTCCTAGACTCAGAAAAGGTGAAATGGAAGAAAAATAAATTTCATGCAAGTATGAATTTGAATTAATATAGTTTAGTCAACTTGTTCCATCATTCCTAATCCTAAACGCAAGTGATTGAATAATTCACGCTTAAGGGGTTTTGTGAATATATCCGCAATGTTGTCCTCCGATGCAACCTTTTCTATAGATATATTTCCCTTTTGTACATTATCCCTAAGAAAATGGTGACGTATTTCTATGTGTTTAGTCCTAGAGTGTTGCACCGGATTTTTACTTAAATCTATCGCACCTTTGTTATCACACATAATGGGGACATTTTCTAACCTAATGCCATAGTCTACGAGAGCTTGTTTCATCCATAGTGCTTGTTGACATGCCTTTCCGGCGCTTACATATTCGGCTTCGGTGGTAGAAATAGCAAGAGCGGCTTGCTTCTTCGAAAACCAAGACGTTAGACAACATCCCATAAACGTGCAAATACCGCTAGTGCTCTTTCTATCTACGTAGTCTCCCGCATGATCTGAATCCGCATAGACAATGGTTTCTATGACAGATTCCTTAGGATACCATAATCCTAAGTGTATAGTGCCTTTAACGTATCGGAAGATACGCTTAACCGCTTCTAGGTGAGAGGTTTTGGGATCCTCTTGAAAACGGGCACAAAGGCAGACACTAAACATGATGTCGGGTCTACTTTCCGTCAAGTATAGTAAACAACCTATCATTCCTCTATACTTGGTGTTATCTACGGACTCACCTTCATCGTCCTTTGTGAGCTTTACCTCCGTAGACATGGGAGTTTTCATGGGTTTTGAGTCTTCTAGGCCAAACTTCTTAAGCATTTCCTTAATGTACTTAGATTGGTTAAAAATATTCCATCTTCTAATTGTTTTATTTGTAATCCTAGGAAGAAGTTAAGTTCACCCATCATACTCATCTCAAACTCATCATGCATGATTTTGGCAAATTCATCACACATGTCTTGACAAGTCGATCCAAATATAATGTCATCAACATATATTTGGACAATGATGAGATTTGAGTCTTTCCTTTTAGTGAAAAGAATGTTATCTACCATTCCCATGGAATAATCATGTTTAATAAGAAAAGCTTTTAATCGATCATACCAAGCTTTGGGAGCTTGTTTGAGTCCATACAAAGCTTTCTTTAACTTATAAACATAATCAGATTTTGCGAAGTCAATGAATCCTGGAGGTTGTGCCACATATACCTCCTCATTGATAAAATCGTTAAGGAATGCACTTTTCACATCCATTTGGAATAACTTAAAATCTAGGGCGCAAGCATAGGCAAGTAATATCCTAATCGATTCTAGTCTAGCTACGGGGGCATAAGTTTCGTCATAATCAATTCCTTCTTGTTGATTATAACCTTGGGCAACTAACCTAGCTTTATTCCTAGTAACTATTCCATTCTCGTCTAACTTATTCCTATATACCCATTTGGTTCCTATGATGGTCACATCCTTTGGATTTGGGACTAGTTCCCAAACATCATTTGCCTTAAATTGATTTAATTCTACTTGCATGGCTATAACCCAACTTTCATCCTTTAAAGCCTCGCTAATATTCTTAGGTTCTATTGCTGAGAGGAAACAAAAGAAATTGTTTTTATCTTGGGCTTGTGACCTAAGGGTTCTTTGGTTAAGATGTCCTATTATATTATCTAATGGATGTGATCTAGATTCTTTAATATTAACAGTTTCGTTATTTTCTAAGTGAATGTCTTCATTATCATTTCCTATTGGTTTTGTTTTACTAACCTCAATAGCTTCATCTTCGACTAAATCATCATCTGCTAAAGGCAATGTTTTAGGAGGTGGTGGTGTTTCATCAAATGTTACATTTAGTGATTCCTCTACTTTCATGGAGTGTTTGTTAAGTATTATATATGCTTTGCTATTTTGTGAGTATCCTAAAAATATTCCTTCATATGATTTTTGATGCGTGGGAATCGCAACAGGCTTTACCTCTCGAGGGATCTCGAGAAGCTTACAACCCCCACCAGGCAGTGTACCTGATCGTTGTAGTTCTAAAGGTGAGGGATGATTATTTTTGTGTTTTTATATTTTTTAGAAAGCAAGTTAAAATCTCGGGTTTTGGAAGAGTGGGCGGAATTAGTTGCTATTCAACTAACCCAATACTAAGATGCAATCAAAATAAAATACAAAAAAATGAAAATAAACTAATTATACTAAGGTTGTGAGCAGTAATTGGAGAAAATGTGTTTACTTAGATTTCACTACTCCCTAGATATCTTTTACATGTTAATTACTTGTTATAATTGCATGGATGACGGATCGTATTCCTTAATACCATTCATGGGGTGGCATACATAACTCCCCAATTCTATGAGCTCTTATCTCCTCTTACACCATGCCCAGCACAACTATAGGGATTGTAAATAGTGGCTCATGCATTAAATACAACCAATAAAGACCTAGTACGCCTCGGTTCATGTTTCTTAAGACGTTCAAGCATGTTACCATTTGGAGATCTGCCAGTTTTTTTAAGCCTAACATATAAATCATTCATCCACAACAAGAATAAACAAGTAATCAACACATAATCAATATCTAGGTTTCATTAGATCTAAGCAAACACAAAAGAGATCTAGCCTAGCATAATGGAATTGAGACAAGAACAAGATATAGACAACCAACACATACACATATTGATTGAATTAGAAGAACACTTATCTCAATTACAATGCAAGGTATCAAGGGTTTGGAACCCTTGAAAAACCTGTAAAAGTTGCACCAAAATCGTCTTTAGGGTTTCTCTAAAACTTCTCTTTTTTTTAATGTGAAAAACTAGAAAACTATATATAGGAAAATAGGGATGACGGCGTCACGAACAAATGTGTGACGCCGTCATCTCGCCGCCAAATACTTCCTCGGACGGCCTTGATCTACTTCTGACGCCGTCAAGGCCTAGGCCGTCACACAAATTACTCTTGACGCCCTGTGTGTGACGCCGTCATCAACTACGGATTTTAATTCTTGAGGTTTGACGCCGTCACCTCCTGTTCCCAGCATGGAAAATTGAGACTTTGCCGTTTTCTTCACTTTTATGCTCCAAAAACGTCCAAAATGGCTTCTTTTCCAGAATTCACTCTTCAAGTACCTAAAATCACAAAAGGAACGATTTAGGGCAATATTTGATCAAATAAATTCGGATTCGGGGCTTAAATGACCCCCTAAAAATGGACCATTTTTCGCCTCATCATATACCCTTACACTTGAGATTTGCTTGTCTTCAAGCAAATGCGCTTTTATTCTACTCAAAAGACAAGTTAGGGGTCATTTAACACTAATATAAAAGTAATTACAACAAATAATCGTTCCACTAAAGACCAATAGACAAGCACGGAGGTCATACACAAGCACCTCATAAATAGTGTTTAGATACTCACATCTCTCGGGTGTAATAAAGTAATATAACATTATGGAAATGGAAGATATCTCTCACTACCTGTCATAGCAAAATAGATTACCATAGGCTTGGGAAAGGATCAAACCTCCACCACATGGCGTAAGCACCTAGGATAAACTATCAAAGAGGTCTTTTAAAGGGTTGTAACGTTAGGTATAAGGATATGAATTACACGGTTTTGTTGGATAAAGGAAGTTTTACTGGTGGCGAGTTAACAATCTTGGTTAATTACATGTACAATATGGCGTTGCTAAGCCAAGACTAGACTCGACTTAAGCTAATAAATGAGAAATAACAAAAACATAAAATGAACATAGAATGAAACGGGATGGTAGTCCGTATGTTTTTTCTCTTTTTCCTTTTTCTATTTTTTTTTTCTTTTTCTTGATTTTTCGATTTTTTTTTTTTTTTTTTTTTTTTTTTTTGCATACACTCTTGCCCTACCATCCAAAATAATACATCATAGGGAATGAATATTCCCCTTACACTTGAGTCTTTACATACTTTACATTTAACTAATCTAATGACTCGAATTAAGAAAATCAAAACACTTGGAGCACTTTTAAGATTAACGCACATATGGGGGTAATAATATTATGTTCTTCCCCATTACTCCATAAAATAAGTACTTACCCATGAGTCCCAATCGTCCCAAAACAATATGTACAAGGATATGTCTCGACTTAGCAACCATGTAATCAATTAGAAAGTTAACTTAGGGTTTAACAAATAACAATAATGCACTAAAAATGAGCGCATACACGGAAGGCTAAGGCGATTTGGTTGTACATTTAAGTGGGGTGTAACAAATTCTTCCTTTAAGTAAGATGCTTAAAGTTAGAAACGAAAAGATAGGCTCGGAGGGGTGTACTAGGGGATTCGTGTACTAAAAATGAGTACAACGCTAAGGGTGTGGGAAAATTAGTTGACTTAACTAGCCAAGTAATATGACTTAAATGGTCAAGTAATTATAATACGGGTTTAACACAAGGGTGATCCTAATGCCTCTTATCATGTAGTAAATCCTACCACACGAATGTAGTCTCACTAGCGGTCTCGGGATGCATCACTAACGCAAGTTCTAGAATCTAAATGCTACCGGTACACTCATAAGCACTAATAATGAATGCTTTTCCTATCAAATCTAAAGGCGAACCTCACATTTTTGGGTGGAAAATTTTTCTGAATATACGGTTATGTGCTAGTCATACAATCTCCTATCCATGAGACGCTTGCTATGGCTAAAGTTTCACTCCTAAATGTTGTAAAAAATTTTAAATTTGGCGCTAAAATTGCACTAACAAGTATTTCTCATAGTTTTATTACACATCTACCATCAAACAAAACAAACTCAAGCGAAAGTGCATATGTAAGGTATCATCTTTTTACCCTCCCCTTACACTTAAGATGAACATTGTCCCCAATGTTCAAGTAAAGAATGTAAAAGTGAAAAAGTTAAAAAGAATGAAATCAAATACTCCCCTGATTCGCTCGGTATGGATAATAGGGTGACCAGGTTAAATCTTCCTCCAAGAAAATGAACAATCAAAGCTTCCCTTCCAGAAAAATAAATCATCTTCTTGTCATACATAACCTGTAAATCCTGAGAAAAATAGACAAGACAACCTCGCGTAAAATCGGCGGCATCCTACATAAGTTACTAAATCCTAGAAAACAAAATAAGATATAATGCTTGTGGAATGAAGTTTGCAGATCTCCTAGAGATTATAAAACTTAATAATTCACAAAAACCATAAGACTCTGTTAGAAAAAACAAAACCAGTAAAATTTCCAGATTTTTGACTCCTGACGCCGTCAAGAGTAAACTCATGACGCCGTCAAGAGTAAACTCATGACGCCGTCAGAATGGACCTGCAGAAATTCTTATGTTAAGTTTCCGGAAAATTTCTGGAAAAACTTGGTCCTACTTCCTGGAAAATCCTGCAAAACTTCATTATGACTCAATACAAGCATTTGACTCTAACAAATACGAATATACATGTTCATTTAATATTGTGGAGAATCATGATCGGTTTGTTTCTTAAAAACATATTTGGGGTTTCCCCTTACACTTATCTTTTGCAAAAATACTTTTAGGTTGGAGTTAAGACTAGGCCAAACAACATAGTAAAGTATTTCCACATTTTAGTTTAGAAACATGATCAACCAACAATAAAAATAAAGCATGCATACGGAAGCAAATAACAAACAAATAAAATAAAAATCACACAAAGCATGGGTTGCCTCCCAAGAAGCGCTTTTCTTTATTTACGAGTCTTGTAGCTAGACTCAAGGTCATGGGTTACTACGTGATCTCATCATTGGTTCCACTCTCTAGGTCGTCTTCTGAACTAGTATCGCTTTCATAGTGCAAGTAATTCGGATCTTCAAATTCGAAAACATCTTGTCGATACTTAGAACCAAGCTTACTAACATTCTTAAAGAATCCACATGATAAATCAGAAATATTCCTACACCCTCTCCTAACATCTTCATCATACAAGATAAGTTGGGAGCTCATCATATCAAGCCCGTCACAATCTATTCCCTTAAGGTCTTTTCTCTTGTATGGCGTTTGGTATGAAATCCTCCTAATCCCATCAGTGAAGGTCATGATTCCGTTCAAGTCATCCACTATCAAATTAGTGATTTCACAAAAGGGTGCTCCAAAGACGACTTGTGATAACCTAGGGTCGACATAGTCCTCTATGTTGTCCACAATCGTGAATTCCATAGGGAATGCCATATTTCCTACGAACACCTGGATTTCATGATCCTTGCCAACCACTTTCTCTCCCTTGTAAATCATCCCCCATCTGCAGATATTGTTATAATGAAACAATGACATAAAATTCTTTGGCAGGAATACATTAATGTATATGTTATCGAAGTACTTATGACCGATCATGCAGGGGATTTTGAGATTATTCGGATCACGTCGTCTTATCTTCCCCAACTCTCCATCCTTTGACTCATATAGATTCCCCTCAAGAGAGGGACGATACTCGTACACCTCCTCACTATCCCTACAAAAAATTACCTTCCTAACACCATTGGTGAGTACTACACTACCATCTTTCTCATCAAGGATTGCTCCCGATTCATTGATAAATGGTATCCCAAGGACAAGGTGGGTTAACGTTTGATTGGTGAGAGGGTCCACGTCATCAACCACGGTGAGGTCAGTATTGTAAACAAGCTCTCCAATCCTAATTGATAAATTTTCTATTACTCTCTCGCACGCAATGTGCTCTGGGAAGGTTTTGTGGTACAGGGAAAGGGGGATTATGTTGACTGGGAAGCTAGGATCTATATGACTATCGGTTAAGAGCTTTTCCTTAATGGTACAGGGGATCTTGAAAACTTTAGGGTTACTTTCCTTAGTCTGATTGCTACCCACACTAATAACATCCTCCATTTTTCTCCCGGGTTCTTCTATAATAGATTTACCCAAAATGGTTGGATCTTTCTCATGCTCTTCCGATTTCTTGTTCCTTTCATCCGGTTTGTCGGATTCTTGCGCGGTGCATTGCTCGGGTGAGTCGGTAGGTTTCCTTGCTGAAGCATGGTCAACCCTTGAGGTCTCATCTTTTGTTGTCTGACTGAATTTGTTAGTTTGTTGTTGGGTTGGGTTGGATGTTGAAGCAGATATTGTGGTGATGGTGTTTACGAAGTGGATTGGTCCAGGGGGTTGACAGGTTCTTTTCCGTTAGGAGATAGATGTTTGAATAACTTGCTAGGACTTTTTATTTTTACAAGGGAGGCTGGTGGACTCATGACGGTAGCAGATTTAACCTCATCAACGTGAATGGGCTTATTATCAATATGCTCTTTGATAGCAGTCAACAGATTACAAATCTTGTTGTTCACGTCAGCCTGCTTTTGTTTAAATTTTGCCTCGAGCGTAGTGAGCTGTAGTTCTTGAGATAGAATGAATTTTTTTAAAGTATCTTCACAGCTTTGCCTAGGGATACCTTGTGACGGAAAATGCTCGGACCAAGTGAGTGGTTAGGAGTCATTGAAGGATACGCTTCGCGTTTGGTACCTTCTAAAATCAGGTTTATCCTTCCATGCCTCATAGGCTTCGGCAGAAGTTCGAGGACCCTGACCTACGTGTGATGATGTGAATTCGTTATAAGCACGTTTTGGAAGTTCCATGCAGTTATGGGTCTCATGAGCGCCATTGCATAGTTTGCATGTAGAGGCGATTCTGCTTACTTGGCTTGAAGGTTTATGAGCTTCGTAAGATTTCATGAGAGACTTGACTCGACCTTCAAGTTCCATGATCCTACGGTTGGGAGTGCTAGAATTGTTCGAAGGCAAAGATATTGCCTTGACCGTTTCGTTCAAATCACGGGGATCATTCCAACTTTCGTTGTCATAGAGAGCAAGATCTTCTATGAGTTCCCATGATTGTTCCGCACTAAGATCACGTAGCTTACCACCAGCCGATTGGTCAATGGTTCGCCTCGTGGAGATGTCGATATGGTCATAAAAAATTTGGACTTGGAGCCAAAGATCTATGCCATGATGAGGGACTTTTCGGAGTAAGTCCTTGAAACGAGTCCATGCTTCATAAAGAGATTCATTTTGACGTTGTTGGAACATCAAGATGTCATTCCTAAGCTTAGTAGTTCTCCCCGGTGGGAAAAATTGAGCAAGGAAACGAGTGGTGAGATCATCCCATGTGGTGATGGATCCCGCGGGTAAACGCTCAAGCCATTGACTAGCTTGATCCCGTAGAGAGAATTGGAATAGGCGTAAACGGGTGGTCTCTCTAGTTGCAACATCTAGGTCTATGTAGTCTACGATTTTGAGAAAGTCCTTAAGATGTTGGTTTGGATCTTCGGAACGAAGTCCATGGAATGCACATCCGCTTTGCACCAACAGGATGGTGTCGGATCGCAAGGGGGTCACATTGTCTCCGGTGAGCTCAATGGTGTTTCGGTAGCCTTGGTGGCTAGGTCGGGAATACTCTCCTAAGGTTCGGGGTCTAAGGGGTTCTAGTGGTGGGTTTTGTTGTGGTGGGATGACGGGTTCAAAGATGTTACCGCCTTCCATGATGTCGGATGGTAAAGAGTTACGAACAAAAACACGAAGAAATAAGATATACTAAAGAAGACCTAGAAACAAAAAAAATAAAATCTTACTAGAAAGGAATCTAGCAAGTAGACCTAATAAAAAGAAATTCTAACCTAGACAATAACTATTCCCCGGCAACGGCGCCAAAAACTTGATGCGTGGGAATCGCAACAGGCTTTACCTCTCGAGGGATCTCGAGAAGCTTACAACCCCCACCAGGCAGTGTACCTGATCGTTGTAGTATAGTATAGTGACAAGTACCGGGGGATTGATCGTTCAGCTTAGGAATAATGTCGCTAGGATTATAAAGCCTAATTACTAGTTCTAAAGGTGAGGGATGATTATTTTTGTGTTTTTATATTTTTTAGAAAGCAAGTTAAAATCTCGGGTTTTGGAAGAGTGGGCGGAATTAGTTGCTATTCAACTAACCCAATACTAAGATGCAATCAAAATAAAATACAAAAAAATGAAAATAAACTAATTATACTAAGGTTGTGAGCAGTAATTGGAGAAAATGTGTTTACTTAGATTTCACTACTCCCTAGATATCTTTTACACGTTAATTACTTGTTATAATTGCATGGATGACGGATCGTATTCCTTAATACCATTCATGGGGTGGCATACATAACTCCCCAATTCTATGAGCTCTTATCTCCTCCTACACCATGCCCAGCACAACTATAGGGATTGTAAATAGTGGCTCATGCATTAAATACAACCAATAAAGACCTAGTACGCCTCGGTTCATGTTTCTTAAGACGTTCAAGCATGTTACCATTTGGAGATCTGCCAGTTTTCTTAAGCCTAACATATAAATCATTCATCCACAAAAAGAATAAACAAGTAATCAACACATAATCAATATCTAGGTTTCATTAGATCTAAGCAAACACAAAAGAGATCTAGCCTAGCATAATGGAATTGAGACAAGAACAAGATATAGACAACCAACACATACACATATTGATTGAATTAGAAGAACACTTATCTCAATTACAATGCAAGGTATCAAGGGTTTGGAACCCTTGAAAAACCTGTAAAAGTTGCACCAAAATCGTCTTTAGGGTTTCTCCAAAACTTCTCTTTTTTTTTAATGTGAAAAACTAGAAAACTATATATAGGAAAATAGGGATGACGGCGTCAAGAACAAATGTGTGACGCCGTCATCTCGCCGCCAAATACTTCCTCGGACGGCCTTGATCTACTTCTGACGCCGTCAAGGCCTAGGCCGTCACACAAATTACTCTTGACGCCTTGTATGTGACGCCGTCATCAACTACGGATTTTAATTCTTGAGGTTTGACGCCGTCAGGGAATTACTCTTGACGCCGTCGCCTCCTGTTCCCAGCATGGAAAATTGAGACTTTGTCGTTTTCTTCACTTTTATGCTCCAAAAACGTCCAAAATGGCTTCTTTTCCAGAATTCACTCTCCAAGTACCTAAAATCACAAAAGGAACGATTTTGGGCAATATTTGATCAAATAAATTCGGATTCGGGCTTAAATGACCCCTAAAAACGGACCATTTTTCGCCTCAACAATTTTGGATCAAACTTAGTGAGATAGTCCTTAGTGTTTAAAATATAGCTTTTACTTCCAAATACCCTAAAGTAGCTTAAGTTTGGTTTTCTACCTCTTAATAACTCATAAGGAGTTTTTCCTAGAATTCTTCTAATTGATACCATATTTAAAATATAAGTTGATGTATCTACGGCGTGACACCAAAATTTTTGTGGGATGGATTGTTCATTTAACATAGTTCTGCTCATTTCTTGTAGTGACCTATTTTTTCTTTCTACTACACCATTTGATTGAGGAGTACGAGGGGCGGAGAAATTGTGAGATATTCCATTTAACTCGCAATATTTTCCGAATTGTACTTCGTTATCAAATTCCCTACCATGGTCCGTCCTAATGGCAACTATTGAGCATCCAAATTTATTTTGAATCATTTTACTAAATATTTCGAATTTTTCAAAGGCTTGGGTTTTGTCACTTAAAAAACTAGTCCACGTGTATCGTGAGTAGTCATCTACCATTACTAAGGTATATTTGTTTCCTCCATAGCTCCGCACAGCGGATGGACCAAAAAGATCCATATGTAATAATTCTAGGCACCTAGTAGTGGATACTATATTCTTGGCTTTGTGACTAGCATGAGCTTGTTTTCAAATTTTACATGCATCACAAAAATGCTTGTCATATTTTAGGTTAGGCAAATTTCTAACTAATTCCTTAGAGGCCAAAGATTGTATTTGTTGCATGTTAGCGTGTCCTAATCTCCTATGCCACAGTGTAGAGTTTTCATCTAGGCTCGTTAGGTAAATCCTATCCTCAGGTTTGTTTCCTAGTTTCATAACATATATGCCACCTTTTCTTATTCCTCTACATATAATTTTTCCATTCTTAACTATTTCGCTATCATCTTCGATAAATGTGACTCTACATTTATTATCACATATTTGTCCTACACTAAGCAAGTTATATGTTAAGTTATCTACATGCTCAACATTTTCAATAGTAAGTGAGTCTTGAGAGATCGTACCTTTGCCAATGATTTTTCCACGTAAGTCACTACCGAAAATAACGTTACCTCCATTGTATGCCTTGTATGTAGAGAATAGATTGCGGTTCCCCATCATGTGCCTCGAACATCCGCTATGTTTGATCCATTCATCAGGTTCCAAGTCAATTCCTAAACATATTTCGTCGGTTTCTTTTGCCATGAAACACTTTTCGTCTCTTGGCTTTTCAACTTCTTCTTTGTCACTATCACTCCATGTTCCACTAACAAAAGCACCTTGACTTTCATAACCCGGTGGCTTTAGACATTCGCCAATGAGATGATTTGGACTTCCACATCTAAAGCACTTTCTTTTCCCGTAGTTGTCACTTCTATTCCTTTGGAATGCTTTTCTTTCGTCTCGTGATGATCTAGTTAATCTTCCTCGTCTCTTGAAGAACTTCTTGAATTCTCTTACGGCCATTGCATATTCTTCGTCTTCACTTTCGTCACTTGAATCATCATCATCACTAGGTTCCTTTTTGGCTTTTAGAGCAATGGATTTGGTTTGTTCTTTCTTGACTTTGACCGTTTCCGAATCTCTTCTTATGATTTCTTCATGAACCTTCAAGTTGCCAATTAGTTCATCTAGTGATAACGTCATCAAGTTCTTTCATTCTTCAATTGCCATGACCTTAGCTCGCCATTTTGGATGCAATGCCCTAAGAAATTTCCTAACACAATTTTTACTAGAAAATGTCTCATCAAGTGCTTTTAAACTTGTGATGATAGTGTTAAACTTAGCAAAAGCATTATCAATTGATTCCTCTTCCGGAATCGTAAATTGTTCATATTGTTGTACAAGAAGATCTATTTTATTATCTTTGACTTGGCTATTACCTTGGTGAGTAATTATTAAAGAATCCCAAATTTCTTTGGCGGTTTTACACATAAAAATTCTTTCATATTCTTTGCATGGTAACGCATTATAAATTACCATTTTAGCCTCATTATTTTTTGCTAATTTCTTTTTCAAATCATCATTTTGTTCTTCAAAAGATACAATTTCATTCATTTTAGTTTCAACATTATATTGAATAGGAGGAAAATCACCAAAGGTAATAATATGCCAAAGATCAAGATCTTTTGATTTCACATACGTTTCGAATCTAGTTTTCCAATATAAAAATCTATCACTTTCAAATACTGGTGGTCTTTGCATAGATTGCCCTTCTAAATATTTTTCAGATTCCATAGATCGTTACAAGTTTTAAAATACAATATATTTTAAAAATCTTGCTAGACGTGGCTCTTGATACCAATTGTTGAAAACTAGAAGGGGGGTTGAATAGTTTTACGTCTTTTTAATTCGTTATAAAATTAGTTTTAGAGTTTACTTAGCTTTTAAAAACTTAGATTCGATAATATGTGATCTCAAGTCTTGTACAATATAAACAATTAACACTACACAATATATTACAATGATAAGTAATGAAATAAGTAAGAGATGGAAAGATCGAACCGCGAGACAAGAGATTTATAGTGGTTCGGCTACAAGGACACCTTCCTTGCCCTACTCCACTCCCCGAGCACCTAACTCGAGAGTTTTCTTCACTATATCAACAAGCTCCCTTATGGCGGAGAAAATCGTACACACCAATTTACACACCAATTTACACACCACTTTTCACACCACAACTTCTACACAACTTCTTCTACTTCAAAACTAACTACTCCACACCTATCTTCTTCACACCAATCTAGTACCTAGCTTTTCTTCTTCACACCAAGCTACTAACTAATCACACAATCTATATCTAACACAACTATCTACAATCAAATATTCATAACAATCTTCACAAAGAATAATGTAAATGATCTTTGATGATGCACCAACAACTTGGATGTGGAGATCACAACAAGTTGTAATACTTCTTATCTTGAGGGATAGAAGTATTCTTCTCTTGCACTTGAGAGGATGAAGGCTGGATCACTTTGAAACAAAGAATTATACACTTATGATCAAAGGATAAGAGAATAGAGATTTGGATCTAGATCAGAAAGTTTAGAAGTGCAAAAGGTGAGGAAAATGTGTGAACGGATCAAATATTTATAGGGGAGAAAAAACACTGTTCTGGAGCGTGGCCGGTCCCCTTAATTATTGGTCGGTCCCCTTAATGATTAAGGGGGCCGCCTATGGAATTAAGGGGGCCGCCCCTTCAGAACGTTGTTTTTTCTTGTCTTTTAGTGGGGAATATTTTTCTGGATAGAATTTGCCATTTTTGGTTGGAAATTTGAAATCATATATTTATAATGAGTTAAATATATTCTTTTAATTCCAAAAGTAATTTTGTAAAAGATATAAGATGTTTAATACATTTTATAAAAATTATAGTGATTAGAAAAATTTCCTTTGATCATGAAATGTAATAACCCCTTTGTTTATTCATACCTTAAGTGATATGGAAGCAAAGACAAATATTAAGCACTAAAAACTTGTTTACGTCATAAGTTTTAGATTAATGAGTTTATGCTTTGTAATTATCAAAACATAGAGACATTGTTAATATGCTAACAATGTTTTAAGACATTATTTATGTCAACAACACCTTAGGCCATATTAAGTCAAACAAAACATAAAAACAGTTGGTCTTTTGGAAAATTAGTCAAAATACCTTGTAATCACATCCACAATCCACTGTGTGGAATTTTGAGGTCTACAACTCCTTACTTTAGCTTATAAGTGATACCTTTAGTCTAAATTATCTTAATTTAAGTTTATTATATCTTATATAAGCAGCTAGGATCATCCAAATCTCATTTTAGTCAACTTAGGTGGAACTTTCAAAAAGTCAAAATTTGCTTTGCTCAGAAAAAATCAAAACTTGGAAGATTTTTCATGAATTTATGCTTAGGAATCAAGGTCTGAAATTTCTTGTGCTCAAAGCCCCCCACCGCAGCTTTAGTTTCCTATAGTTGTGTTATTTTTGGGATTTTTCTGCTAGGCTCCACAAGCCTTGGAACACACCTGCAGGGAAGAAGGCTTCCCCTGCACCAGCATACCACCACCACACCACCAACATTGGTGGTGGCTGCAGCCCACCCCAGTGGGTACCACAACCCACAATTAGCTTTAGACAACCCCCTCATACCAGGGATCAAGGATTGACCTTTGGTTTGACCTAAGAACAAGTGGACCCCACCTGGAATCCACCCCAAAGTCTGTCCCATTTCTGAGTGAAATTTCAAGTTACAAAGTGCTTATTTGGTTCTTATCAGCTTATTTGTGATCATTGCTTGTTGTTTCTGGCTTATTCTAGTTTGTTTAACTTATTTGTACCTATTTTCACCATTGTGGACCCCACACTCAATCATTTGTGCTTATTTCTCCACTCAGTCAACAAAAGTCAAACTGCTTAAGTCAAGGGGGTGCACACTGCTTATTTTTAAGCTTTGAAAAAAGTTGTTTCACAAAAGTTACTCATTTTCATCATATAATTATCTGTCAAAAAGAAAAAATCCAAAAACCAAAAATAAAAATAGTGATAGCTTCTATTTAATAGAAACTATCTTTTTCATTTTTCATTTTAGCTTATTTATAAGCACTTGTCCATTTTTATAATTTTATAAATTTTCTAGTACCTTTAAGTATTTAAAATAATTTTCTTAGATTTTTCCTAATCTGTTTACTATTTTTTAGATTTAAAAGTAGTTTAATTAATTAATTAAGTAATAATAGTAATTAATTAGTTTTCTAAGATTTTTATTAACAACAGTAAGTTTTTATAATTTTTATAAGTTTTATAAATTAGTTAAGACTTTTAGAAAATATATTTTTAGTTTCTACTGTTCATTTTCCATTTTTCTTATTTTAATTATTTAAATTTGATTTAAGTTAATTAAAAGGTAAATAATTAGTGGAATAGCCTAAATATAATTTTTAGAAGTTTTTATAATTTTTTAAGATTCCTGTGATGGTTAAATAATTTTATAAATTTTCTCATAATTTTCTAAGTTAATTTAGTATTAATTGTAATTTAAATTAGTTTAATTAAGTTAAATAGTTTTTAATTAATGAAAAACTCATAAAAAGACAAAAATATTTATTTTTATTTTTTATACTTTCTTCAAGTTCTATTTTAAGTTTAGAAATTGTTTATGCAAATTTTTAGTTTAATTTGTAATCCTTATAATTTTTAGTTAATTAAAATTAGATTTAAATTAGATTTTAAATAGTTTTATTAATTAAATAATATTTAAATATTATAATCACTTTTATCATTTCATTTTCATTTTCAAATTTCTTTTTAATTTTAAGTTTTCAAAAGTTTCAAAAGCACCCCCTATAGTTTGTAATTTACCAAATCCCACTTTTCTGTCTGATTACGTGAATCTTAATTGTGAATTTGTGCATATACTTGTATATCTGATTTTTGTGAATATTATATCTGTGTACAAATACCAAAATAACAGTAGCAAAATCAATTCCATATCATCTGGGCTACTGTCCTCAGTGCCACTCATTCCTAAACGATTTCAAATAGCACCATTTCAATCTCGCTGGGACTTTAACGACCCGGGGACACACTATACTATCACCGGAGTATTGGAACGAGGCTGCCTTTGACTTATTGACCTTGGTCAATAATATCTGACTGCTTTCGCACCAATCAAAATTTGGCGCCGCTGCCGGGGAGGTTGTTGCGTGTTTTAAAATCGTTTTAAGTTTAGTGGTTTTCAAAACCCTCCCTATACAAATTTCACACAAATTTGTAAAAAGCTTTTATAAAAACATAATCATTTCAAAAAAGTTTATTAACACTTTTCCTGAAGTGTTAACAACACCAAAAAAATCAAAAACAACAAAACAAAACTGTGAAGTTAAATTACTTCGTTTTCTTTAAGATTACAACCTGAAACAGTTGGTTTAAGGTAAGTTCTGACATTAAATTGCGAACTGAAGAGGAAACCTATTTACTTCCTCCCGCCAGCCTGCGAGTAATCTTAAAAGAACGATTTCGGTTAACGAATCAGTTCCAAAAATATTTCCCAAGTTTTTTGCACACACACCCATAAGCCTAAAGCAGTTTTTCAAATTAATAAATACATAAAATCTTACCACCGCAAATCAATGCTGAACACCTACCAACTGGGGGTGTGGACATAATAAGTTCCCAAACTTAAGATAAAAACTTGCCTTTATATCCTTGTGAGTGGTGTACCTTTTTCAAAGAAGCCATTCACTTGTGATTATTGGTTTAAGTTCACTGTGGTTTTGCCTCGATCTTGTGTTGAAAAATTGTTTTTAGTGCATGCGCACTCGGTCACAAACAAAGAATAAAAAACAGAAAAACGTACCCGAGTTACGTTCTGATATTGAAGAACCAAAAACCGAAATGGCCGATATGCCACCACCACCACCATTACCACCCCCTGACCCTCCCAGGGATGTGCCAGCTCCCGATCACAGAACGATGGAGGAGCTGTGCCAGCCTACCATGCAAGGGCGGGGTGGGCCTATTGTACCACTCACTATTGGGGCTACGGACTTTGGCCTCAAGCACCACATGATCCAACAAGTCCAGAATTCGTGTCAATTTCACGGATTACCGGGTGACAATGCTAACAAGCATCTTGATAAATACCTTACCGTCACCCAAAGCATGAAACAGCATGGTGTCACCGATGATGCCCTCCGGCTGTACCTCTTCCCCTATTTTCTCACTCATCATGCCACTGCATGGTTTGACCGACTCCCAAAGAATTCTATTCGTACCTTTGATGAAATGGTAACCAAGTTTTTAGCAAAATATTTTCCACCTTCCATGGTTACCAAGTTACGAAATGATATCAGCAACTTCCGGCAACTTCCCGATGAGTCTCTTTTTGAGGCTTGGGAACGTTATAAGCTAGCTATTGATCGGTGCCCTAACCACAATATGTTACAAGTTACCATCATAGACACCTTCTATAATGGTCTGACATTGAGGCACCGGGATATTCTCAATGCTGCTACTGGTGGGACCTTTATTAAAAGGCGTCCCGAAGAGTGCTATGACTTGATTGAGAACATGACTGCCCACCATAACTTTTGGGATTCCTCTGCGGAGAGGGATGCGTCATGTAATTCAGTTACTCCTTCATCATCATCTCCTGAAATAATTGCTCTTACCAAAAAGATGGATGATATTTCTACGGCTGTGTTGAGAATGAACCAAACGATGCAAAATCAGGTTCAAAATCAACAAGTGAAAGCCGTGGCCCGAAGTTGTGAAACTTGTGGGGGCCCACATCTTTATTCCGAGTGTCCAGCTACTGCTGGTTTTCCTCAAGAGAACGTTTATGCTGCTAATGGTTCCTACAACACGGGGGGTAATTCTTACCAACCACAAGGGGACCGTAATCTCTTAAGCTATCGTTCCAACAATTTTCTCGGACCTCCCGGTTTTAACCAAAATCAAAACGGTAACTCGAATCAGAATTTTAACCAAGGTCAAAACTCAAATTTCCAAAACCCGAACCAAAATCAAGGCCAGTTTAATCAAAACAATTTTCAAAATGGCAATCAAAATCAAGGTTTTCAAGGAAACTTTCAAAGAAACCAAAATCAAGGGAATTACAATCAGGGTAATTTCAATCAGAGAAACAATTTTCAGGGTAACAACAATCAAAATCAAGGGAATTTTCAAAACAACCGTGTTCAAAATCCTCCTGTTCAAAATCAAAACGTTGTTCCACCCCCGTCTTCCTCCGATGAAGTGCTAAAGCAATTTATGAAAGCACAAGAGGAGACGAATCGGTTATTGATCAGCAAGATCTCTGAGCTTCATAAGTCTTTAAATGATCGACCCTCGGGCCCGGGTACACTACCGAGCAACACGATCGATAACCCGAGGGGCGATGTCAAAGCGATCACCACCCGAAGTGGGGTATCATACAATGGACCCTCGATTCCCTCTACCTCTTCTTATCCTCCTACTAAGGTAGCGGAACGTGAACCTGAGGTTACCACGGACACGGTACTTCCTACTAATAATGGAGGTATCAACAACGTCCACCCTCAAGTTGTCCCAGTTTCGGCTCGTAAGCCGAAAGTTGTATTTGATCCTCCTGTGAGTTCTGATGAAACCCTAAAGAATGATCCTAAGCTGTCAATTCCATATCCTTCACGTTTGAATGATCAATAGAACTGCGAAAGAGTTAATCATCAGATGGAAAAATTTTATCAAATTTTCCAAGAGTTGCATTTCGATATTAGCTTCCCGGACGCTCTTCTTCTCATGCCTAAGTTTGCTTCGACAATCAAAAATCTGATAAGCAACAAAGAAAAACTCTGTGAGATGGCAAAAACTTCACTCAATGAACATTGCTCAGCAGTGCTCTTGAAAAAGTTTCCCGAAAAACTTGGAGATCCCGGGAAATTTCTCATTCCTTGTATTTTCCCTGGGATGGTTGAATGCTTTGCCTTGGCCGATCTTGGCGCAAGCATTAACCTGATGCCTTACTCAGTCTGGAAAAGACTTTCTCTACCTACTCTCACTCCAACCTGCATGACTCTCGAGCTTGCAGACCGTACTATATCCCGTCCTCTCGGCATTGCCGAAGATATCTTCGTGAAAGTAGGAAAGTTCCATTTTCCGGTAGATTTCGTGATTGTTGCTTTCGATGCTGACCCAAGAGTTCCTCTCATTCTCGGGAGGGGGTTCTTAAGAACGGGTCGTGCTTTAATCGATGTATTCGAAGAAGAAATCACTCTACGTGTTGGTGGCGAAGCCATCACATTCAATCTTGATCAGACTTCAAGATACTCCTCCAACTATGACGCTGAAACGGTTAACCGAATTGACATCATCGATGTTGCGTCTGAGGAGTATTCTCAAGAAGTCCTTGGTTTCTCAGCAAGTGGCAGTACCACTCCTTCTACTGATCCTATCATTTCCGACTCTTCCCCTTCCCTCACTCCGTTTGAGGGAAGTGACTTCCTTCTGGAAGAGGTCGAGGCTTTTCTTGCTCAAGATAGCTCAATCCCAAGTGGGGTTGATGAAAACTATCTTGACCCGGAGGGGGACATTCTTCTCCTTGAAAGATTGTTAAATGACGATCCTTCACCCTCTCCGTCTCCAAAAATACTTCATAAAGCGGAAGTCAAAAATGTTGAAATAACTGAAGACTTTCCGGAGGTTGAGCTCAAGGACTTGCCTCCTCATCTAGAATATGCATTTCTGGAAGGTGATAATAAATTGCCCGTCATTATTACTAAAGACTTAAAAGATGAGGAAAAGGCTGCACTCCTAAAGGTTCTTATGGCAAACAAGCAAGCAATTGCTTGGAAACTCTCCGACATTAAAGGCATAAGCCCGAACTTTTGTACTCATAAAATCTTAATGGAGGATGACTTTAAGCCAGCAGTGCAACAACAGAGAAGGGTAAATCCCAAAATCCACGAAGTTATCAAACAAGAGGTTCTAAAACTTCTTGATGCGGGATTGATTTACCCTATATCTGACAGTCCTTGGATTAGCCTAATTCATTGTGTTCCTAAAAAGGGTGGCATTACCGTTGTCACCAACGAGGATAACGAGTTGATTCCAACTCGTTTGGTCACGGGTTGGCGAGTTTGTATTGACTATCGAAAGTTGAATGAAGCCACCCGTAAAGACCATTTCCCTCTCCCTTTTATGGACCAGATGCTTGAAAGACTTGCGGGGAATGAATACTACTGCTTCCTCGATGGTTTTTCGGGTTACTTCCAAATCCCCATTGATCCCCAGGATCAAGAGAAGACTACCTTCACATGCCCCTACGGAACTTTTGCTTACAGACGTATGCCTTTCGGCTTATGTAATGCACCAGGCACGTTCCAGAGGTGCATGATGTCTATTTTTTCCGACATGATCGGGAAAACTATGGAGGTATTCATGGATGACTTTTCAGTCATCGGGGATTCATTCCAGTCTTGTCTCTCCCACTTGGAACAAATGCTTAAACGTTGTAAAGAAACGAATTTGAGTCTCAACTGGGAGAAGAGCCACTTTATGGTTAAGGAGGGCATTGTCCTCGGCCATAAAATTTCAAAAGACGGGATTGAGGTTGACAGAGCCAAAATCGATGTCATTGCTAAATTACCTCATCCCACCACCGTTAAAGGTGTCAGGAGCTTTTTGGGTCATGCCGGCTTCTACCGTAGGTTTATCCAAGATTTCTCTTAGATTGCCCGGCCTATGACCCATCTCCTCGAGAAGGATGCTCCTTTCATCTTCTCTCCTGAGTGCATCGAAGCTTTTGAAACATTAAAGAAAAAGCTTACCGAGGCACCGATTCTTGTTGCCCCCGATTGGGACCTACCTTTTGAGCTTATGTGCGATGCTAGTGATTTTGCCATAGGTGCGGTCTTGGGGCAACGAAAAGCAAAATACTTTCAGCCTATACACTACGCAAGCAAAACTATGACCGAGGCTCAAGGTCATTACACCACCACTGAAAAAGAACTCCTAGTTGTGGTGTATGCCTTTGAAAAATTCCGGCCATACTTAATCTTGACTAAATGCGTAGTGTACACGGATCATTCGGCTTTGAAATACCTATTTGCAAAGCAAGATGCAAAGCCGAGACTTCTCCGTTGGGTTCTCCTCCTCCAGGAATTTGATATCAATATCCGTGAAAAAAAGGGAGCTGAGAACCTTGCTACTGATCATCTCTCACAATTAGAAAACCCTCATCAGGATGTGTCCGAGAAACAGGAAATAAATTAAACATTTCCTCTCGAGACACTCAATGCGGTTGCTTTTCGTGGTGACTCTACTACCCCAAGGTTTGCCGACTTTACAAATTACCATGCGGGTAACTTCATCGTGAAGGGGTTGACATCCCAACAGAAGAACAAATTCTTCAAAGATGTTAAACATTACTTCTGGGACGACCCCTTCCTCTTCAAAATCTGTGCCGATCAAGTCATCAGGTGATGTGTATACGGATAGGAAGCCGCTGATATTCTCAAGGCTTGCCATGCTGGACCCACCGGGGGCCACCATAGTCCTAACTACACCGCCAAAAAGGTGTTTGATTCCGGTTTCTATTGGCCCACGATCTACAAGGATGCCCACGAGTTAGTCAAAGCATGTGATGCTTGTCAGCGTCACGGGAATATTTCACAAAAGAACGAAATGCCACAAAATGCCATTCAAGTTTGTGAAATCTTTGACGTCTGGGGCATTGATTTTATGGGGCCATTCCCATCTTCTCGTGGAAACAAGTATATTCTCGTGGTTGTTGACTACTTGTCAAAATGGGTTGAGGCTAAGGCCTTACCCACTAACGATGCCCGAGTTGTTGTGAAAACTTTGAAATCCCTCTTTGCTCGTTTTGGAACTCCACGTACCATCATTAGTGATCGCGGTACTCACTTTTGCAATGATCAATTTGCAAAAGTCATGCTAAAGTACGGTGTTACTCATCGTCTTTCTACCGCGTATCACCCACAAACAAGTGGGCAGGTAGAGGTTTCTAACCGTGGTATAAAACGGATTCTTGAGAGGACAGTAGGTGAAAACCGTGCTTCCTGGTCGGATAAACTAGATGATGCACTCTGGGCCTTCCGTACAGCTTACAAAACACCCATCGGGTGTACTCCATACAAGCTTGTATACGGGAAGGCGTGTCATTTTCCGATCGAGATCGAGCACAAAGCCTACTGGGCCTTGAAACATGCTAACTATGATCTTCATAAAGCGGGTGATCACCGTAAGGTTCAACTCAATGAATTAAACGAACTTCGTGATCAAGCCTACGAGAACTCTTTGATCTACAAAGAAAAGACAAAGAAGATTCACGACTCTAAGATTAAGAACCGCGTTTTCAACGTCGGTGACAGAGTCCTTTTCAACTCAAGGTTAAAGATCTTCTTGGGGAAATTAAAAACCCGATGGACTGGACCATTCACTGTTGCTAAAGTATATCCATACGGGACTGTTGAGTTATCTCAACCCGAAGGTCCCAACTTCAAAGTGAATGGTCATCATTTGAAACATTATTTTGGAGAGGACATACCACCCATGGTTGTCCCTGATCTCCAAACTTTCCCCATGGACCAATGAATTCGGGGATCGAGTCAAGCTAGTGACTCGGTGAACAAAAATTAGCAACATATATGGGTTCTCACCCGTATTTCTGACTTCTTTCTACTTTCTACCACCCTAGTGTGGGGGAGTGGCCGTCCCCCACCTTTTGAAAAGTAAATATGTATATAAGTCTAAGTTAAAAAAAAATGAAAAATATTTATATGTACAGATAAATAAAGTGAAAAATAAAATCAATATTTCCACAGTTAGATTCAAATATTAGCTTTTTCCGTTCAGAGATTCGGCATAATAGCCGGGACTTTGAATATTGAGGACAATATTCAATTCTAGTGTGGGGGGGGGGGGGGGAAATTCTTACGAATTTTATCACAAAACTTTCTAAGTACCCCCATTTTTAGGCCTAAAATTTTTCAAAAATTTTTTCACTTTATTTCAAAATTTTTGTGGTAATCAGTCCGCCAAAGTGTAAATGACAAATGGATTGGCTAGTCCAGGAGCAAAAGGCTCTTGGTAAAGACATCTCAAACCCGTTGATACTTGATAGCTTGCAATTTGCCAAAAATTGTATGGTTCCTCAACTCCCCATATCCCATAAAGCAAATGAGTTGGCTAGCCCACAAGATTATGGCTTGTGGTAAAGGCCGTGGAAAATCCATAATTGGTAATCAGCTCACCAAGATGTTGACTTAGTCCATCAAGATGCTGGCGAGTCCAGAAGCAAACGGCTTTTGGTAAAGACTAATCAAATCCGTTGACAGCTGGTGGTTTGCTCAAAATCACACGGTTATTAGGTGTGCCACAGTTCTTACACCTGGCTACTCCAGAAGTGATGGCTTTTGGTAAAGAGATTTTCAAATCCATCAAGTTTTTCTCAAAAGATTGCTAGGGATTAGCAATGTTTTAGTGTGGGGGATTGATGAGTGTGTAAATACTCATCATTTTTACCTTTTCTGAGCTGCCAAAACATCTAAAAACACTTAATATTGAATCAAAATAGTGAAAATATCCCAGGAAAGTGTTTTAAATTTTTCAAATGCAAAATAATCAAAAACAGATGAAAAACGCACAAAGTTTACAAAATTGGCAGTTTCAGTCCCTCATCTTTCAAAAGTTTTCAAATCTAGTCCCTGGTTGTTCTAAAAACTTGAAAAAGTCACCAAAGGCCCTTTTAAATCAAAAAGTTACATAATTAGTCCTTTGGTGCAAAGTTTCATAAAATGTCAAGTTTAGTCCCTGAACTTTGAAAATTGTCAAAAATGGTCCCTGGGATATTAAAAACTTTGAGAAAAACAAATTTTGTCCTTGCACTAACCTTTTATGGCAGGATTGGTCCTTGGTGGGTAAGTTTGGTGAAATTACACAAATGGTCCCTGAAGTTTGAAAGTTTGGCAGTTTTAGTCCCTGGCGAAATAAAAATGGAAAAATCAGGCCAGGACCTCATACTATTCATGGTTTGGCAAGAAATACCACTTGAAATATTTTGGAAGAATGCCAAAACCCAACCCCCAACTTTCGATAAATTACAAAATTAGTCCTTGTGAAATCATAAACCAAACCGGATCCTTAATACTTATTACCCAAAACAAAACCAATCCAATCCACTCCCAAAGCCCATCACTTCCTATCCTAGGCCCATACAAAACTCAACCCACCCAATACCCCAAACTAATACCAGGGTCAAAGGGTTTGACCCCCTCGGTCAAACAGTCAAACAACCACCCCCTTTCTCCTTCCCTCCCCCACATCCCAACTTGCAGGTCACCTCACCCCATCACCTCACCCCTCCATCACAAGCCACCGCCCAACCCACTACCCCTTTCACCTCAGCATTAAATGCTGCCACCCCCTTGCTTATATCAGTCCAAATCCCACACACCATTTTTGGTGCCAAAACATAATCAAGAGCCAGGATCACTTTTCCTCAAAATTGATGGTTGGGATTTATTCAGAAGGTCAAGTGGAAGCTAGTGGACCATCTTATCTCACAGCAGAGGCACTCAAGAAGAAGAAGCCCTAGTTTTAGGAAATTAGTATAAATTAGAAGCTCATGTAAGCCATAAAAGGCATCTCTTTCTTTTTCTTGTAATCTTAGTAAAATTAGATTTAAAATTCAGTGTACTCTTTAGTTTTCAAGTTAATGCAAGCATTGTTCAAGTTTTATGAAATTCGTATTTTAGTTAAAAATTTAAATTCCTTGTTATTTGTTTCACAAGCAACTTATTTAGTCTCAGATTGAATCTTCAATCTTGTAAAAGTTATTTTGAATCAAAAGAAAGCAACACTCAGAAAAGAAAAAAAAAGGGAAATTACAAAGAAAAATAAAAAATAAAAAATAAAAAGTAGCAGAAGAAGATGGAAGCAGAGGAAGCAAGGAATGGAATGGGGTATTAGTGAGTCTGTGGAGACTCTATAGGTGGTTCTAGTTCTTGTATTGCTTGGCTTGGATGGCATGAAGTAAGCCACACTTTTGATTTTTCATAATTACTAGAATTTCAGCTTATTAACTGTTCATATATGCTTATTTATGTTTATTAGATCTCATTAGGTTGCTTTAAATCTGTTTCTAAAGTTTAATCAGTGAATTACTTTGTAAAACCAAAACTAGTCCACATATAGGGGTGTTTGGATTAGCATGCTCAGCTGTGTTGCTGTGAGTTTCACAGGTTAACAAATGTTTAGACATCACACCTTAGGCCATATTAAGTCAAACAAAACATAAAAACAGTTGGTCTTTTGGAAAATTAGTCAAAATACCTTGTAATCACATCCACAGTCCACTGTGTGGAATTTTGAGGTCTACAACTCCTTACTTTAGCTTATAAGTGATACCTTTAGTCTAAATTATCTTAATTTAAGTTTATTATATCTTATATAAGCAGCTAGGATCATCCAAATCTCATTTTAGTCAACTTAGGTGGAACTTTCAAAAAGTCAAAATTTGCTTTGGTCAGAAAAAATCAAAACTTGGAAGATTTTTCATGAATTTATGGTTAGGAATCAAGGTCTGAAATTTCTTGTGCTCAAAGCCCCCCACCTCAGCTTTAGTTTCCTATAATTGTGTTATTTTTGGGATTTTTCTGCTAAGCTCCACAAGCCTTGGAACACACCTGCAGGGAAGAAGGCTTCCCCTGCACCAGCATACCACCACCACACCACCAACATTGGTGGTGGCTGCAGCCCACCCCAGTGGGTCCCACAACCCACAATTAGCTTTAGACAACCCCCCTCATACCAGGGATCAGGGATTGACCTTTGGTTTGACCTAAGAACAAGTGGACCCCACCTGGAATCCACCCCAAAGTCTGTCCCATTTCTGAGTGAAATTTCAAGTTACAAAGTGCTTATTTGGTTCTTATCAGCTTATTTGTGATCATTGCTTGTTGTTTCTGGCTTTTTCTAGTTTTTTTAACTTATTTGTACCTATTTTCACCATTGTGGACCCCACACTCAATCATTTGTGCTTATTTGTCCACTCAGTCAACAAAAGTCAAACTGCTTAAGTCAAGGGGGTGCACACTGCTTATTTTTAAGCTTTGAAAAAAGTTGTTTCACAAAAGTTACTCATTTTCATCATATAATTATCTGTCAAAAAGAAAAAATCCAAAAAACCCAAAATAAAAATAGTGATAGCTTCTATTTAATAGAAACTATCTTTTTCAGTTTTCATTTTAGCTTATTTATAAGCACTTGTCCATTTTTATAATTTTATAAATTTTCTAGTACCTTTAAGTATTTAAAATAATTTTCTTAGATTTTTCCTAATCTGTTTACGATTTTTTAGATTTAAAAGTAGTTTAATTAATTAATTAAGTAATAATAGTAATTAATTAGTTTTCTTAGATTTTTATTAACAACAATTAGTTTTTATAATTTTTATAAGTTTCATAAATTAGTTAAGACTTTTAGAAAATATATTTTTAGTTTCAACTGTTCATTTTCCATTTTTCTTATTTTAATTATTTAAATTAGATTTAAGTTAATTAAAAGGTAAATAATTAGTGGAATAGCCTAAATATAATTTTTAGAAGTTTTTATAATTTTCTAGGATTCCTGTGATGGTTAAATAATTTTATAAATTTTCCCATAATTTTCTAAGTTAATTTATTATTAATTGTAATTTAAATTAGTTTAAATAGTTTAATTAAGTTAAATAGTTTTTAATTAATAAAAAACTCATAAAAAGACAAAAATATTTATTTTTATTTTTTATACTTTCTTCAAGTTCTATTTTAAGTTTAGAAATTGTTTTTGCAAATTTTTAGTTTAATTTGTAATCCTTATAATTTTTAGTTAATTAAAATTAGATTTAAATTAGATTTTAAATAGTTTTATTAATTAAATAATATTTAAATATTATAATCACTTTTATCATTTCATTTTCATTTTCAAATTTCTTTTTAATTTCAAGTTTTCAAAAGTTTCAAAAGCACCCCCTGTAGTTTGTAATTTACCAAATCCCACTTTTTTGTCTGATTACGTGAATCTTAATTGTGAATTTGTGCATATACCTGTATATCTGATTTTTGTGAATATTATATCTGTGTACAAATACCAAAATAATAGTAGCAAAATCAATTCCATATCATCTGGGCTACTGTCCTCAGTGCCACTCATTCCTAAACGATTTCAAATAGCACCATTTCAATCTCGCCGGGACTTTAACGACCCGGGGACACACTATACTATCACCGGAGTATTGGAACGAGGCTGTCTTTGACTTATTGACCTTGGTCAATAATATCTGACTGCTTTCGCACCAATCACTATTCCCTACTTAAAGTAAAGTAAAACATGGTAAACAAGTATTATCATCATAACAACGAATGTATACCAAAGATTCTCATGCTCCAAGGTGTTTCTCCAGGTGTAGTAGTATCTCCAACTCCTTAGCTAGTGGTTTTGGTGCAAACCACTACTAAACTGCTTCTTAATGATCAAGAGATTATTCTTGATTGAGGTGTGTCTATATCTCTAATTTGTACCTCTATTTATAGTGCAAAGGCAACCCTAATATGTCCCTGGTGAGTAATGACAAGCAAATGATTGGCCTCTTCATTGATGTGGCTCATTAATGTAGAAATTCATAACTGCCATTAGAAGTGCGCCACACAATTGGTGTAAAACCGGCGGACTTCTATATTACGTAACTGGCGCTCTTTCTGCATATAACCGGCGTACTTGATTGTTTGACTCGTGCTTGTATAATACCAAAGGTGTATTTAAGCGGCGTGCTTTCTCCATAAGATCGGCGTGCTTTTGTTCAAACTAATAATAATTATCTTGAGTTATTCATTTCTTGTGCTTCTTGCGTCATTTCACCAATCTCCAATCCTACACATTCATTCACGTATTAAGTACCAAAAGTCCTAATAATAAGGTTATTTTCTATATAATTTACATAATATCGAGGGTATAAATATGTATAATATGAGACTCATCACCCCTTCACAAATCTCACGCCCAACTTGAATAGCATGCACGTTCTCCTTGAGCTTTTTCATGTCCAAGCCTAAACTTTCAAGTTTGTTTGTGATTAGAGCAATACCATCTGTACTTCATCCAATGCTTCTACTACTACCTCTATCGTGCCATTTTTGAGAATGGTCTGCCATGTCTTTAATTGCCTTTAAGGCTTGAATAGGGGTCCTCACAGGGATCAGCCCCTGAGAGTCAAGCATTTGCCTCGTGGAAATGTTGATTCCTTTATAGAAGATGTTGACTACTTGTTGTTCGTTGAATTCGTGAGTCGGGCACTTTCAGAGACGATCATTGTAACTTTCCCTAGCCTGGTACAAAATATCATCTCCATCTTGCTTGAAGTAGTGAATATCTTAGAGCTGTTTGGCCGTCCTCGGAGGAGGGAAATAAATTTGGATGAATTGTCTTTTCAAAAGATCCCAAGTGTTGATAGTTCCTGTTGGCAATCTATCAATCCATCTCTTGGCTGCTACCGTGAGTGTCATAGGGAAAACTATAAGCATGACTGCATCGTGAGACATTCCTGGAATGTTGAACAAGCTTGTAATATACAACACATTGTCAATATGCTCATGAGCATCCTCTGTCTTACTTCCTGAAAAGGGTCTTTCCGCAACTCCCTTATAAATTGATTTTTTTATCTCAAATTGGACATCTTCTCTAATAGCTAGCCGAACTAAACCAGGGCCTTGCTATTCTCTTGTCAAAGCTAGGTATTCCTCGAGAGTAAGAGTGCCAATGTCAACATCACCTATTGCACCTGAAACAAGAAAAGAAATTGTGAGATAATGAAAAACTAAAATTAAAATGTAAAACTAAACAAAATCCTAAATAGATCCCCGGCAGTGGCACCAAAAACTTGATGCATGATTTAATAACCAGGGTTTAAATTTAAAATTGTCTCATCGACCTAAGGTCTACATAATGCACTATCGGGCAGAGTACCCGGTCGTGTATAGTGTAGTTGTCGGTAAAGCCAAGGTCGTCCTAAGAGCTATGCGTGCGGATTAAATCTAAGTTCTAGTGTCACTGGTTTTAAAAGGGGTTTTTGTAATTGATTAATTTTAAACTATGAAATGAAATGAAATACACAAAAAGCAATAAAATGATAAAGAGAAATCAGTGGGGAGAGAAGTGTTAACCTAATTACTACTCTTGTTATGTTATGATTAAGTTTTCTATTAAATGCACCCTATCATTTCATCTAGAGATTAAAATCGACTAGACTCAGATGGTCAAATTGTATAGTCCTATTTTCCACCTTGCCCTATTCCGTAACCTAAAGATTACAAGAGTTCCCTGGTTATACAAGATGTATGATGCGTGGAATTGAGCCCTCGCAAAAGGTTTTACCTCTCAAGGGATCTTGAGAAGCTTGCAATCCCCACCAGGCAGTGTACCTGTTCGTTGTAGTATAGTGTATTGACAAGTACCGGGGGATTGATCATTCAACTCAAGGAATGGTGTTCGCTAGGGTTAAAATTCTACTAAACTAGGTCTAGGGGTGAGGGATGATTCTTTTGTATTTTTATATTTTAAGGAAAGCAAGTAAAAATCTCGAGTTTGGAAGGAGTGGGCGGAATTAGTTGCTAGTCAACTAACCCAATTAACTAAAAATGCAATCAAAATAAAATAAAATAAACTTAAACTAAATTGTGGTGTAAACAATAATGAGAGAAAGTGTGTTTACTTAGATTTCATTACTCCATGGATACCTTTTACCAGTTGATTAGCTTGTTACAATTGCATGGATGACGGGTTATATTCGCTAATACTAGTCGTAGGGCCGTGTACGATCTTCCCTAACTCTATAGGCTTCTACCTCAATCCTATGTCGAGCCGACTAAAAGCTCCTAACATGGTATCCCTGGAAGTTACATATGCATTAAATATAACCAAATAATCGTAGTACACATCCGATCATATTTCTTAAGACGTTCAAGAAAGTTACCAATTGGAAGTCTGCCAGTTTTCTTAAGCCTAACATCGAATTCATTCATCCTTAACAATTATAAGCAAACCATCAACCAATAGTTAACATCGAGGTTTCATTACATCTAAGCAAACACAAAGGAAACCTAGCCTACCATGTTAAAGAGATGACAAGCGTAAGATATAATCAAGCAACACATAGACATATTGAATGATTTGGTAAAGTACTTATCTTCAATTGAACATGGAAGAAACAAAGGGTTGAAATTCTTAAAATAGCTGGAAAATTCGTCTAGGGTTTTATTCCCTCAAGGTTGCACACAATGAATGAAAACTAGAAAACTATATATAGATTTTGTAATCTGACGGCGTCAAGAGTAGTTTGTGAAGCCGTCAACTCGCCACCAAAATAAACTCGTATTGCCTAGATCCACTTCTGACGCCATCATTCTATATGGGTTCTGGGCCGTTATTCTTTATGATTACTCTTGATGGCCTTGGAAATTTTGTACGTGACGCCATCAGATCCCCTTCACAAAACATTCTGGCGCGTCATGTGTATTTGATTTATCCACCCTTTTGTCAACTCATGACGTCGTCACTAGCAGTATGTAACGCCGTCAAGTGCAATTTCCAGCATGATTTGAGACTTTGTCATTTTCTCCACTTTTTCACTCAAAAAACGTCCAAAATGCTTCATTTTGTAAAATTCCTCACAAAAGTACTTAAAATGACAAAAGGAGTGATTTAGGGCAATATTTGATCAAATAATCTTGACTTTGGCCATAAATGACTCCCCAAAAGCGGTACACTTTTCGCTTCATCAAATACCCTTACACTTGAGATTTGCTTGTCCTCAAGCAAATGTGCTTTTATTCTAATCAAAATACAAGTTAGTGGTTATTTAACACTAATATAAAAGTAATTACAACAAATAATCATTCCACTTCAACCAAAAACAAGCACGGAAATTATACACTAGCACCTCACAAATAGTGTTTAGATACTCACATCTCTCGGGTGTAATAAAGTATATATCATAATATGGAAATGGAAAACATGTCTCACTACCTGTCCTAGCAAATAGATTACCATAGGCTTGGGAAAGGATCAAACCTCCACCACTTGGCGTAAGCACCTAGGATAAACTATCGAAGAGGTCTTTTGAAGGGTTATAACGTGAGGTGTAGGGATAGGATAAACACGGTTTTGTTGGATAAAGGCAATATTTATTGGTGGCGAGTTAATCATCTTGGTTAATTACATGTACAATATGGCGTTGCTAAGCCAAGACTCGACTCGACTTAAGCTAATCACAAACTAATCAAAAACATAAAACAAACATAAAATGAAACGGGATGGTAGTCCGTATGTTTTTTCTCTTTTTCTTTTTCTATTTTTTTTTCTCTTTTTATTGATTTCTTTTTCGATTTTTTATTTTTTATTTTTTTTCTATTTATTTTTTTTTTTGCATACACTCTTATCCTACCATCCAAAATAATACATCATAGGGAATTTGCATTCCCCTGACACTTGAACTTTTACATACTTTACAATTAACTATCCTAATGACTCGAATTAAGATAATCAAAACACTTGGAGTACTTTTTAAGATTGACGCACATATGGGGGTAATATATGATGTTCTTCCCCATTACTCCATAACACTAGTACTTTACCCATTAGTCTCAATCGTCCCAAACAATATGTACAAGATATGACTTGACTTAGCAACCATGTAATCAATTAGATAATTAACTAAGGGTTTAAACATCTAACAATAATGCACTAAAGATTAGTGCATACACGGAAGGCTAAGGCGATTTGGTTGCACATTTGGGGTGGGTTGTTAACAAATTCTTCATTTCAGTAAAATGCTTAAAGTTAGAAACGAAAAAGATAGGCTCGGAGGGTTGTACTAGGGGTATCGTGTACTAAAAATGAGTACAACGCAAAGGTGAGGGAAAAATTAATTGACTTTACTAGTCAAGTTAATTGATTAAAATGGCCAAGTAATTATGATACGGGTTTAACACAAGGGTTATCCTAATGCCTCTTATCATGTAGTAAATCCTTCTACACGAATGTAGTCTCACTAGCGGTCTCGGGATGCATCACTAACGTAATTTCTAGAATCTACGTACTACCGGTACACTCATAAGCACTAATAATGAATGCTTTTCCTAACAAATCTAAAGGTGAACCTCACATATTTGGGTGGAATTTTTTTTTTGAGTGGTACGGTTTTTGTGCTAGTCATACAACTCCTATCCATGAGACGCTCATTAAGGCAAAAGCTTCACTCCTAAATGTTGTAAAAAAATTTAAATTTGGCGCTAAAATTGCCCTAACAAGTATTTCTCTTAGTTTTATTACACACCTACTATTAAACAAACAAACTCAAGTGCAATTGCATTCTCTAAAGTATCATCATTTACCCTCCCCTTACACTTAGGTTGAACATTGTCCCCAATGTTCATTTAAAAAGATGTAAAAGTAAATAAGGTAAAAGAATGAAAACAAATACTCCCCTGATTCGTTCGGTGTGGATAAATCATTAACATGGTTAAATCCTCCTCCAAGAAAATGAACGTTGAAAGCTTCCCTTCCGAAATAATAAATCATCTTCTTGTCCAATATAACCTGTTAAACCTGAGAAAACAATCATGGCAACCTCGCGTAAAATCGGCGGCAATCTATATATATAAGGATATAATGCTTGTGGAATGAATGTTTGCAGATTTCCTGGAATTTATAAAACTAAAGAATTAACAAAAATTTCAAGACTCCGTTAGAAAAACAAAACTTGCAAAATTTCCAGATTTTTACACCTGACGCCGTCAGGTGTTAATCCTGACATCGTCAGAGTGTTCTGACAGAAATCTCATGTTATGTTTCCGGAAAATTTCTGGAAAAACTTATGCCTTAATTCCTGGAATTTCCTGCAAAACATCATTATGACTCAATACAAGCATTTGACTCAAACAAATAGTAATATACATGTTCATTTAATATTGTTGTGGGTCATGTTCAATTCCGTTCTTTAAAAACAAATTAAGATTTCCCTTATACTTATCTTTTGCGAAATACCTTTTTATGAAGTTAATACAAACAACAAGGTAAAGCATTTTCACAATTTAGTATGAAACATGAGCCATAAACAATAAAAATAAAGCATGCATACGGAAACAAAAAAACAAACAAACAAATAAAAAAAATAGAACATGGGTTGCCTCCCAAGAAGCACTTTTCTTTATATACGAGTCTTGTATCTAGATTCAAGGTCATGGGCTATCCTATATGAGTGAGCTCCTCGTCAAGGACATCCTTGGGATCAAACTTAGGTTTCAATTTCCTATCGGTTCTCTTGGTGCGGTATGACTTCTCAAATTTTTCTCCATCCGGATCATATAGAATCATCTTCATATGCCATGATCCGTCACCTTCCATAGGTGGCTTGTCCCAATTCCATTTACATTTATCCACTTCCCTTTTTCCACTTGTTCATTCCTAAATTGATAGGCATCACTCCTAGCAATTCAATCATTTTCCTAAAGACTAAGGGATCCTCAAAGGGGTTTAGTTCTTCATCCCTAGCTATGAGTTGCTCCACCGAATGCGTTTTGTTTATAAACTCCTCTTCTAAATAAAATGGGCGTTGAGATCCTATGAAGTCTCCATTAACCCAAGGTCCATACCTAGATGGTCTCCTATTCACGTCTACCCGTTCCTCATTAGTATCATAGGCATGTTTCTTAACATTACAGACCGACCAAGTTTCTCCTTCTCCTATCGCTATTCTAGATTCCTTGCAATCAATCATCGCACTTGCGGTAGCTAATAATCCTCTTCCTATTAATAACGGGCATGTAGTGTCACTAACCATATCAAGAACGTGGAAGTCGGCTAACCTTGTCAATCTTCCTATATGCACTAACACGTCCTTCACTACCCCAACCGGATATGCTACACTTCCATCCGCAAGCCCTATGATTACCTCTGTTTCATCTAACTTTCCTGGCTTAAGAGTGCTGTGTAGAGATAATGGAAGCAAATTTAGGCTTGACCTAAGATCGGCTAGTGTGTCAAAAGCCTCAGAATTTCCGATCTTACAAGGTAACACGAATATTCCTGGATCATCTAATTTCTGAGGTAACTTGTTTTAAACGAAGGTGGTCCCATTCTTACCCAACTTAAGTTTCTTTTCATATTTTACTAAAAAGGCATTGTAATAGGGAGCACGGGCTAAGACATCAATGATGGGACACTCAAGGTGAAGTTCCTAGAATTCTTCTCCAAGGTCTTGTGTAGGAAGTGTTTCAACTATGCTATTGACCGAATTGATGTTGGGCGTTACATTCAATTGGTTCTTTTGAAAGATATGGGTTTTTTTTTAAACACGTGCTCATGGCAATGACCGAATAGTATTGTGGACAAGAAGTAGGAGACGAAACAGATGATATAGCGTTAACGTTTTGTTTCGGATTCTTGACTGTGTTACTTGGGAGTGTTCCCATTTCTCGGTCATTGAGAACTTCCAACAATGTGTCAATCTTATTGGTCATCTCACTTTGATTTTGTTTGAAATCGGCTTCAAACTTTGCTAAACGAGTCTCTTGAGATGCCATAAATTTGGACATCAACCCTTCAAAATTATTGGTACTACCATAGTTTTCGGGAGGATTGTTGTTGAAAGTATGGTTAGAGGATGGACCGTTTGGTTGAATTCGATTAGGTGGAGCGAAAGAATTGTTTTGGGGCATGCTTTGGTTTTCTTTCTACCTAAGGTTCATGTGATTTTTCCAAAAGGGGTTGTATGAATCACCGTAAGGGTTTTGCACGGGTTTGAAAGTGTACCACTTGTCTCCCGCTCCGTCGGTACGCGAGGATGCGTAATCCGCGAAAGCTTGTCTGGGGAATTCCATGCAATCACGAGTGTCGTGGGGACCACTACATAATTCGCACGAAGAAGTGATTTTGTTCACTTGGCTTGAAGGTTTAGGAGCTTTGTAAGATTTCATGAGAAACTTGACTTGGTCTTCAAGTTCCATGATCCTATGGTCGGGAGTGCTTGAATTGTTCAAAAGCAAAGATATTGCCAGGACCGTTTTGTTCAAATCACGGGGATCAGTCCAACTTTCGTTGTCATAGAGAGCAAGATCTTCTATGAGTTCCCATGATTCTTCCACATTTAGATCACGAAGCTTGCCACCGGCCGATTGGTCAATGGTTCGCCTTGTGGAGAGATCGATATGGTCATAGAAAATTTGGACTTGGAGCCAAAGATCTATGCCATGATGAGGGACTTTTTGGAGTAAGTCGTTGAAATGAGTCCATGCTTCATAGAGAGTTTCACCTTGACATTGTTGGAACATCAAGATATCATTTCTAAGCGTAGTAGTTCTCCACGGTGGGAAAAATTGAGCAAGGAAACAAGTTGTGAGATCATCCCAAGAGGTGATGGATCCCGCGGGTAAATGCTCAAGCCATTGATTAGCTTGGTCACGTAGAGAGAATTGGAAGAGACACAATCGTGTCGTCTCTCAAGTTACAACATCAAGGTCTATGGAATCTACGATTTTGAGGAAATCCTTGAGATGTTGATTAGGATCTTCGGAACGAAGTCCATGGAATGCACATCCACTTTGCACCAACCGGATGGTGTTGGATCGCAAGGGAGACACATTGGCTCCTTGAGTGAGCTCAATGGTGTTTCGATAGCCTTGGTGGCTAGGACGAGAGTACTCTCCTAGGGTTCGGGGTCTAGGAGGTTGGTTTGGTAATGGTGGGTTTTGTGGGTGGTTTTGTTGTGGTAGGTTAATGGGATCGAAGAGATTACCACCTTCCATTATGTCGGATGACAAAGGTTATGAACAAAGGAACAAAGAAAAAGATAGACTAAAGAAAACCTATAGAAATAAAATAAAAATCTTACTAGAAAGGAATCTAGCTAGTAGACCTAATAAAAAGAAAATTTAACCTAGACAATAACTATTCCCCGGGCTGCGGCGCCAAAAACTTGATGCGTGGAATTGCGCCCTTGCAAAAGGTTTTACCTCTCAAGGGATCTTGAGAAGCTTGCAATCCCCACCAGGCAGTGTACCTATTCGTTGTAGTATAGTATAGTGACAAGTACCGGGGAATTGATCGTTCAACTCTAGGAATAGTGTTCGCTAGGGTTAAAATTCTACTAAACTAGGTCTAGGGGTGAGGGATGATTCTTTTTGTATTTTTATATTTTAATGAAAGCAAGTAAAAATCTCAGGTTTGGAAGGAGTGGGCGGAATTAGTTGCTAGTCAACTAACCCAATTAACTAAAGATGCAATCAAAATAAAATAAAATAATCTTAAACAAAATTGTGGTGTAAACAATAATGAGAGAAAGTGTGTTTACTTAGATTTCATTACTCCCTAGATATCTTTTACCGGTTGATTAGCTTGTTACAATTTCATAGATGATGGGTTATATTCATTAATACTAGTCGTAGGGCCGTGTACGATCCTCCCTAACTCTATAGGCTTCTACCTCAATCCTATGTCGAGCCGACTAAAAGCTCCTACCATGGTATCCCTGGAAGTTACCTATGCATTAAATATAACCAAATAATTGTAGTACACATCCGATCATGCTTCTTAAGACGTTCAAGCAAGTTACCAATTAGAAGTCTGCCAGTTTTCTTAAGCCTAACATCGAATTCATTCATCCACAACAATTATAGGCAAACCATCAACCAATAATTAACATCTAGATTTCATTACATCTAAGCAAACACAAAGGAAACCTAGCCTAGCATGTTAAAGAGAAGATAAGCGTAAGATATAATCAAACAACACATAGACATATTGAATGATTTGGTAAAGTACTTATCTTCAATTGAACATGGAAGAAACAAAGGGTTGATGTTGGGATCAAAGTTTTACTATTTATCAAGTCTCGGTCATTTACTTGTAATAGGTTGCTAAGGCTTGTATGTTTATTTAATCTTAAGGCTTATGTAGCAAGCCCATGGGCCTTAAGCCCATTTCGATTTATTAGATAGGGAGGAAGGGAGTATTGCCCTACTCCTTCCCTATATATACTAGTCTTATGTAACTAGTTACCTTGTTGGTTAATTCACAATTCTAAGAAAACTCTTTCATTTCTATTTCCCTTATTGTCTTAATCAACCATCTCTCACTCTCATCTCTTTTCTATCATTCTTATACTTGTGTTTATATAAAGTGTGACCTAACAAATGGTATCATTCGCTTGAAGAAGGTGTAGTTTTGTTGTTTTCATTGAATTCCATCTTAAACTTGTTTTTAAAATCGATTTTTGTTAAAATTTTTGCACATTTTTGTTTGTTTCTTGGTTTTTAGCACATCTTTGCTTACAAACTTGTTCTACAAATCAAAACAAACAAAAAGTTCCAAACTTTTGTCACAAAAATCGATTTAGGATTGTTGTACTATTTTTCGAAATCTTTTGTAGTTTTGAAAAAGTTTATAAAGTTTTCAACTTTCTTAAAGATCTCATCATTTTATACCTAAAAGTACAAGAATCTTGAAATAAAAACGAGTTTTTGGATTGCTTCTTTGAAAAACAAAATCTGCCAAATTTTCGAAATCACCCATTTGACCAAGTTTCGAAATCACAAGAAGGTGCTTCAAATCTACTTACGAATTGTGGACTCAGTCTTTTCTCTCTTGTATAAGGAAGAAAAGTACTTCGACTTTTGGTAAACTTTCAAAATTGTATAATTTCGAAAAGTGTGTTGGTGACTTTTGTGTTTTCGAAAATTACTCATTTTTTCGGAATCACAATTTTTCGAAATTTTTGTTAAGTTTTTCGAAATCACAATTTTTCGAAATCACAAGTTTTGTACCAATTTTTCGCAATCACTGCTAGTACAAAGTTTCGCAATCTCTCATTTGTGTCAAGTTTTCGAAATTTGGCTAAACCTGTACCTTCTACAAGATCCATGTTCACAGAAGTTTCTTTCTAAAAATTTTTCTTTCTAATATCTTCTTACTATATTCTTAATCTTTAAAAAAAAAAAAAAAAAAAAAAAAAAAAAAAAAAAAAAAAAAAAGAGTTTTTTGGCGGGAAAATTTGAGTAAAATTTATTTTTACAGGAGACTAAACGTTCAATTTTTACGCGAAAATGGGCGTTGAGATCCTATGAAGTCTCCAATAACCCAAGGTCCATACCTAGATGGTCTCCTATTCACGTCTACCCATTCCTCATTAGTATCATAGGCATGTTTCTTCACATTACAGACCGACCAAGTTTCTCCTTCTCCTATCGCTATTCTAGATTCCTTACAATCAATCATCGCACTTGCGGTAGCTAAGAATCCTCTTCCTATTAATAACGGGCATGTAGTGTCACTAACCATATCAAGAACGTGGAAGTCGGCTAACCTTGTCAATCTTCCTATATGCACTAACACGTCCTTCACTACCCCAACCGGATATGCTACACTTCCATCCGCAAGCCCTATGATTACCTCTGTTTCATCTAACTTTCCTGGCTTAAGAGTGGTGTGTAGAGATAATGGAAGCAAATTTAGGCTTGACCTAAGATCGGCTAGTGTGTCAAAAGCCTCAGAATTTCCGATCTTACAAGGTAACACGAATATGCCTGGATCATCTAATTTCTTAGGCAACTTGTTTTGAACGAAGGTGGTCCCATTCTTACCCAACTTAAGTTTCTTTTCATATTTTTCTAAAAAGGCATTGTAATAGGGAGCACGGGCTAAGACATCAATGACGGGACACTCAAGGTGAAGTTCATAGAATTCTTCTCCAAGGTCTTGTGTAGGAAGTGTTTCAACTATGCTATTGACCGAATTGATGTTGGGCGTTACATTCAATTGGTTCTTTTGAAAGATTTGGGTTTTTTTGAAACACGTGCTCATGGCATTGACCGAATAGTATTGTGGACAAGAAGTAGGAGACGAAACAGATGATATAGCGTTAACGTTTAGTTTCGGATTCTTGACCGTGTTACTTGGAAGTGTTCCCATTTCTCGGTCATTGAGAACTTCCAACAATGTGTCAATCTTATTGGTCATCTCACTTTGCTTTTGTTTGAAATCGGCTTCAAACTTTGCTAAACGAGTCTCTTGAGATGCCATAAATTTGGACATCAACCCTTCAAAATTATTGGTACTACCATAGTTGTCGGGAGGATTGTTGTTGAAAGTACGGTTTGAGGATGGACCGTTTAGTTGAATTCAATTAGGTGGAGCGAAAGAATTGTTTTGGGGCATGCTTTGGTTTTCTTTCTACCTAAGGTTCGGGTGATTTTTCCAAGAGGGGTTGTATGAATCACCGTAAGGGTTTTGCACGGGTTTGAAAGTGTACCACTTGTCTCCCGCTCCGTCGGTACACGAGGATGCGTAATCCGCGAAAGCTTGTCTGGGGAATTCCATGCAATCACGAGTGTCGTGGGGACCACTACATAATTCGCACGAAGAAGTGATTTTGTTCACTTGGCTTGAAGGTTTAGGAGCTTTGTAAGATTTCATGAGAAACTTGACTTGGTCTTCAAGTTCCATGATCCTATGGTCGGGAGTGCTTGAATTGTTCAAAGGCAAAGATATTGCCTTGACCGTTTTGTTCAAATCACGGGGATCAGTCCAACTTTCGTTGTCATAGAGAGCAAGATCTTCTATGAGTTCCCATGATTCTTCCACACTTAGATCACGAAGCTTGCCACCGGCCGATTGGTCAATGGTTCGCCTTGTGGAGAGATCGATATGGTCATAGAAAATTTGGACTTGGAGCCAAAGATCTATGCCATGATGAGGGACTTTTTGGAGTAAGTCCTTGAAATAAGTCCATGCTTCATAGAGAGTTTCACCTTGACATTGTTGGAACATCAAGATATCATTTCTAAGCTTAGTAGTTCTCCCAGGTGGGCAAAATTGAGCAAGGAAACGAGTTGTGAGATCATCCCAAGAGGTGATGCATCCCGCGGGTAAATGCTCAAGCCATTGATTAGCTTGGTCACGTAGAGAGAATTGGAAGAGACGCAATCGGGTCATCTCTCAAGTTACAACATCAAGGTCTATGGAATCTACGATTTTGAGGAAATCCTTGAGATGTTGATTAGGATCTTCGGAACGAAGTCCATGGAATGCACATCCACTTTGCACCAACCGGATGGTGTCGGATCGCAAGGGAGACACATTGGCTCCTTGAGTGAGCTCAATGGTGTTTCGATAGCCTTGGTGGCTAGGACGAGAGTACTCTCCTAGGGTTTGGGGTCTTGGAGGTTGGTTTGGTAATGGTGGGTTTTGTGGGTGGTTTTGTTGTGGTAGGTTAATGGGATCGAAGAGATTACCACCTTCCAATATGTCGGATGACAAAGGTTATGAACAAAGGAACGAAGAAAAAGATAGACTAAAGAAAACCTACAGAAATAAAATAAAAATCTTACTAGAAAGGAATCTAGCAAGTAGACCTAATAAAAAGAAATTTTAACCTAGACAATAACTATTCCCCGGGCTGCGACGCCAAAAACTTGATGCGTGGAATTGCGCCCTTGCAAAAGGTTTTACCTCTCAAGGGATCGTGAGAAGCTTGCAATCCCCACCAGGCAGTGTACCTGTTCGTTGTAGTATAGTATAGTGACAAGTACCGGGGAATTGATCGTTCAACTCTAGGAATAGTGTTCGCTGGGATTAAAATTCTACTAAACTAGGTCTAGGGGTGAGGGATGATTCTTTTTGTATTTTTATATTTTAATGAAAGCAAGTAAAAATCCCAGGTTTGGAAGGAGTGGGCGGAATTAGTTGCTGGTCAACTAACCCAATTAACTAAAGATGCAATCAAAATAAAATAAAATAATCTTAAACAAAATTGTGGTGTAAACAATAATGAGAGAAAGTGTGTTTACTTAGATTTCATTACTCCCTAGATATCTTTTACCGGTTGATTAGCTTGTTACAATTTCATGGATGATGGGTTATATTCCTTAATACTAGTCGTAGGGCCGTGTACGATCTTCCCTAACTCTATAGGCTTCTACCTCAATCCTATTTCGAGCCGACTAAAAGCTCCTAACATGGTATCCCTGGAAGTTACCTATGCATTAAATATAACCAACTAATCGTAGTACACATCCGATCATGTTTCTTAAGACGTTCAAGCAAGTTACCAATTTGAAGTCTGCCAGTTTTCTTAAGCCTAACATCGAATTCATTCATCCACAACAATTATAGGCAAACCATCAACCAATAATTAACATCTAGGTTTCATTACATCTAAGAAAACACAAAGGAAACCTAGCCTAGCATATTAAAGAGAAGATAAGCATAAGATATAATCAAACAACACATAGATATATTGAATGATTTGGTAAAGTACTTATCTTCAATTGAACATGGAAGAAACAAAGGGTTGATGTTGGGATCAAAGTTTTACTATTTATCAAGTCTCGGTCATTTACTTGTAATAGGTTGCTAAGGCTTGTATGTTTATTTAATCTTAAGGCTTATGTAGCAAGCCCATGGGCCCTAAGCCCATTTCGATGTACTAGATAGGGAGGAAGGGAGTGTTGCCCTACTCCTTCCCTATATATACTAGTCTTATGTAACTAGTTACCTTGTTGGTTAATTCATAATTCTAAGAAAACTCTTTCATTTCTATTTCTCTTATTGTCTTAATCAACCATCTCTCACTCTCATCTCTTTTCTATCATTCTTATACTTGTGTTTACATAAAGTGTGACCTAACAAGTGGTATCATTCGCTAGAAGAAGGTGTAGTTTTGTTGTTTTCATTGAATTCCATCTTAAACTTGTTTTTAAAATCGATTTTTGTTAAAACTTTTGCACTTTCTTGTTTGTTTCTTGGTTTTTAGCACATCTTTGCTTACAAACTTGTTCTACAAATCAAAACAAACAAAAAGTTCCAAACTTTTGTCACAAAAATCGATTTAGGATTGTTGTACTATTTTTCGAAATCTTTTGTAGTTTTGAAAAAGTTTATAAAGTTTTCAACTTTCTTAAAGATCTCATTATTTTATACCTAAAAGTACAAGAATCTTGAAATAAAAACGAGTTTTTGGATTGCTTCTTTGAAATACAAAATCTGCCAAATTTTCGAAATCACCCATTTGACCAAGTTTCGAAATCACAAGAAGGTGCTTCAAATCTACTTACGAATTGTGGACTCAGTCTTTTCTCTCTTGTATAAGGAAGAAAAGTACTTCAACTTTTGGTAAACTTTCGAAATTGTATAATTTCGAAAAGTGTGTTGGTGACTTTTGTGTTTTCGAAAATTACTCATTTTTTCGGAATCACAATTTTTTGAAATTTTTGTTAAGTTTTTCGAAATCACAATTTTTCGATATCACAATTTTTTGAAATCACAAGTTTTGTACCAATTTTTCGCAATCACTGCTAGTACAAAGTTTCGCAATCTCTCATTTGTGTCAAGTTTTCGAAATTTGGCTAAACCTATACCTTCTACAAGATCCATGTTCACAGAAGTTTCTTTCTAAAAATTTTTCTTTCTAATATCTTCTTACTATATTCTTAATCTTTAAAAAAAAATAAAAAATAAAATAAAAAAAAAATAAAAAAAAAAGTTTTTTGGCGGGAAAATTTGAGTAAAATTTAATTTTTACAGGAGACTAAACGTTCAATTTTTACGTGAAAATGGGCGTTGAGATCCTATGAAGTCTCCATTAACCCAAGGTCCATACCTAGATGGTCTCCTATTCACGTCTACCCGTTCCTCATTAGTATCATAGGCATGTTTCTTAACATTACAGACCGACCAAGTTTCTCCTTCTCCTATCGTTATTCTAGATTCCTTACAATCAATCATCGCACTTGCGGTTGCTAAGAATCCTCTTCCTATTAATAACGGGCATGTAGTGTCACTAACCATATCAAGAACGTGGAAGTCGGCTAACCTTGTCAATCTTCCTATATGCACTAACACGTCCTTCACTACCCCAACCGGATATGCTACACTTCCATCCGCAAGCCCTATGATTACCTCTGTTTCATCTAACTTTCCTGGCTTAAGAGTGGTGTGTAGAGATAATGGAAGCAAATTTAGGCTTGACCTAAGATCGGCTAGTGTGTCAAAAGCCTCAGAATTTCCGATCTTACAAGGTAACACGAATATGCCTGGATCATCTAATTTCTTAGGCAACTTGTTTTGAACGAAGGTGGTCCCATTCTTACCCAACTTAAGTTTCTTTTCATATTTTTCTAAAAAGGCATTGTAATAGGGAGCACGGGCTAAGACATCAATGACGGGACACTCAAGGTGAAGTTCCTAGAATTCTTCTCCAAGGTCTTGTGTAGGAAGTGTTTCAACTATGCTATTGACCGAATTGATGTTGGGCGTTACATTCAATTGGTTCTTTTGAAAGATTTGGGGTTTTTTTTAAACACGTGCTCATGGAATTGACCGAATAGTATTGTGGACAAGAAGTAAGAGACGAAACAGATGATATAGCATTAACGTTTAGTTTCGGATTCTTGACCGTGTTACTTGGGAGTGTTCCCATTTCTCGGTCATTGAGAACTTCCAACAATGTGTCAATCTTATTGGTCATCTCACGTTGCTTTTGTTTGAAATCGGCTTCAAACTTTGCTAAACGAGTCTCTTGAGATGCCATAAATTTGGACATCAACCCTTCAAAATTATTTGTACTACCATAGTTGTCGGGAGGATTGTTGTTGAAAGTACGGTTAGAGGATGGACCGTTTAGTTGAATTCGATTAGGTGGAGCGAAAGAATTGTTTTGGGGCATGCTTTGGTTTTCTTTCTACCTAAGGTTCGGGTGATTTTTCCAAGAGGGGTTGTATGAATCACTGTAAGGGTTTTGCACGGGTTTGAAAGTGTACCACTTGTCTCCCGCTCCGTCGGTACGCGAGGATGCGTAATCCGCGAAAGCTAATCTGGGGAATTCCATGCAATCACGAGTGTCGTGGGGACCACTACATAATTTGCACGAAGAAGTGATTTTGTTCACTTGGCTTGAAGGTTTAGGAGCTTTGTAATATTTCATGAGAAACTTGACTTGGTCTTCAAGTTCCATGATCCTATGGTCGGGAGTGCTTGAATTGTTCAAAGGCAAAGATATTGCCTTGACCGTTTTGTTCAAATCACGGGGATCAGTCCAACTTTCGTTGTCATAGAGAGCAAGATCTTCTATGAGTTCCCATGATTCTTCCACACTTAGATCACGAAGCTTGCCACCGGCCGATTGGTCAATGGTTTGCCTTGTGGAGAGATCGACATGGTCATAGAAAATTTGAACTTGGAGCCAAAGATCTATGCCATGATGAGGGACTTTTTGGAGTAAGTCCTTGAAATGAGTCCATGCTTCCTATAGAGTTTCACCTTGACATTTTTGGAACATCAAGATATCATTTCTAAGCTTAGTAGTTCTCCCCGGTGGGAAAAATTGAGCAAGGAAACGAGTTGTGAGATCATCCTAAGAGGTGATGGATCCCGCGGGTAAATGCTCAAGCCATTGATTAGCTTGGTCACGTAGTGTGAATTGGAAGAGATGCAATCGGGTCGTCTCTCAAGTTACAACATCAAGGTCTATGGAATCTACGATTTTGAGGAAATCCTTGAGATGTTGATTAGGATCTTTGGAACGAAGTCCATGGAATGCACATCCACTTTGCACCAACCGGATGGTGTCGGATCGCAAGGGAGACACATTGGCTCCTTGAGTGAGCTCAATGGTGTTTCGATAGCCTTGGTGGCTAGGACGAGAGTACTCTCCTAGGGTTCGGGGTCTAGGAGGTTGGTTTGGTAATGGTGGGTTTTGTGGGTGGTTTTGTTATGGTAGGTTAATGGGATCGAAGAGATTACTACCTTCCATTATGTCGGATGACAAAGGTTATGAACAAAGGAACGAAGAAAAAGATAGACTAAAGAAAAACCTATAGAAATAAAATAAAAATCTTACTAGAAAGGAATCTAGCAAGTAGACCTAATAAAAAGAAATTTTAACCTAGACAATAACTATTCCCCGGGCTGCGGCGCCAAAAACTTGATGCGTTGAATTGCGCCCTTGCAAAAGGTTTTACCTCTCAAGGGATCTTGAGAAGCTTGCAATCCCCACCAGGCAGTGTACCTGTTCGTTGTAGTATAGTATAGTGACAAGTACCGGGGAATTGATCGTTCAACTCTAGGAATAGTGTTCACTGGGGTTAAAATTCTACTAAACTAGGTCTAGGGGTGAGGGATGATTCTTTTTGTATTTTTATATTTTAATGAAAGCAAGTAAAATCTCAGGTTTGGAAGGAGTGGGCTGAATTAGTTGCTAGTCAACTAACCCAATTAACTAAAGATGCAATCAAAATAATATAAAATAATCTTAAACAAAATTGTGGTGTAAACAATAATGAGAGAAAGTGTGTTTACTTAGATTTCATTACTCCCAAGATATCTTTTACCGATTGATTAGCTTGTTACAATTTCATGGATGATGGGTTATATTCCTTAATACTAGTCGTAGGGTCGTGTACGATCTTCCCTAACTCTATAGGCTTCTACCTCAATCCTATGTCGAGCCGACTAAAAGCTCCTAACATAGTATCCCTGAAAGTTACCTATGCATTAAATATAATCAAATAATCGTAGTACACATCCGATCATGTTTCTTAAGACGTTCAAGCAAGTTACCAATTAGAAATCTACCAGTTTTCTTAAGCCTAACATCGAATTCATTTATCCACAACAATTATAGGCAAACCATCAACCAATAATTAACATCTAGGTTTCATTACATCTAAGAAAACACAAAGGAAACCTAGCCTAGCATGTTAAAGAGAAGATAAGCGTAAGATATAATCAAACAACACATAGACATATTAAATGATTTGGTAAAGTACTTATCTTCAATTGAACATGGAAGAAACAAAGGGTTGATGTTGGGATCAAAGTTTTACTATTTATCAAGTCTCGGTCATTTACTTGTAATAGGTTGCTAAGGCTTGTATGTTTATTTAATCTTAAGGCTTATGTAGCAAGCCCATGGGCCCTAAGCCCATTTCGATGTACTAGATAGGGAGGAAGGGAGTGTTGCCCTACTCCTTCCCTATATATACTAGTCTTATGTAACTAGTTACCTTGTTGGTTAATTCATAATTCTAAGAAAACTCTTTCATTTCTATTTCTCTTATTGTCTTAATCAACCATCTCTCACTCTCATCTCTTTTCTATCATTTTTATACTTGTGTTTACATAAAGTGTGACCTAACAAGTGGTATCATTCGCTAGAAGAAGGTGTAGTTTTGTTGTTTTCATTGAATTCCATCTAAAACTTGTTTTTAAAATCGATTTTTGTTAAAATTTTTGCACTTTCTTGTTTGTTTCTTGGTTTTTAGCACATCTTTGCTTACAAACATGTTCTACAAATCAAAACAAACAAAAAGTTCCAAACTTTTGTCACAAAAATCGATTTAGGATTGTTGTACTATTTTTCAAAATCTTTTGTAGTTTTGAAAAAGATTATAAAGTTTTCAACTTTCTTAAAGATCTCATCATTTTATACCTAAAAGTACAAGAATCTTGAAATAAAAACAAGTTTTTGGATTGCTTCTTTGAAAAACAAAATCTGCCAAATTTTCGAAATCACCCATTTGACCAAGAATGTGGAAGTCGGCTAACCTTGTCAATCTTCCTATATGCACTAACACGTCCTTCACTACCCCAACCGGATATGTGATGAGGCGAAAAATGATCCGTTTTTAAGGGGTCATTTAAGCCCAAATCCGAATTTATTTGATCAAATATTGCCCTAAATCGTTCCTTTTGTGATTTTAGGTACTTGGAGAGTGAATTCTGGAAAAGAAGCCATTTTGGACGTTTTTGGAGCATAAAAGTGAAGAAAACGGCAAAGTCTCAATTTTCCATGCTGGGAACAGTACATGACGGCGTCAAGAGTAATTCCTTGACGGCGTCAAACCTCAAGAATTAAAATCCGTAGTTGATGACGGCGTCACACACAGGGCGTCAAGAGTAATTTGTGTGACGGCCTAGGCCTTGACGGCGTCAGAAGTAGATCAAGGCCGTCCGAGGAAGTATTTGGCGGCGAGATGACGGCGTCACACATTTGTTCTTGACGCCGTCATCCCTATTTTCCTATATATAGTTTTCTAGTTTTTCACATAAAAGAGAGAGAAGTTTTGGAGAAACCCTAAAGACGATTTTGGTGCAACTTTTACAGGTTTTTCAAGGGTTCCAAACCCTTGATACCTTGCATTGTAATTGAGATAAATGTTCTTCTAATTCAATCAATATGTCTATGTGTTGGTTGTCTATATCTTGTTCTTGTCTCAATTCCATTATGCTAGGCTATATCTCTTTGGTGTTTGCTTAGATCTAATGAAACCTAGATATTGATTATGTGTTGATTACTTGTTTATTCTTGTTGTGGATGAATGATTTATATGTTAGGCTTAAGAAAACTGGCAGATCTCCAAATGGTAACATGCTTGAACGTCTAAAGAAACATGAACCGAGGCGTACTAGGTCTTTATTGGTTGTATTTAATGCATGAGCCACTGTTTACAATCCCTATAGTTGTGCTGGGCATGGTGTAGGAGGAGATAAGAGCTCATAGAATTGGGGAGTTATGTATGCCACCCCATGAATTGTATTAAGGAATACGATCCGTCATCCATGCAATTATAACAAGTAATTAACGTGTAAAAGATATCTAGGGAGTAGTGAAATCTAAGTAAACACATTTTCTCCAATTACTGCTCACAACTTTAGTTAAATTAGTTTAATTTCATTTTTAGTATTTTATTTTGATTGCATTGTAGTATTGGGTTAGTTGATTAGCAACTAATTCCGCCCAAATCCTTCAAACCCCGAGATTTTACTTGCTTTCTAAAAAATATAAAAACACAAAAATAATCATCCCTCACCTCTAGAACTAGTAATTAGGCTTTCTAATCTTAGCGACACTATTCCTAAGCTGAACGATCAATCCCCCGGTACTTGTCACTATACTATACTACAACGATCAGGTACACTGCCTGGTGGGGGTTGTAAGCTTCTCGAGAGGTAAAGCCTGTTGCGATTCCCACGCATCAAGTTTTTTGGCGCCGCAGCCCGGGGAATAGTTATTGTCTAGGTTAGGATTTCTTTTTATTAGGTCTACTTGCTAGATTCCTTTCTAGTAAGATTTTATTTTTTTTATTTCTAGGTCTTCTTTAGTCTATCTTATTTCTTCGTGTTTTTGTTCGTAACTCTTTACCATCCGACATCATGGAAGGTGGTAACATCTTTGAACCAGTCATCCCACCACAACAAAACCCACCACTAGAACCCCTTAGACCCCGAACCTTAGGAGAGTATTCCCGACCTAGCCACCAAGGCTACCGAAACACCATTGAGCTCACCGGAGCCAATGTGACCCCCTTGCGATCCGACACCATCCGGTTGGTGCAAAGCGGATGTGCATTCCATGGACTTCGTTCCGAAGATCCAAACCAACATCTTAAGGACTTTCTCAAAATCGTAGATTCCATAGACCTAGGTGTTGAAACTAGAGAGACTACCCGTTTACGCCTATTCCAATTCTCTCTACGGGATCAAGCTAGTCAATGGCTTGAGCGTTTACCCGCGGGATCCATCACCACATGGGATGATCTCACCACTCGTTTCCTTGCTCAATTTTTCCCACCGGGGAGAACTACTAAGCTTAGGAATGACATCTTGATGTTCCAACAACGTCAAAATGAATCTCTTTATGAAGCATGGACTCGTTTCAAGGACTTACTCCAAAAAGTCCCTCATCATGGCATAGATCTTTGGCTCCAAGTCCAAATTTTTTATGACCATATCGACATCTCCACGAGGCGAGCCATTGACTAATCGGCCGGTGGTAAGCTACGTGATCTTAGTGCGGAACAATCATGGGAACTCATAGAAGATCTTGCTCTCTATGACAACGAAAGTTGGAATGATCCCCGTGACTTGAATAAAACGGTCAAGGCAATATCTTTGCCTTCGAACAACTCTAGCAATCCCGACCGTAGGATCATGGAACTTGAGGACCAAGTCAAGTTTCTCATGAAATCTTACGAAGCTCCGAAGCCTTCAAGCCAAGTGAACAAAATCACTTCTTCATGCGAATTATGCAGTGGTCCCCATGACACTCGTGATTGTGTGGAACTCCTCGGAACAGCTTTTGCGGACTACGCATCCACGCGTACCGACGAAGCGGGAGATAAGTGGTACACTTTCAAGCCCGAGCCAAACACTTATGGTGATTCATACAACCCCTCTTGGAAAAATCACCCAAACCTTAGGTGGAAACAAAATCAACCCAATTCTTCCAATCCGCCTAATTGTTACCAACCAAACGGTCCACCATCCAACCATACTTTCAACAACAATCCTTCTAACAACTATGGTAGTACCAACAATATTGAAGGATTGATGTCAAATTTCATGGCATCTCAAGAAGCTCGCATATCCAAGTTTGAAGCCGATTTCAAACAAAAGCAAAGCGAGATGACCACTAGAATCGATGCATTGTTGAAAGTTCTCAATGACCGAGAAATGGGAGCACTCCCAAGCGACACGGTCAAGAATCCGAAACTAACCGTTAATTCCATATACTCAGTTTCGTCACCTACTTCGTGTCCACAATACTACTCGGTTAAATCAACGAGCACGTGTTTCAAACAAAACCAAGTTCCCCAAAAGGACCAATCAAATAAAACACCCACTATAGAGCCGGTCAAAAGCATAGTTGAAACACCTCTTACGCAAGACCTTGACGATGAATTCAAAGAACTTCACCTTGAACGCCCCGTCATTGATGTCTTAGCGCGTGCTCCCTACTATAGTGCCCTCCTAGAAAAATATGAGAACTGTAAGCTAGGCAAAAATGGGACCGCCTTCGTTCAAAACAAGTTGCCTAAAAAGCTTGATGACCCGGGTATATTTGTTTTGCCTTGTAAGATAGGAAGATCCGAAGCTTTCGACACACTAGCCGATTTAGGGTCAAGCCTCAACTTGATTCCCTTATCCTTATTCACCGCTCTTAAGCTAGGAAAGTTAGAGGAAACGGAGGTATTGATAGGGCTAGCGGATGGGAGTATTGCACACCCGGTTGGAATGATTAAGGATGTAGTTGTTCACGTAGGAAAGTTAACTATATTAGCGGATTTTCACATCCTAGACATGGTTAGTGACACTACATGCCCATTATTGGTAGGAAGAGGATTTTTAGCAACCGCTAGTGCCATGATAGATTGCAAGGAATCAAAGATAATGGTAGGTGAAGGCGATACTTGGTCGGTGTATGATGTTAAGAAGCATAGTTATGATTGTGATGATGAACCAACTCCGCATTGGGTAGAGATGAATAGGAGACCGTCTAGATATGGACCTTGGATAGAAAGGAACTTTATAGGACCTCAATGCCCATTCTATCTAGAAAAAGACTTTGTTGAAAAGACACATTCGGTAGAACAACTCATAGCTAGAGATGAAGAGCTAGACCCCTTTGAGGACCCCTTAGTCTTTAGGAAGATGATTGAGTTATTAAGCGTAATGCCTATTAACATAGAAAGGAATAAATGGAAAAGAGAGGGAGACAAGTGTAAATGGAGGTGGGACAAGCCACCTAAAGAAGGTGACGGGTCATGGCATATTAGAATGACTTTGTATGATCCGGATGGAGAAAAGTTTGAAAGGTTATACCATACTAAGGAAACCGATAGAAAGTTGAAACCTAAGTTTGATCCCGAAGATGTCCTCAACGAGGAACTCACCCGAATCACGTAGTAACCCATGACCTTGAGTCTAGCTACAAGACTCGTAAATAAAGAAAAGCGCTTCTTGGGAGGCAACCCATGTTTTGTGTGATTTTATTTGTTTGATTGTTATTAGCTTCCGTATGCATGTTTAATTTTTATTGTTGGTTGATCATGTTTCTAAACTAAATAAGTGGAAATACTTTAGTATGTTGTTTGGCCTAGTCTTAACTCCACCTAGAAGTATTTTTGCAAAAGATAAGTGTAAGGGGAAACCCCAAATATGTTTTTAAGAAACAAACCGATCATGATTCTCCACAATATTAAATGAACATGTATATTCGTATTTGTTAGAGTCAAATGCTTGTATTGAGTCATAATGAAGTTTTGCAGGATTTTCCAGGAAGTAGGACCAAGTTTTTCCAGAAATTTTCCGGAAACTTAACATAAGAATTTCTGCAGGTCCATTCTGACGGCGTCATGAGTTTACTCTTGACGGCGTCAGGAGTTAAAATCTGGAAATTTTACCGGTTTTGTTTTTCTAACGGAGTCTTATGGTTTTTGTGAATTATTAAGTTTTATAATCTCCAGGAGATCTGCAAACTTCATTCCACAAGCATTATATCTTATCTTGTTTTCTAGGATTTAGAAACTTATATAGGATGCCGCCGATTTTACGCGAGGTTGTCTTGTCTATTTTGTCAGGATTTACAGGTTATGTATGACAAGGAGATGATTTATATTCTGGAAGGGAAGCTTTGATGGTTCATTTTCTTGGAGGAAGATTTAACCTGGCCAACCTATAATCCATACCGAGCGAATCAGGGGAGTATTTGATTTCATTCTCTTTACTTTTCACTTTTACATTCTTTACTTGAACATTGGGGACAATGTTCATCTTAAGTGTAAGGGGATGGTAAAAAGATGATACCTTACATATACACTTTTGCTTGAGTTTGTTTTGTTTAATGGTAGATGTGTAATAAAACTATGAGAAATACTTGTTAGTGCAATTTTAGCGCCAAATTTAAAATTTTTTACAACATTTAGGAGTAAAACTTTAACCATAGCAAGCGTCTCATGGATAGGAGATTGTATGACTAGCACATAACCGTATATTCAGAAACATTTTCCACCCAAATATGTGAGGTTCGCCTTTAGATTTGATAGGAAAAGCATTCATTATTAGTGCTTATGAGTGTACCGGTAGCATTTAGATTCTAGAACTTGCGTTAGTGATGCATCCCGAGACCGCTAGTGAGACTACATTTGTGTGGTAGGATTTACTACATGATAAGAGGCATTAGGATCACCCTTGTGTTAAACCCGTATTATAATTACTTGACCATTTAAGTCATATTACTTGGCTAGTTAAGTCAACTAATTCTCCCACACCCTTAGCGTTGTACTCATTTTTAGTACACGAAACCCCTAGTACACCCCTCCGAGCCTATCTTTTCGTTTCTAACTTTAAGCATCTTACTTAAAGGAAGAATTTGTTACACCCCACTTAAATGGACACCCAAATCGCCTTAGCCTCCCGTGTATGCGCTCATCTTTAGTGCATTATTGTTATTTGTTAAACCCTAAGTTAACTTTCTAATTGATTACATGGTTGCTAAGTCGAGTCATATCCTTGTACATATTGTTTTGGGACGATTGGGACTCATGGGTAAGTACTTATTTTATGGAGTAATGGGGAAGAACATAATTTTATTACCCCCATATGTGCGTTAATCTTAGAAGTGCTCCAAGTGTTTTTGATTTTCTTAATTCGAGTCGTTAGTTTAGTTTAATGTAAAGTATGTAAAGATTCAAGTGTAAGGGAAATGTTCATTCCCTATGATGTATTATTTTGGATGGTAGGGTAAGAGTGTATGCAAAAAAAAAAAAAAAAAAAAAAAAAAAAAAAAAAAAAAAATCTAGAAAAAAAAAATCAAGAAAAAGAAAAAAAAATAGAAAAAGAAAAAGAGAAAAAAAAACATACGGACAACCATCCCGTTTCATTCTGTGTTCATTTTATGTTTTTGTTATTTTTCATTTATTAGCTTAAGTCGAGTCTAGTCTTGGCTTAGCAACGCCATATTGTACATGTAATTAACCAAGATTGTTAACTCGCCACCAGTAAAACTTCCTTTATCCAACAAAACCGTGTAATTCATATCCTTATACCTAACGTTACAACCCTTTAAAAGACCTCTTTGATAGTTTATCCTAGGTGCTTACGCCATGTGGTGGAGGTTTGATCCTTTCCCAAGCCTATGGTAATCTATTTTGCTATGACAGGTAGTGAGAGATATCTTCCATTTCCATAATGTTATATTACTTTATTACACCCGAGAGATGTGAGTATCTAAACACTATTTGTGAGGTGCTAGTGTATGACCTCCGTGCTTGTCTTTGGTCTTTAGCGGAACGATTATTTGTTGTAATTACTTTTATAATAGTGTTAAATGACCCCTAACTTGTCTTTTGAGTAGAATAAAAGCACATTTGCTTGAGGACAAGCAAATCTCAAGTGTAAGGGTATATGATGAGGCGAAAAATAATCCGTTTTTAGGGGGTCATTTAAGCCCGAATCCGAATTTATTTGATCAAATATTGCCCTAAATCGTTCCTTTTGTGATTTTAGGTACTTGGAGAGTGAATTCTGGAAAAGAAGCCATTTTGGACGTTTTTGGAGCATAAAAGTGAAGAAAACGGCAAAGTCTCAATTTTCCATGCTGGGAACAGTACATGACGGCGTCAAGAGTAATTCCTTGACGGCGTCAAACCTCAAGAATTAAAATCCGTAGTTGATGACGGCGTCACACACAGGGCGTCAAGAGTAATTTGTGTGGCGGCCGAGGCCTTGACGGCGTCAGAAGTAGATCAAGGCCGTCCGAGGAAGTATTTGGCGGCGAGATGACGGCGTCACACATTTGTTCTTGACGCCGTCATCCCTATTTTCCTATATATAGTTTTCTAGTTTTTCACATAAAAGAGAGAGAAGTTTTGGAGAAACCCTAAAGACGATTTTGGTGCAACTTTTACAGGTTTTTCAAGGGTTCCAAACCCTTGATACCTTGCATTGTAATTGAGATAAGTGTTCTTCTAATTCAATCAATATGTCTATGTGTTGGTTGTCTATATCTTGTTCTTGTCTCAATTCCATTATGCTAGGCTAGATCTCTTTTGTGTTTGCTTAGATCTAATGAAACCTAGATATTGATTATGTGTTGATTACTTGTTTATTCTTATTGTGGATGAATGATTTATATGTTAGGCTTAAGAAAACTGGCAGATCTCCAAATGGTAACATGCTTGAACGTCTTAAGAAACATGAACCGAGGCGTACTAGGTCTTTATTGGTTGTATTTAATGCATGAGCCACTGTTTACAATCCCTATAGTTGTGCTGGGCATGGTGTAGGAGGAGATAAGAGCTCATAGAATTGGGGAGTTATGTATGCCACCCCATGAATGGTATTAAGTAATACAATCCGTTATCCATGCAATTATAACAAGTAATTAATGTGTAAAAGATATCTAGGGAGTAGTGAAATCTAAGTAAACACATTTTCTCCAATTACTGCTCACAACTTTAGTTAAATTAGTTTAATTTCATTTTTAGTATTTTATTTTGATTGCATTGTAGTATTGGGTTAGTTGATTAGCAACTAATTCCGCCCAAATCCTTCAAACCCCGAGATTTTACTTGCTTTCTAAAAAATATAAAAACACAAACATAATCATCCCTCACCTCTAGAACTAGTAATTAGGCTTTCTAATCCTAGCAACACTATTCCTAAGCTAAACGATCAATCCCCCGGTACTTGTCACTATACTATACTACAACGATCAGGTACACTGCCTGGTGGGGGTTGTAAGCTTCTCGAGATCCCTCGAGAGGTAAAGCCTGTTGCGATTCCCACACATCAATATGCTACACTTCCATCCGCAAGCCCTATGATTACCTCTGTTTCATCTAACTTTCCTGGCTTAAGAGTGGTGTGTAGAGATAATGGAAGCAAATTTAGGCTTGACCTAAGATCGGCTAGTGTGTCAAAAGCCTCAGAATTTCCGATCTTACAAGGTAACACGAATATGCCTGGATCATCTAATTTCTTAGGCAACTTTTTTTGAACGAAGGTGGTCCCATTCTTACCCAACTTAAGTTTCTTTTCATATTTTTCTAAAAAGGCAACACGTTCAATTTTTACGCGAAATTCAAGTTTTGGTCTAACAGTGAAAATTTCGGCCCAAAATTCAAATTTTTAGGCCAAAATTCAAATTTTTTCCGTGAATTTTGGCGACAAAATTTTTTAAACTCAATTTTTTCCAGTGACATTAGAATAGCATTTCACAGTGATTTTAAAATTTTGGAACTGAAAATTTTTCAAATTAATTTTGTGGGAAAATCTGAAATCACTATTTCGACCTTGAGTGTGACATTTTGGTTTGATTATTTCGATTATGTCGCAACAATCAAGGGGGAGAGAAATGTTGTTTTCAATGTCTCAAGTACCTTCTGCCAACTACCTTCCTCACCAATATTCTCATCAGCAACAGTATCTTCAACAACGAAGTCAGAGCTCCCTCATTCGTCATGTTCTGCTCTTTGGCAATGAATCAAGGCCTCCGATGTTGCTACCAGGAACGTATACTGTTTGGAAACGGAGATTTTTACAATGGCTCACAGATCGTCCTGCTGCAGATCTTATGCTTAATTCCATTCAAGATGGTCCATACAAAATGATATTTCTTGCTGAATCAACAGGGATTATCAGACTACAAAATGATGAAGATTTGAATGCTACTGAACTTGCTCAGTATGATGCTGACCAACAAGCTGCATGGTTCATGACACTAGCCCTTCCCAACTCAATTTACATGAATATGGACTTTCAAGACAATGCTTATGAAATGTGGAAATATCTTGAAGTTATGCATCGTACAGTAGAACTTCATCACATCAGAATGAAGCAAATTATTGATTGAATCTTGCTTAAGCATGATTCTACTGAAGACCATTCTCCCTGCTCCACCATCTCCAGTTGTTGACCATGGATCCTTAATTTACACTCCAAATGGTCTCTTCTTCATTCCTCCAAATGCACCTGAGCCTTTCTTCATTCCTCAGTACCATCCTGCTACACTACATAATAATGTGCAATCTCTTCTGCAAAATCTAGTGAAGCTTAGTCAAGTATCTACTAAGAAAGGCAATGGCACTATGACTTCAACTGCTGTATGCTTAAACACAATGAAAGATATTGATGATGAAGAAGATCTTATCGAACCAAGCATGGCATTTATGGCATATACGGAAAATATGGCAGACGTGGAAGATCATGATTATGATTCAACCTCACTCTCTGACGATAATGTTGAATACAATGCCACACTTTGTCAAATGGAAGTTGAAGGGGGTAATCTCAATGCTATTTTGCAAAGTGTCATGGGAGATATTCCATCTAATGATGTATATGCAGATTTGGAAGCCGATATTGCAGATGTGATGTTAATGGCAAGCATGCAGGAACTTCACATGGATGATACAGACCCAGTATTCGACACAAATGCTTCTGATGGTTCTAAAGACCCATTTGAGAAATGCATGACATCTTTTAGATTACTTCAGTCACACCTTAAACTCCCGTCTAAACATAACTTTCCTAAATTTAGTTCCGAACTTGTACAAAATTACTTATTTGAAGACGTCTTTGGAGATAAAATTGATATTTTCATGAATACTATGTTCAAAAACGTGAATCAACTTGAAAAGCAACTTGCAATAGAAGAATTTCACGAGAATGAATCCAAGGCTGCCTTCAGAGTGCTTAAGGAACAGTTTCAACATTTCATCAATTATGACTGTGAAGATGTTAGCAAGTATTTATTTGTATACACTCAAATCGAGGCTCAAATCTTCAAAGACATATTGCTCCAACACCTGGATGATCTTGAGAAGTCAATTGCTAAAAGAGTACTTCCTAGAGAAGAATATGACAAAAGGGTAAATAAAAGGAAATTGCATATTCATGAAGAGCAAGTTCATAAAGTTGATGCATTTAAAGCTAATTTGGTGGTCATGGAAAGCAATGGGACAGAATCAGAAGAGCAGGATGACAACAGCAGATTGGGAAGTGATACAGATGCAGACTGTGCAGAGATCAAACCCTTCTATGACTCAGAGCCCAACTTTGACAAAGGACAGATGGATGAGGAAGATGTCATACCCATCAATGACACACAACCTAACTTTGACAAAGAGCAAACTCTTGATCATATTATGCCTGCAAATGAGAAACAACAATCTGAGCGACCTAACTTCAGTAATGAAGGAGAGGTTGACCAGGATGTTGTACAATGTCTTGACAGACGTTCTGAGTCTGAGTCCTTACCTAATAATTCAATAACTGAAACATCATTCCAAACTCTTGAGTCTGAAAACATTCTTCTCAAAAAGACCATTGCCCAGTTTCATAAAGATTTTTCAAAATTAGAGGCACATTGCATCTCACTTGAACTTCAATTGCAAAATGAATCTCTAAATTCGGGCAACAATGGTCAATTTTTGAATGAACAAAGAAAACGTGTGGATACATTAGTTAAAGAAAATGGGCTTTTAAAAGGTCAAATTCAAGTAAAGGTGTTCGCACATGCTGCATTGCAAAACAAATTTAGAAGACTGACTGGCCAGAGTGCGGATACTAAGTTTGCAAAACCATCAATCTTGGGGAAACCGCCTTTTCAAACTAACAGAAAACAATCAGTGGTTAGACAACCATCTGCATTTAAATCTGAACGACCTAAATTTTCAAAACCTCGGTTTGCCTCCCAAGTTGTTGAGAAAAACAATTTGACAAAACCAGTCACTCCACATTCTTGGCCTAAGGAAAATGCATCTGTGTCTGCTAAATCTCAACACGTGATTATACCTGGCTCATCTAGGATTAGTTCAACCACAGTGTCTAAAACGAGCATTAAAAGTAAAAAGTCTTATGACACATATGACATGTACAAGAACTATGATCTAGAAAAGGCTAGGAAAAAGGCGCTACTTCAAAAGGATGGAATTCTACGTTCAAAACCTCAAGTGATGCCTTCCACTGTAGTACACAAAACTGCTTGCAGTAGCACACCAAAACCTAAGAGTAATCAACAAACTAATAGGAATTGGTTAGCTTCTAAGAGTAGTTGCGTAAATAATCATGTTGTTTGTGCTTTAAAATATCTTCGAAAGGGAAATTCACTTGAAAAGGCTCAATCGACTAAGACATACAAACCCGTTGAACCAAAAGTCATAAGTCAGAAACCTAAGAAGTGGATCAATATAGGACGTAGGTTTTCTCAACCAAGTGATGCTCCCACTGCATCTAAAAAGAAAACATCTCCTAGATCTAACACTAGGTGGGTACCCACGGGTAGAATTTTCAAATCAATTGGTCTTAAGTGGATTCCTACAGGAAAGATTTTAGACATTTGCACCAAAACTAATGTGATCTCCACAACTTCTACCTCTGAGACTAGAATGAAAACCATCGGTATTGTGTGTTCGAGTGTCAAGAAGATAATTGACACTACATCTTTATGCTTCTAACATCTGGAACCCAGTTACTCTTGGGGATCCTTGTTCTCTATTTTCTTGTCTCTTCTTTCTTTCTTTTCAGATATAACAGGGATGGCTTCGGAACAAATCAGTTTCGGACCCGAGCTTAATGGATTGGCTTCTGAGCACAACAGCTTAGGACCCGTAATCAACCGTTTAAAGCACTTCAGCTATGGCTTCTGAGCACAACAGCTTAGGACCCGCAGCCAACCGTTTTAAAAGCACTTCAGCAATGGCTTCTGAGCACAACAGCTTAGGACCCGCAGCCAACCGTTTAAAAGCACTTCAACAATGGTTTCTAAGCACAACAGCTTAGGACCCGCAGCCAACCATTTAAAAGCACTTTAGCAATGGCTTATGAGCAAAACAGCTTAGGACCCGCAATCAACCGTCTAAACTTTCCGGATACTTTGGCTGAAACATTGTCACTCTCTCGCAAGGAATTGGAAACCCTGTTTGCTCAACTGTTTGATGATTCAATTGAAAACCGTCCTCAAGAAGTCTCACCAATTTCCGCTGCACACCCTGAGAATATTCAACAAACACTGTTGAGAAAGACGGTCCTCCAAGTGAATCTCCAACAACAGCAAGACAAACCGCTTCCAACTCCAGACAATCATCTGAAGATCCATAACAACAATCAGTACCACAACCTGCAGATTATGACGGAAATGCTTTCTTCAATCCATTTGCACCGACTCCAACCGTTCTTGATATAATAGAGTCGTCTTCTCGCAATTTGGATCCGTCTAATATGCATACGTTCTACCAAAATCACCCTTCAACACATCATTGGAATTAAATGGATTTGGAAAACAAGTTGGACGCACTTGTTTAGTTACAAAGGGATACAGTCAATGAAGCAGGATTGTACATCACTGTCATCCACAAAAGCTTAGTATGTAGCCATGTCTGCTTTCTGTGCTCAAGTCATTTGGATGAGAACTTAGCTCACGGACTACGGCTATGTATTCGACTAGATCTCAATGTACGGCGACTCAAAGTGTGCTTTTGCAATCTCATGCATAACCATTCATCATTCCAAAGCCCAACAAATTGCTCTCCGCTACCATTTCATCTAAGAGCAGGTCAAGAAGGGTATAATTGAATTAGAATTTGTGGGTACTGAATACCAATTGGCGGACTTGTTTACAAAGGCATTACCTCCATCAAGGTTTGTTGATTTAGTTCACCATATTGGTATGCGGTGTTTGACTCCATATGATTTGCAAAACTTTCTTAAAAACTAAGAGAGTCAAACATCAAACTCTTTTTGTAAATATTCTATCATAAAGAAAATACAAAAACTGCAAAAAGAATCTTCTTTCTCTGTGTACAAACTTCTAATCTTCAAAACTATGTTCCTACATTATAACATATTTTGCTTTACATTGTCAAAATGGAACATGTTTTGAGGGGGAGAAAATTTTTCACAAAATCATGAAGTTTGCACACATAATCATTATTCTTCAAGGATAAAATGTTTCTTCATCATTCGGATTAAAAACTCATTTTTTTGGGCAAGGATTCCAATTTAACCATGTTTAGACTTCAAATGGAAAAGTAGTTAACCTTTAATGAGTAAAGTTCACAAAAGTCTTAAACTTAGGTAAAAGGACATTGCATGAAAAAAAAAATAAAACAGGCTCGCAACAATGTTTTCACAAATGTTCTCAAAAGTTTCACACATAATTAGACTAACAATTTTTTATCCTCGATTTCTTTTCGATTGTGAGTTTCTAATTTCTTCATTGTTGTTATCTAATCGTTCCCTAAATTTTTCAAAAGTTTTCAACAGTCAAAAAGGCATAATCAGAAACTAGGGTTCAAGTAATTATCGATCGGGGCATTTTCTTTTATGTGTTTAGTCTAATTAATCATTTCATATAACCTTAGAGAACACTAAAGAATGCTTGATTCGCCTCAAACGGTCAGATAATTATTGGTCAACCACTTGTGAATGATCAACTGTCAACCACTTGTGAATGGTCAACCGTAAAAGTCAAACGTCTAAGGCAAATGCTTCCGTGGAATACAGTGTTTCCCCGGGTCGTAATGTCCCAACGAGGTTGTGATGGTATTAAAAACGAATCTGTAATCGAGTGAATGTGAACAGGAAATGGTATAAAGTGTGTGTGTATGTGATTAAACTAGGGTTTTATAAAACAAAATAACTTAGATAAACTATTTTAACGATTACGTAAAACCTAGATATTTAAAACGTTTAAACGTACACCAAATTAAAATCAGACGCGACTGCGTACTGAGAAAAGGTGGGTTTTAAGAAAAATAAACTACAAGGGTTAAAAATGAAAATTCTATAAACTAAACCTTAAAAGAAAATTAAATTAAAAAGAAAATTATTTTTTAGATTATTTTATTATTTATTATTAATTATTTAATTAAAAACTATTTAACTATTTAATTAAAACTAATTTATATTAACCTAAAAAATGATAAACACTACAATTTAAACTAAAAATTTATAAAAATAATTTCTAAACTTAAAAATGAACATGAAGAAAGTATAAAAATTAAAAATAACTATTTTTGTCTTTTTATGGATTTTCTATTAATTAAAAACTATTTATATTATTTATACTAATTAAACTATTTTAAATTACAAATAATACTAAATCAACTTAGAAAATTATGAAAAAAATTTATAAAACTATTTTATAACATATAAAAGCTAGGAAAAATATAAAATCTAGGTGTTGCTTTATAAAAATTAATTATGCTATTTAAAACTTAATTATTGATTAATTACTAATAAAACTATTATTAATTATAATAAATACTAAATGACAAAACAAAAATCTGAGAAAATTATTAAAAATACTTTAACCTACAAGGAAATTAATAAAAATATAAAATTACAAATTACTTAATAAAAATCTAAAAATGAAAATTAAAATTAAATTATATTAAATAGAAACTATCACTTATTTTTATGTTGTCTTTTCTGGATTTTTCTTTTACAAAACTAATTTATACCTAAAAATAGATAACTTTTGTAAAAACAATAATTTTATAACTTATTAATAAGCGAGATATAAGCTAACAACTTAAGCAGTTGACCAAAGTTGACCAACTAAGCAAATAAGCTCTACTGAGCTTGTGTGGGACCCACTATGGTTAATTCAGATCTAAATAAGTTTAGGGAACTTGTTTAAGCCATAAAATGCTAGTGAGGTCCACTGGATAAGTCAATAAGCTCAAATAAGCACTTGGCTTTTAGGAATCTGAGACAGATTAGGGACAACTTTCAATGGCAAATCTAAGTGGGGTCCACTGGGTTTCAAGTCAAACCCTTGGTCAATTAATGATCCCTGGTAGGAGGGGGGCTCTAAGGAATTAAATTGGAGGTTTGGGGCCCACTGTGGTGGTCACAAAACCACCACCAAGTTGTGGTGTTGGCCTGAGATGACTGCAGCAGGGGAGGTGTTCTCCCTGCAGTTGTCTTTGGTCAGGTGTGGGGCCCAAGGTAAAAATCACAAAAATGTAAACAAGTGTTGAATCAAAAGATGAGGTGGTAGTCTATTACTACAACAATTTTCAGATTCTAAAACCTATTACACAAATCTACAAAAATCCTTGAAGTTTTGAGAAAATCTGAGAATATGAAATTTGACTTTTAATAAAACTTAACTAGTTTGACTTTATTGAACTTCTAAAGGATCTAGGTTACTGATTATGATGAATTAACCTATATTAAGACTAAATTAACCTAAATCAACTAGCTTATGACTGAATTAAGGTATTATGGATCCTAAATCCACAACAGATGGCAGCTTATGAAGCTCAATTTGTCATTTTGACTTTTTAACTAATGACCTATGGTTTTTTATTACTTGACAGTACTAATAAGACCTAAAGAGACTTACCTAGACTATAAACAACAACAAACTCAGCCTAATGCTCAGGGGAACAACCTGAGCCAAACACTCCCTAATATGATTGATTCTACTATAATCTTTGATTTCTAAACTATAACTACTGATTTTTAAGATTAAAACAGATTATATGAATACAATTTAAGCTATTTGAACTGAGATTACATAACAGAAACAATGAAAACTTATTAAGCTAAAAAATTAAGAACTTGCTTATAAATGGAAATGGACTGAGAACAAAAGTGAACCAGTGATCAAAACATAACCTAGTGTCCCCCATAGGACTCTAAACCATGATCCATAATCATTGTTGATTCCTTGCTACCACAGCTATGAACACTAATTTTTATTTTTTTATTTATTTATTTGGAATTTTTGATATTAATTGTAAGTATGATCTAAACTGAGCAACACAACTCAGAAACTTAAGAAAACTTATACTTGGACTTAAATGAACTTAGATAGATCAGGTTTTAATAACGTTTAATAAACTTAAGCAAAATTGTCAAATTTGCTCAAAAATGCCACAACCTGAAATTAACTAACAAGACTTGAATTAAAGATTAAATAAAGTTTACAATACATGAAATGAGCTGAATTTAACTGACTGAATTGAAAATTACAACTAAATTTGAAGTTTACACTACCTACGACTATATTAAACCTAAGCTACACTAATAATAATCACCCAGTGCTTCTTTTCTTCTTTATAGCAATTTTCTGAGTTTTGTGGGACCCACTTGACCTTTCCCACCACATCTTAGCCGTTGATAAGGTCTGAGTTATCCTAGCCATTCAAATTAGCTTTTGGCGCCAAAATAGTCAAAGTGACAGTTGGAGCACTGTAGATTGCGTGAAGAGTTTTCAAGGCATTAAATGGGGCTTGGGAGCTAGTGGAGGTGGAGGGATTGCGTGGAGAGGCAGAGGTGTGAGGTGGAAGGTGGTATGTAGCAGTGATGGTGGTGGTATGGTTTGGGAGGGAAGGGTGACTGGGGTGGTTTTGGTGTTTGACCAGGGGTAAGGGGCTTTGACCCCGTTTTAATACTAAGGGGTGTTGGATTGGGCTTATGGTTGGGCTGGGAAAAATAAAAGGGTAAGGGTGGGCTTGGTATTTGGATTGGGTTTTTTGTTTTGGGTATTTATAATAACATAGGGTCCGGTTTGGTTTGTTAAGAAATAAATCACAAGGACCAATTTTGTAATTTGGAAAAAGATGAAGGGTTGGTATTGTGATATTTCCAAAGTTCTCATAAGGACCTGTTTTGCCATAAATGAATAGTATAAAGGTATTTTTGATATTTTTCATTTTTTTATACCCGGGGACTAAAATTGACAAACTGCCAAACTTGAGGGACCAATCATGTAATTTCTCCAAACTTCACACCAAGGACCATTCCTGCAAAAGATTATTAGTACAAGGACCAAAATTGCTTTTCTCAAAGTTTTTAACATCCCAGGGATCATTTATGTCAATTTCCAAAGTATAGGGACTAAACTTGTAATTTTGTGAAACTTTGCACCAAAGGACTAAATATGTAACTTTATGATTAAAAAGGACCTTTGATGACTTTTTCATGTTTTTAGAATAACCAGGGACTAGTTTTGCCAATTTATGAAACTTGAGGGACTAAAACTGCCAATTATGCAAACTTTGTACATTTTTCATCTGTTTTTGCATATTTTGCATTTGAAACATATAAAACACACTTCTAAGATATTTTAAGTATTATGATGCATATTTGAGTGTTTTTGTATGTTTTGGCAGCTCAGATTGGTATAAAATGATGAGTATTTAGACACTCATCAATGTTCGATTGGTGTGTTTGCACGATTAGATACAACATAGGTTTGAAATCAAGTGATTTAGGGTTTAAGATGTCGATGTCTTTGCTGCTACTACTAGGGCGTTTGTTTGTACAATATTCTTGCATTTTGATGCTAACATGCGTGCAAAGTCTCAAATCATAACTCTAAACCATGATAATAATTGGGAAATTTTGAGTGAAAGAATGAATTAATCTGTGATCTAATGCGTAAATTTGAGAATTCTGAGCATTTTTCAAAGATTTGGAACGAGTTTTTTGATTTATCCGCATAACTTGTTTATGCCTGATGCAATTTTCTCTGTGTGCAAGTACATGTCATCCCATTGAAAGTCAAAACTTCATCAATTGTCAAAATGTTTCTTATGGAACATATTTTGAGGACAAAGGGCTAAATGTGTCAAAAGGCTAAACTTTGAAAAGGATTCAAAATGGTGAGAAACAAATTTTTTCCAAACTCTACACTCTCGTTTTACTTCGGTAAAGCAAGTGTGGAAACCAAAGCAAAGTCGTTCAAAATCTTTCAAATTTTCAAAATCTGGAATGCTTTGCCTACAATAAAAGAATGTCTCTGATCTGAACATCCCTAATACGGGAAGGTTTTCATTCATCACAAAATCAAATCTTCAAAAGAGAACCCATGAGGTTCAACTCTAAATGGAAATCTTCTTCTTCAGATTTTAAAACTCAAAAGAGAGACTCCGGGTCTCAAACAACTTTCAACAGCAAAAGAGTTTTGAATTTCAAGTATTCTTTGTTGTATAATACTTGATTATGTTTTCTAAAACCTTGAGCAGAATCATTTCACGAATTTTCAAAAAGTATTTCTTAAATACGATTCAATATTCTGCTCAAGAAGACTATCTCTCGAATAAACTTCATTATTTGAGTGGGAGTATTTTGTTAAAAGAAAACTAAGTTTTTATTCAAACGACGACTTGTGCACACATTTCAGTGTACAACTCGTTTTTCAAAGAAAGGAAAGTGTCTTGCTAAACCATTTCTTAAAACCAAACGTGCACTTATCTAAAGCTTCTTAATCTTGAGCAAAATTTATTCAAATCTTTTCAAAAGTTTTTTTTTTCTTTTTTTTCTTTTTTTTTTTAACTTTTCAAAATTTTTCTCATGATTTTTCCAACCTTTACTCCCCAATTCGCTTCAAAAGTTTAAAATTCTCAAAACATATGTGAGTTTTTTAGGGGGAGTATTACCAAAACAAAATGTTTTCTCAAAATCATGCTCAATGGCTTGTGCACACATAACAGTGTACAACCCGTTCTTGTATAGAAAAGACCCTGAGGTACGCATCAGTGCCTCAATCCTAATATAAAGAGCGAAGGCTTCTTAATTTTGAGTAGAATTAATCAAACATTTTCTGATTTTCATAATTCTGCTCAAAAGTCAAGTATTTCACCTCAATAAGAATTCACTTGTTGAGGGGGAGCACTTGAAACAAAATCATCGTTCTTGAAATCAAAAGTTCGTGTTGAATTCTTCCCATAAGACTCAAAAAGCATATTTTAATCAAAAGTTAATTAAAAACAACATCTCATATGCTATTTTTTAGGGGGAGAAAACTGAATGTGATTAAAATATGAAAGTTCTAAGTTGCTTTAAGTCAAATCTCATGCGCGCTAGACTCAGAATTGACCCAGGAATTGACGAAACATAAAAGTTAGTAATCTCGAAAAGACTTATCCTCGACGGGTAATAACATCAAGTTAGTTACTAGAGCTAGTTGTCACCTAAAAGCTGACAATGGAACTCTTTAACTAACCACGTAAGCGTGTCTCGAAAAGGATTTGTCTTAGTAGAAATGTACCGTTTCGAGAAACTTTCTGTGGACTTGACCAGGCCGGGTAATAACTTCAAGCTAGTCTAACTAGTGATGTAAGCGTGTCTCGAATCGGTCGGGTTCACTGAAAGTGGATCAATTCAAAAAGTGCTTGTTCCTCCCTTATATGAAAATTTATTTAAACACTTATGAGCACATGTGAAGGGGGAGCCCTTCTAAAGTAAACACAAAACTCTCAAAGTGTTAAACAAAATGTTTGATTATCACAAACACTTTGAGAGATTTTCAATCAAAGGTTTCTTGGCTATTGTCGGATAATCATGGAGTTATAAGGTGATTAAGATAGGAAATACAGTCCTATGATCCGCCAGAGCCGGAGCGATCTACCCAAGGACATCACCAATAGTTAGAATTAGAAGTCCTTAGGTATGATACGATAAAAGGAGAAAAGAATGAAAGGGAAAGAAGGAGTTGAAGAATTAAAAAGAAAAGTAAAGAAAATGGTGAAAAGAAATAGCCCTCCATATGTTCAACCTTAGGGCAGACACCGGGTTCAATTCATATGCTACTGGTTGTTGCTAAGGCGACGCCGGTATTGAAGATAAAGTCGTCATGGACCCAGTGATGCAATGCACTAAACCTTCTTAACCACTCAAGTTCTCTTAAAAGAGCTTGTTTCATTCTCACGGGGAACCGATGTAATCTATCGACTTATCTCTTAGAGATGGTTGATATTGAAGCAGGAGACCCCTCCCTAGTCTCCGCATAGGAAACCTAAGTGTGCACTTTTCGAGTCTATAGCCATGAGATACATCAAAGATCTCTTAGGAACACTTAGTATTTCTACAACTGGTGTTCTACACCAATGGACACTAGCTGTAAATTATCGAGTCCTTCGCAGATCTTAGCAATCTGCCGAGAACGTTTATGAGAGAATTTACGTAAGTATTTCTCAATGATTGAACGGAAATGCTGCCAGGGTCAACATCAAACAGCCCTGACAGCAGGTCACTTCGGTAACTCCTTGTGGGTTACGCTTAGTGTTTGCGGTGGTTTCTTAGCGGTCTACAGTCGTGGAGTGATTCCCAGCGACTCACCCAGTCATTGAGCTACTTAGTAGGTCTTGTAAGATCCTTCGGGAGTATCTGACATGGGAACGGCCTTGATAAGGGTTAGAAGGAGTCTTCACAATATGCTGTTGACGATATCTAATTCCTTATCTGTAAGTACCGGATGTTTTATTGCTAACTGTTTACATGCAGGGTTACATCATCTCCATGGCGACGGATTCCACATGCTCATACATGCATCTTGAAGTCATCAAAAGCTCCCTCAAAGATCAAAGCAACACAAAGTTCAAAGAAAGATTCTACGCCAAAAAGAAGAATCTACAAAGTATAAAGACTAAAGATCTTAAGTGAAAGAAAGGGACTACGTGCATGTATAAGTCAGAATTCAAAGATGTATGAGCATGTTGGAATGGCGGACTACCACCACAGACGCGGAAGTGACGAAAGGCAGACAAATTCATTATTTGATCACTATCACAACAACAATGAACAAGGCACAAAGAACGATGAATGATTATTATCTAATGATTTTTGAAAGACGTCTAAAGCTATGAAAGTCAAAGATAAAGAAATGACAAAGACGTCAAGCAACCGTGATGACCGACCCTTAGGGGGAGATTGTTGGGATCAAAGTTTTACTATTTATCAAGTCTCGGTCATTTACTTGTAATAGGTTGCTAAGGCTTGTATGTTTATTTAATCTTAAGGCTTATGTAGCAAGCCCATGGGCCCTAAGCCCATTTCGATTTACTAGATAGGGAGGAAGGGAGTGTTGCCCTACTCCTTCCCTATATATACTAGTCTTATGTAACTAGTTACCTTGTTGGTTAATTCATAATTCTAAGAAAACTCTTTCATTTCTATTTCTCTTATTGTCTTAATCAACCATCTCTCACTCTCATCTCTTTTCTATCATTCTTATACTTGTGTTTACATAAAGTGTGACCTAACAGTTGAAACCCTTAAAATAGCTGGAAAATTCGTCTAGGGTTTTATTCCCTCAAAGTTGCACACAATGAATGAAAACTAGAAAACTATATATAGATTTTGTAATCTGACGGTGTCAAGAGTAGTTTGTGACGCCGTCAACTCGCCGCCAAAATAAACTCGTATTGCCTAGATCCACTTCTGACACCGTCACTCTATATGGGTTCTGGCCGTCACTCTTTATGATTCCTCTTGATGGCCTTGGAAATTTTGTACGTGACGCCGTCAGATCCCCTTCACAAAACATTCTGGCGTGCCATGTGTATTTGATTTATCCACCCTTTTGTCAACTCATGACGACATCACTAGCAGTATGTGACGCCATCAAGTGCAATTTCCAGCATGATTTGAGACTTTGTAGTTTTCTGCACTTTTTCGCTCAAAAAACGTCCAAAATGCTTCCTTTTGTAAAATTCCTCACAAAAGTACTTAAAATGACAAAAGGAACGATTTAGGGCAATATTTGATCAAATAATCTCGACTTTGGCCTTAAATAACCCCCCAAAAGCGGTACACTTTTCGCTTCATCAATGTAAGAGTAAATAAGTGTCTCTACTAACTTAGACTTATTTAGTAGGATCCGGCCTTTCGGAACTTAGATCCCCACTAATTCCCTAAGCAATTCCGTTTGGTAAGTGGTCATTCGTTGAAATTTCCACATGAGTAGTGATAGTCCTATGGTCAATTCTTATCACTAAACACAACCTTATTCACTATGGGTCCTATGGTCAATTCTCCTAGCTTCATAGGTACTACTAAACTTCCATGCTACAAAAACAAGGGTGTCCCAAAATATGCTAAGAAAATATACAAATAAAATGATAAAGATGCGAGAAAACTAAATAATAAGGATAACAATTTCTTAACAAGGCTAACAACAAAGGTGTTATGTACTTAATATATGAGTGAATTACGATTATATTTAGATATCACTAAAATTTTCGCGTAGTTAGTATGTTATTTTCATCATTTTTAGATCTCTATATCATTTTTGTATTTAAACTAGTTAAATCGACAAACCATTAACCTTATTCACTGCTTGACCTATCTACCTAAACAGGTTAAACGGGTCAAAAATGGGTTACACGTGTTAATAAAGGATATAAAACTATGTACAATATAATACTCCCTCAATTTCAAATTAACTGACCCTCGAAAAAAATACACAGTTTAAGAAAAATATAATTATTACTGCTTTTTTCTCTTACTTTTTATAAAGTGGCAATTTTAGCCCTATAATTCTTAATATGCCTCGATTGCCCAATTGATTTGCTTTTTTGCCCCAGAATTCGGAGTTTCTGTATTTAGACCATGGAAATCTATAGTTTTCGGGCAACTGAAATCTGCAAGTGACAAGTGTCACTTTTCGGATTACAAGGTAGGGCAACTTGTGTACTTTTTGGGCAACTTGTGTACTTTTGGGCAACTGGCGGCCCTCATATTGGACACTTGGCGTCATATGGGTCGAGTTGCCAAGTTGCCTAGTTTAAATACAAAAACTCCGAATTCAGAGGCAAAAAAACAAATCAATTGGGCAATCGGGGCATATTAGGAATTATCCCCTAATTAATTATAGTTTTCATTAAAGTTTACAATAGTAGTATCAAGTAAGGGTAATATGGTAATCTACATCAACTTTTTATATCTATTTTTAGTAGTGGACAATTAATTTAAGACATCCCAAAAAGAAAACGTGGACAATAATATTGAGAGTGAGGGAGTAAGAGATTGAATAGAATCAGAATAAGTTTATAAAATTTTAAAAGTATAATATGACGCAATAGATAATTCCATATATATCTAATCATATCCGTTTCATGGTTTTCGCCCTAGGCAATAACAATAAAGGGACACTATTATATTTATAAACTAAAAAGAAATTGCATATAAACGTGAATTATGTGACTCATATATTATGTTTGATATTATACTTATTTATATGCAAAACTAATAAAAATATGGTCTCTTTTAAGTGAAGACCCTGTGCGACGGCATCTATTGCACCCCCTCCGAGACCCCTCTGTATCCGTTTAAACATCAAAATGCCATATATACCCAAAATACATGTTTTGGATGCATTATGTACTATGTATTTAAATCATATTTTGGGTAAATATGTCATTATGGTATTTAGTTGGGAATATATGGAATTGACCCATAATATAACACTAGCAGGGTCCTCGCGCGATGCAGCTGCGGGCACCCTGTAATTTAATTTTTTCGATTAATAATTTATTTTGTTTGTACGTTTTTTGGCAATATCTTTACTGATTAGTTTTTTATGACAAAAGTTTGATGAAATTTTGCTTTGTTTGTATTATTTTATTTATTATTTATTTTATGTTTTTGTTTAGTAGTTTGCTTGGTTTGTACAATATGTGAACATATTTTAGTTTATTATGTTCTTTTTAACAATAAATTTACGGATATCAAAAAATTCGTTTAGCTCGTGTCCGTTCGGTCTCGAGCCCGTTTGACCCGTGCCCGTTCGGGCTTAAAAATTTGTATAATATGATTTATTATTTGTATTAGTGACATTTAATGCAGAAATTGTGTTTAAGTTGGTTGTACAATATGCTTGATAATTTGTATTTCTTATGTAAGGGGTGTTTTAATAAGTATATTAATTGTATTTATTGACTATTTAATTAATTGTATTTAATATACATAATGATCAATTTTAAGTCTTTAATTTTCAATTTTAAGTCATTAATTTTAAACTTTAATGGCAAAAACAAAGTGGTATGTACTTTAAGCTTCTAAACTTGTAAATGTTTAATTATATTTCATTTATGGTATTAATTGTCTAATTGTGTTTGAATCACTTGTACTTTAAGCTTCTAAACTTGTAAGGCTTAATTTTAAGTATTCTAATTATAGTAGTCTTTTATGCATTATAAGATAGTTAGATAATGCAATATGCGTAATAACGATAATAATATTAATCGAAATAAATATTAATGAATTGTTTCGGATAAGGTTTTTAGTTGGGAATATATGGAATTGATAATAATATTACATAATGCAATATGCGTAATAACGATAATAATATTACTCGAAATAAATAATAATGAATATTTCCTGATAAGGTGAACAACATCATGCATTATCATTATTAATGACTTGTTTCTGATAAGCTGAACAACATCATTATAAATAGCCTAGAACCATAGATAAAACATACAAAAGAACACAATCACAAGTAGAAACTTTAATGCAATTTCTCACTATCACCATGATCATCTTCATTCTATTCACCATGTTTACATTCGCCTTCTTCTTTGTTAGCCTCAAACGTTCCAAACCATTTCCACCGCTACCTCCAGGCCCAAAACCTTTACCTTATATCGGGAGCTTTATCACCATGCTTCGGAACAAGCCTACATTTAGATGGATTCATAGGATGATGGATGAAATGAACACCAAGATCATGTGCATGCGCTTAGGAAATGTACATGTTGTGGTTGTGACAGATCCAAAGATTGCATGTGCGGTCTTGAAGGAAAAAGATGAAATATTTGCTTCAAGGCCTGATTGCATGTCGGGGTACTTAGCAAGCATTGGCTATTTAAACACTGCTCTTGCTCCTATGAGTGATCACTGGAAGAAGATGAGGAAAATTCTAGCCACCGAGATTCTTTCAGTGGCTAGACATAAGTGGCTTCAAAACAAGCGAGACGAAGAAGCTGATAATCTTCTCAGGTTCGTTTAATTTGGTCATATCAAAATGAAAATTTATTAGACAAGTTAATTAACTCACATTTGACTTCCAAAAAAAGCATCGTAACTTAACAAAGGGAGGTGATTTGTACACCACTAAAATTGGTGTGCACACCACTAAATTATGTTAATAATGCATATAGTACAACTATATACTTCATACTTAGTGGTGTACACACCTATTTTAGTGGTGTACAAATCACCTCCCCTTAACAAACTAAATTACTTAATTTCCCAGAACACCAAACGCGACTAGACCGTTTGGTGGAATGGGTCGAATGAGTTTTGTTAAACAATGCCCTTTGGGAAGAGCTTAAAAAACATTTATTAACTCATTATTTCCATATTTAGGGTATGTTTGGCGAAATTGGCTGGGGCTGGGGCTGGGACTTATATTGTAAGCCGAAATTAAATTTTGTATTTTATAAACTTGCTTGGCAAATGGGCTGGGGCTGGGTCTTATTATTGCAAAATTACTAAAAATGACATAATTAAATGAGTTTTTGTATATGTTAGATATTTTTGTGGGTAAATAATTAATTTATTCTTCAAAAGCCCTGGGCTAAAGTTTTTAGCCCCTTTTATGAGGCTAAAGTTTTTAGCCGACTTATTTTATAAGCCCTTCCATAAACCTCATGACAAACGAGACTTATTTTATTAGCCGACTTATTTTAAAAGCCCAAGCTCCTATAAGCCCTTTGCCAAACACAGCCTTAAGATAGTTACTCATCATAGTACTTCCTTAATTGATTCATCTATATTACTATTTAATGTATTTCGGACTATTTTATAATTAGAAAGACTTAAAATTCAGATTTTTTTTTTTTTTTTTTTTTTTTTTTTTTTAAAGATTTCAAAATTAATTTGTTAGGAAGCAAGTTGGTTAGGAAGTTTGTTAGAAAGCGGTTGGTTGTTCAAACTAAAATTAGTTGTCTTAACCATCTCTAATATCTCTACTTATAAAGCATGAAGGCAACAAAACGTGTAACCAAATAACGTAAAATATAATCACACGGTACCCGCTACCGTATTGCACGGGTACCATTCTAGTTTTAATTTAATACACAAGACATTATTCATGAATCATAAATGCAATCATAAATTTTATTATAACATTCAACTTAATATAGAAATAATGACTCAGTGCTAAAAAAGAATCGGTCAGAGTCATGGGTGTTTGGTAACTTTTTTTTCACCTCTTAATCATTCTACTAGGAGTTGGATGACTAAGCACAAATGAGATGCAAAATGATTCAGCAATAAATATTATAGAAATCTAATCTTCAATGGGCCCCTTTTTGAGCCACTTAAAAATTTGTTCTGTCATAACAATACCTGTTACCTTTGTATGTATAGACTTTTATTTTAATGTTTATCTATCTCATTTTTATTTCTTTATTTCTCTTATCATTCAATTGCGTATTTGGATTTTATACTTTTTAGCTATACAATATTTATACAAAAATTGTAGACTTATTCATGACTTGTACATTACTTGAACAAAGTTGTTGACTTATGCTTTTAAGGTAAACAATATTTACCCAAAAATTTAATGTATAAATAATTTATACAATGATAGATATCAACATGTAGTGTATAATTTTGAATGTATAATAGAATGATTTTATTAGTTGAAAAAATAAATCACACATCAAAATGTTACGGCTGTAATTTCATTTATCCAAAGTACTTGTCAAAAACATGTTTCATTCAGAACCAATTTCATTCAGAGACTTCAAATCATTCAGGCGCTTTTAATCTGGGAAGCTCGGACTCGGCTAACATCCCCGGCGTACCGGTGTCGACCCGGTGCGACGCGGGTACCGGTGCGGAATCCGGACGGGACGCGGGGAGGAGAAAGTGGACGCGGCTGTTCCCCGAAGATGAAGATGAAGAGATGCATTTTAAGAAGTCTGCAAGTCGTTTCTTATGGGTTTCCGGCGAGATGGTGTTATGGTGGTAGATCAGAGAAGATGAAGTGATAGTCAACTTTGATTGGTCTTAAAGTGGAGAGAGAAACTTTTGTTTTGTGGCTTTGTGCATCCATAAAAGTTGTCACGTGGGGACTACATAAAAATAACTTTCTCAGCTATTTATTTACTCCTATATTTAATTTTGTCTGCACCAATAAATTACTATATTTAATTTTGTTATACCATTACTTTTTATTAAAGATTTTCACTAGGTGTATTTATTTCAAAAGTTGTTTATTATAATTATGAATTATAATACCCCGTGTCCCCGAGTCCATATTCAAAATTTGGACTCTTTCAAAACGAGTCCACGAATCCTTAAAATCATATCTTGAAAGGTCCGACCCTTGGACACGTACCCGAGTCCGACACCCGTACCCGAGTCCGAGCATCCTAGCTTTTAATCATTCAGCGCTAAATCATTTAATTTTATCAAACATAATATGGCAAAAACAAGCTGCATTAATTAATAGGTTCAAAATGATCATTAATGGTGTAATTGGTTTTAATCTACATGAAATTAACATGTCTATCATTTAGGTACATCTATAACCAATGTGAGACCAATGTTGCAGCTACAAAAGGGGTGCTGAACATAAGGATTATCGCGCAACAATACACTAGCAACATCATAAGAAAGATCGTGTTTGGCAGTAGGTACTTTGGAAAAGGGAGGGTTGATGGGGGATATGGGGACGAAGAGCTTGAGCATGCGCATTCATTGTTAACTATTAATGATCACCTTTTTGCATTCTGTGTGACTGACTACTTCCCATGGTTGCGATGGATAACTGATTTTGACGGGCACGAAAAGATTTTAAGGAAGGCTATTCGTTCCGCGACAAAGTATCAAAACCCCTTGATTGATGAAAGGATTCAACAATGGAAAGATGGTGTTAGGACGAAAAAAAACGACTTGCTTGATGTTTTTATCAACCTTGAAGACCCTGGTCTAGATGCACAAGAGATAAAAGCTCAGATCCTTGTAAGATATTTACACAACTTTTTACGTCACAATTGCCAAGTTTTATATCTTTCTTTTAATTCGTTAAAACTGATTATTTTTTGGCGTTTACAGGATTTGATGCTGGCAAGTTTAGATAATGCATCGAACAACGTTGAATGGGTATTGGCAGAAATGATAAATGACCCAAGGATATTCGATAAAGTAATCCAAGAGCTCGATTCTGTTGTTGGAAAAGATAGACTAGTACAAGAATCTGATTTGGTTCACCTTAATTATCTCAAAGCTTGTGTACGGGAATCATTTCGGTTGCATCCTATTGCTGCTTTTAACATTCCTCACGTACCATCCACAGACACAACTGTTGGCGGATACTTCATACCAAAAGGTAGTCACGTGCTACTAAGCCGCCTTGGGCTAGGAAGGAATCCTGATGTCTGGATTGATCCACTGACTTTCAATCCGGAGCGTCACTTGAACAACGGTGATAACAAAGTGGTGCTAACTGACCACAACCTTGAGTTGTTGTCATTTAGTACTGGTAGACGTGCATGTGCTGGAGTGCTGTTGGGCTCGACCATGACTGTCATGCTCCTGGCTAGGCTCATACAAGGGTTCACATGGGAGATGCCACACAATGAACCACATGTTGATCTGAATGAGAGCCCACAAAAATTAAGTAAGGCTAAGACATTGTTTGCCGTAGCCAAGCCTCGTCTACCTCACCATCTTTATCCAAAAGTAGAATAATCTGTGTTTAGATGTTTAGATGGTGACATGCATAATAAACTTGAAGTAAAGCATGTTTTAACTAAAGTAGTGCTTGTACCCATGAAATAAAGTATTTTACGTACTCCATCTATAAAGTTATTTTGTACTAATACTTATGGGGTTACATCCAACAAAATTAAGATAAAACTATTGTGGTATAACACTTATAATCAACAAAGTGACAAAACTAGGTTAGCAATTGGGTTAGGGTGTGATGATAATCTTGGATATATTGCTTGAATCGTGTAAGGTCATTTTCCGTATAAAGTATTGATGCCTAGGTATTACAAAAACAAGTAAAAGCATGGCTAACTACATAACCAGCAAGTGCAGCAACACACATACAAGCCATCATAGTCTAGACAAAAGTCATAATGTCCACACATAATGGGTTGGCAAGTTTGTGTATTGCCTCATCAAGAACTGAGTACCAATTTGAAAAGTCCTTTTTCGTGCTTCAATAACAAACTATCACAAATTCACATCCACCCACCGAGCTGAGCATATCTTCCCCCTTTTGCAACTCCAGGCACTTGAGGAAAACATAAAAAAATTGTTATGCTTCCATTAGCCATCTCAACGAAATTAATTTTCTCAGACCGAAAATCTCAAGTAAACATCTGCAAGTAATTTTCAAACATTAGTTTACTTTTAAAATCACTTGAAATTTAGACAAGTCAACCTTGTTTTTCTGAGGCCTCAAATATTGGGTGGATTTCACCTCTGTTTTTCATTTCACCACACCATCAATCTTCATGATGTAGTATCATTAGCAGCAGCAGCCAGAACTACTTTTGTGAATGAACCACTTTTAAGTCCATTCGAGCATATGCCCAATTCACACAAATGCAACCAAAATAGAATTGTGTGTTGACTATTACGGTATATTTTTGTGTTAGATAAGCTTGTACAATTGCCTTTAAAAAATATATTTTACTTAAAAATCTATGAGATATTTTGTCCATTATGTGTAGTTTCTAAAATAATGTCATAACCTCATAACTTCATATGAATTTTTTCTCAGTTTGTTTTTTCTTTATTTCGTGTTTAATTTTCGTCATTCTAACATCTTTTAGTGAAATTTCTTTTTTAACAAAAAATTTGATTAGTTGATAATCTTTTTACACATCATTTTCCAATACACGATCGAAAATTAGTTAGCTTATACAAAAATATGGTATATTTTTGTTAAATCGTATAAAATTCGTTTCATATAAAAAACAAGAAAAAAAAATTAAATAACAAGTCAATCAGTCAAATGTGAATACGTTCGAGTAACTTTTGACCAAATACGAAATGTGATTCAAAATTGACACTGAAGTAAACCCTAACATTGAAATGCGAGCAAAATTATCAGTGAGCAAAATTATCAGTGTTAAGTCTAAATAGATTTTAGGTCATCTTAACCCGTTTACTAACAGTACATATTCCTGTTAAGGGTGAGACACACGGGTCGACCCCACAAACCTGTTTTGCATGTTTAATTTGCTTAATCCGGTGTTTTGAAAATCGGACCGGAAAGTCGGTTGAACGTTTAAATCGGAAAAAAGACCCAAGCTGGTCATTGGCTCAAAAAAAAAACGTGAATTGGAGAAAATCCGGTTTCCTTGCCGGTTCTATTTTAAAAACACTGTTAAGGGCGCGTTTGGTTTGTAAATAGGTTTGGAATAGGATTAGTGTTTGGTATTTATGTTGGAAAAAGTGATCAAAGATTCAAAGGTGTTGAATGACAATTGATTTTGTCATAATGTATACTAATTTGAATTAAGAATAAAATTAATTTTTGGTTTTATGTTAATTCATGAGACATCAGTAAAATTAATATTGTCATTACAAAAAATAGTGTTATTCTCCACACTTATTTTGTCACAGTATGGTGAACCGTGGACTTTTTTTATATAGATAATAATTTTGCTACATTTATATTTATAGGTGTCACAAATATTTAAAGAAACAATCCACATATATAAGTGTCTACAATTACAATAAAACTACACTTATAGGTGTAGCAAATGTCTCCACTTTTATTTTTGAACATTTTTTGCAATTTTGCCACACTTTTAGGTGTGGACATTCAAAGAATGTTTCCACACTTTTAATCATAGACATTTGGATAATCTATCCACACTTATATGTGTAGCAAAATTTGTCACACCCATTATTACCACACTTGAGAAAGTGTGGAATCAATAATTTTACACATTTTTAAAAGTGGCCATTTGGCCTTTAAAATGTGGAGACTTCAACTAGTTTTTTGTAGTGTTAATTAATTGTGACCGTTTTACTTCTATTCCTATTCCATATATATTGAGGCTTATTCTTTCATTTCAATAACATGAAATATACACAACTCATCTCTCCTCTCCTTTTGTGTTACCATTCATATTTCTTGTGTACAATGTTCTGAAAGTCTCAAGGCGCAAAGGGGGTCAAAGAGCTTCGAGTCGAGGCGCAAACCAAGGCGCGGGATTCATAAATATGAGGCGCACTATACATTTAGGTTTTTTTTATAATAATATAAGTGACAACTTATACAGCTTAAATAACACAAAAATATCAATATTCAATGCATAATGCCACTTAATAGTTATTACATCTAACCAAGCTTGCATTTAAACCCCAAATATCAAGCAAGCAACATATCAGAATCCATGAACTACCCTAAATCCCTGAATATACATTACAATATATGAGTTTATGACTTATAAAATTTAACAAATTACCATGTATCTCTATCAACTATCAACATCAAAAAATCTATAGTTGTTTGATAACACTTAACACAAAAGAAACAAAATTTTGTATATGTTAATAAGCTACTAATATTAGACATTAGATTACAAAAAATATATATTTCTTTGTTAATTGTGTGTTTTAGTTATTTTCTAAAATATCAGGGTTATTAGATACTTTATAACTTAAAGGGCCAAATGTATATAACATGTAAGCCCAAAATGTATCTTACTATTAAGAAGAAAAAAAAGGCCAAAACCCCATTACATCTTCTAGGCGCAAAAATCCCCAAGGCGTAAAAGCGCAAAAATCCCCAAGGCGCTATGATTTTTACGGGATTCATGCATGTCGTGAGCCTCGATTTGAAAAAATCCCAAAGGCTAGAGCCTCGTGGGATTTAGGGAGTAGGCGCGCCTTAGGCGCGCTTTTTAAAACATTGCTTGTGTATCCAGTTTGTAATAGAAGGAAGACACGGTTTCTGTTGTTGTTGTATCCTGAGAGATAGACGTTCATGATTCTCAAGCACCGTGGAGAGGTCGAGTGTGTCTTAAGGAAACTGTGAGTATCACATGCCTCAACATTTTTCTTGTTTGTGTTTTTGTGTCTCAACAATTAAAAGAATTACACTTCACTTTCTTGTTATGATTAATATATTATTTGTTTGTGTCTAGTAAATATATATACACTTCATATAACAATCTTAAGACAGATTATTTTTTGCTATTAGAGGTGGATGTTGATACGTTTGAAATAACAAAATATAACTGATTTTGTCATAAAACAATCTCATGATTTGTCTCTTTGAGGAAAATGAAACTGTTTTGGATGTGAGGTTTATGTAGGCATATTTTCTAATGAAATATATGGGTATTAATGGCATATTTAATATTTTTAGCGTGGATTAATATTGTTGGAATTTATATATACTACTTATAATGGAGTAAGGACTCTCTTTTCAAAAAAATTCAGATGTACACAAAAAGATGCATAGTTTACAACACTTTAAAGCAAGCAATTTTCATAATTACAACAACCAAAGCATTGTGTACAACAAAAACTTGTATGAATCGAAATTCAGACCACTTTCTTTAGAATTCTACATTAATAGCATTAAAAACACCCCATACACCCAATATTATAATTATTTAAACACAATGTACAACCCTCATTCTACATTAGTAGCATTAAAAACACCCCTACACCCAATATTACAATCATTTAAACACAATGTACAACCATCATTCTAAATTAATGGCATTAAAAACACCCCTACACTCAATATTACAATCATTTAAACACAATGTACAACCCTCCATCTTAACCTAGACATGAACCTGTGACCAAGACTCGACTCAATAAAACTCGACTCGATACACAAAGCTGTGACCAAGCAAATTTAGGTGTCGGAATGACATCCCATGACATTTTTATTAATTCCATTGAAAATTTTTATTTCAAGGTACCCGCCGTTGCAACGCGCGGGTACCCTGCTAGTGTTTGATTATAGTTATGGCATGCAGTTTGAATTTTCACACTACACATAATCCACTTTGTTTCATATAGTGTGAATTAATAGTGTTGGAGTTTATGTTTGAACGAGGCAGACAGAACCCGTGCTACGCACGTGCTGAGAATCTAATTGTTAATCGTTTATTCTTTCTGTATATTGGCGAGTGTATACTTAAGTATTGTTTAGTATGTTGTATGAAATGTTTTAACTTCCTTGTATAAAAATTCAAAAATGTTTGATGTTGTTTTGGTTTTGTGATGTTGTATTTTATAAATGGACTTTTGGTTATTAAGTTGTAATGTCTTTGTTTCTTTTGGCGTATTACTTATTTGCACGATAAAAAAAATGGATTTGTTTCTTTTGGTCTATTACTTAGCCCTGCAATACTTGTCCATTAGATGGTTTTTGCATGGTAGTATGAAGCACACGGGGTCTATCTAATTAATTATAGTTTAATGTGCGTTAAATTTTTTCTTTATTAAGTTTGTAAGTTAAAGTTTTTATAATAATGTATATATAATAATGCCACATAAACTGTATAAAAATCGTTACAAACCTTTTTAGCTTCATCTCATTTTATTGTACAACTAATTTCATTCAAAATTAACATTGAAGTCTAACTAATTTTAATAAATTTTATCAATAAACTCAATTCTAAATAGCTAACTAAATGAATATTAATTAACACACTATTGATAATTCCTAAAACCTTTGGACCCCACTATTATGTCTTAAACTTAATTTTTTTAATTTACAAATAGGTTCTAGCAAAAATTATGTACTTTTTCCTTTATATTCATTATTCAAGTTGTATACTTACATAAACTAATCACGCTAAAAAGTATCATTTAACCATTTAAATGTTGCTTTACATACATGCTCGTGTACATTTTCTTGGATCAATTCGCACGTGTGAGCTACATCAATAGTAGACACACATAAATTACTTGTATATGAAAATCCATTAACATAATACACATATCTATATATATATCTATATATATATATATATATATATATATATATATATATATATATATATATATATATATTGCATTAGGTTAAATCATCAATTATTCTTGCAAGCTTTTCAACTTCATCTCAATCCATAACCGTCTTTTAATTCTATACTAATTACTAAATATCATGTAATCAATTCCAGCAAGCCTTGCACTTCCATCTCGATATTGTATATACTTCACATTAAATGCACCGGTTTTGTTTTTCGATAAAAGTTTTAACTTTTGCTTATGTTTAAAACTCAAATTATGTATTTTTTTCCTTTCTATTCATTACTCAATATGATATATTTAATATGTCGTATTTAGCTATTATGGAAAACTCATTTAATGGGCGTAAATATTGGTTTCTCACTAATGATTCTACATATAGAAAACGAAAACATTTTGCGATGCGCGGACCTTCTTCTTTTCAATAATAATTCAATTGCACACAATAAATTCATTATAATATTTCTCAAAGAGCATTCGAAAGCAACTACTTACATAAACTAATCACGCTAAAAAGTATCATTTAACCATTTAAATGTTGCTTTACATACATGCTCGTCCACATTTTCTTGATTTAATTCGCACATGTGAGCTACAATAATAGAAAACGCACATAAATTACTTGTATATGAAAATGCATTAACATAATACATATATTTATGTATATGCTTATCTATAACAATCACCTAAATATGTAAGAAATAAAGAAAATAGTTGGTATCCCAGTCTTTGGTTCCATGTATCTGAGCATGCATTATCTTGTGTGATTTTCATTGTACCCGCGTATGATAACTAAATTAAGAAAAAAAAATACCGAGTTAATTAAAAAGATCTAAAAGATATGTGAATCATCTTCAAAATGTTGCAAAAGAGAATTTACATACCGCTACCAACAATTAAAGATCTAAAAGATGTGTGAATCGTCTTCAAATGTACATACTAAATGTGATTCTGGCCGGTTTATATAGGCATGAATTAGGTTAAATCATTAATTATTCTTGCAACCTTTCGCAACCCTTGCACTTCATCTAACCGACTTTTAATTCTATGCTAAATACCATGTGATCAATTCGGACAACCCTTGCACTTCATCTCCTTTTATGATTGTTTAGTTATTATTAGACTACATTGAATTATGAGCATTAGCTAGCTTGTACCCTATGCACTCATGACGCCTCCACATTAAATTTAGGGACTGAATCTTATAGTATTACGAGGCATTCAGATCCCGTGCTACGCACGGGCTATCGTGTATTCTTTATGTGTGTTGCCGAGTGTATGCTTAATTATTGTTTAGTATGTTATATGAAACGTTTTGACTTTCTTGTATAAAAATTAAAAAATGTTTGATGTTGTTTTGGTTTTGTGGTGTTTTATTTTATAAATGGGCTTTTGGTATTAATACTATTATCTCGATTTGATCTTTTCACACTCTTATTTATTACCTTGCATCTTATTTATTATTGTGTTTGTGTTGTTACTTGCATTGGGCCTCTAGAGTATGCTTTATTTATGTGTAGCCATGTAGTGCATTTGAATTTTTTTTTTTTTTTTTTTTTTTTGCTTCGGTATGACGTTTTTGCATAGGCGCAATGATAATAATGAATTCATCTTCATAGCATGTGCGATGCACCGGTTTTGTTTGTAAATAAACTACTCCCTCCATCCCATTATAAGTGTCCACTTTGACTTTTTTGAGTATTTCTTTTTCAACTTTGACCATTAATATTTTTATTTGTGTTATATAATACTTGATGAAAATTATACCAATAGAAAAGGCATTTAAAACCTAATCTATTCATATATTTTTCATCAAGTATTATATAACATCGATAAAAATATTTATGGTCAAAGTTGAATAAGAAAGACTAAAAAAAGTCAAAGTAGACACTTATAATGGGACGGAGGTAGTATTTAACTGTTGCTTATGTCAAAAACTAAAAAAAAAATGTTATTATAATTTACAAATGGCTTCAAGCCAAAATTTTGTATTTTGTCCTTTGTATTCATTATTTAAGTTAATATTTTTAATATGATGTATTTTGTTGTTTTAGAAAATTGTTTTAATTTTGTTGTTCAAATTGGATGTACTAAAACCCACCGTTACAATAGAGCGTTATTATACCTTTATCGGTGACATTGTTCCTACATTACATGCAATGTACCAACGTTGTTATTCATATAAGTGATGCAAACATATTCTTACATAGTTCACTACTAATCTTTGTCCACTTGCTCATCATAATTACGCATTACCAAATGTAATCTTTTAGTAGCTTACTGATGAAGCAACACTCAATATTATTCTTTGGTTCCTTGTCAATACCGTGCATATGTAAAAGTTTGTGTAATCATGTATATATAATAATGCCACATAAACTGTATAAAAATCATTACAAACCTTTTTGGCTTCAGCTCATTTTACTGTACAACTAATTTAATTGAAAATTAACATTGAAGTCTAACTAATATTAATAAATTTTATCAATAAACTAAATTTTAAATAGTTAACCAAATGAATATTAATTAACACACTATTTATAATTCCTAAAACCTTTGGACTCCACATGTAAACTATAGATACTTTCGTAGATTTTGATGTTAACACATTTTTTTGGGAAAGTAATTATATATATCAATATTACATCTATACCTAATTTTTTCGAAGTAATAATCGGAAACACTTAGTTATGGTTCATAATAAAATGTTCAAATTATGATAACGTTATGGAAAATATTGTTACCAAATAACCCCGATTCAAACTTTTGTGTTTGTGCATGTGATTTTGGCCGATTTATATAGGAATGGATTAGGTTAAATCATCAATTATTCTTGCAACCTTTTCAACTTTATCAGTCCATAACCGACTTTTAATTCTATACTAACTACTAAATATCATGTGATCAATTCCGGCAAGCCTTGCACTTCCATCTCAATGTTGTATATACTTCACACTAAATGCACCGGTTTTATTTTTCGATAAAATTTGAACTTTTGCTTATGTTTAAAACTCAATTTTTTTATTTGATATTATAAATTATTAATTATTTGCAACCTTTTTCAACTCCATCTCAATCCATAACTGAATTTTAATTATATACTAAATACGTGATCAATTCCGGCAACTCTTGCACTTCCATCTCGATGTTACTTCACATTAAATTATGGGACTCCATATTGATTATCTTGATTACTCCACATTAAATTAGTGGACTCAATCTTATAGTATTATAGATAAATAATTTTCTTGTTTCCTCCCATTATATTTGGATCCAAAAAAGGTTCTTGGTGTTGCCGAAAGACATCCAATAAGGAAACAATAATCATAGTGTCTAATGAAAGATTAAGTTAGCTTGTTAAAAAAAGACTTATTTAACCATTTAAATGTTGCTTTACATACATGCTCGTACACATTTTCTTGAATCAATTTGCACATGTGAGCTACATCAATAGAAAACACACATAAATTACTTGTATATGAAAATGCATTAACATAATACATATATCTATATATATGCTTATCTATAACAATCACCTAAATATGTAAGAAACAAAGAAAATAGTTGGTATCTCAATCTTTGGTTCCATTTATCTGAGCATGCATGATCTTGTGTGATTTTCATGGTACCTGCGAATGATAACTAAATTAAGAAAAAAAAAACCAAGTTAATTACAAAGATCTGAAAGATGTGTCACTTCAACATGTACATACTAAATGTTGCAAAAGAGAATTTACAAACCACTAACAACAATTAAAGATCTAAAAGATGTGTGAATCATCTTCAAATGTACATACTAAATGTGATTTTGGCCGGTTTATATAGGCATGAATTAGGTTAAATCATTAATTATTTGCAACTTTTTCAACTCCATCTCAATACATAACAGACTTTTAATTCTATACTAAATACATGATCAATTCTGGCAACCCTTGCACTTCCATCTCGATGTTACTTCACATTAAATTATGCGACCCCATCTTGAGTATCTTGATTAGTTTGTATCTAAGTGTTTATCGCGTAATGTTTGTGTAAATTACCGAATATACAACAATCTATAACTAAGGCTCCCGCAGGAGATATTGGTTACTTGTTGAAATGAATTTATTTAGGTTTACGTAAATGTAATCATTTTGTTGAGTTTATAGTTTATTTATTTTCATTATTAATTTTTTTTAAATTTTTTAGACTCGTGTGTTGCACTGATTTGTTATTATAATTTACAAATGGGTTAGATCAATAATTGTGTATTGTCTCTTTTATATTCATTATTTAAGGCGGTATTTAGTTATGTTTTTTTTAAGGGTTTTAAGCTTCTTTAATAGTAAAGAATGCAATTAAACCAATAATATGGTCGATAACAAATAAAAAAGAAGTAAAAAATGAAATTGTAATTATTCAAAAACTAAAAACCATCAATATTATAGGCATGAAGCAATCTTGGAATAAAATCAAACCACTAAAGTTGATATCACAATATAAAAAATGATTCTTTAGTTTAACTACAAAAACTCATGTGATCATCATATATTATGCAACATATCTTCATTGTGATTTTATAAATCAATACAATGAACACTCAAAGTCATTAAGAATTTATGAGTATTATTCTCATTTGTAAACTCAATATATATTTAGTAGTATCTCTAAAAAAATCCATCCAAACCAACTGATGAGTCCTCATTTGGGATCGGTTTTTTCTACGTTCGAATCTTTCTTTATATGATCTTCTTTGTAGCCCGTATTGAACGATCTTTTTGACCATTCGTTGTAGTCCTTTTTGAACGACCTTCTTGACCAACTTGTCGTGCCCTACGTATCTTTATCATCTTTAATGTATTATTCCTTGTAATAGGGGAAAAATAAGCGATTACTTGAGAAAAATAATAGCAAATATACATGCATTTATGTATATCTCAAATTTTGGCTCATCAACCCATGGAACCATTTTTAAAATCCAGTAAAATATACGTACGTATAGGAAGGTCCATAACAAAGCATGAGTAACGTGAGAATGCATGCTAAAAACTGAACCTGCTTTTGTTTTGTGTATGAGATTAATTATATTTACATTCCAGTTGTTTTGAACTTTGGGATTTCAAGATTCTTTGTATTATTCTTATATAAAAAATATATATAATTTGAAAATGAGACTGAGAAAAGAAAGTGTATAGATACATCACCTCTTCTCTTCTCTTGTAACATTAGTAAAAGAATCATGTTGTATGTATTACCTGCACACGGAAAAAAAGAAGAAAATCAAGAAACAATAAATTACAAAATAAAGTAGGAGGAATGAAGATTCAAGCTTTTGTGTTTGTGAATGTGATTTTGGCCGTTTTATATAGGCATGGATTAGGATAAATCATCAATTATTCTTGCAACCTTTTCAACTTCTTCTCAATCCATAACCGAATTTTAATTCTATACTAAATACCATGTGATAAATTCCGAAAACCCTTGCACTTTCATCTCCTCCATTAAGCAAACATGAATGTAACGACATGACTCATTGCAAGCTCGCAATTACTCAAGTCTAAGGAGGTTTTTAACCCACATGTCTCTTCATATGCAGGTATGCAGGCATATATTAACCCCCATTAAGGAGGTTTGTAACCCACGGGTCTCTTCATATGCTGCTACTAATTATTATAAAAAAATAAAGCCAAAAAACACTCGAAATTATATCATGAAGAGCATTAGGTTGTTGTACTCTATGCAATCTTTACACCTCCACAATAAATTAGAGGGCCTAAGGTTATAGTATAATAGATAGATTAACATGTAAACTGCAAGGTAGATTAGAAAATGTTATGTCTATGTAAATTAATATTTCATTAGTTGAAATTTATTTGCATTAATATTGATGTTAGCTATGCAATAAATATGTGAAGGATTATGGTAAATGATCGGTTTGGCTTTGAATAGTAATATGTAACAGGAAATAATAAAGTGGATCTTTTCAATTGTTTGATTATGAAACTGTACATAATGCCACTTTTACTATTTCTATTTTATGAGTAACATAGTTTATTTTGGTATGGGTTAGAGAATTACTATATATATATTAAATATCATTTGAAACGTCGTCGTTTGATGAATAGTAACTCGCAGCCCACTTGTTTGCTCGGTCCATAGGCCCAGTTTTTCCGCCTACTATCTCTGGCCCAATCCAATGTCTGATTTCTTTTATACGGGATAAACCTCCATCGCCTTCCATAACATTCCAGCGTCTTCCAAATCACACACCACCATAACATTCGTTATCCAATGTCTGATGTTTAGTTGATTGGTTATTGATATAGTGAGTTGTGGTTGTGGGTTAAGTCTTATTGATTTGTACACTTATTTCTGATACAAGGTAATGTTTTGAAGTTTTTCAATTGATGATGTATTTCCTTTCAATTTATAATGAGTGTCGTTTGCTTTTAACTGTGTTTACTTTTGTGGAAGGAAACAAAAAAGGTTATTCATGCGGTTGTTTGATTTTATATGGAGAAGAAGCGGCTTCTTTGTTTATCCCAGTAAGATTTTGTAAGTTTGTTAACACAAGTTTTGTTGTCCTTTTTTTCTTTTTTTTAACCATACTCATTAAGGTTTAGTTAATATGCTTTAGTAATTTAATGAAGGTTCAAACTATTTATGTTGTTATTATAAAGTTTGTCTATTGTAGAGCGGTTGAGGTAGTTGATGAATGACAAGTGATTATTGTTGCGACTTTTTAGTTTTCAAATGTAACTATTTATATTTTTTATGTTAGCAACTTGGATATAAAACTATATAGGACATATAACTTTGCATCTTTTAGTCTTATATGTGCTCAAAATTTAAGTTCATAGTCTTTCTGGTACAACCAAAGTGGTACTTTGACCAATTAACATCATCGGCAGGATAGTTAAGGGTTACAAAAAACAATGTTGTGATATCGTTATGATAGAGAAGTGTCAATCTTTTGGCTTATATCAAAATTTTATTCGTGGGTACTGAAAGTTGTAAGAAGCTGGTGGTCTGAGTGATTAAGCAATTACGTATGTCACTGATGAGATGTAGGGGATCCCGAAGAAGAACGCGGAATAGAGTATGTTGTTGTATGAGGTGAGTTCCATGAGTTTTAAGAGTAATGAATGTAATTCCCCTCATTTTTTTAGGTAATGGCTACTTAATCATTCATTTTACGGTTATGGAACGCCTATGCTTTCAAATGTACGGCTGCCGAGTTATCCAAAAGGCAATAACAAAGTTATTTTAGTTTATCAGCTGTTGGGTCATCTTTTAATAAAAAGTTACCAGTTCAAACTTTCTCGAAGAGGGTACAATTAGTTACAGGAAGCTACCAAGCTGTTTGATTGGAGTGGTAACTCTATCAAGTGTAAACCTGCCTTATCGGTTAGCCGCGCTTTTCTGCTGTCATTATAATATTTGTTTTTTTCTTCCTATTTTGACCTGTAACATCTGGAATACTAATTTTTCAGTATTCATTCACCGTCGGGTATACGACAAATGCCAGAGTTGGGTGCACTCAACCAAGATGTATGGCCGCGATTAGTGTCGCCAAAAGAGTGATTTAAGAGACGCATAAGGTAGTCGTTTTGGATATATAACTGGACGAACCACTATTATAAATGCAGGTCTAATAAAAAAGGTTAGATTTAGTTGCAAAAAACTACTCTGTACTACTTAACTCTTTGGTTAAAATGTTAATAGATGTTGTTTACTGTTTCCATTGACAGTGTATGACAGAAACTGTGCTTCTTCGCCAAACTTTGAAAGATGCAGCTCATGGAATATAAAAGGTAACGATTTCATTCTGTGCATCCTAATACGCTGTAGGCAGAAAAGGATAAGTTATGCACACGCATACAAAGCAGGTTAGGTTATCAATAGTTTGTACTAATTTTGATTCTATAAAACAAAATCTATTTATTTTAAGTATACGAGTAACCTTTCTATTTGTTTTTCATAATATACCCATTTTGACCTCATTTTGAAGTGGCTGTTAGAGGGACTGGCAGAAAAAAATGGTACAGTTGTAAACTTGGGATCTTATTATCTCATCGGGCTTCATTTGGTAGATGTTGGTTGTTTTACAGCTTCAGTTTTAGCCGACCCTTGGTCTTGGATATGTTATTATCTCTTTCTGGCTTTAATTTTTTAAATACATGCTATTTTTTTGTTACAGTTGTATCATCACTGATTGTGTATGCTTATATACTGTTTTAGATTCTTAACGATTCTGTAGGCGCGGATATACAAGAACACGCTGATGCAATCGGTCTCGTTATCGACGTTGCAGGTACGCCGGGAATCATTGTAGGTAAGCTGCTGTAGAAAAAATTGCCAATCTAAAAAGAAAAAAACCTGTTGTAGAAACATGCTTCTGAAAAGGGTTTGCTGTATAGCGGATGCTTTTTTTTACATGTTTTGAATATTTATATGGTTGAATTTCTTTATTTTTGTGATCTGATTAAGCAATGGAAAATTAAAGAAGTGGTACAACAGATCTGATAAGTTTGAGTCAGTCGTTTAGAGACTGGGTATCATTCCTAACTTTATCCGAATGTTCTTATCTGTGTCTTTGTGAAATGGTTATCTGCTAATCAATTTTTCACCTTTAGATAAAGTGATTCTACTTTGATTATCTTAGTAATTGATGGCTTGATAAACAGATTTGGATAAACACCTTTACGACTACTACTACAAAACTGAATATCTAAGGGTAAAAATAAAATGACATTTTTGTGAGTTTTAGCCCATTTGACCATTTCATGAAAATTGTAGTTTCATCATTTTGTCACAAAAAATGTCATTCTGATCAATTACATTGAGACATCTGATTATTACAGCCTCAATTAGTATAAACACATTCGAATGACATAACAGTGACGTAAGTATATCACCAATATCTTGCAGATTTAGGTACGGTTTCACATGAGGTAAAACTACATGATGAAACTTTCTCATTGATGTTTGGATTTCGAGGTCGATATTGTTTACGGTTTTAATACCATATTCATTCAAAAGATTAAATAACCATTTGGAAATGAATCTGCTGATGTAGCTTAATGAGTTTGAAACAAGAGCTCGAGAATTTATGAAACTCCTTAAAAGAAAATTGTCGTTTGGCGGTGTAACAATAGGTAACATGTTATTTCATAGTATTTGAATTCTTATAGCATTAGTGGTCCATTAGCCTCGAAAAGGTGCAAAGGAATTTTGTTGCAGCACGTTTGTTACAAATCAACACATGTACACTTTTAGAACATACTGGTAAAAATTCACTTTAGATTTTAATTTACCAAATGAGATACATGTAATAAGTCCAAATGACTAAATCATTGAGAAATATTTGAATTTTTGTACTCGGTTGAGGTGGTATTGTAGCATGACTTTATACTGATTTGACGCCTTATTTCAGCCTTACTACTTGGCTGAGAAAAAGGCGCGGAGACTTCTTGCAGAGGTTTCTTTGTCTCATGAAAAGTTCCATGAAATGGTAGCTATTATATTTGAGGCCATTTCATGTGTTGTTCCCCTTTAGTAAGTGAATCATGCAATTACTAAGTTTGTTGTTTTTCTCACCTTTATTTTTAATTTTGGAGGCATATAACTTTAACTACTTATAACTCGAAAATGCAAGAAGCTAATATGGAGGGAGACAAATGCATTTGGTGATTTGCATAAACATTTAGATGAAGAAACTAATATCTAAAGAACATAATCGGTATGCTTATTGTTTTTCTTCATTCTCAACGAAAACGAAATCATTACAAAATGAGTTCTAGATTGTTTATTATTGCGATCTATGATTGGTAAAATTGGATAATGAACTTTTCGTTGTGACTTAAATAGGACGCCAAGCACCTTAAAGAGAATGGTGTGTTTTGTATTATTTTATTGATGCAACTTACTACCTTATGCGTTATTAGAAGATACTCCGTAATAACTTATCTTAAAGGGGCAATTACATCTATATGTCACGTCAACTCTTAATTGGCCGTTTAAAACACTGCCACCTTCGTTGTTTCTTTTACTTTCTAATTTATTTGGAGTTGCACGAAGTGATTCAATAGGAAGTTAGTTGTGTTGGATACTTTAGGATTTACGTTCTTGACTTTGGAGTCAAATACTTTCTAAATACTATACGGAGTTCAATTTTAATTAAAAAGGGTGTTCTAGCTTTTTTTGTAGGCAGCTTACGTGCATAGACTCAATATAGTAAGCCGAAAAATTTAACCTTATATCGACGTTTATACATCTTAACAACCTGAGAAGCTCATAGTATAAGCTAGCACAAACGGCCCTTTGCTATATTAGTTTTTATTTACTAGACTTTTATCATTAGCAAGCCCACTTAAATACGTTTGGCCTGAACGAATCTGGATAAACATAGGGTCGGCCTGAGTTGCTTGACTTAAACCTGTTACCCAACCCACCTAACCCTTTTTGCGACACCAATAGAAAGTCTACCCGTGCCTTGTTTACTCATGCTCACAGATAAGCTGAAAGAATGTACGGTTGCAAATTACTTCGACGGCAGTGTATATGCAAATGATACATCTACGCAAATGCAGACACTACATGAGGATGAATGAGATTGTACAAGGCTCAAAGTGATGAATGGTTACATAACACAAAAACAAAAACCAAATGGTTTGTTTTCTGGGACGTTAGCCTCAACTTTTATCTTGAGCCTTTTTTGGTTTTATCACTCTTTTCTTTGTGTTGTTTGTATGTTTTTTTGAGATACTTTGAGCATAATTTTATAAGCAAAACTAAGGCATGTACATCTTAAATTATTGTTCATCTGAGTGCTCTATTCTTTCAAAACCGATATACAACGACAAAAAGACCTGCCAGGCCGCAACGCGGCTGGCCGGTGCCATTCTCGTTTATATGAAACTTCATTGCTTGGAAAGGTTATATAACTCTTAGGTATTTGATCAATTGCAAAGTGTGACTGATTTAAAAAGTGTAGAAATCCATTCATCATCTGACATGTGTCCCTCACCTATTTTATTTATAAAATCCGCCCAGGGGCAAAATCGTAAAATACCTATTTTTTCATTTTCCACCTCAAATTTCAAACGCACATATCTCTTAAACGACAAACTTTTATAAAAAATACTGATTTCACCATAATTTTTAAAATTTGATTCTCTTTAATTTGGTATAAATCTTTTTAATTCAAATTTTTTTTTTTACATATTTATTGGTTCATGATTTTCTTGATGTTTTTGCTATTTTTGACCTTATTTTTTACCTTAAAAATTGCCGAATCATAAAATACTTAAAACACAAAAGTTTTAGATTTTGATTCACTCTTTATCCAGAAATTTGAATACTCAAATCCGATATGATATGTGTGAGATATTGCTCGTTAAAGATGACGTTTAAGTCATATTTGTTGCACACAAGGTGTTTGATGAAATATCTAGCTTAGATTTTTAGTATTAAAATTGCGTTAAATGCTCTAATTTTTGTACCACACCGCATTATTAATCATTTTATTAACATAACATTCAAAAAGTGATATTTTTTAATCATTATTATTTTAAATATACATTTAGTTCATCAATTAGTCGTTGTTCATTAATTAATTATGTTTATCAGTTAGGTTATAGGTTCATCAATTAGGTTATAGGTTCATCAGTTAGATTATGTTTTGTTCATCAGTTAAATTATGTATTGTTCATCAGTTAGGTTATAGGTTCATGTGTTATAGGTTCATCAGTTAGATTATGTTTTATTCATTAGTTAAATTATGTATTGTTCATCATCAGTTAGGTTATAGGTTCATCAGTTAGATTATGTTTTGCTCATCAGTTAAATTATGTATTGTTAATCAGTTAGGTTATAGGTTCATCAGTTAGTGCATTTAGCTCAATTTTAACACTAAAAATTTAAGCTAGACATTTCATCAAACATCTTGTGTGCAATAAATATGAGTAAAACACCATATTTAACGTGTGATATCTTACTCATATGACATCGGATTTGAGTGATTGAAAAACATGTGTAAAGATTGAACAAAAATCTATAACTTTCATGTTTTAAGTTTTTCACGATTCGACACTTATGAGGGTAAAAAATAGGGCCAAAAATGCCAAAAAATAAAGAAAATTAAGAACCATTTGATATGTTAAAAAAAATTCAAAATTTAACAAGATTTATACCAAATTAAAGGGGATTAAATTTTAAAAATTATGGTGAAATCGGTTTTTTTGTAAAAGTTTGTCGTTTGAAAGTTATTTGTATTTGAAATTTGAGGTGGAATTAAAAAAACGGGTCAAATGACCAAAATGCCCTCTAACTGAAAATATTAAAGAAAAAAGGAAGAGAGTTGGTGGGGGACATATTGTACTAGCTTAGTGGCTTTCTAGACTTTTTAAAGTTTTTTTCTTTTCACTTGATCGCAACTCATAACTCTTATGACACTAATATGCAACATAACTTAGTGATCGCTTTCTTGAACATGTTCATATATTGTATTTCCCATAAAGTTGGGTTATATTTTATGAAATCGTATTTAAAGATACACCATTAAATAGCCGAAAGCTTTGGATCATTATGTTATGATAGAAAAATACAGTGTTTGATGAGTGTGTAAATACTCATCATTTTGAGTCAAATCTGCGCTGCAAAACGATCAAAAACACTCAAAAACGCACCAAAATGCGAAGAAAATCCCAAAGATCGTATTTTATATGTTTCTGATGCAAAACGAGTAAACACAAACGAAAAACGAACAAAAGTTACATAATTGGCAGTTTTAGTCCCCCGACTTTCAAAGTTTTACAAAACTAGTCCCTGGTCAATCATTTTCAAAGAAAAGTCAACTCTTGCTCTTTAAAAGACAAAATGAATCACAAATGATCTTTGGGTAAAAAGTTTTGGAAAAGTACACAATTGATCCCTGTACTTTGGCAAATTGACAATTTTGGTCCCTGGTGTTTCAAACGTGGAAAAATTGCATTTTGGTCCTATGGTTTATCTAACTTGACAGGTTTGGTCCTCTTGGTGACGTGGGATATTTACAAGAATGGTTCGTGAAATTTCAACTTGTTGCAAATTTAGTCCTTGTGGTTTTACAACATTAAACCAAACAGACTTAATATTAAACACCCCAATCCACCCTCTTATAAGCCCACTCACTTAATCCCTCCCCAAAGCCCAAATACCCACCCCTAGCCCAATTACACCAAAACCCTAATACGTTTATATACTCCCTCCTTCTTCCTCCTTGGTCAAACTGATAAAAAATAACACCAATTCCCCCCCGTGACTGCAACCAGCCAAGACCCCCCATCACCATCTCCCCCATCAACATCTCCTTTGTTGTCAATACCATTCCCCAATCCCACTAATCCCACTCAAGCGTGTAACTAACACCTATAACCAGTAACGGATGGACATGCTGGCAATCCTCTACCATTTGGGCGCCAAAGATAAAATCAAGGGGCTAGGATAATTGGAGCTTTAATCAAAGGCCAAGATTCATTGCAAGGAAGCACACAAGTTTGTCCAGCTCAGCTTCCATCTCAGTGAAGAAACACACAAGGATGAGGACAAAGCAAGGAAGCCAAGAAACCCTAGAAGGAGTAGTATAAATAGGTCATTTGTGAGCCCAGAGGAGGCATCTCAGCTTTATCTTTATCTTTCAGTTTTAAAGTTTTATTGTAATTCAAAGTTTTTAAGTTTAATGAAAGTATTCTTAAGTTATTTCAATTTTATGCCCCCAGTTAAAGTTTAAAAGTTCTATTTATTTTACTGAGAAGTTTACTATCTTATTTATTATGCTGTTTAATTAAATTTGAAAGAAAAGAAAAAAAATGTTACTAAAGAAAGGTGGAAGTAGCGGTTGCAGAAGGGAGATGGAGTTGGTCTAGAGCTCAGGGAGCACTTAGGTGGTTCTTTGTTAGTGGTTCTCAATTTCTGTCACAGCCTTGGACATCAAATAGGTGTGAAACCCTTCTTTAATCATACTTTAAATTAAGTAGTGTTTGTTTGTTGTTGCCTGCTTATCTAAGTTTAGTTTACCAATTTGTGGTGCTTATTAGTTACACTTGTGTAGTAATTGAGTCAGTTGCTTGAAGTTTAGTTAAGTTAAGGAGTGTTTGGGTCATTGTGGTTTGCTGACATTCTTGCTATTCCAGGGGTGTCATTGGGTTGAGTTAGTTCAATTAGGTTGTATTTGAGTCTAACATTACATAAAATCAGTAGGTTTAACATATCAGAGGTCAATTTAGTTTTTAATTATTCCTAACAGTTAGTAACTCTGATTTTGGATCAAAATATAAATAAATTCTGAGGGCTATTTTGTTGATAAAAATGAAAGATTTTTGTTGAGTAGTGATCTTTGTCAGCTTGTATACTTAAATCAAAAATAAAAATGAAATTCGAAAAGGATTCAACCATAGAAATATGGCTTGGAAGTTGGGGTATTGACTCAACATCTCCCCTGCTAATCAGTTTGACAGATTTTCAGAATAGTTATAGGTTGTCAGCTAGTAGGATTTAGGGTGCGCATTTGAGGTTTTAGATAGGTCTGCAAGTCATATTCTTGGTTCAGTTTGTAGTTTGTGCTCAATGTTCATCTAGTGTTTAATACGAGTCCCCCTTTGTAGTACTTTTAGGCTGCAAGTTGTCTGACTTCAGTTACTGGGTTCGTTTGAACAAGTTTGAGTCTTAGAAATTGTGTGTTCAACTCTTTGTTGTTCTTGTTATTACTATTGTTGTTTCTATGAATTAATGTTGAGTTATTCTTGTTGTTTGGATTTGAGCTAATGTCTTGCCTAAACTGCACTTGTAATTGCTGTTGGTGTATTTAGTCAACCTTGAACAAAGTTTTTTTTTAAAAAAAAAAAAAAAAAAAGCAAAGTCAAATTTGAGTTTTAAAACTAATTTGAAATCTGGATTAAAGTTTGAAACTAGTGAGTTTGTATTTGAAAAAGATTTGTTAGTTTGTTTGTGTATTATCGAGTTGAAAAAAATAATAATAATCAAAGTTGCAAAAAGTGCAAGAGGTGGGATTCGAACCCTGGACCTCTTGCACCCACACCCAACACAAACACAACACCTCTCAACCAAAAGCGCCCTTGGGTCTTTTCTGTTACAAGCTCCCACTTCAACTCATTTATATACCTTCTTTGTTTTTTTTTCTTTTTTGTTGCTTATTAATTGCTAATCTGCTTATTCTGGCTTATCAGTATTGCTTTTTCTAAGCTTATTATTTTTTTTAGGTTAGTTTTTACTAAATTTAATTTCCATAAAAATTTCGGATTTTTATCATTGTTAAATTATTTATTATGATTTAATTTAGGAAAACTAGTATTTAACTCATAATAATTAGAGTTTTATTCGAAAAATTAATTTTTCTTTTTCCAAAATTTTCTTTTGCATTTTAGAAAGTAAGAAAATTGATTAGAACCCCGTAAGACGTTTGGAACTTAAAACTCGCGTTTTATTTTGCGCACTCGCGTAATTTTTAATTAAACGTCGCGTTTTTAATTTAGTTAACGTGTTAGGATTCCCGATACCTAATTATGATTTCCCGTAGATTTTAGGAATTTCTTAGATTGTTAGTTGCCTTAGGTTAAATTACTTTTAAATTCGTTCGTTAATTTTCAAATTCGTTAATTTAACGTATCGCAAAACTAAATAACATTTCCAACCATACAAGATTTTAATCCAAATCTCATTCGAAGCTTTCCATTCATACCTCGTTGGGGTACGACCCGGGAAATCACTTCCCGGTCTCACAATTTGAATATCACTTCACAAGTTTTGCGAGGTAATCGTTTTCCTAAACGGTTTACTCGTATTACTTCACGTTTATTTGTCTCACGACAAATTAAACCTCACGTTTGTTGATATTTTGATAAATTGTTGTTTGGACACACCAAAACACAACGAATCAAATGGCGCCGCTGCCGGGGAGGCTGTGTGTCGAAAGTCTCGATAAGGTTTAGACGATTAGTCTTGTAGAACCTTCGCAAGAAGTTACGCTTTTATAAAACGTATAAAAAACCAAAAATATTTTTCTTTTGTTTTTAGTATATGTATTATATCTATATAAGATAAGAAAAACACAAAAATATTTTCCCGTTTCTTTGTTAATAATAACAACATTAAAATCTTACCACCGCAAACCAAGGCAGAACACCTACCAACTGGGGGTGTGACCATAATAAGTTCCCAAACAAAAGATCAAAACTTGCCTTTGTATCACTTGCGTCTTGGAAAACTTTTAAACGAAAAACACACTTTAAGAGGAGTCGAAACGGTATGTGGCGATCCAACGAACTTCGCCCAGTGAGAGATCCATTCTTCTCTCCCGCTCCTTTGTGCGTTTTTCTTTAGAAGTTAACCTTGCGTTCTTGATTATTGGTTTAAGTTCCCCTGTCTTTATGAGTGGTCTTGTTTTAATTGTTGTGTTTTTCGAAAAACCCAAAAATAATCTTCGTCTCCCACCATTTAATTCTTCCTTCTCATCCCTCGTTAATGTTTAATTCTTATGTCACCACTCGACTATCACTGTTTTCATTGTAAAAGTCCGGTGGATGACGATCTTCGTTGTTACAAGTGTGGGTGTGAACGGTGTGGAAGTAATATTAGAGACGGATTTTGTAAATGGTGGAAAGCATATCCGAATGCTTTCAATGATTCTCAAAATTCTTCCGACTACCCCTCACATCCCGAGATGCGTGCTATTAATGGCAAACCGTCAAGAGTTGATCCACACCTCTCACGATTTACAATTCGAAGTTTATCAAGCAAACGTACTGAGCTTAAAACGGTGACTGAAATAAACGACTTGCCTGATCATCACGTTTATCAAGAACAAAAACCAGGGACCATAACGGAAGTGGTAGAAATTCCTAGCTCTCAGAGCACGCCACTTGTCCCACCTCCGGATTTTTCAAAATGTTCTTCAAGACTTGATAATCATTTGAATTATTTTGTGGATTCTTTGGATGTTCCGATTCCCTCTCTAAGGCAATTGTTTATTCCTTGCGTCAGTTGTGGTGAGCCACTTTTCGGTCTACCATGTCGTTGGTGCACGTGTGAACGATGTGGTAATGATATTCAAAACGGAAGTTGTTTGTTTTGTGGTTCGAGTAATTCATTCGCTTATGATTCTAATCCGAGCTTTTGCAATGAGCCACAAAACAATTTCATTTCATATGAGCATAATCCGTGTTATCAAAATTTCAATGCCGAATCGTTTCAAAATGCACCAACTTCACAACAATACGGTTGTGAGTATTGTGGAGGTCCACATTTTAGCACCGATTGTCAAACTAGGAATCTTTTTCCTTGTGACAACAATTGTCAAGACCAACCTCCCCAGTACCAATTGATTCAAGCAACCCCTCATGAAACTCAGCAAGACCTTTGTCTAAAGGTTCTTGATGCATTGAAAGAATTTAAGGAGGGGTTAGCTACTACATCGTTTCAAGATTATCGTGAGAAATCAATGGCAGAATTACTTGCTGAAAAACGAGATGCTAGAAACGAAATGAGCATGGAAGAATTACTTGCTGAGCAAAGAGCAGCTAAAATACGTGCAATCTTCGCTATGCTGCTCTATATGATGATGATGATGACAGTGATGATGATGAAGATAACATTGTCATTATTCAAAAAGATTCATCAGTTGTAATTCCTTCCATTGAAAATCAGGGAGAAAATAATGTGACGGAGAAATTACTAGCAGAAGATCAAATGGAACTTGTACAATCCATGAATGCTAGCTCCTCTCAACTCCCTCAGCCTATTGATATCACACCCGAAGTTCACACTCACTCTCTGAATATGGGGGATGAGCATCTTAGCACTGTTCCTGAAATGGAATCGGACGAATTCATAAAGTCTAGTGTTGAGAACCTTGTCCCAATCCCAGGAGAGTCACAGGGAACTTTTGATCATATCTGTGATTCACCTTCCCCTCCTGAAAATCCAAAAGATCATTTTGAAACTTTCTCCGACTTTGATGATGATTGTACATCTTATGGAGAAGTTGAGTATGTTGAGGCATCACTGCCTCATTCTGATGTTGACCTTCTCCTTGAGGAATTCACAGATGAACTTACTCACATCAATCCACTTCCATTGGGAAGTGATGATGATCTGTTTGATTTCGAAGCCGATCTGGGAGAAATTGAAAACCTTTTAAATCCTAATCCCAACATCGAGCTTAGTACTTCACATACTGATGAAAATTCTTTATCTTCTGGAAATATCAGTCATGTGGAAGGATTACCTTCTGAGTTAGTCAGCTTAGAAGATGAGAATGTTGATGAGACTGACATTGAAATAAAAAATGAAGCCCTTCGTGCTACATTATTAAATGTCAGTCACCTCATCTCTAAAATTGAGGCTTTCAAAGAGAAACCTATTTCATCTCCTATCCCCATTAAGGATAGTGACATTTTCTCCGATGATCCTATTCCGGAGTTTGAAGCCTTTACGTTTGATCCTATGGGAGAGAAGATTAGTGGCAGTACCACTTCTTATTCTCATAATTCTCTCCCCGATATGAATCATTTATTTTTGAGGAGTCCCCTAGTGAACTCACTCACATCAATTCCGAATATGATTCATTCACCTTTGATGAGTTCTTCTGTGAACTCACTCATATCATATCTCCACCGGAGTATGATAACTTCTACTTTGATCTAGACACACCCAGGATATGTCTTGATCACTTGAGCTTAAATGATGAGATTCATGATGAATCCATGAATCCTCCTCCTGATGATGATGATGATGATGATGAGTTAGTCAGGATGTTTATCATGACTTTCTTTCTCTTTTTCACCTATCGGGTGACTTCTCCTATTCTTCACTCTTTCGGGACTGAAGACATTATCTTTGACCCCGGCATCACCGCTTATAGTTTATACTATTTTAAGCCGGGTACTTATCTCATCGGTGTGGAATTTTCACGTGCTTCAAATGTTTGTCCAAACATCTTGAATGAAAGTCCGATGGAGATTGTTTCTTCCACATCATGCTTCCCCAAGAACAAATGAATTCGGGGTCGAGTCAAGCTAGCGACTCGGTAAACAAAAACAGTAGCATGTACTTAGGGTTTTCACCCTAAGTGTGGGGGAGTTACCCCTACTGTGGTTACCCAAAAAAAAAAAAAAAAAAAAAAAAAAAAAAAAAAAAAAAAAAAAAAAAAAAAACGGTGTTTCCACATTTAGCCTGTAATGTTGCCCTTTTACGTTCAAAGAGTCGGCATAATAGCCGGGACTTTGAATATTGAGGACAATATTCAATTCTAAGTGTGTGGGGGGGGGGGGGGGGGGGGGGCAATTCTAGCAAATTTTATCAAAATATACTGTCTAGTACCCCCGTTTTTTGCCAAAATTAAAAAAAAAAATCACTTTATTTCAAAAAAATTTGTGGTTATCAATTCGCCGTGTCTAAACGACTAAAGGATTGGCTAATCCAGGAGCAAACGGCTCTTGGTAAAGATAACTCAAACCCGTTTATGGCTTGCAATTTGCCAAAAATTGTATGGTTCCTCAACTCCCCATATCCTCAAAAGCTAATGAGTTGGCTAGCCCGCAAGATTATGGCTTGTGGTAAAGGCAGTGGAAAAACCATAATTAGTAATCAACTCACCAAGATGTTGACTGTTCCATCAAGAGTTGGCTAGTCCAGGAGCAAACGGCTTCTGGTAAAGACAAATCAAAATCGTTGAAAGCTGGTGGTTTGCTAAAAATCACATGGTCATCGGATGGACCATAACTCTTACTTGAACCCAATAGCGTCCGGCTACTCCAGAAGTGATGGCTTTTGGTAAAGAGACTTCAAATCCATTAATTTTTCTCAAAAAGATTGCTAGGGACTAGCAATAGTTTAGTGTGGGGGATTGATGAGTGTGTAAATACTCATCATTTTGAGTCAAATCTAAGCTGCAAAACGATCAAAAACACTCAAAAATGCACCAGAATGCGAAGAAAATCCCAAAGATTGTATTTTATATGTTTCTGATGCAAAACGAGTAAAAACAAACGAAAAACGAACAAAAGTTACATAATTGGCAGTTTTAGTCCCCCAACTTTCAAAGTCTTACAAAACTAGTCCCTGGTCAATCATTTTCAAAGAAAAGTCAACCCTTGCTCTTTAAAAGACAAAATGAATCACAAATGATCTTTGGGTAAAAAGTTTTGGAAAAGTACACAATTGATCCCTGTACTTTGGTAAATTGACAATTTTGGTCCCTGGTGTTTCAAACGTGGAAAAATTGCATTTTGGTCCTATGGTTTATCTAACTTGATAGGTTTGGTCCTCTTGGTGACGTGCGATATTTATAAGAATGGTCCGTGAAATTTCAACTTGATGCAAATTTAGTCCTTGTGGTTTTACAACATTAAACCAAACGGACTTAATATTAAACACCCCAATCCACCCTCTTATAAGCCCACTCACTTAATCCCTCCCCAAAGCCCAAATACCCACCCCTAGCCCAATTACACCAAAACCCTAATACGTTTATATACTCCCTCCTTCTTCCTCCTTGGTCAAACTGATAAAAAATAACACCAATTCCCCCCGTGACTGCAACCAGCCAAGACCCCCCATCACCATCTCCCCCATCAACATCTCCCTTGTCCTCAATACCATTCCCCAATCCCACTAATCCCACTCAAGCGTGTACCTAACACCTATAACCAGTAACGGATGGACATGCTGGCAATCCTCTACCATTTGGGCGCCAAAGATAAAATCAAGGGGCTAGGATAATTGGAGCTTTAATCAAAGGCCAAGATTCATTGCAAGGAAGCACACAAGTTTGTCCAGCTCAGCTTCCATCTCAGTGAAGAAACACACAAGGATGAGGACAAAGCAAGGAAGCCAAGAAACCCTAGAAGGAGTAGTATAAATAGGTCATTTGTGAGCCCAGAGGAGGCATCTCAGCTTTATCTTTATCTTTCAGTTTTAAAGTTTTATTGTAATTCAAAGTTTTTAAGTTTAATGAAAGTATTCTTAAGTTATTTCAATTTTATGCCCCCAGTTAAAGTTTAAAAGTTCTATTTATTTTACTGAGAAGTTTACTATCTTATTTATTATGCTGTTTAATTAAATTTGAAAGAAAAGAAAAAAAATGTTACCAAAGAAAGGTGGAAGTAGCGGTTGCAGAAGGGAGATGGAGTTGGTCTAGAGCTCAGGGAGCACTTAGGTGGTTCTTTGTTAATGGTTCTCAATTTCTGTCACAGCCTTGGACATCAAATAGGTGTGAAACCCTTCTTTAATCATACTTTAAATTAAGTAGTGTTTGTTTGTTGTTGCCTGCTTATCTAAGTTTAGTTTACCAATTTGTGGTGCTTATTAGTTACACTTGTGTAGTAATTGAGTCAGTTGCTTGAAGTTTAGTTAAGTTAAGGAGTGTTTGGGTCATTGTGGTTTGCTGACATTCTTGCTGTTCCAGGGGTGTCATTGGGTTGAGTTAGTTCAATTAGGTTGTATTTGAGTCTAACATTACATAAAATCAGTAGGTTTAACATATCAAAGGTCAATTTAGCTTTTAATTATTCCTAACAGTTAGTAACTCTGATTTTGGGTCAAAATATAAATAAATTCTTAGGGTTATTTTGTTGATAAAAATGAAAGATTTTTGTTGAGTAGTGATCTTTGTCAGCCTGTATACTTAAATCAAAAATAAAACTGAAATTCGAAAAGGATTCAACCATAGAAATATGGCTTGGAAGTTGGGGTATTGACCCAACATCTCCCCTGCTACTCAGTTTGACAGATTTTCAGAATAGTTATAGGTTGTTAGCTAGTAGGATTTAGGGTGCGCATTTGAGGTTTTAGATAGGTCTGCAAGTCATATTCTTGGTTCAGTTTGTAGTTTGTGCTCAATGTTCATCTAGTGTTTAATACGAGTCCCCCTTTGTAGTACTTTAAGGCTGCAAGTTGTCTGATTTCAGTTACTGGGTTCGTTTGAACAAGTTTGAGTCTTAGAAATTGTGTGTTCAACTCTTTGTTGTTCTTGTTATTACTATTGTTGTTTCTATGAATTAATGTTGAGTTATTCTTGTTGTTTGGATTTGAGCTAATGTCTTGCCTAAACTGCACTTGTAATTGTTGTTGGTGTATTTAGTCAACCTTGAACAAAGTTTTTTTTTTTTTTAAAAAAAGCAAAGTCAAATCTGAGTTTTAAAACTAATTTGAAATCTGGATTAAAGTTTGAAACCAGTGAGTTTGTATTTGAAAAAGATTTGTTAGTTTGTTTGTGTATTATCGAGTTGAAAAAAATAATAATAATCAAAGTTGCAAAAAGTGCAAGAGGTGGGATTCGAACCCTGGACCTCTTGCACCCACACCCGACACAAACACAACACCTCTCAACCAAAAGCGCTCTTGGGTCTTTTCTGTTACAAGCTCCCACTTCAACTCATTTATATACCTTCTTTGTTTTTTTTCTTTTTTGTTGCTTATTAATTGCTAATCTGCTTATTCTGGCTTATCAGTAATGCTTTTTCTAAGCTTATTATTTTTTTAGGTTAGTTTTTACTAAATTTAATTTCCATAAAAATTTCGGATTTTTATCATTGTTAAATTATTTATTATGATTTAATTTAGGAAAACTAGTATTTAACTCATAATAATTAGAGTTTTATTCGAAAAATTAATTTTTCTTTTTCCAAAATTTTCTTTTGCATTTTAGTAAGTAAGAAAATTGATTAGAACCCCGTAAGACGTTTGGAACTTAAAACTCGCATTTTATTTTGCGCACTCGCGTAATTTTTAATTAAACGTCGCGTTTTTTATTTAGTTAACGTGTTAGGATTCCCGATACCGAATTATGATTTCCCGTAGTTTTTAGGAATTTCTTAGATTGTTAGTTGCCTTAGGTTAAATTACTTTTAAATTCGTTCGTTAATTTTCAAATTCGTTAATTTAACGTATCGCAAAACTAAATAACCTTTCCAACCATACAAGATTTTAATCCAAATCTCATTCGAAGCTTTCCATTCACACCTCGTTGGGGTACGACCCGGGAAATCACTTCCCGGTCTCACAATTTGAATATCACTTTCACAAGTTTTGCGAGGTAATCGTTTTCCTAAACGGTTTACTCGTATTACTTCACGTTTATTTGTCTCACGACAAATTAAACCTCACGTTTGTTGATATTTTGATAAATTGTTGTTTGCACACACCAAAACACAACGAATCAGTGTTCAAAGCATGTTGACTGAAATCTTGTCATGATACTGGTTTGTGTAACTAGTATTGGTTTCATGACTAAATGTTGAGATTAAACTAATTCTTGCGGAATGCGAATTTTGGTGTTATTTGGACTCCAAAGTACTTGTTGTCATGGCCGCACTGTCGTGAAAAAAAAAATGTTTTTTGCATAGTTAATGAATACTTGAACACAACTTTTTACGTTGGTGGCTAAGACCTTAAACTTGATTTGTAGAAAGTTTGAGCTTAAATTGATGAGCCTTTCAATCGCAATTTCTATTTTGAAACAAAAATTCATTTTGGACAGGTTGATGTCCCATGTGCATTGTTGCGAGAAAATGTGTTTTTCTCATAGTAAACAAATGAGTTTTGCACTTTTTTTTTTTCTTTTTACAGTACTTAGGTAATATCTTACATGGAAGAATCATTTGATAGCAGTTTGTATTTTAGTACAACAATTTTTTGTGTTATTTAGATGCATAAATTTGAGTTGTTTGGTACAACATTTTCGGTTGTTTTAATGCATAATTATGTGATGTTTTGTGCGATATTCAACACAATAGTGTTTGTGTTATTTGGTGCAAAATATTGTGGCAGATGAATGCCTATTTAAGATTGTTTGGTGCGGTGTTGTTTAGCACCATGCAACTAACTTTATAACATGAGAAAAAACAAGTTGCTCGTTTTGTATCGAGTATTGGAAGTTTGGAATGTTACAAATATTTTGTTGTGAATATATTCCAAATAATCAAACTACTTGATTATTCTAGAAAGATGAATAATTGTCAAGACTTGTTACAACTTATATTGCTAATAATCGAATGGGTTGTCATTATGTAAAAATGACTATGTGTTGAACATAAACGTGTAGGACATTGTGAAATGTCAAGAAAGAACACACATATAGATGACAAAAAATTACGTTAGTTTATGTAACTAACTTGAATGGTGTGATTGTCATCCAAAGTGAACTATTGTCCATTTTTTACATTGGACATATTTTGATTGTGTAAGATGATTACACATTGATTTTATATGATTATAATTACATAATAAGCCGTGATAATCATATAATAATAAAATATTAAATTGATTATAAATTATATGTATAATCATAAGTGGATTGGAATGACATGTTGTAAGTGTAGGACTTACACAAATACCTTCTGGGATCATCCTAAAACATGTGTGGTTTAAAGTGGTGATTTGTCTTAAAGAACAATGTTAGTAGATGAAGCTATGAGTAATCAGAATGATGCATCTTCTGTCATATGTTTGATTCCTTGGTCTATAGCATGCTAGACTTGGAATTTGTTAATTATAATACGGAAAATAATTAACATAAAACATTCAAAATGTGTGTATACACTAGTATGAAATTTATGTAGTGACAAATTACTAATGGTATTGATGTCATATCTTTGTGAGGAAAATTTTTATAAACAAGATTAATATATTAAAAGAGAAAACCTTTTTACAAAATTCTTTAGATACATTCCATGTGGGGGATTCTGGCCTAGCTAGAGTTCTAAATGACATCAACAAACGTGAAGTTCTTGCCTATTTGAAATACTCAAGAATTACATAGAGTATGATATATTTAAAGATTTGAATGAAATTCAAATTTGTACAGACTATGTCGATACGACAACTACTCTCGGCATGAGTTGTTCCTAGTGAGAATGTGAATTCATAGAATAACATTGCGGACCGTTTGCGAAAAGCTAAATGTGAGAGTTAGTTAGAAAGTCGTGAAGAGGAATGGGACTAAAGCCCTTGAAAAGTTTATATGAAGGAAAACCTAACCCAGCTGACTAGAGATCCCAATATGTGGGTTCAATAGGACAACCTACTTGTATAAATTGAGCTCACTGTGGGGAGTAATAAACTCCATATTCATTTAAGGGAGTTAGTAAACTTCCTAGTCCATTCCTATAACAGTGACAATATAGTTAAGCATATGGCTTTTAATGATTAATGGAGAATCACCTATGTGAGAGAGAAGTGGGGTCGCTTCGAAGGGAATTGTGGGGGCGCAATTCTTAAAAGCTCTCGCAGAACCAAGCTAATATTCATAACCATAACAAGCATACCCATGAGAGCCAAAATGTGTCAAGGAGATATTTGTATGAATATATATTGTCGTCTCCACAAACAGCAGACAATTCAAAGACATCAAGTTCTACTAGCTGCTAGGAGGCTAAGTATATTTCATAAGGGAAGGTTGAAAGGGTAACACCTACCTATCCTATACAAATATCAACCACAAAACTCTATTACAACTTCGTGTCCATGGAATTCGTTTCCTTTATCAATTTCATTCATGTGGGGGATTGTCGGAGAAATTAGTCAAAGGTATTGAATGACAATTTATTTTGTCATAATGTATACTAATGTGAATTAAGAATAAAATTAATTTTTGGTTTTATTTTAATTCATGAGACATTAGTAAAACTAATTTTGTTAATTAATTGTGAACGTTTTACTTCCATTCCAATTCCCTATATAATGAGGCTTATTCTTTCATTTCAATAACACGAAATATACACAACTCATCACTCCTCTCCTTTTGTGTTACCATTCATGTTTCTTGTGTAACCAGTTTGTAATAAAGGGAAGGCACGGTTTTGGTTTGCCTTGATAACCCGTTTGTGCTAACGGAGTTATCTGTTGTTGTTGTATCCTGGAAGATAGACGTTCACGATTCTCAAGCACTATGGAGAGAATGAATCTGCTTTAAGAAAATTATGAGCATCACAGGCCTCAAAATTTTTGTGGAAAACTAGAGGGGGTTGAATAGTTTTACCCATTTTTTGTTAATTATAAAAGTTACTTTGTGAAAAAATTACATTGAATCCTTTTGTGAAATCAACCAACACCAATATGAACACTAAACTATACAATCAAGTATAAACAATAAATATAAAGAGTAAAGATAGAAAGATCAAACCGAGACAACGAGATTTATAGTGGTTTCGTAACGAAGCTCTTCTTCGCCCTACTCCACTCCCCGAGTACCCAACTCGAGAGTTCTAAGCACTATGTCAACAAACTCTCTTCAGGCGGAGAAAATCATACAATGTCGCTTATCACTATTTTCGACACTAAGCTAAATGTTGAGTACTAATCTAGCTAGTATCAGTCTCACACGATCCTTTCTAATCACATGATCCACACGATCTACTCTTGATCCACTTGATCAACACACCATCACATAAGCTACAAGAGACCTCCAAGATCTCAACAAGATCACAATGCTCCACACACACAAGCTAAATAAAAGATGAACAACTTGATGTACACCTAGATACAACAAGCATGTAACAAATGTTACAAGTGCACAATACTAATACTACAACACCATGTATCTTCTTGATACTTAGTGTTCTTCTCTTGCACTATTAGAGGAATGAAGGTGATCTCTTGGTTTGTTGAAAGGATCACTCTTAAACAAAAGCAAGGTTGTAAAAATCGCTAGGCGCTAGTCAGGCGGTCAGGTAGGGCCTAGCGATTAATCGGTTAGGCGGGAATTAATCGGGGATTAATCAAATTGGAATTTTTATGCACAAAATTGTAATTTAAGATATTATATTATATTATATGTATAAGATAAGCATAATGCATCAAAGTTCAAATATTTCAAGTGTTCAAATATAAACATAATACATAATTCTTTAAAGTTTAAAGTCAAACATAGATATTATTCAATTTGTTGACCATTTTTAAGTGATCTTTGACTGATTTTGTCCGATTAATAGGTTTGTTGACCAATTTTAAGCATTTTTGTCCGACTTTTAAGTGATTTTGTTGATCGAATTTTAAGCAATTTTGTCTGATTAATCCGATTAGACCGATTTTGTCCGATTAATCGGTTTGTTGACCAATTTTTAAGCGATCTTTGACCAAAGCGATTAAATAGGCCGATTATGATAAATCAAGGCGCTTAGTGAGCAATCAGCGATTATGCGGAGATTAATTGGCCGCCTGGGGCAATTTTTACAACAGAGAACAAAAGAAAACTAACTAAATGATCAAAAGAGAGTACATGTGATAAAGGATTTGAACTCATAAAGTAATTTGTGAAAAAGGATGCCCAAAAACTATGAAGTGGGCTGGTATTTGTAGGCAGAAAAAGTTTGTCCGTTACAGAGGGATGCTACCACTAAATATATCACGGTACCACTAAATTTAACATTACCGTGGGAATTAGTGGTACCATGCCAGACAAGAACGCTCACGTTTTTGTTTTTTGTAGTGAAGGTTTATTTGGGGAAGTTTGGAGCAGTTTTGGGGGGAAAGTAGTTGTTGGGAATTTTAAACTTATTTTTCCAGTTAAAACATTTCTTTATAATTCAAAAATAATTTGTAACATGTATTTTTGAAAAAAATGTTTTGTCACATTAAAAATGTGAACTTTAGAACACAAATTCAATACTTTGATGATTTGTCAAGTTGTAAATTTGTTTGTTTTTACCTAGAGTGATTTACGTAGAAACGGGATATTTCGACTAAAAACTTGTTTACATTAATTTTAACGTAACGTATTTTTATATTTTGTTATCATCAAAATGTAGAGGTGTCGAAAAACATAAATAACGTTTTTAGGCATTATTTGTATTAACAATCTACTCCTTTTTTATGATGACAAAACATAATCATTTTAGGTGAAAAATAATTTTAACAAGTTTTTAAATTGAGTTTATATCTCATTTCTCTCCCTTTTTGTCGATGCAAAAAGAATGTCGAAACAACGTTAAAGCTCCCCCTTGATGTATACTCCCCCTAGGAATCGAGCAATGGTTTTTGCTACAAAACAAGGTTAGATAACACATATATAAGATCTAACATGTGGCAATCAAGACAAATATCCAACCATAAATCAAAGAGGATAAGTAGCCTAAAATGAAAAAAACAAAAAACAAAAAACAAAACAAAAAAAACAATCCAACCATAAAATAAGCCCATGCATTCATAACTAAAAGATCATACATGAAGTATGACTACATCATAAGCAAGAAAAAAAATACTACAAGAAGCACATATTAATCTTTAGTGACTTGAGAGGCCCTAAGATTTGCTTCTAGTCCAAAAGGGATCATAATCATTTATTCTTGAAAACTAAACATGAAAATATTTAGTTGAATGGGCTATTGGATGGTGGAGATGGTGATATGATTAGAGGTTGTGGTGGTGTCAAGAGATGTTCAACATAGGAGAACATGAAGTGAAGTTCGCCTCTCAAAGAGAAGATGAGGTTGAAGTTGTGAAGACAACATAGGCAATTAGCGCAATGTATATCAACCAGATGGAATTGGATAGGTTGCCCATAATTGGAGATGGAGGTGGTGGTGAGAAAAGTTGTCAAAAGCGCGCCTAGGCGCTAGCCTTTGGGCTTTTTTTAGATCGAGGCTCACGACATGCAAGAAAGCGCGTGCCTTAGGGCTTTTTGCGCCTTGGGGCTTCTTGCGCCTAGGAGATGCAACAGTTTTTTTTTTTTTTTTAATATTAAGATAAGATACGTATGAGTTTTAAGTTATAGGGTGGGTATTTATATGATTTGTAAATTTGAATTGATTTTATGTTTATTTTGTTGATTAAAATTTTCTTTAAGAAGTTACTTTGTTTCATTAATTATTTTCTTTACGACATATTACCATAAAAATGTGGCATTGTGCCTTGAATATTAATATGTTGCTTGCTTGATATTTTGGGTTAAATTGTGAGCTTTGTTAGATGTAAGCTACAAATGTAGGACACAAGCATTTTTAGCCTGATATGGATTTTAATCTCTATATAAGTCATCGAGCTAAAGAGTTGATCCATTTTAGAAGTGACACCTGATCCATTTTAATCTTTATAATGGCAATATGTGTCATGCATTAAGTATTTTAATATTATTTTGTATTATTTAAGCTACATAAATGGTCACATATGTTATAAAAAACTTAATGTATTTAGTGTGCCTCGCATTCATGAATCCCGCACCTTAGAATGCGCCTCGACTCGAGGCTCTTTGCCCCCCCCCTTTGCGCCTTAGTGCTCCTTGAGCCTTTCAGAACATTAGTGGTGAGTATGCTGGTGATGGAGTTGGCATAGTATAATCCAATGGGGTAATAGGTGAGAGGGTGAGTGACACATCAATAGAGGATAGACGGGTACCAAAGGATGAGGAGGAAGATGAGGTAGTTCCATTGGATGAAGTCTTTGATGGAGCATTTGGCGGTGTGGGAGAGCAAGGAGTGCTTTGGGAAGGTGGTGTGCTAACTTCCTCCTCATCATTGTCATTGGTTAAGTCAATGAATATGGTGTCTTGTGGATGTGATGGTTTGAATGTGATTTTGTTTGGTGGTCTAATGGTAATCCTAGGTTTCTTGGAGATGTGAGTTGCAATGTTGAGGCTTTATATAGGCAAGAATGGTGTGGTTTGAATTAAAGTTGGTAGAGGTGTCCTATGATAGAGTAAGGGAATCTTAGGTTGCATGAGAGTTTGCAAAACATTGCAGGCTTTGAGGTTAGGGATGTAGGAATCTAGAGGGAATAGTAAAAATTCGTCAACCCAGGTGACGGTACCATTAAACACCCTATGGTACCATTAAATTTAACGGTACCGTGCCCTATTTAGTGGTACCGTGACCTAATGGTCATGAATTTTCCTGTAATGCCTAGTTATGTGAAATTTTTCAAAAATGATGGAATTGGGGTGTTTGGCTAATGCAATGTTTTGGCGCCAAAATTCTTAAAGTTGAAAAGCTTGAATGTTAATGAATTCTAATCCAATTTCAAGTATCCTAGACATGGTTTCACCAAAAATAATCAATCTAATTCAAATTATAATAGTAAAATTCGGACTGAAATATGTAATATAAGTGGGCTTATGCAAATACTATATTTAGGGAATCATGATAGTTATACATTGTTTAATCCTAGTCCTAATTGCATAAAAATTCAATCAAAATTGAAAAGCCCCAATTCGATTGTGTGCAGATGAACAAACCCTAGACTCAAAATTAAAGAAAATTAAAGATATTTGACTTACAATTGATGTTAAGGAATGACTAATGGTTGATGATCTTGTAAACAAATGCCTCGAATTTGATTTTGAAAGGGTGTAATTGGATTTGGGTTGTTGTGTTCGGTTTTGACAGCAATTGTGAAAGTTGGGGGTGTTTGAAAATGTAAATTGAGGGAAAAGAAGGATTAAAAACGGGCTCTGTCAGATGCACGGTACCACTAAATTTAGTGGTGCCATGCCCACTTTAGTGGTGTCGTGATCTGCTAGGACAGATTTTTGTCCCGTTTTAATTTTTGATGAATAAGTCTCGATGTTTTAGTGAGACTTTTTGGCACGATAAAAGAACTTATACCTAATAAATTCTTTTAGGATTCGACGAACGATTCTAGACTAATAGAGATGACTTTAATATTTCTAATGAAATATCTAAGTAGTTATTAGAGGGATTCAAGGGATAACTTTAATACTTCCAATGAAATATTTAGATAGTTGATGCGTGTGTAAATCGTTATAGGTATAGATTATTCTTATCAAGTTTTAAATTTATATTTTGCCGACTTAACCTATAACACACACTAACGAGCAGTGTACCCGATCAATGTAGCTAGTTGGTAAGTAGAGTGTTGAACACTAAGAGTGGCACGTTAACACCTAGAATGTCTATCAGTATTTTAATTCCTAAGTTAGTTTTACAACCTAATCAAACGCAAGGGTTCAGTCTGAGAGACTGACACGAATTGAGTTGATTAATTAAAATAATAAAACTAATGAGATAGAATACAACGAATAGCGAACACATACACAGATAGATAACATATACAGATAAGAGGCCTGACTAATGATTAAGTAGCTTGTCACTTGTTTTATTGCTAGTTTTATATGATGAGTGTCGTAATCTATTCTCTCTCGTTGGTATCTTAATTATAAGTGAGTAAACTCTTAATGATTACTTATGTCTATATTATTTAACCTTTTTTAAGGGCTTACACTAACTTATAATGCTAGTGAAGTAATTATGGGAGGGATATGGCAGCCCAAGCAAGCCATAGCTAGACATGGAGGTTATCAAAGCACAGATAACGAGAACCAAATAAACATCAAATAAACTGATAATCGATGGGAAAGCAATATAAAGTGGAGCAATATGGCGGTCACAAGCCAAGTAATCCTGATGGATTATAGTGTACTATTACAATAAAACAAAACTACTTAATTGAATTAAAACACTAGCAGAACCTTCTTACTACTCTGAGATCTTCAATTGGGTGTGCCTTGTATTGCCTTTTCGTTGTTATTCTTCTCCTTAGGGTTTATGTTGCAGCTTCTGTAACTTTTAGCATACGAAAATCGGCTTTCTAATTTAGTATTTATAGTTTATCTTTGAGGGTTCGATGCGGCGCATCAACATAGTTGATGCGGCGCATGTACATAACTTCGCGTGGGGTCCAAGATTATTATATTCTGGAATATTCGTACACCGTCTTCTGATGCAGCGTAACTTGAATCTTCTATGCGGCGCATGTCCTTCAGTATCTTGGATTATCTTTGGTGAAGTCTTGAGAGTGATGTGCCGTATTGATACGTGGGAATTGCACCAGGCTTTACCTCTCAAGGGATCTTGAGAAGCTTACAACCCCCACCAGGCAGTGTACCTGATCGTTGTAGTATAGTATAGTGACAAGTACCGGGGGATTGATCGTTCAACTCAGGAATAGTGTCGCTAGGATTAGAAAGCCTAAAAACTAGGTCTAGAGGTGAGGGATGATTCTTTTTGTATTTTTATATTTTATAAAAGCAATTAAAAATCTCGGTTTTGGAAGAGTGGGTGGAATTAGTTGCTAGCCAATTAACCTAATAACTAAAGATGCAATCAAAATAAAATAACAAAAATGAAAATAAAGCTAATTAAACTAGTAGTGTGAACAATAATAGGGAAAGTTGTGTTTACTTAGGTTTCATTACTCCCTAGATATCTTTTACAGGTTGATAGTTTGTTACAATTGCATGGATGACATGGCGTATTCCTTAATACTAGTCGTAGGGCCGTGTACAATATTCCCTAACTGTATAGGATCCTACTTCACTCCTATGTCGAGCCGTTAGAAGCTCCTAACATGGGATCATTAGAATTTTCCTACGCATTAAATACAACCAAAAATCATAGTACACCTCGGATCATGTTTCTTAAGACGTTCAAGCATGTCACCAATGGAAGTCTGCCAGTTTTCTTAAGCCTAACATCGAATACAATCATCCGTAACAACTATAAACAAACAATCAACCCATAATTAACATCTAGGTTTCACTACATCTAAGCAAACACACAAGAGATCTAGCCAAGCATGTTAAATTCAAGATAAGTGTAAGATATATTCAAACAACACATAGACATATTGATTGAATTGAAAGAGTACTTATCTCAACTGAACATGAAAGGTTTCAAAGGGTAAAAACCCTTGAAAAAGCTGTAATATTCGGACTAGGGTTTGTCTCCAAAGTTACACCCTAATTGTTACTCTCTAATGAATGAAAATTACAAAACTATATATAGATTTTACAGGGTGACGGCGTCAAGAAGGAAATTCTGACGCCGTCAACTCGCCGCCCATAATGAAATCGGATTGCCTAGATCCACTTTTGACGCCGTCATGTGTTATTCTACTCTGGGCCGTCACTCATATTTGGTCCATGGCGGCCTATGGTGACGCCGTCATGTCCATAGTGCAAAACTCCTCTGGATCGTCACGGACTTTATCCACTTCCACCTCTTGTATTACTCTTGACGCCGTCACTTGAGAACTCTTGACGCCGTCAGGTACTGTTCCCAGCAAGGAAAATTAAGACTTTGCCGTTTTCTTCACTTTTATGCTCCAAAAACGTCCAAAATGCTTCCTTTTCCAGAATTCACTCCAAAAGTACCTAAAATGACAAAATGAACGATTTAGGGCAATATTTGATCAAATATGTAACACCCCCAAAATATCGCAGCGGAAGACTGTGTCATAGGGGTGCTACTTCATAATACAAAGTACAAGGTATAGAAAACGAACTCTAAATGAGACGTTTTGAAAAGTTACCATTCGATTAATAAATTCCGAGATACAAACTTGAGTTCCATAATACAATACATAAGAGTTTTAAAACATATCGAATGGTAAAGATAAAAGCATAAGTCTTCAAAACATGCCAAGCGACTCAATGCTCCATGCAACAGCTATCACCTTATAGACCTGAGATAAACATGCTAAAGTGTCAACACAATGGTTGGTGAGTTCATAGAGTTTGTCTTAAAATAGTTGAAAAAGCCTCAAATGAATGTTCACACAGCAAAGGCATTGAGAATCCACTCAGTTGCAAGTCCCGCCATAAGAGACTTGCAACCTGTGTGTTCACAACCCACTGCTAATATATATGGTATAATAAAGACATGTATAGTTTCATCAAAACAGTTTAGCAATTAGTCGTGAGTCTACACTTCATCTCCGAAGACCTCACGTTTATGATGTATCCAACATTCGCAAATTTTAGGATGTATCAATAGCCTCAATGGTCATCCAACAACTTAATTTGGAGCCATCGGAAGTCTCAATGGTCATCCAGCAACTTAATCTAGAGCCACTGGAAGTCTCACAATTAAATATAACGCAATCATGTAGATATGAAAATCAAGTATAATGCGATCAAGTATAAGACAATCAAGTGTAACACAATCAAGTATAAACAATCAAGTATAAATGTTTAAGAGTATTTGTACAAGTAAGCAAGTAGTTGAGCATGTATCCCCCCCAAGAGTTAAAACAAGTATGAAAAGAGTAGGGGCTATGACTCACCTTAAGCTTAAGTGATGTGAAATCAAAGTGGTAGTCGAATCGTGAAAGTCTCTAAGAGTAGCCTATAATAGAACGTTGCGACTTAGGTTTGGAGTAACGTCTAAGAATAAGAAGAATTGCCTATATATGTCTTGCATAATGTTCGTGATGTAGTACTTAGTATATAGCGTAAGTCGTTGAATATAAATGGTTTATGAAACATGTATAAGTTGTATATCTCTTACTACCGTTCGGGCCGACATAATTCAGAAGTCATGGAGTAAACGTTCGAGGAGCCAGGACACTTTAATTCGTAAATCCACAACTCATCTCGACGGCTTACTTAATGAACTCCTCACATGAGGCTCCCTACTATTGTAGTATTCGATAACATATATATAAGTTTTGATCTGAAAAGTTACATGTCTAATATTTGAATAAACTTAGGAAAGTCTATTTGTACATGAAGATTGTTATTAAGGTAAGTTTATTATAACTTGTATCTCATGGTTCTTTAGGTGGAGTAGATCCAAATTGTTTGTTCAAGTTATCGTCAACTCCTTGTTTCATGTTTTCGCCTAAGTAAGTTTATATGGTCATTTAGTCATGGCTTCGCCGTGACCTTGGTCATTTTTCCATGGTCTTGAGACTCAACCTTGGCTTTAGCCATGGTTGTGGTCTTGGCTTTAGGTCATTAGACCTCTTGGTCTTAGTAAATCATAACTATAATATAGTGACTTTGGTCTAAAATGGGCTGTTAAGATTTTGAAGAAAATTATCACTCGGAAAGCGTTTTCAGGGCTCGAGCTTCTTTGATCCTGAACGAAAACGTCGTTCCGGACAACTTTCGTGTTTTAACTTTTTGATGAATCGGACCAGAAGGGTGACTTTAAAAATCAAAATTTGATCAGAATGCTATTTGGGCAGTTTTGCCGTTTTGGTTTCGATAGCTTCAAATGGTCATAACTTTTGACTCGGGTACTCGTTTTGGGTGATTCAAATTGCTATGTTTTCCTTGTTAAGTCCTCTTTAACAGTAAGTAAGTGTCAAATATCAAAGTTATACTATTTTGGTCGTGGTTCTCCATAAAAATCACTAGTTTGCTTGTTTACTTGTCATAAGTTAACATATGTATACCAATACTTGTTTTATCCATTTTTAAACATCATGAACACAATAACAAGAACATATATAGCATGAAAGGAACACAAAGAGCATGTAAATGATAATTAAGCAAGAAATTATGTTAGGGTTTGCTTACAACTTGAGGCTTTCTAAAAGAAAGGTAAGTAACTAGTAAGGTACGGACTTTGATAGACTTAAGCTTCACCCTTTGCAATCTATGATAAACCGAGGTTATTTGAAGATTATAACGACGCCTTCTTGAAGTCCAAAGCTATTTGAAGATTATAACGACGTCTTTTTGGAGACTTTAAAGTTATAACAACTTTTCTTAGAAAATTTCCAAGATTGAAGATCAAACACTAGTTTTCTTTCAAAAACTAGTTAACTTTCTTACAAAATATAAGAAAAGTGCCTTAGGTTTTAGGACTTGAAGGTTATAAGAAGGTGTGGTGCAAGTTTTATATGTGTTTTAGCTTGGTATTTATAGGGTAGGAAAAATAGTTAACCATATATTGGGTTAGAAATTAACCATGGTTAGTTTTAGACACTTGTAACCATCCTAGAGATCAATGGTTAAGATTTAACCACACATGGTGACTCCCCCCCCCCATAAATGGCGGTTCCAAAGGGATAAGGTGACTAGATGATGACTCTTGGTGCTATCTTGCTTAGTTTGTGCATTTTGACTCCGTAAAATGCTAACCGTAAATGATTAAGCCTCAAAACGTAAAACCGGGTATCGTAAAAATATGAAACTTGAAAGTATGGTTAAACATGTCAATATAGTCCATAATAAAATATAAAATGAGTGGTAGGATCTATCGGGTGCTAAAACCCTGCTAAAAACTGGAAACACGGGTCTAAAACGCGTAATTCGCGTAAAACGCTGAACTGGAAAACGTAAAATTCCAAAAGTTTTGGAATTGTCATAAAATGACAGAAAATCATATTTCTATTATTTATAATGTTTTATGGATATATCGGGATGCTGGAAGGACGTTTAAACCTAAAAGTAAATCTCGGACACGGCTTTGTGATTTTTGCAGAAATGATCCGACGAGCGTCAAACTCTCGGATTATTGTTAAAATAGTTTAACTTACGAGAATATGTAATAAAAATTTCTGAGATGAATAGTGAAAGTGAATAGTAAAAAGTGAATAGTAAAAAATGAATAGTAAAATTTTCCGGGAATAGTAATTAATCTGAAAATGCGAATTGTTACAAAATAAATTCGAATCCAGGCTAAAATGACCCCCTAAAAATGGTTCATTTTTCGCCTCATCACGTATGTTAAGAATGTAATGCGGCGTATCTGGAGTAAATAAGCCAGATCTTCTTCGTTGAGCAACGTTTCATATGCAGCGCATGAGATAATTACATGCAGCGCATTATTCAAAGTCAGACAATGGTCTTCAAATTCATCTAAGTATGATAGTACGGCGTATCTATCTAGAATGATACGGCGTATCTCCTTAAATTCAGTAGACTTTTTCCAACTTGATCCATTTAGCTCCATTATTCGTCCAAAATCATTAACTTTCAACAGATGCTTGTTTTTATCTGAGAATTACTAAAGTAAGCGATTAAGTATGAATTCTCATAGATAATATAATAAAACAAGTCAAATATATAGGACAAATGATGATAATAATATGCTTATTTGATGTCATCAATAGTCATAAGACGAGACTTAAAGGACGATTTCAATACTTCGTATGAAATATTTAAGTAGTCATTGGATGAGATTCAGAGGACGTATTTGAACACATGTGAATTGTAAAATTCATGGAATATGTTCCATCATTCCTAGACCTAGACGTAGATAGTGAAAGGATTCTCGTTTGAGAGGTTTTGTTAATATGTCGGCGATGTTGTCTTGGGAAGTAACTTTCTCGATAGAAATGTTTCCTTTTTGAATGTTATCACAAAGGAAATGGTGATGAATTTCGATGTGTTTTGTACGAGAGTGTTGCACGGGGTTTTTGCTCAATTCAATTGCACCTTTGTTGTCGCACATAATCGGGATGTCGTCGAGATGGATGTCGTAGTCGATTATGCTTGTTTCATCCATAATGCTTATTGACATGCCTTTCTGGTGCTTACGTATTTGGCTTAGGTCGTGGAGATAGCAAGAGCGGTTTTTTTCTTGGAGAACCAAGAAGTTAGACAACAACCCTTGAAGGTACAAATACCGCTAGTGTTTTTTCTATCCACAAAATCTCCCGCATGATCAAAGTCGGCATAGACAATAGTTTCTACCCTGGTCCCCTTTGGATAATATAATCCCAAGTGCATAGTGCCTTTAATGTATAAGAAGATATGCTTAACCACTTCAAGGTGAGAGGTTTTGGGATCCTCTTGGAAGGGAGCACAAAGGCAGACACTAAACATGATATCGAGCCTACTTGCCGTTAGGTATAATAAAATACCTATCATGCCCCTATACCTAGTATTGTCCACGGACTCACCTTCTTCATCCTTCGTGGGTTTAATTTCTGAGGACATGGGCGTCTTCATTGGTTTAGACTCCTCTAATCCAAATTTCTTAAGCATTTCTTTAATATATTTAAATTGATTAAAGAAGATACCATCTTACATTTATTTTATTTGTAGACCAAGGAAGAAATTTAATTCACCCATCATGCTCATCTCAAACTCATCATGCATGATCTTTGCAAAATCATTGCATAGCTCTTAACAAGTTGAGCCAAATATAATGTCGTCGACATATATTTGAACAATAGTGAGATGTGAATTTTGTTTCTTCGTGAAAAGTGTGTTATCAACCATTCCCACGGTATATTCATGTTTAAGCAAGAAAGATTTTAATCTATTGTACCAAGCCTTGGGAGCTTGTTTGAGACCATAGAGTACTTTCTTGAGTTTATAAACATGATTCGTTTGTTCGAAATCAACGAATCCTGGAGGTTGTGCTACATATACCTCCTCGATGATAAAACCATTTAGGAATGCACTTTTCACATCCATTTAACATAGCTTAAAATCTAAAGTGCAAGCATAGGCAAGGAGTATCCCAATAGACTCTAATCTAGCTACGGGTGAATAAGTTTCATCATAGTCTATTCCTTCTTGTTGGTTGTAGCCTTGTGCTACTAACCTAGCCTTATTCCTAGATACGACGCCATTTTCGTCGAGTTTGTTCCTAAACACGCACTTAGTTCCTATGATGGTTTGATTCTTAGGTAGAGGTACTAAATCCCAAACTTGATTTGCGATGAACTGATTTAACTCTTCCTGCATGACAACTACCCAACTTTCATCCTTTATTGCTTCACCGACATTCTTAAGTTCTACGGTAGATATAAAACAAAAGAAATTACTTTTTTTTTTGTGCTTGTGACCTAAGGATTCTTTGGTTTACGTGGTTTTGCAACCTTGCAAAAGGTTTTACTTCTCAAGGGATCTTGAGAAGCTTGCAATCCCAACCAGGCAGTGTACCTGACCGATGTAGTATAGTGAGTGGCAAGTACCGGGGGATTGATCGTTCTCTGGGGGAATAGTGTCGTTAGGATTAAAAGCTACTTAAACTAGGTCTAGAGGTGAGGGATGATTCTTTTTGTATTTTTATGAAAGCAAGTAAAAATCTTGGGTATTTGGAAGAGTGGGCGGAATTAATTGCTAGTCAACTAACCGAAATTAACTACTTAAACAAAATAAATAAAATAATAGAAAAGTAAATTAGTGAACTTCTTATGACGGGAAAAGCGTATTTACTTAGATTTCACTACTCCCTAGTTATCTCTTACTGATTAACTGATTTGTTACAGTTGTTTGGATGAAGTGTTGTATTCCTTAATACCAGTCGTGGGGCTGTGTATGTCCTTCCCCACTCTATAAGCTTCTATCTCTTCCTATCAAGGCCCCGTAAAAAGTTACTTATGCATTAAATAGAACCAATAACATCATAGTACATATCTGATGAAGTTTCTTAAGACGTTCAAGCTTGTTTCCATATAGGAGTATAGCTAGTTTTCTTAAGCCTAACGCGAAATCAATCACCCAAATCAACTAATAACAAACAAACAACCAATAATTAACAACTAGGTTTCATTAGATCTAAGTAAACACAAAGAGAATTAAACTAACATGTTAAAAGAAAGACAAGCATAAAAGATAATCAAACAACACATAGACATATTGAATGATTAAAAGAAAGACTTATCTTCAATTGAACATGAAGGAAAAGAGGGCTTGGAAACCCTAAGTTTACAGGAAAATTCGTCTAGAGTTTTATCTCCCAAAAGTTACACACCTAATGAATGAAAAATCGAAAAATATATATAGATATACAAGTCTGACGGCGTCAGGTTTTAGCCTCTGACGCCGTCAGATCGCCATGTTTTAGGGTTTCAAATCACCCAAGAGATCTTTGACGCCGTCCCTTTATAAAGGTTCTGGGTCGTCTCATGTAATGCTAAAGGGAGACGGCCTTGCTTCTGAAACACCTGACGCCGTCAGGTGTTAACTTGACAATTTTTTCTAGGGCGTCTCAGCATAAAAATCCTTGGCGTATCATCATAAGGTGATGGCGTCAGCTCCAAAGCGTGACGCCGTTAGGTGTTGATTCCTGACTTTCTTGACTTTTCTTATTCTCTTCATTCTTAAGCATTAAAACGTCCAAAAAGCTCCAAAATGCTCCATTTTCCAGAATTCATGTCCCAAGTACCTAAAATGACAAAAGAAACGATTTAAGGTAGTATTTGATCATAAAAACACGATTTAGGGTTTAAATGACCCAGTAAAAGCGTAACAAATATTTCCTTATCAAATACCCTTACACTTGGGATTTGTTTGTCCTCAAACAAATGAGCTTTTATACCAATTAAAATACAAGTTACGGGTCATTTAACATTAATATAAAAGTAATTACAACAAATGATTGATCTACCATAATCAAAACAATCACGGAAATTATATCCTAGCACCTCACATATAGTGTTTGGATAATCTCATCTCTCGGGTGTTATAAGTGTATATATCACAAATGGAAATGGAAGAAATATCTCTCACTGCCTGTCATAGCAAATAGATTACCATAGACTTGGGAAAGGATCAAGCCTCCACCACTTTGGCGTAAGCACCTAGGATAAACTATCAAAGTGGTCTTTTAAAGGGTTATAACGTTAGGTGTAGGGGATAAGGAAAACACGGTTTTGTTGGAAAAAGAGATATTTTACTGGTGGCAAGTCAATTGTCTTAGTTAATTACATATACAATGCGGCGTTACTAAGCCAAGACTCAACTCAACTTTAAGCTAATAATGAAATAACATAAACATAAATAAAATAAAAGGAACGGGATGGGATGGTAGTCCATATGTTTTTTCTACTTTTCTTTTTCTCATTTTTTTTTATTTTTCTTGTTTTTTGATTTTTTTTTCATACACTCTTGCCCTACCATCCAAAATAATACATCAAAGGACCTCGTTTCCTCACCTTACACTTGAACTTTTACATAAATCAAAATAAAGACTCGAATCAAGATAATCAAAATATTTTGAGTACTTTAAAATATCAACGCATATATGGGGGTAATAAATAACGTTCATCCCCATTACTCCATAACACTAGTACCTTACCCATGAGACCCAATCGTCCCAAAACAATATGTATAAGATATGACTCGACTTAGCAACCATGTAATCAATTAGACAACTAACTAAGGGTTTAAACAAATAACAATAATGCACTAAATATGAGTGCATACAAGGAAGGCTAAGGCGATTTGGGTGTACATTTGGGGGTGGATTGTAAACAAATTCTTTCTTTAAGTAAGATGCTTAAAGTTAGAAACGAAAAAGATAGGCTTTGGGGGTTGTACTAGGGGTATCGTGTACTAAAAATGAGTACCTCGCAAAGGTGTTGGAAAATTACTTGACTAATGAAGTCAATGTAATTATATTACAGGTTTAAGACAAGGGTTATCCTAATGCCTCTTATCATGTAGTAAATCCTAACTACACGAATGTAGTCTCTCTAGCGGTATCAGGATGCATCACTAACGCAAGTTCTAGAATCTAAATACTACCGGTACACTCACAAGCACTAATAATGAATGTTTTTCCTAACAAATCTAGGGGCGAACCTCACATATTTGGGGTGGAAATTTTTTGAAGGGTACGGTTTTTGTGCTAGTCATATAACTCCTGTCAATGAGACGTTTATTAAGACTAGAGTTTCTCTCCTAAATGTTGCAAAAAAAATAAATTTGGTGCCAAAATTACCCTAACAAGTACTTCTTTCGGTTTTATTACACATTCGCTATTAAACAAAACAAAAATCAAGCAAAGTTGTAGTTTTTAAGGTATCCCAATTTTACCCCCTTACACTTAAGTTGAACATTGTCCCCAATGTTCATTTAAAGGATGTAGAAGTAAAAGCAAATGAGAATAAAAGAAACTAGTACTCCCCTTATTTGCTCGGTATGGAAAATGTGGTAACATGGTTAAATCTTCCTCCTATAAAATGTACATGTAAGGCTTCACTCCTGAAATAAGATCATCTTCTTGTCTAATATAACCTGTAAATAACAAAGAAAACAAAACACGAAACCTCACGTAAAATTGGCGGTATACTATATATAAAACTAAATCCTAGATAGCATGTAAAGATATAATGCTTGCAAAATAAATGTTTGCAGATTTCTGGAGTTCGAAAAATTAAGATTTTATGAAACTTTACAATTCCGGCAGCCAAACAAAAGCTGGAAAAAATTTAAAAAACAGAGCCTGACGCCATCAGGTTGTAACTCCTGACGCCGTCAGGATGTACCTGACATAATTTTTATTTGTTTCCGGAAAATTTCTAGAAAAATATGTTTTTTAAGACCTGGAATTCCTGCAAAATATTCATTGTGCCTTGATACAAGCATTTGACTCAAACAAATACTGATATGTACATTCATATCTCATTATTATCGTTCATGTTCAATTCGTTCTTTAATACAAATATGAGCTTCCCTTACACTTATCTTTTGTAAAATACCTTTATATGAGATTAAGTCAAAGTTAAAAACAAAATAAAACATTTTTACAAGTTACTTTGAGACATGAATAATAAATAACGAGAATGAAAAATACATACGAAAACAAATAAAAATAAATAAACAAACACACAAACAAACAAAAAAAGCTTGGGTTGCCTCCCAAGAAGTGCTTTTCTTTATTAACGAGTCTTATAGCTAGACTCAAAGTCACACCCTATCGTGTATCACTTATGCTCACATACCCAAGTGTGAGGCATTTAATAGTTGCCTCGTCTTTATTATAATCATCATTCAGCTCTAAACATCCACGATAATATCTCTTATTCTTTTCATGGGGATATTTAAGCCCTTTCCTTTTATCATTCTCATTTAACATATCGCGAGGGGGGAGTTTGTTGCACCTCTCAATAGAAAATTCCTTAAATATAGGGTACGCACGGGACATTTGATAGACAAAATCCTCGTCTCCATCCGAGAAGGTAATTAACCCATCTATAAGTTTTTCATCTAATTTGGTTAGTCTTTTAAAGGGATTTCCAAACACGACTTGGGTTAACTTGTCATCAATAAACTCTCCCAAATTCTCCATGACCATAAAATCAACTAAATAAACAAAGCTTTTAACAAATACATGCAGTGTTTTTGCTCTAGCAACAATATTATCTCCTTGGTATTCTAACTCATTCACCATGATTTTGTTAAATTCATTACGCGAAATTATGTTCATTGGTAAAGACGAGTTAAGGTAAGCATCAAAGCTCCTAAATCCAATTTTAAAAGGGAATTGCATATAAAAGAGGCTATCATTCTGAATCCTTGTCCTATGGTCAACATACTTAAGATGATCAACTTCCTCTTCTCTCCTAACATCATCAACTACCTCACCATCACCTAAGTCCTCATCAGAATCTGAATAATAAAAAGGTCCATTTTCGTGGTCAGTGTCGTGGTCAGATTCATCCATATCAAATTAATGTCAAAGTGATGGTCAGGTGCCGGTTTTGGTGGATCTTCTATAATAGGGGCCAGAACGGTTAGTTGAAAGTTTCTACGGCGAAAGACACGAATAACAGGGATTAAATGATCGATGTTATTCGTGAGAACAAACGGGGTGAAATTACAAACAATAATACGAAGAAAAAGATATACTAAAGAAAACCTAATAAAAATAAAATAAAAAATCTCACTAGAAAGGAATCTAATGAGTAGACCTAATAAAAATAAAATTCAACCTAAATAATAACTATTCCCCGGAAGCGGCGCCAAAAACTGGATGCGTGGTTTTGCAACCTTGCAAAAGGTTTTACTTCTCAAGGGATCTTGAGAAGCTTGTAAACCCCACCAGGCAGTGTACCTGACAGATGTAGTATAGTGAGTGACAAGTACCGGGGGATTGATCGTTCTCTAGGGGAATAGTGTCGTTATGATTAAAAGCTACTTAAACTAGGTCTAGAGGTGAGGGATGATTCTTTTTGTATTTTTATGTTTTTATGATAGCAAGTAAAAATCTTGGGTATTTGAAAGAGTAGGTGAAATTAGTTGTTAGTCAACTAACCCAAATCAACTACTTAAACAAAATAAATAAAATAAAAGAAAAGTAAATTGGTGAACGGGAAAAGCATATTTACTTAGATTTCACTACTCCCTAGTTATCTCTTATTGGTTAATTAATTTGTTATAGTTGCTTGGACGAAGGGTTGTATTCCTTAATACCAGTCGTGGGGCTGTGTACGTCCTTCCCCACTCTATAAGCTTTTATCTCTTCCTATCAAGGCCTCGTAAACAGTTACTTATGCATTAAATACAACCAATAACATCATAGTACACATCTGATGACATTTCTTAAGATGTTCAAGCCTGTTACCATATAGGAGTATAGCCAGTTTTCTTAAGCCTAACGCGAAATCAATCACCCAAATCAACTAATAACAAACCAACAACCAATAATTAACAACTAGGTTTCATTATATCTAAGTAAACACAAAGAGAATTAAGCTAACATGTTAAAAGAAAGACAAGCATAAAAGATAATCAAACAACACATAGACATATTGAATGATTAAAAGAAAGACTTATCTTTAATTGAACATGAAGGAAAAGAGGGCTTGGAAACCCTAAGTTTACAGGAAAATTCGTCTAGGGTTTTATCTCCCAAAAGTTACATACCTAATGAATGAAAAATCGAAAAATATATATAGATAAACAAGTCTGATAGTGATACGTGGGAATCACACCAGGTTTTACCTCTCGAGGGACCTCGAGAAGCTTACAACCCCCACCAGGCAGTGTACCTGATCGTTGTAGTATAGTATAGTGACAAGTACCGGGGGATTGATCGTTCAACTCAGGAATAGTGTCGCTAGGATTAGAAAGCCTAAAACCTAGGTCTAGAGGTGAGGGATGATTCTTTTTGTATTTTTATATTTTATAAAAGCAAATAAAAATCTCGGTTTTTGGAAGAGTGGGCGGAATTAGTTGCTAATCAACTAACCAAATTAACTAAGATGCAATCAAAATAAAATAACAAAAATGAAATGAAATCTAATTATACTAGTGTGGTGTAACAATAATGGGGAAAATTGTGTTTACTTAGGTTTCATTACTCCCTAGATATCTTTTACAGGTTGATAGTTTGCTACAATTGCATGGATGACGGGTCGTATTCCTTAATACTATTCGTAGGGCCATGTACAATATTCCCTAACTCTATAGGATCCTACTTCACTCCTATGTCGAGCCGTTAGAAGCTCCTAACATGGGATCATTAGAATTCTCCTACGCATTAAATACAACCAAAAATCATAGTACACCTCTGATCATGTTTCTTAAGACGTTCAAGCATGTTACCAATGGAAGTCTGCCAGTTTTCTTAAGCCTAACATTGAATACAATCATCCGTAACAACTATAAACAAACAATCAACCCATAATTAACATCTAGGTTTCACTACATCTAAGCAAACACACAAGAGATCTAGCCAAGCATGTTAAATTGAAGACAAGTGTAAGATATATTAAACCAACACATAGACATATTGATTGAATTGAAAGAGTACTTATCTCAATTGAACATAAGAGGTTTCAAAGGGTAAAAACCCTTGAAAAAGCTGTGAAAATTGTACCAGGGTTTTTCCCTCAAAGTTGCACACTAATGAATGAAAATTGCAAAACTATATATAGATTTTACAGGGTGACGGCGTCAAGAAGAAAATTCTGACGCCGTCAACTCGCCACCCATAATGAAATAGGATTGCCTAGATCCACTTTTGACGCCGTCATGTGTAATTCTGCTCTAGGCCGTCACTAACATTTGGACCATGACGGCCTTGGGTGACGCCGTCATGTCCCTAGTACAAAACTTTCTGGATCGTCATGTGCACCATCCACTTCCACCTCTTGTATTGCTCTTGACACCATCATGTAGAATCTTGTGACGCCGTCAGGTACTGTTCCCAGCAAGGAAAGTTAAGACTTTGCCGTTTTCTTCACTTTTATGCTCCAAAAACGTCCAAAATGCTTCCTTTTCAAGATTTTACTCCAAAAGTACCTAAAATGACAAAAGGAACGATTTAGGGCAATATTTGAAAAAAATAAATTCGAATTCGGGCTTAAATGACCCCTTAAAAATGGTTTATTTTTCGCCTCATCAGATAGCGTTAGGTTTTAGCCTCTAACGCCGTCAGATCGCCGTGTTTTAGGGTTTCGTATCACCTAAGAGATCTTTGACGTCGTCCCTTTATAAAGGTTCTGGGCCGTCTCGTGTAATGCTAAAGAGAGACGGCCTTGTTTCTAAAACACCTGACGACGTCAGGTGTTAACTTGACAATTTTTTCTAGGGCGTCTCAACATAAAAATCCTTGGCGTATCATCATAAGTTGATGGCGTCAGCTCCAAAGCGTGATGCCGTCAGGTGTTGATTCCTGACTTTCTTGACTTTTCTTATTCTCTTCATTCTTGAGCATAAAAATGTCCTAAAGCTCAAAAATGCTCCATTTTCCAGAATTCATGTCCCAAGTACTTAAAAAGACAAAAGAAACGATTTAAGATATTATTTGATCATAAAATCACGATTTAGGGCTTAAATGACCCCCTAAAAGCATAACAAATAATTCCTTATTAGTTTCCTATGATGTTTTCTATTGGATGGTTCTTGGATTCCTAAATGTTGACAACAATGTTCTAAAAGGCTCAAGGAGCACTAAGGCGCAAAGGGGGGCAAAGACCTCAAGTCGAGGCGCATTCCAAGCGCGGGATTCATGAATGCAAGACGCACTAAATACATTAAGTTTTTTTATAACATATGTGACCATTTATGTAGCTTAAATAACACAAAATAATATTAAAATGCTTAATGCATGACACATATTGCCATTATAAAGATTAAAATGGATCAGTTGTCATTTCTAAAATTGATCAACTCTTTGGCTCGATGACCTATATAGAGATTAAAATCCATATCAGACTAAATTTGCTTGTGTCCTACACTTGTAGCTTACATCTAGCAAAGCTCACAATTTAACCCAAAATATCAAGCAAGCAACATATTAATATTCAAGGCACAATACCACATTTTCCTGATAATATGTCGTAAAGAAAATAATTAATGAAACAAAGTAACTTATTAAAGAAAATTTCAATCAATAAAATAAACATAAAACCAATTCAAATTTACAAATCATACAAATACTCACCCTATAACTTAAAAGTCCCATGTATCTTATCTTAATATTAAAAAAAATAATAATAATAACCTGTTGCATCTCCTAGGCGCAAAAAGCCCCAAGGCAGGCGCACGCTTTTTGTAGGCTTCATGCATGTCGTGAGCGTCGATCCAAAAAAATCCAAAAGGCTAGAGCCTAGCGCCTAGGCGCGCCTTAGGCGCGATTTTGACAACTTTGGTTGACATTTCGTCAACTTCGACTATTTAATCCTCAATGTCATTTTCTAAAGTTTTCGTGCCATTAAACTTAATGGCTTCTTCTTCATCTAAGTCATCATCCACCAAGTGTGATGTCTTAGTTGGGGGAGGACTTTCATCGAAGGTCACGTTAAGTGATTCTTCTACTTTCATTGTTTCCATATTTAGGACAACATAGGCTTTACTGTTTTGGGAGTATCATAGGATAACACTTCATGAGACTTTGGGTCAAACTTAGTGAGGTAATCTTTAGTGTTTAATATGAAGCACTTACTTCCAAACACTCTAAAATAATCTAGGGTATGCTTTCTACCTTTTAAGATTTCGTATGGTGTCTTTCCTAAGATTGGTCTAATCAAGATCCTATTAAGTATATAAGTTGAGGTATCTACGAAATTACACCAAAATTTATGTGGAATGGATTGTTCATTTAACATCGTTCTACTCATTTCTTATAGAGTACGATTTTTTCACTCAACTACACTATTTGATTGTGGACTGCGTGGAGCCGAGAAATTGTTTTTAATACCATTAGCATCACAATAAACTCCAAATTACACTTCATTAGCAAATTCCCGACCATGATCTATACTAATAGAGACTATTGTACAACCTAATTGATTTTGGACCTTCTTACTAAAGATTTTGAATTCCTCGAAAGCTTGTGTATTATTCTTAAGAAATCTAGTCCAAGTATACCTAGAATAGTCATCTACTATCACTAAGGTGTAGTAATTTCCTCCGTAACTCCGCACGGTGGATGGATAGAATAAATCCATGTGAAGAAGTTCTAGGCATCTAGAGGTCGAGACCATGTTCTTAGCTTTGTGATTAGAATGAGCTTGTTTTCCAACTTTACAAGCGTCGCAAAATTGTTTGTCAAACTTAAGCTTAAGTAAATTTCTAACTAGTTCCTTAGATGCATATTAGCGTGACCTACTCTCCTATGCCATAGAGTGGAATTCTCATATGTGGTTGCTAGACACACTTTGTCTTGAGGCTTATTTCCTATTTTCATAACGAATAGGCCATTTTTCCTAACTCCTTTACCTATGGTCTTGCCATCTTTAGTGATCTCACTACCCTCTTCGGAAAATACCACTCTATACTTATTGTCAACCATTTGGCTAATACTAAGCAAGTTAAATACTAAGTTATCTACATGCTCAACATTTCTAATAGTGAGGGAGTCTTGAGTAATCGTACATTTGCCTATGATTTTGCCTTTAAGTTTGCTACCGAAAGTGACATTACCTTCGTTGTAAGCCTTGTATGATGAGAATAGACTTTGGTTTCCCGCCATATGATTAGTGCAACCACTATCCTTGACCCATTCATCGGGATCCAAGTAGATTCCCAAGCATATCTATTTAATTAAGATAGCAACTCAAACATCTGGTCCCGAATATCTCATGGGTCCAAGATTATTAGTGTTGAACATCCCAAACATTTGGTTAGGATGTTGAAATGGAGGACAAATTTCCCATGGCAAATAACTTCGTTGTAGAAGGTTATTCCAAGTTACAGGATAGTTACTTGGATAACTTTGTCTTCTAAAGTTACTTCTCGGTTGAGGAGTTCTTGACCGAGGTTTAAGAACATTTGTTTTTCTAGGTGGTGGAGTTTTTGATCTTGTATCGGGTTTTACAAAGCCAAGTCCAGGGGTTGATAAAGGATTGTAAAAGCTTTTAACGTCATTCTTACTAGCAACAGGTATTTTAACATTGATAACTACTACGTGACTTGGTTTAGGACTTAAGTTATTTTTCAGAATAGACTCTGTTCTGACTTTTGCACCGGATAGTACCACGGTACCACTAATTTTAATGGTGCCGTTACCACCTTTAGTGGTGTCGTCCGTTGTACTTTCAGATTCTCCAGATTTTACAAATTTTACTTGTTTAGTTTCACTTGTTGATGCTTTATCTGGATCAAAACCTAAACCCTCTCCGGCATGTTCACTATGCCTAATGTTTTCTAACATGTCATTAAGTGTCTTTGTTCCTTTTTCAAACTTAATGATTTTAAGAGCATTTTCCTTGAGTTTTTCATTCTCAACTCGAAGGCATATACATGACCTACATCCAATATCTATTTCTTTATTTTTCTAAAGCCTTTTGACTTGGACTTTAGTTCTAAAATTTCCGTTTTGAGTTTATGCAAAGTTGCTTTTAGTGTTTTGTTTCTAGTTATGATTTTAGAACTTACTTCACATAATTTACTATATTCATCATATAGTATGTTGTCATCTATCGAATAATTATCATCACTATAGTAAGAAGAATCGGAATGTACCTCATTTGAAGCTTGAGCCATAAGACATGTTTCATCGTTGGGCTTCTCCTCTCCTTCCTCATCGCTATCGCTCCAAGAACCTCCTACAAGTGCTCTTTGATTCTTGGTTATAGGTGGTTTAGGACATTCTCCAATGAGATGGTTTGGATCTTTGCATCTAAAGCATTTTTTATCACTCTTTTCTTTCTTGTCATCCCGGTTCTTTTGGAACGACTTCTTTTCATCACGAGCTTGTCTTACAAATCTACCTCTTCTCCTAAAGAACTTTTTAAAATCTTTGACCGTTGATGCATACTCTTCGTCTTCACTATCGGAAGTTGAACTTTCCTAATCACTAGACTCCTTCTTGGCTTTTAGTGCTAGAGACCTTACTTTCTCTCCTTTGTATTTAACTATATCGGAGTCTTTCTTGATTATCATTTCATGAACTTTCAAGTTTCCTATAAGTTCATCAAGTGATAATGCTGCCAAGTTCTTCGACTCTTCAATGGTTGTGACCTTTGCTCTCTATTTAGGATGTAGAGCACTAAGAAACTTCCTAAGATAGTTCTTGCTATAATAACCTTCATCAAGAGCTTTAAAACTAGTAATAACAGTATTAAATCTAGCAAAAGCATTATCTATAGATTCATCTTCCGGAATGGAAAATTGTTCATATTGTTGCACAAGAAGATCGATCTTGTTTTCTTTTACTTGACTATTACCTTGATAGGTGACTAACAAAGTTTTCCAAATTTATTTTTGCCGTATTGCACATAAAAACTCTTTCAAATTCCTTTTTCGGCAAAGTATTGTAAATCATCATTTTAGCCTCATTGTTTTTGGCTAGTTTTCTTTTAATATTATTATTACTTTGTTGATCATAAGGAACAATTTCATCCTTTTTAGTTACCGAATTCTTTTCAACAGGTTTAAAATCACCATCGCTAATAACATGTCAAAGATCAATGTCTTTTGATTTCACATACGTTTCGAATCTTGTTTTCCAATAGATAAAAAATCAGTTTCAAAAAGTGGTGGTCTTTGCATAGATTGCCCTTCTTGATATTTGTCAAAATCCATTGATCGATTCAAGCTTTAAAATACAATATATTTTAAAATTTTTGGTTAACCTGGCATTGATATCAATTGTGGAAAACTAAAAGGGGCTTTAAACAGTTTTACCGACTTTTTGTTAATTATAAAAGTTACTTTGTGAAAAACTTAGATTCAATCCTTTTGTGAAATCAACCAACACCAATATGAACACTAAACTATACTATCAAGTATAAATAATAAATATAAAGAGTAGATATCGAAATCTCAAAGCCAGACAACGAGATTTATAGTGGTTCGCTAACGAAGCTCTTCTTCACCATACTCCACTCCCCGAGTACCAAAATCGAGAGTTCTAAGCACTATGTCAACAAACTTCCTTCAGGCGGAGAAAATTGTACAACTTTGCTTATCACTATTTCCGACACTAAGCTAAAAGTCGAGTGCTAATCTAGCTAGTACCGATCTGACATGATCCACAAGATCCTTTCTAATCACACTATCTACACGATCCACATGATCTACTCTTGATCCACTTGATCAACACACTATCACACAAGCTACAAGAGATCTCCAAGATCTCAACAAGATCACAATGATCTACACACACAAGCTAAACAAAAGATGAACAACTTGATGTACACCTAGATACACCAAGCATCTAACAAATGTTACAAGTGCACAATACTAATACTATAACACCTTGTATCTTCTTAATACTTTGTGTTCTTCTATTGCACTAGTAAAGGAATGAATGTGATCTCTTGGTTGGTTGAAAGGATCACTCTTAAACAAAAGAAAACTAACTAAATGATCAAAGGAGAATATATGTGATAAAGGATTTGAACTCAGAAAGTTATGTGTGAAAAAGGATGCCCATAAACTGTGAAGTGGGCTGGTATTTATAGGCAGAAAAAATTTGCCCGTTACAGAGGGACGATACTACTAAATATATCACGGTACTACTAAATTTAATGGTACTGTCGGAATTAGTAGTACCATGCCAGACAAGAACGTTCATGTTTTTGTTTTTTGTGGTGAAGGTTTATTTGGGGAAGTTTGGAGCTGTTTTGGGGAGGGGGGGGGAATAGTTGGGAATTTTAAACTTATCCAATTAAAATATTTCTTTATAATTCAAAAATAATTTGAAAAATGTATTTTCGAAAAAATGTTTTGTCACATTAAAAATGTGAAGTTTAGAACACAAATTCAATACTTTGATCATTTCTCAAGTTGCAAATTTGTTTCTTTTTACCTACAGTGATTTACGTAGAAACGAGATATTTCGACTAAAAACTTGTTTACATTAACTTTAACATAACGTGTTTTTATATTTTGTTATCATCAAAACGTAGAGATGTCAAAAAATAGAAATAACGTTTTTAGACATTATTTGTATTGACAATTTTTCTTGTTTGTGTTTTTGTGTCTCAACAATTAAAAGAATTGCGGTATCGTTTTTTACACTTCACTTTCTTGTTATTTATGATTAACATATTCTTTGTTCGTCTATAGTAGTGATATATACACTTTATATAACAATTTATTTAAAAGAAAATGATATTAAAAAGTATGAATGATAGTTTAAAACTTATTTGTTAGAAAATAGGTTTAGTATTTATATAATGTTTTAGAAAAGGAAAATATATGTTAGAACACTAATATAGGAAATAAATGATAATGTGTGGCTTAGAATAGAATCTCGAATTTCAAGTAAAGAAGTGAGTGAATTCATTTTCAACTTTGTGGTCTAGTGGGGTTTGTTGAAAGTATTATTTAGAGGTGTTATAGCATTACATGACAATGCCAAAGATGTATAATAAACGGGCCGTTTTAAACTGAGCCTCTTTGGATCATACTTAACATATCTGACCAAATTACTAAAACCCGATTGTCAAAAAGGTTATTCTGAACCCGAAACCTGAACCCGACTTGTAACCCATTACTTAAAAGGCAACTTCTTAAAAACAAAAAGAATAAAACGAGAGCTAACTTGGATAAAAGCACATTCATTACGAGCAGTTGAGTTCATAGTAAGCTTCTTCTTCAGTCTTGCATGGTTTCTCTTAATGACGTACTTTTAAATTTTAAGCCTATTTTTTATTTAACATTGTAAGTTTATAGACATTGATTTAACAATATATGTATTCATGTTCGTGGAATCGTGGTTGTCATTTGTTGATATTTGGTTTGTTTTGTCATAAACCCTAGTTTGGGTTTTTCGTTTGAGCTTATTTTTCTGATTATGAGCTTATTTGACTCGTCTTATGTTTCATAGAAGCCACTTCTCAATATTTAGGTTGTTTATTCATGAACCCTTGTTAGTGTTAGACGATTAGATTATTGGCCCAAACCCGATTGTGGGTTTGAGGTCATTAGGTTTAGGGTTTATCTTAGCTTATTGTCAAAGCTATGTTATATTATAAATAGACATGCTATCTCATGTAATTGAGAAGTCATTCAATCAATATTGATAATATCTCTTTGGTATTTTATATGGTATCGGAGCTTTAGGTTCACCCCACCACAAAATAGTTATCCTCCGGTCATCGGCTACTCGTCGATGATTCGAAGGGATCCCAACTTATTTACCTTTTTTTCGCTTTATATTCTCGTTTTATTAGTCTTTTCATCTCATCCAAATCATAAACCTTAAAACACACAAACTCTAGCCGTCATAGTGCATCCCATATTATGTTGATTTAGCAATTGATCAACAAAATTTGTCTCATCATTACTCTTTGTTTTAACGATGGAGATAATTGTTGTTTTTCGAAAATAGTTGGTCGCAAAACTGCCGCTCCTACCTAAGGTCAAAGCAAGCCATGGCGGAAAAAAAAACGTCACGCAAAGGAGGAAGCCGCAAGTAGTAAACAACTATACCGCCAAATACAATTATGCTTCCGTTCAAACAATAAGGAAAAGGATAACCAGCTTTTAATACTCATTCCAGTTTGGCCGTCCGGAAGACTCCCGTTCAAACTGCAGGGGAGTGTTAGACGATTAGATTATTGGCCCAAACCCGATTGTGGGTTTGAGGTCATTAGATTTAGAGTTTATGTTAGCTTATTGTCAAAGCTATGTTATATTATAAATAGACATGCTATCTCATGTAATTGACAAGTCATTCAATCAATATTAATAATATCTCTTTGGTATTTTACATTTAGGCGGGTTTTGTTTGAGCTTATTTTTGGGCCTATGGGTTTATTTGCATTGACTCGGTTTATATTTTATAAGCTTATTTTCCGGCTTATTTCTGATTTATGAGGTTATTCATGACAAAGAAGCCCTCAAGCTGGAAAATAAGGGAGGAAAAATGGCTTACCGAGTCAACTAAGCTCATAAGCCAAAAAAAATCAGCTTAAACGAACACCTCATATTATATATGTCTATAACCATGTGTTTTTCAATGTCGTGCCTTTACAGCTGTTAATTTAACAAGTAGAAAATTTAAATTTTCTTCTACATAAAATGAAAATATACGGATGTTTAGTTGAAGAAAGTTTGAAAATTTTCCGCTCATTGGTGGCCAGGTGGCGAAAGGCTTGTGACATCACTAAAATGTGAGAGGTCTCAACTCTCAAGTTCAATTTGTTGGGTACAAACAACCCTGAAGTGGGCACGCCAATCAACCTCTTGTAATGGGAGAGCTTTAGCCGGTTTGAGCTTGTGTGGTGGTGGGCTCAAATTGCATGCATTAGTGAGCCAAAAGGTCGGAAACCATGGATAACCAAAAAAAAAAAAAAAAAAGTTCCACAACACTCCTATTTTCCACATTATTTTTCTAGAAAATAGGATAAGAGTCTTTTTTTTTCTTTAGGAATCACAAATTAAAACCCCCGTTTCGGAAATTGTGAACTGAAAAAAACACTAGCAAACATGAGCCTCTAAGCTATGCGCTTGGTAATGAACACAATGGCTCGAAGCTTCCTGCAAGAAATGGAAAGTGTAAAAAATGTGGAAATTGCATGAATAGTAATTGGAAAATCACTTGAAAACTTGGAAGCTCAGTTTGGTGTTAGAAAGTTGAATGATAGACATTAACACAACTTAAAACCTCGAAAAAGCAAGCGTTATGGAGGGTTAATTGGCTATTTTAGCAGAGTATCTAAACGATGCGCTCATACTTAATTGAAACTTGTGAACATTTGGATCCCAAGTTACTACATTAGCATCAGACTACTTTGAGTTGACTAGCTATTTTTTTAACAGTTTATCTAAATCAACATCTCTTGTTTTTTTGTAAATCCGTATCCTTGTTTTCCGGTCGTTTATTTATTCCTACTACTCCATTGTATGTGATGATAGTGTTCGTTTCTATTATTGAAGTATTCTTGTTTAACTAAATAACTTAAGTTCCAGGTGCTTTAAATGCAAAACATGAGGAAAAACAGACGTGTTAAATCAAGCCACATCAAAGAGTTGCAGATGGATTCCATAAACGAAGGAGAAGATGATCGGATTAGAAACTTGCCAGATGATATTATTAATCACATTTTCTCTTTCCTTGACATGAAATATGCAGTTCAGACTAGTGCATTGTCTCGAAAATGGAGAAACATGTGGGTTTCAATGCCCCTTCTTAAGTTAAACAGTGGCACATTTAATAGTGTGCATCAGCTCTGCAGATTTGTGGAGGAAGCATTATTACACCGTAGCAATGAAGCAGAAGTTTGTGCAGTTGAGCTCAGATTCACTGGGGCAACCACCGAGGGTGTTGTTACACGTATTGTAAACTATGCATACCAGCATCGTGTTAAGTAACTGACTATGGAATGGGTCCCTAGGATATGTCATGACCTGCCACGATATATTTTCAGTTCTGACACTCTCAAACATCTCACCCTTAATGCAACGTTCAATATTAGCTGCATACCAAATTCAGTCTGGAATTTTCCGGCTTTAGAAACTTTGAATTTGACGCAAATTAGATTCGGTAACGGTTATGATAGGAGCATGGACCTTTTCAATCGGTGTGTCAAGTTAAATGACTTCACTTTACATGAATGTTCAATGTATGGCGTGGAGATTTTCAGCATTTGTGCTCCACAACTTGTGACTTTAGCAATCACTAAAACTGCTGTATTTCCGGAGGTTTTCAAAGTGGCTGCTCCTCAACTTACTAGTCTGACAGCTGGTGGATTCTCTTCACATTTCGAATTTCTGCGCTTTTCCACAGAAGAAGGCTTTAATTATCTAAAGAAGGTAAATTTATCGTTGTTGAAAAACACATACGGAAATCAACGGCATGTTCCTCATCTACTTGATTTGTTCGAGATAGTCTCTAGTGCCAAATTTCTGATCCTTGATGTGAACATCATAGAGGTATAAGAATATGTCATGGTTATTGCTTATCACTTTACTGCTATTAATTTAAATTTTGAAGTTTTACAACAATGACATAATCATAGTTGAATCACAAACTCATATAAATTAGTATATCACATATTCATTGCTTTTTATCGTTATATGTATGCATGAATGTTTAGATTGTCTAATCTATTTTTTATTTGTTTGTAAATTATGTATCAAGAGTCTCTCATTATGTCTGGATCGACTCTCTTGTGAACCTTGTCCGTTCAATGACTTGAAGTGGTTGAAGATAGATACGGCGCTACCGAAACAAAAGGATTGTATACCAACAATACCTGTTGAAGTCAGAAACTACTTGCTTGGGAATTCTCCAAACGCCACTTTAATCATGGATTTACCTCCTCAGGTATTCTACACACTGTACATGATCTATGTATTTGTCATTATATTCTTGTTTATCAATTTGTGACATTTGGCAGTTTATTTAGTAGTGAAGTTACCGAAGTTACTAATAGTTGTATCTTTAATAGCAGTTGGACCAGTCTAAAATTAATGTAGGCTCTGTACGTTCTTGGTAGTCAGCTCATTAGCAATTAGACCTTATATGTATACTTGTCTAGCAATCTTTTGTTCTTGTGCAAGTAACACACAAGTCGGCAACCAAACTAATAGAAATATAAATAGCTTCGGCTGCATGTTTGCTAATTATTTTATAATCAACATTTGATTCTAAATTTCTAAGGATGTTATTTATATTACAAAATTTAACAAGGATCTGTCTATTGTTAGTAGATTATCATTTTCTACACAAATACCAGCATGAACTTATTATTATTTTCACCAAACTTATGAATGTGACTTCCAACTTCTTATTTCAACACACTTAAAACTCTGATTATAAACTTATGGCTGACAAATACTTGTTATATTTGCACATTTGCATAAACCATGGAAATATATACGGGTTAAAATGATATATATTGATTGTAGCGTACACATGGGTTAAAAAAACGATGCTTTCTTTTAGGACAAGAAAAGAATAGTATTTTAATGATGAATTTGCTTCTATTGAATGTATCCATAAGATTTTAAGAATCAGGTACCTGAAAAGACAACGGCTAAGAAGGTTTACAAATATGTTATAGAATATACACCTATAGGGATAAAGACGAGGTCACAGTTTAACTATAAACTGTTTACTAAAGCAAAGAATGCAGTTATCTTCTAATTCTGTCCCAAAATGTGACACAACTGTGAACTTAGACCTGCATTAACTTGATTGCTCAAGTAAGGAATGTAGTTTGAGTCACCAATGTTATATAATATAATGGCATATATGAAATTTGTTTATTTATTTCTTTATGACAAACCGCAATTGCTGCGAAGCTATTATTTACCTGAGATTTCTAGTACTCAGTCAAATCATTTCCTTTTTATTAAAAGCATGAAAAGATTTACTACAATGAACCTTGGAGCAATCTTTTGTTCTTGTTTAAATTAAAGTGTGTTAAGTATGATCAGCCTTTAGCAGCTAGTTAGGAATTTCCTACTGTCAATTATATTTTCTGGTTGCATCAAAGATAGTCATTTACTTCTGAATGTTTTCTTTTTACTGTTTCATGATTAGATGGCTGCATCCTCAAGCGTTGCTCGGTCAGGAAGGAACAGGGTCTAGCCTTCAAGGAGATCCCACAAGAAGATTTGACCATGACATCCTACACATGTACTTCGCTTTTGTTAGTTTCTCACAGATTTTTCGTGAGTTGAAGTAAATGTTTGCGTTTATTAAAGTTAATCTGGGATCGTCAAGGGCTCTTGTTCAATGCTTACGCTTGCTTTGTTTGTTTTTTGTGTTTTTTGGTGGGAGTGGGGGTACGTTTTTTTTTGGGTTTTTTGGTGGGGTCTGAAGGGTAGAAGGTAAGATTTGTGATGTTTACATTCCGGTCAAGTTTATAATATTAATTCCGTTTTTTTAATGTTTTTCTTTTCACATTTTTGACACATATGGTTTTGTGGTGGATTTTTGCTTCTACACGGAAATTCTCAATTTTGATTAAAATTAATTTAATTTTGATTTTTTATCAACCAATGATATTTGCACGATTTTGCTTACGTGTCAAAATAAAGCAACCTCATTGGCCTAATTTTTTTCTCAATAAGATTGTTTTTGCAAAATCACTTCTAAATAATGTAATTCTTTTATTATATAGACGAATTTCAATAATAGAGGATTGATGAGAAATAAAAGAAGTTGGAAGGCAGCATGATGTTCGTGATGGGCGAAGTTCACAAAAGGTTCACAATGGTTATTAAAGGTTTGAAATTGGTTCGCATGGGTTCACAAAAGAGAAAAGGGGGTTGTATGAGGAAGAAGGTTCTTTGATGGAAAGAGGGATTTTTGTGAGCAAGAAGGAGTTCATAGGAGGAGAAAGAATGTCATACTCGGGTCAATAACAAGCCTTGTTTAAGATTGGTTTGATAAACATGTCAACCTAAAAACTTATTAAGTTTTCTATGAAATAAAAAATTAAATTTATAATTGACTAAATTAGTTACAAATTTAAACACAATACTCTTTTAACATGTTTAACCAATGTAACAAGGTTTATAAGACCACAATCTTACTAAAAGTCACTTTTGCTTTTACAAAATCGAGATTGTGAGTTTGGATCGAGATCTTAAGATCTTACTAAGTGTCATTTTTTTAATAGGTGTTGTAATATTATACTACAAACCATTACGTATCAAACACTAAGTTATTTGAATGTTTCATAGAAATGCCGGTCTAAATTATGATTATAGAATATTAAGATGAAGAGGATTAACCTCTTGTTTTTCAAACTTTATAAAACTTAATCCATAAATTTTTGTCTTCTTTTTTAAATGACACTCAAAGAACATGTGTGGGCGTATGGGTTAGGGAAACCCCATTAGTCATTCCCTATAGCTCAACCCCTGCGTTTAGATGATAGAGTGGTCCAAGCTAGTTTGCGAGCTTATGGTCCATCACTGACCTTTTTTGTTTTTTTAATATGAGAGATCATGACTCTTCTTCAATAGATTAGTTGGGCAATATTTCTTTTCCAAATAATTAAAAAATGAAGCCTTAACCTAGCTTGAATCTGTGCGAGTAAGAGTTTAAACCATAGTTGTCAAAATCGCGCCTAAGGCATGCCTAGGCGCAAGGCTCTAGCCTTCGGGCTTTTTTCAGATTGAGGCTCACGACATGCATGAATGTCACAAAAGTGCGCGCCTTGAGGGCTTTTTGCGCCTAGGAGATGTAACAGTTTATATATATATATATATATATATATATATATATATATATATATATATATATATATATATATATATATATATATATATATGATAAGATACATGGGTTTTTTAAGTCATAGGGTGAGTATTTGTATGATTTGTAAATTAGAATTTATTTTATTGATTGAAATTTTCTTTAAGAAGTTACTTTGTTTCATTAAGTATTTTCTTTATGGCTTATTATCATGAAAATATGACATTGTGCCTTGAATATTAATATGTTGCTTGCTTGATATTTTGAGTTAAATTGTGAGTTTTGTTAGATGTAAGCTACAAGTGTAGGACACAAGCATATTTAGTCTGATATGATTTTAATCTCTATATAAGTCATCGAGCCAAAGAGTTGATCCATTTTAGAAGTGACAACTGATACATTTTAATATTTATAATGGCAATATGTGTCATGCATTAAGTATTTTAATGTTATTTTGTGTTATTTAAGCTACATAAATGGTCATATATGTTATAAAAAAAAAACGTAATGTTTTTAGTGCGCCTCGCATTCATGAATTCCGCGCCTTAAAATGCTCATCGACTCGAGGCTCTTTACCCCCCTTTGCGCCTTAATGCGCCTTAAGCCTTTCAGAACACTGGTTTAAACTATGTGAATTAGTCGGCAAAAGTCGAAAACCATTGTTACCAAAAATAGAAGAAAAAAAGTTGTAGCTTTTTGCTTGCGGTGGAGCAAAATAAGATTTGATCAGCTTGAGATCTTATAATAATGTGGTCAGGGATCATTTTAAGATCCTACATATAATCAAATCGTTTTACTTTGCAGTATTATGAAATAGTAAAATATTAAGGTAAGAAAAGTGTTAAATAATGAACCCGTGGGTATTATGTTTTATTAATCAGCTATTTATAATATAAATGACCTAAAACCCTAATGAACTTTAAACGAACAAACCAGACTTATGGCTTACTAATAATCAATGTTGCAAAAATTGGTCAACTCGGCCTTGTAATTGGCGATTACAAAGTGCATGGCTTTTCACCTTGTTGATTTTTACAAGATAATCGGCCTTATAATCGGTTATTAATCGCTACAAGGCTTTCAACCGCCTCATTACTGACTCACGATTTTTGCAACATTGCTAATAATACATCATCTAATAAAAAGAATAAAAAATATAACAACCATTAACAACACATTTAACCCGTAAACGGATTTTTCTAAACTGCCAAGTGCCAACCCCAAAGAATATGCGACCCGAACCCGAAACAAATTCCGACCCTTGTAACCGGTTTTACGTGAAAACAATACTCCGTAGTAGGGGTGAGCAAACAAAACCGAAAAAACCGAAACCGAACCGAAAACCGAAAAAACCGAACCGAAAAAACCGACCGAAACTAAAAACCGATGGTTCGGTTTTTAATTTTTCAAAAACCGAAATATACGGTTCGGTTTCGGTTTTCGTCCAAAAACCGAACCGTGAAAACCGAACCGAACCGATTTTGTTATATAAAAATATATACTTAATATAATATAAATAAATAACCAAATAAATCAAATTTATAAGTTTATATTCATTTTGTGGGTAGATATATAATATATTTATCTTAACTTTTATATTTATATGCGTGTTGTCGTGTCGTGTGTTTACTTGAGAATATATATCAATAAATATATAACGATGATCATACTATTTGTATGTTTATTTACATATGTGTGTCTTATGTATATGTGTGTAATTATAGAATTATAGAATAAACATTATTATGCTTACATTGACAAAAAAATAAAATAAAAATAAACAAATACAAGTTTATTGGTATAAATTTGTCATGCCCAAATATAAACGGTTAGAAACCGAAAAAACCGAAAAACCGAACCGAAACCGACGAAAAACCGAAAAAACCGACCCGCCAAAAACCGAACGGTTCGGTTTCGGGTTATATAAAAACCGAACATTTCGGTTCGGTTTCGGTTTTAGCCAAAAACCGACCCAAACCGAACCGTGCACACCCCTACTCCGTAGTCTGTAAGTCCCAAAAACCTCTAATTTCTTCTACAAAAATAAACAATGTACGCCCCCAAAAATGGCATAAATGATCAAACCCCAAATAATTAAATTGATAACGGAAATCATACAGTGCTCGGCAATTTCGGTTTAACTGTCGTGATCAAAAGGTATAAATCTCGAAATTTTTATATTTCTTATCATTATTATAAGTTTTATTTCGGTCATTTTGTATATATTGTTATGTGTAGTTACTTGTGTAATTATTTGCACAAAAATACCAAGTCATATTAAGGTTATGCAGGAGTTTGACATGAGCCCTAAGAACCAGTTTTAAGGTTTTTGTTTTATTGTATATGAAATAATTAAACATTGGGCTAGTAAATTGTTTGTTTCAGAAGTGATTAGTCTTAAACACATGCTGTTGTTGTTATAAGGTATAGCGTCGAAGCTTCATTATGAAATAAGTATGCTAATTGCTCCTAGTGTTGTGCTCTTTGCTGGTATGCTACTAGAATTAGAAAAAGTAAATAAAGACGTTTATTATCGCAAGTTCTTTTGAGCTCATATTTTCTCTAAGAAAGTTGAAAGAAGCGTACAAAAGTAAAAGAACTTTCAAGGCCGGGGTGTGAATATCGGGGGTTTTATTTTTGGAGCTTAAAGTTATTATTTATAAGTAGCTTGTGGCTAATGATGAATAAGGTTACAAGCTTTTGCTTAAGTGTTTGCGTTACCTTATGATGAAAAAACGAGCTATCAAAACCCCTTTAAAGGAGCTCACAAGTTTATTCCAACACTGAGATTAGCTTATGATTGAATGAATTTTTTGTTGAACAAGTGCTTAGCCCGAAACACATTCCATTATTGTTATAATATCAAATTTAGTTTAATAATTTGCTTCTAGTGTTGTGCCCTTGCTGGTTACAAGAAGTAGAAAAAAAAAAAGTAAATAAAAATGTATATCAAGTTTTCTTTAGAATGGGGTAATGGCACTTTTGTAAATTCTTAGGAATAGAGCCAAGGACGCTCTGCCTTATCTATAGAAGCAGTCAATTGACTTTAGAGTTTAGAACAAATTCACTCCTTTGTTTGGTAATGGCTTAATCTATAAATAGAAAGCCTTGTGATGGGAAACTACCATGCTAGGTTTGGAGAGTCGCGGTTATAGTCATATAGGTGGTATCCCGAGATTGAATTCAGTCTTCTAATAATGGGCTTGATGAATTGACCATACCTCCACTCCGCTTCATCCAGTCTGTTTCCGATAAGTCCTTCAAAATTTTCAAATAGTTTATAAGCTCATTTCTTTTCTCCAAGAAAGTTGAAATAAGCGTACAAAACTTTTAAACCTTTCTAGGGGCATGTATTTCAAAGTTTGTTTGTTCAAGCGTATTTTTTGGGCTTAAGCTTACCGTTAGTAAGTAGCTTATGTCTTATGATGAATGAGATTTAAGCTCTTGTTTAAGTGATTGGATTAACTGTGATGTAAAAAATTGAAAAAAGGAGCTTATATCAAAACCTGGGTTTTATAAAGCGTGAGGCGCCCCGTCGTGCTAAGGGTCGAAGCGCGAAGCAAAAAGGAAAAAGCGCACGCCTCACGTAGGTGAGGCACATACTTTTTACGCTTTGAGGCTTGATATATAGGAGGCGCCGAAAAAAGTGTCCAAGGCATGCCTTGGCTGAGGCGGCCTTCAAGCGTGCGCCTTACTGCGCCTTTCGTAATTGCTTCTCCTCGGGGTGTCTGATGCGATCAGGCCACTGCCTCACCTCGCCTTGCACCTCAGCACTTTGAGGCGCGCTTTTTAAACACAGATCAAAACCCCTTAAAAATAAGCTCATAAGCCCAAGCTTATAAGCTTATCAAAATGCCAAGTTGAGCTTAGTTTTGCTAAGAATAACCTAATAAACCCAAAAAATAAGCTAAAGCAAACACCCCCAAAGTATAGTGCACAGTTAAGCACAAATAGTTTTTTCGTATCCTATATAATACTCAGTGCAACTCTTATTCGTTCATTATATTGTTTATGTTTGCTTAGAATACTGCCTACTCATAAGCGTAATTATGGAAGCATTTGCTTCTGAGTAATCTGGATTGATTGGCGCATTTGGTAGAGGTTCTACAAACATTATGGCTTGCTTTACGGCTTTACATTTCAAATGTAAGATCAAGTATTATTAGTTGATTAACAATTTACTGAAAACTGTTTGTAAATGCAGATGCTTTGAATACAATTCAAAGGAGAGCATAAACTTTTAATCAGAGAGGAGGTGATGGATTTGCTACACGATGATAGTCCAAGCATCCTTGGAGAAGAAGATAGAATAAGTAGCTTGCCGGATGAAATTATTTATCGCATTCTCTCTTTCCTGGACATGAAATATGCTGTTCAGACTAGTGCATTGTCTAAAACATGGAAAACTATTTGGACTTCAGTGCCCTATCTTAACTTTAACAGTCACTTGTTCCGTGACTTGCTGCATTTTCTCAAATTTGTGGAGCATGCACTATATCACCGCAACAATCATAAAAACGTTTCTACAGTTGAACTCAAATTCACAAACACATACAGTGTTAAAAGAATTGTGGTGGATACTTGCATAATATTAGGCAATTGACTGTTGTGTGGTCCACGAAAAAATTCACCGAGTTTCCACTTTATATCTTTAAGTCTCACACTCTCAAACATCTCACCATTACAATAAATAATCCACGTCGCAATTATGGGGGTAATTATGGAACCTGTTTAGTTTCAGAGTCAGCTTTTGACCTTCCAGCTTTAGAAACCTTGACTTTCAGTGGTATGCTGTTTGGTAATGGTAGTTGGAAAATGAATCTCGACCTTTTTTGCAAGTGCATAAACTTAAAAGACCTCATTTTACATCGGTGTTCCATGCACGGTTTGGATACATTTAGTGTTTGCACTCCACAACTTTCTAATCTCACAATTATAGATGTGGACCTTAGATGCATTTATATTTTTCTATTTCAAGGATATTTGTCTAGTTTTTTACCTCACGTGACCGTGGGTTCCTTTTTTCACATGGTTTAGATATCGTTGGGCTTTTTTTCTTTAGAGCAAGTCACAGTTCTTTTTAAGTGTTCTGTTGGTATTAGATGATAAAAATTAGAGAATATATCGCAGTTAGAAACCTAACTTTTTCATTATTGATCAAAGTACTAATCTGTTCAGTAAATCAATTTGTTTTTATTGAAGGTCCCTAAGAAGAGACCAAGGCAGCAGGTATATGACGACACAATGGCAAAGAAGGTGGCGAAGTTGGAGGAAAAAATACAGAATCAAGATGAAGTTATTTCAGAGCAAAAGGCGAACATAAAAATACTGGAGGCAGAAAAGTTGCAGCTTGAGAAATTGATATCACATATTATCAAGGGAAAAATGGCAGAACTAACAGTGCAGGTTGAGAGTGGGAATCCAGATTATGAACTCATCCATTTAATAGTTGTCGACTTTAAATCAGTCATTGACTTGATACCAAGCTTAAGGTCAGCCATGGTAGCAAAAATTTATTCTCTGTATGAAGAGTTGAAGAGTCGGTTCTTTACCTGCATTGATGCTAGTCAATGGGAAAAGATTGAAACCGAGTTGGGGAATTTAAGAAATTATGAGAGCGACTTGCCCCAATAATACTCAGAGTCAGTCAGACGTTCCTGTTGCTGAACTTCCTCGAGCTTTAAATTAAACCCGTATTCAGCTGATGTAAGGTTTTGCTTTACCTTAGAACCATGACATGAAATACAACCATCCAATGTGCATTTTAATATTATAACATATAGTTTTCACATGACAGTATGCCAGAACTATTTCTTGAGTCATTCAAGTAGAGTTGGCATTTTCAAAAACGTATGTGTGGAACATATAATCTGTTTGGACCCTATATTATATACACCCTTTTGGCCTTTTTGATTCGTTATAAAACCCGTTTAAGTTGCCAATTATTTCACCTAAAGATTTAAGTGATACCTGATTTATTTTCCTTTAGAATTCATTCAATTGATACCTGGAGATAATATATGCAATAAGTGCTGATACACTTTTAGATGGCGACGTTCCGATTTGGTTGGTCAAATTTTTTATTAACAAAAAAATGTTTTCTTGTTGTGTAAACTGGTATATAGTTGCTAACTTTTACACATTGTCAGATGACCTCGTCCTCAAGGGGTAACTTGTCAGGAAGCAGCATGGTTGTTTTTGCAAGTAACTTATCACCATGATATCAAGGATTTGTACACTGGTTTGCTAATTTGTCGCAGATGTTTGTAGGTTGAAGTTATGTTATTTTTCTGTTTAGAAATCACCTCTGGATTAGTAAGAACTTAGTACATTCCGCTAGTAGGTTTGTTTTGGTTGCCTTTTGTGTTCATGGGCAGTTTATGAACATTAGTTTACATCTTTTTGATGTTGTCATTTGCACAACCACTTGGACTATTTGGAGATATCGTAATAGAGTTTGTTTTGATCCGAAGCCGCCACGCAAAGACACTCTAATGGAAGAGATTCAGATCTTATCTCATTCATGGATTTGTCACCGGAATAAGAGTTTAAATCCTACTTGGCTAGCCTGGTTAACTAATCCTGTTTCAGCTTGTATTAAAACATTGTAATCCTTTATTTTTTCTAGCTTCTTGCTAGATTTTGTTCAATAAAATTTTCTGCTGTTCCAAAAAAAAAAAAAATGAACATTAGTTTACAACACTAGAACACAATTGCACTTTTGGAACATTTGATTGTCAAAAATATCAAAAGATAAACGTCTTTCGTGGAGCTTGGTTGCCAAAGTCATAGCAATGATGTGATATCTGATGTTTGTGATATGTAGTGAATGTTGGTACTTTTTGTCGGGTCGATTGCCCCCTTCTATACAAGTCTTCCCCATGCTGATCTTCTTTACAATAAAATCGAATGATTACCTTTCTTATGTCACATATAAGAGAAATTAAACACAATATTTGATCAAGAGACTGATTATACTTTTTGTTCAAGTAATGCTATATTCGAACGTGAGGATTCAAATTTTGCAAAAATGTTCAGTTCACACTAATTAAATGTTGCTTAAATATTTATCAAAGGAAAATGATATGTACGACAAAAAATAATGCCTAAAACATGGCTAACTCTATGATGATAACATATGAAAATATCAAGAGATAGGAGAAAAAAATTGCATATTTTATGTATCACTATGGATGGCAACGCGTCGGGTTCGGGGCGGGTTTTAGTGTACCCGTACCCGTATCCGTTTATAATATCCAAACCCGTATCCGCCCCATTAACCATCGGGTACCCGATTAATATTATCCATCGGTTTTTCGGGTTTCCCCGCGGGTTTCAGTTATCCCCAATTGAATAATATATGGACAAAATGACGGTATTAAGATTAAGTCACACACTAAAATCCACCGAAAAAACAAAGAAAAATACCATAATATATTCATTTTTTGTTAAAGTTAAAGAAAATAAATATCGTATCAAACGATTTAATGTTTTTGAATAATTCATGTACAAAATAAAATATATTATGTAATAGAGATCCGTATATAAAAAAATATAATGGAAGAAATTATCTATAATGTATATATATTCTAGTTAAATATAATATCAATAAAGCTGATGTAGATTCGGGTAAACGGGTACGGGTACTGGTACGGGTAATCGGGCGGGTATTACCAGAACCCGTGCCCAAACCTGTACCCGGCTAAAAAATTATATCAATACCCAAACCCGCATCCAAACCCGCCAACCCGCCCCCGAACCCGACCCAACCGGTTCGGGTTTCGGTTTTCCCTGTCGGTTTCGGGTGCTTTTGCCATCCCTATGTATCACCAGTGTTGTAAATATCGGTCTTGGCGGCCGATATATCATTGATATATCGCTTATCGGTGGTCCACCGCCACGATATTTGGCATATCGGTCATGGTCAAAATCGGTCAAAATCGGCCAAAATCGGTCAAAATCGGCCCTTGGCGGTCAAGATCCGGTCAAAATCGTTTCTTTTTTTACTAAATCTGATGTTTCCGGCGATTCCAAAATCCGGTCAACGGTCAAGATCCGGCCAACGGTTGTTTAAGAAGATAAAAAAGGTGGAAGAAATATGTTTTGAAAAGAAGAATGAATCAAAGCTGTACCGTTACATGTTTTGATTAAAAGATGGAAGAAATATTGATTGCGGTTGGTGAGAAATGTTAAGAGAATGTGTGACTACAAAGAGATAGAGAGGCTGATGTACGTGTGGGCAAAAGTGATTTTAGGGATATTATAACGTATCTTATATACCAAAGGTTTAGGGTAGAAAATGGGCTGGACCTTTTATCTATTCCAAACGAAATTTGGGCTTCTAAAAGGCCTATCCGAAATTTTGCAACATTTATATAAAATATATAATTAAAAATATTAAATATAATAATTAAATTTTATAAATATGCATATAAAATATATAAATACTTAAAAAAAATTCTTTATAATTTATGCTCTCCGATATATCACTGATATATCGCCGCCATATCGGTCTTAGCGCTTGGCGGTGGTCGACCGCCGAGGTACCGCCGAGCGATATTTACAACACTGTGTATCACATGATAAATGTTTTAATCATTAGTTATGTCTCTCTACCTTCGCAACTACTACCTCCGTCCTATATTAAATGTCCACTTTAAATTTTCAAAGTCTTGTTTTATCATCTTTGACCATAAATATTTTTATATATGATATATAATACATGATGCAAATTATATGAATGAATTGGGTTTTAAATGTACTTTTCATTGACATAATTTTTATCAAGTATCATATAATACAAATAAAAATATTTAAGGTCAAAGTTAAAGAAAAATTACTCAAAAAGTCAAAACTGGACATTTAATAAGGGACGGAGGGAGTACTATTTAATTAATCTTAAGTGCGTTGGTGGTGAAACTAGGGTTACCTACAAAATGTGATGGCGGGTACCTGGTGACTATTTTTGTGGCGATTAAATGATTTTTAACAGTCCGGTGGTGGAGGGGTCTTGTGGTGGCAGCAATGACGGTGTAACACCCCCAATTTCGAGATATGCAGCGGAATTCGATTTGAGTGTTACTTCATGGCACAACAGTTTAATAGTAGAAAACGATTGTCAATTTAATCGTTTTAAAATATTTATCATTCGACTTTTTATAAATACCAGAGTACTTAAAAGATATATTTTAAGATTTTTTAAGATTTATCATTCGAATTTTTAAAATAATTTAGTCGTTTTAAAAGATATATTTTAAGATTTTTTGTAAAATTGAATTATCGGATGTTACGATATTTTTTCAATTCCATTTTCGATTATTTTACTTTTATTAAATAAACATATCGCGAAACACTTAACCACATGCATTATCACATCTATAATTATTTGTTACTAAAAAATTCTGTTGTTATATACAAGTACTCGCATATTATTTTTTTAATGGGTCTAACGCATTAATGATTAATTGTTTGAGTAGAGTTATATTAAATACCAAATTTTTCTTACATATCAAGGTACCCATCCCCACCATCTATCTAAAAATAAATCAATGGTCGAGATTAAAAGAATTTTAATATTTCACTCATTTTTTATACTTTAAATATCTCTTAAACCGTTAATCGTTAAGCGAAAATAATTACACCATCGCCACGAGCATTTAATTATCTTTCTATAGATAGGCACTTTGATATATTTTCGATAAAAAAACTTTTTTTCATTTTTTTCACGTTTTTTTTGGTGGCCGAAAAAATCATATCATATGTGATTTTTTCGGCCACGAAAAAAAAAACGTGAAAAAAACGAAAAAAAAAAAATTTGTCGAAAATATATCAAAGTGTCTATCTATAGAAAGATAATTAAATGCTTGTCATAACGGTATATTTTTTTTTCGCTTAATGATTAATGGTTTGAAAGATATTAATATTTGAAAAAATAAATAAAACATAATAAAAATAAAAAATAAAAGTGGGTTTTTTAAATTGTTGGGATTAACCTCATCTATTAGAACAAATAAAGATGCCGCTTGTGAACCTTCGGGTACTGTTTTATTTAATGTTTGTTCAATTACTCTTTTACCCGCAAAGGCAATGTAGGCATCGGGTTCGGCAATAATGATATCCCCCAACATACCAAAACTAGCTGTCACCCCGCCGGTAGTAGGAGATGTAAGGATTGGTACATAGAATAACTTTTTATTTGATTGATAATCATATAAAGCAGCAATAACGCGTTGATCTAGTCGCCACCGCAGCCACAAGGGACTACCTAAATTGATGCGTTTTTGCCGATAAGCTCCAATTGCATCATATGCATTAGAAAAAAAAGGTTCTTTTTTTTTTTTTATACTTATAGTTATTATCTTCATTTTGATAGTTTATACGATTACATGGATTATACCTATTTACACAAATACCCCGACGATTTCCACTCGTTAAGAAATAGAGTCCACTAAGCATATCTTGAGTTGGTGCAGAAATGGGATCTCCAATAGTTGGAGACAAAAGATTCATATGAGAAAACATAAGTAAACGGAAAAATGGAGGGCGGAGATTAGTCGTAAAAAAAGTTTGGTCTCTTAAATCATTAAACTTTTAATGCCTACCGTATGTGAGAAAGTTGATTACTGTAACTTTTTTGAAGAATGAAACATGAAACAAACATACCATTTACTTTTTGTAACAAAATAGTAAAACTTTATTACCGCCATAATTTGCCCCAAATTAAAAAACCCGCCCAAATTTCTCCCGCTAAAAATATATTTACCGCCTTAATTTACCCCAAACTCAAAAAATAAAAGGCTAAAATGAGTGATCATCATTTCTCACACTTATTTTTCATCTTCAACTGAGTTTCTAAACAGTAAGTTTCTTCTTCTTCATTTCTACTTTTTCTTTATTATATTTATATCATAATAGACTTTTTACTCGAAACCGTATACACGGTTAAAAAAATTGTAAAATTCAGTATACCGTTTTTCGACCCCTTTCACTTAGTGAATATTTAATAGTTACCCACCTCTACTGTGCTGTTTAATATTTAGGTAGTATCTCACTATAACTTTGGATTAGCTTCAAGCTTATGAAGTAATTTGTAGGTTAAATAAAGTGGATACATTCATTTTGGGGTTACATGCGTTTCCGACTCGACATAGCGAACCGACTAACCCCAGAGTGACTACCCTTTTGGATAGCCCTGAGGCGCAGGTGAACCTCCGTGGCCACAAGGGGATTAATTTTCTCCCCGTTGGATTCAAACCCTTGACCTCCTTTTTGGAAGACTGATATTCTTACCGCTGAGTTACCCCTTGTGGTTAAGGTGGATACATTTTATTTTAGGGAAAATGGCAAAATGACCAAAATCTGACAAAGTCGCCAAAATACCCAAATAGCGCTTTTTTGAGGTTTTTTGCAAAACATCTTTTAAAAAATGGTAATTAGCTATGAAAATTGTAATTCGGTGACATAAGTTGTTGAAATTTTTTCATACTTAAAGAGTGTTAAGGACAGGCATGGAATAGAACAGGGAACTTTTTAGTTTGCAATAAAACCTTAAATTCTCTACATAACTTATGGACCTTTCAACGGGAGCGCATAACATGTACTACCAGAGTGTCAAATTGGTGCAACCCATAAGCATGATCGAGTAGAATGTATTGAGTCGCTCTTTTAGCATAGCTTAGAGGTTATGGCACCTTTCACATTATGCTGTACCAGGATATGGATAATGTCAGTTGTTTGGATATGTCGGTTGGAATTAGTAACAGTCACTTTGTGTTTAGGGCTTGTCTTAAATATGTAGTAGTTGGTTGGGTATGTAAGTGTCAACTGGTCTAATTTGAGCTCTCAAGTTCTGTCTCGGAGTTAGTTTTATTTTTCGTGGAAGTCCCACGAGTGTGCACAAACCCATATTCCTTAATTGAATAATTATCAAATTTGCTGGAGGTAATGCTATCTTTTACCCCCTTAAAAAGATATGATGTTAATATTGCTCATTTCTATTTTTTATGTATTATTATTCAATAATTTGTTTTTTAAACTTTTAGATGCTCAAAATCAACACATGATTAAAAGCATAATTTACTGATTTAAACCACATCGGGTTGCAAACTTTAGTGGAACACATGGGTTCGATTCATGATGGGGCAGAAGATAGAATAAGTAACATGCCGGAGGATATTATTCATCATATTCTCTCTTTTCTCGACACAAAATATGCTGTTCAATTTTGTACACTATCTCCCAAGTGGGAAAATTTTTGGACTTCAATGCGTCATCTTAACTTCAACAATGACGCTTTCTCTAGTATCTCTAAGTTTGACAAATTTATGGAAGAGGCATTATCTCACCGCAACAATCAAACAGAAGTTTGCGCAGTTAAGATCAGATTCACTGGACAAAGGATACTGGATGCTGTTATAGATACTGTAGACTATGCATACTTGCATAATGTCAAGCAACTGACTATAGAATGTGGGAACGTTTATGAGCTCCCACAATGTCTCTTTAGTTCTCCCACTCTCAAACACCTATCCCTTAGCAGTAGCACTGACACGAAAAGCCGCATAATAAATTCAGCCTGGAACATGCCCGCTTTAGAAACTTTGTATTTGAGGGGTATTCGATTTGGTGACACTGGTGATACGAGCTTTAACCTTTTTCATGAATGTGTGAAGTTAACGAGTCTCACTTTAGAAAAGTGTTCCATGTATGATTTGGAGATTTTCTACATTTGTGCTCCAAACCTTTTGAATCTTACAATTACAAGAACTAGTATATTCCCTGAGGTTTTTCACGTGTTTGCTCCTCAACTTGAGACTCTTACAGCTGATGGATACTCTTCATCTTATAAATTTCTGAAGCTATCGACAGAGGAAGGATTTAGTTCACTAGAGAAAGTGAATCTTTCATTGTCAAGCAACATTCAGAAAAGGGAGAAACATGTTCCTAGTCTACTCGATTTGTTTAAAAAAGTCTCGAATGCTAAATCTCTGATCCTTGATGTGAACATCACTGAGGTACAAATATATGTCATGGTTATTGCTCATTGTAGTTGCATAACTACTTTATAAGCTACATATTATGTAGTTATTGCATGATATCCTTTTATGTATTTCTTAATGATGTTTTTGTACTTATGTGTACCTGTTTGTATCTTATGTGCCAAGATGCTCGCATGATCGCATCAAGCATGGATGAACTCTCGCACAAACCTTGTCCATTCAATAACTTGAAGTGCTTGAAGATAAAAAGGGCAACAATAACCCCTCAAGTCAGAAACTACTTGCTTCGGAACTCTCCAAATGCCATTTTTATCATGGATCCTCCTAAGGTATTTTACACGAGTGCGATTTATCCAATTGCCATAATATATCTGTTTATCACTCCTTTGTGACTTTTGACACTTTATTGAGTAGTGAAGTTAAATATGCTAATAATGCATCTTTCATATTACTCCTTATCTTGACTTAAATTGACTTGATTGTCCAGTTCAGTAAAAAGTATATTTTGTACAAGAAAACAAATCTTTGGAGATGCTTGTTTAGATCATCTTTGGAAAACTTGTTGATTGTCCCGTTTTAGTAATTTAGATCCTTTCTTTTTGTTAACTGCTAATCCTAGATAATATCGTGATTTTTTAAATGTTTTATGTATTTTTATAGCGCTGCAAACCCACTCTTATTTATGAATATTTGTTTGTATATATATTATGTACCAAGAATCTCTCATAATCCTGGCTTAACTCTCCTGTAAACCTTGTCCATTTGATAAGTGAAAACGTTTGCAGATAAACATGGCGTCACTGATGCAAAATTTCCGTATCCCAACATTTCTTATACCAGACAGTAACTGTTCGTTTGAGAAGTCTCCAAATGCCATGGATTCACCTCTTCAGGTAGGTATTTATTTCCATGACTATATCATCTATGTTTCTGCCATCATATTCTCCTTGATCACTCCTTTATGATTTTCGGCAGTTTATAAGCTGTGAATACATCTGGCATTAGAATGAAAATAGTTTCAATATGAATAAAAAAAACCTATTATATTTTGCTTATATTGAAGGTGCCACAAAAAAGATCAAGGCAGCAGCTACCTGATGACACAATGGCTAATAAGGTGCCCAAGTTGTATGCTGATAACGAGCAGCCAGAGACTATGGTAGCTGAGAATAGAATATTAAAGGAAAAATTACAAATGCAAGAACAACTTGTTGCAACTTTAGGGGCACAGAATCTGCAGCACGAGAAATTGATATTACATATCTTTAAGTGCAAAATAGACGAATTGCAAGTGCAGGTTAAGAGTGGGAATCCAGACTATAATGTCATCCGTTCAATGAGCAGTGAAATTAAATCAGTCATGGACTTGATACATGTGAGCTTGAGGGTAGATATGGAAGCACAGTTTTCTTCTCAGTATAAACAGGTGAAGAGTATGCTATATAACTGCATTGATGCTATCCAGTGGGCAACGATTGAGACTGAGCTGGGGCTTATAAGCCTTTTTGGTAGGATTTGCTTCAATAACATAAACAGTCAGTCACATGTTCGTGCTACTGAACTTCCTCGGCCACCAAGACCATCTTCAGCTAATGTAAGCTTAAATTATTTTATGAAAACATTATTTCAATCCTTCTATGACAATATAACAAGCTGGGTTGTATTTCTGCTGAAAATGGGTCAAAATGTAAAGATGGCTAAAAGATAACTCTTCAAACACTGTTTAAAAGTTGCCTAAATCCTCTCTAACTGCCAAGTTATCATTTGTATTTTAGATTTCTAGCAGTCAATTTCTTACTTGAAAACTATCACTAGGATCAGGCTTTAGAAACCAGTAATTCATTGTCAGTTATCGTGTTTGGTTACATCAAGGGCCACTTTTTCTGAATGAATTCTTGTGTCGTTTCTAGTATATACTTTGCTTTCTAAGTGTTACATTGTCAGGTGGCCTCATCCTCAAAGTCCGTGTGGACAGGAAGCAACAATTGGGTCATTTAACCTTCACAGAGCTCCCACATGAAGATTTGACTCTGATATCATGCATCTGTACTTTGCTTTTGCTAGTTTCTCACAGACGTTTGTAAGTTGAAACTACTCTTTGTTTTTGTATAAAACTTAGGATCGTCAAAGCTTTTGCTCAATGTGCAGGCTTGGTTTGGTTGTCTTTTGTGTTGGTTACACTGTTAACCATATGCAACTATCAAATCACAACATTTGACATTTCAAGTATGTTAAAAAGCAAAGTATTGATGTACATTTCTTACCTTTGAAGGTGTACCTTTTGTTGGGTTTCACCATCTTTTAGCGCCAAAGAATACTTTGACCTTCGAATATGGTTACCAAAACCTTCTTTGGTATTCAAACCATATGGTCACCAATATAATGCCGGTGGTCCTCCGGTAATTTTCATCTAAAGCTCAATGCACATGCTCTCAGCATGATCTTTTTGAGGTACATGTATTATTATCTTTTTGCTTTACTCAACTTTATATCTATTCAAGTCACTGATAGTAATATCAATGTCGTGACCACCTCCAACACTGTATTCTTAACGATAGTAATATCAATATCGTGACAAAAACCAAGGTTTGTGGTTTGGTGTTTGAATCATCATCAGTTCATCACCTTTGTTACCGCCAACAACCACTACGGACACCACCACCTTCTATCGCAGTAGAAATAAAAAAATTTATGATTTTTCTTTTTAGTACTATTTTAGATTTATGATAAGAAGTTTTGTTTTATAGTTACACAAGTTACTTATTCATCGCATTACGTTGGTTTAATAAATAAATTGCAGAAACGAATACTTAAAATCGTTCAAACAATTATATAAAAACAAACAACATTATTTCATTTAAATTCAGACTTGATAACTACATCTTACCAGTAAGATGTTGTAGTTACATTCGGACCCAAAATATCTTAATAAAACAAACACACCTTTAGTCTTTGTTGCTGGAGCGCAAAAATAACATAAAAAGAAGAGTGCTTCTCTGGGTGGAGCACATTCTCAACCGATAATTTTGGAAATGTGTAGGTTATTAAGGAAATTTTTTTACTTTTTTATTTCGATTAAAGAACATTCCCACAATGCCGCACAAAATGAGATACCACTATGCAATAAAGCCTAAACACCTATAAACTTTTTTTTTTTTTTTTTTTTTTTTAAATAAAGGTATTTGAGGAATTACTTAATGTCACATAAGAATACATCAAGTTAAACTAGCAGGGTACCCACGCGTTGCAGCAGTGGGTATCATGTGATTAAAATTTAGGCGCTAACAAAATTACAGTGACGAACTGATTAACCGGAGAATACAAAATGATCTCAGTCCGACCTAGTTCACCCGTTTTTTCAGGTTCCGATTGATCCCTGTTTCATTTTTTAACGGCTTTTATTGGCTAGTCGAACTGATTGCGACTCCGAATTCCGGTTGAACCCGTTGGTCCTGTCAAGTTTTCAAAATTATATGTACCATATTTAGTGTTTTAGGAATAAATTTGTTAAAAAACTTCCAGTTAAACATAACGTTTACTATGGGGATGGCCGGGTTAAAACACACAAATTCATGCATATAATATAGATAAAATATAACTAATAATAGGATTAAAATTTTTAAATAATTATCTTTAATAATAAAAAATTATAATTAAAAATTATAAATTAAACAAAACAAAGATTAAATTATTTGTTTTGTAATAAATAAAAATATATCATTAAAAAAATTTAAAAACCCGAGTGTGTGCGGGTATTATAACTAGTTTTCATTTTGGGATGTACCAAAATAATTGTCAATTTTCTTTTTTAAATAAAAAACTACTCCCTCCATCTCATATTTATTGTCCATGTTTTCTTTTATGAATGTCTAAAATTAATTGTCACTTTCCATTTTAGTAAGAAAAAGAAAATTTAGTGAGGGAATATTCTATTTGAATGGTTAAGAATTATAGTGGTCCACTTTTATTTGGTCCATTTAGTTCGTAGACGGGTTTATGATTAGGATTTGGATTTAGATTTGAAATTGGTTTAAGATTTAAATTTGGATTTGAAGTAAGAGAGAAAATAATATTTAAAAATATATTATATATTAAAATATAAATTAAAAATTATTTATATTGTTAATTATGAGATTAAAAAAAAAAAAAAAAAAAAAAAAAAAAAAAAAAAAAAAGATTGAGAGCGAGGAAACATATAGTCCACACCTTGTCATAAAACTTTATAATCACCCCTACTTTAACACATGTCCAAATATTTGAAGTATAAATCTAAGAGAAATGATTTGCACACATCACTAATTGATTGGCACACTCCAATTCATGCATGCCAGACTTGTACTGTATTAATTTTCTGCATTAACTACTTGTACAGTTGAGTGTGCAAATAAAAAGTTGGAGTGTGCCAATCATCTCCCTAAATCTAAACCCAAATACTAAAAATGCTACCAAATATTTGATTATAAATTTTTAATCCCAAACCTTTTATAAACCCACAAACCAAACGGGCCTAAACTTTATAATTCTTCTCTCCTTACAATTTCGTTATGCCGACTGACAATTTCGTTATGCCGACTGAGGGAGTAACAACTAACAAACAATCATATAACCAAAACCAATTCTAAAGGCGGGTAAACATTTTAGCGCCCTAATCCCCCTTTTCAAACACCCATTATTAGATCGTAAACCTAAAATCAGTCACTCGTTTTGTATCCACTGAATTCAAACCATAAGATCCTTCGGGTATGTAACTGCTAACGATAAATTATATATAATTGTGAATTAAATATATGTAATCATGTTCAAAACAATTATCTGTTGGTTATTTCATTTTTTATAACTTTGGAAATTACATAAATAAGGCTGATTAATTTATTTGTCCTGAACCCTAGATATTTTATGTCCAATTTCACAATTTCTAGTTTATTTTCAAAGGGTATTTTGTTCAAAATGTATCTAATATACTCGTATATATTTTTTAATTTTTTGGTAACCATGGTTTTCGACGGGGTTTGGGTAAAGCCCTTCCTTTATGGGTGGTTGGCGTGACCAGCTATTTACCTCACACATTTTGGTGTTATTAGTCACATACATTTTGCCACTAGGCTACCCTCGAGTGGTTTGTCTTCTTGAGCATGTATAATTTTTTTTTCCCTATTAAATGCAGCAACCGCCTAATCTTGCAATTGTGTGTGCTATTGTTGACATGTCATTGGTATTTTAGTACACACAACAGAAAAATTAGGTAGTTTGGTGTATTTAATAGGATTATTTTATTCGGTTGGTGTATTTTGATATGAAAAAAATAGATTCATACCCAAAGATTTCCTGACAAATTGATACATTTTGAACTAATTATCCCCATTTAAGATTGCACATGCATAGTTAGAATATGAATTCGTATTTAACTCATGATTGTTTGTAAAAGGATCTCAATAATTAACTTGAAGGTGTAAGTTTGTGACTAGCATACAGATTTCTAATTTCGAATCGTGTTCAGGTTGACCTACTTAACATGTTTATTAAGAGTTCGTGTTTAGGTTGACGGTACATTAAACGAGTCGACTTGCCAACCTATTTAAGTGATTTTTTAAATAAAAAATTAAATTTATAGTTGATTAAGTAAGTTATACGGGATAAATGGGTTAAACGGCATTTAACATGTTTACCCGTTTAACACGTTTAGCCCGCCCACCCATCTAGATAAACGGGCTAAATAAATCGTGCCAGGGTTATGTGTAAACAGGTTAGGGCTCACACAGTTGACCTGATTCGGTCGTGTTTCGGGTTAGAGTTGACACGGTTGACCCAGCACAAATTGTGAATCTTGCAAAACTATTTGGTAGGATAGGTTTCAATGTTTAAATCCTCACTTAAAATGTGAGAACAAAAAGTTAGGGCATGAATTTTCTTTTAAAGAAGTTTTGTGTTAGACCATGGATAATTGGGGATACAAACAGATGAAAATTATGCTGAAAGAAATTTAGTAAAGAATATTGAAAAGTTAGCCATCAAAGTTATATAATATGATTGATATCTTCATTAAGTTCGCTTTTCATAACTAATTTTCTCTTTATTTTGCTACTCTAGATAGCGTAATACTATGCATTTCTATTTCATTGAGTATGAAGTATTGTTGTTTCCTTAAATAATTTTTACTGATATTCATTCACACAATTTAGGCACGTCAAAGGGTTTTGGACCACACAAGTTACATGTGTTGACTTGCGATCGAGTAGAGGGCTAGATGGATTTGGTACATCATCATGTTGAAGAAGATATAATTAGCAACTTGCCGGATGAGATTATTCATCACATTCTCTCTTTCATTAACATGAAAGATGCAGTTCAGACTAGTGCATTGTCTCGCAAATGGAGATACATTTGGACTTCAATGCCTCATCTCAACTTAAATAGCAGCCCATTCTTTACTATACCTCAGTTTGCAAAATTTGTGAAACATGTACTATCTCATCGCAACAATCAGGCAGACATTTTTACTGTTGAGCTTAAATTCAAAGGAGTACCTACCCAGTTTTTCGTTAGAAGTATTATAAATTATGCATACTCGCATAATGTCAAGAAACTGACTATGGCATCGTCCACTAATAGCCTTAATCGTCTCCCATTATGTCTTTTCAGTTCTCGCACACTCAAACATCTCACCCTTGCAGCCTCCTGTGATGGATCTTTTTATTCGTACAAGGACTGCAACATAGCTTGGGATTTTCCAACTCTAGAAACTTTAAATTTGAGTTGTTTTTGGTTTGGTTGTAATGAAGATGAAACCCCTAACGTTTTTTCCAAGTGCGTGAACTTAAAGGACCTCACTATGCACAAATGTTGCATGTACTTTAGGAAGACTTTCAATGTTTGTGTCCCGCAACTTATGAATCTCACAGTTATGAATACAAGCTCTTTTCCAATGGTTTTCAATGTGGTTGCCCCTCAGCTTAAGAATTTTACTACATCTGTAGTCAGGGCTACTGCTTCTGAAACTCCTACCCTAGCTGATTCTCTGCGGTTGTCGACTGAGTCTTTTGATTCACTAGAGAGAGTGCATCTGTCCTTGTCGAATCCCAGTTGCAGATTGGAGAAATATGTACCCGTGCTGCTCAGTTTGTTCCAGAAACTTCGAAGTACGAAATTTCTTATCCTTGACGTCAACATCATTGAGGTAATGAAATACCAGTAATATTATCGTTACTGCTATTGTTATAACTTGCTGCTACTTAGTCAACAGATATCCTAAATGAATAGTATGGAAACAAAGTGCTAGTTGATTATCCTGTTTTGGTAATATTATAAATTTAATTCGTATCAACTGTTAAAGCCTACTAAACCAACATGATGACTTAGCAATGCTTATATATTAAACTTGGCGTTGAAAATTATTTCAAAGTAGGAAAAGAGTTCTTAAGCTCCTAATTGAATCTACAATCTAATACCGAATGGTGTAGTGATTTGGAATTTATATAGATTATTGTTTGGATGTAGACCCAATCCTGATTTTGTGATAAAAACTGATGCCCAACCGATTTGGTGATAAAAACAGGTGAGTTTTAAGTTGCTGTCGCGCAGATGCACAACTTATTTTTTTAATCAAATTGAACGTGGAAACATAATGTTTTTAACCCCTGTTTCTAGAACCATAATGATCTAATTTACTGAAACTAAACAAAGTTTCTGCACCGAATCTTAATACGGAATCCTTACCAAGTAAAATTCTTAATATTATCCACAGTATTCATATATGGGTTTTGCTATATAATCTATGAGCCTCTAACTGGAAAAAATGGAAAATGATTGGGAGGCCTAAAAATGTGACTAATTATGTGCCTAAATGGATGTGTCAATAAGTTATTGGTTTAAGAAGTGGGTCCCCTGTTGTCCACCAACAAGATCCTAACACATAGGTTTAGGCATATAATTAGGCATACCAGTTAGGCATGCCAATCAATGCTCGGAAAAAATATGTTAAAATCGTCAAATATGAGACAGCACAGTTAGGATCCCACTTACGTGCCTCTTAAAACAAAACGTGGTTCAAGCCTGATAAAATATATAGCACAAAGTTATCTTTTTTTGAACCAACTCAGGGAAAATGTTTGTATGGTATCCATATGCATTCGATTGTCTTGTTTATGAATGAGACAGTAGTGATAGTAGTGATTGTCTCTCCTTTCTTATGTGTGGTTTTTTGTTGTGTATTATGTTGCAAGACTCTCTCATTGGGCCTGGATCAACTCTCGCATGAACCTTGCCCATTCGATAAATTGACGTGTTTAAAGATAAATGCAGCGCGACGACTGTATCCTATACCAACAATACCAGTCCAAGTCAGAAACTATCTACTTGAAAATTCTCCAAACGCCACTTTCACCATGAACTTACCTCAGGTATTTTACCAAATCTGATCTATCTACTTGAAATTCATCGGTCCTTTGCGACGTTTTGACAGTTTCTATCATATTTGTATGTTATTTAGTGACTGGACCATTCCATAATTGGATTTTGAGATTTTTTATTAATATCTGTTTTGGTTGCTGGCAGCCGGCTCACGAAGTTTGTCCTGACATGCATTTTTTTTCTTTTTCTCAAAGAATACTTGTCTTAAGTTGTCTAGTATATCGGGTCACTTGACTAGCAGCTATTACGTCTTTCCACAACAAATCAATAGGTATCAATATTATACATGGAAATATAGCATAATATGGGATATCAATAAAAACCAATTATTTTGCAGAAGTGCAGAGCATGTGAAAAGTAAGAAACCAACTTGGTTGCATCTGGTAACATGTATATATAGCTATCCTAATTCCTAAGAAATCAAAGTGGATGTTGCATCTATGACTTTATGTGATATAGACTGTCAACAATGCTATATAGGTCAACAATGAGAATCCTAATCTCCGTTTAACAGAATCCACACAATTGCCTGCAATAGTGCAAGTTGCTAAAGATAGTTATCATAGTGTTGATTGGTAAAACTATCACTCATACAAATCATTTGTTTAGTAGCATTCAGATTTAGGAAGAAACTTCAATTCATTATAGATAAGAACAAATTTCTTTTGACTAATCAAGTTTCTTGAATTGAAGGTGCCACAGAAGAGACCAAGGTGGCAGGTACCTGATGACACAATGGCTAACAAAGTGGCCAAGTTGGACTCAGACGAAAAGAAACGTTTGGAGGCAAAAATACAAATGCAAGACGAAGTTATTATAGAGCAGAAGGCAATGTTGGAGGCAGCAAAGTTGCAGCATGAAAATCTAATAACATGTATCATTAAGTGCAAAATTTCAGAATTGAAAGCTCAGGTGGAGAGTGGAAATCCAGACTATGAAGTCATCCGTTCAATGAGGCGCGAAATCAATTCAGTCATGGAGTTGATACCTGAGAGTTTGTGGGTGGCCATTGAGGCACAGTTTTCTTCTCAGTATGAAGAGGTGAAGAATCTCTTCCTTACACGAATTGATGATAGCCAGTGGGCAAAGATTGAACGTGAGCTCGTAAATATGAGGCATTCTGAGAGCACTCAATCCAATGACTTCTACAGTCAGTCGGATGTTCGTGTTGCTGAACTCCCTCAAGCTAATGTAAGTTTTCCTTTACCTTGAATCCAAAACTACCAGTCAATAGTCTCACCAGTTATTTGCTTCTTTTTTTAATCTGTATTTATCACTTCTTTTTTTTTTTTTCTTTTTCTCCTCCTACATTCGTTTTACTACAATGAACCTTTGAGCAATTCTCTGTAATTGTTGTTAAAGATCAATTTTATTACTTGGATGGGGCTAAAAGTACACCACAAGATGACAACGATCGTCTCCTCATTAGGCTTTTTCTTTTTTTAAAGTATAGCTGACTCATCAGCTGAGTGGTTCGCCTATTTGTTTATTTATAAAACATCAGAAAAATGCAATAGAAATCCTAAAAGGAAAGATATACCTTCTTTAAGATTGCAAAAGCTGATCATTCTCGAGACATTAGGGTAGTGAAATGTTTTCATGATTGGTGACTGGTGTATACTTACTTTCTAACTGTTACATTGTCAGGTGACCACATCCTCGAGCATTGACGGGCAAGAAGCAACATGATCGCTTAACCTCTGCGGTTCATAAAGCTCTCGACATTAATTTTTGATAAATTTGTTGCAGATGTTTGTGGATTGAAGTAAATTGTCTTTTATGTTTGAAAATGTGGTATATTTGGCAGGACAGTTGACTTGTGGTAAATTTGTTTTGCGTTAGTTTACTTACTGCTTGATGGCCTTTGGCTCCAAATAATATATGCCTTTTAATTATATAGAGTATTTGTTACTTTACAGAGAATTGCAAGAGTTTTGATATGTTTCAGTTGTGGTAGATAATATTCTTCAGTTTAGAACATGAATATCTTTAGAAACTCATTGTAAATTCATAACTGCCGCACATGTGATACAAATGATGGTAGTTAATGGCTATGCTAACACCGTTCATGACAAAGACCATATCAGTAGTGAAAACTTGGAGGCGGTTAAAGTTAAGAGATCAGTACATAACTTTTGGCATTACCTTAAGGACAACCAAAATGTAATCTGCTCAGGGACGGAGCCAAGGGGGTGCACGTGCACCCCATGGATTTTTTTGATATATTGTTAATTTTTGAAAAAAATATTAATTTTTCCCAAATGTATCTTAAATGCACCCGGTGTATTAAAATGTGTCTCTAGTATTATTTAGTTCGTATACTTACAAATAAAAAATAAATATAAAATTTTGTAAAAGCTCAATAAAACAAGTTTAATAAATTAAAGCACAAAAGCCTATGAAATAGGTTTTTTTTTTTTATGGAACAAGTTTATTCATCATCCTAACAATTTGCAAAATCCAAAATTGAACCAACACCACAAAGATGAAATAGGTTCGTAAGTCGTAACATATATTTTTCATTTTTTTATTATGTCTTTTAAAGTTTTAATATTTTGATTGGTTGTATGAAATCTTGACTAATTTGTTGGTTCCTTATCATCAATAAGGGCTTAAAGCAATAAGAATAAGTGAAATTTTATTAATACAAATAGGGATAACAAGTTTAAGTGATAGTCAACAATATATTAGAATATGAATAGTATCCCAATTATGTTGTCATGGGGCATTTTATTGTTGTCGTATTTACAATATATATGAAAAGTAGTGCTTAAATGAAGTTGGTTTTAGTCTTGACTGTTGCTACCGCTACGGTTGAAAGATGTTTTTCTAAAATTAAGCTCATTAAAACTGATTTGCGTAATCGAATGGGCGATGATCATTTTAACGGCGCTTTAACTTGTGATATAGAGAAAGAAGAACTTATTAATATTAAAAATGAGGGTGCACGTAATTGTTTTTTTGCTATGGGAGATCGTAGAATCACTAATTAGAGGGTAATATGTCCATTTATTTATCATTTTAATGAAATCTTCGTTTTAATCCACTTTTTAACTCTATTATATTACGGTTAAAAAACTTTGTGCACCCGGTCATATTTCTTTCTGGCTCCGTCCCTGAATCTACTAAAGTATACTATACAGAGTATTACATTATGTCTAAATTGTTTTTACTCGGTTTCTTTAGTAGTTTTGGTGGTTTGAGTTTGGTATCTAGCGTCGTGGTCTTTGCTTGTGGGTCGAGAGGGTCGTGATTACTACAATGTATGATGGTCTTACTTTCTCGGGGTATTTTCTTCGACAATGAAACCTACATATTGTCATGCAACCATTCGGTATGATTGTGAGGTCACTGAGGTGGAACTGTTTGGTTTAAGGTTCCAACGAGTGTTAGGTATGTTGATAGGGTCAAGCTCAGGGTCGGTTGTTTGGTCGTTTCTAATTGAAGCTTTCTACCACACCCTAAAGGGGTTAGATGTATGTTGGGTCGGATGACAAGAGATTTTCTCAGTTGATTGTTGGATTGTCATATATGTAATGCCTAGACTATTGTAGTTATTGGGTCATGTAGTAGATGCTTTATAGTTTCTAGGGTTGGAAATGTTTCGTAGTTTCTATGGTCGTTTGTCAGATGTTTTATAGTTTCTAGGGTCGTGTGGCATATTTTATGTTGTGTCATTGGAACAGACGGAGTCGTGAGAGGTTTAGAGGTCGGTTGATCGATATTATAATTGGTGTTGGTGTAGCTTTTTACTAGCGACTTGCTAGTTTTTCTATATAAACAGTATTACACGTTCACATTTTTCATTCCAAAAGTTCTTTCTGTTTAAATTACTCAAAACAATAAGGGCGCGTTTGGCCTTTTGGGCTTTTTAGAATAGATTCACGTTGAAGATATTGTTTGGTAAGAAAAATAAGTTTGAAAATTAGCTATGACATCTTGTTCTTTTGCGAAAGTCATTTTACAAGTGGGTTTCGTGATAAAAAGTATGCATGTACTCTGAAAAATGTGACACAACAGTCATTCAAGGGTTTGTTTGATTTATAAGTAAGGTTGGATTAGGATTGTAATTTGATATAAGGGCTCGTTTGGTTTGTAAGTGGGTTTAGAATCGGATTTAGATTTGGCAATAGTTTGAAAAATGTATAAATGAGAAAATTAATAATTATGTAATCTATATATTTGTTTAAAGATATTAGTTGTTTGATTTATAAAAAATTATAAGAAAAGACAAAAAGAAAAAAAAAATAATAAAATTAAATAAAATTAAATTGAGAAATGAATTATGTGGTGCCGTGGTGGAGAGAATGTGTATCACATGAAAATCCCTCAAAAACCACCTGGGGAATGAGGTTTTTAAAATAATTCTATTACTTTTTTAAAAAAGTGTCAATCAAACAATTCATTTAAGGAATCATAATATTCCTTGGGTTCAAAACCCACGTAACAAACAAACCCTAAGATTTGTATTTAGAGTAGGTTTAGGAGATAGAAAATATGTTTATTTAAATATATTTTATAATAAATTTTAAATATAAAATATTATTTAAATAAGGAGAAAGAAAATAATGTGAGAGGATATATAGCAGGTCCTATGAGTTTGATGTAAACCCAGCTAGTTGGTAAGAATTTGAAAAACCTTTATTTATATGTTTTGAAAAAAATGAGCATCCTCAACAAAACTTTTTTTTTTTTTTTTTTTTACTTACATCAAAACCCCTCGTATAAACCCATCAACCAAAGTGACCCTAAGTTGCCTTTATAATTTTTTTTGATATATATGTGTGTTATATCTATCGGGCCACAGGCCACTCTTTACAAATTACGAGTATATTTTTAGTATTTTAAAATAATACTAAATTTCACTTCTTATTTTTATTTTTTATTTATGTTATCTAAACTACTTATAAAACATTTAGTACATTCTCTCCAATTAATTTTTAAGACTTCTTAAAATAGATTTTTAAGTAAATACAAGTAAAGAAGCATCATTTATAAGTATTTAAACCACAAATAAAACTAAAAAAATATTATTCAATACATACAATTAATACACAATTTAGTTCACCCATTCACTAAGAAATACAATTATTTAACCGCGATTCCAAAACAAAAATCTGAAATCCATCAGCCCAAAACATAAAAATGAGGTGCCGTTAAAATTTATTTTAGGTACCCGCCGCCGAAATGCGCGGGTACCCTACTAATCTTTATAATGTGTTTGGGATATTTTATCATTAGTTGTCTTAAAAAATAAAGTTAACATAATTCCTATTATTAGTAATTATTAAAATAATAATAAAAAAATACACTACTAGCACATTTTATGACATTTAATTAAATGTTACAAGGTTGCAAAAATCGTAAATCGGTAGTCGGCTGTCACACCCCGCTGAAGGCGAAAACACGAGGTGAGACGAAATCAATGTACATCGCAAAAGAGATATAAGAAAATACCATAATTTACATTAAAGGAAAAGCATATCATTACAACATTGTTATAGCCGACATTGGCAATTTAAGATATAAAGTTTGGTTTTCAAAAGATAACATTTTAGTACATAATGATCAGTAGTGACATGTGAAAACTTCATTATGCAAAGACCTTGAAGAAAAGCTTACTGACGATCACCTGAAATGCATGAGAGAAAACGGGTCAACTATGAAAATAGTTGGTGAGTACACACGTTTTATATAATATGAGGAACCATTTGAGAAAGTTCACAAGGCAAAAGGCATTGTAAATCCACTCAGTTGCAAATCCCGCCCATACAAAACTTGCAACCTATGTGTTCACAACCCCTTGCATGTAAAGTATTATGTCTTGTAGTCAAGCACACGCGGTCATAATAGGTCACAATATAAGCACCACGTATATAATAATGTATGCCATGCAAAGCCCCTAATTAAATAATATGCGTCCCGTAACATAGTGAACGAGAGGTTGACCAACCTCTAATAGCGCTATACATACTACTAATAGGTGACGAACAATGCGAATGTACGAACAGTACATCATACAACTATTATATACGATTAAGAATGCTCTGAACATGGGAGACTTTGCACGCTCCACCAATAAGGCGAGACTTTAGAACGCTCCACCGATACGGCGAGACTTTGCACGCTCCACCAAAAATGGCGAGACTTTAGGGTTAAGAACGCTCCACCAAAATGGTGAGACTTTAGGTCATAGCACATACGGTTCATTAAGTTCAAAACAAGTCATAAGTTTATAATAAAGTTCAAGAGTTCAAACAAGTTATAAGGTCAAAACAATTTAAAAGAGTTCAAAATAGTCAAGGGTTCAAAATCAAGTCAAAGTGGTTCAAATTATATATCTTACGGTTCAAAACAAAGTTCAAAGAGTTCAATTAATAATTAATGCATCCACCCCAAAACGATTAAAATAGTTAGAAAAAAGGGTTCGTGAATATTCACCTGATGTAACTGATATGATAACAAAAGTGGATATACTGAAAGGAGGCTCGGACACTAACCGCAACCTAATATGAATGATGTGACTTAGATTATGAAATGATGTCATGTATGCATTTTTATGAAAGTTATATCACCCGTGCACGTTTGTTTGTGAGTTAGAAATGAAAATACGTTACTAGATATTCTTTAACAATAGTCTGAAATATAACCTTTTTGGACTTGTAACAAGTGTGTATCGTAACCATAATATGAATGTTTCAATAATATATATCTTGAAAAGTCCTCGACTCGACTAAAGTATGTAACCAAAACACTACAACTATCATTTATGACATTTCATCCAAAACCGATCTTAAAATGTTCAAAGTCTATTTCTAAAATAAAAACTGGTTACTATTCCCTATTAGAAAAGTTATCAAAATAATAGTTTTCGTCGTTAACTTTATTTAATCATAACTTCTTCGTTATAGCTCGGTTTTTAAAGTTCTACCTATCCCCGCGAAGGTATTTAAGTATACTAACATATTTTGAAGTGTCGGGGACTCGATATATCTTTTAAAGTGAAATTTTACCTTGTATAAAATCCCAACAGTCTTGGTATTTTTCAGAAAAATAGTTTTAATTATCTAGCTTCAAACTAACATAACTTATTCGTTATGAGTCCGATTTTTACGTTCTTTATATCCACAGAAAGGTATTAAAGTGTACTAATAGATTTTTAACTTTATAATATGTCAAAATATTTTCGTGGTTACTGTTCATCCGAATTAAATTTTTAACAGCATGTATATATATGTTTAATAATCCATTTTTCTAACTAAAAACCCTCGAATCATCTCCAAACCTATCATAATCTCTTCCACCAATACTTCAACAATATATAGTTTCAAAATAAAAATAAAAACATAATAAAATCTCACAAACATGCTCATAGGTTATATATATGAAATAGTGAGTTTAAATGTAATTTAAACTTAAGAAATGCATAACTAAATATAATGAACACATAATATACCAAATAAAAAGTGTAAAAATTTATTTCATGCTTACTTGATGTTAGAAGGTTTTTGAAAGATTTTGAACAATATATCCCCAATGATTCCTCCAAAATGATTTGTGATTAGTTATTAACTCGTGAATGATAAAAAGCACTTGAAATTGTTGAAAAACGAATCTTCCTTTTCTTCTTTTTCACTTAGGCCGAACCTTATAAATATAGAAGAGAAGTTTGAGTTTTTCTTTTTGTATAAATAAAGTGCTAGCTTCTTCCTTTTATATCAATTCAAAGTATGACTTTTTACATAAAATATTATATTAGTACTAGCTCATTAATAACTTAGCTACAAATTTCAACTTGACAAGATTTGAGATGTGGGTTCGGCTACAAAAGAAAGAAAAAGATGGGCATGCTTCATTAAAGATGTTGTCTATAAATATCTTATAAGTTCAATGTGTATATATATATATATATATATATATATATATATATATATATATATATATATATATATATATATATATATATATATATATATATATATATATAATTTAGTTATTAAATCAGTTAGCAGTAGATTGTAGAGGAACAAAAAGGGAGTGACTAAATAGCGAAATAAGGTGTAAAAATTTTGTAAATGTAGTTGGTATAAGTATTGCCTACTTAAAATAGGCATCGTTTAATAATTAGGCAAGTAAAGTAAATATGTAGATTTTAAGTGTATATATAAAAAATCAACAAGTGAAAGTAAATCATTATTTAAATTTTTGGAGTAGTTTACCAAGTAATAGAATGTATTAAAATATTTATTAGGAGTATTAGGTATATTGTTCATGCAAATGAATTATTAAAAACTTTTATTTACTTAATTAAATTAAATAAATAAATATGAACATGCAATCATAATGAAATCAAATGTGCTCCAGTAATGAAATGAGCATCGCAGTAGTATCAATATACTAAAAATATGTAGACCAAAATTTGGTCCGGAGTAGTGGTGCACAATGAGGTGTTTCTTGGTTACGCGATTTAACTAAAAAGTTATATGTAAAAAGTGTTGTAAAGTTTTAAAATTAATAAATTAGAGTTTGGAAATAAATGTCGACGTGAAAAATTATGAGTTGTTACATCGGCCGGTCGATCCCCCTTTAGCTTGTAATCAGTCTAGGCTGGATTAATCGGTGATTAATCGGATTGGCATTTTCGAAAAGTTTTCTGTATTTCTGGCAAGTTTTAGGTATTTTCGGCAAATTTGAGGTATTAGTGGCAAGATTTTTCTTTAAAAAAAAACATCTTGAAATAGATATAAACAACAAGTATAACTTATTAAACAATTTTACGGCGAGTTTTTGGTATTTCTAGCAAGGTTTGAAGGTTTCGGGCAAGCTTGACCATCGTTGACCGTTATTAACCATCGTTGACCACGGTTGACCGAGTTGTTTGATCAATTTACACAAATCGGAAAGGTTTGTGGCCTTGTAGCACATAATCGGCAATTAATCTGCCTTCTAGGCCTTATTTTGCAACATTACTTGCAATAATAAAATATAACTAATATAATGTATTTAATATGTGTGTAGTTGAAACTAATACTGTAATTTTTTAAATATGCCTACAATAATATGACATATTAATTCTTCACAATCTTACGATATACACAAACTCAAAAACTATCACACATTATAGAAAATCGTCAAACAATATTCGTAAAAAAAAAAAACGTAAAACACAAAAATCGTTAAATAACATTCGTTTCCGAACCCTCTGATTTGCATGAGTACCATGCTAGTAAAACAAATATATTTACCAATAGTTTCTTTTTCATAATTTGGTAACAAGAAAATATCATTTCTTATGTTTTAATGGCATATTCATATTTGTATCAACAAATGAATTCGTAGAAAGGGTTATTAAACATGTAATGATGTATAATGAGGACATAGATCGAATGTAATGTGTCAAAGTTGATGAAATTTTTGTTGTGACAAAACTTAACCATTGAAGAGAAAAATGCAGTGTTCTAAAAGGCGTGTCAAGGCATCGCCAAGGTGTCAAAGTTGATGAAATTTTTGTTGTGACAAAACGAAATGAACCTTGGCTGTTGATCTAGGCGTGACACAAAAAGGCGTGAAATAATGCTAGAAAAGGCGCGCCTTTTAGTAAGGCGTGGCGCCACTTTTTGAACCAGTTTATTTTTTTATTTTTTTTTAACTAGTATTTCGAATTTGGGTTATTTGGTATATGGGCATGGTAATTATATAGTAATTAGTAATCTAATATTTAATATAGTACGAGTAATATGATCTAAAATTATAAATACACAAATCTATAAATATTTTTTTGCCGCTTTAGTGACGCCTTAAGAAACGCAAAGGCTCCGCTATAACGCGTAAAGCTTGAGGCGCAGCCATACCGCCACACCACGCCTCACGCATTTTATAACCTTGGAAAAATGTGAAATAAACCAAATAAAAACAAGGTTAAATTGCAAAAATGGTCCTTAACGTTCCACGAAATTGCAAAAACGGGACCGAGACAAAAAAGTAGCGCAAAAAAGACACCAACGTTCCACATTTTCGCAAAATCGCCACCGAGAGGCCTTTTCCGTTAATTTTCCCGTTAAGTGCCACGTAGTTGAGGGTAGTATCGTCATTTCATGTCCTTTTTTATCTCCCGCCAACTTTAGGGGGACTATTTTTGCTGAAAAGGCCTCTCAATGGCTAATTTGCAAAGTTATTTTCAGGTTTCATATTAAATTGTCAACGCCTTCACACACACACACACACACACACACATAAGCAGAAACATACACACACACACACCCGTAATCAAATAATTATCATTCCCTTTTCCAGTAACATGTCTCGCTGTCTTGATCTCATGGTTGCTTGCAACTTGTTTGTCATATCGGAAATGATGCTAACCCATTACCGGCGAGAGGTTGAGGAGGACATTCATCATGCACAAGAGTTGATGAGTAGGTGCCAAAAGCTGTCTAATATGCTCCGTCTTAGGGGGGGGACCTGATTTTGGAGCTCCAAAACATAAGGGGCTCGAGAACTGCAAGGGCCAATGTGAACAAGCTTAGGAGGATTCAGTCAGCTGATATGAGAAAGATGAGAGGGTTGATGAGGATGCTTAGGCAAACAAACGACAACATTGTTTCCAAGATTGAGTTTGCTGTGAGGCAAACTTACATGTGAAGGGGTTGGGTGCTGGATGCTGGGGGTGGGTTGTTTTGTTGTGTATGATGAATGTAGGTAGTAGGTGGTTGGGCACTTGTGGAGTTGGGGTTTCTTTTGTTCATTTTAGTGCCACTGTCGTAGTGTCGTAAGCTAGGTAGATGTAGGTGATGATGTAGGTAGGGTTTGTGGGTTCCCATAAGGTTGTAAATGTATCCTTATGGTTTATGAATGGAAGGGGTCGTTTGATCCCGTTTGTCTTGATATACATTGTTCAATTCGTATCACAAACACATTAACAAACATGAAACTGACATAATTGAAACCATAATACAATACATAAACACATACGTTTAAATGCTACTAATCGAAGCAAATAACAGAACCACATAACAAACAGAAACATATTATGCATAGGAGTCAAGCTTGACTAAACATTTAACCCCATATGAAATACTTCAATTTACATAATATTGTTCGGCATGTACCAAAAAGTTTAACCCATCACAATGCTTGCCACACCCTTTGGTGTATTCGAAACAGAGGTAGAATAGTTCAAGTTACATTAGTCAAATTATATTACTAAATACAACCAAATTAAAGTATTTTAGTTTCTACACATTACATATTCCTAATAGATGGACCCATATGTCAATCTCCAAACCTTCTACTGGATGAATATTCAAACCTTCTACTGGATGAACCAACATGTGATCAACAACACCTGCACAGTCAATATATGCAATGAAATGAGGTTACTATAATAGGCAATGCAATGTGTCCAAAATATTTGCTAAACAATTCATTAGACTCACCTAGTCAAAATAACACCACATTGTTACCCATTGATCTTGGTGCCCATAGACCCAGTACGCAATTAGTTATTCTTGGTCTCAAAATACCACCACCCTTTGCTCCCACATTCACTGAACCAACACCTGTTGGGTTCTTAATAGAACCACCGTCTCTAATGACAAATACCGGCCGTTTTGTTCCTATTAACAACATCAGCCTCATCAACCTCATCAACCATCTTTCCTTTTCCCTTATCCACAGACCTCTTCACCCTCTTTTTATGCTTCCCGAATTCTGGTTGTGAAGCATCAACATCATCCACTTCCCTATAAGTTTTTGAAGTGCTAGTCCTAAAAGGAGTTGAAGTAATAGAGCACCGCAAGCTAGCATCTTCTTCTACCCACCCGACAACCTCCCCACCATCACCCTCTGCATCAATGTTGTTTAAATAGTAGGGAGATAACACCTGTTTTGTGTGAGCAACAAACAAGTCTACAAAACTGGCACAACATCCTAGCTCAATCATTGTATGCACATCATTGTTTGTGTGAATCAGCTTCAAACCTTCTTCTAATGATTTTCCAGGCACACAAAATAACACAGCCCATTTTTCTCCCCTAATGCGTGAAAACATATCATCCAGACCTAGGAAAAAGACATGCCTATCACAGACAAAGCCACACATTGTAGAAACATTCCCTTGTACATACCTTAATGGACAAATTCAAAGACTCCATTATTGTGCATTCGGAACAGAACTTCACCCCCATAACCAAGCAAATCTGCCACAATTTTAAATTCAAACTGTCAAGACATACCAGCACTGATATGGCCGTTCTTAGTGTGAACGGATATCAATGATACATACAAAGTATGCGTGGAATTGACTAGTCAACCTGTGAAAAGGCCGACGTGTAGAACCCGTGAATACTCTATATATATATATATATGATACCGGGTAAGTGATTACCTGGGTCGTGTCCCAACGAGGTGTGAATGGGCAAATATCGTTTGAGGCTTGGAATTATAATGCTTGTAAGATTGGTTGAGAGATTATTTGGAAGTATGAATCAGAAACGTGAGCTACAAAATTGAAAATGTATAAGAAACTAAAAAACAAGCATTACAATAAAAGCATAAAAATAAACGCGACTATGCAAAATACAAAATGAATTCTAGGCACGAGTAGCCCTACGGGCCTATAACTATTTTTTATAATCTAGATGACAAAAGAAAATTTTAGAAACAAGAAAATCAATTTTTTTAAAAATATTTCTAATTATTATTTATTAAAAGCTATTTAACACTAAATAAATGCTAACAAATACCAAATCGTTTTAAATAAATCTGAAACTTTTTCTATAAATACTACAAGTTATTATTAATCTAAGAAAAATAAAAGGAGGAGACACTTAGTATAAAGATAAGCAGAAAATAAGCTAGCTAACTCTAAAACTTTAGATTTCTATTAAAACAGAAAATGGGTTACAAAGCTTGATATTAAGATCTGAAAAACTTAAAAGAGCAGATTACAAAATTAAACTAGAAACTATGTAAAAACCTACTTGCCATCAAAGGCTTACAACCACTCTTATTTATACTAAAATACCAACTAGGGGGTCTTCACTTGTGCTTGTTTAGAACAAATCCCACCCATTGAATTATCTTGAAACAATCTCAGCCCTTCATTGTGTTTTTGGCGCCAATTTTGGGGTTATGATGTGCCAGCCTAGAGATTAAATATCTTATGGAGATACTGAGGGAACAAGAAGGTGGCTGGAGCAGGTATGTTGGGGGAGACAAGAAGTTGGGAGGATGTGTAGTTGTGTTTGATTTGTTAGGAGGATGTGTAGGTTTTTGTCTTGCTTGTGATATTCTGGGGAAGTGAAGGGGATGGAGGTGGGGGACTTTTGTTGCCCCTAGCACATATTATTGAAAAGCAAAGGGAGGTTTTGGGCTAGGGTGATGGTTGGGCCCGGTGTTGGGTGGATCAGGGGTTGGGGTTTGGATTGGATTTGGTGGGTTGGTTTATTAGTGAAGGATGGGTAGGGAAAGATTTGGGCTAGCTTTGGTTAATGGTTAAGCATAGTTTTGGATTAATATCACACAACCTCATCCATAATTTACTTGACTTTGTCTTTAATATCACAGTATGCACAATTTGTTGTCGAGTCGTTCAAAAATGCACGTTTGTCGATCAAAATTGCATGTTTCCGCCCAGATTTCAATTCTTTGTACCTTAGATGCATAAAAACACGAAACCAAGGATATCTATATTGTTTTTGGCCTTTTTTTTTTGTATTTTTACGTATCAAAATGGTGGTGAAATGATGAGTATTTGCATACTCATCAATCCCACACATTAAACTATTGCTAGTCCCTAGCAATCTTTTTAGAAAAATTAATGGATTTGAATCTCTTTACCAAAAGCCATTACTTCTGGAGTAGCCAAATGTTTCAGTTCAAGTAAGAACTATGGTCCACCTGATAACCATATGATTTTGAGCAAATCATCAGCTGTCAACGGATTTGATTTGTCTTTACCAAAAGCCGTTTGCTTCTGGACTAGCCAACTCTTGATGGACATAGTCAACATCTTGGTGAGTTGATTACCAATTATGGGTTTTCCACTGCCTTTACCACAAGCCATAATCTTGCGGGCTAGCCAACTCTTTCACTTTTTAGGATATGGCGAGTTGAGATACCATACAAGTTTGGGCAAATTGTAAGCCGTCAACGGATTTGAGATATCTTTACCAAGAGCCGTTTGCTCCTGGATTAGCCAATCCTTTTGTCGGTTAGACATGGCGGACTGATAACCACAAAAAAATTTGAAGCACAAGTGAAAAAATTTTAAAATTTTTGCCAAAAACGGGGGTACTTAGAAGGTAAAATGTGATAAAATTCGCTGGAATTTCCCCCCCCCCCCCCCCCCCACACTTAGAATTGAATATTGTCCTCAATATTCAAACTCCCAGCTATTATGCCGACTCTTTGATCGTAAAAGGGCAACATTACAAGATAAATGTGGAAATACCATTTTTCACTTTATTTTTTATTTATTATATGTACATGGTAACACAGTAGGGGCACTCCCCCACACTTAGGGTGAAAACCCTAAGGACATGCTACTGTTTTTGTTTACCGAGTCGCTAGCTTGACTCGATCCCCGAATTCAATTGTCCTTGGGAAAAGTTTGGAGATCCGGGACAACCATGTATGGTATGTCCTCTCCAAAGTAATGCTTCAACCGATGCCCATTCACTTTGAAATTTGGTCCATCATTTTGAGATAATTCGACGGTGCCATAAGGATAAACTTTTGCGATAGTGAATGGACCAGTCCAACGGGTTTTGAGCTTGCCCGAGAAGATCTTGAGTTGAAAAGAAGGACTCGATCACCAACGTTGAAAACGCGGTTCTTGATTTTTGAGTCATGAATCTTCTTTGTCTTTTCTTTATAGATCAAAGAGTTCTCGTAAGCTTGATCACGAAGTCCATTTAATTCATTCAGTTGAACTTTACGGTGATCACCCGCAGTTTTGAGGTCAAAATTGGCATGCTTGAGGGCCCAATAGGCTTTATGCTCAAGCTCGATCGGTAGATGGCATGCTTTTCCGTACATAAGCTTGTAAGGCGTACACCCGACAGGTGTTTTGTAAGCTGTACGGAAAGCCCAGAGTGCATCATCTAATTTATCCGACCATGATGCACGATTTTCACCCACGGTTCTTTCCAATATTCTCTTAATGCCTCGATTGGAAACTTCTACTTGTCCACTTGTTTGAGGGTGGTACGCAGTAGAAAGACGGTGAGTTACACCATACTTTTGCATGACTTTATCAAATTTGTCATTGCAAAAATGCGTACCACGATCACTGATTATAGCACGTGGAGTTCCAAATCGAGCAAAAAGAGCTTTCAAAAATTTCACAACTACTCGGGCATCATTAGTGGGTAAAGCTTTCGCTTCAACCCATTTTGACAAATAGTCAACAGCTGCGAGTATGTACTTGTTTCCATAAGATGACGGGAATGGCCCCATAGAGTCGATGCCCCACACGTCAAAGATGTCGCACACTTGAATTGCATTTTGAGGCATTTCATTCCTTTGTGAAATATTCCCGTGACGTTGACAAGCGTCACAGGATTTGACTAATTCTTGGGCATCCCTATAAATTGTGGGCCAATAAAAACCGGAATCAAACACCTTTTGGCGGTGTAGTTTGGATTGTGGTGGCCTCCCGTGGGTCCAGCATGGCAAGCCTTGAGGATGTCATTGGCTTCTTGTCCATAAACACACCGCCGGATGACTTGATCCGCACAGATTTTGAAAAGGTAAGGGTCGTCCCAGAAGTAATGTTTCACGTCTTTAAAGAATTTGTTCTTTTGTTGGGACGACATCCCTTTCACTACAAAGTTACCCGCATGGTAGTTTGCAAAATGGGCAAACCATGGGGTAATAGAATCTCCATGAAAGGCAACCGCATTAAGTGTCTCGAGGGGGAAGGTTTCATTAATTTCTTTCCTCTTGAAGACATCTTGACGTGGGTTTTCCAAACGGGAGAGATGATCAGCAGCAAGGTTCTCAGCTCCTTTTTTATCACGAATTATGATATCAAATTCTTGCAAGAGGAGAACCCATCGGAGTAGTCTCGGCTTTGCATCTTGTTTTGCAAAGAGGTACTTCAAAGCCGAGTGATCCGTATACACTATGCATTTGGTTAATATCAAATATGGCCGAAACTTTTCAAAGGCATACACCACTGCTAATAATTCTTTTTCAGTGGTGGTGTAATGACTTTGAGCCTCGGTCATTGTTTTGCTCGCATAGTGTAGAGGCTGAAAGTGTTTTGATTTGCATTGCCCCAAGACTGCCCCTATTGCATAATCACTAGCATCACACATGAGTTCAAAGGGCAAATCCCAATCGGGGGCAACAAGAATCGGTGCTTTAGTAAGCTTTTTCTTCAAAGTTTCAAAAGCTTCGATGCACTCGGGTGAGAAGATAAAAGGAGCATCCTTTTCGAGGATATGGGTCATAGGCCGGGCGATTTTAGAAAAATCTTGAATAAACCTACGATAGAAACCGGCATGACCCAAAAAGCTCCTAACACCTTTGACGGTAGTGGGATGAGGTAACTTTGCGATGACATCCACTTTGGCCTTATCAACCTCAATCCCATTATTTGAAATTTTATGGCCGAGGACAATGCCCTCTTTGACCATAAAGTGGCTCTTCTCCCAATTTAGACATAACCTTGTGTCTTTACAACGTTTGAGCATGTTGTCTAAATGGGAGAGACATGATTGAAACGAATCCCCAATGACCGAGAAATCATCCATAAAGACCTCCATAGTTTTCCCGATCATGTCAGAAAATATAGCCATCATACATCTTTGAAACGTGCCCGGAGCATTACACAAACCAAATGGCATACGTTTATATGCAAAAGTTCCATAGGGGCACGTGAAAGTGGTATTTTCTTGATCTTGCGGATCAATGGGAATCTGAAAGTACCCCGAGAAACCATCGAGGAAGCAATATTCCCCGCTAATCTCTCGAGCATCTGATCCATAAAGGGCAGAGGAAAATGGTCTTTTCGGGTGGCGTCATTTAACTTGCAATAGTCAATACATACACGCCAACTCGTAACCAATCGAGTTGGAATCAACTCGTTTTCTTCGTTAGTGACAACAGTAATGCCATCCTTTTTTGGAACACAATGTATGGGACTAACCCAAGGATTGTCCGAGATAGGGTAAATCAATCCGGCATCAAGAAGTTTTAAAACTTCTTGTTTGATGACCTCGTGAATTTTTGGATTCACCCTTCTTTGTTGTTGGACTGCTTGTTTGAAGTCATCCTCTATTAAAATTTTGTGGGTACAAAATTCGGGGTCAATGCCCTTGATGTCGGAGAGTCGCCAAGCAATTGCTTGTTTATGTTACTTCAAAACCTTTATTAGAGCAGCCTTTTCCTCAACTCTCAAATCTTTAGCAATTATGACGGGTAATTTATCATCACCCTATAAAAATGCGTATTCAAGGTGAGGTGGTAAGTCCTTAAGTTCAACCTCAGGAAAGTCATCAGTTTTCTCAACATTTTTTACTTCCTCTTTATGAAGTTGTTGTGGTAGAATGGGAAGAGGAGAGGGATATTCGTTTAATAATTTCTCAAGGAGAAGAATATCCCTCTCAGGGTCAATCTCTTGGTTATCGATTCCATTGGGAATCGAATCACTTTTGAGAAAGGCCTCAATTTCTTCTAAGATGAAGTCACTTCCCTCAAACGGAGTGAGGGAAGGAGAAGAATTGGCAATGATGGGATGAGAAGATGGAGTGAGGTTTTCACTTGAAGAATTATCATTGAAACCTAAAAACTCTTGAGCGTACTCCTCAACAGCTACATCGATGACATCTATTCGGTTTACCGATTTAGAGTCATAATTAGAGGAGTACCTCGATGCTTGATCAAGGTTGAAGGTGATTGCTTCAGCTCCAACACGCAATGTGATCTCTTGCTCAAATACATCGATGAGAGCGCGCCCAGATCTAAAGAATCCTCTTCCAAGAATTAGAGGGACCCTTGAATCAGCATCAAAGTTAACAATCACAAAATCGGCCGGAAAATGAAACTTTCCCACTTTAACGAATACATCCTCGGCAATGCCAGGTGGACGTGAGATTGAATGATCGGCAAGCTCCAAAGTCATGCACGTGGGAGTGAGCTTGGGAAGAGATAGTTTCTTCCACACAGAATATGGCATCAGGTTAATGCTAGCACCTAAATCAGCCAAGGCGAAGCATTCAACCATACCTGGAAAATCACATGGAATGAGAAATTTTTCGTGGTCTCCAAGCTTCTCGAGAAGCTTTTTCAACAGAACTGCTGAGCAGTTCTCATTCAAAGGAGTTCTAGCCATCTCAAAGAGCTTTTCCTTATTACTTAACAAATTTTTGATTGTTGATGCAAACTTGAGCATCAAGAGAATAACATCCGCGAAGCTAATGTCAAAGTGCAAATCATGAAAGATTTGGAAAAATTTATCCATTTGGTGACTAGACTTTTCGCGAAGCTTTTGTTCATTGAGACGTGATGGGTAGGGAATAGAAGTTTTGGATTTAGGGTTGTCCACTAGAATTTCAGGTGGTTCAAAGACAACTCCAGGTTTACATCTGGTTTCTGGAATAACCTGAGGTTGGACGTGTGTGGTATTTCGTGAGCTAGGAGATTACACCTTGTCCGTTGTCACCTCAGGTTCACGTTCCACTACCTTTGGAGGAGAGGAAGAAGAGGTAGTAGTAATCGCGGGTTCATTATATGAAAAACCACTTCTGGTTGTGATCGCCTTTGCATCGCCCCTCGGGTTAGCGATCGTGTTGCTCGGAAGTGTTCCTGAGCCCGAGGGTAGATCATTTAAAGACTTCTTGATTTCAGAAATCTGGCTAACCAACAACTTGTTCATTTCTTCTTGTGATTTCATGAATTGCTTTAACAACTCGTCAGATGAAGGCCCAGTTGGAACAATGGCTTGATTTTGGTTATTAAAATTTTGAGCACGATTGTTTTGGTTAGGACCTTGGTTGAAATTTCCTTGATTTTGGAAATTTCCTTGATTTTGGTTGTTATTTCCATGGAAATACCCTTGACCTTGGTTTCTATTAAAGTTTCCTTGATTTTGGAAACCTTGATTTTGATTTTGAAAACCGTGACCTTGATTGAAGTTACCTTGGTTTTGAAAACCTTGGTTCACTCTATTTTGATTTTGGTTACGGTTTTGGACATTTTGATTTTGATTAAAACCGGGAGGTCCAGGGTAATGATTAGGACGATAGTTCGGGTCCATAGAAGGGCGGTATTGATTTCCTCCTTGATTAGATGACCCGGCTATAGCATGAGCTTGAAACGGAGAACCATCAGTAGCTGTGCAATTGTAGTAGGCATGCGGCCCACCACAAGTTACACAGACTTCAACCTTTTTGACTTCGGCAGGTTGAGGAGAAACTTTCTTATTTTTGGTGAGAACCAAAGCATGAATAGCTTCCGTGAGTTTGTCAAGCCTAGCATCGGTGCTAGATTGAGCCATGGGTGATGAGGTAGAAGGACTAACATTCACTTGGGAAACAACCGGCTTGCTTCGTGGAATGCGGACCTTAGACTTATTCTCGATGATTACTAAAGCATCCTTTGTGGTTCGATTCAAGAAATTACCTCCCGCGGAGGCATTTAGAGAGTCTTGATCAATTTGGCTCACACCATTATAGAAAGTGTCGAGTTGCATTAACTCGGAGAAACCATGATGAGGACATTTACGAAGCATATCCTTATAACGGTCCCATGCCTCACAGAATGATTCGTCGAATTTCTGCGTGAATTTCATGATCTCATTCTTGAGGGCCATGGTTTTCGAAGGAGGAAAGAATTCATTCACAAACTTTTTTTACCAAATCCTCCCATGTTTCAATTGATCGAGGGGGTTGTTTGTCAAGCCAATTTTTGGCTGCCCCATCGAGGGAAAACGGGAAGAGAAGAAGTTTGATTGCCTCCTCAGGGACATTTTTGCATTTGATGGTGTATGTGATTTTATTAAACCATCGAATGTGATCTTTAGGATCGTCCCTTTCGAAACCGTAGAATTGACGCGAGGTGACAAGGTTTATCAACCCTGTTTTAAGCTCAAAGTTGTCAGCCACGATGGCTGGGACAACGATAGCATCTCCGTAACCCTCGATGGGTGCTTGGAGAAGCTCATTCATAGTAGGCTCAGCCGCCATGGTAGGAATAGTACGAATCTCGGGTTCGACTATTTCGGATAATCTTCGGGTACGTCTTCGAGGAATTTTGACGAGTTCAAGTAAAGGGCTTTGACGTAGACGAACGAGAACAACTCAATTAAAACAGACCAATTCAAAAAGACAAGTTGAACTTAAACCAATGATCACAAATGAATGGCTTCGTTGAAAAAGGTACACAACTCACAAGGATACAATGGCAAGTTTTAATCTTTGATTTGGGAACTTATTATGTTCACACCCCCAGTTGGTAGGTGTTCTGCCTTGGTTTGCGGCGGTAATATTTTATGTATTTATTATCGAGGAAACGAAAAATGTTTTTTGGTTTTTATATTTTACACATATATACAAAGAAAAAGGAAAATATTTTTGTGTTTTATGTTTTATGTTTTATGAAAGCGATAACTTCTTGACGAAGGATCTACAAGTCACTAATCGTTAAAACCTTAACGATATTGTCGCAACATAACCTCCCCAGCAGCGGCGCCAAAAATTGATATGGCCGTTCTTATTGTGAACGGATATCAATGATACATACAAAGTATGCGTGGAATTGATTAGTCAACCTGTGAAAAGGCCGACGTGCAGAACTCGTGAATACTCTATATATATATGATACCGGGTAAGTGATTACCCGGGTCGTGTCCCAACGAGGTGTGAATGGGCAAATATCATTTGAGGCTTGGAATTAAAATGCTTGTAAGATTGGTTGAGAGATTATTTGGAAGTATGAATCAGAAACGTGAGCTACAAAATTGAAAATGTATAAGAAACTAAAAAACAAGCATTACAATAAAAGCATAAAAATAAACGCGACTATGCAAAATACAAAATGAATTCTAAGCACGATTAGCCCTACGGGCCTATAACTATTTTTTATAATCTAGATGACAAAAGAAAATTTTAGAAACAAGAAAATCAATTTTTAAAAAAATATTTCTAATTATTATTTATTAAAAGCTATTTAACACTAAGTAAATGCTAACAAATACCAAACCGTTTTAAATAAATCTGAAACTTTTTCTATAAATACTACAAGTTATTATTAATCTAAGAAAAATAAAAGGAGGAGGCACTTAGTATAAAGATAAGCAGAAAATAAGCTAGCTAACTCTAAAACTTTAGATTTCTATTAAAACAGAAAATGGGTTACAAAACTTGATATTAAGATCTGAAAAACTTAAAAGACCAGATTACAAAATTCAACTAGAAACTATGTAAAAGCCTACTTGCCATCAAAGGCTTACAAGCACTCTTATTTATACTAAAATACCAACTAGGGGGTCTTCACTTGTGCTTGTTTAGAACAAATCCCACCCATTGAATTATCTTGAAACAATCTCAGCCCTTCATTGTGTTTTTGGCGCCAATTTTGGGGTTATGATGTGCCAGCCTGGAGATTAAATATCTTGTGGAGATACTGAGGGAACAAGAAGGTGGCTGGAGCAGGTATGTTGGGGGAGACAGGAAGTTGGGAGGATGTGTAGTTGTGTTTGATTTGTTAGGAGGATGTGTAGGTTTTGGTCTTGCTTGTGATATTCTGGGGAAGTGAAGGGGATGGAGGTGGGGGACTTTTGTTGCCCCTGGCACATATTATTGAGACGCAAAGGGAGTTTTTGGGCTAGGGTGATGGTTGGGCCCAGTGTTGGGTGGATCAGGGGTTGGGGTTTGGATTGGATTTGGTGGGTTGGTTTATTAGTGAAGGATGGGTAGGGAAAGATTTGGGCTGGCTTTGGTTAATGGTTAAGCATTGTTTTGGATTAATATCACACAACCTCATCCAGAATTTACTCGACTTCGTCTTTAATATCACAGTATGCACAATTTGTTGTCGAGTCGTTAAAAAATGCACGTTTGTCGATCAAAATTGCATGTTTCCGCCCAGATTCCAATCCTTTGTACCTGAGATGCATAAAAACACGAAACCAAGGATATCTATATTGTTTTTGGCCTTTTTTTGTATTTTACGTATCAAAATAGTGGTGAAATGATGAGTATTTGCATACTCATCAAGCACCTACGAAACTAATGGTATACATGCTAAAGTCAATGCAGAAGTAGTAAATGAAACAATTATGCAGGCTCAAGTGAAGCAGAGCAATGCAGTGTTGTATATCTCACCACATAGTTGTAGTTTAGTTAATAAGTTAATGTGGTGATATAGAAACCAATCTATTTTGTTCCTGATACACTCAAGATACACAATGTGAAGACTTACTTACAACCAATGTGAAGACTTACTTATAACCAATGTGAACACGCAGTACTTTCGTAATGCAAAACACTCTCTATAGCAGTACTTTAGTAATGCCAAACACTCTCACTTATGATTACTTAATGTAAATACTCTGTTTATCCTAAACCTAGGAAAGGGGATGCATATAAAAGTCTATCAAACATATCATAACATCCTACGTAAACAAATTTAAAATGGCACATAAATGAAGTATACTACAGTAATATACCAAGATCCGTATGCTCTTCCTTCACCTTCCTCTTCTTGCCAGTCCCATTTGCCATTCCCCTCTTCATTTTTTCAGTAACCGTATTCGGATTAGAACTCCCCTCCTCCTTCTTCTTGTCAGTCCCAACAGGCCTTCCCCTATTCCTTTTTTCTGTAACTGTACTCGGATTAGGACTCATCTCCTTCTTTTTCTTGCCACTCCCAACAGGCCTTCCCCTATTTCTTTTTTCTGTGACTGTAGTCGGAATAGGACTCCCCTACGTCTTCTTCTTGCCACTCCCAATCGGCCTTCCCCTCTTCCTTTTTTTCTCTGCAACTACCTCATTGGAGCAACGACTACCACTTCCAATGGTAGGAATAGATATGGCACCGCTAGCACCCACATTTGGTTTGTTGAAGGTTCTATTCCACATCCATTGAAGAATTTCTTCAACCATCTCCTTCCATATGTTTGCATACGAACCATAATTGGCAATAACTTTATCACCAAATTCATCCAAAACATCCTCAAAGACTTCATCATTTAATAAAACCTTGCCCCATGACATTTCAGATGATTCCCCCCCCCCCCCCCCCATCAACAAACACTTTTCCTTTTCATTCTTATCATTATTCGCCATAGCTGGGTTTAGTTGTTGCGATTTGACTTTTTTTTATGTTAGGGTTTGACGGTTGATTATCTACACAATGGTTGGTTGGTTTTGGGGATTTATTGTACCCTGAAAAAGCACACAGCTTTAAATACATAGTTTACGTTGTTTGTAAAAATAGTCCCCCTAAAGTTGGCGGGAGATAAAAAAGGACATGAAATGACGATACTACCCTCAACTACGTGGCACTTAACGGGAAAATTAACGGAAAAGGCCTCTCGGTGGCGATTTTGTGAAAATGTGGAACGTTGGTGTCTTTTTTACGTTACTTTTTGTCTCGGTCCCGTTTTTGCAATTTCGTGGAACGTTAAGGACCATTTTTGCAATTATATATATATACTAAAAGGCAGTGAGTGGTACTATAGCAAACACTGTAGCAACAGTGTTTGCTACAGTGATTGCAACAGTATTTTTGTGAGGTGCGTTACTGTAGCAATGGCACTGTAGCGACATTGTTCATCCGGGTGTGTTTTTTTTTGTTTGTTTTTGTTTGTTTTTTGTTTTTTTGTTTTTTGTTTTTTGTTTTTTGTTTTTTTTTTTGTTTTTTTTTTTTTTGTTTTTTTTCTCAAACCATGACTTTAATTTTAAAACCAATTCAAACACCGAGTCGACTTCGTGGTGGTGGTGGCTCGGCTGCCGTAACGAGAAGAGGAGAAAAAGGGGCCCACACGAGATTTTAGCACAAGTTTTAAAACCATTTTCATCAACAAAACATTTATATATTCGGATCTAACAAAAATAATAATTAGGGTTTTGTTAAAAAAGATTTTATTAAAAAAAGATGAGAAAAATAATGGTGGTGTGCTCGGTTACCAAGAAAATGAAGGGGAGGTGGTGGCGGCATGGCGTGGCAGCGGCGGTGGTGGTCTCCGGGCGGTTTTGAAACGATTGCCACGTACTTCCGGAATGAGCACGTCCCGATCTATCTTTTGGTGTAAAAAAGTAAAAGTGGCCGGAAAATTTTCCGGTGACCGGAAGTTGGCCGGAGATGGGGTGTCGCCGGCAAGGGTGAATAGAGGGAGAGGGGAGAGAATTATTAATGGGTGTGTGTGTAAAATGAATAAAAAATGAATTTTGGGTCTTTTATATTTTTAGGGGTACTAAAGTTGGACAAAAGAAAGTGTAGGGTTAAAAATAAAAGTATAAGAGAGGGACTAAAAGGGTTTACTAGCTATTCTTCTGTAAAAACGGTTCGGGGCTCATTCGACATACCAAATGGTCTCGAAAAATTACGAAACTTGCGCTATTGTTCACGAAATAATTTTTCCAATAAAATCAAGTATAAACTTGCAAAATTTTCTCGAAGTCAATTTATTTGGCTAATACGATTCGTTTCGAGTTTCTAGGTTGTGCCGGTTCTATCAAAGGATAAAATTCCTTCTGGGTATCTACTATGAAATCGAATTACTGATTATTATTTGAGGTTGGCAGGAACTACCTTTTGCAAATTTAGTCGTTAATAACAAAAATAAATTTTTTAATCGTTTTATTTCAAGTTTATATTAACAACAACATTTCAGCAATAATTTTTTTTCATACGTTTTATTTCAAGTTTATATTAACCACAACATTTCCGCAGCAACGCGCGGGTACCCCGCTCGTTTACCCTAAAAACAAGGTCGTGTTATGTAACAGTATAAGTGGAGAGATTAAAAAAAAGTTTTGAAGACCCAAAATTCAAAATAATAATTCAAATACCCAAATTTTCAAGACCTGGGAAACTATACCCCCGCCTAATTTACCATTTCGAATAATTTCCTCCAACAATCTCTTAAAATAAAATAAATGCTTCTTTCTAGATGCATTTCAACTCCCATTTACTAAAACAGTGGTTCTTTCTACTTTCGATCCAGCATTTCACTTTTATTCTTTCGGTAAGCACCTTCTTTCTAGATCTAATTCAAACCCTATCTTTATATATCTTTATTGCAAAATTTGTACAGTATTTGTTAAAAGTATGCAATCTTGTTTATAGTAACAATCTGCATGTATTAGGATTTGAGTTATTTTACAATTCATTTTATGTCTAGTGTTGTATCGTTTTTTGTTCATAATAACAAGTACCACTTTAAAACCTTAGAACAAGCGCAATTTTTTTTATAGCAAATGTTATAAATCCATGTCTCATTAGGGGGTTGTTTGGCTAAGCTTATTAAAATCCATTTTTATAAAAAACTAAAAAGATCTGTTTGGCTTATTCAAGCACAATAAATGGATGAGGTTTTTCCTCTTTAGGTTACCCGAGGAGTGCTAGCTTTTAACTCAGATTTACGCGGCCTAACTCTGTAACCATTTCCCACCTTTCCCTGACTACCCCCAGTTTTGTACCATGTAAGGAGGTTATGTGACTTACTACAATAAGCCATTGTGATTCTTAACCAAACACCATCAAAGTGCTTACTTTTTGAAAACACCGACAATAAGCTATTAAGCTCTTTAATGAGCGTATCCGAACATCCCTTTTTGCTTGTTTTAGATTCCTTTTTGTTTATTCTATTTATTTAACATGCTAATTTGTACAAAAACACCAACGGTACCCAATCCCTCTGGAGCAGGGTATGAGGTATCATGCTACTTTGTATTGAGGTATATTGTTCATTTATCCTTACTAGATAATTTCTGATATATCTCAAACCTTTTAGGGGCTTTGATGCTCAACGAGATTAAAGCAAGATTTTTGGATTGAGCGTAAGAGGAGGGCTAATGGACCGGGCATGTCATAGAGCAATATTTAAAGCAAAGGAAGATCGAATAAGCAAATTGCTGGATGAAATTATTCATCATATTATGTCTTTCCTTGACATTAAAGATTCTATCAGGACTAGTAAATTGTCTCGGAGATGGAGGAATATTTGGACTTCAATGCCCCATCTCAACATAACTAGTCGCGGGTTCCGTATGTGGGCAAAGTTTGCCAAATTTGTGAGGCAGGTTCTATCACACCGCAACAATCATGCACAAGTTTCTACAGTTTTTCTCATATTCACACGGGTCGCCATACATGCTTTTGAAAGCGTTCTTAGATATGCTTACTCTCATAATGTCCAACAATTGAAAGTAGTTTGGTTATCTGAGAAATCATATGAGTTCCCTCAATTTATTTTTAGTTCTCACACTCTCAAACATCTCACCCTTGTGTACAGTAATAACTTATCTTCTGGTTGTTCCCGCCGCTTGCCAGAGTCAGCTTGGGATTTTCCGGCTCTAGAAACTTTAATATTGAGGAATATCCAAGTGGGTTATGGTGGTGATAAGAACCTTGATCTTTTTTCTAAGTGTGTGAACTTAAAGAACATCACTTTGGATGGGTATTTCCGTGACAGCTTGGAGGTTTTCAATATTTGTGCTCCACAACTTACTAATCTTACAATCACAGCTGCCAGTTTTGCCAAGGTTTTCAATATTTGTGCTCCCCGACTTGAGAATCTTAAGCTGTCTGTATACCCTACTTCATGTTTCAATTTTTCCAAAAACGGCTTCGTTTCCCTTGAGAAAGCTTATATCACCTTGTCATCAACTTCTCAAACAAAGGAATATGTTCCGGTGCTCCTTGATTTGCTCCAACAACTCCGAAGTGTCAATTTTTTGACTCTTGATGTGGAAGTCATTGAGGTAAAGATATACCAATTTCGGTAAAACTACTGCTATTTTAGTATTTTGTTTGGTCTGCTATTGTTATCTAAAAGTACAACTATCTAGTCTTAAGCTAGCTTTATCGTGATGCCTATAAATATTTTCTTAGTTTAATTTTGTCTGTTATAATAAACTTAGGAATCATTTTTCTTTCTGTACATCTCAACAAGGGAAACGAGTAATTTTAGACTTAGATTTGTTTGGTGGTCAAATCAGTAGAAGTAGTTCACCTTCTGCACTAATAATTAAAACATTCATGTTAATAGGAGATTATTTGTAGAAGAATATCAGATAACACTTCTTAAGAAAAGCTGACTATCCAACCTCGTTCTTTGGATGTACCAGCACGCGTTTTTTTGATTACTATGTAGCAGCAGGCATGGAAAAAGTAAGAAACAATCAATTTAATGTTGGGAATGGAAAAAGATGCTTGTCGGTTGTCCTGTTTGGTTAGATGTAATATTAATGTGCATCGACAGTAAACCTGGTCATGTTTATGATGATCACTCAACATTGCTAATGTATATTTCTTCGCTTTGACCCTCTCTGATAACTATTTTGTTGTTCAGTGTGCTTCAAGATATATAGGAAAAGCAAATTTCTTGGTTCCTCTAATCAAATTCTGAATGACTTAAGAGCTAGGAACTTATGCAGATTAGTGTGTTGTCTGGTTCTGTATCGGAACCCACAACATGCAAGTATCTTATGTGTCACAATGGTTATAGTAAACTACTTGTGTCTACATGTGCTGGCCCTATTATTCACATTTGTTGCGGATCAAGGATCACAATGTCTTAGTTATAACATAAAGCCCATCTTTCTCTAGGCAACATAGGATTCATGAGCACACAAATCATCAAATATAAGGATTAAGCCGGTGAATTCTCACACACACGCACAACTAATTAGCTTTTGAACCTATAACTCAAATAAATTGTTTGTAGGTATTCATGTGCATTTTATTTTTTTGCATACGCTTGAGACAATAATTGTGGTTGCCACTTTCATAGTTATGTGTATTATGTTTGTGATTTATGTACCAAGAGACTCTTATCATCCCTGGATCAACATTCAACACTCCCATGAACCTTGTCCGTTGCATGACTTGAGGTGTTTGAAGATAAATACATTTCATGTCGATCAAAAGGACCGCACAGGATCAATATATGCTCAAATCAGAAAGTACTTTCTTGAAAATTCTCCAAGTGCCAGTTTAATCTTGAATTTACCTAAGGTAGGTATATTACATATTTACATGACTGTATGGTTCTAATCTATTTTTCGTCATATTCTTGTTCATACCTTCGTTATGTCATGTTTTTTACTAATAGCTTTTTTTGCTCTTTCTCTTTTATGCGGAAAGGTGCTTTTAAGAAATGTCTGTTTTAATTAATGAGACTAGAGGTAGAAAAGTATTTTGATCTCATTATGAAATTACCTTTTATCATGTAGCTTTTGAAAAATGATATTCTTAATTATCTACAGTAGTATTTTAAAGTAGAATTGATAAAGCTATATCTTCTCTTCTATTCCAGCCGACTCCTGTACATCGTATTACCACTGGAGCTTGTTGCCTCTGCCCATCATACAACAACCGGGACTTGTTACGTCCACGCATCCAATTATCAGTAACTCCAGTCAGAAGAGCACCACCACCAGTGGGTAGTTCCTCTGCACGCATCTCAAACATCCAGCACACCGCTGGTGTACAATCATCATTCCGTCCGCCAGTGCAACGGCAGTTATCCCCACGACCACGACCACGACCACCACCACCACTGTCTGGTTAGATACCTTTCTTTATGCTTGTACTTCCGATAATAAAATAGGAAATACCTTTTTCTCATATTACTCTCTCGATACATAATCTAATGTTTTGAAAACAGAATTTCTTATATCGAATTCAAAGTGCCATGCTATTATTACTTAATATTCATATTTCATATGGCGAAGGCATAGTCTTCTTTTTTCTCTCAAATAAAAGCCTCATTGGCGCCAAGCGTGATGGAATGCTAGACGTTTGGTAATTTCTCCTCCTACCAGGATAAAAGATCCCATTGAAGCGGCTGATCCCATGCATATTGTATGTACATCTGGTTGCACTCTATTCTGTTTATAAATTCATTATTTAAGTTCTTATTTTTCTCTTTATTGGTATAAAGCCACTCGCTATATAGTTCATCAGCGGACAGTTTTTCTAATGTAGATAAGGATATCCTTTTTGCTAGCATTTCCCCAAAAGTTGACAAACTCGGAGGATATGTAAAAGATATTCTTTGTTTTCCATCACTTTGGCATGTATAAAAAAAATATTGTGAGGCTTCTTTTCTTACGGAGCCTTTCAATTTTTTATTTCTCTTTCTGATGTATCGTAATGGACGATTCCATCGGTTATAATCGAAAAAAAAAGTCAAAAGAGGTTTTTCAAACAAAAAAAAGAAGACGATATCTTGTATGTTTGATTTTATTATTATGCAAAGCAAACATTTCGTGTGTTTCAGTAAAAGCACTTTTTTTGGGAAATGACATGACATTATAGGTCTTAAAAAACATATACTGATATACAACCTTAGTACATTTTTTGGGAAAGTAACACAACCTGGATCTACTTACCATTCAGATCTAGTAAGAAAACCCTTTCACCAAAGGTCAGGCCGAAACCCAGAGGAAATCTTGGAGGGCCTTTGGCCTAACTTGATGTTGGTGGCCCATCAACCAAGATGTTATGAGTTCAAGTCTTAAATTTGTGGATCTTTGCCTTAAAAAAAAGAGGAGAAAAGAAAGTAAACCCGATCGTCATGGATATGAACATGCTTCTTTTGATTACTTAAACAATTTATTTTTATTGAAGGGCCACAAAAGAGAATGAGTTGTCCGATCCATAATGGTGCACCGGCTAAGGAGGCAAAGTTGGAGGTAGAAGAGAAGAGAATGTTGGGTGCAAAATCACAAATGCATGAGCTCCTTGAGCTGCTGAGGCGAAAAGAAGAAGCGTTCTGGCAGAATTTCAGTTAAACTCATGCAGGATTTGAGGCTTAGCCATCATAAATCTATGCCTATTACTCTATAAGATCAGTAGTTGTCATTTTTTTCTCATTTTCGTCACTGAATGATGTAATAATCAAGAGTTATTGAACATCAATGGTGAAATATATTAATCTCCAAAACAATATGTACTGCCGAAATTGGATAATATGGATATGCCCAAGACTAACCAAAATGCATGCTACAAAAGAAATAATGAAATAGTACCATGTAAGGGTACTCACAGTCTAAAAACCGGACCAGACTGGCCAAGACCGGACAAGACCGAGACCGAGTTAGGATAAAACCTTAGACCGAGACCGGACCGAATGTGGTAGGTCCGGCCCAAATAGGCTAAATGTCCGGTTTGTAAGCCGGACCAGTCCGGACCGAGACCAAAATGATGAAAAACCCCATACCGAGACCGGACTGTTGGTCCTTCGGTCGATCCGGTCGGTTTTGTCGGTCGGTCCGGTCGGATTGCTCACCCTTAGTACCATGCAACTTCTATCATACAAAATTAATGTAACCGTAAATCCAGTTGAATCACTTCTTCATATTGTGCCTTAGTAAGTATATGTATGTCGTGATCTACGGCTCGTTAATCGGGTGAACGTCATTCTATAGAATCAAATGAGTCCGTCGTCACCTCTCGGGTTTTGTTTTTTAAAACTTATTTAAGATCTTATTGATGTATTTGTGGATATGTTCTCGAGTACATTGCATATCAACTGTTTGCTAAAATGCCTACATGAACATCGTGTCGAGAGGCTATTTTTTCATGTTTGGGGCGTCATTTTAGACTAACCTGTACTTTGCTGATAAACTGTTCGATATAAGGCCTAAATATCTTACCCTTATTTCATACTTTTTATAGATATAGTTGTTTACTTGTTCATTTAGTCTACCTCGTTCGTGACGGTTGATATATTGAACTAATCCGGTTAAATCCTATTTTGGATGCTAATTTAGTGGCATCTCCCAATTTTTAGCATATACTTTCTATTTGAATTGCATGGACATGTTAACCGCTGAGGGGTGTACTAATGACAAAAGACTTGTGATTGTCATTACTAAAATGCAAGAGGTCTCAGGTTCAATTCATTGTGGGTACACATAACCCTAAAGCGGTCACACCAACTTTCTGAAAAGGAGGATTTTACCTTGTTTGAGGTTTGAGTTTGTGTGGAGGTGGGTTTAAACCCCATGGATTAGTCGGCCAAAAGGTCGAAAAGCACGGTTAACAAAAAATAAAAATAAAAATAAAAATAGCTGGATATGTTTTATTTATGAATGTAGAATTATGTATCTATTCTAAGTTAGATAATGTTTACTGAGATAAGTTCTAATAACTCAGGCACTCTAAATGAATATCAAGATCGAAGCATAAACATCAAAGGGTGGTTGTTGACTATGTCGCGTGTGTAAATTCACATTGAGTAGATGGATCATGGATTTGGTACAAAATGGTAGAGCATATATCATGGCAGAAGAAGACCGAATAAGCAATTGCCAGATGAGATTATTCATCACGTTCTCTCTTTCATGCAATTCAAACCATTGCATTGTCTCGCAAATGGAGACACATTTGGACTTTAATGCCTCACCTTAAGTTGCACAGTCTTTACGGTACCCCAGCTTGCGAAATTTGTGAAACATGTATTATCTCATCGCAACAATAAAACATACATTTCCACTGTTGAGCTTAAATTCAAAGGAGTAATCACCCAATTTTTCGTTACAAGTATTAAAAATTATGCATACACGAATAATGTTAGAAAACTTATTAGCCAATGGATAGTTGGCCCAAGCCCGTGTGTGGGTTAGGGTCCATTAGAGCTTTGCTTCTCATATATACTCTATAAATAGTTGATTAATAAAGTTGAGTATACGGATTTTCAATGTTTTAATATGATTAATAAAGTTGTGGTTAGTTTATTGAAAAAAAAAAAAAAAAAGGTTATAGGTTTTTCATTGTTTGTTTGTTAGTCGATTGTTCATACGGTTTTGTTACCAGACAACTAAATTTGACCATTGGTACAAATCCTTAAAGTCGACCGTTGATACGGTTTTGTTACTAGTTGATTTAGCCGACCGTTCATACCGGTCGACTAAAGTCGACCGTTGGGAGGGTTTTGTTACGAGTCGATTAAAGTTATGTTTTTATTTTTGTTACTTTTTTTTTTCCTTTGTCCAGTTTACTACTCCAATTCTAGCTTTCGCAATTTCGCCGCTTGAACTGCGGGGAGCATTAGCCAATAGATAATTGGCCTAAAGCTCGTGTGTGAGTTAGGGTCCACACGAGTCCATTAGGGTTTTGCTTCTCATATATACTCTATAAAAAGTTGATGATTAATAAAGTTGAGTCTACGGGTTTTCAATGTTTTAACAAAACTGAGTATGATCTCGTCCACTAATAAACATAATTGTCTCCCGCAATGTCTTTTCAGTTGTTCCACTCGCAAACATGACCCTTTCATCCTATAATGGATCTTTCTATTCGTACAAGGAATGCAACGTAGCTTGGGATATCCCAACTTTAGAAACTCTGAATTTGAGCTGTTTTTGGTTTGGTTGTAGAGATGATGAGACCCTTAAATCTTTTTTTCCAAGTGTGTGAACTTAAAGGACCTTACTATACACAATTGTTCCATGCACTTTATGAAGATTTTCAGCGAATGTACTCCACAACTTTTGAATCTCACAGTTACAGATGTAGTTTCATTTCCAAAGGTTTACAATGTCGTTGCCCCTCAACATAAGAATTTTACTATAGTAGTATACTTCTGGATCAGTTACAGATGTAGTTTCATTTCCAAAGGTTTACAATGTCGTTGCCCCTCAACATAAGAATTTTACTATAGTAGTATACTTCTGGATTTAACTTGTCGACTGAGGGTTTTGAGTCTCTAGAAAGAGTGACTCTGTCCATGTCAAAACCCGGTTGCAGAAAGGAGAAATATATTCTTATGCTACCCAGTTGCAGAAATGACAAGATGGTCGCACAAAAAAGACAACGGTCGCACAAAATGCCACTTCAGTCGAACAAGAACATGTAACTACCCATTGGACACTTGTAAAAAAATTATGGCAGAGTCGCACGGTTTAGCGGTCGCACAAGACTAAATTTGGAAAAACAAAGACATCTACCTACCCACTAGACACTTTTTGAATATTAGATCGAAGCAAAAGACGGTTGGAAAGATGCTAAACAAGACTTGATCGAAGCAATAGAGAAAAGGAACAAGAAGATAACAATGTGAGAGGATCAAATAATGGCACAAACAAAGATGATTTACGATCTTTACTCTTTGACCATCAATCGTCTTTTGTAATCTTCATTAAACCTTTATATAATATTATCTTTATTTTGTGTGTTAAATATTTGCATGATTATGAGTCTTCAATATTTGCATGAAACTTTTATAATATTTGGATGTTTATATGCTTCGTAATAGTATCGCAACAAAAGTGGATTTTGGATTAGACACTTATTCTGTTTAGGTAGTAAAAAAAGAGGGATTCTTTTCGCACCTTCCTCCGTAACACTTCGTAATGATGTACGTCGAGAAAATGTATAGTTTTGATAATGTCATGCTAGTGTGCAAAGGCTCTATGGTAGTTGTGTGCATTGTTGGTCCTTTACAAACTATTTAATATATTAAGAAAGAATTCCTAACAGGTGTCAATTGGGTATCTTTTTTAAGATATAAATGAATGAAAAGTTTGAGCGTACTAAATGAAAAGTCACATTTAATTATAGTAATTTTAAAGTTTAATTAATGCTTATTAAATACATTTTTGATTCAATTTTTTTTTTAAGTATATTAATTACACATTAAATGCATTTTTTATATTTTATATGGTGCCAAGTGGGCACGCATTAGCAAATCCCAAATACATAGGTAATATTGACATTTAGAAGAGAAAGTCATCGTTTTAATAATATGTCACAAAGTTGAGTCAAGTTGCAAATCTTTTATATAATAAAAGAATTACATCATTTCGGAGTGTTTTTGTAAAACCCTTCTCATTGAAAAATAAATTGGACCAATAGGAGAGCTCGATTTTGACACATAAGCGAAATCAAGCAATATGATTGGCTAATAAAAAGTTAAAATTGAATTGATTTTGGTCAAACTTTAATAAATTTGAAGGAGAATTTAATTGAAAAAACACATAAAAATATAGGTGTCAAATTAATAAGAAAACAAAAACTTACAAAAAGAGGATGTAACTAATAAAACTTTAGTGGTTGAATCTTAAATATATTATATAGAGTTAAGTGTAAAATTATAAGTCTTCATGGTTTTTAATAACTTTAAATAATACTAAACAAATAACCCCTTACACTTTATACCCCCATACTTTATAATATGAACTTTGTTTACAATTACATAAGTATTAGCATTAGTTTGAGACTTTATTCATCAATTAAAATACAAAATTTTGTTAATATACGAATTAGTTTTAATATACTTTAAATATTTTTAAAATAAATGTTAGTTTAAACTTTATTTCTTTTACTGTATACGTCAAAACTCATGTTATCATATTTAAAAATTTAATCTATGCGTACATGAGTTTTAATATTAAATACGGCTAAATTTTTATTAACAATAATATAAATATAAAATGATAAGCACGAGTTACCGTGATATGAAAATAAATATATGCAATTATACTTATAACAACGACTCATGTAATTATTATTTAAAGTTTATTATTGGATATCCTGAAAAACATTTTCAAAAAACTTTACGGAGTATATTTTAACTTCATCAACGCTCATTATGTGCTACTAAACTCGCATATTTTGTACAACATAATATGAATAGTTAAACAACAACATCAACCTCAACCTCAACATCTATGTCAGCTGAACAAAGTTAAAGCTTTCATCAAATAATTTTTTTTACAAAATATTAATAGATATTAATACATAATGAAAGACTTATGCATATTTATTAGTTGTACTTATATCACAATTTTTACCGGTAAATTCTTATATGTCTATATAGTAAACTAAAATTTTAAATTAAATTTGATTTATGTGTAAACTCCGGGCGTGCACGGGACTTATAACTAGTAAGTAGTTTTTTTTTTTTATTTTTTTTATTTTTTTATTTTTTATTTTTTTTTTTTTTCAAATTTCAAATTATTTTGGTTTTTGTCATATTGTGAGGTTTCTTAAGGTTTTGTTGAATTTTTAGATAATAACTATCCTACGTAGTTACCTATAGATTTCTGCTTTTTCGTTACCCCTCTAGGCACAAAATAAATGTATTTGCACACGCAGCAACGTGTGTGCAAAGTATTGCACCAAACTTTTTCTTTCTTCGAAATATTTATTTGTAGATACTTCCTGCGTCCCAGTTTATTTGTTCATATTATCTTTTCAAGTTATTTCAAATTGATTGCTCACTAATTGAGAAGTTTGATTGATTTTACTATACTACATTTACCAGAAATTAATAACTGTGATAATATAAAAGTAATATTTTTTTTTTCAAAATTATTGTCTACCAACTCATTTTGAGATGTCTTGAAATATTTATTCACTTTTTATTTTAATAAGTTAAAAAATATTTAATGAGCAAAGATAATACTCCGTATTAGATTGGTTGAAAATGTAACACTTTTGTTAACCTTTATACTACGTACTTTTTTGTCTAAAGACAAAGATTTACCAGTACTTTGTTAGAAAATGACTTTTGTACAATCAAATGCCAGCAGTTTCAGTTATCATTGCCAAACACCCCCAACACTCAATTATCGTATTCATGATTTCATTCCCATATACCAACGACACTTTTGATCCTTCACTGATGGTAAGTTCCTGTTTTATCTCCAATTTTTATCATTTCTATTTTTTATTTTAAATGCGCTTAATTAATGTTTCATTTCTGATAATTAATCTTAATTCTAACCCCTATTTATATTTTATACATTTCGTTGAGTTTGATTATTGCAAATTAATACAATATGAGTTGATTAATTGTAATTGTGTTTACATATTAGGCCTCACTGTTACTACCTCCATCCCAAAATATAAAATATAAGTCTAGTTTGACTTTTTAAATCAAACTTTGACCGTAAATATTTTTGTTTGTATTATATATCAATTGATGAAAATTATATCAAATGAAAATACATATAAAACGCTATTCATTTATATATTTTGCATCAAGTATGATATAATACAAATAAAAATATTTAAGGTCAAAGTTCGATTCAAAAAGTCAAACTGGACTTATATTTTGAGACGGAGGGAGTATTATTAGGGGTGTAAACGAGACAAGATCGTCGAAATCGACTCAAATTTATTCGAAAGTAGTTGAGCTCGAGCTTGGCAGAACTCGGACTCGGTTTGCTAGTGGTGGTATTTACATATTATGCTAGACTGTTATTGTAATGTCTAAGTGGTGTTTGGGTTAGCTTATTTGTAGGGCTTTTGGGCTTTTTGACGATTGAAAGGCTTATTAACTCATTATTAGGGGTGTTTGTTTTACCTTATTTAGTGGGCTTATTAGCTTATCTAGAAAAAATAAGTTCATTCTTGTGTTTGGATAAGCTTATAAGTCTGGGCGTATAAAATTAGGCTAGACGGTTATCTTTTGTGTCTAAAGGATGTTTGGATTAGCTTATTTGTAGTGCTTATTGACGATTTGAAAAGGCAATAACCTCATTTTTGGGGATGATGGTTGTTTTAGCTTATTTAGTGGGCTTAATAGCTTATATTGGGGATTTCTAATAAACTATCATTTTGTGTGGCTTATATGGGAGGGTTTGGGATTATAAGCTCATTTTGGATATGTTATTAGTTAAGCTAATCAATACACCTTAGCTTATTAACTTATTATCATAAGCTAATTGAATCACTAAATAAAAACTTATAAGGTAGTTCGTCGTAAGCTATAAGCTGCTATTGAAAATAAACATAAGCCCAAAATTGACTTATGACTTGATAGAACAAGCCCATAAGACCTACAAATAAGCTAATTAAAACACCCCCTAAAGCCACAGTCTCTAGGCTATTTTAGAGTAGCGCAAACAAAATGCGAGTAAATGAACTGGTTGTATATATACATATGGATATCGGTTAATCAACCCTCGATCTTTTGTACTTTAGCAGTGTATGCCAATGTTTAGCTAACGTTTAAATTTAAGAATAGAGCGAATAGCCGAATATCAATATAGCATCCTGATATCTGCTGGAAATTGTGAATATAATCAAAGTATTTGCTAAGATTGTTAATTTTCAAAGCTCTAATACCAGCGCTTTCCTTAACTAAGGATGCTATATATCCTAATAGTCTCATTTCTTTGTAAGTTTTTTTCGGGTATATTCTAACCCACTCAAACCACTTTAGATTGGGTATAATAAGGTGTATATCATTTTAGGTTGTCGTTAGTACGCCTTTACTAACAACTTATATTTGCATCAAAGCCTTTTTTGGGGTTACTCTGTATGTATAACTGTTTTCAAGTTGGGGATGCAAGGATTAAAAAGAGTAAAGAATAGCATGCAATTATAGCTGTCAAAATTATTCGATATGGATTAGTTAGCTTGAATGATTTTTATGTAAGGAAGTTAAGAAATGATAGAAATCAAGCAATTTGCTCTTTGTAGATCTTAACAACTTCATCTCTATCCTTCTACACTATAACAAGAAAGCATAAACAATAAAGATAGAAGAAAGCTTCAGCTTCTGATTAGAGCCACTTTAAAGGGTTGCAGACTAAACACATTACATTTTATGGATGTGGTACATGATACAACGAATATCATTGCAGCTAAAGATAGGATTGGGGACTTGCCAGATGACATTATTTATTACATTTCTCTTTCCTTGACATGAAAGATGTAATTCAGACTACTATTTTGTCCCGAAAATGGAAAAATACCTAGACTAGAGTGCCCCATCTTAACTTTGACGGTAACTTGTTTGGAAGTTTGCCTCTGTTTGCCAAATTTGTGAAGGATACTCTGTCTCATTGTAACAATCGTTCAGAGGTTCCTGCACTTGTGCTTGATTCACGGGCGCAGACACCTAATTTGTAAATACGGAGTATTTAAGTAAAACAGTTTTTGCTTGACATGTACACGCGGGGTTAGTAACTAGTCATAATATGAAATTAAGGCAATAATCCATTTTCTCATTTGTAAATACGGAGTATTTAAGTAAAACAGTTTTTGCTTTATATGTATATAGGTGAGTATCCGCGTATAACATCAGAAATTTATAACATTAAATGGTTTTTAAAGCAAATTTTAAGGATTTTAATGTAAAGCGTTAAATGGCTTTCAAAGCATTTTGTAAGGATTTAGTAAAAGACGAGTATTCGTATAAAAAATGGATAAATATTGTAGCTAGACAATTAGAGCATATAGATGTTTAGAGGATGTTTCTTTTTCACTTAATGAGTAAGCTCAAACTTTTATTTCATCTCATTGGGGGAGGTCCACAAAAACCATAGAATCACAAAATAATTTCCAAAACACTCTTACAAAATAAGGTGTCATTTCGTGATTGCTGTATTTTTATATTTTTTTCTCTTTCTTATCTTTAATTTAACCAATCACAAAATGACACATCATTTTATAAGATTTTTGTGAAAGTTATTTTATGGTTGCATCATTTCTCCTCAATTAAATGGCTATTCTAGACATATCTCTAAACAACTTAATTTATTAAACAACCTCTTAAGATATACTCCAATAATGGAAGAAATAAAAAGTAAGAATAAATTAATCATTTTACATTTCTCACTTTTAAAGTTTTTTGGTAAATGTGTTTTTATTTTATATATATATATATATATATATATATATATATATATATATATATATATATATATATAGTAGAGATTAGAAAAGAGATATAGTAATTTCATTATAGTTGATTCAATTAAGGATTTTTGGCTTTAATGATTTATAGGTAGTTAAAATAAATATATACTTTTCTTACTCAAGTCACAATGTCACATTACTCTCTTTATCTATACTACTTTATAATGTATTTTTAGGACATCTATATTTAGAAGTCTTAAAATGTTTAAGACAAAAAACATTGCTTTAATAGGAAAGATGCATACACATATAATTAAAAGCCTAGAAATTTAATTGTCTTTAAAAAGACAGGGTTGTTACAAGTATAGCCTTGAATGCTTGTAATTTTTTAAGACTTACAAGAAAAGAAGCATAGTGTACACCACTTTAATGCACATAATTTTCTGACTTACAAGACAAGAAGCATAGTGTACACCACTTTTATGCACATATTAAAAAAAAAAAAAAAAAAAAAAAAAAAAAAACCACATTAATGTTATTTAATGTAGTCAATTAATTAACTGGTCAATAAATACAATTAATACAGAAAACACCCCTTACATAAGAAATACAAATTATCAAGCATATTGTACAACCAAATTAAACACAATTACTGCATTAAATGTAACTAATACAAATAATAAAACACATTATACAAATATTCAAGCCCGAACGGGCAACGGGCCAAATGGGCTTGAGCCCGAATGGGTGCGGGCCAAACGGGCTCGAGCCCGAACGGGCACGAGTCACAGGCTCGAGCCCAAATGGGCACAGGCTAATCGAAAATTTTAATATCCGTAAATTTGTTGTCAAAAATAACATAAAAACTAAAATACATGATTCACCGAAAAATTTATTTCAGAGTATCCGCCGCTGCAACGCGCGGGTACGCTGCTAGTTATTATTAACACGTTTTACTGATCTATTATATTAGTGATGCTATGAAAATCATTTAAAAAATAAATAAATTTGTATATAATACAAAAATCATACTCAACTAGTTTACATTATTAATGACGCCCCTTAGCAAAACTACCAAAGTATAAAATGTTAGATATTGTTCGTGTTGTGTTTCTTTTTCTAAATCTGCTTGAACTTCGATTCGTGTACTAATACATATATATATAGAAAAAATTGTGTTTGGCTGTTATCAAATTATATATGAAAACTCTGGAACAGAAGATGTTAGTGTATGTCTTTAACATGATCAAATTATCTTAGAGCATTAGGAATCGTAACATGTTATAACACCAACATTGTCGCCACGTCAGCGTCACATCATTCCAACATCAAATAACATAACACCAAAAAACACCAGGTAATCACAACACCCAATAACACCACCTTTTGGGACCCACTTTTTTTAAAATTACAATTTACAAATTCTACCATCAACAATTTCATTCATTAAACATTCAAACACTTCAATAATAAAATTTGAATTTTAAGTATATCTCGCTCGTATTGGAATTTTAAATATATCCCGCTCGTATTTGAATTTGAATTTTAAATATATCACGCTCTTATTGCGTATCGTTCTCTAAGTCGTCGTTTCAGTTGTTTCGCAAGCTCAAACTTCGTGATGACTTCCACAATAGCATGTTGGTGATCCTTGTCGCCTTTCTCGATTTCTTTTTTGATATATCGTTGCAGTTCTTCGACGAAATGTGGAAGTTTACAAGCCATTTTTTTCGACGATTAGTGTTTTTTTTGTTGGCGAGGATACAACTATGACTATGTTTGGCACACAAGATTGTTGGGAGATTGTGCTTATTTTTTTTAAAAATAAGCTACTTAAAAAATAATCTTTGTTTGGCAGACATAACTTATAAGAGATTTAAAAAAAAAATAATCTTTCATAATCTCTTAAAACCAAATGTTACTTCATGTAGCTTATAAAAATAATCTTTTTTTTATAATTTCCAGCACCAGCACCAGCACCATCTCCAGCACCAGCACCAGCACCAGCACCAGCACCAGCACCAGCACCAGTTCCAGTAACAGTTACTTTCGCCAAACATACCCATAATCAATGGATATTTATAATGTTAATATATATATATATATATATATATATATATATATATATATATATATATATATATATATATATATATATATATATATATATATATATATATATATATATATATATTTGAAATATAGCCGTTATTTGCAAACGGATTTTTTTTTTTTTTTTTTTTTAATTCAATCGAAAGGCACCAACGCAAGTTAACTTGATAACGTAAACTGAAACGCCGGAACAACGCACAAGGGTAGGAAATGGGGAAAACGTGAACACGGCGTTAATTTTGTGCCATGTATGCAATAACGTGCATTTTGCGTTATGATTCCTCGAGCTCTTAGCCAAGAGTTGTATTATCTCCCACTGGGATCAAAGTAATATAATAGATCTCCAGGTAGGGGTGTTGATCGGTTCGGTTTTCGGTTATTCGGTTAAAAAAAATTTTAGGGTCAAACCGTGAACCAAACCAAACCGAATTCATATTCGGTTTTTGGTTCGGTTTGGTTAAATTCTAGTTCGGTTTGGTTTTCGGTTTAACCAAATTACACACTTTATTTAAAAAAAAAAGAAAAATATACAAATATATTTTGCCAAAAAAGTTATTTCAAACATAAAAAGTATTTTTTAATATTAGGATATAATTTTTTTGTTATTTATATATATATATAAATATAAATATAAATATAAATATATATAACGTTTTATTGATCTTTTTATATATATAAATATATAAAAAATATATAAATTTATATGAATTCGGTTTTCGGTTTTGATTACCAAAACCATATCCAAACCGAGAACCGAATTAAAAGTTCGGTTTGGTTCGGTTTTGGCAAATTCGGTTCGGTTATAAGTTCGATTCGGTTATTTTCGGTTTGGTTCGGTTTTGGTTTTCGGTTTATTCGGATATTTCGGTTTTTCTGCTCACCCCTGGCTCCAGGTGGCAAAATGGGTGGGCCGGAAGGGGCTCGGGCCACGGGTCCAAACGGGCTCACGCTCAAACAGGCACGGGTTTAAATGAGCACATGACATGGACTAAACAAGCTCATATATCTATAATTTTTCTTTTAATTAACAATTGCAATATTCTCTAATTGCAATAAAATATGTGCCCGTTAATGCCCATTTAACTTTTAAATGGGCCGTACATGCCCATTTCAAAGAAAGGAGGCAAAATGTGCCCAAATCTTTTACAAATTAACCCATAAAATCACATTTTCATGATTTTGGATACAAATTGCCACCCCTAACATCAACATAATCACTGGCAGCATCAATCCAATCCTCTTTTCAATTTCCCAATAGTCATGTAACCAAAAAACAAGAACCACCAAAACAAGGCTAGGCATCAAACAAAATCCCTGATTATCTAATAGTTATATTAATTCAAAAGAACAAACATTAACTTCAGCCAACAAACACCATCCGGAAATTCACATAAACACCAATGTAGAGATGCATTTGATATCTTGGTCAAATCCACTAACGAGAGCTCTCTGAAGGTTGAACGGCCCTTTTGCTTCTTGTCCGGGCAACGTTTGAGGATGAGGCCACCTGAAAGTGTAAAAGTTAAAAATAACTGCTTATTTTAGTATAAACATATAACAAAACTACAACTACACAGATTCTTTAAAGGTTCATCATTCTTAAAATAATGTTTGGTTCAACGAATGGATTTGAGTACAAAAGAACTTTCATGTGTAGTGGGCCTATCAATGTTCTCCATCTTCCTCCCCAGTGGCTCATTGATACGAAGCGCTAGTCTATTGCCATAAAAATTGTCACTAAAGATACAAAAAGTAATCAATAGCTTCATCACTATCAAAAGATCAAAATTCGTTGGCGGTTCAACAACTTGAGTTTTAATCTCAACTGAAAGCCTGTGACTACAACTTCAATGACAAACAATGGCTTCATGATACATAATAATTATGTCTTCCGGCAAAGGAATCAGATCAACGACTGGGTGCCTCAGGTTTGAGTTTCCAGGATTTACTCCTAAATCTTATTCCAAAAACTATATACCAAACAACCTTAATTGGATTCCAATCCATTCCTTGAATGCTACAAGCTCATACCAAACTCCCCCTAAATTGTTTGGGATGGACTTGATGATGAAAGAAGTAAGCTGTCATAATACAATGTAAAATAGTGACAAAGATATGAAATTATATCCATGACATATCTGTATACCTTAATGAAGTTCAGATCAAGGATAAGAAATTTGGCATTGCGGAGTTTCTGGAACAATTCAAGTACTGCAGGAAAATCTCTCTCATAATCGGAACTATATGTTGACAGATTCACATTCTCTAGAGAGTCAAAGCCCTCTGTGCACAACCCCTTATAATCTGAGGTCGTTAATGATGCTGTCAGATTCTTGAGTTGAGGAGCAGCGACGTTGAAAACCTCTGGGCTATGGAAAGCATGTGTAATTGTAAGACTAGACAGCTGTGGAGCACAGATATTAAATTTCTCTAAGGAGACCAGCCACAACCCATCTAACACGAGCTCCTTTAAATTCACACACTTGGAGAAAAGGTTGACAGTCTTATCTCTAAACTTGTCTAGCCGGATATTCCTCAAATTTAAAGTTTCTAAAGCTGGAAAGTCCCAAGGTGATTCTGGTAAGTGACATATTCCATAAACCCAACTTCTATCATAGACCGCAAGAGTAAGACGTTTTAGAGTGTGACACTTGAACAGGTAGAGTGGGAACTCCTGTTTTTTAGAGGTGAACCATATGAAACTCAATTGCTCAACATTATGCAAGTAAGCATAGTTTACAATACTTTCAATAACAGACTGAGTAGCTGGTCCTTTAAATCTCAGCTCCACTGCAGAAACATGTGTGCGATTGTTACGGTTAGATAAGGCATGCTTCACAAATTTGGTAAACAGAGACATAGTGCGGAACTTATAACTATCAAAGTTAAGATGGGTCACTGAAGTCCAAATATACTTCCATTTCTTAGACAATGCACTAGTCTGAATAACATATTTCATGTCAAGCGAAGACAGAATGCGAAGAATAACGTCATCCGGCAAGTTGCTTATTCTGTCTTCAAGAACCAAATCCACATGCTCCCTTCTTCTACCCATTCCAAAATACACGCTGATTTGATGTGGCGCTGGCTTCAAGTAAAAGTTTATGCTTTCAACCTTTTATCTGCATTGAATTAATTGCGTTGTTTCAAAAATTATACGTTTAACCTTAAATCCAACAATATTATTCTATAAAACCACATGATAAAATGAAAGGAAAGCATATAAAATGAAAAGATTCAAAACAACGCGAACAAGACATGCAGACTCAGAACCTCTGCTAAAGAGACAATCAAAAAGCAGAAGCAACAATCACAACTGTTAGTTCACAATTTCAGTGGTAAGCATTACTTTTCCATTCAGAAGGTGTGTTATGCATTGCTGGACAAAAGGTGGAGCGTATATAGAAGGTTAGTGTAATTGGTTTCTAACAGCAAATTTTAACTACCAAATTGAGCTAAAACCACAGGTCTTATAACAGTTTAAAAAGCCCGAATAGCTCATTGGTTGTAAATTCGCTCCGAGTAGCTTCGAATTACCATGATGCATTATCTCAACTTGCATTGTGAGATTGATACCTTGAACATACCCCAAGTCCCAAACCCAGACCTAATTAATAAATGAGGTTCTCAAGGAGCAAAATCACATTATGTTAAATAAAATGTCGGTCTACCTCAACTGTTTTAGTGCATCCGTATTGCGTATGCACAGGCAAGTCTTTTACACTAAAAAATAACGGCCAGTACCAAGTTATACTTATTTTACATTGAAATGAAACATAAAGGTCTCAATTTCTATAAACAACTAGTGTTGTTTGCATAATTATGTCCCATTAACCGAAAAATCATCAAAGAAGTATAATTCTAAGAGATAGTGTAATTTGAAAGTGATTATCTGCTTTAGAACCAGACAGTATATTTAAGTTGTCATTGCTTATTTGAAACTGCGTATCCACTTTAATTACTCTTATTTATACTAAAACTAAACTTAACACAAGCAATTTTATTCATAAACTGTTAAAAACAAGTGCAATGATAGATGACCCATTTGATAAGAACCTTCTTTAAATTGCTATCTGAAATACAGGGTCTAGAAAACTAGCAAGTCGATTAACCCTTTAACATTGATTTCTCTACTTATTTTTAAACCTAAACGGGCTGACGGGTCAACCAGTTCAACCCACCACCTACCCGAACACAACCAGTATAATAAACGGGTTCAGCGGGGCAACCCAAAACTTGTTTAAGACCAACCCAAACCCGTTTATTTTAGGGGTTTGTTTCGTGTGGTGTCAGGAATTGCCACCCTTATCTAAAATCATAGGGACCGTCTTGCATTGCTTATTTTAAACTGCTTACCTGCTTTACAAAATAAACGACGCTGTTTTTTAAAGTGGTTATACGAATATGGGGTACTTGGGATTGCCTATTTGAAACTGCTTACGTGCTTAAAAAACAAGCACTTATAACAATAAAATAAGCAGATAGCCAATTTCATCTAAACACTACTGCTTATCTTCTTAAAAATAAGCAAATAAGTAATCCCAAGCACCCTTTAAAACAAGTAGTGAAGTAGATTCACCCCAAAGCTCAAAATGTAATAACTTGTTTTAAAAATAAGCATATAAACAGTTATTAAAAAAATACTGTATAAATTAATTTTGCAATTAAATTATAGGGTTTATGTTTTTATACAAATTTAAGAGTAGTGAGATCAAAAAGGAGCTTACATTTTAAAGCAACGTTGATGGTCGATGAAGGATTAGATAAGATTCATTTTGCATTTTCGATTTGGAGATATGGAATTAAGATTTCAGGGTGGTTCAGGGATTTTGCATATTGCAAGGTAGTGTTTTTTTTCACCCTTCTCTCTTCTCTTCTTTGACCTTTTAGTGGAAAGTGAAAGATCTTCACCTTAAAAATATAAATACAAAACTTTTATTCATAACTTAAAAACATTACCTAGATTTAGAAATTAAAAATACTAAATTAATAACTGAAATTAAATATTACGTGACAAATGCTCGACCAAATCAGCACGAAGGTTTTGATGCATTTGAGAGGATCTGATGTACCTAATAACCTTTCGCATTTGTTCATTATATCGTATGAGGTCATTCGGTTTATGACATCAGTCATAGTGGGTTTCCTAAAATACTCTGGACCAAAAATTTCCATAATAGACTTACAAAAATAATCAAGACATCGACGAGAAGTTTTTTCACCCATCTGAAGATATTCGTCTAAAGCATCAGGAACCGCGTCGTATGCCAATTGACGAATTGCAGAAGTGCACTTCATCAACGCTGAAATGCCTTCTTTTCCGGTACAATCAACATTACTACTAAAAAATGTATTATGAATAGTTACCTCCCGAACTATCCGGTTGAAAAGAGTTCAACTCATTCGGAACCTCTTTCGGAAAGTACGTTCATCATAGAACCGGTTCTCAGAAAAATAGGCGTCAACTAAACGTTCATAAGCACTATAATGATCTCGATGAAGGCGTTTTATCGCCAGGCGATTTCCTTTTTTTAATAAACGACAACGATCTTGCAATAAAATTCAATCTCCGACTTGTAATGTATCGTTCTTCTTCTGAGTCGGTGAACATAATCGTATCGGAATTCATTTGGAAAATAAAAGGAATGAGATATATGTTGCTTGAATGATATATTGAGAAGATATGTATAAATATTGTTTAGTTTTGATATATTTATTGAGAAAAATGGGGTAGAAGGGAGGTGATTTTTTTTATTTATTATTTTTTTATTTTTTATTTTTAACTTGCAACGGATACAAAGGAAGTGGGGTCTGTTTTTTTTTTTTTTTTTTTTTTTTTTTTTTTTTTTTTTTTTTTTTTCCTTTTCCTTTTAGCTTCGTGATCAGACCACCATAAGTTGTCTTGGAATACCCTCGTCGCGCGTGAGATGCTTTGGTTGGCAAGAAGATTTAGCGCGTGAGATGTTGGGCAAGGTGAAACCTTCACCTCCATGCCATCCGGTCTTAAGCAAGGAGGAGCCTTGGAATAATGACTAGGGTCGGATAACCACGGGTTCCGTGCGAGGTTAATTACTTATAGGCCCGTTTAGTTTGTAGATGGGTTTAGGATTAGGATTTAATTTGAATTTGAATTGAATTTAGGATTTGATTTGATGTAAGAGAGAAAAAATATTATAAAATAAATAAATTTTCTTACAGGGATGACGAACAAAGTTTTTTTTGTTGCTACACCCAAATAATATTCCTGTACATGCCAGTTAAAATTTATATAGTTGCACCATCTGAAAATGTTTTCATTTCTTTTACACTTGAGAAATACACCCGAAACTATGATGAATCTACCCCTGATTTTAACGGTATCTTTTATGAAACTTTTTGGAGTTACATAATTAAATTCACATCAAAATGGAGTGTGGAGGAAATAACGTTTCATTTTATTTCATTTATTAAGATGCGTTATTAGTAAAAAGATTAAACAATAGATGATTGGTTTTAAAATTAGAAACAAATATCATAGAATAGCTAATACATTTTAAACATCTCACACATGGTAAATTATAGTTTATATTAAACCCAAAGACAAACGACACCGTTTTAGGTGCCATTTTCCCGCCAAAACTGAGGCCCGTTTTCGCAGCCTGTTTTCCTGGCCCAGCCCACTCTCTTTAGCAGCCCTGCTCCAAGCCACACACACACGTCCTTATCTTATGAACAATTATCAAAAAAATCTACCGCCACACACACACCTCCTTATCTTCATGAACAATTATCTTCTTCAAATAAAAAAAAAACAAAAAAAAAAGGAGAGAAAACCCATACTACAAGCATCTGTGTTGTTCAGGGAGGTTGGAGACAGAGTAAAAAAAAAAAGTGAACTTGCGACAAAGGTTAGTTTGCCATGCTTTATTGTTTATAAGGGAGAATTGAAGTGAGTGGAGGGTTATTAAAATTTTGATTTGTCGGCGGCAATGTTCTAAAAGGCTCAAGGCGCACTAAGGCACAAAGGGGTTCAAAGAGCCTCGAGTCGAGGCGCAAACCAAGGCGCGGGATTTATAAATATGAAGCGCACTGTACATTTAGGTTTTTTATATAATATATGTGACAACTTATGCAGCTTAAATAACAAAAAAATATCAATATTTAATGCATAATGCCACTTAATAATTATTACATCTAGTAAAGGTTGCATTTAAACCCAAAATATTCAGCAAGCAATATATCAGAATCCATGAACTACCCTAAATTCTTGAATATACATTACAATATATGAGTTTATGACTTATAAAATTTAACAAATTACCATGTATCAAACTATCAACTATCAACAACAAAAAATCTATAGTTGTTTGGTAACACTTAACATTATAGAAACAACATTTGTATATGTTAATAAGCTACTATTCTTAGACATTAGATTAAAAAAAAAAAAAAAAAAAAAAAATAGTTCTTTGTTGATTGTGTGTTTTAGTTATTTTCTAAAATGTAGTGTTATTAGATACTTTATAAATTAAAGGGCCAAATGTATATAACATGTAAGCTCAAAATGTATCTTACTATTAAGAGAAAAAGACCAAAACCCCGTTACATCTTCTAGGCGCACAAATCCCCAAGGCGCTAAAGCGCAAAAATCCCTAAGGCGCTGTGATTTTTACGGGATTCATGCATGTCATGAGCCTCGATCTAAAAAAATCCCAAAGGCTAGAGCCTCGTGAGATTTAGGGAGTAGGCGCGCCTTAGGCGCGATTTTTAAAACATTGAGTCGGCGGGTTTCTTATATCCGATGGGAAGAAGAGGCGGCGAAGCTGGCGGCAGAGGTGAGCTAATCTTTTGTATATTGGGATAAGTATTGGGATAAATTGCTAGCACTTTTTCTTTTTATGGTGCTTTTGCCTTCAAGTTTTAATTTTTACATGTTGCTTGGTTAAAGATTGATTTTTTAGGGTTGCTATTGTATTCGAAATTTTTGGGTAATTGATTGATTTTTTTATGGTTGCTATTGTACGGTATCAATTTTATGAAATTGATGATGTTATCTTGATGAAACATATGCATTTTAGACCATTATGTTAGCTTGATGAATTTGTAATGAAAACAATGCTACGCTGCAATTTTTTTTAACAAATTTCAGCTTTTTTTTTTTTTTTTTATAAAGGGCATTTTTAGGTTTGGAATGTTCTGATGTGACTTGCCCTCTAGCACTCCGGTAGCTGACCGAGAAGTATCCTGGGTAGAATTTTGGAAAGTAACATGTGCGGACTTACTTTGTAACGTATAGAGATGCGTCGTTGCCTTACGGATGGTCATCAGGTGACTAAACATTATACACTTACAATTTTTTAGCTACCATTTTTTAGTTTCTATATATAATAATCAACATATTATAAGATATATTAAACGAATGACTTTGTTGTAATATCCACTTATTATGATATTAAATAAATGACCGAGAAGTATCCAGGGTAGAATTCTGTTTTTCGATAACTCATCCCGAGTATACATTGCAGTTTTTGGAAGACCTTAGGTTGATGTAAGATTAGGGCCTGAAAATGGTTAAGGGGTAACAGGTGCTGATATTGCAGATTGCGTGGAATTGCAACTAGAGGTATGAAACATTTTATTTCTCATAAGTATAGTTAGTTGGTTATGATAGTACTAATTTGTTAGATTGCAATGACTAAAATGCACATCCAAACACCCCCTTTAAATGAATAACCACCGTAGTGTGTTTGCTTTTTCAGGCGAAGCTTGCAGCGTCACCTTCATGGTTAGCGGTATGTTTCAAAAGGTATAAGCTTTATACAATCTTTTAGTTTTTAGGATTTTAGTGGTTTTCTACACTTTTTAGACTTTGGGGTATCTTGCCTATAATATTGGCACTGCACTTTTTGGGTGTTTGTTTAAGCTTATCTTCGGCCTTCTGATCTTATTTTATTTATGCTTTTAATTGCAGGAAAACAAAAAAGTACAGCTACGTGTTGCAAAATATCGTCGAACTACACCTGGAAGGTAAATTGACAGAAATTGTAGGATAAACTGAGTTGTTCTTGATGTGTGGCTCGAAATTTGGGTCGGAATTGGTATGAGATTGTGTTCGTTGTTGCATTCATAGTATGTCGTATTTATTTTAAGTTTTACCGTGTTTTATTACGGGTAAAATTTAATGCCACAACTTGAAATGTGTCAAATAGGATCAAACTCACTGTATACCTACAAACATATTATTAGCATTAATATGTTTATCTTATGTGTGCAACATTCTTAAGTTGAGGGCGGGGCGGATGAAAGAGCTTGATCGGAAGATGCAGGAACGATGTACCAAAATAAGGTCGCTGATGAGTGCTCAAACACTCATCATTTTTACCTATTCTGAGCTGCCAAAACATCTAAAAACACCCAAAATTGCATCAAAATAATGAAAATATCCCAGGAATGTGTTTTATATGTTTCAGATGCAAAATAATCAAAAACAGCTGAAAAATGAACAAAGTTTGCATAATTGGCAGTTTCAGTCCCTCATCTTTCAAAAGTTGTCAAATCTAGTCCCTGGTTATTCTAAAAACTTGAAAATGTCACCAAAGGTCCTTTTAAATCACAAAATGACATATTTAGTCCTTTGGTACAAAGTTTCACAAAATTGCAAATTTAGTCTCTGAACTTTGAAAATTGACAAAAATGGTCCTTGGGATATTAAAACTTTGAGAAAATCAATTTTGGTCCTTGTAATAATCTTCTTTGGCAGGAATGGTCCTTGGATGGAAAGATTTGTGAAATTACAAGATTGGTCCCTGAAGTTTGAAGATTTGGCAGAAAAGGTCCTTGGGTATTTAAAATGGAAAATAATTACATTTATGGTCCTTGGTTTATCACATATGGCAAGATTAGTCCTTGTAATATCTTTGGAAACTTGCCAATTCTGACCCTAAACTTCCAATGATTTACAAAATTGGTCCTTGTGATAATACAATACCAAACCGGACCCTTAATAATAATAAATCCCAAACACCAATCCAATCCATACCCTGATCCAACCCAACACCCTTCCCCAAGCTCACTCCCACAGGCCCATACCCTTTTTAATACCACCAGGGTCAAACTTTGACCCTGTGGTCAAATACCGGTCAAACAAACCTCCTTCCCTTTCCCTCCTCACCCAATACCACTCACAATACCACCCTGGTTTTCTTCCCCCACCACCCCACTTGCACATCACTTCTCCACCGCCCAACCCACCAAACACCTACCATCACCTCCACCATAAATGCACCCTCACCCTTTCAAGTTATCAGAAGCAATTTGCAAATAAGATTTTGGCGCCAAAATACGTGGCATGCAATTGGAGGCCTCTCATTGATCCAACGACTCAGAATCAAGTGGGATATGATCAGAAAGCTTCCAAGAACCCTAATCCTCTGCTATAAATAGAAGAGAAGAGCAAGAAGAGAAGTGTTAGCTTAATTTAGTAGAATTTAAATCGTATAAGCAAATTTCAAGTTTTTAGTTTGTAATTTAGATCTCAAATAGTGTATTTTCTATTTCCAGTGTACTCTTAAGCTTTTCCTTTAATAAAAATCAAGTTTGATTTGATATCTCAGTTTGTTCAATTTTTACTTTTTCAAAATCCTTATTAAGCTGTATTGTAGTAATTATAAGATCACATGGACTCTTAGGTTCACATAAGCTCCAAGAAAGCTTAATAAAGCTTTTAGAAACCATAAAACACTTCTTAGTAATAAAAAACTCAAAAACACAAATAAGTCAACAAAAGTCAAAGTTTGCAGGTTAATTGTGATGAAAGCTGGAGCAGGGTGAATACTGGATGGCCCTGGGTTAGTGGTCTTGTGGAAGACCTATAGGATTGGTTTTGAGGTCCTTGGTTCATGGTGTTAGCAGGAATGCACATTGTAAGGCCTTAAACTCATTTCTGTGTACTCTACTGTAGCATTGCTTATTTCATTGCTTATTCAGCTTTTCTGTGTTTATTTATTGTTAATTAGTGATAATATTGCCTTAATTCAGTAGTTTGTTAATTAAAATTGTTGTTTGCTTAGGATTTCATTTTCACTGTCTCAATTAGTCTAAATAATAATCTTGGCCATTTGTTGTTGTTTCCTGTTTCTAAGTGTTCCTTTAAGCTTAATATATCATAATAAGTCATCTTGGATCAGTTTCATAAGCCCTAACTCCCTCTTGTTTCATAAATCATAAAACAGTCCAATTAAAGGTGTGTTTGGATCAGTGTGATCCTGGGTATTCTAGTGTATAATTGTTGTTGTTCTTTGTTTACACAAGTCACTTAGGACCATATTAGCTCAGAACAATCATAATAACCAGGTCTTATTGATGCGTGGGAATCGCAACAGGCTTTACCTCTCGAGGGATCTCGAGAAGCTTACAACCCCCACCAGGCAGTGTACCTGATCGTTGTAGTATAGTATAGTGACAAGTACCGGGGGATTGATCGTTCAGCTTAGGAATAGTGTCGCTAGGATTAGAAAGCCTAATTACTAGTTCTAAAGGTGAGGGATGATTATTTTTTGTATTTTTATGTTTTTATGAAAGCAAGTAAAGTCTCGGGTTTTGGAAGAGTGGGTGGAATTAGTTGCTATTCAACTAACCCAAAACTAATATATAATCAAAATAAAATACTGAAAATGAAAATAAACTAATTATACTAAGGTTGTGAGCAGTAATTGGAGAAATTGTGTTTACTTAGACTTCACTACTCCCTAGATATCTTTTACACGTTAATTACTTGTTATAATTGCATGGATGACGGATCGTATTCCTTAATACCATTCATGGGGTGGCATACATAACTCCCCAATTCTATGAGCTCTTATCTCCTCCTACACCATGACCCAACACAACTATAGGGATTGTAAACAGTGGCTCATGCATTAAATACAACCAATAAAGACCTAGTACGCCTCGGTTCATGTTTCTTAAGACGTTCAAGCATGTTACCATTTGGAGATCTGCCAGTTTTCTTAAGCCTAACATATAAAATCATTCATCCAAGACAAGAATAAACAAGTAATCAACACATAATCAACATCTAGGTTTCATTAGATCTAAGCAAACACAAAGGAGATCTAGCCTAGCATAATTGAATTGAGACAAGAACAAGATATAGACAACCAACACATAGACATATTGATTGAATTAGAAGAACACTTATCTCAATTACAATGCAAGGTATCAAGGGTTTGGAACCCTTGAAAAACCTGTAAAAGATGCACCAAATTCGTCTTTAGGGTTTCACCAAAACTTCTCTTTTTTAATGTAAAAACTAGAAAACTATATATAGGAAAACTGGGCTGACGGCGTCAAGACAACCATGTGACGCCGTCACCTTGCCGCCAAATACTTCCTCGGACGGCCTTGATCTACTTATGACGGCCTGTGTGACGCCGTCACCACCTACGGTATTTTATTCTTGGTACTTTGACGCCGTCAGGATGACTTTTGACGCCGTCATCAACTACGGTATTTTATTCTTGATGTCTGACGCCGTCACCTAGTGTTTCCAGCATGGAAAATTGATACTTTGCCGTTTTCTTCACTTTTATGCTCCAAAAACGTCCAAAATGGCTTCTTTTCCAGAATTCACTCTCCAAGTACCTAAAATCACAAAAGGAACGATTTAGGGCAATATTTGATCAAATAAAGTCGGATTCGGGCTTAAATGACCCCCTAAAAACGGATCATTTTTCGCCTCATCATATACCCTTACACTTGAGATTTGCTTGTCCTCAAGCAAATGAGCTTTTATTCTACTCAAAAGACAAGTTAGGGGTCATTTAACACTAATATAAAAGTAATTACAACAAATAATCGTTCCACTAAAGACCAATAGATAAGCACGGAGATCATACACAAGCACCTCACAAATAGTGTTTAGATACTCACATCTCTCGGGTGTAATAAAGTAATATAACATTATGGAAATGGAAGATATCTCTCACTACCTGTCATAGCAAAATAGATTACCATAGGCTTGGGAAAGGATCAAACCTCCACCACATGGCGTAAGCACCTAGGATAAACTATCAAAGAGGTCTTTTAAAGGGTTGTAACGTTAGGTATAGGGATATGAATTACACGGTTTTGTTGGATAAAAGAAGTTTTACTGGTGGCGAGTTAACAATCTTGGTTAATTACATGTACAATATGGCGTTGCTAAGCCAAGACTAGACTCGACTTAAGCTAATAAATGAAAAATAACAAAAACATAAAATAAACATAGAATGAAACGGGATGGTAGTCCGTATGTTTTTTCTCTTTTTTTTTTTTTTTTTTTTTTTTTTTTTTTTTTTTTTTTTTGGCATACACTCTTACCCTACCATCCAAAATAATACATCATAGGGGATGAGAATTCCCCTTACACTTGAATCTTTACATACTTTACATTTAACTAATCTAATGACTCGAATTAAGAAAATCAAAACACTTGGAGCACTTTTAAGATTAACGTACATATGGGGGGGGGGGGGGTAATAATATTATGTTCTTCCCCATTATTCCATAAAATAAGTACTTACCCATGAGTCCCAATCGTCCCAAAACAATATGTACAAGGATATGACTCGACTTAGCAACCATGTAATCAATTAGAAAGTTAACTTAGGGTTTAACAAATAACAATAATGCACTAAAAATGAGCGCATACACGGAAGGCTAAGGCGATTTGGTTGTACATTTAAGTGGGGTGTAACAAATTCTTCCTTTAAGTAAGATGCTTAAAGTTAGAAATGAAAAGATAGGCTCGGAGGGGTGTACTAGGGGTTTCGTGTACTAAAAATGAGTACAACGCTAAGGGTGTGGGAAAAATTAGTTGACTTAACTAGCCAAGTAATATGACTTAAATGGTCAAGTAATTATGATACGGGTTTAACACAAGGGTGATCCTAATGCCTCTTATCATGTAGTAAATCCTACCACACGAATGTAGTCTCACTAGCGGTCTCGGGATGCATCACTAACGCAAGTTCTAGAATCTAAATGCTACCGGTACACTCATAAACACTAATAATGAATGCTTTTCCTATCAAATCTAAAGGCGAACCTCACATTTTTGGGTGGAAAATTTTTCTGAATATACGGTTATGTGCTAGTCATACAATCTCCTATCCATGAGACGCTTGCTATGGCTAAAGTTTCACTCCTAAATGTTGTAAAAAATTTTAAATTTGGCGCTAAAATTACACTAACAAGTATTTCTCGTAGTTTTATTACACATCTACTATCAAACAAAACAAACTCAAGCGAAAGTGCATATGTAAGCTATCATCTTTTTACCCTCCCCTTACACTTAAGATGAACATTGTCCCCAATGTTCAAGTAAAGAATGTAAAAGTGAAAAAGTAAAGAGAATGAAATCAAATACTCCCCTGATTCGCTCGGTATGGATTTTAGGTTGGCCAGGTTAAATCTTCTTCCAAGAAAACAAACAATCAAAGCTTCCCTTCCAGAATATAAATCATCTCCTTGTCAAACATAACCTGTAAATCCTGAGAAAATAGACAAGACAACCTCGCGTAAAATCGGCGGCTTCCTATATAAGTTACTAAATCCTAGAAAACAAAGTAAGATATAATGCTTGTGGAATGAAGTTTGCAGATTTCCTGGAGATTATAAAACTTAATAATTCACAAAAACCATAAGACTCCGTTAGAAAAACAAAACCGGTAAAATTTCCAGATTTTTAACTCCTGACGCCGTCAAGAGTAATACTCTGACGCCGTCAGAATGGACCTGCAGAAATTCTTATGTTAAGTTTCCGGAAAATTTCTGGAAAAACTTCGTCCTACTTCCTGGAAAATCCTGCAAAACTTCATTATGACTCAATACAAGCATTTGACTCTAACAAATACGAATATACATGCTCATTTATTATTGTGGAGAATCATGATCGGTTTGTTTCTTGAAAACATATTTGGGGTTTCCCCTTACACTTATCTTTTGTAAAAATACTTTTAGGTTGGAGTTAAGACTAGGCCAAACAACATAGTAAAGTATTTCCACATTTTAATTGAGAAACATGATCAACCAACAATAAAAATAAAACATGCATACGGTAGCAAATAACAATCAAACAAAATAAAATCACACAAAACATGGGTTGCCTCCCAAGAAGCGCTTTTCTTTATTTACGAGTCTTGTAGCTAGACTCAAAGTCATGGGCTATCACGTGATCTCATCATTTGAAATGATATACCCCATATAGTTGCGATCATTACTGTTATGGTGGTAGTGCCTCAATCTGTCGGTACTCGCAATCACCTTCCCACCTAATTTGCTTCTCAAGTTAGCTACCCCATTTTGGCTAAATCATTCGATTGTGAATGGCCCATACCACCAAGGACTTGGTTTATCGGGTGGTATTGTTGTTTCCAAGTGTCTCAAGAGCACCAAGTTCCCTTCCTCAAATGGTGTATGATTTTTTTCATGTCGAGTATGTTCGAGTTCAATCGGAACCTTATTGCTTTTTCTTCTTTCATCCTTAGCTTTCTTATAGCTTTTGATCCTTGCCTCCCATGCAAGAATCTTATTCTGAACACGAATGGGTGTCGTGCCAATGTTGTTTTTGATCATTCTCCAACCCAAATTCTCATGCCTACTTCGCGGGGTCATGGGGAAACTAATCTTTCTTTTTCCTGATTTAAGCTCAATCTTCCAACCTTCATACTTAATGACGGCCCTAGCGGTGGTGAGGAATGGCGACCCAAGGATTATTGGCATGCATCCATCCCCTTTATCATCAATGATCATAAAGTCAACGGGGTACATGAATCCTGCAACATTAACTAATACATCTTCTGCGATTCCTAGGGGGTATACGTACGAGTGTCCAACAAGGGATAACCTAACACGAGTAGGTGTTGGCATTTTTGACGTTAATTGGATGTAAATAGTTAGGGGCATAAGATTTACTTCTGATCCTTGGTCGGCGAAAGCACTAAGATGTTTCAAGTCCCTGATGCTCGTTGGTATTTCAAAGTTCCCACATGCTACCTGCTTAGTAGCCACTTTCTGTACCAGTAACCTCTCGAATACTGATCCTCCAGGAAGCGTATCATACTCATCTTCCTCTTTCTTAGGAACCTGTCCGGAGGATTGGTTACGCCCATCACCCTTAATCCAATTTGTTATGGTGTTTTCGTTTATATCATGTTTCAGGTAGTAACTCAAAGGTTGGGACTCTGGTTGTTTTTCTAAGGTCTGTTTAGCAGGAGTTTCTACCTTCTCGTTATCTTTATGGACAATGGTGATGGAGTTAACAAATTGGGTGGTGGGAGTGGCGCTTTCTTTCCTTAGTAGTATTCGTTTGGGGGTTTTCTGATTGGCATACTCCTCCAATAGACTCAACACCTCATTCATTTTCTCCTGCATTTCTTCTTTCTGCTTTTAAACTGCTTCTTCGAATCTAGCAAGCCGATCTGAGTGAGTTGCCATATATTCTCTCATCCTAGCCTCAAACTCCGAGCTAAGTTCCTTGGGAGGGGAATAATGTGGGGCATAGTTCTGAAAAATCTCGGCGTTTTCCCTAGAGGGTGATTCAGATAACGGTGCCGAAGTTGTTTTTGAGACAGAATTGACAGTAGCCCGTCTAGGACTCAAAGGTCGCCTTTGCCTTTCCTCAAAATAGTCAACCTTTGCCTCAAGTTTGCATAAGAGTTCATCGGGTACTTCGGTGGTTCCTCCAGATGTCGAGACTGCATTGATGGCCGCTTCTATCGTATGTTTAAACTCCCACAATTCCTGATTGTCAGTGGCGAGCTCCTCGATAATTGCCCAAGACTCCTCGGCGTTCTTATCACGCAGTTTACCTCCCGCGGCCCTGTCGATGGTGCGCTTAGTGTGATAGTCAACATGGTCGTAGAAAATCTAGACTAATAACCAAAGATTTATGCCATGATGAGGGAGCTTGTGGAGGAGATCCTTAAAACGGGCCCAAGCCTCATAGAAAGTTTCACCCCGCTGTTGCTCAAACATCAAAATGTCCCTTCTAAGCATTGCAGTCTTTTCCGGCAGAAAGAATTGGGTAAGGAAGCGACTGGCGAGATTGTCCCATATGGTGATGGATCCCGCGGGTAAACGCTCAAGCCATTGATTAGCTTGATCCCGTAGAGAGAATTGGAATAGGCGTAAATGGGTAGTCTCTCTAGTTTCAACACCTAGGTCTATGGAATCTACGATTTTGAGGAAGTCCTTAAGGTGTTGGTTTGGATCTTCGGAACGAAGTCCATGGAATGCACATCCGCTTTGCACCAACCGGATGGTGTCGGATCGCAAGGGGGTCACATTGGCTCCGGTGAGCTCAATGGTGTTTCGGTAGCCTTGATGGCTAGGTCGGGAATACTCTCCTAAGGTTCGGGGCCTAAGGGGTTCTAGTGGGGGTTTTGTTGTGGTGGGATGACGGGTTCAAAGATGTTACCACCTTCCATGATGTCGGATGGTAAAGAGTTATGAACAAAGAAGACCTAAAAAAATAAAAATAAAATCTTACTAGAAAGGAATCTAGCAAGTAGACCTAATAAAAAGAAATCCTAACCTAGACAATAACTATTCCCCAGGCTGCGGCGCCAAAAACTTGATGCGTGGGAATCGCAACAGGCTTTACCTCTCGTGGGATCTCGAGAAGCTTAAAACCCCCACCAGGCAGTGTACCTGATCGTTGTAGTATAGTATAGTGACAAGTACCGGGGGATTGATCGTTCAGCTTAGGAATAGTGTCGCTAGGATTAGAAAGCCTAATTACTAGTTCTAAAGGTGAGGGATGATTATTTTTTGTATTTTTATGTTTTTATGAAAGCAAGTAAAGTCTCGGGTTTTGGAAGAGTGGGCGGAATTAGTTGCTATTCAACTAACCCAAAACTAATATATAATCAAAATAAAATACTGAAAATGAAAATAAACTAATTATACTAAGGTTGTGAGCAGTAATTGGAGAAATTGTGTTTACTTAGACTTCACTACTCCCTAGATATCTTTTACACGTTAATTACTTGTTATAATTGCATGGATGACGGATCGTATTCCTTAATACCATTCATGGGGTGGCATACATAACTCCCCAATTCTATGAGCTCTTATCTCCTCCTACACCATGACCCAACACAACTATAGGGATTGTAAACAGTGGCTCATGCATTAAATACAACCAATAAAGACCTAGTACACCTCGGTTCATGTTTCTTAAGACGTTCAAGCATGTTACCATTTGGAGATCTGCCAGTTTTCTTAAGCCTAACATATAAAATCATTCATCCAAGACAAGAATAAACAAGTAATCAACACATAAGCAACATCTAGGTTTCATTAGATCTAAGCAAACACAAAGGAGATCTAGCCTAGCATAATTGAATTGAGACAAGAACAAGATATAGACAACCAACACATAGACATATTGATTGAATTAGAAGAACACTTATCTCAATTACAATGCAAGGTATCAAGGGTTTGGAACCCTTGAAAAACCTGTAAAAGATGCACCAAATTCGTCTTTAGGGTTTCACCAAAACTTCTCTTTTTTAATGTAAAAACTAGAAAACTATATATAGGAAAACTGGGCTGACGGCGTCAAGACAACCATGTGACGCCGTCACCTCACCGCCAAATACTTCCTCGGACGGCCTTGATCTACTTATGACGGCCTGTGTGACGCCGTCACCACCTACGGTATTTTATTCTTGGTACTTTGACGCCGTCAGGATGACTTTTGACGCCGCCATCAACTACGGTATTTTATTCTTGATGTCTGACGCTGTCAGGGTGTAACTCCTGACGCCGTCACCTAGTGTTTCCAGCATGGAAAATTGATACTTTGCCGTTTTCTTCACTTTTATGCTCCAAAAACGTCCAAAATGGCTTCTTTTCCAGAATTCACTCTCCAAGTACCTAAAATCACAAAAGGAACGATTTAGGGCAATATTTGATCAAATAAAGTCGGATTCGGGCTTAAATGACCCCCTAAAAACGGATCATTTTTCGCCACATCACTTATTCAGAAAAAAGTCAAAATCATATAGTAATAGGCCTATTTAACCCTCTGTGTTGGATTTAGTGTGGCTTATGCCGCATTTCCATTCACTTGTGAGTGGTATAGCTTATTTTAGTCTTAACTTAGCTTAATTAACCAGTATCAATCATAAAACCAAGGTCAAAGTTCATTAAAGTCAAGCTAAGTTGGTAATTTCAAAAAGTCAAAAGTGACCTTGTTTCAGAAATCCAAAACTTAGAAGAATTTTTGTGATTAGCCTTAGGCCTTGATCTCTTCAGAAGTTAAAGTTTGTCAGCTAGACTACAAGTTTTAATCAACAGCTTATTTTTAAGGATTTTCTACAAGCTTGTGCAAGAGCTTAATTAGACCTGCAGGGCAAGCATATGCCCTGTGCACAGGTTTTTCACCCATTTTCCAAGTTGATTTGTGACTCAACCAGTGGGACCCACCCTTAGCTTATTGGCTTTTTGGAAAGCCAAGAAACCCATTTTGATAGATCAGAGGTTATTTTGAGGTCTTAAGCTTATTTGATAGGGCTGCTACCCCCATTAAGTTTAACCAATTCCCTGAGTTTACACCGAGTGACTCAGTGTGTGACCCCAACTTCCATTGCCCACCCAGTGCTTATTAATAAGCTATAAGTCTAGCTTATTGGCTTATTTTGTAGCCCTCTAGTCCCTTTTCAAGTTTCAAGTTTCATTTTGGACCCACCTTGGCTCCTGTGGACCTCACAGAGGTTCAAAAACCTTAGGTGAAGCCTGATCAGGCCTTGTGTATGCTTAAGTGCTTATTTCTTCATAATAGCTTTTACAGAGTGCTTATTTGTTCCATTTTGCTTATTTCAAGTTTATAATCATCTGTGTATACCTAGTTTGTCATTTCCTTGCTTTTTCAAACATTAAACAAGTCCTAATAAGCTATAATATCAACTGTTTGGTAAAAGGGGGTGCACATAGCTTATTTTTAAGCTATTCAAAAAGTGTCTTTGTAAAAGTTTCTTGTTTTTAGCTTATTTTCATCTGTCAAAAAGTAAAACCAACAAAAAAACCAAAATTAAAAATAGTGATAGCTTCTATTTAATAGATTTTATCTTTTTAATTTTTCCTTTTAGCTTATTAATAAGCAATTCATCATTTTCATATTTTTATTAATTTCCTGTCACCTTAAGGTATTTTCAATAATTTTATTAGATTTTTCTATTTTAGTTTAATAATTATTAGAATTAAAAATACTTTAATTAATTAATTAGATAATATTAGTAATTAAATAGTTTTTTCTTAATTTTTAATTAACAACAGTAGGTTTTTATATTTTTCCTAGGTTCTATAAATTATTTAAGACTTTTAGAAAATAGTTTCTTAAATTCTACTGTTCATTTTCTAATTTTCTTAATTAATTTAGTTAAACTAGGTTTTAATTAATTAATAAGTAAATAATTAGTAAAATAGTCTAAATATAATTTTTAGAAACTTTTTATAATTCTTTTGGATTTCTGTGATGGTTAATTAGTTTTACAAATTTTTCTATAATTTTCTAAGTCATTTTAGTTTTATTAGTAATTTAAAATAATTTAAAAAGTTTAATTAATATAATTAGTAATTAATTAATAGAAAACCCACAAAAAGACAGAAAACATTTCTTTTTAATTTTTATACTTTCTTCAAGTTCATTTAGAGGTTGAGAAAATACTTTTGCAAGTTTTTAGTTTAATTTGTAGCCTTTGTCATTTTTAGTTTGATTTAAATTAGATTTAAATTACTTTTTAAATAGTTTTAATTAATTAATTAGTATTTGAATATTAAAATAATCAAATAAATAATTTTCTTTTCATTTTAAATTTTCTTCTTATTTAAAGTTTGAAAAGGTTTCACTTGCACCCACTGTAGTTGTAAAATTGTTAAATCCAACTTTTCTCTGTCTGTAATCTGATTTTCAAGTTGCATTTGTGTGATTATATCTGTATATCTGTTATTGTTAATATTATTGCAAATTGTCCAAATACCAAATAATCAGTAGCATAATCACTTCTCAATCATCTTTGGCTATTGTCCTCAGTGCCACTCATTCCTAAAAATGTTTTCAAAGCACAATTGCAATCTCGCTGGGACATAACGACCCGGGGAAATACTATACTATCCATGGAGAATTGGACTGATCTGTCTTTGACTTATTTGACCTTGGTCAATAATATCTGACGGTTTAGCACCGATCAAAAATTTGGCGCCGCTGCCGGGGAGGTTGTTGCGTGTTTTAAAATCGTTTTAAGTTTAGTGGTTTTCAAAACCCTCCCTGTACAAATTTCACCACTTTTATAAAAAGCTTTTGTAAAAATATCAATCATATAAAAAAAATTCATTAACACTTTTCCTGAAGTGTTAACAACACCAAAAAAAAAATCAAAAACAACAAAACAAATTGTGAAGTTAAATTACTTCGTTTTCTTTAAGATTACAACCTGAAACAGTTGGTATAAGGTAAGTTCTGACATTAAATTGCGAACTGAAGAGAAACCCATTCTTCTCTCCCGCCAGCCTACGAGTAATCTTAAAGGAACGATTTCGGTTAACGAATCAGTTCCAAAAATATTTCCCAAAGTTTTTTGCACACACACCCAAAAGCCCAAAAACAATTTTTCTGTTAATAAATACATAAAATCTTACCACCGCAAACCAAGGCAGAACACCTACCAACTGGGGGTGTGGACATAATAAGTTCCCAAACTAAAGATTAAAACTTGCCATTGTATCCCTGTGATTGGTGTACCTTTTTCAAAGAAGCCATTCACTTGTGATTATTGGTTTAAGTTCCCTGTTGTTTTGCCTCGAATTTGTTTTAAAAAATTGTTTTTAGTGCATGCGCACTCGTTCACAAACAAAGCGTAAAAATAAAAAAACGTACCCGAGCTACGTACTGTTATTGAAGAACCAAAAACCGAAAGATGGAGGAGTTGTGCCAGCCTACCATGCAAGGGAGGGGCGGACCTATTGCACCACTCACTATTGAGGTTACGGACTTTGGCCTCAAGCACCACATGATCCAACAAGTCCAAAATTCGTGTCAATTTCACGAATTACCGGGTGACGATGCTAACAAGCATCTTGATAAATACCTTACCGTCACCCAAAGCATGAAACAGCATGGTGTCACCGATGATGCCCTTTGGCTGTATCTCTTCCCCTATTCTCTCACCCATCATGCCACTGCATGGTTTGACCGACTCCCTAAGAATTCTATTCGTACCTTTGATGAAATGGTAACCAAGTTTCTAGCAAAATATTTTCCACCTTCCATGGTTACCAAGTTACGAAATGATATCAGCAACTTCCGGCAGCGTCCCGATGAGTCTCTATTTGAGGCTTGAGAATGTTATAAGCTAGCAATTGATCGGTGCCCTAACCACAATATGTTACAAGTTACCATCATAGATACCTTCTATAATGGTCTGACATTGAGGCACCGGGATATTCTCAATGCTGCTGCTAGTGGGACCTTCATGAAAAGGCGTCCCGAAGAATGCTATGATCTAATTGAGAACATGACTGCCCACCATAACTTTTGGGATTCCTCTGCGGAGAGGGATGAGTCATGTAAATCAGTTATTCCTTCATCATCATCTCCTGAAATAATAACTCTCACCAAGAAGATGGATGATATCTCTACGGCTGTGTTGAGAATGAACCAAACTATGCAATATCAACAAGTGAAAGCCGTGGCCCGAAGTTGTGAAACTTGCGGAGGCCCACATCTGTATTCCGAGTGTCCAGCTACTGCTGGTTTTCCTCAAGAGAACGTTTATGCTGCTCAAGGTTCCTACAACATGGGGGTAATTCTTACCAACCACAAGGGGACCGTAATCTCTTAAGCTATCGTTCCAACAATTTTCTCGGACCTCCCGGTTTTAACCAAAATCAAAACCATAACTCGAATCAAAATCAGAATCGAGGAGATTTTAACCAAGGTCAAAACCCAAATTTCCAAAACCCGAACCAAAATCAAGATCATTTTAATCAAAACAATTTTCAAAATGGCAGTCAAAATCAAGGTTTTCAAGGAAATTTTCAAAGAAACCAAGGTCAAGGGAATTACAATCAGGGTAATTTCAATTAGAGAAATAATTTTCAGGGTAACAACAACCAAAACCAAGGGAATTTTCAAAACAACCGTGTTCAAAATTTTCCTAACCAAAATTAAAACGTTGTTCAACCGTCGTCTTCCTCCGATGAAGTGCTAAAACAATTCATAAAAGCAGAAGAGGAAACGAATCGGTTACTGATCAGCAAGATCTCTGAGCTTCAGAAGTCTTTAAATGATCGACCCTCGGGCCTGGGTACACTACCGAGCAACACGATCGCTAACCCGAGGGGCGATGTCAAAGGGATCACTACCCGAAGTGGAGTATCATACAATGGACCCACAGCTCCCTCTACCTCTTCTTCTACTCCTACCAAGGTAGCGGAACGTGAACCTGAGGTTACCACGGACACGGTACTTCCTACTAATAACGGAGGTACCAACAACGTCCACCCTCAAGTTGTCCCAGTCTCGACTCGCAAGTCAAAAGTTGTATTTGATCCTCCGGAAATTCCTGATGAAATTCCAAAGAATGATCCCAAGCCGTTGATGTGCGTTTTATTAGTACAAGTTTTAAATTTATAAGGGTGAATTACCAAATCTAGAAACAACACATACGAGCAAGTGTACTCGTCCGTTATAGCAAGATATGATGGTAAGTCGGGATCGTTCGCAGGGATTTGGGTGTTTTCAATTGTGAAGAATCTATGTAACAATAAGCAATAAAAGGGTGGTAATTGGTTGTCACGATCCAAAATACCATATAAGCAACAAGTAACACGAAAATGATGATTATGAAAATTCAATAAGATTAAAAACTACACTTGCTTAGACTAGTTTACTACTTTATGACACACATGATTGTGATAACTTTTGATAACATGTTGGTTGTGATAATTAGATGGTGGTCTAATCTATTGTTCTTACAAATTAAAGCTTTGGCCAAGATCTTAGTTTATAAAAACAAGCTTTAGGTGTAAACCAATCAATTCAAGATCCATCCAAGGTTCATAAGGTATGGTGAATATCATAAACACAAGAACAAACTTTTATTATAAATCAAATACTCTTAGGAAATGGTCATTACAAAAGGTAACCCATTCATAGACAAAAAGGTTACAATTGTTTATAAACATCTAAACTTTCGTCCAACTAAAGGTTTACAAACAATCCGTTTTGATGTTATAAAAGCATTCTCATTACAATCATACTTATTGTTTCTTTGTTTAGTCAAGAATAATTATGGTGAAAAACAATCATTCATAGACAAATGATTATAACTAATTGAATAACAACAAATCTTTCGACCCTTGAAACTATTATCAATTAGTTAACCTTGACTCAACAAATGTCACTATGAAACTTAAGGTACAATTGGTTCTTAGGATTGACTTGAAATTGAATTAAAACATGTTATCACAATCATAAGCAAACTATTAAATAATAAACATCATCTAAGCAAGTGCACAAAGGCACTAGCCACTCATAGCAAACATGAACATAAACTCAGAATTTTGAACATTAGAAATTGTTGGATCGTGAACACCTTGAACTTGTGTTAATAATGATACTTTGAGTGATACCACTAAGTATGCGGAATCTACTTAATGATACTTAGAAGATTGATTGTTAACGAAATAGTATGTATGAACAATGTATATACCAAAACAAATAGCTCCAATATTATTAATGATAATAATACGAGTGATCTATGATATCACTAGGGTTGCACCTTGAAGCTCTAAGAAAACGTATTGGAAAGTTATATTCTAACTATGATCTAGGATCTCCTTTTATACAACAAGGAGTCCTCTTATACAAGATAAGTATAATACTAATAGAATAAGATATACACAATATCTTTTCTATGTTTATCTAAGCGCGTTTCTCTAACAGTTGTCATGCAAGCAGTGGTAATATTTTGTTCTTTCAGTGGTAATGAGTTTCCACTACAAGTACAATCTTCTGCAGTTGAAATATCTTCACTAGCCGTGGTAACTGATAGAATAATTCCCAACAATCCTCCCCTAAACTTATGATTTATTAGTAAATCAATAAGTTTCTTCAAGTATACAATAAACCTGAGGATATGGGAATTCCTCCAAACACTTATCTTGTTCTACTTAATCCTTTATCAGCTCTTGCATATTGATCTTTAATCTTCTGAATCAAAGCTCTAACCTTTTCATTATCTGCATAAACTCTTAACTTTGACATCAACATTGCAGACAAAGTTGTAGCTTTAAGTGGATATTCCTTCTCAGCAAACATAAACACATCCACTTTATTTGTTGTAGAAACATGATGAACCTCACATTTATCAAAATATGTCCATGTAGTATTCAAGTTTGATGAATTAAACTTCCAATACTTATCATTAAGATCTGGTTCATATAATCTTCTCAAGTCAACCCAGAGCTGCATTTCTTTCATATCCTTGAGAGTATCAGCCTTGAATCTTTCATTTACTAGCTTCCAAAGAGTATCAAGATCTTCTCTGTCACATGCTTTAAGAAGATCTTCAAACTGAATAAATGATGAAGATTCTCCTCCCAGTCTTATAATCTTCCAAGTGGGAGCAAAATTCTTTGCTGTGTACACTTCCCAATCAATAATTTGATGTTTTGATTGTGAATGATCTGGATAGAAATCTTCTTCTTCAACAATGATAATTTCACTAAGTGGATCTTTTGCACTTTTCTCAAATTGAGATTCTTTCTCTTGAGGAGCTTTCAGTCTTTTAGTAACATGATCTTCAACTGTTGAAGCTTTCCTTTTACTTTGTTTGAATCTTTCAACTTCTTCAAAATCAATAGGTCTGAAGGTATTATCTTGCCTTTTAACTCTGTAGTATATACCTTCAATTCTTTCATGAGACATACCTTTGAAGTCAGCCATCTTCCAAGTTCCAACATGACAACAATATACTTTCATCCCATGAATGATCTGTGCCTTTGTTGGTTGTCTTTGTTTCTTTTGACCTTTTCTAAAGTTTCCAATAATGTCATCCAGTGCTTGTTGATTTTTCATTTGAATGAAATCAACCAATTGAGCTGTTCTTTGTTCTTCTGTCAAAGTCATGTTAGCAACAAGCTCAATAGCTTTCTTCTTTACTACTGGATCATGCTTAATCATATGCTTAATCTCTACTTCTGATGGCACATATGAGAACATAGGAGGTTTCTCATGTAAGATAGTTGGTGGAATCACTGAGAGTGGTTGTGCCATTACTTCTTCAAGTTTACCTAGTCTCTGTGCTTCCATAAAACTAGCAACATCCATCTCCTTTTGCTTCTTCATATTCTCTTTTTCAGCAGCTTCAATTTGTTCTGCTAATCTTGCATCAAAGTCAATCTGAGCTTGATCTTTCTTAGAAATCTTCCTTGTAAGAACTTGTTCTGCATCAAGCACCATTGCTTTACCTTTAACTGATCTTTTTCTGGCAGCTTCTTCCTCTGCAGTGGTAAGTAATGGAACATCAGTGGTAACTTTTTCACTTGCAGTGGAAATTATATGATCAGTGGTAACATGCTCTGCTTCAGTGGAAAAATGTTGAGCAGATTCAATAACCAAATCTTTATCCAACTTCCTCCCCTCAATCTCAGCTACATCTTCATATCCTTGAGCATCCATATCTTCAAAATTAGTACTCCTCCCCTCAATTTCTGCATCTGTTTTCCTCCCCTGTTTGGAAGAAGTTCCCAAAGCGTAACCAGAACCTGCAGAAAGATCATCATGAGATGATGATGGGGAAGAAACCACAATTTGAACATGTCGTTTCTTCTTGAGATCCACAACTTCTGCCTGCAACTTTTGGATCTCAGTCTTCAATAGATTCAACTCTGTGGCATGTTGTACTTTGGTCTGTGCCAGATCTTTCTCCAGAGTTTGAACCTGTTTGACTAATTTGGTACATAATTCCATCAATTCATTTTGTTGCACACTGCCTTCATCACTTCCAACTGTGTAACCTGCTGGGAGAGGTGAATCATAAGGCATTGGTTCAGGCTCTTCTCTAGTTGGACTAGATGGAAACCTTGAACCACCACTGCTTGTGCCTACACCAAAAGGCTCAGCAACATGCAATGTTGAGATGAAAGAAGTTGGCTGTTTAGACCTTCTCTCATAAGTGTGATGGGATACAACTGGGATTGTTGCATCTTCACCCTGTACATGTGAAATCTTTGCAAGCATGTTTGGTAAAAGAGGATGAATCACTCCATCCCAAAAATCTGAAGCCTTACACATGTTTTGAAATACTTTTGGCTTAAGACATGGAGTGTCATAAATCCTATTATGATTTTGCAGTTTAAATTCATTTAACACTGCTTGCACAAACCTTGGATACATCAAAAATTTGTATGAATTTGTTACATTGCCTTTCATGTTATTAAATATAAACCTTGAAAAATTGAAAGTCTTATCAGAAAACAAGCAAACTAAAGGGTAAGCCATGGTTGATCCAAATTGTTCATAAGAAGTTTTCTTAGGACTTAGGCAATGCAACAGAGTGTGTATCAAAAATCTCCAATGGGGACAAAAACATCCTTTCTTAAAAGTTACTTTTTGGTCAGATGTATCATACCCCATCAAAGCAATATAGTTGAATATGTCTGAATTAGGTAATGTGATGATACCATTAAGATCATCTAATTGGAGAATTCTCCTTAAAGATGATTCAGTAACATCAATAGTTACCCCATCAACTGTGGCTCTGAGAGCTTCCACAGATTCATGTATGTCTCCCTGTTCAAGAGTGATGGACTCCACAGAGTTCCAAAACTGTTTGATTTGAGAAACAAAGATTGTGGGATTCATAGTTAAGGCATACCTTATATGAGTTGTGTTTAGAAAGTCCACAATCTGATGAAAAATAGGTCCACTCTTGTCGTTTGACTTTTGAAGGTAAGCCACTTGATTGTGTTCATCAGCAAACTTGAGAGACACCATGATTTTGTGATTTGAGAGATAAAAGTGTTAGTAATCGTAAATAAAAAGCAAGCCGTATAAAATCAATTTATACTAATAGGGTTTTGAGGAAAACGCGGATGGTGAATTATCTTTAGAAAAGAATAAATAAACTTTGGTAAGTAGATAATTCCCAAAAATTTTACCCTATTAATAAGGAAAGATAGTTATATTTGCAACGGCTAGTAAAAATAAGATTACTGACACAGTTGTAACGGCTAGTTCACCAGTGGTAAAATTTACACTTTCAGTGGAAATGGTGAACTTGCAATGGTAAAAATCAACAAAATTTCAAAGAGCAGTGGTAAGAAAAACATGTAAAATTTTACTACTCTTATCATAGTTTTTAGCAAACTATCAGCTATCAACGGATTTGAGAAGTCTTTACCAAAAGCCGTTTGCTCTTGGACTAGCTGATTCTTATGTGGGTTAGACATGGTGAATCAATAACCATTTGTTGTGTGTCAAGATACACACCTTATTACTCCAATGACATAGGTTGTGAACTGCTACACAAAATAAGTCTCATTTTAACCCACAAAGATTAACCCAAGTAACTTTTTAACCAAGTTACTATGCATAAAAATATCTTCTCAAAAGTCAAACCACAGTTACTACTCAAACCAACCAAAACAGATGGAAGTAAATATCCTTCATTAATTAGCATAACACCTAATCTTTGCTTATATAACCTCCTCCAAACACCACATCTCAGTCACCAATAATCTCTCAAACCCTAATATCCCAATCAACCCAATTTTCTTCCAAAAATCATGTCATCAAACCCTGAGACCTCTGATCAACACTCTTCTGTTCCAACATCAGAAGAAGTACCACCATATCCATGGGGACTTGAAGGTTCTGATTTTGAGAGAGAAATAAAGAACCGATGGGATGTGCAAGAAAAACAATGGAATGCACATATAAAGGGTGAATCAAGCCATGATCCGAATGCTGCAGAAAGAGAGCTTGTTTCTCCCTTCATCTGGACATCTGATGAAGAATCTTCAGAGGAAGAGAATGAAGATCCAACCTTTCTTCCTCCTTCCACACCAGACAGATCCCAACCAAGATTAGGTAAGAGAGATCCATCTCTCCCAACATCATCAACCTTGGTGTTGGATCTTCCAGCTCCAGAACCTGGTCTTCTGCATCAAGAACATATTGGACAGAGCAAGAAAGCTCAGATCACACATAAGGGAAAGGAGAAGCAGAAATAGATGACTGAAGAATGTTGCCAAGGAACAAAGTTCTTGAGTATTTTCTTTACTTTGTTACTTGAGCAGCTTCACAGTCTTCCTACTCTTCTTTTTCCATTTTCATCTTTAGCTTCTTCATTGTACTTGTCATAGCCTCAAGTATTATGTAATAATTGATAGAAGCTAGTAGTTCTCCATTAGCCAAATGTTTTAGGAATGGTCATTGTAATGCAGTTGGAACTTTGAATGTAAGCTGTAACTTGTGACTTTGAATGAATGAAAAGTTCTTCTTTACTAAATCAATATTGTAAGACCTTCAGCTTATTTGACCACATTCCTTTGGCTATCACTCTTGGTGACATAAACACACTACTTGTAATCTCTAAACATTTGCAGAACAGACATATACTTAACAACTTGCAAACATATTGGTGAGTCACTAGAAAACTCAGAAAGTATTATCAAGTCATTCATAACCATTAATAGTCTTTGACTGTCCCTGCACTCAACATAAAACAATTAGTACCTTTTGGGGACCCAAGCCACAAATGACTTGGATCTGCCTCGTGTATCAATATAATTATATCTATCAAAGGTCATTGATACACCATTGGGATTGTTTGAGGTTGTTGTTCCTTTTGGTTTCCATTCCCAACGAGCTGAGGCCTTAACAGCTTTTCCCATGTTTACCCTTTTCTTATTCACATAGACATCAGTGGAAACATTTGGTCTTGCAGTGGTAACTGCATGCCTAGCAGTGGAAACTGCTGGTTTAGAAAAATTGGGTCTCCACATGTGATTCTTGTGATCATTCTTTTCAAAATAAGTCTTTTTCCCTGTTTGATAAGATTTAGCAAAAGAAGTGACAGGGGACTTAGGATAAACTCTGTTATTACTTCTGGCAGTGGTAACTGCTGGTCTAGCAGTGGAAATTGGTTTGATGCCAGTGGTAAGCATAACAGACCTGGGAACCATCTTGCTTAGGGGATTTGGGTGAGTTAATTTATTAGAATTATATCCATTCACCCTAGTATTCCCAAATACTTCCATTCTTCTCATGTGGTAGGTACAGTCTTTAGCTAAATGATCAAAGCTACCACAGATATGACAAGCCTTATTGTTAAACACAAAGTCACTACCAAACTGCCTAGTTTTAACATGATTCCAACTTCTCATGTTCCCTCTAGGAGATGTAGACCTATCCCTGTACATCTCAGCATACCTAGTAGTAGGCCTAGTGTGATTTGTTTGTGTCCTAGGCTTCTCTTTGATAACTTCAGGAATACTTTTTCTTTCCTCTACTTTAACATTTTCAGGAATACTAGTTTTAGACTCAACATTTAAACATTCATCTTTAAGAGATGAGTCACTAGCACTATCAAAAGTCTCAACCTCAACCTGAACCTTTTCAGTTTCAACTGGTTTAACAAATTTTGGTCCATAGGTCATGGGTGGATCCTGAAACTCTTCTAAGCCTGTGTGAGCTAGGTCAATGCCAGGAGGTGCTGGAACACCTCTTAGAGGTGGTGGAACAGATTTGTATCCAAGACCTGATTTAGCTTTGCTCACAATTTGGGCTTCCCAAATTTTGTCAATGCTCTTGGATTGATGGTCTAGTGTTTGCTTAGTTATCTGTATATTCTCACTAGCCTTTTTAACTTTTTCAATCTCTTCCCTAAGAGCTTTGTTTACTTCAACATAAAAATCTAAGTCTCTTTTTAAGACAGCTATATCATCACTGAACTTAGATTCATTAGCCCTATAATGCTCTATCTGTTTCTCTAAAACACCTAGACCTCTTTTATGATTTGCTAAATTATAATTAGTATGATGTAAGTCTAGCATCAGTTCATCATATTTTGTTTTAGAGATCTCTAACTCTTTTACAGCCTTACAGTTTTTAGAGCAAGCATTATCAGTATGTACCTCAGTGTCTGAAAAAGCCATGAGTGCATGCTCAGTAGCAAGCATTGCAGATTCTGAATCATCTTCTCCATCCTGAGTCATAAAGCTCCAATCAAAGCTCACTCCATCAATAGCCAATAGCACCTTTGGCTCTTCTGTTGTAGGTTCTTTGTTCTTATCCTTCTTGTACCAAGTTGACTTGTTGTCAGATTTCCTTGGTTTTCTACATTCTCTAGCAAAGTGCCCCTTCTTGTGACAATTATAGCACTCCACCTTCTTTTTATCAAAACCTACAGTCTCATCACCACTTATATGTATCTTTCTCCCTGTCTTCTTCCAGAACTTCTTTGATCTTAAGCTGAGTAATGCTACCTGCCATTTGATGTCCATCTCCTCCATATCATCTTCATCAATTTGATCCAAGTCCTCATGATTGAGGATTGAACCACCTACATGGCTTGATATAAAGGCATAGAAAGTAGCATCACTTAGTCCTGCAATCTGTTTCTTTGAGCTCCTAGTGGAAACATTTCCATTACCAGTGGAAACAATCATGTTACCACTGTCATCATCAGTATCACTTTCATCATCTGAACTATCATTACCTGATGATGATATGAGTGCTACACTTGCAGAACTTGTTTTTAACTTGCCAGCTTTCCTTAATCTTTGTTCAATAACTTTGAAGTTATTGTACACATCATTAAGCTTCATGTTCTCAAGATCTGACTTATCTTCCCATACAGCAACATTGGTATCAAACTCAGCAGGTAAACTTCTTAGAAATTTAAGATTGAGGTCTTCCTTTTCCACCTCAATTCCAAAAGCAGTCAGCTGAGTAACAATCTTTTGTAGCCTTGTGAATATGCTATCAAGAGATTCATTGCTTGTTGAACCAAAATTCTCATAGGTCTGCTTTAGTAAAGTCTTTTGAGTCTTCTTGGTAGAGTCATTACCACCAAACACTTCACAGATCTCATCAAAGAGGGTCTTTGCAGACTTGTATTTGGTAAAAGCCAGAACTTGTTCTCTGGGTAGAGCCATCAATAACAAACCTCTAGCCTTCAAATCATTCTTTAGTTGGTTTCTTTCTTCATTAGTAACAGGACCAGCGTTTACTTTTGTTACTGGCTTGTCACCAACCATCTCTACAGTTGTACCAGGTTTGAATGAATTTCCACACATTATGATCTCCCATAATGTGTAGTCTTGAACCATAAAGAATTGTTCTATCATAAGCCTCCACATCTCAAAGTCATTAATTTTAAGCTTGGGAAGCTTTGCAGCAATGTTTGATTGGCTTGTTTCTATCTCCATTGTTTCTTTTGAATCTGCCATAGGATCTTCTAAATCAAAATATCAAAGCCTTGCTCTGATACCACTTGTTGGATCGTGAACACCTTGAACTTGTGTTAATAATGATACTTTGAGTGATACCACTAAGTATGCGGAATCTACTTAATGATACTTAGAAGATTGATTGTTAACGAAACAGTATGTATGAACAATGTATATACCAAAACAAATAGCTCCAATATTATTAATGATAATAATACGAGTGATCTATGATATCACTAGGGTTGCACCTTGAAGCTCTAAGAAAACGTATTGGAAAGTTATATTCTAACTATGATCTAGGATCTCCTTTTATACAACAAGGAGTCCTCTTGTACAAGATAAGTATAATACTAATAGAATAAGATATACACAATATCTTTTCTATGTTTATCTAAGCGCGTTTCTCTAACAGTTGTCATGCAAGCAGTGGTAATATTTTGTTCTTTCAGTGGTAATGAGTTTCCACTGCAAGTACAATCTTCTGCAGTTGAAATATCTTCACTAGCCGTGGTAACTGATAGAATAATTCCCAACAGAAATCATAATTAAAAGTCTTACAATGATTGAAATAAGATAACAAACAATGTAGTAATGATGCCTCAAGTATTGGTGATGACATCTTGATGTTTTGACCTCCAAATGATGACTTCTTGGACCTCCAAAGTTTCCTTGGATTTTATGGATGAATTTTGGTATGAGAGGGAGTAATGGTGGTAAGAGAAGTGTTCTTTCAAGTTGAGATAGAGAGAAATGGTAAGTGATGATTAAAAATGCTTGCAAAGTTCTCTATTTATACTCCACTCACGGCTAGGCTCATTAATACATCAACTTGGCCTCCAAGTAGTTTAGAAGGACCTAGAATACCAAAAAGAATGGCCTAGAATCGGGTAGAATGAGTTTTTGCAAAATCTGTACGAGGGCTCCATCCGTTCGGATGGTCATCCATCCGATCGCTTGGGCAAGAGTCATAAACATGAAAGTTGTAGATCTTTCTCTTAGCTTTCCGTGGCCGTGAACGGGGGGTCAACGAAGTCCGTATGCTAAAGTTATGGCCAAAATGGTGAAGGTGTGTCGGGAACAACGAGTCTTCTAATAATTCTTCGTTTTAGCTTATTTTCTTCATTTCTTTTCTCGTTTTCCCTCTTGTACTTTATTCTTGAGTCTTTTGAGTGACAACTTCATGACTTTTATCTTCTCGAACATACTCCAAGAGACTTGAATGAGTCGGGAATTCTTCGTACATGCATAAATCTTCGTTTATTGATCGTTTCTTCGTCTCTTTTTTTATTTTTTTTTAATTTTTTTTATCATTTTCTTGTACTTTAGCTTCCATGAACCTAAAACACGAATTATGCTCAGTTAAGTACCATAAGTTCATAAAAGTGATCATAAAATCCACAATAACGCTCATAAAAACATGTTAATTTTGAGCGTTATCAAATCCCCCACACTTGAAATTTGCTTGCCCTCAAGCAAATCTAGGAAAAGAAAAATCGAAACCATACCTAAATGAAAAAAAACGAAAAGAAAATTTTGAAAACTATAAAAATATAAAAATTTGAAATATATATATATATATATATATATATATATATATATATATATATATATATATATATATATAAACATCAAGAGAAAATGATATAAATAAACGAAAATGAGCGCAAACTCCCCCACACTTAAGGGTTTGCTTGTCCTCAAGCAAAAATTAAGTAAAATAGATCCACATGGTGCACAAGTATGTTTAGAAAAATGTGATGCAAATCTACCAAGCCCAAGTACAAGATACGATTCATCGTTTTAAGCTTTAGTGGTGAAAAATCGAGATGTTTGACAATACCCAATGATTTTCTTGCTTGATTAACATTTCTAAACACCTCACGAAAAAGGAATCAAGTATAATTCACTCAACAATCATTTTTTAGGTAGTGGAGTATATATAAGAGAAATCACACTAATTGCTCAGTCATGATTTGTTTATTACCATAGGCTTGTACAATAAAAAAAACTCCACCGTCATGGCGTAAGCACCAAGTGTAAACATCTAAAGAGGTATTTTATTCGGGTAGTAATGTTTAGGCTTCGGGTTGTACCAGGCTTATGTTCAAACATCTCATACAAAAACATAATAGATCTCTGGCGCGAATTCTTGATTTACTCAAAAACCGGATGGTCACTACAATATTCTTGCACTTGATATTCTCACAAAGCCATTACAATATCCGTAGAGATAAAGTAATTTGGTAAGGGTAGGGATAAGTGTTGGGATCAAAGTTTATAATCCCAACACGTAAATGGAACGACATTTACGGGATTACATTAGCTATCTTGTTAAGCCAAAACACATGGACTAGTTATGTAATATTGCAATAGTTTAGCTTGTGTTAGGCTTTATATACCCCTCCATACTTCCATGGAGGGGTGAGACTCTTTGTGTAATTTACTCTTTCATTATTAATAAACACATAGTTTTTCCCTTTACTCTTTACTCTCTCTCTAACCATGGAGTTCATTTACTTTCATATTACTTGACCTCCCGAATCACAATAATCAATCAAAACCACGATCCTACAATTGGCATCAGAGCCTCGTTGTGTTATTTTGATGATTTTTTTGTGGTTCGATTATGTTTTAAGCTGTTTTTGTTCCCATTTTTTTCGGATATGAAATTTTTTCTTATCTGTTTGTGGGTACAACTTTATAACAGTTTCTAAACATTTTTTTCTTTTGTATCCATGGTCAAAATAGTCAGTTTGCTATATCAGTTTTCAAAAAAATCTGTTGTGTGTCATCTTTATGCCCAAACAGCTTTTTTATTTCATATTGTGACTATTTTATTTTGTACCATCCGTGAAACCCAGTGGTCAACATGGTCAATAATAACATTTCTGGTCATTATAACATGGTTTCTTTGCTGCTAATTTTTTTTGGCCTGAATCTGAACGGAAAAGGACGCCGGAAAACTGTCCACGCAAAAAGTTATGCAGAAAACCCTGTTCCTACACAAAACTTCAATTTTCTACGCATAACTTGGACAAGTTATGCGTAAGGTTCGACTAAGGCGTAAAACCCTTGTCTTACGCGTAAGATCTACGCAAAAGACACAGGTTTACGTAAAAGTTAAAGCTTACGCGTAAAGCATGTCTACGCATAAGTTTTCTACGCGTAAGATTTCTACTCAAAGGATATGTTTATGCATAAGATTTCTACGCGTAAGATTTCTACAAGTCTACGCGTAAGGTTATGCGTAAATGTGTCCAAAAATAAAAAAAACAGAATCAAGATGAAGCAAAAGAAGACCTTGACCACAAATCAAATACCAAAGAATCAAAGTTGACCTCACATTATTTACATCATCAGTCCAATTAATTTAACGAAATGAAAGATATAAGCTGAACAAACATCATGCCTCGTACACTAGGACTACCACTGCCATATACCCTCACAATCTCTCCTCAACTCTCAACCAAACAAGTATCACAAATCCTTCTCAACTAACAACTCGACTGGAACTTACATGAGAAAACAACTAAAGATCTCAGAATCGTTCCACGTTGCATCTTTTATAGATTTTTTTGTGTGGAACGTGTATCATCATCGACCAGTTTCGAAGCTAAGCTTTGATAATATCCGAACAAAATGAAAAGAAAAATAACAATGATGTTACTTCATTTTCTTTGGTTCGTTCTTAGACCAGAAACAACAGCAAAACATTACAATCGGATACAACCTTACCCGAGACCCTTAAAGGATCTTTGATGCCTCAACACTTGCGTTCTTCATGGGTTAGTGCTAAACTGAAAAGGAAAAGCAGCAAAGAACCACTATAAGGATTGTGCGAACTTCGTTGATTATATAAGAAGGGTGTTTATGAGTTTTGTTTGTGCTTCTGAGAAGAATCTGAAATGATAACTGAGATTGGATTTTAGTTAAGAGGAGAAGATGGCGTTTGGGATTCGATTTGAAGATGAGAGTAATTTGGAGAGGAGAGAGTTTATGATAGAGGCGGATAAAATAACATGTGTTTTTTTAAGGTTTAGGTCAAATGAGATGTGAGTAATATTGTTATAACCGATTAGTATTTGGTTGGGTTGAATTGGATTATTCTTGGATATGGACTGGGCTGTACACCAACCATTGTGGATTTTGGGCTTATGGAATTAAATGGGCCGTGTGATCTTTATATGGTTTGAACTGCTTATACGCATACATGGAATATCAATATGTCATCTAAATTCGTTTTTAGATTTTTGATATTATTGGTATATTGAGTGGTATTTTGGATAAAAAATTTCATGGGGATACATTATTCACGGCTAGAATTGGTACTTTAACAAATGACTACGGGGTTTTTGTACGGTATTATCGATTTGATCTTGAAGTGACGTTTCAAAACGTGTACTTATTTATCTCAAAGTCTAGGGGTGGTTGGATGCACGACTTTTGAAGATAACTTGTCTGAGCAAATTAAAAAATTCAGTCTTGACAATCTAGTTATTACTGATGTAAGGAGTTACGTTGTAGTGCTCACAGTATAGCTATCACTTTAAGGAGTTACTTTGTAGTACTCAGTGTCACGCGAAGCAGTGGATTGTTCAAGCGGTGAATATTTCGTGCAACCTCATACTTAAAGGAGTTACGTTGTAGTGCTCAGTATAGGTATTAAGTCACATCTATCGTACAAGAATTAAGTCACAAGATGGGATGTTTACTTCATTTTCAAGTTGGTCATATCGGGTTCTCTCCATATATGGTCATTACTATTAGCCGGTGAATTCAAAGGAGGTTCGATTACAGGTTGATTTGAGAGACAAGTATTGAGAGTATTTTTTTGACATATTCTCACAAATTATGCTTACACGGTCTATCAATATTGCATCAGAAGTGTAAAGTACGGGTAATTATGGCATGTACACAAAATAGTATGATGATTTCGATAAATCGCAACCGAAAATATGCATGATTCATGTGGTTCGGGAGGTCTAGGTTGATCAAAGAAGATGGATTCCATGTTTGGTTTTAGAGAGAGAAAGTAGAGAGAGGGTGGAGAAAATGGAAGTTTATTAACAATGAAAGTAAAGATACACAATTTCCCACACCCCTCATGGAGAGTCATGAGGGGTATTTATAGGCTCATTACAACATTACTTTGCCTAGTGTACAATAGTAGTCCCTGTGGGTGCTACTTGTTACTAATCTAGTCCAATTCACATGTGTGACGTTATCTTTATAAAAAAGCGAGGCTAACAATCTCCCTCCAAGATATTGTCACACGTGAATGGTTACAATGAGACCTATAATTACATAAACAATGTAAATTACAACAATAGTAAGCTATGTTGACGTTGTTGAAGCGCAGAGTCTCTGTAGTCTAGATACTAAGGCAGACTTGAAGTTCTCTCTTCCGACGATCTCGGCGTATGATCTTTGACACTGACGACAAAGGTCTTTGTAGCTCTGAACTTCAACTGTAATGGTCTAGTTAGGTTATTACTCCCTCCTAACTAGTGAGCCTTTATTCTTTTACCTGCTCCCTCCTGAACCGACAACTCTCTTTTCATCACGCAGCGGATAAAGTAGATTCAAAAGTGTAGGCACATGGTTGTTGTTCAGGGAGCATCATGACAATATACCTCACATAGTATTGCACAGAAGGTTGGTAATACGCTCCGATGTACACATCATTAGTACTTCTTCAGTTCTAGTGTAAGCACAATTCCCTCAAACAACCAACGTACTAGAGATGAAACACTACTTCTTTTGGCACGTTCTTCTCCTTCCTGATGGTTGCGATTTATCGAAATCATCATACTATTTTGTGTACATGCCATAATTACCCGTACTTTACACTTCTGATGCAATATAGATAGACCGTGTAAGCATAATTTGTGAGAATATGTCGAAAAAATACTCTCAATACTTGTCTCTCAAATCAACCTGTAATCGAACCTCCTTTGAATTCACCGGCTAATAGTAATGACCATATATGGAGAGAACCCGATATGACCAACTTGAAAACGAAGTAAACATCCCATCTTGTGACTTAATTCTTGTACGATAGATGTGACTTAATACCTATACTGAGCACTACAACGTAACTCCTTTAAGTATGAGGTTGCACGAAATATTCACCGCTTGAACAATCCACTGCTTCGCGTGACACTGAGTACTACAACGTAACTCCTTAAAGTGATAGCTATACTGTGAGCACTACAACGTAACTCCTTACATCAGTAATAACTAGATTGTCAAGACTGAATTTTTTAATTTGCTCAGACAAGTTATCTTCAAAAGTCGTGCATCCAACCACCCCTAGACTTTGAGATAAATAAGTACACGTTTTGAAACGTCACTTCAAGATCAAATCGATAATATCGTACAAAAACCCCGTAGTCATTTGTTAAAGTACCAATTCTAGCCGTGAATAATGTATCCCCATGAAATTTTTTATCCAAAATACCACTCAATATACCAATAATATCAAAAATCTAAAAACGAATTTGGATGACATATTCATATTCCATGTATGCGTATAAGCAGTTCAAACCATATAAAGATCACACGGCCCATTTAATTCCATAAGCCCGAAATCCACAATGGTTGGTGTACAACCCAGTCCATATCCAAGAATAATCCAATTCAACCCAACCAAATACTAATCGGTTATAACAATATTACTCACATCTCATTTGACCTAAACCTAAAAAAAATACACGTTATTTTTTCTGCCTCTATCATAAACTCTCTCCTCTCCAAATTACTCTCATCTTCAAATCGAATCCCAAATGCCATCTTCTCCTCTTAACTAAAACCCAATCTCAGTTATCATTACAGATTCTTCTCAGAAGCACAAACAAAACTCATAAACACCCTTCTTATGTAATCAACGAAGTTCGCACAATCCTTATAGTGATTCTTTGCTGCTTTTCCTTTTCAGTTTAGCACTAACCCATGAAGAACGCAAGTGTTGAGGCATCAAAGATCCTTTAAGGGTCTCGGGTAAGGTTGTATCCGATTGTAATGTTTTGCTGTTGTTTCTGGTCTAAGAACGAACCAAAGAAAATGAAGTAACATCATTGTTATTTTTCTTTTCATTTTGTTCGGATATTATCAAAGCTTAGCTTCGAAACTGGTCGATGATGATACACGTTCCACAAAAAAAAAATCTATAAAAGATGCATCGTGGAACGATTCTGAGATCTTTAGTTGTTTTCTCATGTAAGTTCCAGTCGAGTTGTTAGTTGAGAAGGATTTATGATACTTGTTTGGTTGAGAGTTGAGGAGAGATTGTGAGGGTATATGGCAGTGGTAGTCCTAGTGTACGAGGCATGATGTTTGTTCAGCTTATATCTTTCATTTCGTTAAATTAATTGGACTGATGATGTAAATAATGTGAGGTCAACTTTGATTATTTGGTATTTGATTTGTGGTCAAGGTCTTCTTCTGCTTCATCTTGATTCTGTTTTTTTTTTTTTTTTTTATTTTTTTTTTATTTTTTTTTCTTTTCTTTTTGGACACATTTACGCATAACCTTACGCGTAGACTTGTAGAAATCTTACGCGTAGAAATCTTACGCGTAAACGTATCTTTTGCGTAGAAATCTTACGCGTTGAAAACTTGTGCGTAGACATGCTTTACGCGTAAGCTTTAACTTTTGCGTAAACCTGTGTCTTTTGCGTAGATCTTACCCGTAAAACAAGGGTTTTACGCCTTAGTTGAACCTTACGCATAACTTGTCCAAGTTATGCGTAGAAAATTGAAGTTTCGCGTAGGAACAGGGTTTTCTGCATAACTTTTTGCGTAGACATTTTCCGGCGTCCTTTTCCGTTCAGATTCAGGCCAAAAAAAAATTAGCTGCAAAGAAACCATGTTATAATGACCAGAAATGTTATTATTGACCAGGTTGACCACTGGGTTTCACGGATGGTACAAAATAAAATAGTCACAATATGAAATAAGAAAGCTGTTTGGACATAAAGATGACACACAACAGATTTTTTGGAAAACTGATATAGCAAACTGACTATTTTGACCATGGATACAAAAGAAAAAAATGTTTAGAAACTGTTATAAAGTTGTACCCACAAACAGATAAGATAAAATTTCATATCCGAAAAAAATGGGAACAAAAACAGCTTAAAACATAATCGAACCAAAAAAAAAATCATCAAAATAACACAACGAGGCTCTGATGCCAATTGTAGGACCGAAAATATGCATGATTCATGTGGTTCGGGAGGTCTAGGTTGATCAAAGAAGATGGATTCCATGTTTGGTTTTAGAGAGAGAAAGTAGAGAGAGGGTGGAGAAAATGGAAGTTTATTAACAATAAAAGTAAAGATACACAATTTCCCACACCCCTCATGGAGAGTCATGAGGGGTATTTATAGGCTCATTACAACATTACTTTGCCTAGTGTACAATTGTCACACCCCGCTGGAAGCGGAAACACGAGGTGCAACGAAATGTAATAAATGCTTAAGATAGTAGAACAACACCATATTTGATTTAAGAAATGAGTTACAATGTTACATAAAGAATTTATTACAATACTGCAAAATGAAAACAATAGTCTTAATCTTGTCAAATTATAAGTCTTTAGAAAACGTCTTGGCCAGGTCAACTCGGTCTTTGAAATGTGAATAATATATAACTTCAAAATTCAAACGCCTTCGATAAATCACTATCAATCACCTGAAAATGATACTCTAAAATGTCAACATAAAGTTGGTGAGATCGTGGGTTTAAAGTAAACATGAAACCAATTTTTGCCATGCATAAGTGTTTAGGACAAGTGTGAAACAATAAAGTGGCATAGGGCAATTAGTACAACATAACCAACCAATAATCCAATCATCACATTCTTCATCTCTGAAAGTATATAGTGTACAAGGAATAAAACAAAGAATCCCGGCTACTCTTCCCTCAGTGGATCTACACAAAGTACATATCTTACATTACTTATTAATTCATTATTAAGTTTATTGCCAACTTATAACTTCCTTCTAATTTTAGTAACTTTCCAATTTTAGAAACTTTTCATAATTAGTAACTTCCCCGAATTAGTAACTTTCCATAAATTAGGGTTACTACTATAATTAAGTAAAGTTAAAGGTTAATAATGACAATTTCATAGTTTAGTGTTTATTATGACAACTTATCGTAATTTAGGGTTTAAAATGTAAATAATCTAAAATTAGAGTTTAAAGTGTAATTTTTCCAAAGATTAGGTTAAATGTATAAATTACCATAGTTTAAGGTTTACTTACATCAAATGATTAAGTTTAAGGTTTATATCATAAATAAATTTTATAAATGACCAATTAGGCTTAGCCGATTTAATGAACACTTTTAACACATTTCCAATAAGTTAAACTTGACACAAAACACACACACGTTCACACACACTTACACACTCCTTAGTACGCACACTATTCATCACTTCACGATTCCAAAATAACACCGAGACAAACCCCACGACACCTAGTCAAGACACACCTTTATAACTTAGCAATTCAAACGAGACACAACACCTTTTCGAAAGTCAGTTTGTACACGTTTCATGATACTATAAATCACACGCATGCATGCAACTTCTCTTTAATATACATACACTCACATTACGTGTACACACAAAATGATGAACAAAACATATCATGAAATCACAATATGAGCCCTACTCCCACATGGCAACTGCATACGTCCCATCTTTTACTACGGGAGTTTATTTCTGTTTTTAGATTGATTATAAAAGATTATATTATGGTCTAAATGACCATATTAGATGCGTATACAACAACCATATTCTCTACTCTTTTTCATTTGAAAGACACACACACACACTCTCACACGTTACAGCCCTATATGATAACACAGTTAATGAGCCAAACAGATTATATAATATCACACCTATTCCAGCCTTTATTCACGTTAATAAACATGCATGTCCCTCTTAATTTCTTATGTTTATAACCAGATTTTAGTACATGTTTTAGAGTCAAAATCAGTGTTTATTCACTAGAAATAAGTGTGCATGACTACTGATTCGTTAAGCAAAACTGAAATAAATATCGACATATATATATATATATATATATATATATATATATATATATATATATATATATATATATATATATATATATATATATATATATATATATATAAAACCTATTTCCATGATTTTATGTAGCTTCTTACGGTGTCATTCGTATATATATATTCATTCATATTACCATTTTAGCGAAACCATTATGTGTTTACATATTATGAACATATACATGGTTCATATTTGAAAAAAAAAAAAAACAAAGCACAACGACCACAGTAGTGTTACCTCTTGAGTTAATAGCCAGGTTTAGATCATGTTTAAATGAACATGTTACGACTCAATGACCCGATACACACACACGACCACCACAGTTCACTTACCATGCATATAGCAGTCACACACACCACTTAGCGAGTATGACACCACACAAGATCACACACGATCAACTCTTTATTCACGTATCTAGCATGCAAGACCCGTTTTCTTCTATTCTTTTAGATTTACTCCATGTTCTAAACGTATATTACCACATATCTCAAAACCGAAATAAGTCGATGCATATTAATTACAAATTCATGATTTTATGTGACGTATCGATTTCATTATGCGTTATCATTCTTAGCGCATTCATTAGATTTGTTTCTCAGGTTGTAAACGTAGTCATGATTAACATAATGAATAGGAAAGCACAAGTACGAGATAGGGATAACTCAAAGACGAATAGAAACGGATTAAAATGGAAAAGAGATTACAAGAACCAAAACCACAACCCTTCCTCGAATCTAATCACACGATCGCACCCAATGTATAGTCCCCAACGATCACTCAAAACTTGTATGCCACACACTAATTCACCACCTTAACCATACTCCTTCGTACCACTCGAATTTGAAGAGGAATGAGCTGCCGCCTAGAAAATGTTTTTAGGGTTTGATGAGGGAGTTTGAATGTGATATTCGGATGGGGAAAATGAGAAACAAAAATTGGAATTTATCCTAGGAGGTTGCCGAGTCTCATGGAACAGTTGATGACCAATTCACTTCAAAATTAATATTTAAACTATATTAGCCCATAAAGTTGTGTACCACTTTTTATATAGAAATCAGACCCTATATGGCTTATGGACGTGTGATAGATTTTTTTAGGGTATAGTTAAATGGATACATAAAGTGTATTATGGATTTTTTTAAGGGTATAAGTCAACTATCGGGTCAATGGTCATCGTTGACTAATCTATTTTGGTGAGGGTTCTCACATTATCACCCCGTTAGAAGAATTTTGTCCCCAAAATTCAACTAGATCTACTACCGGAAACATGCACAACAAACAAGTTGATGATTTTTTTTTTTTTTTTTTTTTTTTTTTTTTTTTTTTTTTTTTTTTTGAAGTGAAATAAATCATCTGTTATAACATTCTAGGGAATGATAATTAGTTAATCCTCGTCTACGCCTTGAGACTTAACACATGTTAACCCCTAAGATTTTGAGGACACTCTAACAAGGAAGGATATTTTTTGTAATTGAGTCATGATAAATAGTTTGCTAAATAACTGCTAATCCAGATCGAACAACCTAGTCAAAATATAATTGAATAATTTACGCCAGTCTCTCATAATGCAAAAGACTCAATGATTGAATGAAGAACCAAATGAAAGTCAAGGTTTAAATGAAAGAACCCGAAATCGAACTAGTACTCCAGTGTTGTGACAAAACTCTTACACCAAAATGTAAATACTACTAATGAAATATGAGATCCAATTGCAACTATCGAGTGATTAGAATTGATGGTTTAAGCATTCCCCATCCTCGAGCAAATTTATCAAAAACCTTAAGTTAGATAACAACCTTACTCCAACTCAACCTCAGAATTCATCAAACAAGAATTATCATAGAATTAAGTTAAGATATAAGAGTTTTTATGTAACTCAACCTTTTTGAGAAATTGGTTCAATTTTGGGGTTGTTCCAAAACAATCAACAAATAGGCGTCAATAGCTTAAATTAGCGGGATTTGTGAAGACGATCACGGGTAGTCACAGTAAGTAAGTCGTATTGAGAAAATTGGCAAATCAATGAGGAAGAAGTTTTGTTCACAAAGTTACATAGACATGCCTTGAAAAAGATTTTCTAGACTTGGAATAAGGAGTAGTTAAGTTTCAAGGGCATGGAGAGAAATACATTGAACTGTCTCATTATTCAAGTAATCAAGTAGCCACAGAGGGAAGAAGAATCATTCACTCTCTATCCGGCCATCATCAAAATTCAAAATGGTTTGTAATAATTGCAACACCTAAAGTTTTGTACAAGCAGTAGAGGTAATAATTGCAACACCTAAAATGAGTCGCTCTAAATGAACACAATAATGGAAAGATGTAAGTAGCCGATCTCAGAAATAAAAGATTTTATCCGTAACAGACAAAGAAGGATGATACCACTTTTAACCACACATGTACAAAATGTAATATGAATAGAGTAAGGTGATGTTGATTTGCATGAATACTTGTTATTAGTGCAGGAGATCGGATTGCTTGTGGTCTTTTTTTTTTTTTTTTATTTAAGAAAACTTGGATAAGAAGATAAGTGTTTAGATAATGCCCATTTATAATTTATAGAAATGTAGTTTTTTGACTTTTTCTCGGATTAATAATATTTGCCCTCCTTTAACTAGTCGGGTTTAATTTTAAAAAATGTTTGTATATAATAAAATGTTTTAGTTTATAAAATATTTATTTTTAATCAATGCTTTTCTAAGCATATATTAAGTTGTCAATATAAACGGTTATCGTTTTAAATTTTCAGTCTTAACTAGTCGTGTTAGAATATCTAGTTCTAATAAATCTCTATCGTTATTAATTCGTCTTAATCAATCTATCAAATGTTCCAATATTAATCCGTATTAACCAATCTATCAAATGTTTACAAGTCATTGGTTTTCACATTGGGTCAACTAGCCCGATTAGTCAAATTTTACCAAAGACTTTACTTATACATTGGGTCCGATATTAAGCCTATTAGCAAGTTTTAAGCTTAGTCTCTTAACAAGTTACAAGTTAAGCCCAATAGGTTTACATATGTTAGGCGGATTTATTAGGCATGAATTGAGGCAAAATAGTATATGCTAGGAAGGTTATAGTTGTATTTATGAATAAAAGAGCGATTACTGACTATGGAGATCGTAGAAGCAGAGATTTAAGAATAATATATGTTATAATTCAAAGCTGAGATTTAAGAAATGTTGTTTAGCTTCATAGGCGTATGTGATACTCGCAAAGATTGAAAAGAACAAGATCTTGGAGTGCTTATTAGGAAAATATGTTCTGCTATAGTATGTGATAACACGTGATCGAATGGATACCTCAGAGATACAAGAACTGATGAGGTAATTGCAAGAGTTTCCAGAAAAGGTGGTTCGTCCATTCCTAGTATGTTCTTTGAGTCATGTAGTACGAAATGATGAAACTTAAAGTAGATCCTTAAAATATAGAGAGTCGTCGTATATTGTGACACATCAAGAGGGTCATGGTTGTTTGTTGTGACGAAAGATGGTTAGTAGTTATGCATCAAGGAAATAAAAGAGAATAGGAAGGGATATCCAACTCGTGCCATGGATTTGGCAGTCGTAGACTTGCTTTGAAATTAAGGATCCACCTCGTATGGTACTTGGTGTTATATTGACCAAGAAGGTCTTACATACATGTTTCATGGGGAAGACCTCATACTAAGACGAATCAAAAGAATGTGGTTAATAAAGATTTTATGAAGGTGATACCTTCCATCATCCAGGAAAAGTAAATGTAGTTGCTATTTTCATGAGTCACAAAGAATGCGAAGTATTAATTAGATTCTGAACAATAAGAATAGACATTACTACGTGTCTCATAGTTGATATAAGAGGAATTTAGAGGGATTCTGTTGAAGTGAAGTCATCAAGGAAGAACGTGTATTTAGGCATGTATGAGTAGTTGAAATTAATGATCAATGAGTTAAAAGATTTAAGAATAGAATATGGGTATTAATGCTTGGTTATGCTCATAATTTATTATTAGTTGAAGCTCATGAGTTCAAGTATTCAACTCATCTAGGCAGCACTAAGATGTATAATGACTTGTAATTGTTGTATTAATGGTCTGAAAATGTATAATCCAATCACATACTATATCAAAAGATGTTTGATTTGATCATGTGTAATATCTTAGACATCAAAATCCTTTTGATAACTTACAGTTTATTGATATTCTAGTGTAAAAAGTGATATTGTATTGAAAAGTGACTAAGTTGTCTAGAACTCAGGTAAAGAGTACAATACCATAGAGTAATTGTACATAGATTGTTTAATTCGATACATCCTCCACCAATAAGAGGTTCTCACCTAATGGAATGAGTTAAGAAAAGTTGTTCATAGTAGAAAGTGTTATATCGTGATATCTTATTATATAATCTCAAATAAAAGTGTATTCAGGCTTGCTCACAAGTAAAAGGTATGGGGAGATGAGGCATATGTTCCAAAGGCATAGGAGAATAATTACTTGATTTTTCAGCCAAAACTAGTATAATCCATATAGTATTTTAAAGTGAAGTCAATATGGCCTTCCAGCAACGCATTGTTGGGATGAATCCAAAATAGTGTTCCGATAGCACGACTGATATAAAGGCATACTAGTGTAACAAACCAGACAAAGTATGACAGAATAAAGGCACCCCTAAACTCTAGTAGTGGGTCATGATGTATCATATAAATGATGACATATAGATTGCATAACAATACTGATATAAATGCAAATGAGCACATAATGCAAAGACACATGCACAAACATTTCAGGTGACCCAGGGTTTGTATCCAACCAAACATGATTCAAGGTAACTACCCCCATCATTTCATGATTCTTCCTGAATTAGGCATAGTTGATCAGGCTATGCATAATTTAGGAGTAATAATGAAATGCTCGGGCTAGCCGACTCGTACCATGTTTGGGGTTTTACAAAAAGCTTTAGTTTGGTTATAGTTGAGGTTTTTATTTTAGAAAACCGGCATTCTCTATAACCTTAGGCTCTGATACCATCCTGTCACACCTCGCTGGAAGCGGAAACACGAGGTGCAACGAAATGTAATCAATGCTTAAGATAGTAGAACAACACCATATTTGATTTAAGAAATGAGTTACAATGTTACATAAAGAATTTATTACAATACTGCAAAATGAAAACAATAGTCTTAATCTTGTCAAATTATAAGTCTTTAGAAAACGTCTTGGCCAGGTCAACTCGGTCTTTGAAATGTGAATAATATATAACTTCAAAATTCAAACGCCTTCGATAAATCACTATCAATCACCTGAAAATGATACTCTAAAATGTCAACATAAAGTTGGTGAGATCGTGGGTTTAAAGTAAACATGAAACCAATTTTTGCCATGCATAAGTGTTTAGGAAAAGTGTGAAACAATAAAGTGGCATAGGGCAATTAGTACAACATAACCAACCAATAATCCAATCATCACATTCTTCATCTCTGAAAGTATATAGTGTACAACATGCATGCCTACCAGCTGGAGCTAACACATGAGTACTCCCATGTCAATCATGACATGAGACCACACAGCATAAGATCACACAGATATATGTCAAGTGGAAATGAATCCATGACATGAGATCACACAGATAACACTACTAATGCACCTAGCACGATCATAAGCACAATAACTTGTCCAAGCAAAGTAAAAGTTTGAGCATAGTAGGAAAACAACTTTTGAGTATCATTCTCCCCCAAGTAAAACATAAGTAAAAAGGGGCCACGAAAACTCACCTCGCAACCAAAAAAAACAATGCCAAATCCAATATAGTGAATGATTGAGCCTAAACCGTCAGATTATTATTGACCAAGGTCAACAAGTCAAAGATAGCCTAGAATCAATGCTCCGTGGAAGTATAGGGTTTCCCCGGGTCGTTAATGTCCCAACGAGGTTGTGATGGTATTAAAAACGAATCTGTGATTAGTGAAAGTGAACAGGAAAGGTATAAAAGTGAGTTGTGATGATTACACTACTGGAATATGAAAGAAAACAGCTTAAATACACTATACTAACAATACTGGAAAGTCAGGAAAACCAGAAACGTTTAAAACTTAAAACGCGTACGTTCACGTTTAAATAAAACGTAAGCGTACGAAATAAAAAGTAAAAACGGAAATCTGAAAACACCCAGGGGGTGAAAATGACTTTTTTACAAACCTAAGGGTAAAAGAAAATTTTTAGAAAATTAAAATAAATTTTAACCCTAATTAATTATTTAATATTAATTAAATACTAATTATTACTAATTATTAATAATTAAAACACTTAAATATATTTTAATACTAATTAAATACTAGAAAAATGAAAATAAAATTTCTAAAATTATAAAATAACTAAAAATAAGTTTTAAAGATAAAATTAAGTGTTTTTGTCTTTTTGTGGATTTTCTTTTAATTAATTACTATTTAATTACTAATTAACTAATTAACTATTTTAAATTAAGAAAACTAGCAAATGAACAGTAAAAATTCTAATAAAATTTCTAAAATTACTTTATAACATATAAAAGCTATAAAAAATATAAAAACAAGGTTTTGATTAATAAAAACTAATTATGCTAATTTAAACTAATTATTAATTAATTTCTAATATAACTAATATTAATTCTAATAAATACCAAATGGTAAAATAAAAATCTGAAAAATTTATTATAACTATTTTAACCTAAGATGAAATTATTAAAAATATAAAAACACAACTTACTTAATAAAAATGTAAAAATGGAAATTAAAATTAAATTTAATTAAATAGAAACTATCACTTAATTTTTTATTTGTTTTTCTTGATTTTTATTTTACAAACCTATATTATACATAAAAATAAATAACTTTTGTAAAAACAAACTTTTTGGAAACTTAAAAATAAGCTGGAACAAGCTAATTAGCTCAACAGTTGACCACAGTTGACCAAAAAGCAAAATGGCTAAAACTAGCATGTGTGGGAACCACAAGGGTTGAAACTGATCCAAATAAGCTTATGGAACTTGTATAAGCTAGAAAAGACAATTGGGGAACTCAGAATAAGCTAATAAGGTATTAAAAAGCACTTGGAACTTGTATTGCAACTGAAAAGTGGGACAACTTTCTTTGGTGATTTCAAGTGGGGCCCAGGGCTTCCAAGGTCAAACCAAAGGTCAATGATTGAAGTCTACCAGGGGGGGGATTGAAAGAAGCAAGGTTCATGGCCTGGGGCCCACTAGATTGATCAGAAAACCACCACCAAGTGGTGGTGGTGGTGGTGGTGCTGCTGAGACAGGGCAGACCTCAGCCCTGCAAGTCACTTTGGTGACTTGTGGGGCCCACAAGAAAAATCCTAAAATTTAAGTAAAGCTTGATTCCTAAAGCTAAGGTGGGGGGTTACTAATCCTAGAAAGCTTAAGGCTTAATTCACTACACAAAATTCTAATAAATTCCCCCAAGTTTTGGATTTCTGCCAAATGATATGCAATTTGACTTTTTACTTATGAACTAATTTTGACTAATATGAAATTCTAACTAATCTAGATGACTAATTGTGATGTTTTAAGCTATACTAAGATTAAATTAAGCTAACTTATCAACTTTTAAAGCTAAAATGGTGATTTGGCTACTTAAAAGTCTAACAGATGGCTAAAAAAAATGAGATCACAAATGAATTTGACTATTTGGCTACAAGACCATTGGTTCTTGTTTGCATTTGGCTAATATAACCTACATAGACATGTTTCAAACACAAAAAGGACCTGAGCTACCTATGAGACTGATGCACAAGCATAAACCAAACACCCCTATAAACCTAAACTGTTTTCAATTATTCAAAGCAGACCACTAAACTATTGACCAAGCTTAACTGATTAATTACTAATAAGGCTTAACTAATTTAGAAACATAAAAATTAACAGCTACAAGAATCAAATAACAACTTAATGAAAATCATGATCAAATTGTATGGAAATATCTACATGATATCATAACTGTGAGGAGTCAAATGAGACTGAGAACCCAAATCATGTGAACCACCTAGGTGCTCCCATGAGCTCTAAACCAACTGCCATCCATCCTTGCTCACCTTGCTCACCCAGTTCCATCATTTTTTATTTTATTTTTATTTTATTTTGTATTTTTGCTTAATGGAAATAAACTGAATGAGATTGAAATATATGTTTTGAGAGCTTCCATAACTTGAGAATGAGATTAATAAAACTGAGAATAACACAAATCAACAACACTTAACAAAGTTGACTGAATTTGTTAAATTCAGTCAAAAATGCTAATTCTAAATTAATTGAACCAGATTGAGATTAAAGGTTAAAGATAGTTTACAATACACTTAAATAACTGGAAACAACTTAATTTAACTGGAATTATAACTTTAAAATAAAATTACACTACAGTCGATTACATAAAACTAAAACTACACTACTTTTTTTTCTTTCACTGCTTCTCTCTTCCATTTTATACATCCTCTGAGCTCAGTGGGTCCCACCTGTCAAATCCCACCAAAAATAATACCACTTGGATCACTCTTGCACCTTTTCTCAATTTGGCGGGAAAGATTGTTTTTAAACAATTGGGGTCTGTGAGGGTAGCCTAGGAGGGGGGTGATGTGATTGGTGTTGGGGAAGTGTGAAGGGATAAGGGATGGGGGTAGCAGACTCAAGTGGTGATGGTGGAGTGGTATTGCAGGGGGGGGGGGGGTTTGGTGGTTTTGGTGGGGAAGAAAGTGACGGGGTGGTTTTTGGTTTGGGTTTGACTGGATGTTTGACCCAGGTATGGACTGGGTGGGTTGTTGGGCTAAGGGATTGGAGTGGGCTGTGGGTTTTATTTTTTTTGTTTTTGACTTGGGCTAATAAGATAACAAGGGTCCGTTTGGTTTAAAGTCCATAAATCACAAGGATTAAAATTGTAATTTAAGCAAAGTGTAGGGACTAGATTTGTAAGTTAACCAAAGTTCTCATAGGGACCTAATTAGCCATAAATGAATAGTACAAGGGTGTATTTGATATTTTTCACTTTTAAAATACCCGGGGACTATTTTTGCCAAATCTGCAAACTCCAGGGACCACATCTGCAATTTCTGAATTTGTGAAGGGCTAAACCTGTAAATATCAAACAATTCATACAAAGGACCAATTATGTTATTTAAGAATAGTATAAGGTTTATTTTTCACATTTTCCATTTTTCAAAACCTCAGGGACTATTTTTGACATTTTTCAAAGTTGAGGGACCAAAGTTGTAAATATGTGATTTTAAACTTTAAAGGACTATTTCTTACAACTTATGAATCCCAAGGACCTTTTATGACATTTGTACAAGTTTTGATTTACCAGGGACTAGTTTTACAAATTTATGAAATTTGAGGGACTGAAACTGCCAATTATGCAAACTTTGTACGTTTTTCATTTGTTTTTGCATATTTTGTGTTTGAAACATATAAAACACACCTCTAAGATATTTTAAGTATTTTGATACATATTTGGGTGTTTTTGTATGTTTTGGCAGTTCATATAAGACAAAAATGATGAGTATTTACACACTCATCAATCCCCCACACTAAACTATTGCTAGTCCCTAGCAATCTCTTGAGAAAAACTAATGGATTTTAAACTCTTTACCAAAAGCCATCACTTCTGGAGTAGCCAGGTGTAAGAACTGTGGCACACCTGATAACCGTGTGATTTTGAGCAAACCACCAGCTGTAAACGGATTTGATTAGTCTTTACCAAAAGCCGTTTGCTTCTGGACTAGCCAACTCTTGATGGAATAGTCAACATCTTGGTGAGCTGATTACCAATTATGGATTTTCCACGGCCTTTACCACAAGCCATAATCTTGCGGGCTAGCCAGCTCATTTGCTTATGAGGATGCGGGGGAGCTGAGGAACCATGCAATTTTGGGCAAATTGCAAGCCGTCAACGGATTTGAGATGTCTTTACCAAGAGCCGTTTGCTCCTGGACTAGCCAATCCCTTTTGTCGTTTAGACAAGGCGGATTGATTACCACAAAAAATTTTGAGCTCAAGTGAAAAATTTTTGAAAATTTTTGGTCAAAAACGGGGGTATAAGATAGTAAAATGTGATAAAATTCGCTAGAATAGCGAATACCCCCCCACACTAATCATGAATATTGTCCTCAATATTCAAAGTCCCGGCTATTATGCCGACTCTTTGAACGTAAAAGGGCAACATTACAAGCTAAGCGTGGAAAACATCATTTGTATTTTCACTTCTGTAATAATAGCATGGGGGACTCCCCCACACTTAGGGTGAAAACCCTATAAGCATGCTCAGTTTTTTGTTTACCGAGTCGCGAGCTTGACTCGACCCCGAATTAATTAGTCCATGGGGAAGCATGATGTGGAAGAAAGAATCTCACTCGGACTTTCATTCAAGATGTTTGGATAAACATTTGAAGCACGTGAAAGTTCCACACCGATGAGATATAATCCCGGCCCAAAATAATGGTAAATGAAAATGCCGGGATCAAAGATAATGTCTTCATTCCCGAAGGAGTGAAGAACAGGAGAAGTCACCCTGTAGGTGAAGAAAAGGAAGAAAACCATGATGAAAATCATGATAAGATCTTCTTCCTCGAAGGCAGGCTCATTAGCCTGATTTTAGATTTCAAAGGTTAAGCTCGTAAACATCCCGGGAGGGTGGGTGGGAATTTGCAAACTCTCATGATTGAGAGCATCTCCCCCCGGGATATCAAACTCCGGAGGAGTAATGACATGAGTGAGTTCACAGGAGAACTCATCAAATGTGAATGAATCATATTCTGGATTGATGTGCGTGAGTTCACAGGAGAACTCATCGAAGGTAAATGATTCATAATCGGGGAGAGAATTATGAGAATGAGAAGTGGTACTGCCACTAATCTTCTCTCCCATAGGATCAAAAGTAAAGGCTTCAAATTCCGGTATAGGGTCATCGGAGAGAATGTCACTATCCTTTATGGGGATAGGAGATGAAATAGGTTTCTCTTTGAAAGCCTCGATTTTAGAAATGAGGAGATTGACTTTCAATAATGTTGCACGAAGTGCTTCATCCTTGATTTCAGTGTCAATCTCATCATTCTCTTCTTCTAAGCTAACTAGCTCAGAAGGTAAGTCTTCCACATGACTGATGTCTCCAGAAGATAAAGAATTTTCATCAGCATGGGAAGTACTAAGCTCGATGTTGGGATTAGAGTTTAAAAGATTTTCAGTTTCTCCCACATCGGCTTCAGAATCAAGGAGACCATCATCATTTCCCAAAGGAAGTAGATTGATGTGAGTAAGTTCGTTTGTGACTTCCTCAATAAGAGGGTCAACATCCGAATGAGGAAATGGTGCCTCCTCATACTCAACTTCTCCATAAGATGTATAATCATCATTAAAATCGGAGAAGGTCTCAAAATGATCTTTTGGATTTTCAGGGTGAGAAGGTAGATCACACACATGATCCAAAGTTCCCTGTGACTCTCCTGGGATTGGGACAAGGATCTCAACACTAGACTTTATGAATTCGTCCGATTCCTTTGAAGGAACAGTGTCAAGATGCTCATCCCCAATATTCAGAGAGTGAGTGTGAACTTCAGGTGTGATAGCAGTTGTTTGAGATGGAATCTCAACTGCTGGGATGTCAACTGATGAACTTGATGAATCTTTTTGAATAATAACAATGTTATCTTCATCATCACTGTCATCATAGTCATCAAATAGAGCAGTATTGCGAATGTTAGCATGAAATTTAGCTGCTCGTTGCTCAGCCAATAATTCTTCCATGCTTTTTCCAGATTCTCGTTCTTCAGCAAGTAATTCTGCCATTGTTTTCCCACGAGAATTTGGAATGAAAGGAAATTGTGGGGATGTGGATGTGTCAAAACCGTAAGGTTGACATTGAAAATCACTATGAGGACCCCCACAATAAGCAGAAGAAGAATTTGGAGTTTGGCGGAGTGAAATATTAGCTAACTCCTCCTTAAGTTCTTTAAATTTCTCAAGAACTTCTAAAAAGTCTTGCTGGATTTGAGGAGTTGCTTGGATAGTATGACACTGTGGAGGTTGGTCTTGATACGAAGAGTCATAATTGTTACAAGGAAATGGATTCCTCGTTTGACAATCAGAGCTAAAGTGTGGACCTCCACAGTAATCACAACAGTAAAACTGTTGAGGCTGTGAGTCGTATGTGCTAGAGTCATAATTGTTATCGGGAAACTGCTCATAGACAAGCGTGTTTCCCGATTGACAATCAGAACTGTAGTGTGAACCACCACAGTACTCACAACAGTAGAACTGCTGAGTCTCATGGTGTGGTAACTGATGGAATGAATCAGTTGTGTCATGGTAGGAATAGGGATTCTGGTTATAGACAGACCCGTTTCCTGATTCTACCATGCCACAACTGGGGCAATTGCCACCATTATAAGGATTACCACACCACTGACAAATCAGAAAGTGTGGATGAGACATAGAAAGAATCAAAAGGTTTTAGAGGGTAAGAAATGGAGAATCAAAAAGGTGAGAGGGTAAAGATGGATATTTTTGGTGTTTTTGGAAAACATTTTATAAGAAAGAAAATCTTTTTGTGTTTTTTGTGTTTGTTGAAAACTAATTTTACAAAGTTTTCAGAAACAGTTTTGTTTTTAAAATAAGAAAATATGAACAAGGGAATGTAATTATACAATGGATGTATATCCAGGTTCACTAATACGCAAAACCGTGTAGAATACGCGCACAACCTCCCCGGCAGCGGCGCCAAATTTTGATTGAGCCTAAACCGTCAGATTATTATTGACCAAGGTCAACAAGTCAAAGATAGCCTAGAATCAATGCTCCGTGGAAGTATAGGGTTTCCCCGGGTCGTTAATGTCCCAACGAGGTTGTGATGGTATTAAAAACGAATCTGTGATTAGTGAAAGTGAACAGGAAAGGTATAAAAGTGAGTTGTGATGATTACACTACTGGAATATGAAAGAAAACAGCTTAAATACACTATACTAACAATACTGGAAAGTCAGGAAAACCAGAAACGTTTAAAACTTAAAACGCGTACGTTCACGTTTAAATAAAACGTAAGCGTACGAAATAAAAAGTAAAAACGGAAATCTGAAAACACCCTGGGGGTGAAAATGACTTTTTTACAAACCTAAGGGTAAAAGAAAATTTTTAGAAAATTAAAATAAATTTTAACCCTAATTAATTATTTAATATTAATTAAATACTAATTATTACTAATTATTAATAATTAAAACACTTAAATATATTTTAATACTAATTAAATACTAGAAAAATGAAAATAAAATTTCTAAAATTATAAAATAACTAAAAATAAGTTTTAAAGATAAAATTAAGTGTTTTTGTCTTTTTGTGGATTTTCTTTTAATTAATTACTATTTAATTACTAATTAACTAATTAACTATTTTAAATTAAGAAAACTAGCAAATGAACAGTAAAAATTCTAATAAAATTTCTAAAATTACTTTATAACATATAAAAGCTATAAAAAATATAAAAACAAGGTTTTGATTAATAAAAACTAATTATGCTAATTTAAACTAATTATTAATTAATTTCTAATATAACTAATATTAATTCTAATAAATACCAAATGGTAAAATAAAAATCTGAAAAATTTATTATAACTATTTTAACCTAAGATGAAATTATTAAAAATATAAAAACACAACTTACTTAATAAAAATGTAAAAATGGAAATTAAAATTAAATTTAATTAAATAGAAACTATCACTTAATTTTTTATTTGTTTTTCTTGATTTTTATTTTACAAACCTATATTATACATAAAAATAAATAACTTTTGTAAAAACAAACTTTTTGGAAACTTAAAAATAAGCTGGAACAAGCTAATTAGCTCAACAGTTGACCACAGTTGACCAAAAAGCAAAATGGCTAAAACTAGCATGTGTGGGACCCACAAGGGTTGAAACTGATCCAAATAAGCTTATGGAACTTGTATAAGCTAGAAAAGACAATTGGGGAACTCAGAATAAGCTAATAAGGTATTAAAAAGCACTTGGAACTTGTATTGCAACTGAAAAGTGGGACAGCTTTCTTTGGTGATTTCAAGTGGGGCCCAGGGCTTCCAAGGTCAAACCAAAGGTCAATGATTGAAGTCTACCAGGGGGGGATTGAAAGAAGCAAGGTTCATGGCCTGGGGCCCACTAGATTGATCAGAAAACCACCACCAAGTGGTGGTGGTGGTGGTGGTGCTGCTGAGACAGGGCAGACCTCAGCCCTGCAAGTCACTTTGGTGACTTGTGGGGCCCACAAGAAAAATCCTAAAATTTAAGTAAAGCTTGATTCCTAAAGCTAAGGTGGGGGGTTACTAATCCTAGAAAGCTTAAGGCTTAATTCACTACACAAAATTCTAATAAATTCCCCCAAGTTTTGGATTTCTGCCAAATGATATGCAATTTGACTTTTTACTTATGAACTAATTTTGACTAATATGAAATTCTAACTAATCTAGATGACTAATTGTGATGTTTTAAGCTATACTAAGATTAAATTAAGCTAACTTATCAACTTTTAAAGCTAAAATGGTGATTTGGCTACTTAAAAGTCTAACAGATGGCTAAAAAAAATGAGATCACAAATGAATTTGACTATTTGGCTACAAGACCATTGGTTCTTGTTTGCATTTGGCTAATATAACCTACATAGACATGTTTCAAACACAAAAAGGACCTGAGCTACCTATGAGACTGATGCACAAGCATAAACCAAACACCCCTATAAACCTAAACTGTTTTCAATTATTCAAAGCAGACCACTAAACTATTGACCAAGCTTAACTGATTAATTACTAATATGGCTTAACTAATTTAGAAACATAAAAATTAACAGCTACAAGAATCAAATAACAACTTAATGAAAATCATGATCAAATTGTATGGAAATACCTACATGATATCATAACTGTGAGGAGTCAAATGAGACTGAGAACCCAAATCATGTGAACCACCTAGGTGCTCCCATGAGCTCTAAACCAACTGCCATCCATCCTTGCTCACCTTGCTCACCCAGTTCCATCATTTTTTATTTTATTTTTATTTTATTTTGTATTTTTGCTTAATGGAAATAAACTGAATGAGATTGAAATATATGTTTTGAGAGCTTCCATAACTTGAGAATGAGATTAATAAAACTGAGAATAACACAAATCAACAACACTTAACAAAGTTGACTGAATTTGTCAAATTCAGTCAAAAATGCTAATTCTAAATTAATTGAACCAGATTGAGATTAAAGGTTAAAGATAGTTTACAATACACTTAAATAACTGGAAACAACTTAATTTAACTGGAATTATAACTTTAAAATAAAATTACACTACAGTCGATTACATAAAACTAAAACTACACTACTTTTTTTTCTTTCACTGCTTCTCTCTTCCATTTTATACATCCTCTGAGCTCAGTGGGTCCCACCTGTCAAATCCCACCAAAAATAATACCACTTGGATCACTCTTGCACCTTTTCTCAATTTGGCGGGAAAGATTGTTTTTAAACAATTGGGGTCTGTGAGGGTAGCCTAGGAGGGGGGGTGATGTGATTGTGTTGGGGAAGTGTGAAGGGATAAGGGATGGGGGTAGCAGACTCAAGTGGTGATGGTGGAGTGGTATTGCAGGGGGGGGGGTTTGGTGGTTTTGGTGGGGAAGAAAGTGACGGGGTGGTTTTTGGTTTGGGTTTGACTGGATGTTTGACCCAGGTATGGACTGGGTGGGTTGTTGGGCTAAGGGATTGGAGTGGGCTGTGGGTTTTATTTTTTTTGTTTTTGACTTGGGCTAATAAGATAACAAGGGTCCGTTTGGTTTAAAGTCCATAAATCACAAGGATTAAAATTGTAATTTAAGCAAAGCGTAGGGACTAGATTTGTAAGTTAACCAAAGTTCTCATAGGGACCTAATTAGCCATAAATGAATAGTACAAGGGTGTATTTGATATTTTTCACTTTTAAAATACCCGGGGACTATTTTTGCCAAATCTGCAAACTCCAGGGACCACATCTGCAATTTCTGAATTTGTGAAGGGCTAAACCTGTAAATATCAAACAATTCATACAAAGGACCAATTATGTTATTTAAGAATAGTATAAGGTTTATTTTTCACATTTTCCATTTTTCAAAACCTCAGGGACTATTTTTGACATTTTTCAAAGTTGAGGGACCAAAGTTGTAAATATGTGATTTTAAACTTTAAAGGACTATTTCTTACAACTTATGAATCCCAAGGACCTTTTATGACATTTGTACAAGTTTTGATTTACCAGGGACTAGTTTTGAAAATTTATGAAATTTGAGGGACTGAAACTGCCAATTATGCAAACTTTGTACGTTTTTCATTTGTTTTTGCATATTTTGTGTTTGAAACATATAAAACACACCTCTAAGATATTTTAAGTATTTTGATACATATTGGGGTGTTTTTGTATGTTTTGGCAGTTCATATAAGACAAAAATGATGAGTATTTACACACTCATCAGTGAATCACAAGGAATAAAACAAAGAATCCCGACTACTCTTCCTTCAGTGGATCTACACAAAGTACATATCTTACGTTACTTATTAATTCATTATTAAGTTTATTACCAACTTATAACTTCCTTCTAATTTTAGTAACTTTCCAATTTTAGAAACTTTTCATAATTAGTAACTTCCCCGAATTAGTAACTTTCCATAAATTAGGGTTACTACTATAATTAAGTAAAGTTAAAGGTTAATAATGACAATTTCATAGTTTAGTGTTTATTATGACAACTTATCATAATTTAGGGTTTAAAATGTAAATAATCTAAAATTAGAGTTTAAAGTGTAATTTTTCCAAAGATTAGGTTAAATGTATAAATTACCATAGTTTAAGGTTTACTTACATCAAATGATTAAGTTTAAGGTTTGTATCATAAATAAATTTTATAAATGACCAATTAGGCTTAGCCGATTTAATGAACACTTTTAACACATTTCTAATAAGTTAAACTTGACACAAAACACACACACGTTCACACACACTTACACACTCCTTAGTACGCACACTATTCATCACTTCACGACTCCAAAATAACACCGAGACAAACCCCATGACACCTAATCAAGACACACCTTTATAACTTAGCAATTCAAACGAGACACAACACCTTTTCGAAAGTCAGTTTGTACACGTTTCATGATACTATAAATCACACGCATGCATGCAACTTCTCTTTAATATACATACACTCACATTACGTGTACACACAAAATGATGAACAAAACATATCATGAAATCATAATACGAGCCCTACTCCCACATGGCGACTGCATACGTCCCATCTTTTACTACGGGAGTTTATTTCTGTTTTTAGATTGATTATAAAAGATTATATTATGGTCTAAATGACCATATTATATGCGTATACAACAACCATATTCTCTACTCTTTTTCATTTGAAAGACACACACACACACACTCTCACACGTTACAGCCCTATATGATAACACAGTTAATGAGCCAAACAGATTATATAATATCACACCTATTCCAGCCTTTATTCACGTTAATAAACATGCATGTCCCTCTTAATTTCTTATGTTTATAACCAGATTTTAGTACATGTTTTAGAGTCAAAATCAGTGTTTATTCACTAGAAATAAGTGTGCATGACTACTGATTCGTTAAGCAAAAATGAAATAAATATCGACATATATATATATATATATATATATATATATATATATATATATATATATATATATATATATATATATATATATATATATATATATATAACCTATTTCCATGATTTTATGTAGCTTCTTACGGTGTCATTCGTATATATATTCATTCATATTACCATTTTAGCGAAACCATTATGTGTTTACATATTATGAACATATACATGGTTCTTATTTGAAAAAAAAAAAAAAAAAAAAAAAACAAAGCACAACGATCACAGTAGTGTTACCTCTTGAGTTAATAGCCAGGTTTAGATCATGTTTAAATGAACATGTTACGACTCAATGACCCGATACACACACACGACCACCACAGTTCACTTACCATTCATATAGCAGTCACACACACCACTTAGCCAGTATAACACCACACAAGATCACACACGATCAACTCTTTATTCACGTATCTAGCATGCAAGACCCGTTTTCTTCTATTCTTTTAGATTTACTCCATGTTCTAAACGTATATTACCACATATCTCGAAACCGAAATAAGTCGATGCATATTAATTACAAATTCATGATTTTATGTGACGTATCGATTTCATTATGCGTTATCATTCTTAGCGCATTCATTAGATTTGTTTCTCAGGTTGTAAACGTAGTCATGATTAACATAATGAATAGGAAAGCACAAGTACGAGATAGGGATACCTCAAAGACGAATAGAAACGGATTAAAATGGAAAAGAGATTACAAGAACCAAAACCACAACCCTTCCTCGAATCTAATCACACGATCGCACCCAATGTATAGTCCCCAACGATCACTCAAAACTTGTATGCCACACACTAATTCACCACCTTAACCATACTCCTTCGTACCACTCGAATTTGAAGAGGAATGAGCTGCCGCCAAGAAAATGTTTTTAGGGTTTGATGAGGGAGTTTGAATGTGATATTCGGATGGGGAAAATGAGAAACAAAAATTGGAATTTATCCTAGGAGGTTTCCGAGTCTCATGGAACAGTTGATGACCAATTCACTTCAAAATTAATATTTAAACTATATTAGCCCATAAAGTTGTGTACCACTTTTTATATAGAAATCAGACCCTATATGGCTTATGGACGTGTTATAGATTTTTTTTAGGGTATAGTTAAATGGATACATAAAGTGTATTATGGATTTTTTTTAAGGGTATAAGTCAACTATCGTCACACGTGAATGGCTACAATAAGACCTATAATTACATAAACAATGTAAATTGCAACAATAGTAAGCTATGTTGACGTTGTTGAAGCGCAGAGTCTCTGTAGTCTAGATACTGAGGCAGACTTGAAGTTCTCTCTTCCGACGATCTCGGCGTATGATCTTTGACACTGACGACAAAGGTCTTTGTAGCTCTGAACTTCAACTGTAATGGTCTAGTTAGGTTATTACTCCCTCCTAACTAGTGAGCCTTTATTCTTTTACCTACTCCCTCCTGAACCGACAACTCTCTTTTCATCACGCAGCGGATAAAGTAGATTCAAAAGTGTAGGCACATGGTTGTTGTTCAGGGAGCATCATGACAATATACCTCACATAGTATTGCACAGAAGGTTGGTAATACGCTCCGATGTACACATCATTAGTACTTCTTCGGTTCTAGTGTAAGCACAATTCCCTCAAACAACCAACGTACTAGAGATGAAACACTACTTCTTTTGGCACGTTCTTCTCCTTCCTGATGGTTGCGATTTATCGAAATCATCATACTATTTTGTGTACATGCCATAATTACCCGTACTTTACACTTCTGATGCAATATAGATAGACCGTGTAAGCATAATTTGTGAGAATATGTCGAAAAAATACTCTCAATACTTGTCTCTCAAATCAACCTGTAATCGAACCTCCTTTGAATTCACCAGCTAATAGTAATGACCATATATGGAGAGAACCTGATATGACCAACTTGAAAACAAAGTAAACATCCCATCTTGTGACTTAATTCTTGTACGATAGATGTGACTTAATACCTATACTGAGCACTACAACGTAACTCCTTTAAGTATGAGGTTTCACGAAATATTCACCGCTTGAACAATCCACTGCTTCGCGTGACACTGAGTACTACAACGTAACTCCTTAAAGTGATAGCTATACTGTGAGCACTACAACGTAACTCCTTACATCAGTAATAACTAGATTGTCAAGACTGAATTTTTTAATTTGCTCAGACAAGTTATCTTCAAAAGTCGTGCATCCAACCACCCCTAGACTTTGAGATAAATAAGTACACGTTTTGAAACGTCACTTCAAGATCAAATCGATAATACCGTACAAAAACCCCGTAGTCATTTGTTAAAGTACCAATTCTAGCCGTGAATAATGTATCCCCATGAAATTTTTTATCCAAAATACCACTCAATATACCAATAATATCAAAAATCTAAAAATGAATTTAGATGACATATTGATATTCCATGTATGCGTATAAGCATTTCAAACCATATAAAGATCACACGGCCCATTTAATTCCATAAGCCCGAAATCCACAATGGTTGGTGTACAGCCCAGTCCATATCCAAGAATAATCCAATTCAACCCAACCAAATAATAATCAGTTATAACAATATTACGCACATCTCATTTGACCTAAACCTTAAAAAAACACACGTTATTTTATCCGCCTCTATCATAAACTCTCTCCTCTCCAAATTACTCTCATCTTCAAATCGAATCCCAAACGCCATCTTCTCCTCTTAACTAAAATCCAATCTCAGTTATCATTACAGATTCTTCTCAGAAGCACAAACAAAACTCACAAACACCCTTCTTATATAATCACCGAAGTTCGCACAATCCTTATAGTGGTTCTTTGCTGCTTTTCCTTTTCAGTTTAGCACTAACCCATGAAGAACGCAAGTGTTGAGGCATCAAAGATCCTTTAAGGGTCTCGGGTAAGGTTGTATCCGATTGTAATGTTTTGCTGTTGTTTCTGGTCTAAGAACGAACCAAAGAAAATGGAGTAACATCATTGTTATTTTTATTTTCATTTTGTTCGGATATTATCAAAGCTTAGCTTTGAAACTGGTCGATGATGATACACGTTCCACACAAAAAAAATCTATAAAAGATGCAACGTGGAATGATTCTGAGATCTTTCGTTGTTTTCTCATGTAAGTTCCAGTCGAGTTGTTAGTTGAGAAGGATTTGTGATACTTGTTTGGTTGAGAGTTGAGGAGAGATTGTGAGGGTATATGGCAGTGGTAGTCCTAGTGTACGAGGCATGATGTTTGTTCAGCTTATATCTTTCATTTCGTTAAATTAATTGGACTGATGATGTAAATAATGTGAGGTCAACTTTGATTCTCTGGTATTTGATTTGTGGTCAAGGTCTTCTTCTGCTTCATCTTGATTATGTTTTTTTTCTTTTTGGACACATTTACGCATAACCTTACGCGTAGACTTGTAGAAATCTTACGCGTAAACGTATCTTTTGCATAGAAATCTTACGCGTAGAAAACTTATGCGTAGACATGCTTTACGCGTAAGCTTTAACTTTTGCGTAAACCTGTGTCTTTTGCGTAAGACAAGGGTTTTACGCCTTAGTTGAACCTTACGCATAACTTGTCCAAGTTATGCGTAGAAAATTGAAGTTTCGCATAGGAACAGGGTTTTCTGCATAACTTTTTGCGTAAACAGTTTTCCGGCGTCCTTTTCCGTTCAGATTCAGGCCAAAAAAAATTAGCAGCAAAGAAACCATGTTATAATGACCAGAAATGTTATTATTGACCATGTTGACCACTGGGTTTCACGGATGGTACAAAATAAAATAGTCACAATATGAAATAAAAAAGCTGTTTGGACATAAAGATGACACACAACAAATTTTTTTGAAAACTGATATAGCAAACTGACTATTTTGACCATGGATACAAAAGAAAAAAATGTTTAGAAACTGTTATAAAGTTGTACCCACAAACAGATAAGAAAAAATTTCATATCCGAAAAAAATGGGAACAATAATAGCTTAAAACATAATCGAACCACAAAAAAATCATCAAAATAACACAACGAGGCTCTGATGCCAATTGTAGGACCGAAAATATGCATGATTCATGTGGTTCGGGAGGTCTAGATTGATCAAAGAAGATGGATTCCATGTTTGGTTTTAGAGAGAGAAAGTAGAGAGAGGGTGGAGAAAATGGATGTTTATTAACAATGAAAGTAAACATACACAATTTCCCACACCCCTCATGGAGAGTCATGAGGGGTATTTATAGGCTCATTACAACATTACTTTGCCTAGTGTACAATAGTAGTCCCTGCGGGTGCTACTTGTTACTAATCTAGTCCAATTCACATGTGTGACGTTATCTTTATAAAAAAGCGTGGTTAACAATCTCCCTCCAAGATATCGTCACACGTGAATGGTTACAATGAGACCTATAATTACATAAATAATGTAAATTACAACAATAGTAAGCTATGTTGACGTTGTTGAAGCGCAGAGTCTCTGTAGTCTAGATACTGAGGCAGACTTGAAGTTCTCTCTTCCGACGATCTCGGCGTATGATCTTTGACACTGACGAAAAAGGTCTTTGTAGCTCTGAACTTCAACTGTAATGGTCTAGTTAGGTTATTACTCCCTCCTAACTAGTGAGCCTTTATTCTTTTACCTGCTCCCTCCTGAACCGACAACTCTCTTTTCATCATGCAGCGGATAAAGTAGATTCAAAAGTGTAGGCACATGGTTGTTGTTCAGGGAGCATTATGACAATATACCTCACATAGTATTGCACAGAAGGTTGGTAATACGCTCCGATGTACACATCATTAGTACTTCTTCGGTTCTAGTGTAAGCACAATTCCCTCGAACAACCAACGTACTAGAGATGAAACACTACTTCTTTTGGCACGTTCTTCTCCCTCCTGATGGTTGCGATTTATCGAAATCATCATACTATTTTGTGTACATGCCATAATTACCCGTACTTTACACTTCTGATGCAATATAGATAGACCGTGTAAGCAGAATTTGTGAGAATATGTCGAAAAAAATACTCTCAATACTTGTCTCTCAAATCAACCTGTAATCGAACCTCCTTTGAATTCACCGGCTAATAGTAATGACCATATATGGAGAGAACCCGATATGACCAACTTGAAAACGAAGTAAACATCCCATCTTGTGACTTAATTCTTGTACGATAGATGTGACTTAATACCTATACTGAGCACTACAACGTAACTCCTTTAAGTATGAGGTTGCACGAAATATTCACCGCTTGAACAATCTACTGCTTCGCGTGACACTGAGTACTACAACGAAACTCCTTAAAGTGATAGCTATACTGTGAGCACTACAATGTAACTCCTTACATCAGTAAAATATGATAAAGTGCATCAGAAATATTTACAAATCTCAATAATATTTTTAAAAAATATTATTTAAAAAAAAATATTTATTTGAGTAAAATTTTTTTAAAAATTGTAACCATGTGCCTACACTTTTGAATCTACTTTATCCGCTGCGTGATGAAAAGAGAGTTGTCGGTTCAGGAGGGAGCATGTAAAAGAATAAAGGCTCACTAGTTAGGAGGGAGTAATAACCTAACTAGACCATTACAGTTGAAGTTCAGAGCTACAAAGACCTTTGTCGTCAGTGTCAAAGATCATACGCCGAGATCGTCGGAAGAGAGAACTTCAAGTCTGCCTTAGTATCTAGACTACAGAGACTCTGCGCTTCAACAACGTCAACATAGCTTACTATTGTTGTAATTTACATTGTTTATGTAATTATAGGTCTCATTGTAACCATTCACGTGTGACGATATCTTGGAGGGAGATTGTTAGCCTCGCTTTTTTATAAAGATAACGTCACACATGTGAATTGGACTAGATTAGTAACAAGTAGCACCCGCAGGGACTACTATTGTACACTAGGAAAAGTAATGTTGTAATGAGCCTATAAATACCCCTCATGACTCTCCATGAGGGGTGTGGGAAATTGTGTATCTTTACTTTCATTGTTAATAAACTTCCATTTTCTTCACCCTCTCTCTACTTTCTCTCTCTAAAACCAAACATGGAATCCATCTTCTTTGATCAACCTAGACCTCCCGAACCACATGAATCATGCATATTTTCGGTCCTACAATTGGCATCAGAGCCTCGTTGTGTTATTTTGATGATTTTTTTGTGGTTCGATTATGTTTTAAGCTGTTATTGTTCCCATTTTTTTCGGATATGAAATTTTTTCTTATCTGTTTGTGGGTACAACTTTATAACAGTTTCTAAACATTTTTTTCTTTTGTATCCATGGTCAAAATAGTCAGTTTGCTATATCAGTTTTCAAAAAAATCTGTTGTGTGTCATCTTTATGTCCAAACAGCTTTTTTATTTCATATTGTGACTATTTTATTTTGTACCATCCGTGAAACCCAGTGGTCAACATGGTCAATAATAACATTTCTGGTCATTATAACATGGTTTCTTTGCTGCTAATTTTTTTGGCCTGAATCTGAACGGAAAAGGACGCCGGAAAACTGTTTACGCAAAAAGTTATGCAGAAAACCTTGTTCCTACGCGAAACTTCAATTTTCTACGCATAACTTGGACAAGTTATGCGTAAGGTTCAACTAAGGCGTAAAACCCTTGTCTTACGCAAAAGACACATGTTTACGCAAAAGTTAAAGCTTACGCGTAAAGCATGTCTACGCATAAGTTTTCTACGCGTAAGATTTCTACGCAAAAGATACGTTTACGCGTAAGATTTCTACGTGTAAGATTTCTACAAGTCTACGCGTAAGGTTATGCGTAAATGTGTCCAAAAAGAAAAAAAACAGAATCAAGATGAAGCAGAAGAAGACCTTGACCACAAATCAAATACCAAAGAATCAAAGTTGACCTCACATTATTTACATCATCAGTCCAATTAATTTAACGAAATGAAAGATATAAGCTGAACAAACATCATGCCTCGTACACTAGGACTACCACTGCCATATACCCTCACAATCTCTCCTCAACTCTCAACCAAACAAGTATCACAAATCCTTCTCAACTAACAGCTCGACTGGAACTTAGATGAGAAAACACTAAAGATCTCAGAATCGTTCCACGTTGCATCTTTTATAGATTTTTTTGTGTGGAACGTGTATCATCATCGACCAGTTTCGAAGCTAAGCTTTGATAATATCCGAACAAAATGAAAAGAAAAATAACAATGATGTTACTTCGTTTTCTTTGGTTCGTTCTTAGACCAGAAACAACAGCAAAACATTACAATCGGATACAACCTTACCCGAGACCCTTAAAGGATCTTTGATGCCTCAACACTTGCGTTCTTCATGGGTTAGTGCTAAACTGAAAAGGAAAAGCAGCAAAGAACCACTATAAGGATTGTGCGAACTTCGTTGATTATATAAGAAGGGTGTTTATGAGTTTTGTTTGTGCTTCTGAGAAGAATCTGTAATGATAACTGAGATTGGATTTTAGTTAAGAGGAGAAGATGGCGTTTGGGATTCGATTTGAAGATAAGAGTAATTTGGAGAGGAGAGAGTTTATGATAGAGGCGGATAAAATAACGTGTGTTTTTTTTAGGTTTAGGTCAAATGAGATGTGAGTAATATTTTTATAGCCGATTAGTATTTGGTTGGGTTGAATTGGATTATTCTTGGATATGGACTGGGCTGTACACCAACCATTGTGGATTTCGGGCTTATGGAATTAAATGGGCCATGTGATCTTTATATGGTTTGAACTGCTTATACGCATACATGGAATATCAATATGTCATATTTTAAAAATCTCATATATTAAAATATTAAATATTTTTAATAATATTTTAAAAATAATAAAGTAAAAAGACAAAATTTTTGAAAGAGATTTGATAAAGTGCTCAAGTGTCACCAAAAGATGTGGATAATTCAAGAGACGTTCATATACAATAAAGGATGGTTGGATGGGTATATGATTTTCTACCATTATTGAAATTCTCAGTATTGGTTCTTAGTCAGACAATAGTGCAAGTTTAAGTCACAAATTCGGGTTATTTTACTTCAGTCTCAAGTTCGTCATATTGGGTTTTCTCCATCAGTAGTCACTACAAAAAGCCGTCAGAATGATAATGGGGTCGGTAAAGTGTTAGCTGAGAGGAGTATAAAAGAGTAGAGTTGTTTATCAGCAGTTGATTCTCACGTGCTATTTATGATACTTCACACATATTCAGTTAATTAGACACATGGGGTTACGCTGCCTCCGTTTCCATCGTAAACATAGTGTGTATGCTTCCGATTCCGCGAAGACATCGTGGGGGAAGAGAGAGTGGGTGTTCTTTGCTTTCTTTGACTTTTCTTGACTTCTTTGCGAAAACACTCATTTTCCACGAGGTTCTGCAATTAGGGGGAAGAAATGTGCACATCAGGGACGCATAATAGACTCACATGATCGAGCTTACAATTTTATTACTACCGGAGAGACGTCCGCAGAGATGATCAGTGGTTCAGTTTTGTGATTTTGGTGTAATCATTTCAACTCTCGCGGGGTGCGAAGTGCGAAATAGCCTACTTAAGTGAGAAGATCTTGCTGATTTCTTGCATGTTACCCCCGAACAGAGCTTCCGCATTGAGTACAACTGTGATTAAGTGACTAGTGAGATTTGCTTGGTGTGGTTTACGATGTCATCTACAAATTCCGCTGCGTACTGAAAACTTCAAAAGTTAGAAGACATGTTGACTACATCAAAGTTTCGAATCTGTTGAAGACGGTTGTCAGTTTGGGGGGAAGCTGATTCAGAAACTTCGCCAAAAAGAAGTGTACGAAGAAGCCGCTAAAGGCATGCAGCATGAATTGGGGGGAAGTTAATCCATTTCATGCATATTACATCATTTGCCTACAAGTGAAGATAAAGTTTTTCAAGCCGAGGTACAAGATGAAGACAAAGAGCGTCAACTGTAGTCATCCTCAGCATTTGAAGAGCTGATGAAGACCTTTCTTTATTTGTATTTGTACTTGTAGGAAATGTTGTAAGTAATCCCTTATGTCGTCCCATTGGGGGAAGATTGTTGGGATCAAAGTTTATAATCCCAACACGTAAATGGAACGACATTTACGGGATTACATTAGCTATCTTGTTAAGCCAAAACACATGGACTAGTTATGTAATATTGCAATAGTTTAGCTTGTGTTAGGCTTTATATACCCCTCCATACTTCCATGGAGGGGTGAGACTCTTTGTGTAATTTACTCTTTCATTATTAATAAACACATAGTTTTTCCCTTTACTCTTTACTCTCTCTCTCTCTAACCATGGAGTTCATTTACTTTCATATTACTCGACCTCCCGAATCACAATAATCAATCAAAACCACGATCCTACAATAAGGCATGGGAATATTTATGAAATTGGTTTTAAAAGAAAAATAAAGTCAAGTCTAATACCCATTGTTGCTAGTCACCAAACAAACCGCAAACCCGTAAATGATTATAGTTAACTTCCTCCTCTTCAAACTTTCACATATCGATACATTGATTTGCCATAACAATATTCTTCATACTTAGCACATTGACTAACAACATATCACATAACTTTCTTTATTCATAATAATATAGCACATTTGCTATAGTTGTCACCTTATAGTTGCGATGACTTATTTTCACTTTTTTTTTTCATTTTTTTCATTCATTTTTTTTTCTCTTACATAACATCTCCCACGCACTTCGCATAAGCATCACCACAAAATTGCAAAACATGAAGCGGGCCCTCTCCATCTTTGTCGGAATGGCACACACGAATGGCAAAGTGTGGCTAACTATTAATCATCAAAAACAATCCAACAACCAAGCAACTAGCAACCCACCATTTAGACTTGGACAAGGGGTTAGGCTAAGGTTTAAAGTGTAAAATATTTTTGTATTTTTCTGGATTTAACAAAATGAAAAGGATGGCTCAGAGGGTGAAACTAGGGGTATCTAGCGCTAAAGATGAACGCTAACAAATGGGTTCCAAATACGAGGATAACTAACCGATGTGGTTAGCAAAAATTGTTTTGTAAACGGATGGCCATTTGGTTTTATTCCTAAGGTGCCTCTTTATCACACAAATACACTTATATCACACGAATGCGATCTTGCAGCGGTCTGATAATGGTTTACAAGTACAAGTTCTAGAATAAATAAAATCACCGGCACACTCATAGCAAAAGATTCAAGCATAAAAGATGTATGCTATATATGAAATAGGCTCAAATCCTCACAATTTAGTGGAAAGGGTTATAATATGCGCTAGCAAATGTTATTGATCCCAGAATGGATTGCAATATTAATCGGGACACATCTCAAATTTTTCAAAAATTACCGATTTCACCAGTGGATTGATCCAGTTATTCTAATATATTTTCCTAAAAGCGTGAAAACAACTAGATCATAAGGGCAAACAAGTATACATACATTTTTTATTAGCCCAAAAATTATAAGTTAAAAATGAGTTTCATTTTCCACTATTTTACTTTCCCCCACACTTAAGTTAAGCATTGTACTAAATGTGAATAATAAACTTCAAAGCATGTAAAATAGGGAAAATAAATAAAAATGAGAGAAACGAAACTTCCTGGGCCAAAGAAATTGCGATCGAACTCCATATGATAAAATGCTAAGCAAATGCTAGCATAAGCTTGTGAGATCAATCAATTTCTCATTCAACAAAACATCTCCACACCAAGTATAATGTCACCAATAATCCAATCTCCAAGAGCTTATTGAATCTGCAAAGACAAACAAGACTACAAAAAATGCGTAAAATCCTAAAACTCACTTTCGTAGGTATCACGGTTGCATTTAGCGTATGCAACAAGCCTTTTAAACCCCTCGGTGGCCCGAGTGGACGAGTGAAGTCTCATGAGGGTTTCCAGTGAACATACCCACAAAGCTCAAAACAATTTATTTTTTTTAAAAAACACATACTTATTTATTCACAATGTACTAAAAATTAAAAATGGAAAAACCGAGTTTAAGTAGAATTATAAGAAATGACGCTCTTGCATGAACCAAAAGATATTTAAACTTATTCGATCTAAACACAAACACAAAAGAATAAAATACGAAAAATAATTTTTTTTAAAAATAAACGAACAATTAAAAGCTCGGGTTGCCTCCCGAGAAGAGCTTAATTTATTTCTGAGTCATTAGCTAGACTCTTTTCCTCGGATTATGATACTTTGACGGTACGGTTCAAATGGGGAATTTTTGTTCTTAAACATTGAGGATATGGGATATTTGGTATGTACTTCACAAGTGATGGACATTCTTTGGATTTGACTACGCGATAATCCCTTTTTGTTAAACGCTTGATCGAGTTTATTAGAAACGAAGACAGGTGGCGAATCTTTTTGATTTTTCAAAGGATTATAAGACTTTCCACTCCTAGTGAATACATCATTCACGTTCTCAATGTGAGGTGGAGGAGGTGGGTTAGTCATACCATTTTGTTTTGAAGAAACTGGATTTTGTGGCTTAGACCACTCGTCTATCTTTCTTTCCAATTCTTGATTTCTCTTGGGTACCTTTGATACTTCTTTCCCTTTCTCCTTAATCTCTTTTTCTTTTAAGACTTCATTTCCAACGTCTCCAATTGCATTGAGTTTCTTGTTACCAACATGTTTTGACAATTCATCATGTGTAAACATCTTCTCTTTCACTAAGCGTTCAGTGGACGGGATGTGCACGGTGCAATCCTCTAGAAAAGGTGAAACGGTTGGTGAACTAGATATGATTTGGTTCGGATTATGCATGGTTGGAATAGATTCAGTTTCATCCTCCTCGATAAATTCAACATCACCCTTATCATGTTCATTTTGGATTGAGGGTGGTTTGTAGACAAATTCATGTCCTGGATTGGAATCTGTTGTTTGAGGAAGTGATTCGGTATGATGGACTTCTTGCTTCTCTTCCATGTCTTAGATTATGGCTTGGTGGTTTCTTTTTCCTTGATCGATTTGTCGTTCTAATTCTAGCACCTGGTCTTTCATACTCTCATTTGCTTCCATCCATTCTCTCATCATCTCCTCCGGTGAGGTTTTGGTTTCTTTGTTTTGTCCAAAATATTGTGATGAAAGTGGTGTTTTATTTTGTGGCCAGAAATGAGGATGGTTATGGTTCGGGTTTTGGCTTGAGTAGGAGTATGAATTTTTCAGCTTTTGGTTGTGATATCCGTCGTGGTATCTTGCTTCATTAGGTTCAAGCATCAGCATGTCATCATCCGTGTGGTATTCGGAAGCATTGGCATCTTCACCATCTCTACGAGCGTCCCATAACTTTTTTAACTCTCCTCTTATGTTCAGGAATTCAACATTAATATGTCTGGTGAGAGCTTGTAATTTCTCAATCAATGTGGAATGAACGGCATTGATGTTGCTTCCACTGGTGGAAACAACGGTTTTTGTTTTGGGTACGATTAGAGAATTTTCTGAGAAATCGAGATTGAGTTGGACCTTGTCCTCTAGGAGTTTGAATGCTTCGTTGGGAGTATTGTAGAGGAATATTCCTCCGGCATCGAGAATTCCTTGAGTTGGATTATCTAAACCATGATAGAATGTTTGAATGATCGATCCTTTGGTTAGACCGTGTTTGTGACAAGTGCGAAGCATATCTTTCATACGGAGCCAAGCATCAATGAGAGTTTCGTGATCGAATTGTTGAAAGTTGTGAATGTCATTTAGGAGACGTTTAAACTTTGCGGGAGAAAAGTATCGGCTAACAAAAGCTTCTCTCATCTCTTCCCACGTAGTAATTGTTCCTTCATTTAATTCATTCAACCAAATCTTGGCTTCTCCGGACAATGAGAAAGGAAAAGTCCTCAATTTAACTGCTTCCTCTTGATTTTCACCATAATGGAATAGGTTACTAATCTCAAGAAAATCAGCTATGTGTCGGCGAGGATCGGATCGGATTCTCCCATCGAATTGATTTCCCGAATCATTTGCATGTGGGTACCCTTGATATGGAAATTGTTTGGAAAAGGGCGTTGAATAATAGTGGAACTAGGTGTTGGTGCAACGGTCCTAGTGCTTGACCACATGGCTTGGTCATCAGGATCAACGACGGTTACAGGTAGGGAATCGGGTTGAGTTTCAACTTTCTCTTCGATTATGTCGATTACCACAAAAAGTTCCACGATGAATGGTGATTTTGGATAAAGTTCGGTTGATTCGATCTTTAAGGGTAAGATTGGTGTCTTATCGGGTTTAGGAATCCTCTTTTTGATTTTACATTTAAGCTTGTAAAGTGGACTAACAAGTTTTTTACCCCATGAGTGTGGGTTTATACAAACCCGGAGCGATTCGTAAAATATCAAAAAAAATAAAAATAAAAACATAATGAAAATGAACACTAAGAAAAAATCTTTTTGTATTTTTTTTTAAGTTGAAGTAAACAAAAATAAGCTTAACTAAGATAAGAAAATCGTTACTATTATAACTACTAGAAGTTTAAGAAAAATAAACTAATTATGACAAAACTTTTTAATAGACTTTTATTTAAAAGACATTAAAAAATCTAAAAAGACAATTTTATAAAATAATTTATCAAAGAAACAAATAAGAAAAGAAATTAACAAGGACATAAGAAAAATAAATCACTCCTAAGGGTGGGTTGGGTGGTGTTTGTTTCGAACTAAGATGAAAAGGTAAAAATGGGTTTTTTAAAAAAATGGGTTTTGTAAAAAGAAAAGGTTCAGCCGATCGGTTGGATCGGGTTATTGGTCTAACCGAATCGGATACGGGTTCGTACCGATCGGTTGGATTGGGTTTTTGGGTCTAACCGATCGGTTGGATGTCAAACCGGTCGGTTGGATGTCTCGGTAAAAATGATTTTTGTTCAGCCGATCGGATGGATGTTCAGCCGATCGGTTGGATGGCTCGGATTTTTTTTTCGAAAGTAAAAGCGACACAACTAGGGAATGATTAAAGCAGAGATTCAAAGCAAACAAAAACACAAACAAATCCCCAGCAACGGCGCCAAAAACTTGATGTGCGTTTTATTAGCACAAGTTTTAAATTTATAAGGGTGAATTACCAAATCTAGAAACAACACATACGAGCAAGTGTACTCGTCCGTTATAGCAAGATATGATGATAAGTCGGGATCGTTCGCAGGGATTTGGGTGTTTTCAATTGTGAAGAATCTATGTAACAATAAGCAATAAAAGGGTGGTAATTGGTTGTCACGATACAAAATACCATATAAGCAACAAGTAACACGAAAATGATGATTATGAAAATTCAATAAGATTAAAAACTACACTTGCTTAGACTAGTTTACTACTTAATAACACACATGATTGTGATAACTTTTGATAACATGTTGGTTGTGATAATTAGATGGTGGTCTAATCTATTGTTCTTACAAATTAAAACTTTGGCCAAGATCTTAGTTTATAAAAACAAGCTTTAGGTGTAAACCAATCAATTCAAGATCCATCCAAGGTTCATAAGGTATGGTGAATATATTAAACACAAGAACAAACTTTTATTATAAATCAAATACTCTTAGGAAATGGTCATTACAAAAGGTAACCCATTCATAGACAAAAAGGTTACAATTGTTTATAAACATCTAAACTTTCGTCCAACTAAAGGTTTACAAACAATCCGATTTGATGTTGTAAAAGCATTCTCATTACAATCATACTTCTTGTTTCTTTGTTTAGTCAAGAATAATTATGGTGAAAAATAATCATTCATAGACAAATGATTATAACTAATTGAATAACAACAAATCTTTCGACCCTTGAAACTATTATCAATTAGTTAACCTTGACTCAACAAATGTCACTATGAAACTTAAGGTACAATTGGTTCTTAGGATTGACTTGAAATTGAATTAAAACATGCTATCACAATCAAAAGCAAACCATTAAATAATAAACATCATCTAAGCAAGTGCACAAAGGCACTAGCCACTCATAGCAAACATGAACATAAACCCAGAATTTTGAATGTTAGAAATCATAATTAAAAGTCTTACAATGATTGAAATAAGATAACAAATGATGTAGTAATGATGCCTCAAGTATTGGTGATGACTTCTTGATGTTTTGACCTCCAAATGATGACTTCTTGGACCTCAAAAGTTTCCTGGGATTTTATGGACGAATTTTGGTATGAGAGGGAGTAATGGTGGTAAGAGAAGTGTTCTCTCAAGTTGAGATAAAGAGAAATGGTAAGTGATGATTAGAAATGCTTGCAAAGTTCTCTATTTATACTCCTCTCAAAGCTAGGCTCATTAATACATCAACTTGCCCTCCAAGTAGTTTAGAAGGACCTAGAATACAAAAAAGAATGGCCTAGAATCGGGTAGAATGAGTTTTTGCAAAATCTGTACGAGGGCTCCATCCGTTCGGATGGTCATCCATCCAATCGGTTGGGCAAAAGTCATAAACATGAAAGTTGTAGATCTTTCTCTTAGCTTTCCGTGGCCGTGAACGGGGGGTCAAACGGAGTCCGTATGCTCAAGTTATGGCCAAAATGGTGAAGGTGTGTCGGGAACAACGAGTCTTCCAATAATTCTTACGTTTTAGCTTATTTTCTTCATTTCTTTTCTCGTTTTCCCTCTTGTACTTTATTCTTGATTCTTTTAAGTGACAACTTCATGACTTTTATATTCTCAAACATACTCCAAGAGACTTGAATGAGTTAGGAATTCTTCGTACATGCATAAATCTTTGTTTATTGATCGTTTCTTCGTCTTTTTCATCATTTTCTTGTACTATAGCTTCCATAAACCTAAAACACGAATTATGCTCAATTAAGTACCATAAGTTCGTAAAAGTGATCATAAAATCTACAATAATGCTCATAAAAACATGTTAATTTTGAGCGTTATCAGCCGTCAATTCCATATCCTTCACATTTGAATGATCAAAAGAACCGCGAAAGAGCTAACCATCAGATGGAAAAATTTTATCAAATTTTCCAAGAGTTACATTTCGATATTAGCTTCACAGATGCTCTTCTTCTAATGCCTAAATTTGCTTCTACAATCAAAAATCTGATAAGCAACAAAGAAAAACTATGTGAGATGGCTAAAACTCCACTTAATGAGCATTGCTCAGCAGTGCTCTTGAAAAATCTTCCCGAAAAGCTTGGAGATCCCGGGAAATGTCTCATTCCTTGTATTTTCCCGGGGATTGTTTAATGCTTTGCCTTGGCTGATCTTGGTGCAAGCATTAACCTTATGCCTCACTCAGTCTGGAAGAGACTCTCTCTTCCTGCTCTCACTCCTACCTGCATGACTCTCGAGCTTGCAGACCATACTATATCTCGTCCTCTCAGCATTGCCGAAGATATCTTCGTGAAAGTAGGAAAGTTCCATTTTTGGGCAGATTTCGTGATTGTTGATTTCGATGCTGACCCAAGAGTTCCTCTCATTCTCGGGAGGGGATTCTTAAAACGGGTCGTGCTCTAATCGATGTTTTCGAAGAAGAAATCACTCTACGTGTTAGTGGTGAAGCCATCACATTCAATCTTGATCAAACTTCAAGATACTCCTCCAACTATGACGCTGAAACGGTAAACCGAATTGACATCATCGATGTTGCGTCAGAGGAGTATTCTCAAGAAGTCCTCAGTTTCTCAGCAAGTGGCAGTACCACTCTTCCTTCTAAGCCTATCATATCCGACTCTTCCCCTTCTCTCACTCCGTTTGAGGGAAGTGACTTCTTTCTGGAAGAGGTCGAGGCTTTTCTTGCTCAGGATAGCTCAATCTCAAATGAGATTGATGAAAACTATCTTGACCCGGAGGGGGATATTCTTCTTCTTGAAAGATTGTTAAATGACGGTCCTTCACTCTCTCCGTCTCCAAAACAACTTCATAAAGTGGATTTTGTGATTATCAAAACATGTAGAGACCGAATAATGCAAATAACGTTTTTGACATTATTTGTATTAACAATCTCTCCCTTTTTGATAATTACAAAATATAAACTCATGTTAGGTAAATTTACGTGTTTATAATTTTTTGGAGGAGTTTTCGTTCACGTCTCCCCCTTTTTGTAGAATCAAAAAGGCTTCATCGATATGTAGGAAGAAAGAAGTCGACGGAATTTAAAAGCTCCCCTTGCTTAGTGCTCCCCCTAGATGAGGGCACCAGGGAATCGAGCTATGGTGTTGTGCTACAAAAACAAGTTAGAAGACAAAGCACAAACACATATATAGATTAATATAGAGGATTGAGAAGAGAAATAAGATAGATAGAAGGATATGATGAATTAGAAAGAAAGAATGTGAAATCAGAAGATAAAAGGCATGCAAGAATCAAGTTTTAAGCAATACCAGGGATAGTCCCGTAAATGTGTGGACGGTCCTTTATAGATAAGGGGCTGCCACTTTGATAAGGGACCATCGCCAGTAGGTGTTGTATTTGAAAGATGTGTTGTGATTTAAGTGTTTTCCCATTTTTAAGGTTGATCAATTGATGCGTGGGGATTGCACCAGGCTTTACCTCTCGAGGGATCTCGAGAAGCTTACAACCCCCACCAGGTAGTGTACCTGATCGATGTAGTATAGTATAATTACAAGTACCGGTGGATTGATCGTTCAGCTAGGAATAGTGTCGCTAGGGTTAGAAAACCTAAATACTAGTTCTAGAGATGAAGGATGATTCTTTTTTGTATTTTTATATTTTTTTGAAAGCAAGTAAATATCTCGGGTTTGAAGGATTAGGGCGGAATTAGTTGCTAGTCAACTAACCCAATACTAAAGATGCAATCAAAATAAAATACTAAAAATGAAAATAAAACTAAATTAAACTAAGGTTGTGAGCAATAAGTGGAGAAATGTGTTTACTTAGATTTCACTACTCCCTAGATATCTTTTACACGTTAATTACTTGTTATAGTTGCGTGGATGACGGATTGTATTCCTTAATACCATTCATGGGGTGGCGTACTTAACTCCCCAATCCTATGAGTGCCTACTTCACTCCTATGTCGAGCCGGCTAAGAAGCTCCTAAAATGGGATCATTAGAATTTACTCATGCATTAAATACAACCAATAAAACCTAGTACACATCGGTTCATGTTTCCTGAGACGTTCAAGCATGTTACCAATTGGATATCTGCCAGTTTTCTTAAGCGTAACATTGAAATCATTCATCCAATACAACCATAAACAAGTAATCAACACATAATCAACATCTAGGTTTCATTAGATCTATGCAAACACAAGATAAATCTAGCCTAGCATGGTGGAATCAAGACAAGCACAAGATATAGACAACCAACACATAGATATATTGATTGAATTAAAAGAATACTTATCTCAATAACACATGTAAGGGTTCAAGGGTTGAAAACCCTTGAAAAGCTGTAAAATTCGTATATGGTTCGGCCTTAGGGTTTCTCCAAACTTGTTCCTCTCTAATGAATGAAAATTAGAAAACTATATATAGATAATAGAGGCTGACGGCGTCAAGAACAACCTTGTGACGCCGTCATCTCGCCGCCAAAAGAATTCTCGGATTGCCTTGATCTACATCTGACGCCGTCATGTTATCCACATTTGCAGGCCGTCACATATTTAACTCTTGACGCTCTACTTTGTGACGCCTTCATTTCTGCGCTGGGTCGTCATGATCTTTACTCTTGACGCCGTCAAGAAAGTACTCTTGACGCCGTCAAACACTGTTCCCAGCTTGGAAAATGAAGTCTTTGGCGTTTTCTTCACTTTTATGCTCCAAAAACGTTCGAATTGCTTCCTTTTCCAGATTTCACTCCCAAAGTACCTAAAATCATAAAAGGAACGATTTAGGTCAATATTTGATCAAATAAATTCAATTCCGGGCTTAAATGACCCCCTAAAAGTGGTTCATTTTTCGCCTCATCATATACCCTTACACTTGAGATTTGCTTGTCCTCAAGTAAATGCGCTTTTATTCTAGTCAAAATACAAGTTAGGGGTCATTTAATACTAATATAAAAGTAATAAAAACAAATAATCGTTCCACTAAAGACCAAAGACAAGCACGGAGGTCATACACAAGCACCTCACAAATAGTGTTTAGATACTCACATCTCTTGGGTGTAATAAAGTATAAATTACAATATGGAAACGGAAGATATCTCTCACTACCTGTCATAGCAAAATAGATTACCATAGGCTTGGGAAAGGATCAAACCTCTACCACATGGCGTAAGCACCTAGGATAAACTATCAGAGAGGTCTTTCACAGGGTTGTAACGTTAGGTGTAGGGATATGAAATACACGGTTTTGTTGGATATATGCAGTCTTTACTGGTGGCGAGTTAACAATCTTGGTTAATTACATGTACAATATGGCGTTGCTAAGCCAAGACTAGACTCGACTTAAGCTAATAAATGAAAAATAACAAAAACATAAAATGAACATAGAATGAAAAGGGATGGTAGTCCGTTTTTTTTTTTTTTTTTTTTTTTTTTTTTTTTTTTTTTTTTTTTTTCATACACTCTTACCCTACCATCCAAAATAATACATCATAGGGAATGAAAATTCCCCTTACACTTGAATTTTTACATACTTTACAATAAACTAATCTAATGACTCGAATTAAGATAATCAAAACACTTGGAGCACTTTTAAGATTAACGCACATATGGGGGTAATAAATGATGTTCTTCCCCATTACTCCATAAAATAAGTACTTACCCATGAGTCCCAATCGTCCCAAAACAATATGTACAAGGATATGACTCGACTTAGCAACCATGTAATCAATTAGATAGTTAACTTAGGGTTTAACAAATAACAATAATGCACTAAAAATGAGCGCATACACGGAAGGCTAAGGCGATTTGGGTGTACATTTAAGTGGGGTGTAACAAATTCTTCCTTTAAGTAAAATGCTTAAAGTTAGAAACGAAAAGATAGGCTCGGAGGGGTGTACTAAAAATGAGTACAACGCTAAGGTGTGGGAAAATTAGTTGACTTAACTTGCCAAGTAATATGACTTAAATGGTCAAGTAATCATGATACGGGTTTAACACAAGGGTGATCCTAATGCCTCTTATCATGTAGTAAATCCTACTACACGAATGTAGTCTCACTAGCGGTCTCGAGATGCATCACTAACGCAAGTTCTAGAATCTAAATGCTACTGGTACACTCATAAGCACTAATAGTAAATGCTTTTCCTATCAAATCTAAAGGCGAACCTCACATATTTGGGTGGAAAATTTTTCTGAATGATATGGTTATGTGCTAGTCATACAATCTCCTATCCATGAGACGCTTGCTATGGCTAAAGTTTCACTCCTAAATGTTGTTAAAAATTTTAAATTTGGCGCTAAAATTATACTAACAAGTATTTCTCATAGTTTTATTACACATCTACCATTAAACAAACAAACTCAAGCGAAAGTGTATCTGTAAGGTATCATCATTTTACCCTCCCTTTACACTTAGGATGAACATTGTCCCCAATGTTCAAGTAAAGAATGTAAAAGTAAAATAAGTAAAACAAATGAAATCAAATACTCCCCTGATTCGCTCGGTATGGATAATAAGGTGGCCAGGTTAAATCTTCCTCCAAGAAAATGAACACTCAAAGCTTCCCTTCCAGAAAAATAATCATCTTCTTGTCATACATAACCTGTAAATCCTGAGAAAACAAACAAAGCAACCTCGCATAAAATCGGCGGCAATCTACATAAGTTACTAAATCATAGAAAACAAAATAAGATATAATGCTTGTGGAATGAAGTTTGCAGATTTCCTGGAGATTATAAAACTTAATAATTCAGCAAAAACTTTAAAACTCCGTTAGAAAAACAAAACTAGTAAAATTTCCAGATTTTTACACGTGAGCCGTCAAGAGCAAGTTCATGACGCCGTCAGAAGTGACCTGCAGAAATTCTTATGTTATGTTTTCGGAAAATTTCTAGAAAAACTTGGTCTTACTTCCTGGAAAATCCTGCAAAACTTCATTATGACTCAATACAAGCATTTGACTCTAACAAATACGAATATACATGTTCACTTAATATTGTGGAGAATCATGATCGGTTTGTTTCTTAAAAACATATTTGGGGTTTCCCCTTACACTTATCTTTTGCAAAAATACCTTTAGGTGGAGTTAAGACTAGGCCAAAACAACAAAGTAAAGTATTTCCACTTTTTAGTTTAGAAACATGATCTACCAACAATAAAAATAAAGTATGCATATGGAAGCAAATAACAAACAAACAAAATAAAATCACACAAAGCATGGGTTGCCTCCCAAGAAGTGCTTTTCTTTATTTACGAGTCTTGTAGCTAGACTCAAGGTCATGGGTTACCGTGTATAGCTTATGCTCACATAACCAAGCGTGAGCCATCTAATAGTCGCCTCATCTTTCTTATAATCATCTCCTAACACTAAACATCCACGATAGTATCTTTTATTCTTTTCATGAGTATACTTAAGCCCTTTTCTCTTATCATCCTCACTTAGCATTTCTATGGGCGGATACCTACTACATTTTTCCATGGAAAAATTCTTGAACCTAGGGTGTGTGCGGGGCATTTGGTATACAAAATCTTCTTCCCCATCCGAGAATGTAATTAACCCTTCTATAAGTTTTTCATCAAGGTTGGTCAACCTTTTGAAGGGTTTTCCAAACACAACTTGGGTTAACTTATCATCAATAAATTCTCCTAGACTTTCCATAACCATGAACTCAACAAGATAAACCAAGCTTCCTACAAACACATGCAATGGTATTGCCCTAGCAATAATGTTTTCTCCTTTGTATTCTAATTCATCTACCATGATTTTATTATATTCATTACGCGAGATTATGTTCATTGGGAGAAATTATTTAAGATAGGCGTTAAAGCTCCTAAATCCGATCTTACAAGGAAACTGCATGTTGAATGAACTATCACTCTCAATCCTTATTCTAGGGTCGACATACCTAAGAGGGTTCACTTCCTCTTCCATCCTATTCTCATTGATCACATCACCATCATCAAGATCCTCGTCGGAGTCTAAATAGTAAAAAGGACTAGCCCTACGGTCATCATCATGATCAGACTCCTCTAACTCAGAATTATTGTCAAAGTGGTTGTTTGGTGAGAGGTTAGGTGGGTTCTCATTTTCCACTAAAGGGATTGGAGCGGGCATTTGGAAAATCCTACGACGAAAAACACGAATAACAGGAATCAAACGATCAATGTTATTGTTATCCATCGAAATAGTTTACGAACAAAGGAAACAAAGAAATAAGATAGACTAAAGAAAACCTAAAAAATAAAAATAAAATCTTACTAGAAAGGAATCTAGCAAGTAGACCTAATAAAAAGAGATTCTAACCTAGACAATACCCCGGGCTGCGGCGCCAAAAACTTGATGCGTGGGGATTGCACCAGGCTTTACCTCTCGAGGGATCTCGAGAAGCTTACAACCCCCACCAGGCAGTGTACCTGATCGATGTAGTATAGTATAATGACAAGTACCGGGGGATTGATCGTTCAGCTAGGAATAGTGTCGCTAGGATTAGAAAACCTAAATACTAGTTCTAGAGATGAAGGATGATTCTTTTTTGTATTTTTATATTTTTTTGAAAGCAAGTAAATATCTCGGGTTTGAAGGATTAGGGTGGAATTAGTTGCTAGTCAACTAACCCAATACTAAAGATGCAATCAAAATAAAATACTAAAAATGAAAATAAAACTAAATTAGACTAAGGTTGTGAGCAATAAGTGGAGAAATGTGTTTACTTAGATTTCACTACTCCCTAGATATCTTTTACACGTTAATTACTTGTTATAGTTGCGTGGATGACGGATTGTATTCCTTAATACCATTCATGGGGTGGCGTACTTAACTCCCCAATCCTATGAGTGCCTACTTCACTCCTATGTCGAGCCGGCTAAGAAGCTCCTAACATGGGATCATTAGAATTTACTCATGCATTAAATACAACCAATAAAACCTAGTACACATCGGTTCATGTTTCCTAAGACGTTCAAGCATGTTACCAATTGGAGATCTGCCGGTTTTCTTAAGCCTAACATTGAAATCATTCATCCAATACAACCATAAACAAGTAATCAACACATAATCAACATCTAGGTTTCATTAGATCTAAGCAAACACAAGATAAATCTAGCCTAGCATGGTGGAATCAAGACAAGCACAAGATATAGACAACCAACATATAGACATATTGATTGAATTAAAAGAATACTTATCTCAATAACACATGTAAGGGTTCAAGGGTTGAAAACCCTTGAAAAGCTGTAAAATTCGTATATGATTCGGCCTTAGGGTTTCTCCAAACTTGTTCCTCTCTAATGAATGAAAATTAGAAAACTATATATAGATAATAGAGGCTGACGGCGTCAAGAACAACCTTGTGACGCCGTCATCTCGCCGCCAAAAGAATTCTCGGACTGCCTTGATCTACATCTGACGCCGTCATGTTATCCACATTTGCAGGCCGTCACATATTTAACTCTTGACGCTCTAATTTGTGACGCCTTCATTTCTACACTGGGTCGTCATGATCTTTACTCTTGACGCCGTCAGGAAAGTACTCTTGATGCCATCAAACACTGTTCCCAGCTTTGAAAATGAAGTCTTTGGCGTTTTCTTCACTTTTATGCTCCAAAAATGTCCGAATTGCTTCCTTTTCCAGATTTCACTCCCAAAGTATCTAAAATCACAAAAGGAATGATTTAGGGCAATATTTGATCAAATAAATTCAATTCTGGGCTTAAATGACCCCCTAAAAGTGGTTCATTTTTTGCCTCATCATCAATATGACATTTTAGAGACAATCACTGTAAACAACACAACATAAAGTCACCACAAAACATTCATTCATAAGAAACCATACATGATTAAAACAAACATCTCCTAACACCATAGATTTATACAACAAATACTACTACAAGTTATTTCTAGAAAAACCTAACTTCCTAGAACACCCTTGGCCAAAAAGATAGTCCTTTTGATTATTTAACTAAACATATAGAGATGTATAGTTTGAAGGTGGAGAGGATGGTGGAGCCGAAGGTGGCATGGAAGCAAGAGGAGTTGGTTGTATGATAGGTTGAGAAAGGAGAAACTCAAGGTGACTAAACATAACATGGAGTTCATCTCTTAGAGATGATATGAGATGAAAGTTGTGAAAGCAACAAGCACAACTCATGGTGTGGTTGTTTACAAGTTTGTGGGGAATGAGAAACCCCATGATAGGATAAGGTGGTAGAGTAGGAGGACCATAGTCTAATGGCCCATTTGGTGAGATATTGGCTTGAATTGGAGATGATGGAGGTGTAAAAGAAGGAGATAAGTTACTCACAAATGGAGTGTATGCACCCGAGCTAGATTGGGTGAGCAAGGGTGATAGGTTTTTGATGAATGATGAGAAAGGTGATGAGGTTGGCCTTGAGGAGGATGATGGTTTAGTAGATGAAAAAGATGTTCCATTTGTTGATGGAGTTTTGAGAGGTGCACTTGGTGCTTGAGAAGAGGATAGTGGAGATTTTAGAGAAGGGGTAGAGTCTTCTTGAATGAGATCAATGAAGTTTGTTTGTCGTGGAATGATGGTGATCTTAGGCCTTTTGTTTGAGCTTGATTGAGGTAGGATGATAATTTGGCTAGGCCTTTTGTTTGAGAGAGACAATGAGGTTGAGGGAGAACCCATTGTAGAAGGTAATAAGGAAGTGAAAGGTAATGATAAAGATGAAGGAGAGGAGTTTAAATAATCAAGGATGATTATGTTTTAGGCAAAACATGCATTAGGAAGCATTTATGCACATATGTTTGTTTAACTAAACATGGCAATGGTGGTGATAATCTTGCAAATAGGTTTAGGATTGCAGAAAATGAGAAACAGTGCAAAAATCCGTGAGATGGGGTAGACGGTCCTTTGAATGCCAGATGGTCCTTTAATGATAAAGGACCGCCAGCTCAATAATGGACCGTCGGCAGTAGGTTCACAGAATTTTACCCAGTTTTTCATTTTTGCAAACCTGTGCCTGTAACTTATCCTAATAGATCATATAGAGCACATTCTTATACAAATATCACATAGACAATCATGCTTTTAAGGGAAAAGCATTTATCATGTTGTGAGGTAATCAATGTAGGCATGTTCAAAACATCAAATATGACACAATTCAATCAAGTCAAATAACAAGCATGCATTTAAAGATTTGAAACATGTAGCTTATAACAAACACAATCAAATCATAAGAAACATATATCATTAAAACACGAAACAATTATTAATGATCTTGATCATCCATCAAGCGACTTCTAGGTGCCTTTCTTTTTTTACTTTAATTAGTCTCCTCCGATGCGTCTCGCACTTGTCATACCATCAATGGGTGTTCTCATAAGTTTAATGAAGGATGTTATACGTGGTCTAGTCATAAGCTCTAATTGTAACACCCCAACCTGATAAGGGTAGATGTACTACATTATAGTGACATATCAGAGCATATACAGACATACAACATAAGTAATACAAAAGAATTCCAAAGGTTACAAAGGATTAGTCTGAAATACCAGGTTACAAAAGAAACAACAATGAAATACTAAGTCTGAAATGCAATCTCTTCTAGTCATCTCTAATCCAGAATATAGCTATCAAGGTGACATCCAACTAAGCTTTTAGCACTCTTCACTCATATCTCAGCTTCTCTCTAAAACCTGCCGCGGGAAAAGAAACGCGGCTGAGCTTAAAAAGCTCAGTGAACATATATAAACAAATGAAAATTAATAAACAAGGATAACGCAATTGAATGTGAAACGAATCCAAGCAACCTGCTAAGACAAAGGGTAAGGAATATGGAACATATAGTAGGACTAACAGAATATAATCAAAGGAAATACGAATACGAAATGTCAAACAAATCAAAGAAAAATAAGACAGGAATGAGAAAAACAAAATATGTTGCATTGGGTAAGTATCAGAAAGTATAATATGAATGTAGTGTAAAGGTAAATGTTAAGTTTAGGTTTAGGTTATTCAGTATTTCAACCACGTGCCCATATCAGATCAAATCATACCGTATGTAGCCTCATATGAAGTCCAGAGGGGAGGCCTCAGAATATCAGATGTAATCAGAGGGGTGACCTCAATGAGTTGTGAAGGACGTATATTGCACACATAGCAACCGTCACCAGATAACAGATAACATATAACAGATCTAAGATGCACCCATACGTCCCCACAAAAATCAGATTGGACATAATAAAACATATCATAAAGCGCGCATATCATATAACAGAAAGGGACAGTTTGGAAAATCACTCGACCATACTGGAGTCATAACATCAGTGCATTAATGTTATGGATATGGAACCCCCATGCCTAGTGATAGCCCGGGTCTCATACTGAATAGGTCAAAGGTAAGTCAAAAGGTTCATATAAGATGGTCCATATAATACAGATTCAAACAATAAAAGTGTATCATAGCAGTGGCATAGGGAATCCTAAACAAACAAATTTTTGTATCAATGGTTCAAGGTTTACAAGTATGAAAATGTTATATGAAACTGATTCAGAAACCTTAGCAATTCATTTTAAAACATGGTTAGCGTAAAAGTATTTCCATAAAACATTTTTGACAAAGGTTATTTAAACCTCCATTTAGAAACTGACATGTTGTCATATTTTCAGAAATTAGTTCAAATAGTTTTATCTCATACTACCAAGTTATGTTTTCAAAAAGAGTTTTCAGACAAACATAATATCAATGAACCAAAGATGTCAGATGTACCAAGGTCAAAAATCATAATAGTGGTAGGGAAATGGAACATAGTAATGAGAAGGCAAAGTCAAAGTTTGGCAAACGTCTAAGTCATCAGAATATCAAAGGTTCATAATCAAGGGTTCACAATTAAATGGTTTAAAGGTTCATAGCAAAGGTTTAATTCGAAAGGTTATATCAAATATCCATTTAAAGAAATCTTTTGATAATGGCTTTGGTAAGTGTTAATTCACATACCATTTTATGGCCAAATACCGACCCAAATCGACTAAATAAGCTAATAAATGCCAAGAAAACATGTGTTTTTATGTTGTGATTATGCAGGTACGGATTTATCACAAAAAGACGAAAAATCATACAAATACCAGAAAAACGGGCACGAGAGTGAAAGACGGTCAAAAGGTCAAAGCTGGGATTCAAAAGTCAACATCAGTCCTTCATTTATTCAAGATTTGTAAGTTCAGTCCTTGGAAGATATTTTTGCAAAAGAGACATTTTGAGCCTTGAAGTTTTAGCAAATTACACAATTAGTCCTTGGATTTTAATATCACAAATCTAAAAATAAATTCCAAAGCCTGGTCCAAAAATTAATCCATTTCCAAATCCAATTTATAAAGCCCAAAGTCCACAAAATTAAAACCAAGCCCAATTTCCTTTGCAATAAACCCGACCCAACCACACCATGGTCAAAAGTCAATACACAGTCAAACCATATAATTAAATAAAACGAGCCATGCTTCCCTTTTTCCCAAAAATTCCCAGAACACCACACTCCCATAAACCATAACCTTGCACCATGGTTTAATTGATTCTCACCACACCTATTACCCATCAATTAACCAATGATTTGAGCTTCTAGAAGACCACACTGACTGTGCACATGTTAGAGAGAGCGTATATGCTACAAGGGCCACGTGGCAGCAGTTGATTGGCCAAGACGCGTCACAAATTCCCCTTGGATTCTGCTGACAAGTCAGAGAGTATAATCACATGAATGGGACAGATGGCAAGGGTTTATTGGATATGCCACGCATCATATCCTAATCCAAGGGCTACAATTTGATTGAAGAAGCACAATTGAATCCAAGGGATGTGGTTTGATTGAAGAAGCACAGATGAGTTGCAAGGATTGCCAACTTGGCATCAGACCCCCTCACTCTCACCTCGCCTATATATAGTTTATATTTCTAGCTCATTTGTGTAGAATTTTTAGCTTAAAGTAATGTTGTCAAAATTTAGTTGTAATCTAGCTTAGTTTTTGTAATTGCAATTTCTGATTTTAATAAAAGTTTTTCTTTCCATTAATCTCAGCTTATTGTTCATTTTTATACTGCTTATTCTACTTTAACATCTTAGTTTTCAGCTTATTTTAGTTAACTGATAGCTCAAACCATTTCTCTTATCCTGTTTCATTATACTTTTACATAAAAAATAAAATTCATAAAAAAAAAATCAAAAAAATTAAATAAAATAAAAAAATGTTCACAATCAGTTTTTCTTTAGGTCTGAGATAAGCTGATTACAACTTATATATAGTACATTCAAGCTTTATAGCTTGAAGTGTATATTATTACTGTTTCATTGCAAGTGTTTGAGTACCTGTGTTTGCTGAGGTGTATGTGGGATATGCTAGGTCAAAGAGGGAAGGACCTGCCTATCTTTAAAGATAGGCAAGCATAGTGAATCTCCCTCTATTTAGCTGAGGGAGAAGCATCTGGTATACTTTCATTTTCATTTCTCAATCAGTTCTTTTGTTTTAATCACTGTTTCATTGAATACTTGTGTAGATTAATTGCTATTTTGAGAATTGTTAGTAGTTTATCATAGATATTTGTAGATTGATAGTAGACCTGTTTGTTTAGATCTGTGTTTTGATTGCTGAGTTGAGATCTGTTTTGCATTATCATTGATATTTGCATATTAGATAATCTGAGTTTGTAGATCTAGATATAGAGTTGAATTGCATCTGAGTCACTGTTTCATTGGTTATCATTGCTATGGTTGCAAAGATTGTATGCTGAGTTTTGATATATCTCTAATCTGTGTTATTAGTTGTACATTTGTTTGTGGATCTGTGCTATCATAACTTTACTAAGCATCTGTCATAGCAGAGATCTTAGTTTTTGCATAGCTGATTGAATCCTGTTGCTAGTTGCTATTATATAGTTGTGATTGAAGGATTTGGAAGTGATACTAATTGATTATTGGTTCTGTGTGCTCTATTTGTCTTAATTGTATTCTTGATTTCACTTTGAGGGAGTGTTTGGGACTACTTTTTGCTGAGTAAAATTGTTGTTTGATTGATGATTTGCTGTCATAACCAGATTACTTAAGTATAATAATAGAGTTCTAAATCTAAAAATCATAGGTGTAGTTCATTTAATAGTCAAATTAGTTTTTAATATAGCTTAACAGATTATATAAGTGAAAACAGTTAGTATAGTTGTAGCAGAGTTTGCAAATTTACATTAGATAAGTAAATTTAGTTTTAAATTAGCTTATTATAGCTTTTAGGTGTAGCTTTGTTGGAATATAATTGAATTTAGTCAAATAAGTAGAGCATAAATAAGTCAACATCATTCACAAAAATACTTAAAGGCTGCTGATCTGAGCTTGATTTTTAGCATTATCCAGTGGAATTTGGTGATAAAATTGTTTGATCTAGTGTCTTTGTATTGCCTTTGATCTTTTGCCCCTTTAGATGGATCATTTGAGCTTATTTTCAACTACTTATTGAGAACTGTGAGACAGCTTAGTGAGACTGAGTTGCTGTTTGGCTTTAGAGGCCTGCTAGTGGGCTTACTTGTTTGAATTAGTGAATTTGTGTTTGTTTCTGAGTCTTGTTAGAGTAGGTTTAGCAAGTTGTACTTTATCTTTGTTTCTGGAACTGCTTATACCTGATCTGTTCATTCTTGTGAGCTTAATATGAGCTTATTGCCTTATCTTTGAGCTTCTGTGGTAACTTGAGCTTTATCTTGGTCATATATTGCATAACTGAGTTCATTGCATCATTCTAAGCTTGTGATTAAAGTTTCAATCAGTATTGTTCACAAGTGCTTATTAATAAGCACTTGTGAATAAGCAGTTTTACCAAAATAAGTAGTTTCACCATTCATTTTGTTTTCAAAATTTTTATCTGAGTTTCTTTTAATATTTTAGATTTTCTGGAATTTTTCCAGATTTTTCCAAGCCTTTTAAGTATTTTTCTTAAATTTCTTTTGATTTTATTCAATTTTTAAATAGTTTTTAATTACCAAAAATCCATAAAAATTCAGAAAATGTTGTGAAAAATACAAAAATATTTTTAGATATTCTTTTATAATATTTTAAAATTTTTAGAATTAAATTTTCAATTTTCTACTTTATTTTTCTATTTTTCCTTATTTTTAATTCATTTTAAATTCCAAAAATCAATATTAATTCATAGAAAATAAAAGAAAAGTCAAAAAATATTTTTCTTTTTCTGAAAATTCATTTTAGTAGTTTAAGATTTTTAGAAAATAATTTCAAGTTCGTAGGTTCATTTTTCAATAAACGTTACGTTTTAAAATTATGTGTGCATATCCGTTTTTACGTTTTTGATTTTGGTGCATTATTAGCTTGTACTCTTTGCATATTTCATAATTGTTTGTGATTACTTGAATATCTCGATTGTTATTTTCACTTTCTCACTTTTCAATTCACGGTTTCACGAATCGATATTCTCGATTCCATTCGCCTTCACTGGGAAATGACTCGGGTGATCCGTATTTTACGCGGATCACTTCGATATACTACTATATAATATATAATTGGTTTTCACACGAATCAATTTTTGGCGCCGCTGCCGGGGAACGCCGAAGTGGGTTTTTGAATATCGTTTTGAAAAATCGTGTTTTGTTAAGCCTTCCTCTACTTTGTATATATATCTCTATAAAAATTGAAAAATTCAAAACACTTTTCCTAAAGTGTTTACAAAATACCAAAAAAAAAAAAAAAATTTACAGCCTCGACTCGTCCGAAAGGAAGGGCTTTGTAAACCAAAAAAGTCTCACAATATAACGAAAACGTGAAATTAATTGATTATCGGATTATTTCAATTACTACAACCGATTAAGCGGGAAATACGGAAGCTAAGACATTAAATTGCTAGCTGAAGAGAGAAACACTCTTCTTTCCCGTCCCATCGCGCGTAGTTTTAAAAGAAACGGTTTTTGATTAACGTAACGTTTCAATGAAAAGAAAAACAAAAGAAATAAAAAGTTTTTTTTGATAAATATAAAAAACAAAAAGATTTTCCTTTTTCTTTTTCTTTTCTTTTTAATTTTGCTTTTGGTGTATGCACACCCGCTCTTCTTTTGAGAGTCTTATATCACCTTTGTCAAACCCCGAAAGGGTAATTCGACACACACACCGTGTCCATTTCCTTAACGTTGAGGAAATGAATCCGAATAATCAAGACCCTCCGGTGGGTGGTGATGAAAACCAACACATGCCGGCTCTCGATCTCCGAACGATGGAGGAGCTGTGCCAACCCACGATGCATGGTAGAGGTGGCCCGATTTCCCCTCTAAATATTGAGGTCACGGATTTTGGACTTAAGCACCACATGATACAACAAGTCCAAAATTCGTGCCAATTTCACGGACTACCGGGTGACGATGCAAATAAGCATCTCGATAAGTTTCTAACCGTCACCCAAAATATGAAGCAAAATGGGGTCTCCGATGACGCCCTACGTCTCTCTCTCTTCCCCTATTCTCTAACGCATCATGCCACCGCGTGGTTTGATCGGCTTCCCAGGAACTCGATTCATACTTTCAATGAAATGGTCACTAAGTTCCTGGCGAAGTATTTTCCACCATCGATGGTGACGAAGTTGAGGAATGATATTAGCAATTTTCGACAACTCTCCGAAGAGTCTTTGTTTGAGGCTTGGGAACGTTACAAGCTTGCCATTGATCGTTTTCCGAACCATAATAAGCTTCTCATCACAATAATTGATACTTTTTATAATGGATTGACTTTACGACATAGGGACACGATCAATGCTGCAGCTGGTGGTACTTTCATGAAATGTCGTCCCGAGGATTGTTACGAGCTAATCGAGAATATGACGGCCCATTACAACTATTGGGATTCCTCAGCCGAGAAGAATGAGCCAATAAGATCGACTGCGACTCTAAACTCTTCTTCTTCTAACCCCGAGCTAGCCGTCATGAATAAGAAACTTGATGATTTGTCGACGGCTATGCTAAGAATGTACCAAATGATGCCGAATCAAGTAAAAAACACACAAGTTAATATGGTCAATACCGTTTGTGAAACTTGTGGTGGTCCACATTCATACCTTGAATGCCCAGCCTCCGGTGGCTTTGCTCAAGAGAACGTGTATGCTGCAAATATGGGTGGCAACGGTTACCCACAACCTCAAGGAGACCATAATCTCCTTAGCTACCGTTCTAGCAATTACCTTGGACCACCCGGGTTTAATCAACCTAATCAAGTGAATCAGAATAACAATGTGCAAAATCGTAATCATCAATTCAATAACAATCAAAATCACAACCGCGGAAATAATGGTTTTCAAGGACAAAATCAGAATTTTCAACAAAATCAAAACCGGGGAAATTACCACCAAGGCCCGTCTCAAGGGAACAATTTTCAAAACAACGGGAATTTTCAGAATAATAATTATGGAAATCAGGACAATGGCAATTTTCAAAACCGTGGGCAAAAGTTCAATAATCAAAATCAAGCTGTTATTCCAAATCCGACGCCCACGGAAGAGTTGTTTAAACAATTGATTCAAGGTCAACAAGCTTTAATTGCTAAACAAGATGAAACAACGAGATTGTTTGCAACTCAAATCAACGATATTAACAAGCGTTTAAATGATCGACCCTCGGGCTCTGGAACGTTGCCAAGCAACACGATCGCTAACCCGAGGGGCGATGCAAAAGCGATCATAACAAGGAGTGGTGTTACTTATGATGGACCGACGGCTCCGACTACTTCTTCTTCTCTACCTCCAAAGGTAGTCGCCCGTGAACCCGAGGTGACAATGGATACGGAAATTCCTATTAATAATGGAAAGACCGAAGACATCCAACCTCTGGTGGTCCCGACGTCTAAAGGAAAGGAAAAGGTTGTTAATGATAATGAAAATGAAACAACGGTTAAAACAAAGTTTCCATATCCGTCACGCTTAAACGAACAAAAGCACCGCGAGAAGGATAAAAACCAAATGGAGAAATTTTATCAGATTTTTCAAGAATTACACTTTGATATAAGTCTCGCGGATGCTATACTTTTGATGCCCGAATTTGCTTCGATGCTAAAAGGTCTTTTGAATAATAAAGAAAAGCTTTTTGAAATGTCAAGGACTCAAATGAACGAGAATTGCTCAGCGGTTCTTCTTAAAAAGCTACCCGAAAAGCTTGAAGACCCTGGCAAGTTTCTTATACCGTGCAATTTTCCGGGTATGGTTCAATGCTTCGCCTTGGCCGATCTTGGTGCTAGCATTAACCTTATGCCATTGTCGATATGGAAAAAGTTGTCTCTTCCTAACTTGACACCGACGCTTATGACCCTCGAGCTTGCCGACCGATCTACGTCTCATCCAATTGGCATAGCTGAGGATATTTTTGTCAATGTTGGGAAATTTCATTTCCCTGCGGATTTTGTGGTTGTTGATTTCGATGCCGATCCACGTGTTCCTCTCATTCTCGGGAGAGGATTCCTACGGACCGGCCGTGCCTTAATTGATGTTTACGACGAGGAGATTACTTTACGTGTTGGAAATGAAACCGTCACTTTTAACCTTGATCAAACCGCGAGATACTCCTCCGATTACGATGTTTCTTCCGTCAACCGTATCGATGTTATTGATGAAACTACGTAGGAGTATTCTCAAGAAATTCTTGGTTTTACCGATAATGCTTCGAGTGGCAATTCCACTCCTTCTTTTGAACCAATCGTCTCCGATTCTTCCCCTTCCCTCACTCCGTTTGAGGGAAGTGATCTCGCTTGGGAAGAAATTAATGCTTGTATTTCAAATGACTCATTTTCACCGGAAATTGATAATAATAACTTTGATCTGGAGGGGGACATTTTATTAATTGAGAAATTGTTAAATGAAAACCCGATTGTCTCTTCCCCTCCGATGGACTTAAAAATGGCAGACGTTAAAGAAGTTAAGCCGTCAATAGAGTATCCTCCGGAGCTCGAGCTCAAGGATTTGCCTCCTCATCTCGAATACGCATATTTGGAAAAAAATGATAAATTACCGGTAATAATATCAAAAGGCCTAAAAGATGAGGAGAAGACACGACTCTTAGATGTGCTTCGGAAGCATAAAAGTGCGATTGCTTGGCAAATATCCGACATTAAAGGAATCGACCCTCGATTTTGTACTCATAAGATTCTACTTGAAGATAATCACAAAGCTTCCATTCAACAACAACGACAGGTTAATCCACAAATCCATGAAGTGATCAAAAAGGAAGTTATTAAACTCCTTGACGCTGGAATGATTTATCCGATCTCGGATAGTTCATGGGTTAGCCCGGTTCATTGTGTGCCAAAAAAGGGCGGAATCACTGTTGTGAAAAATGACGATAATGAGCTTATACCGACTCGACTTGTGACTAGATGGAGAGTTTGTATCGACTACCGCAAGTTAAATGATGCGACACGTAAAGACCATTTCCTGCTCCCTTTTATGGACCAAATGCTTGAACGTTTAGCGGGAAATGAGTTCTATTGTTTTCTGGGTACTTTCAAATTCCTATTGATCCCCAGGATCAAGAAAAGACCACTTTTACTTGCCTGTATGGAACGTTTGCCTATCGTAGAATGCCCTTTGGCTTATGTAACGCTCCAGGCACGTTTCAATGGTGTATGATGGCCATTTTCTCCGATATGATTGAAAAAACCATGGAAGTGTTCATGGACGACTTCTCCGTCTATGGAAATTCTTTTGACTCTTGCCTCTCCCATTTGGAAAGTATGCTAATCCGGTGTGAAAACACTAATTTAGTTCTAAATTGGGAGAAGTGCCACTTCATGGTTAAAGAGGGTATAGTCCTCGGCCACAAGATATCCAAATCTGGGATTGAGGTGGATCGTGCAAAAGTCGATGTTATTGCTAAGTTACCTCACCCAACGACCGTCAAAGGAATTAGAAGTTTCCTTGGTCATGCTGGCTTTTACCGACGTGTAACTCAAGACTTTTCCAAAATAGCCCGGCCTCTTACCCACCTTTTAGAAAAAGATGTTCCATTTAACTTCACGAATGAATGCATCGATGCATTTAACGTTTTAAAGAAGAAGTTAACAGAGGCACCAATCTTAGTTGCCCCCGATTGGAACTTACCATTTGAGCTAATGTGTGATGCAAGTGATTATGCCATTGGTGCAGTTCTGGGGCAACGTAAGAATAAGTATTTTCAACCGATACACTATGCAAGTAAGACCATGAATGACGCCCAACATCACTACACAACTACCGAAAAAGAGATGTTAGCGGTTGTCTATGCTTTTGAAAAATTTAGACCTTATTTGTTGCTTAAAAAGTGCATAGTGTATACGGACCACTCAGCCCTAAAGTACTTAATGGAAAAGCAAGATGCTAAGCCACGTTTAATGCGGTGGGTTCTTTTGCTCCAAGAATTTGATATCGAAATACGAGACAAGAAAGGAGCTGAGAATCTTGCTGCTGATCACCTTTCACGACTTGAGAACCCCCATCAAAGTGTTCTCGAGAATAAGGAAATTACGGAAATATTTCCTCTCGAGACACTTGGGAGTGTGACTAAAACTGACCAAAGTACCCCCATGGTTCGCCGATTTTGCGAATTACCATGCGGGGAAATTCATTAGGAAAGGGTTGTCGTCCCAGCAAAAGAAGAAATTCTTTAAAGATGTCCAACATTATTTTTGGGACGACCCCTATTTGTTCAAAGTCTATGCGGATCAAGTGATCCGGCGGTGTGTTCACGGTACGGAAGCCGTTGAAATTCTTAAGGCATGCCATAATAGACCCACGGGGGGACATCATGGTGCCAACTTCACCGCAAAGAAAGTGTTCGATTCCGGCTTCTATTGGCCAACGATATATCGGGATGCCCATGAATTGGTGAAAACATGTGATTCTTGCCAACGTCAAGGGAAAATTTCTCAAAAAGATGAAATACCGCAAAATGCGATTCAAGTTTGTGAAATTTTTGACGTTTGGGGCATCGATTTCATGGGGCCATTCCCGTCATCTAGAGGAAACAAATACATTCTCGTGGCCGCCGATTACTTATCAAAATGGGTTGAAGCGAAGGCGCTCCCCACCAATGACGCCCGAGTTGTTGTTAAGTTTTTGAAAAGTCTCTTTGCCCGATTTGGTGCACCTCGAGCCATCATAAGCGATCGTGGGACCCATTTTTGCAATGATCAATTTGCGAAAGTTATGCTTAAATATGGTGTCACACATCATCTTTCCACGGCTTATCATCCACAAACGAGTGGTCAAGTTGAGGTCTTCAATCGTGGTTTAAAACTTATACTAGAAAGGACAGTAGGAGAGCACCGTGCCTCTTGGGCCGACAAATTAGAAGATGCACTATGGGCTTTCCGGACCGCTTACAAAACTCCCATTGGGTGTACACCTTATAAGCTGGTTTACGGGAAAGCTTGTCATTTGCCCATCGAACTAGAACACAAGGCCAACTGGGCCTTAAAACATGCCAACTTTGACTTGAAAACCGCGGGTGATCACCGAAAAGTTCAATTGAATGAGTTAGACGAACTCCGTGATCAAGCTTACAAGAATCCTTTGATTTATAAAGAGAAAACAAAAAGAATCCATGATGCCAAGATCAAAGACCGCGTTTTTAACGTTGGTGATCAAGTACTACTTTTTAACTCTCATTTAAAGATATTCTCGGGTAAGCTTATAACCCGTTGGTCTGGACCATTCACAATAGCCCAAGTTTTCCCTTACGGTACCATTGAGTTAGCTCAACAAGATGGTCCCAACTTTAAGGTGAATGGTCACCGATTGAAACACTATTTCGGAGGGGATGTACCGACCATGGTAGTCCCGGATCTCCAAACTTTCCCCAAGGACGATTGAATTTAGGGATCGAGTCAAGCTACGTGACTCGGAAATCAAAAACAAAGCGCTTCGTGGGTGTGCTTATCCAATTTCATCTTCTTATTTTCTATTTTCTAACAAATAACGTGAAGAGGGGTGCCTCTTCTACTCTTGTGTTCCGTGGTTGTTTGTGATGTTTGTTAGGATTGTCCGCGATTTATGATGACTCTCGTGCTCGTTATCTTCTCCGCTCGAGTTTCATTCATCGGTGCTTATTGGAAATCCTATATCCGTGAATCTTATCGACTAACGTTTTCTTTGGCATAATTAATAAACGGCCTAGAATTTTGTTAGGATTACCTTAACCCGTAAAACATTGAGGACAATGTTTCGTTCTAGTCTGGGGGAGGGTGAATCTTCGATTCGATTTTGACCTTACATTTTTCACAAGTCGTGCACTCTTGCAACTCCGTTTTTCCACCAAAAATGAAAAAATTGAAAATTTCAAAAATTTTGAGGTTAATGAATGAAAAAGTTATGAAAAAGCACAAAAAAATGAGAAAAAGTGAAAAAGTTGTATGATTGAGCCCGAACCGTCAGATTATTATTGACCAAGGTCAACAAGTCAAAGACAGCCTAGAATCAATACTCCGGTGATAGTGTAGTGTTTCCCCGGGTCGTTAAAGTCCCGACGAGATTGAAATGGTGCTTTGGAAATCGTTTATGAGTGAGTGGGACTGAGGACAGTAGCCCAGATGATATGGAATTGATTTTGCTACTGTTATTTTGGTATTGGCACACAGATATAATATTCACAATAATCAGATACCAGATATATGCACAAATTCACAATGAAGATCACGTATCGGACTGGAAAAGTGGGATTTGGTATTTAACAAACTACAGGGGGTGCTTTTGACACTTTTCAAACTTGAAAATTAAAAATGAAAATGAAATTATAAAAATGATTAAAATACTATTTAAATATTATTTAATTAATTAAACTATTTAAAATCTAAATTAAAATCTAATTTAAATTAACTAAAAATTATAACAATTATAAATTAAACTAAAACTTTGCCAAAATATTTTCTAAACCTAAAATAGAACTTTAAGAAAGTATAAAAAATAAGAATAAATATTTTTGTCTTTTTATGGGTTTTTTATAAATTAAAAACTATTTAACTTAATTAAACTAATTAAACTACTTTTAATTAATATTAATACTAAAGTAACTTAGAAAATCACAAGAAAATTTATAAAATTACTTGACCATTACAGGAATCCTAAAAAATTATAAAAACTCTAAAAATTATGTTTTAAGATTAACTACTAATTATTTACCTTTTAATTAACTTAATACTAATTTAAACAATTAAAATAAGAAAAATATAGAATGAACAGTAGAATTTGAAAATATATTTTTTAAAAACCTATTATACTATATTAGAGCTAGGAAAAATATAAAAATCAAGTTTTACTTTATAAAAACTAAATAAGCTATTTATTACTTAATATTAATTAATAATAAAGAGATCTAAAATTAAATCTAATTAGCACTAAATGACAAAATAAAAATCTGAAAAAATTATCAAAATTACTTTACTATATAAGGTATTTAATAAAAATATAAAAACACTAGAGACTTAATTAAAATTTAAAAATGAAAATTAAAATTAACTTAGATTAAATAGAAACTATCACTTACTTTAACTTTGATTTTTTTGGATTTTTCTTTTTCAGAACTACTTAATATCTTAAAATGACAAACTTTTATGAAAACACTTTGAAAATTAGCTTATAAATAAGCTGTGACACCCCCTTGTCTTAAACAGTTGACTTTGGTTGACTGTTTGGTCAATTTGGGTCAAATGGCTTTGGGTGGGGTCCACAATGATGAAATCAGATACACACAAGCTAAGTACACTCAAATAAGCCAGATACAACTAGGAAGCAACACAAATAAGCTGAATAAGCTAAAATAAGCACTTTGCACTTTGCACTTTTGACTCAGACCTGGGACAGACTTTAAGATGAAATCTATGTGGGGTCCACTTGTCTTGGGGTCAAAGTATTGGTCAAAGGGGAGACTCTGGTAGGAGGGGGGTTGTAATAATCTAATTATGGGGTCTGGGGTCCACTGAGGTGGTCACAAAACACCACCAAAGTGGTGGTGGTGACTGGGTATCTGGGTGAGCAGGGCACACCTTTGCCCTGCAAGTCACTTTGAGGGTCTGTGGGACCCACTTAAGCTTCCACAAAAATTCAGCAAAAATTCATGCTTATAAATCAGCTGATAGACTTTAATCACACAAAGTTTCAAACCTTAATATCCATCACACTTCTCATAATTAAATTTGGAGTTTTAGCAAAAATCTGAGAGTATGAAGTTTTGACTTTTGTATGAACTTGATATTTTGACTAATGTGAGATTCTAAACACTAATACTGACTTAATAAGTTACTATAAGCTATATTTGACCTAAATTAAGCTAGAGTTATGTCTTATAAGCTAAATGATAGGATTATGTACCTACAATCTTTCATAGTTAACTGTGAGAGATGATTAACCAAGTTTTTGACTTTTTGAACTTATGGCTACTGATTTTATACCATATATGATCCTATTTAGACTAATGTAACATGCAGAAACCAAAAGTTGTGGCAACAACTAAGCAAACAACAAGCAATCAGTTAATCCAAACACCCCTAATGCTCAACTGTTTTGAGATTTCCAAATCAACTAGGTATTAGAGTTCAAGTTCTTGATTCCAACCTACTAATTATGACTAGATGAGCTTGTTTAAGTACTAAAAAAAACAGATTATTACTACAATAACACAAGTTTTACTCTAAAGCTAAATTTGACAGTTAAAGTTAAATTATTAAGTAGTTATTGATTCTAACAAACAAACTATGATTATTAAACTAAAAACTACTTAAATAACAATCAAGGAACACAATGCAAGCACAAAATCTCAGATACAAGCAAGGAATTTAGAAACTAAACTTTTAAGAGAAAAATGGAAATGAGCAAAAGCTTACTGAACACCTCTAGTATGAACAAGAGGTTTTCCTTTGTAGCCTATCTTTAGATAGGCAAACCTCAGCTTAATCTTCCTCCTCAATGATGCTTAAAACCTGAAACAAACTCAAACATGCAAACAGTTGACTTCCATTGACTTTTTTATCTTATCTTGATTTTCTTACTAATACTGGATTTTAGGATCTCTACAAGCTTCAAAAAGCTTAATGGAACTTAAGTGAGCTATTTTCAGTCCATTACATAATACTAAAACAACAATTGAACAATATGAGATATTGAAATATAATTAAAATTGCATAAGATGAAATAATAAAGGAAGCTTGAAATTAATAACTAAAATTAAGTTACAATACACTAAAAAGAAGGTTACCACTGCTTAAGAGCTTGGGTGTACCCTAGAATTGAAAATTGCAATTAAACGACATGAACTAAAATTAAATTAACTACTTTTTTCTTCTTCTTGCACTCTCTTCTATTTATAAGCATCCATTAGGGTTCCAATATGCATTGCCATCATTTCCCACCTCCTCTGATAACTTTTGGTCCACTCATGAGGCTCCACGTATTTTTGGCGGGAAAAGCATCTTTTGCAATTATCTCTGATACACGCAATGGGGGGGGGGGGGCAGCATTAATTGTGGTGTGAAAGGGTAGGTATAGGGAGGTGGTAGCATTAATTGTGGGGGGTTATTGCTTGTGATTGGTGGAGAGGGGAGGTTGGTTCAAGTGGTGGTGTTGTGGGGGACGTCTGAGAGGGAAAGGGGAAGGAGTTGACTCGGTTTTGACCGAGTTTTATTTAATAAAAAGGGTGGGTCGGGCTTAAGTGGTGGACTGGTGGTTTTTGGGCCCAACTTGGACTAGGCTAAGCACATGGATTGGATTTATTAGTTTAGGATCCGGTTTAGGTATAATAACACAAGGACTATTTTTGTAATTTCGGGAAAGTTGGGGGTTGGGTTTTGGCATGTTTCCAATTTGATTTAAAGGGTGTAATATGCCAATGATGAATAGTATGAGGTTCTATTTTGAATTTTTCACTTTTTAAAACCCCAGGGACTAAATCTGCCAATTCACCAAACTTCAGGGACCTGCCTTGTAATTTCACCAAACTTTCTACCCAGGGACCAAACCTGTCATAAGAGATTAGTGCAAGGACAAAATTTGTTTTTCTCAAAGATTTTTATATCCCAGGGACCATTTTTGACAATTTTCAAAGTTCAGGGACTAAACTTGACATTTTGTGAAACTTTTCACCAAAGGACTATTTATGTAACTTCTTGATTTATAAGGGCCTTTGGTGACTTTTTCAAGTTTTTAGAATGACCAGGGACTAGATTTGACAACTTTTGAAAGTTGAGGGACTGAAACTGCCAATTATGCAAACTTTATGCGTTTTTCATCTGTTTTTGGTATTTTTGCATTTAAAACATGTAAAACACTTTCCTGGGATATTTTCACTATTTTGATTCATTATTGAGTGTTTTTGGATGTTTTGGCAGTTCAGAATTGGTAAAAATGATGAGTATTTACACACTCATCAATCCCCCACACTAAAACATTGCTAGTCCCTAGCAATCTTTTGAGAAAAACTTAATGGATTTGAAACTCTTTACCAAAAGCCATCACTTCTGGAGTAGCCAGGTGTAAGAACTGTGGCACACCTGATAACCGTGTGATTTTGAGCAAACCACCAGCTGTCAACGGATTTGATTTGTCTTTACCAAAAGCCGTTTGCTTCTGGACTAGCCAGCATCTTGATGGACTAAGTCAACATCTTGGTGAGCTGAATACCAATTATGGATTTTCCACTGCCTTTACCACAAGCCATAATCTTGTGGGCTAGCCAACTCATTTGCTTATGAGGATGCGGGGGAGCTGAGGAACCATGCAATTTTTGGCAAACTGCCAGCCATCAACGGGTTTGAGATGTCTTTACCAAGAGCCGTTTGCTCCTGGACTAGCCAATCCCTTTGTCATTTAGACTTTGGCGGACTGATAACCACAAAAATTTTGGAATAAAGTGAAAAATTTTGGCCTAAAATGGGGGTACTTGGAAAGTTTTGTGATAAAATTCGTAAGAATTTCCCCCCCCCCCCCCCCCCCCCCCCACACTAGAACTGAATATTGTCCTCAATATTCAAAGTCCCGGCTATTATGCCGAATCTCTGAACGGGAAAAGCTAATATTCGATTCTAACTGTGGAAATTTCTATTTTTCACTTTATTTTATCTGTACATACAGTTCTTTTTTTTTTTTTTTTTTTTTTTTTTTTTTTTTTTTTTTTTGAATCACTACCTCCCAGGCTTGTGTCAGGTTTACCACGCTAGCTAATCACTTGTGAATGATTAACTGTAATAAATTTTCCCTGACAGCCCGGGAGTTGAATGATAAAGTATAATAAACATACACCTCCCAGGCTTGTGTCAGGTTTACCACGCTAGCTAATCACTTGTGAATGATTAACTGTAATAAATTTTCCCTGACAGCCCGGGAGTTGAATGATAAAGTATAATAAACATACACCTCCCAGGCTTGTGTCAGGTTTACCACGCTAGCTAATCACTTGTGAATGATTAACTGTAATAAATTTGCCCTGATAGCCCGGGAGTTGATATAATATACATACAAAACATGATTATTGAATTTTGAAACATATTTACTTTTGAAACGGTGGGGGATGGCCACTCCCCCACACTAGGGTGGTAGAAAGTAGAAAGAAGTCAGAAATACGGGTGAAAACCCATATATGCTGCTAATTTTTGTTCACCGAGTCACTAGCTTGACTCGATCCCCGAATTCATTGGTCCATGGGGAAAGTTTGGAGATCCGGGACAACCAAGGGTGGTGTGTCCTCTCCAAAATAATGTTTCAATCTGTGACCATTCACTTTGAAGTTGGGACCTTCGGGTTGAGATAACTCAACAGTCCCGTATGGGTATACTTTAGCAATAGTGAATGGTCCAGTCCATCGGGTTTTTAATTTCCCCGAGAAGATCTTTAATCTTGAGTTGAAAAGAAGGACTCTGTCACCGACGTTGAAAACGCGGTTCTTAATCTTAGAGTCGTGAATCTTCTTTGTCTTTTCTTTGTAGATCAAAGAGTTCTCGTAGGCTTGATCACGAAGTTCATTTAATTCATTGATTTGAACCTTATCACCCGCTTTATGAAGGTCGTAGTTAGCATGTTTCAAGGCCTAGTAGGCTTTGTGCTCGAGCTCGATCGGTAAATGACACGCCTTCCCGTATACAAGCTTGTATGGAGTGCACCCGATGGGTGTTTTGTAAGCTGTACGGAAGGCCCAGAGTGCATCATCTAGTTTATCCGACCAGGAAGCACGGTTTTCACCTACTGTCCTCTCAAGAATCCGTTTAATACCACGGTTGGAAACCTCCACCTGCCCACTTGTTTGGGGGTGATACGCGGTAGAAAGACGATGAGTAACACCGTACTTAAGCATGACTTTTGCAAATTGATCATTGCAAAAGTGAGTACCGCGATCACTAATGATGGCACGTGGGGTTCAAAAATGAGCAAAGAGGGATTTCAAGAACTTCACAACTACTCGGGCATCGTTAGTGTGTAAGGCCTTAGCCTCAACCCATTTTGACAAGTAGTCAACAGCCACGAGTATGTATTTGTTTCCATGAGAAGATGGGAATGGCCCCATAAAGTCAATGCCCCAGACGTCAAAGATTTCACAAACTTGAATAGCATTTTGTGGCATTTCGTTCTTTTGTGAAATATTCCCGTGACGCTGACAAGCATCACAGGCTTTGACTAATTCGTGGGCATCCTTGTAGATTGTGGGCCAATAGAAACCGGAATCAAACACCTTTTTGGCGGTGTAGTTAGGACTATGGTGGCACCCGGTGGGTCCAGCATGGCAAGCCTTGAGAATATCAGTGGCTTCCTGTCAGTATACACATCGCCTGATGACTTGATCGGCACAGATTTTAAAGAGGAAGGGGTCGTCCCAGAAGTAATGTTTGACGTCTTTGAAGAATTTTTTCTTTTGTTGGGACGTTAACCCCTTCACTATGAAGTTACCCGCATGGTAATTTGCAAAGTCGGCAAACCATGGGGTAGTAGAGTCACCACGAAAAGCAACCGCATTGAGTGTCTCGAGAGGAAATGTTTCATTTATTTCCTTTTTCTCGGACACATCTTGATGAGGGTTCTCTAATCATGAGAGATGATCAGCAGCAAGGTTCTCGGCTCCTTTTTTATCACGGATAATGATATCAAATTCCTGAAGGAGGAGAACCCAACGGAGAAGCCTCGGCTTTGCATCTTGTTTTGCAAATAGGTATTTCAAAGCCGAGTGATCTGTGTACACTACGCATTTAGTCAAGATTAGGTATGACCGGAATTTCTCGAAGGCATACACCACAGCTAGGAGTTCTTTTTCAGTGGTGGTGTAATGACCTTGAGCCTCAGTCATAGTTTTGCTTGCGTAGTGTATGGGCTGAAAGTATTTTGCTTTTCGTTGCCCCAAGACCGCACCTATGGCAAAATCACTAGCATCGCACATAAGCTCAAAAGGTTGGTCCCAATCAGGGGCAACAAGAATCGGTGCCTCGGTAAGCTTTTTCTTTAATGTTTCAAAAGCTTCAGTGCACTCAGGAGAGAAGATGAAAGGAGCATCCTTCTCGAGGAGATGGGTCATAGGCCGGGCAATCTTAGAAAAATCTTGGATAAACCTACGGTAGAAGCCGGCATGACCCAAAAAGCTCCTAACACCTTTTACGGTGGTGGGATGAGGTAATTTGGCAATGACATCGATTTTAGCTCTGTCAACCTCGATCCCGTTTTTTGAAATTTTATGGCCGAGGACAATGCCCTCCTTGACCATAAAGTGGCTCTTCTCCCAGTTGAGACTTAGATTCGTTTCTTTGCAACGTTTAAGCATCTGTTCCAAGTGGGAGAGGCAAGTCTGAAATGAATCCCTGATGACCGAAAAGTCATCCATGAATACCTCCATAGTTTTCCCGATCATGTCGGAAAAAATAGACATCATGCACCTCTGGAACGTGCCTGGTGCATTACATAAGCCGAAAGGCATACGTCTGTAAGCAAAAGTTCCGTAGGGGCATGTGAAGGTAGTCTTCTCTTGATCCTGGGGATCAATGGGGATTTGGAAGTAACCCGAGAAGCCATCGAGGAAGCAGTAGTATTCATTCCCCGCAAGTCTTTCGAGCATTTGGTCCATAAAAGGGAGAGGAAAATGGTCTTTACGGGTGGCTTCATTTAACTTTCGAAAGTCAATACAAACATGCCAACCCGTGACCAAACGAGTTGGAATTAACTCGTTATCCTCGTTGGTGACAACGGTAATGCCACCCTTTTTGGGAACACAATGAATTGGGCTAACCCAAGGACTGTCAGATATAGGGTAAATCAATCCCGCATCAAGAAGTTTAAGAACTTCTTGTTTGATAACTTCGTGGATTTTGGGATTTACCCTTCTCTGATGTTGCACAGCTGGCTTAAAGTCATCCTCCATTAAGATTTTATGAGTACAAAAGTTCGGGCTTATGCCCTTAATGTCGGAGAGTTTCCAAGCAATTGCTTGCTTGTTTGACTTAAGAACCTTTAGGAGTGCAGCCTTTTCCTCATCTTTTAAGTCTTTGGCAATAATGATGGGTAATTTATTATCACCCTCCAGAAATGCATATTCTAGATGAGGAGGCAAGTCCTTGAGCTCAACCTCGGGGAAGTCTTCAGTTATTTCAACATTTTTGACTTCCGCTTTATGAAGTATTTGTGGAGACGGAGAGGGTGAAGGATCGTCATTTAACAATCTTTCAAGGAGAAGAATGTCTCCCTCTGGGTCAAGATAGTTTTCATCAACCCCACTTGGGATTGAGCTATCTTGAGCAAGAAAAGCCTCGACCTCTTCCAGAAGGAAGTTACTTCCCTCAAACGGAGTGAGGGAAGGGGAAGAGTCGGAAATGATAGGGTCAGTAGAAAGACTGCCACTGGATGAGAAACCAAGGACCTCTTGAGAATACTCCTCAGACGCAACATCGATGACATCAATTCGGTTAACCGTTTCAGCGTCATAGTTGGAGGAATATCTTGAAGTCTGATCAAGATTAAATGTGATGGCTTCGCCACCAACACGTAGAGTGATTTCTTCTTCGAATACATCGATTAAAGCACGACCCGTTCTTAAGAATCCCCTTCCGAGAATGAGAGGAACTCGTGGGTCAGCATCGAAATCAACAATCACGAAATCTGCCGGAAAGTGGAACTTTCCTACTTTCACAAAGATATCTTCGGCAATGCCAAGAGGACGGGATATAGTACGGTCTGCAAGCTCGAGTGTCATGCAGGTCGGAGTGAGAGTAGGTAGAGAAAGTCTTTTCCAGACTGTGTAAGGCATCAGGTTAATGCTTGCGCCAAGATCGGCCAAGGCAAAGCATTCAACCATCCCCGGGAAAATACAAGGAATGAGAAATTTCCCGGGATCTCCAAGCTTTTCGGGAAGCTTTTTCAAGAGCACTGCTGAGCAATGCTCATTGAGAGAAGTTTTTGCCATCTCACAGAGTTTTTCTTTGTTGCTTATCAGATTTTTGATTGTCGAAGCAAACTTAGGCATGAGAAGAAGAGCGTCCGCGAAGCTAATATCGAAGTGTAATTCTTGGAAAATTTGATAAAATTTTTCCATCTAATGATTAGCTTTTTCGCGGTTCTTTTGATCATTCACACGTGAAGGATATGGAATTGAAGGCTTAGGATCATTCTTTGGAATTTCATCAGAACTCATAGGAGGATCAAATACAACTTTCGGCTTACGAGCCGGGACCGGGACAACTTGAGGGTGGACGTTGTTGATACCTCCGTTATTAGTAGGAAGTACCATGTCCGTAGTAACCTCAGGTTCACGTTCCGCTACCTTAGGAGGAGAAGAAGAGGTAGAAGGAATCGAGAGTCCATTGTATGATACCCCACTTCGGGTAGTGATCGCTTTGACATCGCCCCTCGGGTTAGCGATCGTGTTGCTTGGTAGTGTACCCGAGCCCGAGGGTCGATCATTTAAAGACTTCTGAAGATCAGAGATCGTCTTGATCAATAACCGATTCGTTTCCTCTTGTGCTTTCATGAATTGTTTAATCTCAGCATCGGAGGAAGACGAGGGTGGAACAACGTTTTGATTTTGAACAGGGGGATTTTGAACACGGTTGTTTTGAAAATTCCCTTGATTTTGATTGTTGTTACCCTGAAAATTGTTTCTCTGATTGAAATTACCCTGATTGTAATTTCCTTGATTCTGGTTTCTTTGAAAATTTCCTTGAAAACCTTGGTTTTGATTGCCATTTTGAAAATTGTTTTGATTAAACTGGCCTTGATTTTGGTTCGGGTTTTGGAAATTTGAGTTTTGACCTTGGTTAAAATTCTGATTCGAGTTACGGTTTTGATTTTGGTTAAAACCGGGAGGTCCGAGAAAATTGTTGGAACGATAGCTTAAGAGATTACGGTCCCCTTGCGGTTGGTAAGAATTACCCCCCGTGTTGTAGGAACCGTTAGCAGCATAAACGTTCTCTTGAGGAAATTCAGCAGTAGCTGGACACTCGGAATACAGATGTGGGCCCCCACAAGTTTCACAACTTCGGGCCACGGCTTTTACTTGTTGATTTTGAACCTGATGTTGCATCGTTTGGTTCATTCTCAACACAGCCGTAGAAATATCATCCATCTTTTTGGTAAGAGCAATTATTTCAGGAGATGATGATGAGGGAGTAACGGAATTACATGACGCATCCCTCTCCGCAGAGGAATCCCAAAAGTTATGATGGGCAGTCATGTTCTCGATTAAGTCATAGCACTCCTCGGGACGCCTTTTCATAAAGGTCCCACCAGCAGCAGCATTGAGAATGTCTCGGTGCCTCAATGTCAGAACATTATAGAAGGTATCTATGATGGTAACTTGCAACATATTGTGGTTAGGGCACCGATCAATGGCTAGCTTATAACGCTCCCAAGCCTCAAAAAGAGACTCATCGGGACGTTGCCGGAAGTTGCTGATATCATTTCGTAACTTGGTAACCATGGATGGTGGAAAATATTTTGCTAAAAACTTGGTTACCATTTCATCAAAGGTTCGAATAGAATTCTTTGGAAGTCGGTCAAACCATGCAGTGGCATGATGAGTGAGAGAATAGGGGAACAGGTACAGCCGAAGGGCATCATCGGTGACACCATGATGTTTCATGCTTTGGGTGACCGTAAGATATTTGTCAAGATGCTTGTTGGCATCGTCACCTGGTAATCCGTGAAATTGACACGAATTCTGGACTTGTTGGATCATGTGATGCTTGAGGCCAAAGTCCGCAGCCCCAATAGTGAGTGGTGCAATAGGCCCACCCCGCCCTTGCATGGTAGGTTGACACAGCTCCTCCATTGTTCGGAGATTGGGAGCTGGCTCATCCCTAGGAGGGTCAGGGGGTGGTAATAGTGGTGGTGGTGGCCCAGCGGCCATTTCGGTTTCTGTATTAGAACGTAGCTCGGGTACGTCTTTCTGTTTTTTATTCTTTGCTTGAGACCGAGTGCGCATGCACTAAAAACAATTTTTCAACACAAGTTCGAGGCAAAACCACAGTGAACTTAAACCAATAATCACAAGTGAGCAGCTTCTTTGAAAAAGGTACACTACTCACAGGGATACAAAGGCAAGTTTTTATCTTAAGTTTGGGAACTTATTATGGGTTTATTAATCGATTTTTTTGAAAAACTGCTTTAGGCTTATGGGTGTGTGTGCAGAAAACTTGGGAAATATTTTTGGAACTGATTCGTTAACCGAAATCGTCCCTTTAAGATTACTCGCAGGCTGGCGGGAGGAAGTAAATAGGTTTCCTCTTCAGTTCGCAATTTAATGTCAGAACTTACCTTAAACCAACTGTTTCAGGTTGTAATCTTAAAGAACACGAAGTAATTTAACTTCACAGTTTGTTTTTGATTGTTTTTAATTTTTTTTTGGTGTTTTCAACACTTCAGGAGAAGTATTAATGAACGTTTTTCTGATATGATTATATTTTTACAAAAACTTTTTACAGGGAGGGTTTTGAAACCACTAAACTTAAAACGATTTTGTAAAACACGCAACAACCTCTCCGGCAGCGGCGCCAAATTTTGATTGAGCCCGAACCGTCAGATTATTATTAACCAAGGTCAACAAGTCAAAGACAGCCTAGAATCAATACTCCGGTGATAGTGTAGTGTTTCCCCGGGTCGTTAAAGTCCCGACGAGATTGAAATGGTGCTTTGGAAATCGTTTATGAGTGAGTGGGACTGAGGACAGTAGCCCAGATGATATGGAATTGATTTTGCTACTGTTATTTTGGTATTGGCACACAGATATAATATTCACAATAATCAGATACCAGATATATGCACAAATTCACAATGAAGATCACGTATCGGACTGGAAAAGTGGGATTTGGTATTTAACAAACTACAGGGGGTGCTTTTGACACTTTTTCAAACTTGAAAATTAAAAATGAAAATGAAATTATAAAAATGATTAAAATACTATTTAAATATTATTTAATTAATTAAACTATTTAAAATCTAAATTAAAATCTAATTTAAATTAACTAAAAATTATAACAATTATAAATTAAACTAAAACTTTGCCAAAATATTTTCTAAACCTAAAATAGAACTTTAAGAAAGTATAAAAAATAAGAATAAATATTTTTGTCTTTTTATGGGTTTTTTATAAATTAAAAACTATTTAACTTAATTAAACTAATTAAACTACTTTTAATTAATATTAATACTAAAGTAACTTAGAAAATCACAAGAAAATTTATAAAATTACTTGACCATTACAGGAATCCTAAAAAATTATAAAAACTCTAAAAATTATGTTTTAAGATTAACTACTAATTATTTACCTTTTAATTAACTTAATACTAATTTAAACAATTAAAATAAGAAAAATATAGAATGAACAGTAGAATTTGAAAATATATTTTTTAAAAACCTATTATACTATATTAGAGCTAGGAAAAATATAAAAATCAAGTTTTACTTTATAAAAACTAAATAAGCTATTTATTACTTAATATTAATTAATAATAAAGAGATCTAAAATTAAATCTAATTAGCACTAAATGACAAAATAAAAATCTGAAAAAATTATCAAAATTACTTTACTATATAAGGTATTTAATAAAAATATAAAAACACTAGAGACTTAATTAAAATTTAAAAATGAAAATTAAAATTAACTTAGATTAAATAGAAACTATCACTTACTTTAACTTTGATTTTTTTGGATTTTTCTTTTTCAGAACTACTTAATATCTTAAAATGACAAACTTTTATGAAAACACTTTGAAAATTAGCTTATAAATAAGCTGTGACACCCCCTTGTCTTAAACAGTTGACTTTGGTTGACTGTTTGGTCAATTTGGGTCAAATGGCTTTGGGTGGGGTCCACAATGATGAAATCAGATACACACAAGCTAAGTACACTCAAATAAGCCAGATACAACTAGTAAGCAACACAAATAAGCTGAATAAGCTAAAATAAGCACTTTGCACTTTTGACTCAGACCTGGGACAGACTTTAAGATGAAATCTATGTGGGGTCCACTTGTCTTGGGGTCAAAGTATTGGTCAAAGGGGAGACTCTGGTAGGAGGGGGGTTGTAATAATCTAATTATGGGGTCTGGGGTCCACTGAGGTGGTCACAAAACACCACCAAAGTGGTGGTGGTGACTGGGTATCTGGGTGAGCAGGGCACACCTTTGCCCTGCAAGTCACTTTGAGGGTCTGTGGGACCCACTTAAGCTTCCACAAAAATTCATGCTTATAAATCAGCTGATAGACTTTAATCACACAAAGTTTCAAACCTTAATATCCATCACACTTCTCACAATTAAATTTGGAGTTTTAGCAAAAATCTGAGAGTATGAAGTTTTGACTTTTGTATGAACTTGATATTTTGACTAATGTGAGATTCTAAACACTAATACTGACTTAATAAGTTACTATAAGCTATATTTGACCTAAATTAAGCTAGAGTTATATCTTATAAGCTAAATGATAGGATTATGAACCTACAATCTTTCACAGTTAACTGTGAGAGATGATTAACCAAGTTTTTGACTTTTTGAACTTATGGCTACTGATTTTATACCATATATGATCCTATTTAGACTAATGTAACATGCAGAAACCAAAAGTTGTGGCAACAACTAAGCAAACAACAAGCAATCAGTTAATCCAAACACCCCTAATGCTCAACTGTTTTGAGATTTCCAAATCAACTAGGTATTAGAGTTCAAGTTCTTGATTCCAACCTACTAATTATGACTAGATGAGCTTGTTTAAGTACTAAAAAAAACAGATTATTACTACAATAACACAAGTTTTACTCTAAAGCTAAATTTGACAGTTAAAGTTAAATTATTAAGTAGTTATTGATTCTAACAAACAAACTATGATTATTAAACTAAAAACTACTTAAATAACAATCAAGGAACACAATGCAAGCACAAAATCTCAGATACAAGCAAGGAATTTAGAAACTAAACTTTTAAGAGAAAAATGGAAATGAGCAAAAGCTTACTGAACACCTCTAGCATGAACAAGAGGTTTTCCTTTGTAGCCTATCTTTAGATAGGCAAACCTCAGCTTAATCTTCCTCCTCAATGATGCTTAGAACCTGAAACAAACTCAAACATGCAAACAGTTGACTTCCATTGACTTTTTTATCTTATCTTGATTTTCTTACTAATACTGGATTTAAGATCTCTACAAGCTTCAAAAAGCTTAATGGAACTTAAGTGAGCTATTTTCAGTCCATTACATAATACTAAAACAACAATTGAACAATATGAGATATTGAAATATAATTAAAATTGCATAAGATGAAATAATAAAGGAAGCTTGAAATTAATAACTGAAATTAAGTTACAATACACTAAAAAGAAGGTTACCACTGCTTAAGAGCTTGGGTGTACCCTAGAATTGAAAATTGCAATTAAACGACATGAACTAAAATTAAATTAACTACTTTTTTCTTCTTCTTGCACTCTCTTCTATTTATAAGCATCCATTAGGGTTCCAATATGCATTGCCATCATTTCCCACCTCCTCTGATAACTTTTGGTCCACTCATGAGGCTCCACGTATTTTTGGCGGGAAAAGCATCTTTTGCAATTATCTCTGATACACGCAATGGGGGGGGGGGCAGCATTAATTGTGGTGTGAAAGGGTAGGTATAGGGAGGTGGTAGCATTAATTGTGGGGGGTTATTGCTTGTGATTGGTGGAGAGGGGAGGTTGGTTCAAGTGGTGGTGTTGTGGGGGACGTCTGAGAGGGAAAGGGGAAGGAGTTGACTCGGTTTTGACCGAGTTTTATTTAATAAAAAGGGTGGGTCGGGCTTAAGTGGTGGACTGGTGGTTTTTGGGCCCAACTTGGACTAGGCTAAGCACATGGATTGGATTTATTAGTTTAGGATCCGGTTTAGGTATAATAACACAAGGACTATTTTTGTAATTTCGGGAAAGTTGGGGGTTGGGTTTTGGCATGTTTCCAATTTGATTTAAAGGGTGTAATATGCCAATGATGAATAGTATGAGGTTCTATTTTGAATTTTTCACTTTTTAAAACCCCAGGGACTAAATCTGCCAATTCACCAAACTTCAGGGACCTGCCTTGTAATTTCACCAAACTTTCTACCCAGGGACCAAACCTGTCATAAGAGATTAGTGCAAGGACAAAATTTGTTTTTCTCAAAGATTTTTATATCCCAGGGACCATTTTTGACAATTTTCAAAGTTCAGGGACTAAACTTGACATTTTGTGAAACTTTTCACCAAAGGACTATTTATGTAACTTCTTGATTTATAAGGGCCTTTGGTGACTTTTTCAAGTTTTTAGAATGACCAGGGACTAGATTTGACAACTTTTGAAAGTTGGGGGACTGAAACTACCAATTATGCAAACTTTATGCGTTTTTCATCTGTTTTTGGTATTTTTGCATTTAAAACATGTAAAACACTTTCCTGTGATATTTTCACTATTTTGATTCATTATTGAGTGTTTTTGGATGTTTTGGCAGTTCAGAATTGGTAAAAATGATGAGTATTTACACACTCATCATTGTACAAAAATAATAAGTTTGAATAAGTATTTTGACACCTTGTTGACTTTCTTGCTGGCGAGAGTAGGAATAAATATTTTGACTTGACCGGGCGTGTTGAGCCCTAGCTTGTTCCCTTAACCAATGATAATCATATAAGCTTGTGCTAGTTTTGTACACAAGGAACTATAAAATGCGAATTCTTTCTTAAGAATCTGCAAGTTCCCGTACTTGACTTTATACATGCGCAGCTTAAAACTTTCGCTAGTTTTTTACATCAGGAGCTAGAAAACGCGAATTCTTCTTCTAGAATTTGCAAGTTTCCGTAACTGACTTTATATATGCGTGGCTGATTATCGGCTAAGTATTCGCTGGTTTCATTATTTGAAATCTTAAATTGCGAAGAGCGAGAAATGATAGAGTTTATTTAGAAGTTAGATGCTAATCGTGAGTAGTGGTTCTCTTTAGAGCTCATGAGAGGTACTTGTGGCTTTTTACTCCCACAAGATACGTTACCAATATATAATAGATGTTCTAGGTTAATTAGTGGTATTTAGGTTTGAATAATATTTAGTTTTTTGTTTTCTTAAGAGAATTTTTGCTTTAAAAGTTGGGTACATATCAAGGAACATAAAAAATAAGAGCAAAAAGTGAAAAATCAAAAGTCAAAAGTTGATTATCTATGTGGTTTTGGAGCTACCCGATAAGCTTCCATTGATGTTATGAGAAAAAAGTCAAGAAAGAAAAAAGTGAAAAATATGAGAAATATGAGAAAAGTGAAAAAAGTGAAAAAAGTGAAAAATGAAAAAAGTGAAAGTTGAAAGTTGTATGAATAAGAGTATTGAATGTAAAATAAGTTGTTGGCACGTGAGGAGCATGTGTGTAATTCTGAATTGGACACATGAGGTGCACGTATAGTACTCCGCAACTTATATGTTTATGATGTTGTATGTACCAAAATTCCTTGATGTGGACCGAATTTCTATTGCAGTGGTTCTTAAGAGAAAATGAATAACTACTTATCGTTTAAACTTAGGTATCACTATCGGACTAAAAATTATCGAAACGAGAAAATATGAAGCGATTCATTTCTAAAAAAAAATAAAATATTGAGATACAAAACCTAGGATATGGGAGTAAGAAGTTTCTACAAGTAACTATTATGAGTAGTGTTAGCATCTAACTTGTAGATAAGCTGTGATCTCGTTTGTACGCTTAGTTTGGGGATTTGTGAAAAATCAAGGATGACGATTTTTATCCGTACGTACATTTTTCCATGAAAAGTGTTTCTACTCGTTGACCCTAACAATTATTGCAAAATAATGAAAGTTCAATAAACCGTCACAAGAATGAAGTATGGAAAAGTACAAAAAAATAGGAAGTGTAAGTGGAATAAAGGAATAAATGATTTTATTACTTCTTTCGAACCTCCTTGCTACTTTACAAAGTTAGTAGGAAGAGTTTTGAAATTATTTATCCCAAAAGCGTGAATTGATCACATTGCGTGAGGACGCGACAATATCTTAGTCTGGGGGATTTTGGTATGTGTTAATTCACATACCATTTTATGGCCAAATACCGACCCAAATCGACTAAATAAGCTAATAAATGCCAAGAAAACATGTATTTTTATGTTGTGATTATGCAGGCACGGATTTATCACAAAAAGACGAAAAATCATACAAATACCGGAAAAACGGGCACGAGAGTGAAAGACGGTCAAAAAGTCAAAGCTGGGATTCAAAAGTCAACATCAGTCCTTCATTTATTCAAGATTTGCAAGTTCAGTCCTTGGAAGATATTTTTGAAAAAGTGACATTTTGAGCCTTGAAGTTTTAGCAAATTACACAATTAGTCCTTGGATTTTAATATCACAAATCTGAAAATAAATTCCAAAGCCTGGTCCAAAAATTAATCCATTTCCAAATCCAATTTATAAAGCCCAAAGTCCACAAAATTTAAACCAAGCCCAATTTCCTTTGCAATAAACCCGACCCAACCACACCATGGTCAAAAGTCAATACACGGTCAAACCATATAATTAAATAAAACGAGCCATGCTTCCCTTTTTCCCAAAAATTCCAAGAACACCACACTCCCATAAACCCTAACCTTGCACCATGGTTTAATTGATTCTCACCACACCTATTACCCATCAATTAACCAATGATTTGAGCTTCTAGAAGACCACACGTGACTTTGCACATGTCAGAGAGAGCGTATATGCTACAAGGGTCATGTGGCAACAGTTGATTGGCCAAGACGCGTCACAAATTCCCCTTGGATTCTGCTGACAAGTCAGAGAGTATAATCACATGAATGGGACAGATGGCAAGGGTTGATTGGATATGCCGCGCATCATATCCTGATCCAAGGGCTACAATTTGATTGAAGAAGCACAATTGAATCCAAGGGCTGTGGTTTGATTGAAGAAGCACAGATGAGTTGCAAGGATTGCCAACCTGGCATCAGACCCCCTCACTCTCACCTTGCCTATATATAGTTTGTATTTAGCTCATTTGTGAAGAATTTTTAGCTTAAAGTAATGCTGTCAAAATTTGTAATCTAGCTTAGTTTTTGTAATTGCAATTTCTGATTTTAATAAAAGTTTTTCTTTCCATTAATCTCAGCTTATTGTTCATTTTTATACTGCTTATTCTACTTTAACATCTTAGTTTTCAGCTTATTTTAGTTAACTGATAGCTCAAACCATTTCTCTTATCCTGTTTCATTATACTTTTACATAAAAAATAAAATTCATAAAAAAATTCAGAAAAATAAAATAAAATAAAAAAATGTTCACAATCAGTTTTTCTTTAGGTCTGAGATAAGCTGATTACAGCTTATATATAGTACATTCAAGCTTTATAGCTTGAAGTGTATATTATTACTATTTCATTGCAAGTGTTTGAGTACCTGTGTTTGCTGAGGTGTATGTGGGATAAGCTAGGTCAAAGAGAGAAAGACTTGCCTATCTTTAAAGATAGGCAAGCATAGTGAATCTCCCTCTATTTAGCTGAGGGAGAAGCATCTGGTATACTTTCATTTTCATTTCTCAATTAGTTCTTTTGTTTTAATCACTGTTTCATTGAATACTTGTGTAGATTAATTGCTATTTTGAGAATTGTTAGTAGTGTATCATAGATATTTGTAGATTGATAGTAGACCTGTTTGTTTAGATCTGTGTTTTGATTGCTGAGTTGAGATCTGTTTTGCATTATCATTGATATTTGCATATTAGATAATCTGAGTTTGTAGATCTAGATATAGAGTTGAATTGCATCTGAGTCACTGTTTCATTGGTTATCATTGCTATGGTTGCAAAGATTGTATGCTGAGTTTTGGTATATCTCTGATCTGTGTTATTAGTTGTACATCTATTTGTGGATCTGTGCTATCATAACTTTACTAAGCATCTGTCATAGTTGAGATCTTAGTTTTTGCATAGCTGATTGAATCCTGTTGCTAGTTGCTGTTATATAGTTGTGATTGAAGGATTTGGAAGTGATACTAATTGATTATTGGTTCTGTGTGCTCTATTTGTCTGAATTGTATTCTTGATTTCACTTTGAGGGAGTGTTTGGGACTACTTTTTGTTGAGTAAAATTGTTGTTTGATTGATGATTTGCTGTCATAACCAGATTACTTAAGTATAATAATAGAGTTCTAAATCTAAAAATCATAGGTGTAGTTCGTTTTATAGTCAAATTAGTTTTTAATATAGCTTAACAGATTATATAACTGAAAACAGTTAGTATAGTTGTAGCAGAGTTTGCAAATTTACATTAGATAACTAAATTTAGTTTTAAATTAGCTTATTATAGCTTTTAGGTGTAGCTTTGTTGGAATATAATTGAATTTAGTCAAATAAGTAGAGCATAAATAAGTCAACATCATTCGCAAAAATACTTAAAGGCTGCTGATCTGAGCTTGATTTTTAGCATTATCCAGTGGAATTTGGTGATAAAATTGTTTGATCTAGTGTCTTTGTATTGCCTTTGATCTTTTGCCCCTTTAATGATCCAGCTAAAGGGGCAAAAGATAAAAGGCAATACAAAGACACTAGATCAAACAATTTTATCACCAAATTCCACTGGATAATGCTAAAAATCAAGCTCAGATCAGCAGCCTTTAAGTATTTTTGCGAATGATGTTGACTTATTTATGCTCTACTTATTTGACTAAATTCAATTATATTCAAACAAAGCTACACCTAAAAGCTATAATAAGCTAATTTAAAACTAAATTTAGTTATCTAATGTAAATTTGCAAACTCTGCTACAACTATACTAACTGTTTTCAGTTATATAATCTGGTAAGCTATATTAAAAACTAATTTGACTATTAAATGAACTACACCTATGATTTTTAGATTTAGAACTCTATTATTATACTTAAGTAATCTGGTTATGACAGCAAATCATCAATCAAACAACAATTTTACTCAGCAAAAAGTAGTCCCAAACACTCCCTCAAAGTGAAATCAAGAATACAATTCAGACAAATAGAGCACACAGAACCAATAATCAATTAGTATCACTTCCAAATCCTTCAATCACAACTATATAACAGCAACTAGCAACAGGATTCAATCAGCTATGCAAAACTAAGATCTCAGCTATGACAGATGCTTAGTAAAGTTATGATAGCACATATCCACAAACAGATGTACAACTAATAACACAGATCAGAGATATACCAAAACTCAGCATACAATCTTTGCAACCATGGCAATGATAACCAATGAAATAGTGACTCAGATGCAATTCAACTCTATATCTAGATCTACAAACTCAGATTATCTAATATGCAAATATCAATGATAATGCAAAACAGATCTCAACTCAGCAATCAAAACACAGATCTAAACAAACAGGTCTACTATCAATCTACAAATATCTATGATACACTACTAACAATTCTCAAAATAGCAATTAATCTACACAAGTATTCAATGAAACAGTGATTAAAACAAAAGAACTAATTGAGAAATGAAAATGAAAGTATACCAGATGCTTCTCCCTCAGCTAAATAGAGGAAGATTTACTATGCTTGCCTATCTTTAAAGATAGGCAGGTCCTTCCCTCTTTGACCTAGCTTATCCCACATACACCTCAGCAAACACAGGTACTCAAACACTTGCAATGAAACAGTAATAATATACACTTCAAGCTATAAAGCTTGAATGTACTATATATAAGCTGTAATCAGCTTATCTCAGACCTAAAGAAAAACTGATTGTGAACATTTTTTTATTTTATTTTATTTTTCTGATTTTTTTTATGAATTTTATTTTTTATGTAAAAGTATAATGAAACAGGATAAGAGAAATGGTTTGAGCTATCAGTTAACTAAAATAAGCTGAAAACTAAGATGTTAAAGTAGAATAAGCAGTATAAAAATGAACAATAAGCTGAGATTAATGGAAAGAAAAACTTTTATTAAAATCAGAAATTGCAATTACAAAAACTAAGCTAGATTACAACTAAATTTTGACAGCATTACTTTAAGCTAAAAGATAAAGTGATCTTTAATAACGGTTTTCATAAAGATAGTCTTTAAAAGTAGTTTTCATAAAAGTTAGTAAAATTTCATATAAAAGTGATATCGCATCGTGCTCATAAACATCATTTTAAAATAGTTTTTCTCAAAACACTTTCATGATATAATTAAGAAAGGTTTTCACATCCAGTTACAATATCAAATGAACCTTCAATTATCAAGGGATTCGAATATTCATGTCACAAGATAACGGACGAATTGTATCAAGTATCAAGGGGACAATAGCAGAGGTTCAAAGGAATCATATCAAGATAAAGAATTATAATCAAGGATCAAAAGTCATGAGAAACCTTATAAGGAAGGTCATAATATCTGTACCTCAACCCGATGACAAAGCAAAATAAGGGAAAGGACCAAACGGAAATAGAACCCGCTCCTTCTTCACATAACCTAGATGAATTAGAAGTCGAGAATTATTCAATAGTTCATTTTAAATTTAGATTACTCCTTTTTAGGCTATCTTTCCATTTTAAGTAACTTTCCATTTTTAGCAGGTTTCCAAAATTAGCAAGTTTCCATTTTTAGAAAGTTTTCTTATTTAGTAAGTTTTCATAAATAGCAGGTTTCCATAATTAGAAAGATTTAACATTATAAAGCAAGTCATTTATTAAACATTATTATGGAATTAGGGTTCATTTTAATAAGTCATAATGATTTTAGGGTTTAATAGATCACTTTCCATATTTTAGGGTTTCAAATGCAAATATGTCATAGTTAAAGGTCTAATGTGTAAATATTACAAGTTTTCATATTTTATACAAATTATACACAAGATAACAATATTAAACCTTCAACTTTATAGATGTTACACATTAAACCCTTCATTTATATTAATTACAAATTTAGTCCTTATTAATATTTAAATTACAAATATATTCATAGTAATTTCATATTAGCATATTTAACCCTTAATTATCAGAATTAACACATTTTACCCTTCATATGATATTTATAAGAATGATCATACCATTTTCATAATTTACAAAATAACCCCTCCACTTTTAATAATTTCCAAATTAAATCTATTTATAATTAATTTACCTTTTAAACCTTCTAGTTTCAAATTTAAAACATAACACACCCATATTATAATTTATACAATTTACCCCTGGTCCAATACAAGTTACAAAAATGTCCCATAAGTTTATAAAATTACAAAATCTACCCTTTACTTTTAAAAACATTATCGGCTAAATAAATAAATCAAAACCATCAACCCTAATTTTTCCCAATCATTCCCATCATTATTACACAATCATTACAACATTTATTATCTCCCATAATCACCCAAAGCCCTAACCCTAAACCATTCACACCATATTTAATTATATACGATCGGATCAAAACAAATAAATCAAAAACAATTTCCATAGGCTTCAAATAATTGTAAACCCATTTTATTTAGGTCGAACATATATTATAACACATCACGAAAATCATATTTAGTCACCAAAAATTCATATAGGCCGATTAGATAATTTGCACATAATTAGGGTTTATATTTTCTATAATTTGTATAGCCTTATTAATCATGCATGGATCATTTTTATGATTTTATACTGATAAAATAGGATAGATAGGATGATACAAAAATACCCAAATGTGTTGGATCGAAGAGAATGAGCTGATTTGATTTTCCCCTCTCTCGGTCAAAATAACGAGCAAACAAAATCCAAAAATGAAATTCGAGCACTCCCCAACCTTCACCAATACTTTTCCCACCTTCTCTACCTTAGATTACGTCCATGAAAATAGCCAAGACCCTTGGAAAATTTTAGAGCCACCATATTTGTTTTTCGGATGGAATTATGGTTTTGAAAATTTTATAAAATGAATTAGGTAACAATAACTATATTGGAGAGGTGGGGGGGGGGGGGGGTTTATAGGGTCGGATTTGGTGCTTAGAGGAGTGAGGAAAATCATAATTGTGATATATTCCATAATTAGATCATGTGCATCCTCTTTTTAAATATTTTGCACAACATTTTAAATCATTTTGGACCCTTTAATACATATATAGGTGTGGCATATATAGAGATGGCAAAAAAATCCGTACCCGACGGGGACCCGATCCCCAAATCCGATTTGACTGGCGAATCCCCGAGTTGACCGGGGATGGGGATGGGGACGGGGAATCCCCGAATTATAAAACCAGGGATGAGGCGGGGATGGGGATAACCAAAACCCCCGACCCCGAACCCGAACCCGAACTTTTAATGTATAAGTATACACTGTATAAGTTATATGTATATTAATATTACATGTACTTGTATATGTATATGTTAGTGAGTAGTGACAAGTATTATACTTGAAGTATATATGTATGTATATGTGATATTTAGTGGATCAAATACTTTTAGAATGTTAAGCACTAACTACATATTATTCTACCAATATTTTGTCTGAATACACACATTTGATGTAGTTTATTTTTATATTATATGTTATGTTTTTTACAATACTTTAAAGTTGAATGACATTTTAATTAATCCAACTATGTACGATGTATGTTTTTTAAGACATTTATAGGTCAGTTCTTTATAATTTTTTATTACGTATGTAATTTTTATCCTCAATTTATAAGGCCGAAAAATCCCCGAATCCCCGTGAGGATCCCCGATCCCCATTGGGGATGAGGATGTAAAATGATTCCCCAATGGGAATGGGGAATGAGAAACGGGGATAGGGATGGTAAATACGATCCCCGATAATCCCCGCCCCGATCCCTAGGCATATAATTTTTATAAGTTTCAAATATTTCAAATGTTCCTAAAAAAATAATATTGCTTATATTTTGTTCATTTCCAAGTGTTTAGGATTTATTTAGTGTTTTATTTAAGTTTTAAGTTGTAGGGGCAATTTGGTCATTTTATATGTTTGGCAAATTTTAGGTTTTACACTAATAATAGATTCCTAAGGTAGTAGAGATTATTTTGGAGGTATGGATATGTTCTCATGAAGTAATTGAAGAGAAGGGTTAGGAACATCCCATAAGGCATGGATTTATTATCATCATCCTTGAGATGCATGATTCGCATAGCGAAGAGATAAGCGAGATTGTATGGCTATCTAGTGAGAATGCAATAAAGCATGTGAGCAACACTTGTGGGTATATACTCACGATCTTTTACTAGACCCAACACATTTTCTCATAGAATAACCGCCATAGGTTGAAGAAAATGACGGAGCTCACATACACAAATTCTATTGGGACAGAATACATCCGGTGAGTTACAGAGTGAGTTAATTAACTCAGTTTGATGGACCTTCTTATTCTTGATTTTGAGAAGGGAGTTAAAATAAAGTTCTTGTGAATAGGCACATTGCCCATGACATAGAAGTCCAAGGATTTGAGCAAATTCCTCGAGTGATAGTGCAAACCCGAAGTAACCTATCCTAAATGTAAGATGTATAGAATTATCTTGGATACGTTTGATTTTGACTTCACTAAAGAATTCTAGTACGAAACGAGGACAAATAAGCTCATTAATAGTGAGAAGACATTCAAACCCTATTGTTTGAAAAGCTCTATCGATATGTTCCTGAGCTACATATAAAGGATCGATAGTTCGACCTTCATGGATGTAACGAGACTCAATGTCTCTAAAGCTTTGAACAAATTTACATGGTGTGTAGAGTTCTAAAGAAACTTTTTAGATATATGCGTGGGTAAGGTGATGATCAAAGTCGAATATGTGTGACATGTTTACATCTATAAGAACAATAATCAAGACATTAATATGATGAACATTTTCCAGATTTTCTAATGTTCTTTAAATCTGAAAGAGTTTTAGTCCAATTTTTACAAGGCACGTAAATTTTTGTAAAATCTCGACTTATGTTTATGCATGGTCATGAAAACATTTTTGATATGTATTAACAATGCATGATTACGTTTTTGTTGCGTTTGTAAACATGATTAATGACAACACATTCAAATTAGGGATAATCTTATTTTTTACTCTTTTTCAAAATTGATTAATTAGACCAATTCACATGTCAATACAAGTGTTGTTAGTGATATTTTGTTAAAATTTAATGTTTATTGTTGTTAATTTCATCAAGAATTAAAAATCCCCAATTTATGGTATTATGTTCATATGAACCTTAGTTTCGAATTAAGAAATAATTGGGTGAAATTAACTTACAATGGATGATCAATATGCAAGAATTCAGGATGATCTTGAATTGAAAGATTTTGATTTTAGTTTGATTTGTAATGATTAAGGATTTGGGTAATTTGGGTTTTTTCGCCACTGCAATGAAAGGGAGGAGTTATAATTGTTTTATAGAAAGTGAAGGAAGAAAAATGGTTTGCTGATACAAAATGCCTGACGGTCCCTTATCGATAATGCCCCGCCGTTTTGGTCAGGGACCGTCGTCATTAAGGCTGGAAATTTTTTATAGGTTTTTGGTTTTAGTCTTTATAAATGTATTTTTGTTAAGAACTCTTAAAAAATAGACTTTTGGCAACATGTAGTTCTAGACACGGAGGAGACACAATGCGCACGAGTAGGCTGAGGAATCGGTAGTGAGTAGAATCAAGACAGAAGAAGTAGAAAAGACTCGATATTGACAACACACTGAATTAAGATCGGGAATAGAGTCGAGACAGAAGAATTAGATAAGGTGAGGGCGAGGCAAGATTCAAATACGAGACTTGCATCAGGTAGGCTAGAAGTCAATCATGTCGATGCTGTGAAGAGTTCAAAGACGAGAAGTAGAGAATAGAAGAGATGTCGAGAACATTAAAAGTGTGCATCATCCATAGTGATTGATAGACGCAAGAAGTCGATATTAATAATGGTTGTGGTAAGACCATTATTTCCAAATAATTGCTTGAATCCTATTAAGGATGAGCATTTAGACAAAACGTCTAATATCAAGAATTATCTAGCATAGCAATCAACACTTAATTAACACATAGCACATAATTACTTTCATATGACCTTAAAGATTTATTTTTCGAAAAATATTTTCTACTTATATTGCATAGATCATTAAGTTCATTTTTTAAGTTTGAAAATTCTAGAATAAATGGGTCATAACAAAAATGTTCAATTTTAAAGTGTACCTCACTTGAAGTTTCAATCTTGTGACATACTTCACAATATGCACATTGTCATCTTCATCCGCATCACTCCAAGACTGATGTATAAGTCTACTTCCAAGGTTACTTATGAGGTCTTTGTCGATGTCATTACCTACATAAAAAACATTTGAACTAGTAGTACATGTATCCATCTTAACAAGATGTCTTTCTAATGATTCGTCTTCACAAGTGAAGAGTAGTTAAAGACTAATATCATCTTCTTTGGCTTGACAATTCCTTTGATGAAAGTTTAAAAGATTTTTCCATATGTCATTTTCCGTTTAACATAAGAATATTCTTTCGTATTCAACTCTCAGCAAGGTTTTATAAATCATTATCTTTGCTTCTATATTTTTACAAAACTTTCTTTTAAAAAATTCGTTTTCACTTTCAAAATTTGTTTCCATTGGTTGAAAATCACCAATTGAAATGACATAACAAAGATTATGATCTATTGATTTAACATAACTTTCAAATCTATTTGTCCATTCAATGAAATTAATATTTTTGAAAAATGGTGGTTCATTTAAAGAACGCCCTTCTACATTTCCTTCAGAATCCATAGATTGATTCAAGCTTTAAAGTACAATATACTTTAAATATCTTGAGTAACCTGACTCCAATACCAATTGTAGAAACTAGAAGGGGGGGGGGGGGGTTGAATAGTTTCACCATTTATAGTTACTTATTAAAATTGTTTTTCTCTTTATTAGGTCTGTTTATGTTTCAATTGCAAAGTTGCTAGATTTTCTAGTTATGTGATACCAAGTTAACTAGATGTACAAGTATAAAATGCGTGAAGAAAAGAGTAAAAGTAAGAAGACAACCAAAGGAGACGCTGAGATTTATAGTGGTTCGGCACGAAGCTCACTCTTCATCCTATTCCACTCCCCGAGTACCACGCTTGAGAGTTTTCAATCACTATGTCAACACACTCCTTTAGGCGTAGCAATCCGTACACTAGCTTACACCAAGTTTAACGACACTAAGCGGAATGTCGAGTCCTAATCCTAGTTAGAACCAATCTACACCAAAGCCCACGTGGCTACATAAACAAGCACTCTTGTCCCACTTGGATCGACACATGATCCAAGTCTTCACACGAACGAGCACTCCCGTTCACTTGAATCTACAAAAGATTCAAGCCTTCACACGGACTTTACTAAGTCCAAATCTTCACACTAGAACTCTACTAATTCCTAGCCTTCACACAACACCCGAACTATTATAAGTCCTATTCTAAATACAACACTTCTTGGACTTACACCTTTGTCCATGTTTATCCTAGTCACGACTTAAACACAAGTTGGATCTATAATGTTACACCATATACAAATGATAGAGATGGAGGAAGAACGGAATCGTAACACATGTTATGTGTGTGTGTGGACTCAAACAACACTTCGATTCTTGACGACTTCGAGTGTTCTTCTCTTGCACTTTGATGTAAAGGATAGGAGAATCACTTATAAACACAAACCGACATGTTATAGTGATCAAAGAAGAAGAAAGGAAGAAACATAAAGTTTTTTTTTTTTTTTTGCAATGAGGCTTGTTTTTCTGAAAGGAACAGTTTTGTATTTATAGGTGCCAGGTGGAGCGGGGGATGATCCTTTAAAGGTGGACAATCCTTTATCACTAAGGGACCGTCTTGACAGACGCTCCCATTTTTGTCCTGACGTGGTAAAAGTTTATCTGGTGAAAAACTTAACTGGTTTGGGCGGGAAAAATAGCTGTTTGAATCTTTGAAATTCAAATTTATTTTCTTTATTAAAACATTTCTTTTTAATCACAAAAATACTTTTGTAAAATGTTTTGTCACATAAAAATGTGAAGTTTTGAGAAAATAAAAACTTTGATCACTTTACTAGTGTCGGCATTGTATTTGTTCATACCTGAAGTGATGTTGCATATGATACGTTGAGTAAACGAGTTTTCTCTATCAAAAAGTTATTAACCGTAAGTTTAAGTATCGTGTTTTTATATTTTATGATTATTAAAATATGTAGAGATCGAATAATGCAAATAACGTTTTTGACATTATTTGTATTAACACATCTTAAACCACCACCATCAACCCAAAAAAACATCAAAATAAATGGTTACATTACAAAAAATCCAAAAACATGAGAACAAAAAAATTGAAATCCATTAATACAACACCTAAATCCAAAACATATATCTCCTTCTAACCCCTTTAATACAACACCCAAATCCTTTAATACATTGCCCATGTCAAAATCCTTTCACACCCTTTGTAATGCTTAGATCCATTAAAAAAAGTATGAATTTTTTTATAGATTAAACGTAGTGATGGCGGCGTTGTAACAATGGTTTGCAGTAGTCGGGTGGTGGTGGTGGATCGTGTCGTGGTGGTTTGTTGATGATGGTGTCGTGGTGGTGGAGATGGTGTCGCGGTGGTGTTGATGATAATTGTGGATATCGAGATCTGTGGCGGCGTGGTGGTTTTGCTGATGATGGTGTCGGTATTGTTTTGATGATGATGATGTCGTGGTGGGATGATGATAATTATGGATATCCAAATTTGTGGTTTTGATGGTGTCGTGGTGGTTGTGATGATAATTGTGGATATCCAAATCCTTTAATACAACTCCCCTCATGTGACTAAAACTCTTGTATCTGGATCTATGGCGGTAGGGTGGTTTAGTGAAGGTTTGTAGTCGAATATGTGACGACTTTGATGGGGCGGGAAGGAGTTGTGGAGGCGGAGTTGAGCAGCGGTGGTAAAGGCGGAGTTGAGCAGCGGTGGTGAGTGAGTTAAAAGAAGAAAATGGATAATAAAGGGGTTTGTGGGTATGTGTTCATGTGGAAGAATATTTGACCAAACTATATAAGGATAGATGAAATGAAATTTTTACCCTCATGTGCCAGTCACATGAGGTGTGTTTAAAAGTTAACGTTGTTTAGTCAAAGGACTGTGTGTGTTAAGTGTTTCAGAGTTAGTGACTGTAGGTGCAAAAAAAAAAGTCAAAGGACCAAGAGTGTTAATTAACTCAAACCACAAGGACCATCTTTGTAATTTACTCTTAAAATAAAGACACAACAAAGAGTTAATTGCAAAAATCGTCCCTGAACTTTGGCCAGATTCCATGTTTCGTCCCAACCATTTCGGAAGTGCAGAAATCGTCCCTGGGGAAAACCTTTGAGTAAATTTTAGTCCCTGGTTTTAACCGGCGTTAAGTGGATTTTGTTAGAATTTACACGTTAGCCCCTTTGAACCGCGACAGTTGCAGCATCCGTCCTTTAACTAACGGCCGTTTATAATTTTATATTTTTTATTTCTTTAATGTTTTTTGATTTATATATATATGTTTTTAGTAAAAAAAATACATGTTTTAAATACGTTTTTATACTCTTTTATATACATATTTATATATGTTTTTAAATACGTTTTTATATACGTTTTTAAATAGTTTTTATATACTTTTTATATACGTTTTTATATACGTTATTAAAAAAACATTCTTTTATACTTATTTATACGTTTTTATATACACTTTTGTATATGTTTTTCTTTTTTTATATACGTTATTACAAAAAAGTTCTTATATACGTTTTTATACATTTTTTATATACGTTATTACAAAAACGTTCTTATCATACGACTTTATACACGTTATTTTATAAGTTTTTATATAAGTTTTTGTATACGTTTTAGTATATGTTATTGACATTTTTGTATATATATTTTTATATGTTTTTAAGTACATTATTATATAATTTTTGTTCATTTTTATACATGTTTTGTATACTTTTTTATATACGTTACTACAAAAATGTTCTTATACACACCGTCCCATAATTATTGTCTAGTGTTAACTTTCGAAGTCTTCATTTTGCAACTTTGACTTTAAATATTTTTATTTGTGTTATATAAAATTTGATGAAAAATATTTCAATGAAAATATATTTAAAACTCAATTCATTCATATATGTTATTATATATTTTTTAAATGGGTTTTTATACGTTTTTATATACATTTTTATATACTTTTTAAATGGGTTTTTGTATACATTATTACAAAAACTTTCTTATATACATTATTATATATCTTTTTTGTATATAGTGTAAAAAGTATATAAAAAATATATAAAATATTATTTAAAAACTTATACAAAAACTTATATAAAAAATATATAAAAAAACGTATAAAAAGTATATAATAATGTATACATAAACTTATATAAAATGTATAAAAAATATATAATAACGTCTATAAAAACGTATGATAAGAACGTTTTTGTAATAACGTATATAAAAAATATATAAAAATGTATATAAGAACATTTTTTTAATAACCGTTTATAACAAAGTAAAACGTATACAAAAGCGTAAATAAAACTTATAAATAAGTATATATGAACGTTTTTTAATAACGTATATAAAAACATATATATGTAAAACTATTTAAAAACGTATATAAAAACATATTTAAAACATATATAAATACGTATATAAAAGAGTTGAAAAACGTATATAAAACGTGTATTTTTAAAAAAAATATATACATATAAAAACAAAAAAACTTTAAAGAAATTGAAAATATAAAATTATAAACAGCCGTTAGTTAAAGGACGAACGCCGCAACTGTCGTGAGCCAAAGGGGCTAATGTGTAAATTCTAACGAAATCCACTTAATGCCGGTTAAAATCAAGGACCAAAATTTGCTCAAAGGTTTCCCATAGGGACGGTTTTTGCACTTTCGAAATGGTTGAGACGAAACATGCAATCTGGCCAAAGTTCAAGGACAATTTTTGCAATTAACTCCACAACAAATATGCAAATAAATCAAGGTTATAAATAACGTCAGGCATGGTGTGGTGACATGACCAAGCCTCACACAACATAATATAAGCAATTTTAAGGGAAACATGTATTACTTTTAATTTGAAGGGAGACATGTTATTACTTTTAATTTAAGGGAGGCATGTATTACTTTTCCAAAGTGCTTATAATCGATTATCATGACAATTATAATGACCAGATTTATTATTCGTATAAAAAGCGATTATTCTTATGGGTCTCATGGTGATTTGCATAAAATGTGCTTAGATTTCAGATATTGAAGCAATGATTATTGAAAAAATGTTATCTGGTTGTGAATATTATAATTTTTCAGTCGTACAAGATAGAGACGACAAGTTTTTAACAAGAATTAAATTATTGTTTTTTAATTATTCAAAAATTTGGATAAATTTCGTGTGTACGCGAGCATTATAAGTGGTGAGAATTATAACTGGTAAGTAAACCTGAACATAATTAATTCTAGCATTCAAACATTTAAGCCACGTGTTACAACTCGTATTCTTACAAATGGACATCAACAAAATTCTAGTCTGACAAACATTAAGCCACGTATTCAAGTCACTATCATACAAGTGGCACTCAAACATGAGTGACAATCAACAAAAAGACATCATCACTGAAATAGTTTTACAATACGATTCGTATCACACATCCGATCCCCAATTCTCCCTAACTAGTTCGACCATCTACATTTTCTTCACCGCTAAAAATCAATTCATAAGGTATTCAAACAAATTATACGTTCATTTTATGTATCATCGATCACTTGAATCTTTGATCTACTTTTCATATCATTCGTATATAAAATATAAAGATTGTAAAATCATGTTTTCGTGTCGTTTGATCATTATTGTTTATTTGTTTTCATTTTTTCATTATATATATATATATATATATATATATATATATATATATATATATATATATATATATATGTATATATATATATATATATATATATATGTATATATATATATATATATATATATATATATATATATATATATATATATATATATATATATATATATATATATATATATATATGGGTTAAAATAAAAAGGGCCTTATAATAAAAAGTGTAGGAAGGATTGTGAGGGTGACATGTGTCACCCCTATGCCACATCATATGACACAGGGCAAAAAAAATTTTTTTTCCACCGCCAAAATTTTTTAATGCATCACAGTTATAAAGTTACTGCATCACAATTATAAAAGTTATTGCATCACAGTTTTAAATTTTAGTGCATTGAGGTTATAAGTTACTGCAACATAGTTGATGCACTAAACTATTAACTATGATGCAGTAACTTATAATAAAGATGTACCAAAACTTAAAAAAAATCGTATTTTAATTGTGATGCAGTTACATACATATATGATGCAGAAAACTTATGATAATTCAGTTTCTTTATAACCATGATGCAATAACTTTATAACCATGATGCAGTAACATTAAAACCATGAATGCAGTAACCGTGATGCAATAAAATCATAATTGTGATGCAGTAAACGTGATGCAGTAACTTTATAACCGTGATGCAGTAAATTTATAACAGTGATGCAGTAAATTTTTTTGGCGGGAAAAAAAAAATTTTTGCCCTCAAAAAAAATTTTTTTTTGGCAGGAAATTTTTTTTTTCGGCGGGGGGTGGGGGTGGGGGTGACACGTGTCATATGATGTGACAAGGGGGTGACACATGTCACTCCCACAATCCTTCCTACACTTTTTATTATAAGGCCCTTTTTAGAATAACCCCACCATATATATATATATATATATATATATATATATATATATAGGATCCAATAAGAAGAATAATTAAAATGAGAAGCTATAAATAATTCTAGCCACACATTTAAATTTGAGTGGGAAAAGTTGTCTTGTGTCGTTTAGAAACTGTAATTTTATTTTTAGAAGGGTTTCTTGCTTTTGATTTTTTTTGTTTGCAGATTGATTAAATTTTGAGGCACAAAAAAAGCTAGAGTTAAAATATATGTTGATCGATTATTTATCTTCCATGAAACCCTAAATTTATTTACAAAGACATAATCTCCAGGTTTTTTTATTGTCCAGGAAACAATCAATTCTGATTTTAAGTGCTTTTAGCTTGGGCTCTAGTTCGTTTTTGATAATAGAATACTTATGTGTCAACGTCCTGGCTTGTGGCATACATAGTATATATAAAATTTGATAATCATTTTATTTTGATTTCTTAGGAAACAATCAATTCTGTTATGGGAGGAGTTGTGTTGTTTAGATTTTGTGATTTTATTCTTAAAACTTTTCTGTCCATAATTCTTGGGGTTTTCTTTCCGGTTTGTTGGGAGCCTTGGAATCTCTAACGTCGCGCGCTAGTTATTGAAGAAAATTAATTAAATTTTCTATGTTTAAGAAAAATGTTACTATGCTGATCACAGAATATTTTTCATGAAACTCCAAATTTTTGTAAAAGGTTGGTTTAATATCTATGTAGCAATTAATACGATCTGATATTGAGTTTTATATACTTCTAGCTCATCTCTAGTCCGTTCAAGAATAGTATAGTGCTTTTGTGTCATCGTCTTAGCTTGGGGTTACACTATAAAAAGATACGCTTTCAACATTTGCAAATTGGGGATACGCGTGCAGTTAAAAGTTTTCCTCAGGATTCGTTTTGAATGCCGAATGCTGCAATAGCTTTCTGACAATAAATCAAATGTATTATAATTCAGTGTGATTTTCATATCCATTCCTTTTTTTTTTTTTTTTTTTTTTTTTCAATTCTTTCTTTATCCAGATACTTTATGTACAGCGGCTTTGCGAATTTCGTTTTCATTGTAAGGGCTAGTTACTTTTATTTTATAATTGTATTTTGCTGATATAAAATGAAACAAATCCAGGTGCTTCACAGCCAAAACCAGGACCAAAAGCATAAACTTTGTATTCAAGTCACATCAAGAGGTTGTTTTTGCATGTCACAAGATCAAATGGATAAGGTACATGATAAAAAAAGTATCGCTAAAGAACACGAAGAAGAAGATAGAATAAGTTATCTTCCAGAAGATATAATGGTTCATGTTCTATCTTTTCTCGACATGAAATGTGCTGTTCAGACTAGTTCGTTGTCTAAATGGGAGCATGTTTGGACTGCATTGCCCCATCTGAAATTCAATTGTAGTGCATTTCGTTCAAAGTCCATCTTTCCTGAATTTGTGAACGACACTTTGACCCACCGCAACAATGATATAAAACTTTCCGGAATTGAGCTCACATTCACAGGAGCTGCAACCGCTTCCTCTGTGGTTAAGAAGAGTGTAAACTATGCTTACTTGCATAATGTTACGAAACTAAGTGTGAAATGGGTAACTAAGAAATTCATAAAGTTCCCGCAAGAGCTTTTCAGTTCTCACACTTTGAAACATTTTACCCTTGCAACAAATATTCAGTCTTACCTTCTGTGCAAGACCAGTTGCGTACCGAAGTTAGCTTGGGATTTTCCAGTACTGGAAACCTTGATATTGAAAAATATTCGTTTAGGTGATGAAGGAGACGAAAGCCTCGACCTCTTTTCAAAGTGCGTTAATCTAAAAGATCTCACTCTACATCAGTGTTGCATGAAAGAATTGAATATTCTCAATATTTATGCTTCACAACTTTCTCAACTCAAGATTACACAATCACTCTCGCTTCCAAATGTATTCAATGTGATTGCGCCTCAACTTAAGTATGTGACCGCATCAGTTAAGGCTACTATTGATCGTTTTCCCGTATCATTTGATTCTCTAAGATTGTCCACTGAGGGTTTTGATCATCTAGAGGAAGTGAATCTTTCCTTGTTTAAGCCCCATCACAGTAGAGAGAGATTTGTTCCAGTGCTATTCGATTTGTTTCAGACACTCCGCAGTGCCAAAATTCTGATTATTGATACAGCCATAATTGAGGTAAACAAATAACAATTTCATCGTTTCTGATTTTTATTGTCACTAATTTTTACTTTTTAATATGTCTACTTAGTCTTGAACTAGCTATACTAATTGTGTTGGGGATTTCTGTTCAAATAATGTGATGGACTTAGTGTACTTTCGGTTTAGATTATCTTATTTTTCAGTTTGTAGAAATTAATAACCAAAGCAGTATTGAAACTTATCAGTTAGACTGAACCCAGCCAACCTCCCCTTGGCTCAATCTTTTATTAATCAAAATAGCTAAAGAATTAGCTTATGAGTTTATACAATACAAGAAAACAATAACAGAACAATGAATAGACCAGGGTTTCTCAACTTAGAGATAAAAGAGAGATATAACCAACACTACACACAATAATATGAAAAGCTAATGAGTTCTGAGAAGGGTAAACTATATATACCCATCTCAAACTAATTTACATCTTCAGTCCCTGAAGATATAGACGGGAACACTTTAAGCTTGAACTTTAGAATATTGACACTTAGACCCATGTGTTTGAGTAGCTGAAGCTTAGCCTTCCAACACTCCCCCATAAGCTTTAGCTTCCAGTAACTCCCCCATCAGCTTTATCTTGTTCACTTGACTTATCCTGAAACATATTTAACAAACCAAGAACTTTGCAAAACTTGTTATGATCAGACATATTAAGTCCCTTGGTGAACAGATCAGCTACATTATCCTCAGATTTCACTTTAACAGTTTTAATAAACCCAGAAGTCACTTTTTCTCTTAAGAAATACAAATCAATTTCAAAATGTTTACTTCTTTCATGAAGTACTGGATTAACAGCAATCTGCATAGCAGATTTGTTATCACAATACATCTCCACAGGTAAACTGACATTCACATGCAGATCAACCAACAACTTAGTAATCCACATAACCTCACAACATACATTACACATGGCTCTAAATTCAGCCTCAGTAGAAGACCTAGCAACAACAGCTTCCTTCTTACTTTTCCATGAAACCAAACTATTTCCCAAAAACACTGAATACCCAGTAACAGATCTTCTAGTAACTTTACACTTAGCCCAATCTGAATCAACAAATACTTTTAAATCTGTACTAGTATTCTCTTTAAATGTAATACCAAGTCCAGGTTCATTTTTTAAGTATCTTAAGACTCTAAAAGCAAGTCTGAGATGAGACTTCATTGGCTTGTGCATTACCTGACTTAAGCAGTGCACAGAATAAGCAATATCTGGCCTAGTTAAAGTCAAGTATATCAATTTACCAACTAACTTTTGATAGCTAGTAATACAAGACAAAGGCTCATCATCTCCAAATTTAGATACAAGAACTTTATTATCTGGATTGGTTTCTATAGGTGTTTTACAAGATTTACAACCTAGCATACCAAACTCAGACAATAACTCTGTACAATACTTCCTTTGTGTTAAACAAATTCCCTGCTCAATATCCAACACTTCAATTCCTAAAAAATATTTAAGTTTTCCTAAGTCTTTTATTAAAAACTTAGAACTCAAATACTTTTTAAATTTCTCAATTTCATTAATGTTGTTTCCTGTTATAATAATATCATCAACATAGACCAACAGAATCAACACAACATTATTTTCATTTTTAACAAATAACGAAAAATCATTAGGACTTTGCACAAAACCATTATCTTTAAGAACAGATGTTAATTTTTCATTCCATTTTCTAGGAGCCTGTTTTAATCCATATAAAGATTTTTTTAGTTTGCAAACCCTTTTATCATTTTTATCAGAAAATCCTTCTGGTAATGTCATATAAACATCTTCTTCCAATTCACCATATAAAAAAGCGTTATTAACATCAAGTTGAAACAAAGGCCACTTGTTATTAACAGCAACAGTTAAAACACATCTTATGGTAACAATTTTTACAACTGGAGAAAAAGTTTCATCATAATCAATTCCCTCTCTTTGATTATAACCTTTAGCAACAAGTCTTGCTTTAAATCTTTCAATTTCACCATTAGCTTTATACTTAATTTTAAAAATCCATTTATAGCCAATAGCAATTCTATCAGCAGGAAGTTCAACAACTTCCCAAGTATCATTTCTATTTAAAGCTTCTACTTCTTGATTCATAGCCTCAACCCATCTGGGTATCTTAGAAGCTTCTTGATAAGAAGTAGGTTCTTGAATTTTATTAAGACTAGCAGTAAACACAAAATTTTCAAAACTTAAGTTGGAATATTTAACAACTTTATCTATTCCATACTTATGATTCTTATTGAGCACAAAATCTTTGTATTTACTAGGTAAGGCAGTCATTCTACTAGTTCTCCTAACAGTTTGTGCCCCTGCTGGTTCTGGTGACTCAAAAATTTTACCAAACATATCTAAGTCTTCACCCTCAGATGTATAACCATCATCATTAACACTAGTACTTGGCATACCTTCAGAAACAGTAGTTTCTGTTGCATGCTTATCACTTTCAGTGTCCTTCCTACTAGATAACTCACTAGTGTTGTCTGCATCAGTTGTATCAGCAGTATCTGCTGTTTCAACTGGCAAAACAGAATCTACATCAACTGTATCAGCAGTATCTACTGTTTCAGCTTGTAGAATCTCATCAACCCTAGTTGGTCTTTCTACAGTGCTGACACTAGGTTTAGAAGTACTACTTTCAGGTACAGATTTGATGTTACTATCTATACTATTTGTTTTATCATCATAGGGATCATCAGATCTTAGATTATTTTGACTGCTTTCTTTTTCCCAATTAAAGAAGTTTAAATCATTTAAACCATTTTCTTCAAATACAAACTCTTTAGCGAAAGAACTGTTTTTGAAAGGAAACACTGTTTCATAAAACTTCACATCTCTAGAAAAGATAAATTTCTTTTGATCAATATTATACAACTTATATCCTTTTTTGTCAAAAGCATAACCAACAAAAACACATTTATCAGATCTAGATCCAAATTTATCAGACTCATTCAAAACAGTTGAAAAACATAAGCAGCCAAAACATCTTAGATTCAAAAGATTAGGTTCAGTATTATACACCATTTCATAAGGACTTTTACCAGATAACACAGCAGTAGGCAGCCTGTTAATAAGATAAGTAGCAGTTAGAATAGATTCAGTCCACATGTTCAAAGGTAACCCCCCCTGAAACATGAGGGCTCTAGCAGTATTAAGTAAATGCCTATGCTTTCTTTCTGCTACACCATTTTGTTGGGGTGTATAGGCACAAGAAGTTTGATGTAAAATACCATTATTTTGAAGAAAGTTTTCAAACTTCTTGTTTACAAATTCTGTTCCATTATCACTTCTAAAAACTTTGATAGTTTTATCAAATTGATTTTTAATCAGATTAAAAAAACTGACAATATGGTCAAAAACTTCACTTTTGTTTTTCATTAAAAACACCCAAACAGACCTAGTGTAATCATCAACTATAGTAAGAAAGTACCTAAACCCTTCTCTACTAGTCACCTTATAAGGCCCCCAGACATCTAAATGAACAAGATCACCCATATTTTTAGTTTTATGATCACTTAAAGGAAATGGTTCTCTTGTTTGTTTAGCTTTATGACACACATCACAAGGTTCAGAATTAGGACTTTTAATATCTTTGATTTTGTTTTTTAACACAATTAGAACTTGATCAGAGGGATGTCCAAGTCTATTATGCCAAATACAATTTGACATAATACAACTTTTAATATTACTATTATTATGTCTCTTACCTTCATCAAGAAAATAAAGGCCTCCTCTCTCACTACCAGTCCCCATCAGGAACTTTTGAGTTAAATCCTGAATTTTACAAGTTTTATCATTAAAACTTACAATGACTTTATTATCTTTAGACAATTTATGAACCGATAGCAGACTCACATGATATCCTGGAACAACCAACACATCTTTTAAAATCAGATTATTTCCAAATTTAAAACTTCCAATCTGTTTAACTTGTGCAACAGTCCCATTGGGATGTGCAACAGTAAGATTTAAATGAGAAACATCCATTATATCAAAAAGTATACTAGCAGAAAAAGTAATGTGTTGACTAGCTCCAGAATCAATAATCCAACCAATATAAGTACTATAAGTACTTATATTGGAATTGAAATTAAAAAATCGACAAGTAAAAAAACTTATAACACAATTAGAGGTAACCACAGTACCTGCAACACTAGCATGAGCCTTGCTAGTATCACCTGTACCACTAAGTAAAGCCATTAATCTTTGATACTGATCACTAGTAAGAGTATGAGTGGTATTCTTACTAGTATCAGTTCTATTTTCAAACACATTATTAGCATTATTCAGATTAGTATTATTGCCTTTTTTAACAAAACCAGGTGGATAACCCACCAGCTCAAAACACCTATCAATGGTATGACCATTCATATTACAATGCTTACAAACAAGATTTGACACTTTGCCAAATCTCCTATTATTATAATTGCCATTTTTGTTAGTGTTCCAATTATTACTTTGAGAATTTCCAGATGTTGGTCTAGCTGCAAAGGCAGCAGACCCAGATTTAACAGATTTAGAAGCCACATGACTATTTCTGTGAGAATCATCTCTAGACAATGTGGCAAAAGCAGACTTAACATCTGGCAGAGGCTCAGTAGTGAGAATAAGACTTCTCACAGAACTAAAACTATCATCAAGCCCCATAAGAAACTGCATTAGCCTTAAAAGGTCTGAATGCTGTTTCAATTTAGGTGCAGTATCACATGCACATGTGGGCAGATCAACAAGTGAATCAAACTGCCTCCATAATGCATTAAACTCATGATAGTATTCAGAAAGACTCATACCAGATTGAGTTAGAGTATGTATTTTATGATGAAGATTATAAATCACAGAACCATCTTGTTTATTATATGTTTCATTTAATTCATCCCAAACAGATTTAGCATTTATGGAAAACACTTGACCTTTATAAAGATCTTGAGAAATACAGCCAAGAAGCCAAGATAACACAACATAATTACATCTATCCCACTGTGCCTGATAAAGAGCATCAGTAGGATCTCTAGCACATTTTCCATTAATAAAACCAAGCTTGTTTCTAGTGTGTAAAGCCAACTGCACAGCAGCAGACCAGACTTTATAGTTCTCAGTACCTTCAAGTTTGAAGGTAATCAACTGAGCACCAATATCTTGAGGATGAAGATATAAAGGGTCATATATATCCAATTTTAATTCACTACTTCCACCTCCATCCTTATTTTTATCATCATCACCAGCCATTTTTTAAACAAGCAAACAGATAAAAACAAAATAAAAAAACAATAAGCACACAAGAAATAAAGAACAAAACAAAAAAACAAAAACAAAAAACACCTTATAACTCCTCAGCCACAAATAACCACCAATAATCTCAACACCACAATCAAATAAGTCCCTTAACCTACACTTCGTCTCATGCAATTCTAAAAAACCTAGTAAAAAACCTAAAGAAAAAGCGTGAGAGGTAGTTACAAAGCACGCAAGCTTCCACAACCAGTAATCACGGATCAAGAAGATCCTCACCAACCAAACAGCACAGCGGAAAAACCTGAAAATAACAAGAACAATATTAGACTCAAAATAATTGGAAACAAACAATCTGATTAAAAAATCCCTAAAAATTATTTTAGAGTATTTGATTTTAATTTCAAGAATCTTGAAAGTAGAATCAAACTAATCAGATTAATAAAAACAACTCAAGAAAAACAACCTGAATTAGGGTTTGATACAGTAAACCCTAATTTAACTAATTTGATTAAAAAATCAAATTAATACACACCGAGAGTTAATTAACTCACAAGATTACTAAATCAAGAAGTAATTAACTAAAAAATCACCAGGATCAAGAAACCCCCAAAAATTGAAAACCCTAATTTTTAGGAAAAACCAATTATTCTTCAGATCTTCAAGATCTGATAACAATACCACAAGATCGATACTCAGATTAACAAGATCTACACATGTAGATCAAAACCCCCAATTTTTAGAAACCCTAATTTTGACAAATCGTTTGATCTTTTTTTAAAAAAAAACGCTTTGGTATAGAGCAACCTGGCTCTGATACCATGTAGAAATTAATAACCAAAGCAGTATTGAAACTTATCAGTTAGACTGAACCCAGCCAACCTCCCCTTGGCTCAATCTTTTATTAATCAAAATAGCTAAAGAATTAGCTTATGAGTTTATACAATACAAGAAAACAATAACAGAACAATGAATAGACCAGGGTTTCTCAACTTAGAGATAAAAGAGAGATATAACCAACACTACACACAATAATATGAAAAGCTAATGAGTTCTGAGAAGGGTAAACTATATATACCCATCTCAAACTAATTTACATCTTCAGTCCCTGAAGATATAGACGGGAACACTTTAAGCTTGAACTTTAGAATATTGACACTTAGACCCATGTGTTTGAGTAGCTGAAGCTTAGCCTTCCAACACAGTTAAGTAAACACTTTAAATTAGCTGTACATGTATTTTTACAAGCTGCTATTATTACTATCACACCTAAATATTTTTACCGTTAAATAGAATCAGGCACGCATGCGCCTGGGAGATTTAAAATCAATTAACCAATGACAATGCAGAAAATCATGGACTGACTAACCCATAAGTCATAGGAACAGAAGCTTTTTTGAAGATATATCTGTGTGGTTCATTAATGCATGCTAGCTTAGTATGTATTAGTAATAGTTAGATGCATGTGTATTATGCTGTACATAGCTTATTTTAATAATAAAAAAATAGCATATTTTGCTTGAAACAACTTGTAATCTTCTCATCGATCTGGCATCTTGCTAGTTTAAACAAAATCGATAGTTCTTCAATGATATATCTTCCATTTTGGCTGTTAAAAAAACTACCATTTGAGCTTTAAACATATTACTAAAGGAAACTATTTTATTTTTCGAATCCTATCACTTGTGTGTATGTGTACAGAGAATCAAAAGTTTTAATCTCTTATATATGTGCGTTTTTTTTGTATCATGTATCAAGACACTTTCACTGTCCCCAAATAGACTTTCATTTGAACGCTCTCCATTCAATGAGTTGAATTCTTTGAGGATAAATATGGACCCGCTGTATGAAAAAGAGCATACAGCTACGATGCTTACTCAAGTGGGTAACTATCTGCTTGAGAACTCTCCTGATGTTACATTCATAATGGATCTACCTCAGGTATTTTACATGACGTAATCTATTTCTTTACCTCAATATTCTTGCTCATCACTCCTTTGTGCTTTCGGGAATAGTTACACTATATCGTAGTTAATGCATCCAATTTCCTGATTGCAATAGTATGCCTTTTGACCATGGACAATAACACAATTATCTTGAATAATTATTTTTCTTATAATTAAGGAGCAACTCAAGAGATCAAGGGACCGGGTGGATACAGTGACAACAATGGCTAATAAGGTTCCAAAATTAAAGGCAGAAACAAGACAGCAAGAATCTTATGCCAAAGGGAAGGTAAAGATAAATGGAGATCAAAATGGTGGCCATCCAAGTTAAGGTATATTTTATGTGACTGAGAGGTTTCGTATCTGATTTATGTAAACAGCCACATTGTGGTAATGTCAACTTGCTTAAGTAATAAATTATGAGAATCAGTACTCCCAATGTTGTCAACTTGCTATATGTAATATGTTTGCTTCCTGACTATTACAATATTTTCAGATGCCCACATCCTGAAGCCATGCCTACTCAGGAGAAAACAACATGTCCGTTCAATCTTCCGCGAGCTTTCAGGAGTACTTGACTATGATTTCCGTGTTACTGGTCGTTTTTGTAAATTCCTTGCATGCTTTTGAATGTTGAAGTAAAATGCTTGTTCTTGTTATATAACTTCAGATTAATTATCAAGGCCTTTGTTCAAATGTCTGCTTGTTTTGATTGTATTAATTCTATATTGATTGCGCTCTTTTATTAACAGCTAGGGTACCCGCCGCGGGTACCATGTACTTAAAACCTTTTAGCGACCAATGTTTTTACTTAAAAAAATTTCATAACAATAACTTTACATTGGAAAATAATGGCAAATATATTTCCTATAATTTACCGTGCGGTATTGCGACATTATAGAGTCAGCATTGAGTAATATTATGGTGATAGAAGGTCAAAATGGTTGGTATGATGGGATGTGTTAACCGGACCCTCCCTATCATGGGGGTCCACCTACTTTAGTCAAAATGTACAAGTTTTAATGCAGACAGTACAGGCGGCGGCAGCACTCTCTTCCACAAACCCTCCCTACAGGGGGTCCGGTTAACTCATGCCGGTATGATTTATATTCACGAAGTAGTTAATAAACGATGTAATAAATTTAATTACATTTTTTATATGACAAAAAAGTTACACCTCCGAATGACAAAAAATATAATATTTTATAGTAGATATGTTTTCACCATATCAAAAGCAAAAAGGGTAATTGTATAATCTTAATAATTGAATTTACAAATATAAATCTTATAAAGTTACTTTTTGTATCTTGTTACTATTATTAACAATCTTTTATATTATATTTGTCTAAAATATAATATAAATGCAACAAAAGCTATGATGTTTAAAAAATCAAGTGGAGGTGATTGAGAAAAGAGAGTATTAGTATTAGAGTGGAGTTATTCTACAAACCAAATATACCTCACATAACATAACAAGGGATTCATCCTTACCATCTATCTAAAAAGAAAATAAATGGTTGAGATTAAAAGCATTTTAATATTTCACCCATTTTTTATAATTTAAATATCTCTCAAACCGTTAATCGTTAAACGAAAATAATTACACCATCGCGACGGTCATTTAATTATCTTTCTAAAGACGGGTATTTTGATATATACTTTCGAAAAAGAAAAAAAAAATCGTTTTTTTCACGTTTTTTTTCCTGGCCGAAAAAAATCATATATGATATTACATATCATATACATATCATATATGATATGTAATATCATATATGATATTATATGTAATATCATATATGATTTTTTTGGACACGAAAAAAAAACGTGAAAAAAACGAAAAAAAATTTGTCGAAAATATGTCAAAGTGCCTATCTATAGAAAGATAATTAAATGCCCGTCGTAACGGTATAATTTTTTTCGCTTAACGATTAACGGTTTGAAAGATATTAATATTTGAAAAAAAGGATGAATGTGGGTTTTTTAAATTATTGGGATTAATCTCATCCATTAGATCAAATAAAGATGGAAGGTGGAGATTAGTCCCTTAGTATCTAAAAGAAGTTTGGTCCTCAAATGATCTTTGCTCTTAGTATTATACTTTCATCCTTTTCTTACTTTAAGTACTCAACTATATTTCACTATATATTAATCACAATACTTAATATCTCTTTATAATAACAAGTATTCTATGATTACACAACAATTATTGACTAGCAAGTATCTTTCATGATCAATCATCACAAATTTGTAATACTATTAATTACCGTTTTCATATAGCCATTGGATCACGATACACGGGTACTCTACCATATTTATATAAGATAGTGTGCGAGAAAGTTTATCCCTAAAATTCACGCAATGTGTAAAGTTATTATCATGAAAAATATATAATCAATATTCGTCAAAAGTTTTGATTACAGAGAATCCGCTGCTGCAACGCGCGGATACGCTGCTAGTTGAGTGTTAATAAAATAATATAATTTTACATACTTTTTAATAGCGTGGAGAAAAAAAATGTAGATTGGACCTTTTTTTTTTTTTTTTTTTTTTTTTTTTTTTTTTTTTTTTTTGTAGTGCAAAGACGATTTTTGCAATTTACACTTTATTTTTAAAGTTTGGTCAACATGACCAATCATGTTCATATAAACAAGAAAGGATCTCGATTGTTATTTTAAAATTAAGATTCTCTAAAGTTTGGTTTCAATATAGGTCATCTCGACTAATCTTAAACAACTTAACTTAATAAATATTTTTCTTTAGATTATAATTAAAAGCTTTTTTTTTCACTATACATACAACATGACCCATGTTGAAAACAACTTGACATAAGACTAGGTGTAGTAGTGACCAACAAAAGACTAGTATCTTTACTGGCACATCAACTTTCTATCTTCAGGACAACCTCGTGAACAACTTAGTTTAACAAGGAGACTCGAGACACCACCAACAAAATAGCATAAAAAGTCATTTAAATAAAATATACACAGATATCCAACACAAGTCGATCGCAAAAGCGACCAACTTCTCCATTTTCTTCATATGGGAAGCCCTATGGGGTGGTGTAACAGGGGGACACTACAAGGCAAGGTACCTTTGCGACGACGCATGTCGTCGCTAAAGGTGGATTTTGGTTGTCGCGAAAAGCTTTTGCTACAACACGTTATCGCAGATACATTGTCGCTAAAGGCTCTTCGCAAAAACTTTTGGCGACAACACTTTCAAACTTTTAGCAACGAACAGTGAGGCCCATAAAAATTCAACGCAACAATTTGACTCAAGTGGGGTCCACACCTTTAGCGACCATGTCGTCGCTAAAGGTAGTTTCCTATCTTATTTATTTTAATTATATAAATATAAATAATTTAAATAAATCATTTAAATTTGGCGGGTTGACTTTTAGCTTCGACAATGTCGTCGCTAAAAGTGGGTATCCAGAAGGTTTACGTTTGGCGGGAGTACTATTTGCGACGACACTAACCCACCTTTAGCGTCGACTCTATTGTCGCTAAAGGCATCTGTTTAACAAAAAATTATATAGAAGTATACGTTGCAAATCCAGATTTTTCCCAAAAAAATCTACTGAAACCAAACCTCGAAATCACCCAAAACCATAATACAAAATGTATCTGTCTATTCATTCATTAAAAAACAACCAAACTAAGTCAAAGTATTCATTTATAATAGTAAGCTAATATACTAATACGATCGTGCAAATAATGAAAGGATTTCAATACGAATACTAAGAACATACATAATCCCTACTCATCATCATAAATATCATCATACTCACTATTACCATCACCCCCACCACCACTATCATCTTCTTCACCAGTTACAATCGCGCTAGTTCTAGGACAAAAGCCCTAGGAGTAACAATTATCAAGGCCGAGAGGAGTAGAACTTGGGGCGGGAGAAGTAACTAGGGCAGGAAGGAGTATAAGTAGGACCAGGAAACACTTGAGGAGTGTAGAAACCAGGAATCTAAAAGTGTGAAGAAGGAGTATTGTGTTGACAGTTAAAGAAAACCACAAATTGTTTGAAGGTGTTTTGTTGACTTTCATATGCTTTTCTTTGCTCGTCTCGTTCTAAAGTATGTTGCCTTTGTAACTCTTTAAATTGCTCCCCGGTACAATAACCTAGGCTTGGTTGTAAGCTCCTAGAACTCGAGTCCATCCCCAGTAACACCCTGCTCACACCCACTATATGCATTAGCACTATTAAGGACTTCATCAATAATTTCTCTATCTGTCTTGTGCGAGATGGTTTTTGCGTTGACTGCATCTTGAATTGCCTTATTTTCTCCCTCTGTAGTTCAAAAAAAAACAAGAAAATTAATATAACAATAATGAAAGGGTATTTCGTAATTGGCGGTGCAACATTTACCAAACACCATGTTGCAGCATCAAGGGTCTTTGGTAAGTGTTGCTCCATTTACTAAACACCACTACTGATGCATCAAGGGAGGGGTGTTTGGTAATTATTGAATCAATAGGGCGGGACACGTGATGAGTATGTGTGTTAATAAAATGTTAAATTTGTGAACAAACTAATTTATATATCTTTTAAAATTAATCTTTAACAATTAGAGTCGAGTTATTCTACAAACCAAACATTCCTCACATACCAAGGGACTCATCCCCACCATCAATCTAAAAAGGAAATCAATGGTTGAGATTAAAAGCATTTTATTATTTCACCTATTTTTTGTAATTTAAATATCTCTTAAACCGTTAACCATTAAGCGAAAATAATTACACCATCGCGACGGGCATTTAATTATCTTTCTATAGACGGGCACTTTGATATACTTTCGAAAGATTAAAAAAATCATTTTTTCACGTTTTTTTTTCGTGGCCGAAAAAAAATCATATATGATATTGCATATCATATATGATATGTAATATCATATATGATATTACATATAATATCATATATGATATTACATATCATATATGATATGTAATATCATATATGATATGATATGTAATATCATATATGATTTTTTTGGCAACGAAAAAAAAAACGTGAAAAAAACGAAAAAAAAAATTTGTTGAAAATATATCAATTAGCATATCTATAGAAAGATAATTAAATGCTCGTCGTAACGGTATATTTTTTTTCGCTTAACGATTAACGGTTTGAAAGATATTAATATTTGAAAAAAAAAAAGGATGAAAGTGAGTTTTTTAAATCGTTGGATTAATCTCATCCATTAGATCAAATAAAGATGGAAGGAAGATGAAGGGTGGAGATTAGTCCCTTGATATGTAAAAAAAGTTTGGATCTTATATCTAACAATTATATATCTTAATCTTAACTACTTATAATGTATTTTTAGTCAAAGTGGAAAGTGAAAAACTGAATTTTTGGTCAATGCCCATAATACCCCTTCAAAATAAAACCTCGGCTGGCACAAATCTTTTTCAATCAATAGATGTATTGCTGGACACAATTTGCACCAAGTCTCTCACACACAGAAACCCTTTCATCTCAAACGCCACCACCGCCCGTCGCCACCACCATTTGACTCCCAAGACCTCAGAAACCAACATACCACCGCCGTCATCCCACCACCACAGTAGCGATACCACCGAGAGGAACCACCAAGACCTACGACCATCAAAAGGGTTTTTTTTTTCAAGTTTTGAGGTATTCTTTTGAGTTTTTTAATTGATCTATGAGTTTGAAGGTTTTTATAGACGTATAGATTTTATTTGTAGATCTATAGGTTTTTTTCTATAGATCTATGCATATTAACATTTTTGGTGTTTTTTTTGTTATTACCGCTGCTGTAGCCACCGCTTTTTCGCCGGAAAAAGTCGTCACCACTGGGAAGTGTTGCTACCGACGAAACCCCACCACCAAATATTGAGGTAATTTTTGTTGAGTAAATTTATAATTTTTTTCTTAACAGTATGTGATTTAATGGATATATTTGAAGCTAAATTAGGGGTTATGGGATTGTATATCGATTGTCGTTCCTTATTTGAGTATTTTTTTTTTTCTGCTTATTGCATTGTTTTAGAGCCACTTTGGACTCGTTAAACTTTATTAGTATAAATTGGGTGTTTAGATTAGCATCTAAAGTGACTATCTTCTTGAGTGTAAGTGCTTTTAGCGTTAAGTTAGCGAATAAGCAGGTTCATTTCTCTTAGATACAAAATATATAATGCCGAGATATATAATGTTAGGCTGGAAAAAGTGATACTATTGATATTGTTGCATAAAATAGTACTCCCTATTAAAATGGTGAAAATGAAATAAGGTTATAAAAGAGGAGTGTTTGTAATAGATTGAATGTCTAATTAGATAATTCTAAACGAATGTTGACATTCACAAGTTTTGGCGTGCAGGCGAAACCAAGTGTTGAGTTTAAGACCACTAAGCAAACTCGATTTTGAATTTGGAAGTCAGTTTTGGATATTTACTCCGACACAAGGATACATGTTACAAGCGTAACAGTGTAACACATAAGGTTCAGATCAAATTCGGAAAAGTGGCGAATTTTGAGCAAATATGCGATGATGGTTTTCCACTATATTACTTTGAATTTACTCAATACGATCAGCTGTACAAGATCATGATACACATGAGATATTGACAGGTTTTTTTTGCTTACAATTTCATCATTTCAATTCTACATTCATACATTTATACGGATGGTTAAATATATCGTAATATTGTTTTTAGATTATATTGGAAAGATAGAGAATGTGACAGGTGTGTATGATATTAGTTACTGTAAGCCTTTCTTTACCAAGACATGCTGAATGCTAAATGCTAAATGGTGCACATTTAGTTTAGTAAAGTAAAATTACAGTTGCTTTAGCCTATATTAGTTAGCATAGCTTCAGTAGAAGGTAGCACGTAACGTAAGTGTGTACATGACCAAGTTCTGTTTGCTGCAGTTAAAGACATTCTTACTTAACATATCACAGGCATTCGCCAGTATTTGATCTGCATAACAATACACATTTTGCCATTTCTTCTTTTGATAATAGTTCTGAAATTCAACAGGTCTTCTTGGGAGTGTTGCCCCCTATGTGGTTTATGGAAGCAATGTTGAGAGACTTGGATATGCTCCTGGGACTTTTGCAAATCACTGCTTGCCTTACACCGGTTTATATCTGATTGGAAACTCCTTTTTTGGATGGAACTGCATGGCCCCTGGTTTTCATACCCTACCCGTACAGCGATCCGCAGGAAGTTCAACCTTGAGGCAAGTCTTTTCCCATGATTCATGCATTAGATAATATCACTCAAACCATAGTTATGTCCTAAGTTTGATCCTTTTTCAACTATACTAAGTCACCTAGCCCCCCTATGTCCAACTTATTAGTAAAAGTGTTGGTGGCTTTATCTTTCCTTCTATTTTGCATCCATAAGACTCGATATTTTACTTCATAGTTGAAAACTTTTTCTTCTCAGGATGTTTCATACATATCACTATATTATTCAGTAAGAAGTATAAAAGTTTAAAGATACCATGTGGCCTGTTTTCATCATTATTGAAAATAAGATGTTCTTGCTATCATGAGTTCACAATATTATCCATAGATATCCTAAGTAATAATTATTGTGAATTGTATTTTTGATAGGGTAACTGGGAGTCAATGACAAATCATGTGGTGGATGGTTGGATGCTGCAACGTGGATGAGGAACAACTGGAGCAAGCGGAAATAGCTTGCGATTTTGCAACTCATGTGTGCTGCCACCCTTGTGCTCTTTACCAAGAAGGGCGTGAGCTTCGCCGTAGACTTCCTCGTGATAACATTGATTGAGTAGACACCAAATATATTTAGGTGCTCCTATTGTAAAAAGATAAATTGCATAGAATTATAACTTTGGCAGATTAAAAGGTGTCAAATCTTTTTCATTTTAGGTGATTAAATAGTAGTATGTTATTTGTTGTAAGAAAGTCTTAAAGAGATTGCTAACAAGCCTTCGGCAAAGGGGTACTACCATTTTGTGCATGACTACTGATAGAGATGGTATGATACTTTTACTTAAAAGCTTTGATACCTTTTGTTTGCTATACACATGAACAAAAATATTCAAATAAATTGCATACCAAGTTTGGATAGTTTTGGTTTTATACAATTGATTATGTAAAGTGGGTTCTATTAGTGTTTATCTGCATATAGATAGATATTAGCACATAAGAGCTAATGATTTATTTTTTTGTTTACACCTAATTAATCCATCTGTCCGTCCCTTACAAGGTTTGAAGTTGGTTGTAGCTCAATAAGACAATTTTATATTACTGTAGTTATTTTAATTAATCCTTTATATGAATGAACATGAGCAGAGGTGAGAAATGAAGAGTGTAGAAATAATCCTTTATATGAATGAACATGAGCAGAGGTGAGAAATGAAGAGTGTAGAAATAATTCTGAAGAGCATATCCTTGCTTTATGGTCAGTAAGCTAGGAATGGTAATGGGGCGGGTCGCGGGTTCGGTGTGGGGCGTGTATTTCCATCCCCAAACTCGATATTTATAGTGATATTTTGGTTACACAAAATACTTAACCAAAATATCATTATATAACTATATGCCGCTATAAATCCCGTTGCTATGCACGGGTATTCGTCTAGTAATTTAAAAAACATTCTTAAATGGAAATTCACTTTAGTGATGACTGCGACATAATCTCGCTAAAGTAGAAATGTGCTTTATTTTTAAACTCTTTACAAATCATTATTCAATAATTTACAATAAGGAATTTTAGAGATAACTAGTTATAATACCCGTGCACGCGCGGTTTTTTTAAAATTTTTGAATCATATATTTTTATTTATTAAAAAAAAAATAATTTAATCTTTGTTTTGTTTGATTTATGATGTTTAATTATAGTTTTTTTTTATTATTAAAGATAATTATTTAAAAATTTTAATCCTATTATTAATTGCATCTTATCTATATTTTTTGTATTTATCTTCTAATTATGTTATAGATAAATATAAAATATTACCTAATAAGAAAATAACTTTTTTTTTTAAAAATAAAATTCTTACTAAATAAGGTATGAATGCATTTTTTGAAATGAAAAATACCAATAGGGGTTTTGTTGTATTATATAAAAGATGCATATCGTCGCTAAAGTTATTGACGAGATTTTTTTAAAAATTTTACAGGCACTTTTATTTTAAGAATAAAACAGTTGACCGCACCTTTAGCAATGACATATGTCGTTGCTAAAAGTGTGATCCCACAGTCAAACCATTTTAAAAAATACATTGAAAAAGATGGGCCCTATTGAACAATTTCGTCGTTGCTAAAGGGTCCTCCTTACTACACCGCCTAATTCTAGTGTTCTCAACCACGTGTCGTTAGAACTCATTTTCTAACAAATGAAACATAAACAAAATTCTAGTCTGACAAACACTAAGCCACGTATTGCAAGTCACTATCATACAAGTGACACTCAAACATGAATGACAATCAACAAAAGGACATCATCACTGAAATAGTTTTACAATACCATTCGTATCACACATCCGATCCCCAATTCTCCCTAACTAGTTCGACCATCTACATTTTCTTCACAGCTAAAAATCAATTCATAAGGTATTCAAACAAATTATACATGCATTTTATGTATCATCGATCACTTGAATCTTTGATCTAGTTTTCATATCATTCGTATATAAAATTTAAAGATTGTAAAATCATGTTTTGGTGTCGCTTGATCATTATTGTACTTTTTTTTTATATTTTATTTCTTTAATTTTTTTTTAATAATGAGAGTTGTCTTGTGTCGTTTAGAAACTGTGATTTTATTGTTAAAAGGGTTTCTTGCTTTTGATTTTTCGTTTTTGGTTGCAGACTGATTAAATTTTGAGGCACATGAAAAGCTAGAGTTACAATATATGTTGATCAATTATTTATTTTCCATGAAACCCTAAATTTATTTTCAAAGACATAATCTCCAGGTTCTTTCATTGTCCAGGAAACAGTCAATTCTGATCTTAAGTATTTTTAGCTTGTCTCTAGTTCGTTTTTGATAATAGTATACTTGTGTGTCACCGTACGTCTTGCATTGGCTTGAGGTACACATAGTATAAGATTTGATAATCACTTCATTTTGATTTCTTAGGGTGACGTTTAAGCCGTTTATTATTATTTAAAAAAATAATAAAAAATAATAATAATAAATAAGAATCTGTTATGGAAGGAGTTGTGTTGTTTACAGTTTGTAATTTTATTGTTAAAACTTTTCTTGTCATAATTTTTGGGGTTTTCTTTCCGGTTGGTTGGGAGCCTTGCGCGCTAGTTATTGAAGAAAATTAATTATATTTTTTATGTTCAAGAAAAAAGTTACTATGTTGATCATAGAATCTTTTTTCATGAAACCCTAAATTTATGTACAACGACTCAATCTCTAGGTGGCAATCAATTTCGATCTGATATTGAGTTTATCTAAGTAGCAATCAATTTCGATCAGTTGATATTGAGTTTATCTAAGTAGCAATCAAGTTCGATCTGATATTGAGTTTTATATACTTCTAGCTCATATCTAGTCCATTCAAGAATAGCATAGTACTTTTATGTCAATGTCGTCTTAGCTTGGGGTTACACTGTATAAAAAGATTTGCTTTCAAAATTTGAAAATAGGGAATACACGCACAGTAAAAAGTTTTCCTCGAGAATTATATTGAGCTAAGAACAAAATGGAAAACCAAAGCACAGTGATAAAATAATTATTAGAGGCGTGTAACGTATAGTATAGGGTTTAAGTAGTACGTCATAGTATGTGTTTTTTTTTTTTTTTGGTTGGGTTGGAACCTATCTCTCAGATGCGTTTTGAATGCCGAATGCTGCTATAGCTTTCTGACTATAAATCACATGTATTATCAATCAGTATGGTTTTTATATCCATTCCTTTTTTTCAATTCTTTCTTTATCCAGATACTTTATGTACGGCGGCTTTGCGAATATCCTTTTCTTTGTGAGAGTTAGTTACTATTATTATATTAATTGTATTTTGCTAATATAAAATGAAATAAATCCAGGTGCTTCACAGCCAAAACCAGGACCAAAAGCATAAACTTTGTATTTAAGTCGCATCAAGGGGTTGTTTTTGCATGTCACAAGATCAAATGGATAAGGTACATGATAAACCAAGTATCACTGAACAAGAAGAAGATAGACTAAGCTACCTTCCAGAAGATATTATGGTTCATGTTCTGTCTTTTCTCGACATGAAATGTGCAGTGCGGACTAGTTCATTGTCTCATACATGGGAGCATGTTTGGACTGCATTGCCCCATCTGAAATTCAATTGTAGTGCATTTCGTTCAAAGTCCATCTTTCCTGAATTTGTGAACGACACTTTAACCCACCGCAACAATGATATAGAACTTTCAGGAATTGAGCTCACATTCACAGGAGCTGCAACCGCTTCCTCTGTGGTTAAAAAGAGTGTAAACTATGCTTACTTGCATAATGTTACGAAATTAAGTGTGAAATGGTTAACTAGGAAATTCATTCAGTTCCCACAAGAACTTTTCAGTTCTCACACTCTGAAACATTTTACCCTTGCAACAAATATTCAGTATTACTCTCTGTGCAAGACCAGTTGCGTACCAAAGTTAGCTTGGGATTTTCCAGTACTGGAAACCTTGATATTGAAAAATATTCGTTTAGGTGATGAAGGAGACGAAAGCCTCGACCTCTTTTCAAAGTGCGTTAATCTAAAAGATCTCACTCTACATCAATGTTGCATGAAAGAATTGAATATTCTCAATATTTATGCTTCACAACTTTCTCATCTCAAGATTACACAATCACTCTCACTTCCAAATGTATTCAATGTGATTGCACCTCAACTTAAGTATGTGACCGCATCAGTTAAGGCTACTATTGATCGTTTTCCCGTATCATTTGATTCTCTAAGATTGTCCACTGAGGGTTTTGATCATCTAGAGGAAGTGAATCTTTCCTTGTTTAAGCCCCATCACAGTAGAGAGAGATTTGTTCCAGTGCTACTCGATTTGTTTCAGACATTCCGCAGTGCCAAAATTCTGATTATTGATACAGCCATTATTGAGGTAAACAAATAGCAATTTCATCGTTTCTGATTTTTATTGTCACTAATTTTTACTTTTTAATGTGTCTACTTAGTCTTGAACTAGCTATTGTGTTGGGGATTATTTCTGTTCAGATAATGTGATGGGCTTAGTGTACTTTCGGTTTAGATTATCTTATTTTTCAGTTAAGTAAACACTTTAAATTAGCTGTACATGTATTTTTACAAGCTGCTATTATTACTATCACACCTAAATATTTTTACCGTTAAATAGAATCAGGCACGCATGCGCACATAAGTAATTAACAGAGACACGTGCAGAGCATGGATTATATTGCTATATCTTCAGATATGTTTCTCTCAGTATGTATCAATACTTTGTAGTTGGTTTATTTACATACTGTGGTCATTCGAGAACCATGACAAATAACCAACCCCGCCATATGGTCATATGAGCTTATTCAGGGAGATTGTTATAAAACCAATTAACAAATGACAACGCAGATAATTGTGGACTGATTAACCCATAAGTCACAGGAACAGAAGCTTTTTTGAAGATATATATGTGCAGTTCATTAATGCATGCTAGCTTAGCATGTATTAGTAATAGTTAGATGTGTCTTACTGTCTTATGCTGTACATAGCATATTTTAATTAATAATAATAATAATAATAATAATAATAATAATAATAATAATAATAATAATAATAATAATAATAATAATAATAATAATAATAATAGTAACAATAACAATAACAATAACAATAACAATAACAATACTTTGCTTGTACAACTTGTAATCTTCTCATCGTTTTGGCTTCTTGCTAGTTTAAATAAAATCGATAGTTCTTCAGTGATATATCTTCCATTTTGGCTGTTAACAAAACTACCATTTGAGCTTTAAACATATTCCTAAAGGAAACTATTTTATGTTTTGAATCCTATCACTTGTGTGTATGTGTGTACACAGAATCAAAAGTTCTAATTTCTTTTATATGTGTGTGTGTTTTTTTTGTATCATGTATCAAGACACTTTCGCTATCCCCCCATAGAATGTCATTTGAACGCTCTCCATTCAACGAATTGAATTCTTTGAGGATAAATATGGCCCCGCTGTACGAAAAAGAGTCTACAGCTTCGATGCTTACTCAAGTTGGTAACTATCTGCTTGAGAACTCTCCTGATGTTACATTCATCAAGGATTTACCAGATCAGGTATTTTACATGACGTAATCTATGCATTTACCTCAATATTCTTGCTCATCACTCCTTTGCGCTTTCTGGAATAGTTACATTATATCGTAGGAAATACATCCAAATTTCCTGATTGCAATAGTATGCCTTTTGACCATGTACAATAATACAATTATCTTGAATAATTATTTTTCTTCTAATTAAGGAGCAACTCAAGAGATCAAGGGACCGGGTGGATATGGACACAAGGGCTAATAAGGTTCCGAAGTTAAAGGCACAAAAAAGACAACAAGAATCTTATGCCAAAGGGAAGGTAAATACAGTGGCAAACATACAGATGGAAGATCAAGATGGTGGCCATCCAAGTTGAGGTACATTTTATGTCACTGAGGTTTCTTGTTTAATTTATGTAAACAGCTAGATTGTGGTAATGTCAACTTGCTTAAACAATAAATTATTAGAGTCAGTACTCCCAATGTTGTCAGCTTGCTGTATTTTGCTTCCTGACTATTACAATATTTTCAGATGCCCACATCCTGAAGCCATGCCTACTCAGGAGAAAACAACATGTCCGTTCAATCTTCCGCGAGCTTTCAGGAGTACTTGATTATATATGATTTCCTTTTTTTTTTTTTTTTTTTTTTTGAACGGCGGATTTATTAAAACACACTAGCAAGGAGCTAGAACAAAATTACAAAGGCTTCATAAGCCAAGAGTTCCAACAATTAACATTACGGCCTCTACTTTGAAGCCAAGAAAAAGAAAAAGTACGAATAGAATCGAAAATGTCGCTTTTCCTCAACGTGTGAGAGGAGAAAATAACACCGTTGCGATAATGCCAAATGCACCATAACAACGCTACAGAAATGACGTACACTCGATCTTTATCACTCCTAGAAGCTCTCCAAACTTCAAACCATTGTAGGCATTCGAACCAAGAAGAAAAGGAGGGCATATCTATATCGATCCATCTTCTTACAAGACACCAAACATTTGAATACAAGTCACAGCCAAATAAGACATGGTCCATAGATTCCATCACATTGTTACACATCGGGCAAACGATGGACGGAATATCAAGGCCCCTCAAAGATAAATTAAGACGAGTAGGAAGCCTGTCTAAAGAAAGACGCCAAACGAAAATGTTTACCTTTCGAGGAAGAATAGTGAACCACTGAGTGCACGGGGAACACGAAGGAAGCAAACACGAGTCAAGTTGAACTCGCGTCACATGAACCGAAAAACTGCCATCATCGTCAAGGTTCCAACTCCATGAGTCAGGCTCATCAAGAAGCTTTACCTGACCCAACTCCGAAACTAGAGAATCTAAGGCAGCTTCACTACGGGAGCCCTCGACTTGCCTCTTCCAATTCCAAACCCAAGAATCATTTACTCTCCGATTTGAGAGTAAGCAATCCGAATTTGCATCTAGGTGATATAACCTGTTAAATCTAGACATTAACGTGCTATTGCCATTCCATTGATCTTTCCAAAACCGAATAGATAAACCATTACCCACTTTACGACTAAGAGTACTCATCAAGAGAACATTACGTTGATGAAGCATTGAGTATGTCGAGATAATGGATGCCCAAACGCCATTACAATTGCACCCTTTAATATCAAAACCTGCTTCCACACCATGAATAGCCACAATGACACGAGCCCAAATAGAATATGGGTTATTAACAAGACGCCATCTCCATTTTTGGAGAAGAGCAAGATTGAAAGATTTCAAACTTCCAATGTTTAACCCACCCTTATCAAATGATGCCAGGACGTTTTCCCATTTAAGCCACGACATTTTTCTACTTTCGACACTGCCACCCCAGAAAAAGGAAGCCCGAATAGCTTCAAGGGAGTTAAGAACAGATTCCGGACATTTGAAGATCGACATATAATAAATCCCGAGGCTTCTCAAAACTGATTAATAAGGATTAGACGACCCCCAATGGATAAAGTGCTTGATTTCCAAGAAGAAAGTTTAGCCCGAAAACGGGCTATTAAAAGCTGCCAATTTGCTATGAGGTTCATATTTGCTCCAACAGGTAAGCCAAGATAAGAGAAAGGAACAATACCTGAGCTACATCCTGTGGCACGAGCCAAAACATCAATATCATGAGAGTTCACTCCAAGACCGTAGATATTAGATTTGGAGACGTTTATTTTGAGGCCTGAAGCAAGATAGAATACGTGAAGAACTCGAATGATATTATTCATATCATGCCTATTCCAATCTGAAATAATCACAACATCGTCTGCATAAAAGAGATGAGATAATTTAAGACCTGAATCTCCTATCGAAACCCCGTGAATAAGGCCCGAAGAAACCACATTTTTTAACGCGGTGTGAAGCCCTTCCATAATGATTGTTGGGATATAAAATATCAAAGTACTTCTGGATGTCAAAGTACTGCTGCATGAAGGAAAAAGTTAAAGTACTGCTGTTATTGAAGAATGTTTAAAGTACTTCGAAGGAAACAAGGACTGATGTGCAATATTAGAGAAGGATTAATGTGTAATATTGAACGAATATTCTAGAATTAGTTAGGGTTAATAACTTGTCGTTCAAGGATTATATGTTTTAAACGACTTAAGGTTATCTATATAAAGAGCCTTAAGAGGTATTAGTCAAAACAAGTTTTAGAGAAGTTCTCATAAGTTTTAGAGTCGATCAAAGTTGATAAATAGTTAGGGATTGTTCGTGAATCTGTGTAACAAAGCAGGTTCAAAGTTTGGTTAATATAAAAGTTCTTCTTAAGCTTTGTGTTAGTAGATTCCGCATACTTTACAAGGTTAAACAGTGTTTCAATATTAATAGTGTTGAGTTTACTCAATATTGTTAAACCCTTACAAGCTACAAAGTAGTTTGGTCAGAGTATATCGATCCAACAAGTGGTATCAGAGCTTGTGTTGGAAACTCTGATTAAGAAGACAAACCTTTAAACCTTTAAACCGATTTCACTACAAACCCTTCAAGATGTCGACTGAAGTTGCACCTACTCCCTCAATCACTGCTGTTAGAATCCCTATTGTTAAGAAGGGAGAATACAACCTATGGGCCATGAAGATGAGGCGGTACGTTGCCATCACAGACCATGCACTGTGGGGTGTGATTGTCAATGGTAACATGCAAGTTGATGAACCAGTAGAGGTACCTGGACAACCAACACCACCTAAAATTACTGTACCTTCTGCTACCAAAAGAAATCAAGATAAAGCTCTCAACATACTGCTTTCTGCTATTCCTGATGGTCACTTATTAAAGTTTCATGATGCCAAGGATGCCAAACAACTATGGGCTGCAATAAAGAAGAAGTTTGGAGGTAATGATGCTTCCAAGAAGATGCATAGGAATTTGCTGAAGCAACAATTTGAAACTTTCACTGTTGGAGAAAGAGAAGGTCTTGATTCTGTTTATGAAAGATTCCAACATCTTCTGAGTATGTTAGAACTATATGATGCTGAGGCATCAGTTGAAGATGCTAATTTAAAGTTCCTGAGAAGTTTGCCATCAGCATGGCATGTAGTTGCTACTATGATCAGAGGACAACCAGGGCTGGATACTATGGACTTTGATGATCTCTACAACAATCTGAAGGTGTATGAGCATGAGATGAATGGTACTACAGCTTCAAGCACACATCAGCAACCCCGAAACATTGCTTTTGTCTCTTCTGAAAAAAGAAGTAGTACTTCTAATAAAGGTACTGCTTATCCTGTTCAATGTACTGTGACTGAAACACAGGTTCCATAAACAACAATGGTCACCACCAATTCATCACAATCACTTACCCCTACCTCAGATGAAGTTCTATGTTCATTCTTTGCTCAACAAGCATCTCTACCTGTCACCTATCAAGAAGATGTATTGCAAATAGATGATGATGCTTTGGAAGAAATTGATATCAGATGGCAAGTTGCCATGCTCACTACAAGGATCAAGAAGTATGTTAATAAGACAGGGAAAGGCATCAATTTCAGAGCCAAACAAGGAATAACATTTGACAAGTCCAAGATTGAGTGTTTCAACTGTCTAAGGACGGGTCACTTTGCAAGGGAATGCAAATTTGCAAAGTTTCAAGCAAACAAGATGATTGAACCACCCAAGCCTGAGAGAAAAGAGATTCCAATTACTGAACCAAAACCAAAAGCTTTGGTTGCTCAAGAGAATCTGTCAGAGATTGATTGGTCCAATGAGTTTGATGATGAACCTGTAACCTATTCAATGGTTGCATTGGAAGACTGGAGCACATCATTTGATGAAGAGCCTGGATATGCTGCTTTGGAGTCAAGAGATGGTCTAGCAAGCTTTGATTGGAGCATGGAGTTTGAAGAAGCACCTGTTCAGCTTGCTATGGTAGCTGCTTCACCAAGTTCATCCACTAACTTTGAGGTATGCTCTAAGTGAAATGATATGTATCAAAAGTTACTTAGTGAATATGTAGCTGAAAGAGATAAATTTCAAAAGGCTAGGGCTGAGATAACTGGTTATCAATTGAATTTAGAGTCAATGGAGGCCAAAATCATTACACATGAAAACAATGAAGTAGCATGGCTTGAAACATATAAACAACAGGATTACCTAGTTAAGTTAAGTGAATGGAAACTAGGTTGTAAGGTGTCTGAACTAGAGAAAGTGACTGCTGAAAGGGATAAGTTGTTAGAAAAACTTGCTGTATGGAATGAGGCAGGTGTGTCACATGTTCAATTTGTTGAAAAACAAAGAACATCAAATATTAAAACAGGCCTAGGTTATGATAATGATAGCAATGAAGGCATTCCATTTAAGGGCAAGGAACTAAATCTTACAGTAGATACCTCCACTAGTGATGAAGAGTTCATAAGTCTAGATGAAAACACTTCTAGTGATGAGGAATACCCTAGTCCAACACCTCCTGAATTTAAGAAAGAAAAGGGATATAATGCAGTTCCTCACCCCCCAGGTAGCTTTCAACCACCTAGAAAAGATGTTGACTGTTATGGTGTAGATAATCTAGAGTTTATGAAAAAGCTTAAAAGTAAATCTAACCCTGAAACTTCAGAAAAGTCTGTTGAAGCACCTAAGATTGAAGAGACCAAGTTTTCAAAACAAGCAGTACCTCCAAACACTTGATTAAAGACTGTGATTATCATTTAGAATACTTAAGTAAGTACCCAAAGACCAGAACTGCACAACCAAGTCATAGGGAGAATAAGCCAAGGGACAACAAACCAGTTTGGAACTATACAAATAGGGTTAACCATAATAATTTCTCAAAAGACTATAGGTACCCTCATCAGAAAAGGTCATACTCCAAACCCTCAGTACCTTCACAAAGTACTGATAGAAAGTTCCCTAATGTTTCTAGCAAACACTCAAGTGTAAGACCTAGGAGGTACAATCATTACAACCCTAGAAGGCCTTACAACACAAGAAAATATGTTAGAACACAGAACCTAACTCCTAAAGTTACAACTAAATGGGTTAAGAAAGAAAGGACTGCTGGGGTAGAACCAGTACTTTCAGAGGTTAAGGGTGAAAAAGGGAAAATTGATCATGAAAAACCATTAGTTTTGGAAACAAAAACCTTAATTCTTGATCAGGCTTTCAAAGACAGTGGTGATTACATACTCAAAAATTTTGAGTATGTCACTCCACAAGGGGAACACAAGTCAGTAATGGCTTGGGTTCCTAAAAATAACTAACCTTTTTCATGTGAATGCAGGGCAACCCAGAGGAGGAGCTTAAAGATCATCTTATTGTAGATAGTGGTTGCTCTGGCAGTATGACAGGAGAAAAGGAGCTCTTGTCAGATTTTAAAGCTTATTTTGGAGGAAAAGTTGCATTTGGGAATGATCCTGATGGAGGAAGAATAACTGGCAAAGGAACTATCAAGGTAGGAAACATTGATTTTGAAGATGTTAGATATGTGAAGGAGCTCAAATTCAATCTTTTGTCAGTCTCTCAGATTTATGATAAGAAGTACCATGTGTTATTCTTTGACACATAATGTCTTATACTTTCTCCAGATTTCAAGTTAGAAGATAGAAACTTGGTGTTGCTGAGATCACCAAGAACTAATGATGTGTACAACATAGACTTAAAGAATGTAAACTCTGCTGAAAGAGCAACATGTTTGATTGCAAGAGCAACTATGGAAGAAGCACATCAATGGCACAGAAGATTGGGACATGTCAATTTTAAGAACATCAATAAGCTGGTCATAGGTAATTTAGTTAGAGGTTTACCTTCTAAAACATTCAAGAATGATCACTCATGTCTTGCTTGTAAGAAGGGTAAACAGCACAAGGCTTCTTGTAAAAAGATTGATGAGAAAACCATTAGAGAGCCTTTGGAATTGCTGCACATGGATCTGTTTGGACCTGTTTCAGTTGTTAGTCTAAACAAGAAGAAGTACTACTTGGTTGTAACAGATGGCTGTAGCAGATTTAGTTGGGTCTTTTTCTTATGCTTTAAAGATGAAACTTTTGATGCTATTCATGATCTTATAATAGCACTTGAAAATCAGTTAAGACTCAAGGTTAGAGGCATTAGATGTGATAATGGGACTGAGTTCAAGAATCAGCTAATGGATAAATTTTGTGCCAAGAAAGGAATTAAAAGAGAGTTCAATATTTCTAGAACTCCTCAGCAAAATGGAGTTGCAGAAAGAAAGAATAGAACTCTTATAGAAGCAACAAGGACAATGCTTGCAGACTCTCAATTACCTGTTCCATTCTGGGTTGAGGCTGTAAGTGCTGCTTGTTATGTGTTGAATAGAGTATCAGTGACTAAACCTCAAATGAAGACACCTTATGAGTTACTCATGGGAAAAAAGCCAAGCATCAAATTTATGAAACCTTTTGGATGTCCCCTAACCATCTTAAACACTGCTGATAATTTGGGCAAATTTGATGGGAAGTCAGATGAAGGATATTTATTGGGATATTGTACTAATAGCAAAGGATTCATAGTGTACAACAGGGCTACCAAAAAGGTTCAAGAATGTCTTCATGTTGATTTTCTGGAAGAACAAGAAAATTCTAAAGGAAAAGGTCCTGATTGGATGTTTGATCTTGATTTAATGTCTTCATCAATGAATTATGTACCTGTAAGGGAAGAAAATCAAGCTGCTCCCACTGAAGAAGAAGCACAGTACATTGTTCATGATGTTAATTTAAGATCTGAAGATGAGCCAAATGATAAAGCCAATGATGAGAAGAAGAGTACTTCTGAGCCTCAAGGTACTGCTAAACCTAACAGTACTGTTGATCCTCAAAGTACTGTTCCACCACAAATCCCAGTATCTGCAGAAGATCAAGCCATTCAAGATGAACTTTCTAGGATGCTTTTTCAAGAAACAATGGCTAAGTCGTATGAAGATGAACAAAGGAGAGCTTATGAAGCAGAAAAGAAGAAGGCAAAAGAAACAGCCAGTACTTTACCCCAAAGTACTGCTTATCCATTTGAAAGTACTTTTCAACCTTTAGATACTTCAAATTGGATAAATACTGATGCTGTTAATGATTCTGATATGCCTGACTTAGAAAATACTGATGATCCAAACAAGATTACTTTAGAAGACACTGATGATGAATTGGATCAAGAAGGCATTTTCTCAGATTCTAATGAAGATCCTGATATAACAAATTTGGAAGATAATCTTGAAGTCTCACCAACTCCTACTCTCAGAATTCATAAAACTCATCCTGTTACCAACATAATTGGACCCTCAGCTTCAAGGGTGCTCACAAGGACTAAGGCTAACTCAACAACATACTTCTTTACTTAGTTTTATCTACAAGCAAAACAGGGTGAATCACAAGTATCAGAAGTTGTGTTTATTTGCTTGTTTTCTATTTCAGGAAGAGCCCAAGAATATCAAACAAGCATTAGCCAAGGAAAGTTGGGTGGAAGCTATGCAACAAGAACTCCTACAGTTTAAGCTTCAAGAAGTTTGGGTATTATGTGATTTACCTGATGGAAAGAAACTGATTGGAACTAAATGGGTCTTCAGGGTAAAAAGAGATGAAAGAGGGAATGTTATCAAGAACAAGGCAAGGTTAGTGGCTCAAGGATACAGACAGGAAGAAGGAGTAGACTATGATGAAGTTTTTGCTCCTGTGGAAAGGCTTGAAGCCATCAGGCTATTTTTGGCTTTTGCATCCTATATGGGATTCCCTGTATATCAAATGGATGTTAAAAGTGCTTTTCTATATGGCAAAATCACAGAAGAAGTTTATGTCAAACAGCCTCCTGGTTTTGAAGACCCTACACATCCAAACAAAGTCTACAAGGTAATTAAGGCTATGTATGGCCTTCATCAAGCTCCAAGAGCATGGTATGAAAGACTTTCCAATTTTCTACTACAACATGGTTATAGAAGAGGAGCTATTGACAAGACTTTGTTTATCAAGAGAGATAAGAAGGATATCATGCTTGTCCAAGTGTATGTAGATGACATTATTTTTTGTGCTACTAGGCAATCTATGGTGAAAGAATTTGAAGATCTTATGCAGAAAGAGTTTCAGATGAGTTCAATGGGAGAATTAACCTTCTTCTTGGGACTTCAAGTGCAACAGTCAAGCAGTGGAATATATATTTGTCAAGATAAGTATGTTTTAGATATTCTTAAGAGATTCAATTTCACAACTGTTAGGCCTACATCTACACTAGTGGATACTCACAAACCTTTGGGAAAAGATGAAGAAAGAGAAGATGTTGATGTCACACTATACAGGTCTATGATTGGATGTCTCATGTATTTAACTGCATCAAGACCTGATATAACTTTTGCTGTAAGTTTATGTACAAGACATCAAGTTAATCCAAAGGTATCTCATTTAAATACTGTCAAGAGAATTTTCAGGTATCTTAGGCAACAACCTAAGCTAGGCTTATGGTATCCTAGAGATTCACCTTTCCATCTCCAAGCTTTTTCAGACAGTGATTATGCTGGATATAAACTATGACAGAAGATCCACAACTGGAGGATGCCAGTACCTTGGAAGCAGATTAGTGTCATGGCAATGTAAGAAGCAAACAATTGCAGCAACTTCTTCCACTGAAGCAGAGTATGTAGCTGCTGCAAGTTGTTGTACACAAGTACTTTGGTTGCAAAATCAGCTTTTGGATTATGGATTCAATTTCAAGAATACTCCTATCAACATTGATAATGAGAGTACTATCTGTATTGTCTAGAATCCAGTGTATCATTCCAAGACCAAGCACATTCAGATTAGACATCAATTTATAAGAGATTGCTATGAATACATGCTTATCAATGTGGTTAAAGTTCATACTAAGGATAATGTAGCAGATCTACTCACAAAGGGCTTTGATGTTTCAAGATTTACCTTTTTGGTTGTGAATATAGGCATGATTAATATGTAAGCTATTTTTTAGGGGAGGCATTAGTAGTTATTAGTTAGTCATTATTTGAGGGGAGGCTACATGTATCATTCAAAAGACAAAAGTTTATTCATCATTCAACAAAGTTATTACAACAACTATTCAGAAAGTTTCTACATCATCATTGTTGTTACCAAGCTACTGACACAGACACAGAAAACACAAGACTACATCAACCACCATCTACCACAACAAGCTTCACATCTACTCCATAGGCCTTTTTCCCTTGCCCTCATTGTTATGCTTTCCCTTTTGAGCAGTTTTTCTCTTGTCATCAAAAGAAGCCTGCTTTCTTGGGCAAGCCAAGCCAAAAACCTATTTGGGAGGTCTCTCTTTCCTTGGAGCAGGCCACTTCATGTTTTGAATTGCTGATTCCAGGGCTTGAGTCAAAGCATGTGGAAGCTCATTAGCCAGAGATGACCCAGGGAAAACTTTCTTCTTCTTGGGCTTCTTGTTGGTAGTACTACCTGCATCAATTATGGTAGAGTTGGCAGCACTTATTGTTGAGGAAGATTCTTGGAGTCCCATCCACTGTACATGAGGAGGAAAATAATCTAACCATCATGGATCTTCAAACTCAGAATCAGAGTAGTAACTTATCTCTGAATTTGTGGTGCCATCTGAGTCTGAAGAGATGTTCACAATTGGAATGTGACTCATTGTGCTTACTAGTTTTTGTGTTATGCTAAACAAAGATATGGTGATTGCAAGTTGTTGTTGGTAAAGTTGCTTTTATAAGCAAAGTAAAGGTAAATGGACATTTAATGAAGTGTATTGATGTTCACTTACCATGGTAGCTTTGGGATTTAATATGGGGAGATAGTCATTAATCAGGGTTGACTTTCAAAGATATTTTGGTCAAATGGTCAACATTCAAATTTTTTTTGGGAAAGTACTTTGGTCAACATACTGTGTGAGTTTATAACGGAAAGTACTGCTCCATATTTTATGGAACATACTGCTTGGTGCTATTAAAAGGTTCGCTGACGTGTCAGATACTGTTCCAACAGTCAGATTTGCGGCTAACAAACTTTTGAAAGATATGAGGATAATTACTTCAAAAAATAATGGTAAAATTATTAACTAACCGTGATTTTTTGTATCTTATCCTTATATAAACCTCATATCTTTTCTTTTTATTCACCCTTATTCACCTTTCTTGTTATTTAAACTCATTCCTACTTTACATCGATCATAACTTTTCTCACTCTAACCCTACCACCATGGCAAATCGACGCACCAACACCAAACACAACATGATAGCAAACCTTGAGAAAACCCAAGATAACCTTGACTTTCATGGTATTATTGACTTTCTTACTGGAACTGTGACAAACAGTAATTTTTCACCCATTATTAAATAGTAAATATTAATTTATTAGTGCCCAACTATTTGAAATAAGCATTCATAAGCTTACATAACTATTCGGGAAGCAAACCCGCATATTGCGACTTACGACAACTCATAACAACGACCATATTTATCAGAAAATGTGAATATATTATTTTCTGACCTATACTGATATTTATTTACCGAACCGAGATTTTATCTCGAGCACAGCACGACATGCGAACCGACAGTACTTTAATTACGGCAACACTACAATAATTAATAAATGGTACTATAAATACGTTCTTATATTACTATTATTAAGACGTTTACCGCAGATATATTTTTTTTTTCACATTTGCGTCAGACCAAAAATATTGCGTTACAGCAAAACTCAGCGAAACACGGGGTATACAAGACCCACTCACCTTAAATTGAGCATAAATGTCAAATAACATTTCTACACTATCATTTAGTATATACGTTTGTACTTAAAAAAAATAAAAATGAAACGTTAAAACAAAAAAATCCCACACGCCCCATATCTCCAAAACAAATAAAAAGAGATATACATGTCCTCTTTTCACTCCCTCCCATAAACACGTTTTCTTCTCCCTCTCTCTTCAAGTTATCTGCCATGTTCTTACTCTCTCTCTCTCTCTCTCTCTCTCTCTCTCTCTCTCTCTCTCTCTCTCTCTCTCTCTCTCTCTTCCCAAGAGGCGGATCTCAGAAAAAAAAAGAGAAAAATCAAGAAACATGTGATTAAAAATCCATTCCTAGTTTCGAATTCCTCTCCAAGGATAACCCTTGCACGCCAAGGGGATACTTTCCACTGTCAATCGCTTTTTCCAGCCAAGATGAGTCACGGGTGACTAGAGGAAGACTCAAAGATTTGTTTTTAGTCCATTTATAGTTAAAAACGAGTTTCAAAATCAAAGGCAAGTATTAGGGTTTCCATTTTTTTTCCCTTTTATCCCATCCGATTCATAGTGGCACTACATCCCTTCTTGGTGTGGATTGCAGCTTGGATTCGGATTTGGGTTCACTTTGTTGTCATCTCTTTCAAAAGGTATTGTAAGAAACTAAAACTCACTTGTTCTATTTTAATGTCTTCGATTCGTATATGTAATGTTCTAAGTGGTTTTGTTGATTTATTTAAACCGTTATCATTATATCAAATTTTATGAAGTCTTTTAATTATTCAATGTTAGAGATTATGTTACAAGTTGTGCTTGATTTTCTAAAAGTTGATTCTTGATTTTTAATAAGACTTTCGACTTGTCTAAAAATATTGATGTGGTTAACTTCGGTATCGATTTGGTTTAAATCCAAAATCTGTAAACATAAGTTGTTGTTGTTGCTAGTTAAGTGTGGCCCAATTTTATTTAATCACAAAAATGAAACTTGAATATTGGCTTAAGGAAATGTCTATTTTAACTTGTTAGTGCGCGCTATAGCTTATCCGGTTAGTCATGTCTTTGTTTAGACTCGATGTGGGTCGGAACCCACTGTGGTTGAACCACAGTGGAGTTGCTGGGGTATGTCGAATGTTGTGCTCATGTCGAACCAAAGTGGTGAAACTTGTTGAGTTTAGACTTAAGAAGATGATTTGGACCTGTGTATGTTGAAATATAGGTTGGGTCGAAACTAATTTATTTATTTATTATTAATTTTTTTCCCTACCTACTATCGAGTGAAATAGCAGATGGAATTTTGGTGATAAACCTGTTTATAAATTGTATTCTGGTTGTTTGTTTCACCTTGGGCCAAAGCCCACTTCTCTTGGTGACTAAAAGGGTGCGTTTGATTATTGTGTTGCTAGTTTGCTACAGCTCATCCCATTTCCTTCCTTGAAGTTGACTTATCTATCTCGTCAAAACTTTGCGACATACCTAAAGCTATACGACACGTTTTATAAATGAGTTCTAAAACAAACCACAATATACTACACATGAAACTATAAGTTAGCGTATAAATTTAAGGACCCATGGAAACTAGATTAAACTAAATATACAAGCCTTAACTTATTTCAAAATTTTTGATTCATATTACTTTATTTAGACTTAACATGGCTCGTTTTAAAACTTATAATTAAAATTTAATATTTTCATACCATTAAACTATAAGTTTAATCAAACTAATGAAAATATTAGTTATAACTTATTTTGAGGTCATTAATATGCGAGGTTTATTAAGCTAACTAACACACTTAAGCTTACAAATTTTTTTATAAACATTATATCGCGGTTCATTAGTTTAATGTGGATAGCTTAATTATTAGTCATCTCGGTAACACTACACGTATATACGGGTCACACCCAACCTTTGTAAAAATCCTACAATCAAAGTGCTTTCAACAAAACTTATAAACGGACAATAAACAAAATATTTAAACAAACGTACTTTATTAAAATATATGGGTTACTAGCTTTTTTTAAATATAAAACTTAAATAAGGTCACTACATGATTACATACTCTTATTTATAATAGTATCAAACATATTTTTTTTTAAAATATGAATACACTTCTAACGACAAGACTATTATATTCCGTCAACGTCTAATATTTATCGTAATTACTCTACGTACTCTATCTTTCAATTATTGTCGAACCATAGAATTATCCATCTTTGATATTTTATTATTGTCTACGTATATACTAATACACTTCCATGAGCCAATACTTATTCACACTTAGAAAATGTTTTCAAACATAAACGCTGCCACACAAGCAACAACGACGCAAACATTTTTCTTTAAACTTTTAAACTCACTTAAACATCATTGAGTCTTAATTGGTATTGTAAACTAAATTTTGCCGTACTATTCTAGGTCGCGTGTCGGTGCCGCTCACTATCACTATTTGACTTTTCGCTATCGAGACTACTAACCACTAAGGTGAGTTTATAGCTCCCACTTTACTTATACTTGTTTACAAAACTATGGGGTGAGAAACATGCAAAACATTTTTTGGACCATACTATTATCTTGATTTCTCAACACTATTGCGTAGTTAGCCTAAGCCCTGAACCCACTGTTATGCCCACTTTCATGAACCGTTAATTCCTGTTAGGAAGCGCGATTGATATAAATAGATCTATTGGGGGTAACTCCCCCGTTCGATTGGCCAGACGGGTCAATGCGAACGTATACCAAGATGGATTACGAGTGTATTGGGTTAAACACTCGCTATGGGCCCTCACTATTATTATATGTGCTACATTGTGGCATACTAAACTGTTTAGCTTCAGTTGCATGAACTTAGTGCTAGCGCGATAGACTATTTTTGTATGACATTATATGCGTTGTAATGTTTGTACACAAAACTAATGGTCCACATTACTTTACTGATAAACCTATGGACTCACCAGCTTTTTGCTGACTTTTAGCATGTTTTTCTCAGGTGTTTGAGCTACTTATTTTCGACAAGGTATGGCAAGGCGATGTTCATAATCTATTTACCTAAGTGTTTTTACACAACATTATGACTTGTTTTTATGGGACCATTTGACGTTGGGCTTATCTATTTACTTTAAAACTTGAATGAATTCTAATGAAATGTATTTTTAACGGAGTATGTATTCCGTTCTTTATTATCTTGTGTTGTGATCTCCAATTTAGTAGCACCCTATGTCCCGAATGCTTCCGCTGTACCGATTTTGGGGGTGTTACAGATTGGCATCAGAGCCAAGGTTATAGAGAACTAGGTACATATAAATCCTAAACTATAACCGCTTTTTACAAAAACAAGTCCCTATGACCGCCACTTGTCTGCCTGCCTTACTTGCCACTTTACTTGCCTTAATTATGCTTTACTATTTGATGATCTTACTTGACTATATGCACTATAAGTATTCTTATACGCACTAAACTTATATTATTTACTATGAGTATTCTACATATACTTACACACTTATACCGTATGTGTCACAGACTATGCCTTCCATTGACACTCCACCATTCCAGATCACACCAGACTCAGAGGATCCGTACATCATACTCCAGGACTTTAATGCTTCAGATCCTGACATCACTGAGTCTGTACCTGCTCCATCATTTCCTACTCAGCCTACATCTACTACTATTACTGATCATGCATCTACTCAGCCTACACTCACACCCACTACTGACATCACTACCACTCAGTCCATTCATGTTTCCTCACATACTAAGAACCCTACTATCAGACGTCGGGCTTCTTACAGGAGGGTCCGAGGGCGTAACATACACCTAACATCTGCTTTATCATTAGTGCCCCGTATGAGGACTCGATCATCATATGAGCATACTCCTACTTCACTATTACCTCACTCCCCTCCACATCAGAAATTAAGGAGAGCTATTGAGACTGATTCGGAGGAAGATCCCGAAGAGGAACCTCTACCAGCTGAGGTTACACCTGATGAGACTGCACCGGTTGAGCATACCACTGAGCATACAGGTACAGATGGGAGTATGAGACCACTGGAGATTATCCTTGAGGATGTGACGATCACCTGCGAGACGGGACAGAGTTCGAAGGATGCACAGATTCAGGGAGGTGATACAAATGATGATATACCATCAGGTTTGGGTCAGGGAACTGCTACACTCCATACTTTGGAGAAGGGTTTAGGGGTTGTTCCTTCCACTTTTGAGATTGGGCAGGGATCGAGGAGAGTTTATGAGGAGGAGATTAATGGCGAGATATGGAGGGATGTTGAGTGTGTGTTTAGCGCCGCACCTCGTGCTGTGAGTCCAGATTATACACCTTCTTCGCCATCTTTTGTGCCACCATCACCATCTGTTCCAGTTTCCACACCTCCGGTTGCTTCACCAGTGGAGGATGGAGAGGTGACTGGTTTGGAGCAGATCTTTGTTTCACTGGGGTCACATGAGAGCTTACTTGATGAGCATACTGAGCAGTTGGATAGGTTAGGGAGATTGGATGACAGTACTGGTATGTTAGGTGGTGAGCTTGAGGGTATGCGCCATTGTGTGGGGATGATGCGGAGTGAGTTGACATCAGTCTGGGATACTGCGTGGCTTCAGTGGCACCAGATGCATGATATGGAGTCTCAGATTGCTAGGTTGACTAGAGCTGGACAGGAGGACCGGTATGAGATTCTAGCTGCGAGGAGACGTATCTCAGATTTGGAGTTTACCAAAGACTTAGTACATGCACAGGAGCAGAGGATCGCATCATTGGAGACTAGGCTCGGAGCACACCTGACGATTATCCAGGACTCTAGTAGGCAGTTGGAGAATACACAGGCAGAGCTGGTGATAGGCATGGAGCGACTTCGCGTTGAGTAGTGTTGTTGTATTAGATGATGCAAGCTTAGTATTTGTTGTACTTTTCTCTTTTATTTGAGACTTGTATTTCCGTTTATGTATTCGAGACTTGTACTTTTCTTTCGTTGCACCATGAGCTTGTAATTTTGTGAACGCATATCGATTTTAATCTATAACAAGCTTGGTTGGTTATTCTATTGTGCCATTATCTCTATAATTGATGTTATCAGTATACTCTACTTGTGGTGACTATACTCTTGCATGATGACAAACTCTTGTTATGAAATCTTATTTATTCTCTCTATTTTATTACGTAGCAATATGGCTCCCAAACGGAAAGCAACTAGATCTACTCGTGCTAACCCAGTTTCCGCCAGAACTACTGCAACAACTCCACCTGTTGTAGATCAAGCTATGCTCGATCAACTAGTTGAAGAGCGAGTGGCAGCAGCACTGGCTGCAGCAAATGTGAACAATTCAACTACTGATGTCGGAACCTCTAGGCCGGCAAACAACAATAACCGTGGCTGTAACTATCAGGAATTCAAAAAGTTCATGACAGATTATTTTGAGGGAAACGAAGGAGCTGTTGTCTTGGTCAGGTGGTTGGAAAGGTTGGAAACTGTATTCCGAATCTGCAGATGTGCGGATGAAGACAGGGTTAAATTTGCATCATTTACCTTCAAGAATGCTGCTTTGACCTGGTGGAACAACTATCTGAAGTCGGCTGGCCATGATGCCGCCTATGCAATGCCATGGGAAAATTTCAAGGAAATGATGCTCAAAAAGTATTGCCCTCGCAACGAGGTCATGAAGTTGGAGGCTGAATTTTGGAATCTCAAGGTGCAAGGCACTGACATGGCCACATACAACCAGCGTTTTCAAGAGTTAGTCTTACTATGCCCTGAAATGGTACCGACTGAAGCTCGCTTGCTGGAAAGGTACATTGGAGGGCTACACCCATATGTCAAGGGGAATGTCACTACCTCCAAGGCTGCTGATCTCCATGAGACTATGGAGTTGGCCAACAAACTGACGGACCAAATGATTGAAGACTCAGTCGGAACAGTAGTGACAAACAAAAGAAAATGGGATGACCACTCCCGAAACAACCACACTAACCACCACTCAAACAAAAGGCAAGAAGTTGCTAAAGTTTACGCTGCTGGACCAACAGAAAAGAAAGCGTATGAAGGCAAATTACCATTGTGTAACCGCTGCAAGTTGCACCACAATGGTCGGTGCACGGTCAAGTGTCACAAGTGCCAAAAGATCGGACACATGACCCAGGATTGCAAGGCAAGGCCCCTCGCTAATGCACAAGTTGCACCAACAAACAACCCAAAGGCTGAAATAACATGTTTTGGATGTGGTGAAAAAGGGCATTACCGGAATGAATGCCAAAAGCCCAGGAATCAAGGAAATGGTGGTAACCGAGGTAACCAAGGTAACCATGGTAATCAGGGTAATCAGAGGAACCAAGGAAACGGTGGGAATAATGGGGCTGCTGGGCATCAAGGAAATCAAGGCAATGGAGGAGGAGCCTGTGGGAGGGTCTACGCTGTGGGCAAGGTAGAAGCCCATGAGGACCCGAACGTTGTGATGGGTATGTTCCTTTTAAATAACTGTTATGCATCCATATTGTTTGATACATGGGCGGATAGAAGTTTTGTTTCAACTGCATTTAGTCCACTTCTTGGTATTGCCCCGACCGCTTTAGACATCATATACAATGTGGAGTTAGCTAATGGAAACATAGAAAGGGTAGACACTGTCATTAGAGGTTGTACCTTAAACCTATTAAACCACCCATTCAACATCGACCTCATGCCCGTTGAACTAGGTAGTTTTGATGTAATTGTCGGCATGGATTGGTTATCGAAGTACCATGCCTCCATCATTTGCGACGATAAGATCGTTCGCCTACCATATGGGGACGAAGTCCTAATCGTAGAAGGTGACAGGAGAGATAGAAGAAACGCGTCAAGACTAAACATCATCTCTTGCACCAAGGCCCAAAAGTACATCGAAAAGGGATGTCATCTCTTTCTAGCGAAAGTTACTGAGAAGGAAGGAAACGAGTCAGAGGAAAAATGTTTGGAAGATGTACCAATCGTGAGAGACTTCCCAGAAGTCTTTCCTGAAGACTTACCTGGACTCCCGCCAACTCGATAGATCGAATTTCATATTGACTTAGTGCTTGGTGCTGCACCTGTGGCACGAGCGCCCTATCGATTAGCCCCAACGGAAGTACAAGAACTCTCAGACCAGTTGTCGGAACTTTCAGAAAAAGGGTTCATCAGGCCAAGTTCCTCGCCTTGGGGAGCTCCAGTCCTGTTTGTGAAAAAGAAGGATGGGTCTTTCAGGATGTGTATTGACTACAAGGAACTAAACAAACTAACCATTAAAAACCGATACCCACTCCCGAGAATTGACGACCTATTCGACCAACTTCAAGGTTCATGCGTCTACTCTAAAATTGACTTGAGATCAGGATACCACCAACTTAGAGTTTGGGAAGAAGATATCCCAAAAACCGCATTCAGAACTCGATACGGTCATTATGAGTTCCAAGTTATGCCATTCGGTTTGACCAATGCCCCTGCAGTATTCATGGACCTCATGAATCGGGTATGCAAGCCGTACTTGGACAAATTTGTGATTGTCTTTATTGACGACATCCTGATTTACTCCAAAAGCAAAAAGGAGCACGAGGAACACCTTAGACAAATTTTAGAGTTGCTAAAGAAGGAGGAGTTGTATGCAAAATTTTCGAAGTGTGATTTTTGGGTACCAAAAGTGCAATTTCTGGGTCACGTGATTGATAGTCAGGGCATTCACGTGGATCCTGCAAAGATCGAAGCAATAAAGGATTGGGCGACACCTACCACACCCACCGAAATACGCCAATTCTTAGGACTTGCTGGTTATTACCGTAGGTTCATTGAAGGTTTCTCCAAGGTAGCAAAACCTTTAACTAAGCTAACCCAGAAGAGTGAAAAGTTCGAATGGTGTGATAAAGCAGAAGAAGCTTTTCAACTCCTCAAGCATAAATTGTGCAGTGCGCCTATATTGGCCCTACCTGAGGGCAGTGAAGATTTTGTGGTTTACTGCGACGCTTCGCACAAAGGCTTAGGAGCCGTACTTATGCAACGAGAGAAGGTGATAGCGTATGCCTCACGCCAACTGAAGAAACACGAGAAGAATTACACAACACACGACTTAGAACTAGGAGCAGTGGTATTCGCACTCAGAATCTGGAGACACTACCTTTATGGTACCAAGTGTGTTATGTATACAGATCACAAGAGCTTGCAATATATCCTTGACCAAAAGGAGCTCAACATGAGGCAACGCCGTTGGCTAGAATTGCTTAGCGACTATGATTGCGAGATCCGGTACCATCCTGGTAAAGCAAACGTGGTAGCGGATGCTCTTAGTCGAAAAGATAGACCAAAACCCTTGAGGGTGCGATCATTGGGTATGACGATCGTTTCACCTCTCCCATAAAAAATCCTTGAGGCTCAGACTGAGGCACTCAAGGAAGAGAATAGACCCAACGAGAAAATCTATGGTATGCCTGAGAATGAAAATGGTTTTGTAAAGAGGTCTGATGGGACGCTGTGCTTCAAGGACAGAAGTTGGGTTCCACTTTACGGAGGGATGCGTGACCTCATCATGCATGAGTCCCACAAGTCTAGATACTCTATACACCCAGGAGCCGACAAAATGTACCTTGACCTAAAGAAATTATACTGGTGGCCAAACATGAAGGCCGACATTGCGATGTATGTCAGTCAGTGCTTGACTTGTTCCAAGGTCAAGGCTGAACATCAACGCCCATCAGGTTTACTGGTCCAACCAGAGATTCCCGAATGGAAGTGGGAACGCATAACTATGGACTTTATCACCAAGTTACCAAGGACATCCAGCGGTTACGACACTATCTGGGTAATCGTTGATCGTCTTACCAAGTCCGCCCACTTCCTACCAATCAAGGAAAACGAAAGCATGGATAAACTTGCACGGCTATACATAAAAGAAATTGTAGCACGACATGGTGTCCCAATTTCTATCATCTCTGATAGAGATAGCCGTTTCACGTCAAAATTCTGGAGATCACTTCAAGATGCTTTGGGAAGTAATCTTGACATGAGCACTGCGTATCATCCTCAAACAGATGGTCAAAGTGAGAGGACCATCCAAACTTTGGAGGACATGCTGCGAGCGTGCGTGATAGACTTTGGAAATGGTTGGGATAGGCATTTGCCACTAGCCGAGTTTTCTTACAATAACAGCTATCACACTAGCATCAAAGCTGCACCATATGAAGCACTTTACGGAAGGAAGTGTAGATCACCAATTTGCTGGGCTGAAGTCGGAGAAAGTCAGATTACTGGTCCTGACTTGGTACAAGAAACTACTGAAAAGATTGTACAAATTAAGAACCGGTTACAAGCTGCACGAGATCGCCAAAAGAGCTACGCGGACAAAAGACGAAAACCACTTGAGTTTCAAGTTGGAGATAGAGTCATGTTAAAAGTTTCACCTTGGAAAGGTGTAATCCGTTTTGGGAAACGTGGAAAACTAAATCCCCGTTACATTGGACCTTTCAAGATTCTAGCCAGAATCGGGCCGGTAGCCTACCAACTCGAACTACCACAAGAACTCAGCTCTATGCACAATGTGTTTCATGTGTGCAACTTGAAGAAATGTCTCTCAAACGAAACTCTTGCTATTCCCTTGGAAGAAATCCAAATCGACGAAAGATTGAACTTTATTGAGGAACCGGTTGAAATTGTTGACCGAGAGGTCAAACGGCTTAAGCAAAGCCGCATTCCTATTATCAAGGTCCGTTGGAACTCTCGTAGAGGTCCCGAATTCACGTGGGAGCGTGAAGACGAAATCAAGTGCAAATATCCTCATCTTTTCTCAACACCCGTGAGTAATTGTAAGTGAAACCGAGGACGGTTTCTTTCCAAGGCGGGAAGGATGTGACAAACGATAATTTTTCACCCATTATTAAATAGTAAATATTAATTTATTAGTGCCCAACTATTTGAAATAAGCATTCATAAGCTTACATAACTATTCGGGAAGCAAACCCGCATATTGCGACTTACGACAACTCATAACAATGACCATATTTATCAGAAAATGTGAAAATATTATTTTCTGACCTATACTGATATTTATTTACCGAACCGAGATTTTATCTCGAGCACAGCACGACACGCGTACCGACAGTACTTTAATTACGGAAACACTACAATAATTAATAAATGGTACTATAAATATGTTCTTATATTACTATTATTAAGACGTTTACCGCAGATATATTTTTTTTTTCACATTCGCGTCAGACCAAAAATACTGCGTTACAGCAAAACTCAGCGAAACACGGGGTATACAAGACCCACTCACCTTAAATTGAGCATAAATGTTAAATAACATTTCTACACTATCATTTAGTATATACGTTTGTACTTAAAAAAAATATATAAAAATAAAAATAAAAATGTAACGTTAAAAAAAAAAAAAATCCCACACGCCCCATATCTCCAAAACAAATAAAAAGAGATATACATGTCCTCTTTTCACTCCCTCCCATAAACACGTTTTCTTCTCCCTCTCTCTTCAAGTTATCTGCCATGTTCTTACTCTCTCTCTCTCTCTCTCTCTCTCTCTCTCTCTCTCTCTCTCTTCCCAAGAGGCAGATCTCAGAAAAAAAAAGAAGAGAAAAATCAAGAAACATGTGATTAAAAATCCATTCCTAGTCTCGGATTCCTCTCCAAGGATAACCCTTGCACGCCAAGGGGATACTTTCCACTGTCAATCCCTTTTTCCAGCCAAGATGAGTCACGGGTTACTAGTGGAAGACTCAAAGATTTGTTTTTAGTCCATTTATAGTTAAAAACCTGTTTCAAAATCAAAGGCAAGTATTAGGGTTTCCATTTTTTTTTCCTTTTATCCCATCCGATTCATAGTGGCACCACATCCCTTCTTGGTGTAGATTGCAGCTTGAATTCAGATTTGGGTTCACTTTGTTGTCATCTCTTTCAAAAGGTATTGTAAGAAACTAAAACTCTCTTGTTCTATTTTAATGTCTTCGATTCGTATATGTAATGTTCTAAGTGGTTTTGTTGATTTATTTAAACCGTTATCATTATATCAAATTTTATGAAGTCTTTTAATTATTCGATGTTAGAGATTATGTTACAAGTTGTGCTTGATTTTCTAAAAGTTGATTCTTGATTTTTAATAAGACTTTCGACATGATCTTGTCTAAAAATATTGATGTGGTTAACTTCGGTATCGATTTGGTTTAAATCCAAAATCTGTAAACATAAGTTGTTGTTGTTGCTAGTTAAGTGTGGCCCAATTTTATTTAATCACAAAAATGAAACTTGAATATTGGCTTAAGGAAATGTCTATTTTAACTTGTTAGTGCGCGCTATAGCTTATCCGGTTAGTCATGTCTTTGTTTGGACTCGATGTGGGTCGGAACCCACTGTGGTCGAACCACAGTGGAGTTGCTGGGGTATGTCGAATGTTGTGCTCATGTCGAACCAAAGTGGTGAAACTTGTTGAGTTTAGACTTAAGAAGATGATTTGGACCTGTGTATGTTGAAATATAGGTTGGGTCGAAACTAATTTATTTATTTATTATTAATTTTTTTTCCTACCTACTATCGAGTGAAATAGCAGATGGAATTTTGGTGATAAACCTGTTTATAAATTGTATTCTGGTTGTTTGTTTCACCTTGGGCCAAAGCCCACTTCTCTTCGACTAAAAGGGTGCGTTTGATTATTGTGTTGCTAGTTTGCTACAGCTCATCCCATTTCCTTCCTTGAAGTTGACTTATCTATCTCATCAAAACTTCGCGACATACCTAAAGCTATACGACACGTTTTATAAATGAGTTCTAAAACAAACCACAATATACTACACATGAAACTATAAGTTAGCGTATAAATTTAAGGACCCATAGAAACTAGATTAAACTAAATATACAAGCCTTAACTTATTTCAAAATTTTTGATTCATATTACTTTATTTAGACTTAACATGGCTCGTTTTAAAACTTATAATCAAAATTTAATATTTTCATACCATTAAACTATAAGTTTAATCAAACTAATGAAAATATTAGTTATAACTTATTTTGAGGTCATTAATATGCGAGGTTTATTAAGCTAACTAACACACTTAAGCTTACAAATTTTTTTATAAACATTATATCGCGGTTCATTAGTTTAATGTGGATAGCTTAATTATTAGTCATCTCGGTAACACTACACGTATATACGGGTCACGCCCAACCTTTGTAAAAATCCTACAATCAAAGTGCTTTCAACAAAACTTATAAACGGACAATAAACAAAATATTTAAACAAACGTACTTTATTAAAATATATGGGTTACTAGCTTTTTTTAAATATAAAACTTAAATAAGGTCACTACATGATTACATACTCTTATTTATAATAGTATCAAACATATTTTTTTTTAAAATATGAATACACTTCTAACGGCAAGACTATTATATTCCGTCAACGTCTAATATTTATCGTAATTACTCTACGTACTCTATCTTTCAATTATTGTCGAACCATAGAATTATCCATCTTTGATATTTTATTATTGTCTACGTATATACTAATACACTTCCATGAGCCAATACTTATTCACACTTATAAAATGTTTTCAAACGTAAACGCTGCCACACAAGCAACAACGACGCAAACATTTTTCTTTAAACTTTTAAACTCACTTAAACATCATTGAGTCTTAATTGGTATTGTAAACTAAATTTTGCTGTACTATTCTAGGTCGCGTGTCGGTGCCGCTCACTATCACTATTTGACTTTTCGCTATCGAGACTACTAACCACTAAGGTGAGTTTATAGCCCCACTTTACTTATACTTGTTTACAAAACTATGGGGTGAGAAACATGCAAAACATTTTTTGGACCATACTATTATCTTGATTTCTCAACACTATTGCGTAGTTAGCCTAAGCCCTGAACCCACTGTTATGCCCACTTTCATGAACCGTTAATTTCTGTTAGGAAGCGCGATTGATATAAATAGATCTATTGGGGGTAACTGCCCCGTTCGGTTGGCCAGACGGGTCAATGCGAACGTATACCAAGATGGATTACGAGTGTATTGGGTTAAACACTCGCTATGGGCCCTCACTATTATTATATGTGCTACATTGTGGCATACTAAACTGTTTAGCTTCGGTTGCATGAACTTAGTGCTAGCGCGATAGACTATTTTTGTATGACATTATATGCGTTGTAATGTTTGTACACAAAACTAATGGTCCACATTACTTTACTGATAAACCTATGGACTCACCAGCTTTTTGCTGACTTTTAGCATGTTTTTCTCAGGTGTTTGAGCTACTTATTTTCGACAAGGTATGGCAAGGCGATGGTCATAATCTATTTACCTAAGTGTTTTTACACAACATTATGACTTGTTTTTATGGGACCATTTGACGTTGGGCTTATCTATTTACTTTAAAACTTGATGTAAACTTGAATGAATTCTAATGAAATGTATTTTTAACGGAGTATGTATTCCAGTCTTTATTATCTTGTGTTGTGATCTCCAATTTAGTAGCACCCTATGTCCCGAATGCTTCCGCTGTACCGATTTTGGGGGTGTTACTGGAACCAACATCTGTTTCTCAATCCTAGTCAACCCAGAGATTATTGGACCTTGGAGTCAAGCTTTTTGGGATACAACAAGGTCACAGGTTGAAGATGGAGAGGATATCATTACTGCTATAGTTGCTGGGAGAGCTATTCGTGTCACAGAAGCTTCAATCAGAGAGGTTCTGTTATTTGATGATGAAGGAGGCTCTGTTTTGTTTGGAAAACAAGAGACTTGGAACACACTCAGAGACATTGGGTATGAAGGTCCTTTGACTAAGCTTACCTTTCAGAAGGCTATGGTTAGTCCTCATTGGAAATTTCTTATTCATGTTTTGCTTCATTGTTTGAGTCCAAAAAGTACTGCTTGGGATCAGTTTAGCCATTCCATAGCTTCTGCTTTTGTTGGTCTTACTACAAATCAACCCTTCAATTTCTCATACATGATCCTTGAAGGTATGCTTACTCATATTAAGGCTGGCAAACCGCCAGCCCTTTCTAATGTATCCTAGATTTGTTCAATTGCTTTTAGAGAATCCATTAGATGGGATACCCAAACCTCAGGATTATGTACCTACCATTAGGATGCCACCTAAAGTGTTCACTTTCATGTCTCATAAGGGAGTAAATTTTTCGGGTAGGAATACACCTCTAAATGCTTATATGTTAGAGGTTGCTCAAGCTGTTAGGGATGAAGAAGACAATAGTGGTTCTACACATTCTAATAATGATGATCAACCTGATTCTGCTGAGCATTCTTCTTTAGTACATACTCCTACGCCACCTATTGTTTCTCCTCAGCATGTTGTTTCAAGTGAAAGGACTCCCTCAGTGACAGCTTCCTTGGATACATCTGTTTTTGCTCAAGGTACTTCTCCACAAAGTACTGATTCTAAAGGTACTGCTTCAGAGGATTCACAGGTACCTACTCCCAATGATTATACTTCCACAGGTGGGCTTCAAACACCTGGAGGAGATGAGGGAATTGAAGGTGCTGTGGGTACTTCTGATTTGGATAAGGAATTGGAGAAGATGAAGACAACTGTTAATGCTCAAGATGCAGAAATCAAGAAGCTAAGAAGGAAGTTTAGAATTCTGATTTGGATAAGGAATTGGAGAAGATGAAGACAACTGTTAATGCTCAAGATGCAGAAATCAAGAAACTAAGAAGGAAGTTTAGAAGATTGAAGAAATTTCTTTGGCCTCTTGTTCAGACTTTTAGGCTTTATGTGAAAGAAAAGAAGCAGTCTCAGAAGCCAAAGTCAAAATCTTCAAAGATGTCTTCTAAATCCAAGAGGAAGCATAGGAGGTCATCATTTACCAAATTGGGGAGGAATCAAGATGATGCTAAGGTTAAATATTCAGAAGATGCTCATTTGTGGCAATATCCAGAAAGTCCAAAGACTCTTGTACCAGAAAGCTATATTGAAGAGGATATGAATATTGCACAAGAGAAAGAGAATGAGCAAAAAGATGCTGAGCAAGAAATTGTTAAGCAGGATGTAGATGCACAGAACATTCAAAATGCTGATGTTCAAAGTACTGCTGCAGAAAACATAAGTCTGCTAGGTACTGCTGAGCAAAGTACTTCTTCTAGGAATATTGATGAAAGTGAAGTCACTGCAGCTGGATCTTCTACAATAAATTATGCAGATGAAGCTGATCCTTCTACTTTTGTACATCAAAAAGAAGTAAGAGTACATACTGCAAGTGATGATGAAACAATTGCTCAAGTTATGATGAATTTGAGGAGACCTACTGGAGGAATACATATTTCTGAGCCTGCACAAAAAGATGTTGAAAGTACTTCTAAATCAGAAGAGCTAGATCCAAAAGATAAAGGGAAAGGGATAATGGTTCAGAAAGATACTAAGAAGAAAAAGAAGAAATTTTTTCTTGCTCAAATTAGAGAGTTAGAGATTGCAGAAGATTTAGAGCTTGCTAGAAAGCAACAAGCTGAATATGATGCTGAGTATTTGGAAGAAGTTAGTAGGCCAATTACAAAGAAGCCAATGACTAAAGCTCAGGAAAGGAACTGGATGATAAGTTTCTTGAGAAGAAAGGGATACAAGAATTTACATAAATAGAGGTATCCAGAAGTGAAAGCTCTGTGGGATAAAGTACAAGAAGATATCAGAAAAGAAGTAGAAAACTTTGTGCCCATGGAAGTTGATAGAAAGAAGAAATTAGAAGATATCAGAAAGGAACAAGCTGAGGAAAGAAGATTGAAAAGGAAGAAAGCAGTTCAAGATGATCAACTGTCAAAAAGGCTGAAGATGATTTATGAAGATACAGTTGATGAACTTAGAAATTATTTCAGAGTTGTAGACTTTAAGAATAAGAAGATTGAAGATTCTGGAAAGAAATCCAAGATAATCTCATTTTCAGTGGTTGAATCAAAAGAAGGGAATTATTTTATGATTCACAGAGAAGATGAAAGCTTCAAAACATTCTATGGGATGTGTTGCACTGTATTACAAGGGCAGATTTGTATGACTTATATGTGCAAGTGCAGACATACTATGCAGAGATTGAAGCTTCAGAAGTGGGATTAATTTTGCTTGGAGACTTAATTACCATCTGGGAAACTGAAGAAACAAGTGTTGATCCTCTGTGGAATGATCAAGAGAATCGGGAAATAACAAGATGGAGATTCTTTGAGTCATCAGGAGTTCATACACTAGAGATGGAAGATGGTACCATTATTCATATGTTGGCTGAGAGGAGATATCCATTGATTAGAGAAATTATGCTCAGAATGTTGGATCATGGAATGGAACTTGAAGATGAATCTGAAGTAGCTTTGGATGTTATCAAGCTATTTATCAGATGGGTCAAGTCTGAAGAGTAATATTGCATAATACTGGTATGATTTGTTTTGTAAAATAAAGTATTTTTCAAAGTACTGCAAAAACAAACAGTACTTTAACAAAGTAGTGCTTGCTGATGTAAACCAGTATAAATCCTTTAAAATAAAAATAAAATGTTTTGATGTTTAAAAGAAAAAAGAAAATGGATTTGAAAAGCAACACATGGTGTTAGTATTTATACTGCACAACAAATGGTAATCAACTCACCATGTTTAACAGACAAGAAAGAGTTTGACTCATCATGAGGGTACGGCTCTGATGTGATAATCAAATCCGTTTATGGTTGATAGTTTACCCAAAACTATATGGTTATCAACTCACCATACTCCAAGTGATCAAGAGTTGGCTAGTCCATAGCAAACGGCTATTGGTAAAGACTAATCAAATCCGTTGATAGCTGATGATTTTCTAAAAGTCATAATTTTCAATGATTCACCTCTCACAGGAGTTAACACACCTGGAAGTGATGAGAATAGTATGAAACTTTTAAGATTTGATGATCACTGTACCAAAATGTTACTGAGTTGCTGAGAAGATATATTGAAAGACAAGATGCTGATGAAGAGTACTTTGACACATGAAAGATAGAAGACAAAGAAATAAAGAAACAATCTTTCTGAATGATTAAAGGTTTGAATATTAAAGATAACAAAGAAACTTGAAATCAAGCAAGTGGAGTTCAAGTTAGGGGAGGATTGTTGGGATATAAAATATCAAAGTACTTTTGGATGTCAAAGTACTGCTGCATGAAGGAAAAAATCAAAGTACTACTAAAGGAAAAAGTCAAAGTCCTGCTGTTATTGAAGAATGTTTAAAGTACTTCGAAGGAAACAAGGACTGATGTGCAATATTAGAGAAGGATTAATGTGTAATATTGAACGAATATTCTAGAATTAGTTAGGGATAATAACTTGTTGTTCAAGGATTATATGTTGTAAACCGACTTAAGGTTATCTATATAAAGAGCCTTAAGAGGTATTAGTCAAAACAAGTTTTAGAGAAGTTCTCATAAGTTTTAGAGTCGATCAAAGTTGATAAATAGTTAAGGATTGTTAGTGAATCTGTGTAACAAAGCAGGTTCAAAGTTTGGTTAATATAAAAGTTCTTCTTAAGCTTTGTGTTAGTAGATTCCGCATACTTTACAAGGTTAACAGTGTTTCAATATTAATAGTGTTGAGTTTACTCAATATTGTTAAACCCTTACAAGCTACAAAGTAGTTTGGTCAGAGTATATCGATCCAACAATGATAATGAATAAGAAAGGACTTAGCGGATCACCTTGACGTAAACCACGCTTTATAGAGAATTCATGAGAAGGACTTACATTTATAAGAACAGAAGTTCTAGCCGAATGAAGGCAAACCTGAATCCATTTTCGCCATTTGTTACCAAACCCAAGACTCGCTAACATGTGATCGAGAAACTTCCAGCTTACGATGTCGAAGGCTTTTTCAAAGTCAACTTTAAATAACATCAATTTTCTTTTCTTCTTTTTGTACAATGACATTATCTCACTAAGCATCAAAGGGCCATCAAGAATGTATCTTCCTGAAATGAAAGCCGATTGTTCTTTACTCACCACTTTATCAATGACTTTTGAAAGCCTATTAGCCAAGACTTTAGCAACAATTTTATATTGCATACCGATCAATGAGATTGGACAAAAATCTTTAATATGAATAGGATTTGCAATCTTGGGGATCAACGTAATAAAAGAAGAATTTGAACCTTTAGGCATGATAAACGAATCAAAAAAACCTTTAACAGCTTTCACCACGTCTTATTTCAAAAGGTCCGAATACGTTTTAAGGGAAAGAAAAGAAAAACCATCCGGGCTTGGGGCTTTTTGACTCCCACAGTCCCAAACAGCCAACCTGATCTCTTATTCAGAAACATTCTTTTCCAAAACCAAATTATCGTTATGGTTTAAGGTAGAATGCGGCATAACAGTAGAAAGATCAATCAATGAATCGGAAACATCAAATTTGTCTTTGAGAAGTTAAAGAACACCGTTTTAACTTGGTAGGGGTTAGTAACCCAGATGCCATCAATCATAATACCTTGAACTGTTTGATGGGACTTCTTTTGCTTCAAAATACCATGAAAGAATTTTGTTTTTTCGTCTCCTTCAACATCCCATTTGACCCTAGCTTCTTGCATCAAGTCCATGTCTTCGAGCTGTTGTATGTCGTCACGTTCATTGAGAAGCTTTACACGTTCCTCCTTTTCACTAACCGAAGCTTTATTGGAATCAATCTTCTCTTCAATTTCAATTATCTTCTTCATAACCTCTTGTTTTCTAGACGCTTCATTGTTTTTAGCTTGGCGATTCCACGCTTTGATATTCTTCTTAAGCCATTTAAGCTTCTCATGAAAAGGCATATGGGGGTTAGTAAGAGAGCCCTCATTATAAGCCTTCCTAATACACTCATCAAAACCATCAGATGAAGCCAAGAATGAAAGAATTTGAAAGGGACTGTACCGTAATCAATCTTGTCACAATGGAGCAAAATTGGAGTATGATCCGACCATCCACGAGGAAGAGCTGTGACTTTTACATCCGGAAAAATATCTTTGACATGTTGAGATATCAAGAAACGGTATAACTTACTCATCTTGGAACCCGCTTTATTCATCCAAGTAAAATTCCGACCTCCCAAAGGGATCTCTAGTAAACTTTTGTTGTCAATAAAATTGTTAAAGTTGTTAGCTGATGGACGATTGAACTCAGTGCCAAATCTCTCATTTTCATCTCAAACTTCATTTAAATCTCCAAAGAGAACAAAATGGCCATCGTGGTTTCGAATGAACTCTAATAACCGATTCCACATGGCAATTTTATCTACCGACTCTTGAGGCCCATATATATTGATCATAAAAATATATTATCTGAAGTAGCCCATCTCCCTTTAACTATGATATACCAATCATCATACCAAATTTGCTCCTTGTTTAAGTGATTCGGATCCCAAACTGATATTAAACCCCCTGAGCGACCTCGAGAAAGACTGCAAGCATAGTCAAATGTATAGTTACCCCACATTGATTTAATACGGAACAATTCAAGACGCGTCATTTTTGATTCTTGGACACCTAAAAATTGAATGTTATTTTTGTAGCACATCTCCTTGATCCAGATACGTTTCCTCTTTTTCTTGGAACCTCGAATGTTAGTATAAAGGATTTTCATTTATCCACCATCAAAACACCAATTCTGTCTATCAACCTATGTAGTGAATTGTGGCACCCTTTAATGTCGTACCCCAATTTTTCTCCAACCTCTATGAGTCTATTCATTTAATGAATAACTGAGATGCCATTTATGTCATTACATTTAAGTTTATCAAAATATGTCGAGCACTTACCAGTTTTGGATTGAAGAGAGCTTGTTGAATGTTCCTTTTCAGTACTTTTGAAATGTTCAAAACTTGGTGGGCGGCTCAAGTCTGATGTACTAGGTTTGTCCAATCGCTCCTTTTGAATTTCAGGTATCTCCTCTTCATGAACAACATTGTCATTGTTGCTATGGATACTTTCATCTTGGTCTTTTGTCACATCTTTACCTTCCTGAGTATCATGTAGAACCTCTTGTATAACCTCTTTCTCATCACTTTCTGAATCTGCTTCTTTATCATGATCAGACTCGGACCCTACGGTGGAGTTTGTTTCAGTCTCTTGAGGTGATGCATCTTGAAGGTTAATACTCCAAGATCCTAGCTCTTGAACATAAACATCATAATCTTCTCCATGAATATTCACCTGTACCACATCAGAGATAAAAGATTTTTTTCGAGTAGCCACACATACTCTTCCCAAGCTCATAGGTGTGATGCTATCATTTTCAAAAAACATAAATTTTCCCACCATTTAATCAACTTTTCTATAGGCATTCGATCCCCAAGCACATAGGGGAAGCCTGGATATTTCCACCCACACCATTCTCTCATCCACATAGAAGCTCTTAGAAACCAGCTTAACCAAAGCCACAATCCGCCAATGTGATGAATCTTAATGTCGACAAAACCCTCTTCCCTACATAGATGGTACAAACTATTCATAGTCTCCACATCTTTTACCTTTACTAGAACTACATTTAGTGGGTCTGTGATTTGAACCAGCTCTTGTTTAGATAAAGTAAGTTCCTTCTTGATCACTTGTTTTTCCACCTTACTATCCCCATCACCATTCAAAGTAGAAGCATAAGACCTTTTATTATGAGATGATCCCACCTGTTCTACCTTTTGAGAAGGAATAAAATTAGTCGTCTTATCTGCAGTATTCTTTGATATCGCTTCCTTCTTTTCCTGCCTATTGAAACGAGCAACAGATGCGAATAGATGATAACTCCCTACCCATATATTAGCCAAAGAACGAGCTAACTGTTCTTTATTCTTTACACATAGAAAGCGAACAAATCCAAACCTCTTCCCTGATTTTGATTTTTTATTTGGAATGAACGCGTCGACAATACGACCATATGATTTACATTCGTTCCACAATCTTTTAGCATCAACATAATCAGGAAAATTCGTAATATAGAAGGAGGATGTAATTTTGTCTACCTCTTTATGGAACGGATTTCTGATCGGAATAGATGATTCTTGTTTGTTATTTTTGAATTTCCAAGACCATCCATTGGTATCTTGAATCGTTGATGTGTTTCTCACCATGATCCCTCCCCCTCCCCGTCAAAAGACTACACGAACCTCAAAAACTCAAAAATAAATTGAAAGAAAATGATAATTAAAAGAAACCTATGATTTCCGTGTTACTGGTCGTTTCTGTAAATTCCTTGCATACTTTTGAATGTTGAAGTAAAATGCTTGTTCTCAGATTATCAAGGCCTTTGTTCAAATGTATGCTTGTTTTGCTTGTATAAATTCTATATTGATTGCGCTCTTTTATTAACAGCTAGGGTACCCGCTGTGGTACCATGTACTTAAAAGCTTTTAGCGACCGGTGTTTTATTCATATGATTTACCGTGCGGTATTGCAACAATATAGAGTCAGTAGTGAGTTAGATTATATGGATAGAAGGTCAAAATGGTTTCGATTTATATTCGCAAGTAGTTAATAAACCCTGTAATAATTTTAGGGATAATGCCAAAAATACCCCAATTGCCCAAGGGCTGAGACTATCTAGACTGAAACTTTTGTGTTTACTTATCTAGATCCGCGCAACCAGTACTTTTTGGACAACTTAAATCTGCAAGTGACAAGTATGACTTTACGGATTACAAGGTAGGACAACTTGTGTACTGTTTGGGCAACTGGTGTACCCTTGGACAACTGGCGGCCCTCATGTCGGACACTTAGCGTCATATGATTGAAAATTTCGAGTTGCCAAGGCAACTGGGTAAATACAAAAATACAAAAGTTGCAGCCTAGATAGTCTCAGCCTTTGGGCAATTGGGCCATTTTTGAAATTATCCCTAAATTTAGTAACATTTTTATATGCAAAAAAAGTAACACCTCTTAGTGATGAAATATGATATTTTCTTATAGAAACATTTTCACGGTATCAAAATTTAAAAAGTAATTGTTTATCATCTTAATAAATGAATTTACAAATATACAAATCTTATAAAGTTACTTTTTTAGTATCTTGTTATTATTATTGTTGATGTAAATAATTCCTAAAAACGTTATTAATATTTTTTGATATCTATACGTTTTGATAACCACAAAATGTAAAATCATTAAACGTAAAATTATTACGTAAACAAATATTTAGTCGTAAACTTCATTTTAACAAATCTAATCACTTAAGGTATGAATAAATAAAAGCTTAGTGCATTTATGATAAAAACGGAACATTTATTAAATCACTAGATTTTTTATAATATGTTACAAACATTTTATATCTTACAAAATATTTTTGGCAAATAAAATAAAATGTGTAATTTATGATAAATACTTGAATTCAAAATTTTAGCCTAAACATGATAAAAATGTTACAGGAAAAACCTCCCCAGGAAAAAGACAAACTGAGTAAACGTTCAGGAGGGGCAGCCCCCTTAAATAAAGGGGTGGTCCCCTTAAACTTTAAGGGGACCAGCCACCCTTGTTAGGTCACCATTTTGTAAACACAAGTATGATTTAGAAAGAAATAAGATGAGAAATGAGATTGGTTGATTATGAGACAATATGAAAGGTGAGAGTGCAAGAGTTTCCTTAAGATAATCAAATAACCAACAAGTTAAATGTTTACATAAGCTTACTATTTATAAGGGAGGAGTTAGGGCAACACTCCCTTCCTCCCTTATCTTCAAATTCGTGGGCTTCAAGCCCATAGGGCTTTTACACATAAGCCTTGTAACATAAAACTTAATGAAATAAATACTAAAGCAACCTATTACAAAATGTAATGACCGAGACTTGACTAAATACAAAAGTATGGTTCCAACAATCTCCCCCTAAGGGTCGGTCATCACGGTTGCTTGACGTCTTCATCTTTGTCGTTGACTTGTGACAAGTAAAACTCTAGACGTCTTCAAAAATGGTTGAGTGATAATGAATATACTTTGCTCTCTGTCTTTGTTCTTTGGTGATGATGTAGTGATTGTGTTATGAAGTAATCTGCCGTTCGTCACTCCTGCGTCTGTGGTGGTTGTCCGCCATTCCAACATACTCATACATCTTTGGACTTAGACTTTCATGTGCAAGAAGTTCCTTTTGATACATTGAGATCTTTGTCTTTATACTTTGTAGATTCTTCTTATAGTCGTAGAATCTTTCTTGGAACTTTGTGTTGTTAAGATCTTTGGGGGAGCTATCTTTTGCTTCAAGATGTATGTATGAGCATGTTGGAATCTACCATCATGGAAGTGAGGTACCTGCGAGTAACCAGTTAGCAATAAAACAACCGGTACTTACAGATAAGGAATTAGAGTTCATCAACAGCATATTGTGAAGACTCTCTCTAATCCTTATCCAGGCCGTTCCCATATCAGATACTCCCGAAGGAGCTTACGAGACCTACTGAGTAGCTCAATGACTGGGTGAGTCGCTGGGGATCACTCCACGACTGTAGACCGTAATGGAACCACCGCAAACACTAAGCGTAACCCTTGTGGGGTTACCGAAGTGACCTGCTGTCAGGGCTGTTTGATATTGACCCTGGCAGGATTTCCGTTCAATCATTGAGAAATACTTAAGTAATCCTCTCATAAACGTTCTCGGCAGATTGCTAAGATCTGCAAAGGACTCGATAGTTTACAACTGATGCCCATTGATGTAGAACACCAGTTGTAGAAATACTAAGTGTTCCTAAGAGATCTTTGATGTATCTCGAGGCTCTAGACTCTATAAGTGCACACTTAGGTTTCCTATGCGGAGACTAGGGAGGGGTCTCCTTCTTCAATATCAACCGTCTCTAAGAGATAGGTCGATAGATTACACAGGTTCCCCGTGAGAATGAAACAAGCTCTTTTAAGAGAACTTGAGTGGTTAAGAAGGTTTAGTGCATTGCGTCACTGGGTCCATGACGGCTTAATCTTCAATACCGGTGTTGTCTTTTGCAACAGCCAGTAGCATACGTATTGAACCCGGTGTCTGCCCTAAGGTTGATTCATATGGAGGGCTATTTGTTTTCACCCGTTTCTTTACTTTTCTTTTTAATTCTTCAACCCCTTCTTTCCCCTTTCATTCTTTTCTCCTTTTTTCGTATCATACCTAAGGACTTCTAATTCTAACTATGGGAGATGTCCTTGGGTAGATCCCTCCGGCTCTGGCGGATCATAGGACGGATATTCCTATCTTAATCACCTTATAACTCCGACAGTAGCCAAGAAACCTTTGATTGAAAATCTCTCAAAGTGTTTGTGATAATCAAATATTTTGGTTAACACTTTGAGAGTTTTGTGTACACTTTTGAAGGGCTCCCCCTGCACATGTGCTCATAAGTGTTTAATAAATTTGCACATGCGGGAGGAGCAAGTACTTTTGAATTGATCCACTTTCAGTGAACAAGACCGATTCGAGACATGCTTACATCACTAGTTAGACTAGCTTGAAGTTATTACCCGGCCTGGTCAAGTCCACAGAAAGTTTCTCGAGACGGTACATTTCTACTAAGACTAATCCTTTTCGAGACACGCTTACGTGGTTAGTTAAAGAGATACATTGTCAGCTTTTAGGTGACAACTAGCTCTAGTAACTAACTTGATGTTATTACCCGTCGAGGATAAGTCCTTTCGATTTTTTACTAACTTTTATCATCTCGTCAATTCCTGGGTGAATCTGAGTCTAGCTCGCACAAGATACAACTTTTCAGCTTTAACTTCATATATTTTAATCACTTTTTCATTTTCTCCCCCTCAAAAATAGCATATGAGATGTTGTTTTTGTTAAACTTTTGATTAAAATATGCTTTTTGAGTCTTATGGGGAGATTCACCAAGAACTTTTGATTTTGATCAAAGTATTTTGTTTTGACAAGTGCTCCCCCTCAACAAGTGATTAGGTTTTATTGAGGTGAAATACTTGTCCTTTTGAGCAGAATTATGAAAAATCATAAATGTTTGATTAATTCTACTCAAAAGTAAGAAGCCTTCGCTCCTTATATTTAGGATTGAGGCACTGATGCGTACCTCAGGGTCCTTTCTTTACAAGTTCGGGTTGTGCACTGTAATGCGTACACAAGCCATTATGAAGTAAATTATTGACAAATCAAATCAAATTCTTACAATGATTTACCAATCAGGTCTCTGAAATGTCAACACCGGAAACTTCTGTCTGCCTCCCACATAACTTTCCAACCTTCGAAACTGATCCCTGCGCTTCAATCTGTTCTCGATCCTTAAGATGAATCTGTGAGCATCCCGGGCCTCATTGGTTTTCCACCTTTTAGACTTTCCTAGAGCAATGTCATCCAATCTGCTTTTGATTCCATCTCTTACGAACTTCAAGGTTTCATCACAGAACTTATGTATTTCGTCGTAAGCCATGAAGCAGTTGCGACCGTTAATGCTGCGGTAGGTGAACCCAAATGGTTGTCTGATCAAGGTGTACTGAGATAGATGTGGAAGGTCGGGGATGTCGAACAGGTTTGGTTTGGTGAGATTGAGCTTCTTCTGATAACTTTCTACTCCCAACTGAAGATCTTCAACTCTTTCTCTTATGACAATCTGCCTGATGAAGATTAGAAGAGCTTGGATAAAGGCAAGCTGCATCTCTTTAGGCAAGCCACAGAGTTTTCCTTGAACTTTGAGCAGGTACATGTCTTCGATGTCGTTGAGACGTAGTCGTGGAAAGTCAGACTCGGAAATATCGTACTCCTTTTTATCAAGTCTTTTCAGTGTGATTTTGCTGAGGAAGGGGTACCCAAAGAAAGTGACAGTCGAGATGAATTGAATGGAGACTATCTTCAGATCACTTTCTACATCACCCATCGTCTGATTAAGTCTGCTGCTTAGATAGTACTGTGCCCGGTTGTTTGGCCAATGATGTATGCCGTAAAGAGCATTCCGGTCATATTCAACAATTTTGTCAACGAATAATGCTGAAGCTTCTTCTTCGATGGCATTGTTGAGGTATCGAGCTGTAGGGAGAAAGGCGAGTGAGGTAACGTACTTCTTCTCAATCTTGCTGCCAAGTTTCAGAAATTCCAAGTCTGTGTTGTAGAAGAACTTGTATGGGATCTTTGGTTCCTTAGGCTTCCCAATCATCGGTAGTGGTTTGGACCAGTCAGTAATGTAAGGTGCGGTTTTCTTTGTGACCAGATTGACATATGATTCAGGATTGATCCAGTCAATATTGCTTGACATAGCTCGAGCAATATTTTCCAGATGGTATCCAAGCTCGATTGAGTTGGCAGACCTATCTTTCAGAAGATTGAAAGCATCATTCTTGATTCTTCGCAGCTCTTTCTTATTCATCTTTTTCATCTTAAACTTTTGTTGAATCATTTGAGCATATTCCACCGTTCGACCATCTTGAGGTTCATGATTGTCTTCCAGTGGTGGTTGCGAATTGATCATCTTTTCAAACCAGGAGTATTCGGCACTGTTGTCTTGATCTAGCCAGCTAAGGACTGTTTTGGGTTTCTTTAGTTCGGTGCCTTTAGATGAGGTGTCTGGTGTGGGTTGATGATGCTTTCCTTTCTTATCTTTCTTCTTCTTCTTAGGAGACGGTTCTGGAACTTCATCGGGTTGAGGTATGTCGTCACCACCAGTGTATTCAAAATGGTCGTGTGCCTTGGGAGCTGAACCTGATGCCTTCGGTTGTTGTGAGGAAGTTGTTGTGGTTGGGGGGATGACCGGTGTATGAGATGAGGGTCCTTCGGCTTGTTTTTGTTTCTTTGCCTGAGAATTCGGATCCCGGTCTTCATCATCTCTTTGACGTTTCAGCTTATCGGCCTCTGTGCTGCACGTATCTTTGTTCATCTTGTCTTTTAATGCTTCCAGGACTTTGGCTTCTTCATGAGTCAAGGTGAACTTGTTTGCCAGCTTTTCTAAGAGTTGAGCTTCCAATTCATCCAGAGATAGCCCTGGTAGTGGAACAGTGGATTTGTCAGCTCGAAGAGTGAATGTGGTTGATCGGGTCACTTTCTTGACTGCTTGCTCTGCGAACTTGGTGAGTTCGTCTCTCATGGGTGCCAGCAGATCTTTCAACTCAGCAACCAGGTGTTGTGCCATGTATTCTTGTGCTTGAGCTGCTAGTACGGCTTCCAAGTTCTCTTGTACGTATTTAGCTAAGAAAGTATCAACTTTGTCTTGCAGCTCTTGGACGCTCGAGTTCAGCTTTGTCAATTCAGCAACTTGGGTTACAAGTGTTGCAACCTGATCTTCCAATCTGCTTCTCTTCTTCTCATGTACTCTTTTGAAAGCTGACTTGAGTAACTTTGATGCAGCAGAGGCTTTGGTGCTCGGTTTCTTGATTGATTTGTCATGTGTTGATTCAGATGCAGGAGGAGATGACTGTGATGATTCAATGATGGTGGTAGAGTCTTTGTCATCTCCTTTCTTTGGTTCGGGTTGTTCAACTATCTTTTCTTTGGCTGCTGCTTCTTCTATTACCCTTTGTTCTTCAACCCGTTTCTCAGCTTCAGCCTTAAGCCTTAGTTCTTCAGCAAGCCTGGCTTCTTCTTCCTTCTTTAACTTTTCTTCAGCCAGCTTGGCTGCCTCTTCTGCTTTCCTGCTCTCTTCCATTCTGATTGTTTCTTCCAGTTTAGCTTGAGCAATCTCTTCAAGCCTGGCCTCTTCAGCTTCTTGTTTTCTTTTCAGTTCCTCTTCCTGAGCCCTTTCTCTGAGCTCCATTACTTCCATAGACATAAGCCTTGGAGCATCAGTATCCATGGGATCTCCTTCTTCTTCCTCTCCCATAGTCATTTCAATGTCGGTGGGAGACACTGAGGGATTGTCATAAACAACTAAGTCTGTGGCAATCCCTGTGGTAAGCTCAGGATTGCTGCTTGATCCGCCAGCTTCGGTGGTCTGAGAGAACACTGGAGGTGGAGGTAGATCAGCATTGAATGTATCAATTCGGCGGTGGAGGAGACCTAGGTTGAGAGCCCTTTCATTTTCTTCTTCGACTGAAAGGCCTTCAGTCTCAAGTTCAGCAGATACTGGTTGCTTCATCTTTTCTCTTCTAATCCTTTCTTCTTCCAAAATCGTCTGAGCTTTGGTGAGTGGTCGTTGATAGAGATGTGCGGGGGATTCAGCATGATCAGCAGATTCGTCAATAATCTTATCCCAATCTTCAAACGTCAAATCCTTATCGTCAATTTCATCAAGATTGACTTTCTTGGTGATATTGGCATAGGCTTCACTGTAAATAGGACCTTCGTCGGATTCGGTTTGTTCAGAGTCAGCAGGTTTTGGAGAAGGTTGTGGTGAGGGAAACCACCCAGGTTCAGCAGTTGGTTTCTTTGCAGGAATTCTGATCTTAAGTGATCCCTTTTTCTTAGGTTTGGTCTTGGTAGAACTTTCTGAGCTGCCAGATTTGCTACCTTTCTTATCTTTCTTCTGCATGTATGACGGTAGAACAACTTCGTCCAAGAACCCAACTTTATCTGCTTCAAGAGCTTGAAGGTAGTACTTGTAGTTATTGCATTCTTGAACCTTCTTAGTCAGGAGGCAATCAGAAAGTTTCTTTCCTTGTTTCCTTGTACTAGTATCCATTCTATTGATGACCTTAAGTGTTTCCTCATTCTTGTATGTGTGCTGAAACTCATCATTCAGTCTTTGAGGTATGTCATCATATTCATGGATGAAGCTTGCAATGAGAAGCTTGGTGAAACGGACGAATGGAATATTGGTCATCTTGTGTTGTATGTGCCACACAATGTCTTCCCAGATAATGCTGGCATAATCAACATTCTTGACATTAGCAATAGCCTAAAACAGCTTGAGATGTTGGAGCTTAGGGTGTTCATGGCCTGTGTCTCTGCCAGATAGTGACTTGGCAATGATGATGTAGAGAGTTCTCCAAGGCTGTGGAAGAAATCTGATATTGACCTTAGAGTGCCTAGTCATTACCTCTTCAGACTCATCATACCCAATATCTCTCAGCCATTCTATCAATTCTTCTTCACTGGGAACTTGGTCATATTCTTTATTAGGTTCAAGTTCGGGAAGTCCAAGAACACTACGGAGAAGATCCTTGTCGACCGTGACTTGTCTCATGTGAAGCATACAAGTAAAGGATTCTTCAAGGAGGTCCAAGTGGAGTGTGTGCCAAAACTGATGTATGTAGAAGCATGCCACTGCAGCAGATTTGGTGAGTAGAACTTTGCACGGGTGATAGATAAGAGCATCTACCGCAACAAGGCAAGAAGACTCATTGCATGTAAGGTTGTTGAAGTTGACTCTCAGATTGTTCTTTCCTATCTTTCTGGTGTAGTTCTCAGGAAAGGTGTCTTCCCATGCACGTATGGGTTCAGGTTCAGGTCCATAAGGAATGTCATTGTGTTCTGCCATCTGGTTTGATCATAAACAATCACAAACATAGCAATGATATACTTTGTTAGCATAGACATTCAATTACTAGATTATGAACACATTATCGATTGATCAGTGGGTGTTTGTGTGTGAAAAACTTTTGTTATATGACAAACTTATGTTTGAATCACATGATAGAAACTTATAACACTTAAGTTACAACATGAGTTCATCACTACAAGAGGTTACACATTGGAAATATAACAACACTTAGAAAATTTCATGAATTTGACAAGTTTACGCGTAAGTAGAAAAATCTACGCATAACTTATATTACGCGTAGGAAATGAAATTATGCGTAGGTTTAATTTCTACGCATAACTTTATATGTTACGCGTAAGTTCAACTTCTGCGTAGGCTTAATTTTACGCGTAGGATTAAATCTTAGGCGTAAGATTAGAACTTAGGCAAAGAATTGAACTTTGAGCGTAAGATATAACTTGTGCGTAGGTTTAAACTTATGCGTAAGATCATGACTTACGCGTAAGAAACAACTTAAGCGTAAGTTATTCTTTTATGCGTAAACAATGTCTTATCCAAGACATTGTTTGTCTACGTGTCGAATCTTACGCGTAAGATTCAATCTTACGCGTAGGATGAGTAATTTGTGCGTAGAAATGCCTTTTTCCAGAAAAATCACCTTTGAAATTCGAGTTGTATGTTTCCTGAAAGTGTACAAACATTACCACTGATCAACAATTAACCCAACACACTTAATTCACACATTTAAAGCGTAAACATGCCAAAATCCAACTTAACGCGTAAACACGCATGAACAACTAATCACAATCACAATCAAACATGAATCTGGGTATGTCTAAGCATAGGGCAAATGTTTCTAACAACATAAGGATTATATGGTTCAATTATAAACTCAAATCATCCACAGAATCTCAAGATGAAATCTGCTAGTGTCATACGAACCCTAAACCTTAGATTCAAGAACTAAACATGATTAAGATGCAATTAAACCAGATACAAATGATCCTAGGCATACACAAACACTATCCCCATCACTAATTACAATCCTAATGCTCAAACTCAAGAACCCCCAAATCCTACGTATGAACCCTAATATCAAACTCGATCGATTAGTGTATCTGGGTGTGATTGGGGTTAAGAGACATGTTGATAATCATCCAAGGACCATTTCCCACTAACAAAATCAATTATAAAACAACTAATCTCTGGGTTCTAATTTTACGCACAACTCAAAAAACAAATTAAACGATTGTGATTGATTGAGCCGTTGGATTGTTATGAAAATTAAAACCCTTGTTAGCAATAATGATCAAAGCATGTTATCACTTACAGATTCGAAGATGGATGATTAGATCAAGAGAATGATTGTGGATCGTTAGATTGATTAGGTGAAAGTGTAAATGCTATTTGCAGGTGCAGTAAATGCGTGGGTCAAGTGAGTTTTGACCAATAGTTAAAACAAGTTTGAAAACTTGACACAATTAGTCCCTTAACCATAGGGCTGAGCATCGGGCCGGATCCCGACCCGTCCCGACCCGACCCGCTAAATCCCGATACCGACACAAGCAAAAAAACCATCCCGATCCCGATACCGATAGAAGTCGGGTCGGTTCGGTTTTAATCAGGCTCAATCGGTTCGGTTTCGGGTATAAGCAGCCCAGCCCGAAAAGTATAAAATACGCTTCACGTAAACTCTCGAAATCAAGAAGATTAGCCTTGCATAGAGTTAACCTCTGTTTCGCACCTTTTAGCTCCCACAAATGGTTATTCTTGGAGGAATCTAGATTTCTAACGGTTCCTCGAACAACGTAGCCCTTTTCCAACAGCAATTTAACTATCCATGAGGCGATAAAACCACCAGCTCCGGTGACACAAATGGTGGTTGGGTTGGATACAGTAGACATGTTTGTGTTTTGTATGTTTGAATTATAAAATATGAAAGATGTAGTGTTATGAGAGAATATTGAAGTGAAAGCCTATTATATAAGTCAAAGGCTTTTTTTCTTTTTTTCTTTTTACTGTAGCGGTCTCAAAAAGTTACACCTACTCTCTTAATAGCAGCCCAAAAAATTACGCGTGGCAGCTAAAAGTTTGTAGTATTTCAACCTCTTTAAAAATTACACGTAATCTCACCCACTCTTCTTTGACCTTCAGTACATAGCCATCAGCCCATCACCATCCCCATTTGTTTTCCATTTAATCTTCTTACTTTGTTCTCTATTTTCTCCTATCAAATGTTTGTTCCTCAAAGATCTCAGGTAGTTTTTTTCTTTCACATCGTTATATTTCATTTTTTATGTACGTAATAGCATGAGGTTCCTTCATGACAAATTACACAAACTTATATACCTTGGATAGCATTAATTCTGTCACCATGGGTTTCAGGTTCAACAAGGTGCAAATTTTTGTCGGGCTGTCGGGTTTAATTCGGGCTTATGTCGGTTTTATCCCGATCCCGACCCGATACCGATATATGGTATTTTGTGAAACCGACTACCGACCCGATACTAGTCAGTTCGGTTTCGGGACTAAACGGTTCGGTCGGTTTGTCGGGACTAATCGGTTTCGGTCGGTTTTGCTCAGCCCTACTTAACCATAACTAACATTTATTCTTAATGCTTTAAACACTTAATCACATGTAACTTTTGTTAGTTAACACCAAGACATGATAAGAACAACTTGTGCTACTCCCCCTCGACCTTAGACCGTAGTCAAGACTGAAAAATTAATTATATTGGTCAAGGAGAGTAACCCGAAACATTTATTGAATCAACACATATGATAAAAACGTATTTATTTTTGGTAAAATGTAAGTATAAAAGACAAAATATCTTAGAGAAATTTGAAAAACATGACTTTTCCTCCCCCTCAACACTTGTTTTAAATAATTGAAGACATTTTTATAAAATAGTGTTGAAAGAGGTGGTTTATACTTGCATTTTTTTTTTGAAAGTCCAAAAATCTTTTTGAGTTTTTGATTGGTTTTATATTTTTGTATTTTGTTTTTGAAAAAATATTTACAAAGATAGTTGTGATGTTTGACGATCAATTGTATTTTAAAAACTTTTCCAGATCCTCTGGAGTCAAACATCGCATACCAATTTGGTGAACTAGACTAGCAAACCTTGATGGTGCTAAAGATTTGGTAAGTAAGTCCACCAGTTGGTACTCAGTCCCAACAAAATAAAGTTCAACGGTACCCTTTTCCACATGCTCTTTGATGAAGTGATATCGGAGATCGATGTGTTTGGATTTTTAATGATGTACGGTGTTGCAGGGGATAGCAATTGCACTTTTGGAATCACAGTAGATGGGAATCTTGTTGAATAGGTAGCCATAATCCTTAAGTTGTGATCTCATCCAAATGACTTAAGCACAACAGGCGGACATGGCTACATATTCAGATTCTGTAGACGACAGTGATGTGCAGTCCTGCTTCTTTGATTGCCATGACACAAGTTTGTCTCCGAGAAATTGTAATCCACCAGATGTACTTTTGCGTGTGTCTAAACATCCTGCATGGTCAGCATCTGAAAAAGCAATTAGTTCAAAACCAGAATCCTTCGGATACCAGATTCCCAAATTAATGGTTCCCTTTATGTATCGAAGGATTCGCTTGACCTCACTGAGGTGTTTTTCAGTTGGTTTGGACTGATAACGAGAGCACATGTAGACAGCAAATACTATATCAGGTCTACTAGCTGTGAGATACATGAGGGACCCAATCATACTTCGGTATTTGGTAGGGTCAACGGGAGTCCCATGTAAGTCAGCATCTAGTTTTGTGGTATAGCCCATCGGTGTATTATAAGTATCACAAGACATCATTCCATGTTTCTTTAAAATTTCAAGAGCATATTTGGACTAATTTATAAAAATTCCACGGGGTGATTGATGAACTTGTAGTCCTAGAAAGAACGAAAGTTCACCCATCATGGACATTTCAAAATTATCTTTCATTAATTTTGCAAAATCATTAGAGTAATTTCTTTTTGTTGAGGCAAAAATGATGTCATCGACATATATTTGAACAACAAGTAAGTCCTCCCCGTAGGTTTTTGTAAATAGTGTTGGATCCACTGATCCTTTTGAAAATTTATTGGCCAACAAGAAAGTGGACAGTTTGTCATATCACGCCCGTGGGGCTTGCTTGAGTCCGTAGAGTGCCTTTTTGAGTCGGTAAACGTGGTTAGGACGCTCAGGATCAACGAAGCCTTCAGGTTGACTAACATAAACTTCTTCACGGAGTTCTCCATTAAGAAATGCGGTTTTCACATCCATTTGGTAAACAACCATGTTCCTGTGTGCAGCATAGGCCAAAAAGATCCGAACCGCTTCATGTCTAGCCACTGGAGCAAAGGATTCAGCAAAATCAAGTCCTTCCAGTTGAGAGTATCCTTTCGCTACCATGCGTGATTTGTTACGTATGACAGTTCCTTCAGCATCAAGCTTATTCTTCCAAATCCATTTTAACCCGATGACAAAGACTCCGTCAGGTCTTTCAACTAATTCCCAGACTTCCAATCTTATGAATTGCTGAAATTCCTCTTGCATAGATTCAATCCAGTTGTCATAAGTCATTGCATCTTTAATGTTCTTAGGTTCTTCGTGACAAACTGTGAGTGCATAGATACAAGTTTCTCCATCCGTGTGAAGTCATTGTCTTGTCATAACAGGTGCATCTGGATGGCCAATAACGTGAACTAGTGGATGGTCTCGAGTCCATTTGTGTGTGGAAGGGTGTAGTTGATAGGTATCTCGCATGTTAGCAGGATCCAAATTGCGTGTTGACGACTCAGCTATTTCCGGAACAATAGGAGCCGGTGCAAATGGATTAAAGAACGCATCAGGATCTTGCTCTGCTGGTTGGGGAACTGATTGTGGTGTGGGATCCTCAGCTGAATGGTGGGAGTTAAAAACAGTTTGTTCTACTGTAGATGGTGATGCAATTGGAGGACCGTTTCTCTCAACACTTGTAGTAGTTTGTTGAGGTGAGTCTGGTACTGGAATATTGTCAGGTTGAGCAACGGAATTAGGTGAGACCTCAGTAGAACGGTATACAATTGTATCATCAAATAGTGGAGCAAACAAGGTTTCCAATTCTTTGCGGTTGAGTGGCAACGGTTCAGCCGAAGATTCCGGAGAGTTAAGACGGTTGAATTCGGGTCCTAAGCTGTGTTGCTCAGAAGCCATTTGTGTGAGTTCATCAAAATTAACGTGAATGGTTTCTTGAATTTCTCTTGTACGACGATTCCATATCCGAAAACCTTTGGAATTTTCACAGTATCCAACGAACACTCCAATGTCAGCCTTTGCTTTAAGTTTACCTAAATCATCACGATCATTTTTCGGATAACAAAGTGCTCCAAATACATGAAAGTAATCGATGTTCGGTTTTCTTTTGTGAACAATTTGATATGGTGTTTTGCGATGGCGTTTTGTGATCATGCAACGGTTTTGAGTATAACATGCGGTTGAAACAGCTTCTGCCCACAAGTAATCTGGTAATTGAGCATTAATCAACATAGTTCTAGCAGCTTCCACTAACGTCCTGTTGCGTCTTTCAACAACTCCATTCTGTTCTGGGCTTCTAGGAATAGATGTTTGATGTCAATTCCCACTTTCTCATAATAAGACCGAAGTGTCTGATTCTTGAATTCAGTTCCATTGTCAGTTCTGACTATTCGTACCGTGTTGCGTAACTGAACTTGAATTTTAGTGAGAAAGGTGATGATCATTGAAGGAGCCTGATCTTTACTTCGTAAGAAATAAACCCAAGTCCATCTGGAGAAGTCATCTACAATTACTAGTATGTAGCGTTTACCGTTGATACTTTGAACACGCATCGGTCCACATAAATCCATATGAAGCATTTGTAAAACATGATTCGTACTTTGCTCAGGTTTAGAAGGAAAATGAGCACGAGTACTTTTTCCTTGTTCACAGGCTGGACATAAGTGATCTTTGGTAAAACGGAATCTTGGAAATCCATCGACAAGTTTATAACGAGCAAGGTCAGTCATAGTTCTGAAATTCAAGTGTGAAAGACGTTTGTGCCATAACCAAGATTTAGTTGATTCTGCTTTGGAGAGAAGACATATCGGAGATGTTGCAATCATATCTGACATTGATATTGTATAAAGATTAGAGCCACGTGAACCCGACATTAGATCGTTTCCTTGTAAGTCACGAATAAAGCAGGTTTTCTCACGAAATGCAACTTCTAGATCCCCATCACAGAATTGACCAACAGAGAAAAGGTTGTGTCCAAGGCCTTCCACATAGTAAACACGACTGATTTCAATGTTCCCGCTGATATAGTCACCATATCCCATGATTAGAGCGTAATGATCATTCCCGAATCTGACAGTACCAATGAACTTTGAGACAAAGTTGTGTAACAGTTTGAGATTGCCTGTCATATGTCGGGTGCATCCGCTATCAACAATCCAGAGAACGAGCTGTACCACCTGTATCACAAGAAGAAGACATGGATGGAACAGAAGTAAGGGTGGAACCCAAAGACAATGCGGGTTCCTGTTGGTTAGTAACACATGTATTCAACAATTTAGGAATCCATTTAAAGTCTGGTTTGTATTGTAACCAACGTTGCCAGTTCCAACTAGTTTTTGCTTTCTTAATGTTAAATGCATTAGTAGTTGGCTCATTCCTAGATTTGTTCTCGGCACCTATGGGGGTAACTGTGATATCATTAGAAACCGTAGAAGACGGCTTTCCTAAGTTAGACTTAGAGGCAGTAGTGGGCCTAAAAGGAATGCGTGTCCTACGTTTCTTATGACGATTGAGAAGAGAATTAGCTAAACATTTTGTATGATCACCAGATGATACGCTTTTACGACAAAACACACAAGATGCATTAATATTCAAAACATTCAAAGGTTCATCATTTGTTACATTTAGATTTTGATTACACTTTGCCAGATTAGAATCTAAATCTGATGCAACATGAGTTTTATTCAAATTCCTAAGTTGGTCTTCTACTTCTTGAGCTTCTAGGTGTCCTCTCTTACGTTGCAAGATCCTATTCTTCTTTTTACTTTTTCGCTTGGGTCTGCTAACGTTAGAAGTGGAGACTAGTCCTGTAGAAGTGGAGTTATCAACATTAGTGTTTTGAACAACCTTTCCTTTATCAGTTTTGTTTAATTGATACATTCCTGGTGCTATCACCGTGGTGTCAACCATTTTTCCTTTTTGAAGTAGCTTACCTTTCTCTTTCAAATCAATGATGATGTGATTTTTGTCCTGAATTTTAGACTCAAGTAAACCATTGCAATATTTGATGTCATCGCGGTTTTGTTGCCATTCGGCGTTTTCAATTTTTAAATCCGCAATTTCTTTCTCGTATCGGAGACACCGACCTTTTAAAGACTCGTTGTTTTTGCAAATATGACAAGAGTTTGAAACATTTTGACTTTGAAACTTCAATTCCCTTTCAAGACTTTTAGCTTGACACCATTCAAGCCTTTGATTGAGTTGACAAATTTCTTTTGAAAATTGTTTTGTCACATCATCATTTTTAATTCTCAACTTATCATTTTCCTGTTTAAGTGTCTCAGTTTCCTCATTCAACAAGTTATTATCAACACAAAGATCATCCATAAGCATAGAAGTACCAGATTTATAGAGATCATTCATGATAACAAACAAAATATCAGCATTGAGAACTTGTTCCAAGAGTCGATCAGCATCATTTTTTAAAACTCTATTTCTTTGCTTTTGAACCAAAATGTCATTTTCAGTTGCATTGAAAACATTTATCATATTTTTGACCTCCTTTTGAAGTTCCTGATCCCAACGTGTAGCACATAGACGGAGGTGTTGAACAATTGGCTTCATTTGTTTTTGAAAAATATTTCTCTTTTCTCGCTCGTAAGCGGATTGAAAAGTTTCAATTTTTATTTCAGAATTACGTTCAATTGTTTCCTCCAAAATTTCGATGTCTTCCATAAAGGTTTTGAAATAATTTAAGACACGACACGTTTTCGGTAAAGGTGTAAGTTCACCGGATGATGGTAAAGGACCATTTATTTGTGCTACAGTTTGGACAGGGGCCTCATTATGAGATGAAACATATGACTCTTCGATAAACCATGATTTCTCAAGTAAATCCTTTTGAGTAACAAAAGATTTAGAAAGAGGTGGAGCTTTTGAATAGTCATATGGTGTCCAGTGTTGAACATAACTCATTTTTGATCGACTCTCGTCTTCAAGTTCTTCTTCTTCCTCAGTATCAAAAACAACAGCACGCACAATTGTATTATCAAACATATGATCAATACTGTAAATCTTAGGATTTTCTTTAAAAGCTGTGTGAAGAAACATTGATTTGAAATCACAAAGTGCAAATCCTTTATCGGGTCTCGGTTTTAAAGCAAATTTCTGAATTGTTGTGACAGAGTTCCCGTGTTTGTAAACAATGTGACGAAATTCTTTGAGTTGTTTTTCAAGATCAACAATATCACCAAGTAAGTCATCTATATACTTCCTTTTTCGTGTTTTATGTTCACAAAACTCCTTTTTGCAATTTGACAATTCTGTTTCAGTTTTTGAAAGGTCTCTTTGAAGACGTTCAACTTGCATTTTCAATTCACACTTCTCACTTTCAAGTTTCGAAATCAACTTTCCGTTTGACTCAATTAAATCTTGCATTTTACGTTGAAGATCTTGTTCTTTGTTGTAAGAATCTTGAAAAGCTTTTTCAAAACTTTTTGCATGTTTAATTTTGTCTTCCTGATTTGAAAGCTGAATTTTATAACACTCAATATCTCTTGCAAGTGACACATTTTTTTCTTTCAAAACTTTATTTGTCTTGTTGCATTTAATGATTTGCAATTGTTGATCATCCAGTTGTTTAGATAACAATATTAGGTCAGGGTCTGGATCAAATGATGGTTCATGTTGTTCTACATGATCATGTTTATCATTCTCAATAGGATCATCAAATGAAACAACTGTGTCATCATCGAATATGACAACTGTGCTTATTTGTTCATCTGTTTGAGACGATGAAGATGATTTACATGGAACAACTTGCGCCATATCTGATTCATAAGCAGAAGGTGAGATTATTTCATTAATAAAGCATGCATTGAGGTCATGTACCTGAGACAAGCCGTCAGTGTCATACACTGGACCTGAATCATTGAGCTTAAGTTCCTGCATGTTGGCCATAAGCATCACAGCAGCATTGGCTTCCAGATCTTCCATGTCATCATCATTGTTCACATTTGCCATGAAGTTGTTGTCCTGTTCAGGGAAATGTCCATCTTTTTCATCTTGAAGAGCCATGAGTAATGCCTGCTTGTGAAACTTACTACCCCGAGTTCTCGGTTTGGGACATGCTGTAGCAATATGACCTTGTTCATTGCAATTATAGCACCATACAGCATTCCCTGAGTTGGAGTTTCTAGTTGCAACTGGTTCAGACCTTTGCTGAGAAGATCCTGAGTTGTTCCTGAACCCTCCATTGTTACTAAACCTCTGACCATTCCCATAATTTCCTGAAGAGCTTCCTGAACCAGATCGACCATAGCTACGATTCTGAATTTCCACTCTTCCATCATTAACAACAGCTTGATTCCTTGTGTTAGAAGATGAACGTTGACGGTTGTTTGTTTTGTTGGAGAATTTGCTGAAAGCACGAGCAATAAGAGCAAGTCCCTGATTCAACGTATTGAAGTCATCATCGTCATCATCATTGGAGTTGGAGTAGTACACAGCATCATTGTTGTTTGACGGAACAAGTTGAGTAGAAGAATCTTGTAGTGATGAATCATAAGGGACCATTTGGTTCGAGGTGGAAGATTGTGGATAACTGAAGTAGTTCTGCTCTTGAACATATGCATGATTTGAAATTGGTGGTGGAGCATAGGGAGATTGAGCTACGAGAGCCAAAGAATTTGGTGTTGGTGTTGGTGTTGGTGTTGGTGTTGGTGTTGGTGTGTATCCTCCTCGTAGAGCTCTATCTTTTTCCACTTCAGGTTCATGGTGTTTCAGAAAATCATACAACAAGCCATATGGAGCATCATGAAGATTCTTCGTTTGATGAACAAATGTCACATATTTATGCCAATCAGGGCCAAGACTACCAACAAATTTGGAGTTCACAGCGATCCTTGGTACTGTGATTTTATGACGTTCCAGATCATTGACTACATTTGTGAAACGATGATAGTAGGATTCAAGTGTCTCTCCTGGTTCAATTGTGATGTCAGTGTATTCCATGTAGAGTTTGGATTCCATATCATCTTTGTTCAATTGAGTGCCTTCCATAAGGAGATGAACGTGTTCCCACATAGCTTTGGCTGTTTTCTGAGCATCGACACTTCGATAGATTGGATTTGGTATACCTTGAAGTATATAAGCCATTGCATATTGATCAGCATCACGATGTAGTTTCTGTTCTTCAGTGAGTGAAGTTTCTGGAAGAGGTCTATCACCAGGAGGACGTGGAGGATCAGCAGTTGGATCACCAGCTTCAAATCGTGTTGGCCACTCAAATGGTCCTTCAAGTATCACTTGTTTCAAGAATTTCCCATGAGGTTGCTTTAGTTCAAGAAATCTTAAGAATCGACTTGACCATTGAACATAGTTTCCAGGTGTAAGCATTGGAGGTGTTTCAAGTGATCCTGCCTCATGTCGGGATTGTTGAGTTGTAATAACTTCACACATTCTGTCAAACCAGTGAGGTTGTTTGGAGGAAAACTGAGTGTTTTGTAGTGGCACTTGATATGGTTGTTGTTGAGGAATGATCTGATGTTGTTGCATCATTAGGTAATGATGTAGTGGATTGTATGTTTGTTTTTGAGAAGGTTGTTGATTCATTTGGTGCGGAAGGTATTGTTGTTGCTGATACTGCTGATGTTGAGGTTGCTGATACTGCTGATGTTGAGGTAGCTGAGTATGAGGGAAGTAATGATTAGGTGGTTGAGACATCTTTGAACACTTGTGTAGAAATGGATCTTTGTAGAAGATTGAAATGCACGTTCCTTTGAGTAAGTTCCAAAATCCTTGGGGTAAGTTCAATTCTTACGCGTAACTTAATCTTACGTGTAAACTTTAGGTTATGCGTAAAGAGTAGGTTACGCGTAAACTAATAGTTTATGTGTAAGTTTTCTCTTTACGCGTAAGCGTAAGTTTAGACTTATGCGTAAGGTTTAAACAACCAAACAAATCTTTCAAACTTATCCAAGCTTGAAAGATATCCGTAGTCGAAGTATTCCACTAACTTATCCGAGCTAGGGAAGTACTGAGTCACCGTAGCACAAAGAGAAGACCGTTGATGAAGCTTATGCGTAGACTCTGAAAAATTACGCGTAAATCAAACTTACACGTAGGATCTAACTTAAGCGTAGGTTTAAGGCGTAGATGAGCAAGTTACGCGTAGGATCAGGGTTTTAACCACAGTTACGCGTAGGAAAAGGGTTTAGACCTATTTTACGCGTAAGAAAAGGGTTTAGACCAAAATTTAAGCGTAAACCGACCAAAAAACACTGTAGACAGCTGGAATTAGTACTTTTTCCGACCAACTTACGCGTAAAACGTACTGTTCATCCAAAAAATGACTTTTTGATGAAAAAATAGCCTAAAAACCTATCAAAGATCAATACTTTATGCAATATCTAAGCTTCTAAACACTATATTAACCTTAAAACTTATCCAAGCTTTAAGATTTGAGTGTAAGAAACCTAGAAAAAAGCAAAAAAGATGAAGAAATATGATGAAAAACCCCACGTTAACAATAAGAACAACACTTCAATCTCTATTAGGCGAATGATACCACTTGTTAGGTCACCATTTTGTAAACACAAGTATGATTTAGAAAGAAATAAGATGAGAAATGAGATTGGTTGATTATGAGACAATATGAAAGGTGAGAGTGCAAGAGTTTCCTTAAGATAATCAAATAACCAACAAGTTAAATGTTTACATAAGCTTACTATTTATAAGGGAGGAGTTAGTGCAACACTCCCTTCCTCCCTTATCTTCAAATTCGTGGGCTTCAAGCCCATAGGGCTTTTACACATAAGCCTTGTAACATAAAACTTAATGAAATAAATACTAAAGCAACCTATTACAAAATGTAATGACCGAGACTTGACTAAATACAAAAGTATGGTTCCAACAACCCTTTAAGAGAACCGGCCACGCTCCCCGAAGTTTCTCAGTTTGCCTATAAATACTGACCTTTTCCCAACTTTTTCCTCACCTTTTGCACTTCAAACTTTCTGTTTAAATTCTTTCTATACATCTCTCTAAATTCTTTGATCATATAATCATAAGCTTTTATTTCCAAGTGACCCAAGCTTAAATCATTCACGAGAAAGAGAAGAATACTTCCATCCATCAAGACAAGAAGTATTGCAACTTAGTGTGATCCTACTACCTAAGTTGCTTATGTATTATATTTTGTCAATCATTCGTTCATTTGTGTAAAGGTGTGTATATTAGTTAGATAGGCGTGAACATAAGTGATTAGATTAGTTTGGTGTTTTACTAGTGTTGTGAAGGCGTGAAGAAGTAGTGGTGTGAAAAAGTAGTAGTGTGAAAAACTAGTGTTAAGTCGCGAAGAAGTCGTGTAAAGTTATGAAGAAGTTGTGTAGTGATTAGAGTCGTGAGATTGGTTCTAGCTAGGATTAGAACTCGACATTTTGCTTAGTGTCAGTAATTGGTGTAAGCAAAGGTGTGTAAGGTTTTTTTCCGCTGTAAGTGAGCTTGTTGACATAATGAAGAGAACTCTCGAGTTAGGTGCTCGGGGAGTGGAGTAGGGCGAAGAGTCTTGCCGAACCACTATAAATCCTTGGTGTCGTGGTTTGATCCTTTCATCTCTTATTTATTACTTTACTTACATTGTTATTACTTTTATACTTAGTTATAATTTTTCATATTGTGTAAGAGTTGAGTTCATAAAAAGTCGAATCAAAGTTTCTATTTGCAAAACAAAGTTTTTACAGAAAATTTAAAAAGACGTAAAATAATCCCCTTCTAGTTTTTCACAATTGGTATCAAAGGTCACGTCAAACAAGATTTTTAAAATCTATTATATTTTAAAACTTGAATCTATTTATGGAATCGGAAAAATATTTAGAAGAGCAATCTATGCAAAGACCACCGCTATTCGAAAGTGATGGTTTTCTTTATTGGAAAAATAGATTCGAAACTTATGTGAAATCAAAAGATGTTGATCTTTGGCATGTTATTACCTTTGGTGATTTTCCTCCTATTCAAAATAACCCCTTAACTAAAAAGATGGAATTTTACCATTTGAAAAACAAGATGATGATTAAAAAAATAATAAAATAAAATAAAATAAAATAAAAACTTGCAAAAAATAATAAGCCTAAAATGGTAATTTATAATGCGTTGCCACGCAAAGAATATGAAAGAATTTTTATGTGTAAAACCACAAAAGAAGTTTGAGATTGTTGGCTAATTACTTACCAAGGTAAAGATAACTAAATAGATCTTCTTGTTCAACAATATGAACAATTTACGATTCCGAAGGAAGAATCAATAGATAATGCTTTTGCAAAATTTAACACTATTATTACTAGTTTAAAAGCACTTGATGAAGGTTTTTCTAGCAAGAATTGTGTTAGGAAATTTCTTAGGGCATTACATCCAAAATGGCACTGCAAAAGTGACGAAAATTGAAGAATCGAAGAATTTAATGACGTTATCACTTGACGAACTCATTGGCAACTTGAAAGTCCATGAAGAAATAATAAAGAGAGACTCGGAAATGGTTAAGAGCAAGAGAGAACCAATTAAATCTCAAAGCCAAGAAGGAATTTAGTGAAGATAATGACTCTAGTGTCGATAATGAAGACAAAGAATAAGCAATGGCCGTAAAAGAATTCAAGAAATTTTTCAAGACAAGAGGGAGATTCACAAGATGAAAGAAAATCATTTCAAAGAAATAGAAATGATACCTATAGCAAAAGAAAATGCTTTAGATGTGGAAATCCAAATCATCTCATCAGTGAATGTACAAAGCCGCCAAGTTACAATTATCAAAGCGTTTGTTAGTGGAGCATGGAGTGATAGTGATAAAGACAAAGTTGTAACACCCTCATTTTTTCACAGATCGCATCGGAATTAGATCTGGGTATTATTTCATGGATACAAAGACAAGATAATAGAAAACGACTTGAAAAGCCTATATTTCTCTCATCTCTATCTCTTACTCCATATCTTTGTGTGATAACCATATGGTGACCTAACAGTTTGTATCTGGCATGTCAAGTTTTCACATATGGACAACTGTATGTTGACATTTACAGGGTCAAAAGCAAAAGATGATTGAATGTTGTCATTTGTGATGCAGATAGTAATATCTTAAAAAGTACTACAAACGCTGTCTACAAAAAAATACTTCAAGGTCTATGATCAGTGTTGGACAGGTGTGTATAACTATATAAATACCATGTTTTATACCATTTTTGTAACTTTACATATACTCTTATCAACAACTTTCTTTTAATTTGAATTTTTTTTATGCGTTCACATAATGAACATGGACTACTCAAGTGTCTCATGTTGACTACATACATTTGCTCTTCAAGATTGACTAATAGTTGGGAGAGACGATACATGCACTATAATACCAAAAATTTTAAAACATATAAATGACCAAAATGCCCTTAAGTTTTAAAATTGGTAATAACACTTAAAAATTATACCAAGAAAACCCTAGAAATTTGGAAATTTACAACATATGATCAAAATAAATTAAGTATGAATATAATTATTCACTTTTGTAAAAATAAAAATTATTTCTTGTATATAATTTATTTAGTCGACTATATAAGTATTTATATATATATTAAGGAAATAAATCCAAAATACAATAGGAAACTTATATATTATCTTAATTTGGACTTATCACAATATATTCCAGCCCATGATAAGTATTCTACCCTTATAAATATAATGCCACACATTTATTTTTATTTAGGAATCATAAACCGACTACAATAAAGTCGACACCTCCAAAATCCCATTCAGTCGAATCAAGGTTTTCCACAGCTCCCAAATACATTTCCTGGTCTTTTATAAGTTCAAAGAAGGTGAGAAAAATAGAGGTTGCAATTGTGGGTGATCGAGTCAAGCTAAGGGTTTTAAATTGTGTCAGTTTGTTCTAGCAAGAAGAAGAAATTCATTCTGCCTCATTCACACGTCCTAAAATCTTTCTGGTATTTTTCTAGTATCCTATATATCATATATAATCAGTATAAAATGTTGGAATTGAACCATGCATATAAAAAACTTTTTTTTAATAAAATGTTTAATACGCCGTATCTGTGAAACAGATGCGTTGTATGTCGGTTAGGGTTTAAAAATTTTCTGATTAAAAACAAAATACGTCATATCTAAAAGATAGATGCGCCGTACTCGAATAATTAAATGCGCTGTATATAAAAATTAAAATGATATACGCCGCATCTGGAAACAGATGCACCGTATCGTTTGTATCAGCAGAATAAAACGACAGCAATTTATGCAAAAAACAAATAAAACAAACAAAAACACACAAAACAAACAAACAAATAAATACAAAAAAACAGAAAATATGAAAAATATACAATGAATGCAAACAAACAAAATAAAAACAAATGGTTAGTAAAAATAAAATCTAAAAAACCTAATGATGAAGCGAAAAGTGTACCGCTTTTGGGGGTTATTTAAGGCCAAAGTTGAGATTATTTGATCAAATATTGCCCTAAATCGTTCCTTTTATCATTTTAGGTACTTTTGAGAGGAATTTCACAAAAGGAAGCATTTTGGACATTTTTGAAGCGAAAAAGTGAAGAAAACGACAAAGTCTCAAAAGCATGCTGGAAATTGCACTTGACGGCGTCACATATTTCTAGTGACGCCATCATGAATTTACAAAAGGGTGGATAAATCAAATATACGTGATGCGCCAGAATGTTTTGTGAAGGGGTCGTGACGGCGTCACGTACAAATTTGTCAAGGCCGTCAAGAGTAATTGCAAAGAGTGACGGCCCAGAACCCATAATGAGTGACGGCGTCAGAAGTGGATCTAGGCAATACGAGTTTGTTTTGGCGGCGAGTTGACGGCGTCACATATTGCTCTTGACGCCGCCAGGAGACAAAATCTATATATAGTTTTCTAGTTTTCATTCATTGTGTGCAACTTTGAGGGAATAAACCCTAGACAAATTTTACAGCTTTTTCAAGGGTTTCAACCCTTTGTTTCTTCCATGCTTAATTGAAGATAAGTACTTTACCAAATCATTCAATATATCTATGTGTTGTTTGATTATATCTTACGCTTTTCTTCTGTTTAACATGCTAGGCTAGGTTTTTTTCGTGTTTGCTTAGATGTAATGAAACTTAGATATTGATCATGGGTTGGTTGTTTGTTTATAATTGTTGTGGATGAATGAATTCGATGTTAGGCTAAAGAAAACTTGCAGACTACCAATTGGTAACTTGCTTGAACGTCTAAAGAAACATGATCGGAGGTGTACTACGATATATTGGTTGTATTTAATGCGTAGGTAACAAATAATGAGGCCATGTTAGGAACTAGTAGTCGGCTCGACATAGGAAGAGGTAGAAGCATATAGAGTTAGGGAAGATCGTACAGGGCCCTACGAATAGTATTAAGGAATATAACCCGTCATTCGTACAATTGTAACAAACTAATTAACCTGTAAAAGATAGCTAAGGAGTAGTGAAATCTAAGTAAACACAATTTTCTCTCATTATTGTTTACACCACAAATTAGTTTAAGTTTAGTTTATTTTATTTTGATTGCATCTTTAGTTAATTGGGTTAGTTGACTAGCAACTAATTCTGCTCACTCCTTCCAAAACCGAGATTTTTAATTGCTTTCCTTAAAATATAAAAATACGAAAAGAATCATCCCTTACCTCTAGACCTAGTTTTAGTGAGTTTTAACCCTAGCGAACACTATTCTTTGAGTTGAACGATCAATCCCCCGGTACTTGTCACTATACTATACTACAACGAACAGGTACACTGCCTGGTGGGGATTGCTGTAACAATTCGCAATTTCAGGTTAACTTTTATTCCCGAAAATTTCACTATTCACTTTTTACTATTCACTTTTACTATTCACTTTTTACTATTCACTTTTCACTATTCATCTCAGAAATTTTTATTTCATATTCTCGTAAGTTAAACTATTTTAACGATAATCCGAGAGTTTGACGCTCGTCGGATCATTTCTGCAAAAATCACAAAGCCGTGTCCGAGATTTACTTTTAGGTTTTAACGTCCTTCTAGCATCCCGATATGTCCATAAAACATTATAAACAATAGAAATATGATTTTCTCTCATTTTAGGACAATTCCAAAAGTTTCGGAATTTTACGTTTTTCAGTTCAGCGTTTTACGCGAATTGCGCGTTTTAGACCCGTGTTTCCAGTTTTTAGCAGGGTTTTCGCACCCGATAGAACCTACCACTCATTTTATATTTTATTATGGACTATATTGACATGTTTAACCATATTTATAAGTTTCATATTTTTAGGATACCCGGTTTTACGTTTTGAGGCTTAATCATTTACGGTTAGCGATTTACGGAGTCAAAACTAGCTACATACTTAGGATAATACCATCAAAAGTCCACACCTTGTTCTCCAAGTTCTTCAAACCGCCACTAGGGGGGGGCATTCACACTTGTGGCATCATCTCATGACTTTAGCCATTAGATCATTTTTAATTACAACTTTGTCTCCAAGTTTTAGCACTTTCCTAACACTTTCCTAACCTCCTCATCCTAGCCTATATAAATGATCATTCATGACTTAGAAAAACTCATACTCCTTTCCTTTCTCATCAACAAAAACGCCACAACATAAGTACCTAGCACCATGATCCTTTGATCTTCAATATACAAGTTACACTACAAAGTTCAAGGTCTTAGTATTCTCTACCTAGTTCTTAAGTTTGTTTGGTGATTCCATGGTTGAATTAGGAGCTACACAAGGTTACTACTGGCTGAAGTTAATGGGTTTTCACAAGGTCTATATCAAGTCTATCAATGGTTACAAGAGTTATGGTGAAGGGTTTACAAGCTTAGGTTTAGTGTCCTAGTTCTATACTTGACTTCCTTTCTTTAGAAAGCCAAAAGTTGTAAGCAAACCCTTATACACTTTCTTGCTCAATATCATTTCATGCTTATTATGTTTCTTTCATGCTATATATGGTCTTTGTATTGTGTTCATGATGTTTAAAAATGGATAAAACAAGTATTGGTATACATATGTTAACTTATGACAAGTAAACAAGCAAACTAGTGATTTTTATGGAAAACCACGACCACAATAGTATAACTTTGATATTTGACACTTACTTACTGTTAAAGAGGACTTAACAAGGAAAACATAGCAATTTGAATCACCCAAAACGAGTATACGAGTCAAAAGTTATGACCATTTGAAGTTAGCGAAACCAAAACGGCAAATCTGCCTAAATTGCATTCTGATCAAATTATGATTTTGAAAGTCCCACTTCTGGTCCGATTCATCAAAAAGTTAAAACACGAAAGTTGTCCGGAACGACGTTTTCGTTCAGGAACAAAGAAGCTCGAGACCTGAAAATGCTTTCTGAGTGATAAATTTCTTCAAATTCTTAACAGCCCATTTTTAGACCAAAGTTACTATATAATGATTATATTTAGATGAGACCAAGAGGTCTAATGACCTAAAGCCAAGACCACAACCATGGCTAAAGCCAAGGTTGAGTCTCAAGACCATGGTAACAATGACCAAGGTCACGGCAAAGCCACGGCTAAAGACCATATAACTATTAAAGATCAAAGACTTATATATATGTTATCAAATACTACAATAGTAGGGAGCCTCATGTGAGGAGTTCATTGAGTAAGCCGTCGAGACGAGTTGTGGATTTACGAGTTAAAGTGTCCTGGCTCCTCGAACGTTTACTCCATGACTTCTGAATTATGTCGGCCCGAACGGTAGTAAGAGATTTACAACCTATACATATTTCATAGACCACTTATATTCAAAGACTTACACTATATACTAAGTACTACATCATGAACATTATGCAAGACATATATAGGCAATTCGTCGTATTCTTAGACGTTACTCCAAACCTAAGTCGCAACGTTCTATTATAGGCTGCTCTTAGAGACTTTCGCGATTCGACTACCACTTTCATTTCTCATTACATAGACTTAAGGTGAGTCATAGCCCCTACTCTTTTCGTACTTGTTTTAACTATTGGGGGGGATACATGCTCAACTACTTGTTTACTTGTACAAATACTCAAAACGTCTACACTTGACTGTGTTATACTTGATTGCTTACATACATGACTGCGTTATATTTAATTGCGTTATTCTATTTATTGACTAGTAGTTGTCTTTGGGAATTGACTCCCAGTTGTCTTTGGGAAGTGGCTCCCAGTTGTCTTTGGGAATTGGCTCCCAGTTGTCTTTGATACATCCTAACATTTGCGAATGTTGGATACATCATAAACGTGAGGTCTTCGGAGATGAAGAGTAGACTCACGACTAATTGCTTAATTGTCTTAATGAACTTATACATGTCTTTATCATACTATATATTGTAGCAGTGGGTTGTGAACACACAGGTTACAAGTCTCTTATGGCGGGACTTGTAACTGAGTGGATTCACGATGCCTTTGCTGTGTGAATATTCTTTTAAGACTTTTTCAACTGTTTTAAGACAAACTCTATGAACTCACCAACCATTGTGTTGACACTTTAGCATGTTATCTCAGGTCTATAAGACGATAGCTAGTGCGTGGAACTTAGAGTCAAGCTGCATATTCTGAAGACTTACGCTTTTATCATTTACCATTCAAAACATTTTGTATACATTTATGTATCATACTTTGGAATCTCATGTTTGTAACTTTGAATTCATTAATCGAATGGTAACTTTTCAAAACGTCTCATTTAGAGTTCGTTTTCTATAACTTGTACTTTGTATTATGAAGTAGCACCCCTGTGACACAGTCTTCCGCTGCGGTATTTTGGGGGTGTTACAATTGCAAGCTTCTCAAGATCCCTTGAGAGGTAAAACCTTTTGCGAGGGCGCAATTCCACGCATCAAGTTTTTGGTGCCGCAGCCTGGGGAATATTTATTGTCTAGGTTGAAATTTCTTTTTATTATGTCTACTTGCTAGATTCCTTTCTAGTAAGATTTTTATTTTATTTTTTATAGGTTTTCTTTAGTCTATCTTTTCTTTGTGTGTTGGTTCATATAATTCTCATTAATTATTCCGTTGGCCATTATGGAAATGGCGAATCCACCCCTTTCACCTATCGAGGTTGCTTTGTTGCGTGAACAGATTGAGAATGAGATTAGGGAACTTAGAGAACTCAATCGATTGGTTGATATTGAGCTTGACTATGCGCTTAATGACTTAGCAATAGCCATGGACTTAGATAAGGAACTTGAACCCAATAATTTGGCAATTGTAGAAGATGTTAAGGAAGAAGAAGATGAGGGTTTAGATGATGATTATTTCAATTTATATCCCACTAATGAGGAAATCGCTTATTATAACAATCTCATTGATAACCCTAGGCCTCCTTTTGTTAAGATTGATCCTAAGATTAAAAGAGGTGACCCTAAGAATGTGAAGATACCATGTATGATTGGGTATAAATGCATTGATCAAGCCTACATCGATTTTGAATCCCCACTCAAAATCATGTCTTCAAGTGTCTATAATGAGTTAGTAACAACAAGACTCAGACCTAGAAAAGATCCTAAATACCCCGGTGGAGTTTGTAACATTGTCGAGAGAGTTAAAGCTCTACATGTCTTTATTGGGAACTTTACTTACCTCATTGATGAGGCGAAAAATGAACCATTTTTAGTGGGTCATTTAAGCCCAAAATTGAATTTATCTGATCAAATATTGCCCTAAATCATTCCTTTTGAGATTTTAGGTACTTTGGGAGTGAATTCTGGAAAAGGAAGCATTTTGGACGTTTTTGGAGCATAAAAGTGAAGAAAACGGCAAAGACTTAATTTTCCATGCTGAGAACAGTACCTGGCGGCATCAAGAAGGAAATTTTGACGGCGTCAGGAGTAAAATCCATGACGACCCAGAGAAAACCTGAAGGCGTCAAGAGAAGGGCGTCAAGAGTTATTTTGGTGACGGCCTGCAAATGGAATACACATGACGGTGTCAAACCCAGATCTAGGCAGTCCGAGAATTTATTTGGCGGCGAGATGACGGCGTCAGAAATTTGCTCTTGACGCTGTCAGCTTACAAAATCTATATATACTTTTCTATATTTCATTCATTAAAAGGGAGAAACTTGTGTGGAGAACACTAGGGTCAAACCTAATAAAACCTAGGTCGTTTGTAACAGTATTTTCAAGGGTTTTCACCCCTTGAAACCTTTCATGTTCAATTAAGATAAGTCCTCTTTCAATTCATTCAACAAGTCTATGTGTTGTTTGAATATATCTTATGCTTGTCTTGATTTTAACATGCTAGGCTAGATCTTTCATGTGTTTTCTTAGATGTAATGAAACCTAGATGTTGATTATAGGTTGATTTCTTGTTTATAGTTGTAATGGATGAATGATTTCAATGTTAGGCTTAAGAAAACTGGCAGATCTCCATTGTGTAACTTGCTTGAACGTCTTAAGAAACATGAACTGATGTGTACTAGGTTTTCATGGTTGTATTTAATGCATGAGCGAATTCTAGTGATCCCATGTTAGGAGCTTCTTAGCCGGCTCGACATAGGAATGAAGTAGGAGCTTATAGGATTGGGGAAGTAAGTACGCCACCCCATGAATGGTATTAAGGAATACAATCCGTCATCTACGCAATTGTAACAAGTAATTAACCTGTAAAAGATATCTAGGGAGTATTGAAACCTAAGTATTCACAATTCTCCCATATATTGCTCACACCACCATCTTAATTTAGTTTATTTTCATTCTCAGTATTTTATTTTGATTGCATCTTTAGTTATTGGGTTAGTTGATTAGCAACTAATTCCGCCCAACTCCTTCAAAACCGAGATTTTTAATTGCTTTTCATAAAACCAAAAAAATACAAAAAGAATCATCCCTCATCTTTAGACCTAGTCTTTAGGTTTTCTAATCCTAGCGACACTATTCCCAAGTTGAATGATCAATCCCCTGGTACTTGTCACTATACTATACTACAACGATCAGGTATACTGCCTGGTGGGGGTTATAAGCTTCTCGAGATCCCTCGAGAGGTAAAGCCTGGTGCAATTCCCACGCATCAAGTTTTTGGTGCCGCAGCCTGGGGAATAGTTATTGTCTAGGTTAGGATTTCTTTTTATTAGGTCTTCTTACTAGATTCCTTTCTAGTAAGATTTTGTTTTTATTTTTAGGTTCTTTTAAGTCTATCTTATTTCTTTGTTTCCTTTGTTCGTATACTATCTCGATGGATAACAATAATATTGATCGTTTGATTCCTGTTATTCGTGGTTTTTGTCGCAGGATTTTCCAAATGCCCGCCCCAATCCCTTTAGTGGAAAATGAGAACCCACCTAACCTATCGCCTAACCACCACTTTGACAATTATTCTGAAATGGAGGAGTCTGACCATGATGATGACCATAGGGCTAGTCCTTTTTACTATTCAGACTCCAATGAGGACCTAGGTGATGGTGATGTGATTAATGAGGATAGGATGGAAGATGAAGTGAACCCTCTTAGGTATGTCGACCCTAGAACAAGGATTGAGAGTGATAGCTCATTTAATATATAATTTCCTTGTAAGATTGGATTTAGGAGCTTTAATGCCTACCTTAACTCATCTCTCCCAATGAACATAATCTCGCGTAATGAATTTAATAAAATCATGGTAGATGAGTTAGAATACACGGAGATAATATTATTGCTAGGGCAATATCATTGCATGTGTTTGTAGGAAGCTTTGCTTATCTTGTTGAGTTCATGGTTATGGAGAATCTAGGAGAATTTATTGATAGTAAGTTAACCCAAGTTGTGTTTGGAAAACCTTTCAAAAGGTTGACCAACCTTGATGAAAAACTTATGGAAGGGTTAATTACATTCTCGGATAGGGATGAAGATTTTGTCTACCAAATGCCCCGTGCGCACCCTAGGTTCAGGGATTTTTCCGTGGAGAAGTGTAGTAGGTATCCGCCCATAGAAATGTTAAGTGAGAATGATAAGAGAAAAGGGCTTAAATATACTCATGAAAAGAACAAAAGGTATTATCGTGGATGTTTAGAGTTAAGTGATGCTTATAAGAAAGATGAGGCGACTATTAGATGGCTTACCCTCGGTTAAGTGAGCATAAGTGACACACGGTAACCCATGACCTTGAGTCTCGCTACAAGACTCGTAAATAAAGAAAAGCACTTCTTGGGAGGCAACCCATGTTTTGTGTGATTTTTATTTGTTTGATTGTTATTTGCTTCCGTATGCATGCTTTATCTTTTATTGTTGGTAGATCATGTTTCAAACTAAAATAGTGAAAATACTTTATTTTGTTGTTTGGCCTAGTCTTAACTTCATCCAAAGGTATTTCGCAAAAGATAAGTGTAAGGGGAAACCCCAAATATGTTTTCAAGAAACAAACTTGATCATGATTCTCCAAAATATTAAGTGAACATGTATATTCGTATTTGTTAGAGTCAAATGCCTGTATCGAGTCATAATGATGTTTTGCAGGATTTTCCACGAAGTAGGACCAAGTTTTTCCAGAAATTTTCTGGAAACTTAACATAAGAATTTCTGCAGGTCACTTCTGACGGCGTCAGGAAGAAATTCCTGACGGCGTCACGTGTAAAATTCGGGAAATTTTACCAGTTTTGTTTTTCTAACGGAGTCTTAAAATTTTTGTTGAATCTTTAGTTTTATAATCTCCATGAGATCTACAAACATCATTCCACAAGCATTATATCTTACTTTGCTTTTTAGGATTTGTTAGCATATATAGATTGCCGCCGATTTTACGCGAGGTTGCCTTGTCTGTTTTCTCAGGTTTTACAGGTTATGTACGACAAGAAGATGATTTATATTCTGGAAGGGAAGCTTTGGTTGTTCATTTTCTTGGAGGAAGATCTAACCTGGCCACCTTATTTTCCATACCGAGCGAATTAGGGGAGTATTTGATTTCTTTCTTTTTCTTATTTCACTTTACATTCTTTACTTGAACATTGGGGACAATGTTCATCCTAAGGGGAGGGTAAATGATGATACCTTACAGATACACTTTTGCTTGAGTTTGTTTGTTTGATAGTAGATGTGTAATAAAACTATGAGAAATACTTGTAGTGCAATTTTAGCACCAAATTTAAAATTTTTTACAACATTTAGGAGTGAAACTTTAGCCATAGCAAGCGTCTCATGGATAGGAGATTGTATGAATAGCACAAAACCATACCATTCAGAAAAATTTTCCACCCAAATATGTGAGGTTCACCTTTAGATATGATAGGAAAAACATTTACTATTAGTGCTTATGAGTGTACCGGTAGCATTTAGATTCTAGAACTTGCGTTAGTGATGCATCCCAAGACCGCTAGTGGGACTACATTTGTGTAGTAGGATTTACTACATGATAAGAGGCATTAGGATCACCCTTGTGTTAAACCCGTATTATAATTACTTGACCATTTAAGTCATGTTACTTGGCTAGTTAAGGCAACTAATTTTTCCCACACATTAGCGTTGTACTCATTTTTAGTACACGCAACCCCTAGTACACCCCTCCGAGCCTATCTTTTTGTTTCTAACTTTAAGCATTTTACTTAAAGGAAGAATTTGTTACACCCCACTTAAATGTACACCCAAATCGCCTTAGCCTTCTGTGTATGCACTCATCTTTAGTGCATTATTGTTATTTGTTTAAACCCTTAGTTAATTATCTAATTGATTACATGGTGGCTAAGTCGAGTCATATCTTTGTACATATTGTTTTGGGACGATTGAGACTCATGGGTAAAGTACTTATTTTATAGAGTAATGGGGAAGAACATCATATTATTACCCCCATATGTACGTTAATCTTAAAAGTACTCCAAGTGTTTTGATTATCTTCATTCGAGTCATTAGATTAGTTTATTATAAAGTATGTAAAAATTCAAGTGTAAGGGGAATTTTCATTCCCTATGATGTATTATTTTGGATGGTAGGGTAAGAGTGTATGCAAAAAAAAAAAAAAAAAAAAAAAAAAAAAAAAAAAATAGAAAAAAAATAGGAAAAGAGAAAAACATACGGACTACCATCCCGTTTCATTCTATGTTTGTTTTATGTTTTTGTTATTTTTGATTTATTAGCTTAAGTCGAGTCTAGTCTTGGCTTAGCAACGCCACATTGTACATGTAATTAACCAAGATTGTTAACTCGCCACCAGTAAAGACTGCATGTATCCAACAAAACCGTGTATTCCATATCCCTACGCCTAACATTACAACCCTTTAAAAGACCTCTTTGATAGTTTATCCTAGGTACTTACGCCATGTGGTGGAGGTTTGATCCTTTCCCAAGCCTATGGTAATCTATTTTGCTATGACAGATAGTGAGAGATGTTTTCCATTTCCATATTGTGATATTACGTTATTGCACCCGAGAGATGTGAGTATCTAAACACTATTTGTGAGGTGCTAGTGTATGACCTCCGTGCTTGTCTTTGGTCTTTAGTGGAACGATTATTTGTTGTAATTACTTTTATATTAGTGTTAAATGACCCCTAACTTGTATTTTGACTAGAATAAAAGCGCATTTGCTAGAGGACAAGCTAATCTCAAGTGTAAGGGTATATGATGAGGCGAAAAATGAACCGTTTTTAGGGGGTCATTTAAGCCCGGAATTGAATTTATTTGATCAAAAATTGCCCTAAATCGTTCCTTTTGTGAATTTAGGTACTTTGTGAGTGAATTCTGGAAAAGGAAGCATTTTGGACGTTTTTGGAGCATAAAAGTGAAGAAAACGGCAAAGACTTAATTTTCCATGCTGAGAACAGTACCAGACGGCGTCAAGTAGGAAATTTTGACGGCATCAGGAGTAAAATCCATGATGACCCAGAGAAAACCTGAAGGCGTCAAGAGTTATTTTGGTGACGGCCTGCAAATGGAATACACGTGACGGCGTCAAACCCAGATCTAGGCAGTCCGAGAATTTATTTGGCGGCGAGATGACGGCGTCAGAAATTTGCTCTTGACGCCGTCACCTCACAAAATCTATTTATACTTTTCTATTTTTCATTCATTAAAAGGGAGGAACTTGTGTGGAGAATACTAGGGTCGAACCTAATAAACCCTAGGTCGTTTAAACAGTATTTTCAAGGGTTTTCACCCTTTGAAACCTTTCATGTTCAATTAAGATAAGTCCTCTTTCAATTCATTCAATATGTCTATGTGTTGTTTGAATATGTTTTATGCTTGTCTTGATTTTAACATGCTAGCTAGATCTTTCATGTGTTTGCTTAGATGTAATGAAACCTAGATGTTGATTATAGGTTAATTTCTTGTTTATAGTTGTAATGGATGAATGATTTCAATGTTAGGCTTAAGAAAACTTGCAGATCTCCATTGTGTAACTTGCTTAAACGTCTTAAGAAACATGACCCGATGTGTACGAGGTTTTTATGATTGTATTTAATGCATGAGCGAATTCTAGTGATCCCATGTCAGGAGCTTCTTAGCCGGCTCGACATAGGAGTGAAGTAGGAGCTTATAGGATTGGGGAAGTAAGTACGCCACCCCATGAATGGTATTAAGGAATACAATCCGTCATCCACGCAACTGTAACAAGTAATTAACATGTAAAAGATATCTAGGGAGTACTGAAACCTAAGTAAACACAATTCTCCCATATATTGCTCACACAACCATCTTAATTTAGTTTATTTTCATTTTCAGTATTTTATTTTGATTGCATCTTTAGTTATTGGGTTAGTAGATTAGCAACTAATTCCGCCCAACTCCTTCAAAACCGAGATTTTTAATTGCTTTTCATAAAACCAAAAAAATACAAAAAGAATCATCCCTTATCTCTAGACCTAGTCTTTAGGTTTTCTAATCCTAGCGACACTATTCCCAAGTTGAACGATCAATCCCCCGGTACTTGTCACTATACTATACTACTACGATCAGGTACACTGCCTGGTGGGGGTTGTAAGCTTCTCGAGATCCCTCGAGAGGTAAAGCCTGGTGCAATTCCCACGCATCACTCGTGGACTTTATGGTTGTGGAAGACTTGGCCAATATTATAGATTGTCGCTTATCCCATGTGGTACTAGGTAAGTCATTTGTTGAGGAGTCCATGTTAAAACACGATCAAATAGAGGGAACGGTCCAATTTTCCAATGGAATCGATTGGATCACCTATAGAATGCCTAATAAAATGAAGGAATTTTGTTATGTGCCTCAACTTGGTATGGATAACATTAGTGCAATCAAGGACATTAAAGAAGAAGATAAGAGTAAAGGAATGATTTTTTTTTGGGAAAAGAGGGGCCTTTACTATAAGAACTGTTTAGCCCTTGGACCTAAGTATAAATTTGACATAGAAGTAGTTCAAAGGTTGAGAGAATCGATTGAAAAGTGGGAAAGGAAAACGTATCCCGTGACTTTGACTCTAGCTACAAGACTCGTAAATAAAGAAAAGCGCTTCTTGGGAGGCAACCCATGTTTTATTTGTTTTCTTTGTTTGTGTGATTTAATTTGTTTCCGTATGCATGCTTGATTTTTATTGTTTATAGATCGTGTTTCACACTAAATTGTGAAAATGTTTTACCTTGTTGTTTGTCTTAACTTCATAAAAAGGTATTTCGCAAAAGATAAGTGTAATGGAAACCTAAATTTGTTTTTAAGAATGGAAATTGAACATGAATCACAATAATATTAAATAAACATGTATATTAGTAATTGTTTGAGTAAAATGCTCGTATCGAGTCATAATGATGTTTCGCAGGAAATTCCAGGAATTAAGGCATAAATTTTTCAGAAACTTAACATTAGATTTCTGTCAGGACACTCTGATGACGTCAGGAGTAACACCTGACGGCGTCAGGTGTAAAAATCTGGAAATTTTGCAAGTTTTGTTTTTCTAACGGAGTCTTGAAGTTTTTGTTAATTCTTTAGTTTTATAAATTCCAGGAAATCTGCAAACATTCATTCCACAAGCATTATATCCTTATATATATATAGATTGCCGCCGATTTTACTCGAGGTTGCTATGATTGTTTTCTCAGGTTTAACAGGTTATATTGGACAAGAAGATGATTTATTATTTTAGAAGGGAAGCTTTCAACGTTCATTTTCTTGGAGCAAGATTTAACCATGTTAACGATTTATCCACACCGAACGAATCAGGGGAGTATTTGTTTTCATTCTTTTACCTTATTTACTTTTGCATCTTTTTATTGAACATTGGGGACAATGTTCAGCCTAAGTGTAAGGGGAGGGTAAATGATCATAATTTAAAGAATGCAATTGCACTTGAGTTTGTTTGTTCAATGGTAGGTGTGTAATAAAACTACTTGTTAAGGCAATTTAAGTGCCAAATTTAATTTTTTTACAACATTTAGGAGTGAAGCTTTAGCCTTAATGAGTGTCTCGTGGATAGGAGTTGTATGACTAGCACAAAAACCGTACCACTCAAAAAAAATTTCCACCCAAATATGTGAGGTTCGCCTTTAGATTTGTTAGGAAAAGCATTCATTATTAGTGCTTATGAGTGTACCGGTAGTACTTAGATGCTAGAACTTGCGTTAGTGATGCATCCCAAGACCGCTAGTGAGACTACATTCGTGAAGTAGGATTTACTACATGATAAGAGGTATTAGGATCACCCTTGTGTTAAACCCGTATCATAATTACTTGACAATTTAAGTCAATTACTTTGACTAGTAAAGTCAATTAATTTTTCCCACACCTTTGCATTGTACTCATTTTTAGTACACGATACCCCTAGTAAACCCCTCCGAGCCTATCTTTTCGTTTCTAACTGTAAGCATTTTACTTAAAGGAAGAATTTGTTAACAATCCACCCCAAATGAACACCCAAATCGCCTTAGCCTTCCTTGTATGCACTCATCTTTAGTGCATTATTGTTATTTGTTTAAACCCTTAGTTAATTGTCTAATTGACTACATGGTTGCTAAGTCGAGTCATATCTTGTACATATTGTTTTGGGAAGATTGGGACTCATGGGTAAAGTACTATTTTTATGGAGTAATGGGGAAGAACATCATATATTACCCCCATATGTGCGTAATCGATTAGAATAGTTAGATTATCTTGATTTGAGTCACTAGAATAGTTAATTGTAAAGTATGTAAAAGTTCAAGTGTAAGGGGAATGCAAATCCCCTATGATGTATTATTTTGGATGGTAGGGCAAGAGTGTATGCAAAAAAAAATCGAAAATTTTAAAAAATAATAATAACATAAAAATAAAAAAACGAAAGAGAAAAAAAAAACATACGGACTACCATCCCGTTTCCTTTTATGTTTGTTTTATGTTTTTGTTAGTTTATGATTAGCTTAAGTCGAATCGAGTCTTGGCTTAGCAACGCCATATTGTACATGTAATTGACCAAGATGATTAACTCACCACTAGTAAATATTGCCTTTATCCAACAAAACCGTGTTTATCCTATCCCTACACCTCACGTTATAACTCTTTAAAAGACCTCTTTGATAGTTTATCCAAGGTGCTTACGCCGAGTGGTGGAGGTTTGATCCTTTCCCAAGCCTATGGTAATCTATTTGCTATGACAGGTAGTGAGAGATGTTTTCCATTTCCATATTGTGATATATACTTTATTACACCCGAGAGATGTGAGTATCTAAACACTATTTGTGAGGTGCTAGTGTATAATTTCTGTGCTTGTTTTTGGTTGAAGTGAAACGATTATTTGTTGTAATTACTTTTTTAGTGTTAAGTGACCCCTAACTTGTATTTTGATTAGAATAAAAGCGCATTTGCTTGAGGACAAGCAAATCTCAAGTGTAAGGGTATTTGATGAAGCGAAAATTGTACTGCTTTTGGGGGGTCATTTAAGGCCAAAGTCGAGATTATTTGATCAAATATTGCCCTAAATCGTTCCTTTTGTCATTTTAGGTACTTTTGAGAGGAATTTTACAAAAGGAAGCATTTTGGACATTTTTTGAGCGAAAAAGTGAAGAAAACGACAAAGTCTCAAAAGCATGCTTGAAATTGCACTTGACGGCGTCACATATTGCTCATGACGGCGTCATGAGTTGACAAAAGGGTGGATAAATTAAATACACGTGACGCGCCAGAATATTTTGTGATGGGGTCGTGACGGCGTCACTTACAAATTTTTCAGGGCCTTCAAGAGTAACTACAAAGAGTGACGGCCTGGAACCCATAAAGAGTGACGGCGTCAGAAGTGGATCTAGGAAATACGAGTTTGTTTTGGCTACGAGTTGACGGTGTCACATATTGCTCTCGACGATGTCAGGACACAATATGTATATATAGTTTTCTAGTTTTCATTCATTGTGTGCAACTTTGAGGGAATAAACCCTAGACGAATTTTACAGCTTTTTCAAGTGTTTCAACCCTTTGTTTCTTCCATGCTTTATTGAAGATAAGTACTTTACCAAATCATTCAATATGTCTATGTGTTGTTTGATTATATCTTACGCTTTTCTTCTGTTTAACATGCTAGGCTAGGTTTTTTTTCGTGTTTGCTTAGATGTAATGAAACTTAGATATTGATTATAGGTTGGTTGTTTGTTTATAATTGTTGTGGATGAATGAATTCGATGTTAGGCTTAAGAAAACTGGCAAACTTCCAATTGGTAACTTGCTTGAACGTCTTAAGAAACATGATCGGAGGTTTACAAAGATATATTGGTTGTATTTAATGTGTAGGTAACTACTAATGATCCCATGTTAGGAGCTAGTAGTCGGCTCGACATAGGAAGAGGTAGAAGCTTATAGAGTTAGGGAAGATCGTACATGACCCTACGAATGGTATTAAGGAATATAACCCGTCATCCATGCAATTGTAACAAGCTAATCAACCTGTAAAAGATATGTTAGCCTCGCTTTTTTATGAAGATAACGTCACACATGTGAAATGGACTAGATATGTAGTAAGTCGCACCCATAGGGACTACTTATGTACATTAGGCAAACATGCAGTGTGATGAGCCTATAAATACCCCTCATGACCCTCCATGACGGGTGTGGAAAATCATTGTGTAAGCCTCATTTGTTTCAATCTAATAAACACATGTTTTCTTCACCTTTCTCTCTCTAGAATAATCATGTATTTCGATCAACCGCGATCTCCGGAACGTGTTTTTTGGTCTTAACAAGTGGTATTAGACCCAAACAATGATTTAGGAATGTGTTTTGTGGTGTTTTTGGGTGATTTTTGAAGAGAAGTTACGGTTCTCAGCGAGTTACACTCAGTTTCAGCGAGTTAGGAAGCTTTCAGCGAGTTAAGTTAGCGAGGAAGATTTCAACGAGTTAAGTTAGCGAGTTAGGAAGCTTTCAGCGAGTTAAGTTAGCGAGCTAGGTTTAGCAAGTTAGGTCTTACTTTTGGCGAGTTAGCCTATCAATTCCTTATAGTTTAACTAGTAAGGATTATTCTTGAATAATACTCAAGGGAAACTATACTTCGTTGACATTAATTCTTGCGAGTTAAGTTGGATTTCTGCGAGTTAAGTGTTCCTAGCGACTTAGGATTCTTGCGAGTTAAAGCTAATCAGCGAGTTAGGTGTTTCAAGCGAGTTAAGAATCCTGCGAGTTACTACTAATCTGCGAGTTAAGTTTTTAGCGAGTTAAATGTTTCTTGCGAGTTAAGAATCCTGCGAGTTAAAGCTAATCTGCGAGTTACATATTTCCAGCGAGTTAACTTAGTTTATGCGAGTTACAAGTATTTTTCTGCAAGTTAAGTTACCAGCGAGTTAGGGTTTTCAAGTAAAACCTCCGAATAAGGACCAAACTTCAAACGGCTATAACTTTTGATCCGTAACTCCGTTTTCAGCGAAATACCTGTCAAAATGACCATGAGACTAAGGAGAATGAACGCTGAATAATTTATTGATTCAGGAGAAGTTTTGAGGCCCAAAATCGCTCCGGGAAGAAGTTATTGAGGTTTTAGATCGAATTTTTCACCACAAAAACTTGCAACAACTTACATTCCACACATCTCCTTTATCGTTGAGCCGATCCAACATCAACTTTATCACGCATCGTTACACAATGGAAATGAAAGTGCAAATCCAAGAGAGAGATTCGAAGAAAGTGTTTAAAGTGTTCAAGTCACAAGTTGAGAAAGTCATGAATACATCAGGATATGAACCAAGGTTCGATCAGGCATTTGAATACTTCATCCGAGTCTAATTTCACCATTTCAAAGACAAACTCATTCGAAGCTTGAATCAACTTGAAAAACTACTCAATGAAGAAGAACTTCACACAAGTAACTGCAAAGCAGCTCTTAAAATTATCCAAACTCAGTTTCAGAGTATATTTAACCCTTGGATAATGAACCAGTCAGAGTTTATCGAAGCATTTTACCAAAGATTTTGGGTAAGCTATACGACCTTCAGAACTAAATGCATAAATGACATGGGTGAACTCGACAAGATACTTGATGCTGAGGAAGCTTAGTTATATGAGATTGAGAAGCAGAAAAGGGAAAGAGAGCAGATTGAAACAATGATGCAGTTTAATGACATAGACATGATTGAAACAGAGATGCAGTTTACGGTAACAGAGGTGATTGACAGAAAGACAGATGAAGCAGAACAATCAGAAGAGGTAATTTTCAATGAGGGTGACGCATCAGATGCTATTATGATCTTCACCGGAAGTGATACATCTCCAGACCACCAGATTGAAAGCAGCAGTCCAAGGTACGATTCGGATGCTGATGGTACACAAAGGAATGAAGCTGTTTGGGACACCAAAGATGATCATATCAGACCTTCATCAGACGCAGAGATATTGGCTACGGTACAAGTTTCACATGCTCATGATAATGTTGATATATTTGATAATGTGTTTGCTCATGATCAGACACATCATGTGCATCCCGAGTCTATTAGTGACACATATATGGTGGAACAGAATGATAGTAATATCACTCTTGCTACTCCAGATATGGATCCTAATGGAGGTGAGCCTGCCCAGGATGGATCTTCTTATGAACAAGATTGTGCCTTATTTGCTTCATTAATCAATAATTTCAAACATGAACTTGACAAGTGCAAAAACGACAATCGTGAAGCTAAGTAAGCGAATGTCTTTTTGAACAAAGAGCTTGAGAGATTTAATGAAATGGAAAAACGTTTTGAAAATGAAACAACAAGAAATGTTGAACTTGAAATTGAAATCTCAAACCTTAAATCTCACGCTCAAAAGTTTGAAATGTATGGAGAGTCTGCCAAACCACTTTTAAAACAAAAAGAAGCACTTGAAATTGGTTATAGAGAAGCTGTTCTTCGTGAAAAACGTTGCATTCAAAAATTTGATGAACAAATGATTCTTAACAACAGAAAGGTTGAAGCGCTTTTAAAAGAGAACAGTGAATTAAAGAGTGAAAATTCAAAGCTTCAGAAAACCACTTCAAATTTTGAGATTGTTAACACAAAACTTGAGAATGAAAACCAAGAGTTTTTGAAACGAGAAAACGATCTTGAAAACAAACTTCGAAAATTGGGACAGACTACTCAGACTGTCAACATGTTGCCTACAAAAGATGATGAAATTGCTAAACAAACATCTGGAATTGGTTTTGTAAATAGTGCTCATGTGGAAAATAAAAAACCATGTTTTTTAAACAAAGTGCAAAAGTTGACACTTATTTTGTATAACGCTGAAGATATGGGAAAAGGATTGTCAGATGACCTTTTGTATGAGTCTCAAGATGGTTTAAAATGTGAAGAGGAAAAACGTTTGAAAGTAAAACAAAGAAAATCCCCACTCTCGTACCACGGCTTTGTGTATGGTTGTACACATGTCACACCCTGAATTTACCTGAATGGCAGCGGAATGGAATACCTGGGTGTAACGTCCATAGCATCACATACAAGGTTATATTGAACGACCTAAAGTGTCATTTTGAAAATACATCATTTGATTTATTTAAAACATTCAGAGTTACATAACGTAGGTTCCAAAGTTTGAAAAGTTTACGGAAATAAGTTTGGTACAATCAAACGATATTATAAAAGTGCATGAAAATCCAAAATGAGACGCGTCATCCTCGCTACTGACTCCATGCATGCCATGACGGTTATGTCTTAATTACCTGAAAATACATTGCTAAAACGTTCAACAAATATGTTGGTGAGAAATCATAGGTTTGTAAAAATGAAATGTTATACGGCAACCTCAAGTATAAAGTGCATGACCAATGTCACATAAAAAAATATAGTACAATAGCCCTTAAGCTCATGACCCCAAAGCTAGACTGATGATCTATATGCCCCTCCAGAGTGTTCTGCCAAACACTCTAAAATGTCAGAAATGAAATGCATCCGTTTGTCTGTCGGTATAATTACCACGGATGGAGGCGTCACCCTCAATAGATCTATCCACTCACTTCTGCTTACGCATAATTAACGGTCCATGATAAATGAATAGGGGACTTTAACATCGCAGCTAGGTAACTAAAGCATTGTACAAATGATTTGATACTTAGGCTCGTATGAAAATTGGTGCAATGTATTCTCCCCCATGGGATTTGGAAATAATAAAAATGTAAACGGGGCTATAAAAACTCACCTGTAGTGATGGAACAAAGTACAATGAAGTGATCTTAAATAACAAGGCGCAACTCCTAGCCGCAACCTAATATGAATGAAGTATAATCTAATTTAGATTATATATTGATGTTATAAATGCATGTGCATATGTTATGTATACCACTCATAATCTTTTGAAATGTTTATAATTGTGAAAATTATATTATATATTATCACACCAAGTCATTTAGTGCTATAGGTGTTAATATAGTGAAACAATGTTTTATAATTGTCATATAGTGAAAATCTAACTTTCGTCGAAATTTACTATACTTAGAAAATTTCTGAAAATAGTTTTGGACAACACTTCACAAAACAAGGTGTATTTTGATCGTTATAATCCCATTTTATACGGTCTATATATCCATGGTTTCGTATTATAGTGAATTAATAAATTTTTGACAAGTTAGTGCATTTTATTAATTGTTAGTGCCCATTTTACCCACTAAAAGTTGTGCATCAGCACTCATTTTTTTTTTAGAAATTGTCTATTAGACCTTCAATATGGTTTTTGGCATAACTTTTTCGTTGTAAAACCAATTTAGTCCATTCAAGCGGCTACGGTTACATTATAAGATTTACTTTCTGAGTATTTGGTCAAAAATAGGTCATAGGCTACTGATTTCTCCATGTTTTTAAAAAATGCCCAGCCTGTCCCAAATTGTTTAAATCAAAACTTGGTATAACTTGTTTTTATCATAACTTTTTCATTATAAATCGGTTTTTACTCATTCTTGCGGCCATGGTTTCATCTTAGAATGTATTTTCTATATCTTTGGTCAAAAATTAGTCCATACCTACCGAGTTTACCATATTTTAAAAATAGGGACAGTAGCTAAAATGTATTTCTAAAAATGGTTTTCCTAGCTAATAACATGTCCAAATTCATAACCAATAACTCCAACAATTCCTATAACCTACCATACACCTTCTTAGGGTATCATGGGTTCCTAAATGTCATCAAACAAGTCTCTTCACCAATACATTCTTAAGATTAATTTCTAACTCATTAGGATGATAAAAACATGAAATGGAGTGGTATAAATTACATACTACTTGCATGTGTAAATAAATTGAGATGGACATTGTAAAATCAATGTAGGATTATGAAAAATAGATTGGTTTACTTACTTGAATGATAATGATATTTTAGTGATGAAAACCTAAGTATACCTTGGGTTTTTATTTCAAAACCCTAATAAGGAATACCAAATAACCTAGAAACCAACTTGTTCTTTAAATTTTGATGTTTTCTCCTTGTTGTTCTTGTTGTTGCCGCACACCCTCAAGAGAAAAGAGAGAAGAGAGAATTTGTTTTGATCTCAAAATATTAAGTTTGCATGTATGTTAAAATGGTAGGTGATATTGGATTATATAGTGGGTGTAATGGCTAGGACATGTGTCCTAGACACATCAAAAACCGGCTACCTTAAATGGGGTGGTTGTGTTGATAGTTTTGATACATTATTTTGATTACGGGATACCGTTTAGTGTATAGTTTGAGCCGTTTAACGTATTTGGGTACCAGGTTAATTAAAAATAGATTTTTATTAGAACTAACGTGACAAAATAACGTCATAAAAATCATAACATATAATTTTTGCAAACAGAGTGTTTTGATATGTATTGCTTGGTTGATACAAATATTGTTATGAGTTAATATAAATGAATGTTTAAAAATATATAAACCCTTAAAATATAAATTAAATAACTTTTATTATTTTAGTAGCAATATAATTAGTATATGAAAATACTAGTGCCATAGTGAGAATTGTTTGGTGAGTTGATAAAAATTATTGATCACTTGTGATTGTTTATTTATAATTACATATAAGTAATTTAAATAATATAAAACCTAAGAGTGGAATAGAATGCAGATGATGAAGTGATGATATGTAGACTAACCCTAGTCTATGAAATGTATTATGAATTATGTCTCATGATCACATGGTTAACCCTTCCTGGTTTATGAAAAATGAATACCCGAAAACCTAGTTTACGTGAAACAATTAATTGTGAAATGATGAATAGTAATTGATGAATTGAGATATGTGAATAGTAAATTGTCGAGACTTGGGAAAATAACCTAAAATTGTGAATTGTGATAGTCGCCCACCCAAAAAGGAATTCAGTCCCTGAATTCAGCTGGTGTTGGTCTCTGAAATAGGTTCGGTGAAAAGATGTGGGTATTTGAGTCGCATTTGGTCTTCTCGTTCCCAAGTAAACTCGGGACCTCTTCGAGAATTCCAGCGAACTTTCACGATAGGATTTCGACTCTGTTTCAGTTGCTTGACCTCACGGTTCATGATTTCTGCTGGTTCCTCCACGAAGTTAAGCTTGTCATCGAGTTGAATTTCTTCAAGTGGGATTACGGATGACTCATCAGAAAGACATTTCTTGAGATTTGAGACATGAAAGGTGTTATGAATGTTGCTGAGTTCTGACAGAAGCTCAAGCTTGTAAGCTACCGGACCAATCCTTTCTAGAATCTTAAATGGCCCAATGTACCTCGGGTTCAACTTCCCGCGTTTCCCGAATCGTATCACGCCTTTCCAAGGCGAGACTTTCAGCATAACTTGGTCTCCAACATGAAATTCTAATGGTTTGCGTCGAATATCTGCGTAGCTCTGATGCGTGGGAATTGCAACAGGCTTTACCTCTTGAGGGATCTCGAGAAGCTTACAACCCCCACCAGGCAGTGTACCCGATCGTTGTAGTATAGTATAGTGACAAGTACAGGGGGATTGATCGTTCAACTTAGGAATAGTGTCGCTAGGATTAGGAAGCCTAAAAACTAGGTCTAAAGATGAGGGATGATTCTTTTTGTATTTTTTATATTTTAGAAAAGAAAATAAAAATCTCGGGTATTAGAAGAGTGGTTAGTTGCTAGTCAACTAACCCACTAACTAAGATGGAATCAAAATAAAATAACAAAAATGAAAATAAAGTAAATTAAGATAGTGGTGTGAGCAATATATGGGAGAATTGTGTTTACTTAGATTTCACTACTCCCTAGATATCTTTTACAGGTTAATTACTTGTTACAGTTGCGTGGATGACGGATTGTATTCCTTAATACCATTCATGGGGTGGCGTACTTACTTCCCCAATCCTATAAGCTCCTACTTTACTCCTATGTCGAGCCGGCAAAGAAGCTCCAAACATGGGATCACTAGAATTCGCTCATGCATTAAATACAATCATAAAAACCTAGTACACATCGGTTCATGTTTCTTAAGATGTTCAAGCAAGTTACACAATGAAGATCTGCCAGTTTTCTTTAGCCTAACATTGAAATCATTCATCCATTACAACTATAAACAAGCAATCAACCTATAATCAACATCTAGGTTTCATTACATCTAAGCAAACACATGAAAGATCTAGCCTAGAATGTTATTTTCAAGACAAGCATAAGATATATTCAAAGAACACATAGACATATTGAATGAATTGAAAAAAGACTTATCTTAATTGAACATGAAAGGTTTCAAAGGGTGAAAACCCTTGAAAATACTGTTACAAATGACCTAGGGTTTATTAGGTTCGACCATAGTATTCTCCACACAAGTTCCTCCTCTAATGAATGAAAAATAGAAAAGTATATATAGATTTTGTGAGGTGACGGTGTCAAGAGCAAATTTCTGACGCCGTCATCTCGCCGCCAAATAAATTCTCGGACTGCCTAGATCTGGGTTTGACGCCGTCACAAGTATTCCATTTGAAGGCCGTCACCAAAATAACTCTTGACGCCCTTCTTCTGACGCCTTCAGGTTTTCTCTGGGTCGTCATGGATTTTGCTCTTGACGCCGTCATATTTTCCTTCTTGATGCCGTCAGGTACTGTTCCCAGCATGGAAAATTAAGTCTTTGCCGTTTTCTTCACTTTTATGCTCCAAAAATATCCAAAATGCTTTATTTTCCAGAATTCACTCCCAAAGTACCTAAAATCACAAAAGGAACGATTTAGGGCAATATTTGATCAAATAAATTCAATTCCGGGCTTAAATGACCCCCTAAAAATGGTTCATTTTTCGCCTCATCATATACCCTTACACTTGAGATTTGCTTGTCCTCAAGCAAATGCGCTTTTATTTTAGTCAAAATACAAGTTAGGGGTCATTTAACACTAATATAAAAGTAATTACAACAAATAATCGTTCCACTAAAGACCAAAGACAAGCACGAAGGTCATACACTAGCACCTCACAAATAGTGTTTAGATACTCACATCTCTCGGGTGTAATAAAGTAATATCACAATATGGAAATGGAAAACATCTCTCACTACCTGTCATAGCAAAATAGATTAAGATAGGCTTGGGAAAGGATCAAACCTCCACCACATGGCGTAAGCACCTAGGATAAACTATCAAAGAGGTCTTTTTAAAGGGTTGTAACGTTAGGTATAGGGATATGAAATACACGGTTTTGTTGGATATAGGCAATCTTTACTAGTGGCAAGTTAATAATCTTGGTTAATTACATGTATAATATGGCGTTGCTAAGCCAAGAGTAGACTCGACTTAAACTAATAAATGAAAAATAACAAAAACATAAAATAAACATAGAATGAAACGGGATGGTAGTCCGTATGTTTTTCTCTTTTCTTTTTTTTTCTTTTTCTTGATTTTTTCAATTTTTTTTTTTTTTTTTTTTTTTTTTTTTTTGCATACACTCTTACCCTACCATCCAAAATAATACATCATAGGGAATGAACATTCCCCTTACACTTGAATTTTTACATACTTTACAAATAACTAATCTAATGACTCGAATCAAGAAATCAAAACACTTGGAGTACTTTTAAGATTAACATACATATAGGGGTAATAATATTATGTTCTTCCCCATTACTCCATAAAATAAGTACTTTACCCATGAGTCCCAATCGTCCCAAAACAATATGTACAAGGATATGACTCGACTTAGTAACTATGTAATCAATTAGATAATTAACTAAGGGTTTAAACAAATAATAATAATGCACTAAAGATGAGTGCATACATGGAAGGCTAAGGCGATTTGGTTGTACATTTAAGTGGGGTGTAACAAATTCTTCCTTTAAGTAAGATGCTTAAAGTTAGAAATGAAAAGATAGGCTCGGAAGGGTGTACTAGGGGTTTCGTGTACTAAAAATGAGTACAACGCTAAGGTGTGGGAAAAATTAGTTGACTTTACTAGCCAAGTAATATGACTTAAATGGTCAAATAATTATGATACGGGTTTAACACAAGGGTGATCCTATTGCCTCTTATCATGTAGTAAATCCTACTACACGAATGTAGTCTCACTAGCGGTCTCGGGATGCATCACTAACGTAAGTTCTAGAATCTAAATGCTACCGGTACACTCATAAGCACTAATAGTAAATGCTTTTCCTATCAAATCTAAAGGCGAACCTCACATATTTGGGTGGAAAATTATTCTGAATGGTACGGTTTCGTGCTAGTCATACAGTCTCCTATCCGTGAGACGCTTGCTATGGCTAAAGTTGCACTCCTCAATGTTGTAAAAAAAATTAAATTTGGCGCTAAAATTACACTAACAAGTATTTCTCATAGTTTTATTACACATCTACTATCAAACAAACAAACTCAAGCGAAAGTGTATCTGTAAGGTATCATCATTTTACCCTCCCCTTACACTTAGGATGAACATTGTCCCTAATATTCATGTAAAGAATGTAAAAGTAAAACAGGTAAAAGAATGAAATCAAATACTCCCTTGATTCGCTCGGTATGGATAATATGGTAACCAGGTTAGATCTTCCTCCAAGAAAAGAACAATCAAAGCTTCCCTTCCAGAATATAAATCATCTTCTTGTCATATATAACCTGTTAAACCTAAGAAAACAGACAAGGCAACCTCGCGTAAAATCGGCGGCAATCTATATATGCTAACAAATCCTAGAAAATAAAATAAGATATAATGCTTGTGGAATGATGTTTGTAGATCTCCTGGAGATTATAAAACTAAAGATTCAACAAAAACTTTAAGACTCCGTTAGAAAAACAAAACTGGTAAAATTTCCAGAATTTTATACGTGACGCCGTCAGAAGTGACCTGCAGAAATTCTTATGTAAAGTTTCCAGAAAATTTCTGAAAAAACTTCGTCCTACTTCCTGGAAAATCCTGCAAAACATCATTATGACTCGATACAAGCATTTGACTCTAACAAATACGAATATACATGTTCATTTATTATTGTGGAGAATCATGATCGAGTTTATTTCTTAAAAACATATTTGGGGTTTCCTCTTACACTTATCTTTTGCGAAATACCTTTGGATGAAGTTAAGACAAAGCCAAACAACAAAATAAAGTATTTTCACCATTTTAGTTTGAAACATGATCTACCAACAATAAAAATAAAGCATGCATACGGAAGCAAATAACAATCAAACAAAATAAAAATCACACAAAACATGGGTTACCTCCCAAGAAGCGCTTTTCTTTATTAACGAGTCTTATAGCTAGACTCAAGGTCATGGGTTACTACGTGACCTCATCGTTGGTTTCACTCTCTGATTGTTAATGTTCTTTATAGAAACCAATCACCTTTTTCTCAATCGCTCCTATAATCCTATGGGTAAATTCCTTATCGACTTTATACTTCGGTCCTAGAGTTAAGCAATCTTTGTAGAAAAGACTCTTCTTTTCCCATACATAATTCATGCCCTTTTTCTTATCCTCTTCATTGATGTCCTCAAAAGCACCAATGTTATCCATGACAAATCGGGGCACAAAACGAAATTCTTTCATTCTATTAGGCATCCTATAAGTGATCCTATCGGTGTTACTCGCAAATCGGATTGTCCCTTCTATCTCATCATATTCTAACTTGGACTCTTCAACAAACGATTTACCAAACACAACATTGGATAGGCGACAATCAATAACATTAGTAAGATCTTCAACAACCATAAAGTCAGTGATATAAGTAAAATTCCCAACAAAGACATGTAGACCTTTAATTCTCCCGACAAAGTTACAAACTCCACCGGGGTATTTGGGATCTCTTCTAGGTCCAAGTCTTGTTTTCACTATACCATTATAGACACTTGAGGACATAATGTTGATTGGGGATTTAAAATTAATGTAAGCATCGTGAATATGTCTATACCCAATCATACATGGTATCTTAGCATTCTTAGGATCGCCTCTCTTTATCTTAGGTTCGATTCTAGTAAAAGGAGGTCGAGGGTTATCAATAAGATTATTATAGAACGCAATCTCCTCCTTAGAGGGGTATAGATTAAAATAATCATCTAGCTTTGGATCAATCTCCCCTTCTTCAAGTTCCTCAACAACATCCTCAAAATCTTTAGCCCCTAGGTCCTTATTTGAATACAAGGCGGTCGCTAGGTCACTAAATGCATGGTCGAGCTCAACCTTAGTCAACCTATTAAGCTCCCTAAGTTCCCTAATCTCACTCTCAATTTGTTCACGTAACAAAGCCACTTCTCTAGGGGAAAGGGTGGATTCGTGTTTTCCATAATGGTCCATGTAATAGTCAATGAATTTATTTTACTAACAGAGGAACGAAGAAAAAGATAGACTAAAGAGAACCTAAAAATAAAAATAAAATCTTACTAGAAAGGAATCTAGCAAGTAGACCTAATAAAAAGAAATTCTAACATAGACAATAACTATTCCCCAGGCTGCGACGCCAAAAACTTGATGCGTGGGAATTGCACCAGGCTTTAACTCTCGAGGGATCTCGAGAAGCTTACAACCCCCACCAGGCAGTGTACCCGATCGTTGTAGAATAGTATAGTGACAAGTACCGGGGGATTGATCGTTCAACTTAGGAATAGTGTCGCTAGGATTAGGAAGCCTAAAAACTAGGTCTAGAGATGAGGGATGATTCTTTTTGTATTTTTTATATTTTAGAAAAGCAAATAAAAATCTCGGGTATTGGAAGAGTGGGCGGAATTAGTTGCTAGTCAACTAACCCAATAACTAAGATGCAATCAAAATAAAATAACAAAAATGAAAATAAACTAAATTAAGATTGTGGTGTGAGCAATATATGGGAGAATTGTGTTTACGTAGATTTCACTACTCCCTAGATATCTTTTACATGTTAATTACTTGTTACAGTTGCATGGATGACGGATTGTATTCCTTAATACCATTCATGGGGTGGCGTACTTACTTCCCCAATCCTATAAGCTCCTACTTCACTCCTATGTCGAGCCGGCTAAGAAGCTCCTAACATGGGATCACTAGAATTCGCTCATGCATTAAATACAATCATAAAAACCTAGTACACATCGGTTCATGTTTCTTAAGACGTTCAAGCAAGTTACGGAATGGAGATCTGCCAGTTTTCTTAAGCCTAACATTGAAATCATTCATCCATTATAACTATAAACAAGCAATCAACCTATAATCAACATCTAGGTTTCATTACATCTAAGCAAACACATGAAAGATCTAGCCTAGCATGTTATAATCAAGACAAGCATAAGATATATTCAAACAACACATAGACATATTGAATGAATTGAAAGAAGACTTATCTTAATTGAACATGAAAGGTTTCAAGGGGTGAAAACCCTTGAAAATACTGTTACAAACGACCTAGGGTTTATTAGGTTCGACCATAGTATTCTCCACACAAGTTCCTCCTCTAATGAATGAAAAATAGAAAAGTATATATAGATTTTGTGAGGTGACGGCGTCAAGAGCAAATTTCTGACGCCGTCATCTCGCCGCCAAATAAATTCTCGGACTGCCTAGATCTGGGTTTGACGCCGTCACATGTATTCCATTTGCAGGCCGTCACCAAAATAACTCTTGACGCCCTTCTTCTGACGCCTTTAGGTTTTCTCTGGGTCGTCATGGATTTTGCTCTTGACGCCGTCATATTTTCCTTCTTGACGCCGTCAGGTACTGTTTCCAGCATGGAAAATTAAGTCTTTGCCGTTTTCTTCACTTTTATGCTCCAAAAACGTCCAAAATGCTTCCTTTTCCAGAATTCACTCCCAAAGTACCTAAAATCACAAAAGGAACGATTTAGGGCAATATTTGATCAAATAAATTCAATTTCGGGCTTAAATGACCCCCTAAAAACGGTTCGTTTTTCGCCTCATCAAGCTCTTTTGTCGACTTCTAGCTGTTTCGAGTCTTTCTCGAATCTGAATTATCTTTTCGGTTGTGTCTCGTACCAACTTCGGACCAGTACATTGTTGATAACGCTCAAAATTAACATGTTTTTAGGAGCGTTATTGTGGATTTTATGCATATATTTTGGTCACTTTTATGAACTTATGGTACTTACTGAAGTATATTCTCTATTTTAGGTTCATGACGAAGAAAACCAAGAAAAAGACGAAGAAATGAACAAAAACGAAGATTTATGAATGTACGGAGGAATTCCTGACAAATGAAAGTCTCTTGGAGTATATTTGAGAAGATAAAGTCATGAAGATTGTCACTCCAAAGACTCAAGAATAAAGCACAAGAAGGAAAACGAGAAGTGAAATGAAGAAAAGAAGCTCAAACGAAGAATTAATAAAAAACTCGTTGTTCCCGACACACCTTCACCATTTTGGCCATATCTTGAGTATACGGACTTCGATTTAGGTGATTCAAGCGGCCACGGAAAGCTAAGAGAAAGATATACAACTTTGGTCTGTATTATTTCTTCCTAGAAGGAACCATCCGATCGGATGGAGCCCAACCGATTCGGTTAGAGCTAAATGTCTCATCCATCTGATAGGCATGGCCCCGTATCCGATCGTATGGACCAATCTAACCTCCCCAAGTTATTTTTAATGCTCAATTAAGGTGCCATTAAGCCCCAAGTCCGATCATGTCACCATAATAACTCCATTTACTGCCATTTTATGACACTTAGTACCCATGAAACTTGCTTGGAGGCTAAGGTTGATTTCTACTACATATAGGAGTGCCTAGCCTTAGTTTTTGGTATGCAATTCAAGCCTCCACCTTTGAGGACGAATTTCCACCAAAACAAAGTGTGCACTCCTAGCCTACACCCTATAGGAAGGATTGTCACCAAAACACGTGTGCATTTCTACCCTCTACCCTAAAGGAAGATTTGTCACCATCTACTGGGTGCAATTCGAGCCTCCACCCTCAAGGACGAATTTCCACCAAAACAAAGGTGCAATTCCAGCCTCCACCTTAAAGGAAGAATTGTTACCAACTTAACATGGTGAATTTCAAGCCTCCACCCTAAAGGACGAATTTTCACCAGGTGTGAAATTGTATCCTCCACCCTTAAGGACGAATTTCCACCACTATTATCTCATCCAAAAGACCACAACCCTCTGCCATTTCCAGAAGTAGTGCTCAAGCAAGTGTTCGGGTATAATTTTCCGGCTTGGTTAGAAGTTGTAGTTGATTGGAGGCTTGAAGGTTGCTATAATCTTTCACCTTTACCTATTTGTAATTCATACTTTGGGTAAACCTTGTTACTTTTATATTTCATGATGCTTATGATTACTATGTTGATTGAAGACTTATGTTTGGTTCAATACGATTTGATTTTGTTTTGAATACTTATTTGGATATTGTGATGACTTGTGATAAACAGATGTTTGGATACAATGAATGTTCTTTGTGTGCTTGTTCTCATATTATTTTTCTTGTGGTTTGATCCGTGACAATCATAACCACCAACTTGTTACTTGCTTAAACAAACAAATGACACTTGAGTGCAACTAAGTCTCTTGGGACGACCTTGACTTACCACTACTATACTACAATTGACTAGGGTATACTTGCCCGAATGTGTTCCTAGTTAACCAGTAATTCTTGTTTCTATAAATTTAAAACATGGTTGCTAATTAGCACATCAATTGTACATCACCAACTTCGGCCCAACAAACAGGGGATCGACACTTACGACCATAAAGTGCCTCGAATGGTGCTGCTTTTATGCTTGAATGGTAACTGTTGTTGTAAAAAAACTCGATTAATGGCAAATGGTTAGCCCAACCATTTCCAAAGTCAATCACACATGCTCTCAACATGTGTTCCAGCATTTGATTTATCCTCTTGCTCTGACCATTGGTCTGAGGATGGTAGGCAGTGCTCATGTCCAACTTAGATCCAAACAAATCTTGCAATGATCGCCAAAAGTTTAAAGTAAAACGACTATCTCTGTCGGAAATGATGGAAACTGGTGCGCCGTGCCTCGAGACTATTTCCTTGACATAAACTCTAGCGAGCTGATCCATGGAATAAGTCTCTCTAATTGGTATGAAGTGAGCTGATTTGGTGAGACGATCAACTATCACCCAAATAGCATCGTAACCACCTGACGTCTTGGGAAGTTTAGTGACAAAGTCCATTGTAATACGTTCCCATTTCCATTGTGGAATCTCCGGTTGTTGAAGTAACCCTGACGGTTTCTGGTACTCAGCTTTCACTTTAGTACAAGTAAGGCATTTGCTAACATACTTAGCTATTTCTGCTTTCATATCCGGCCACCAATAAAGTTTCTTGAGATCCTGATACATCTTATCAAAACCTGGATGAATGGAATACTTCGACTTATGTGATTCATGCATAATCAACTCTCATATTCCACCATAGAGAGGTATCCAACTTCGGTCCTTGAAGTACAATACTCCATCTGATCTCTTCACAAAACCATTTTTGTTCTCTGGCATACCATAGAGTTTCTCATTCGGTCAATTTTCTTCCTTAAGTGCCTCAATCTGAGCTTCAAGAATCTTTGATGGTAACGGAGAAATGATTGTCATTCCCAATGGCCTGACCCTCAAAGGTTTGAGTCATTCCTTCCGACTAAGTGCATCAGCCACAACATTGGCTTTCCCTGGGTGATATCGGATCTCATAGTCATAATCACTAAGCAATTCTAGCCAACGACGCTGTCTAATATTGACTTCCTTCTGATCAAGTATGTACTGTAAGCTCTTGTGGTCTGTGAACACTACGCACTTCGTACCATAAAGGTAGTGCCTCCAAATCTTGTGTGCAAAAACCAATGCACCCAACTCTAAGTCATGTGTAGTGTAATTCTTCTCGTGTTTCTTAAGCTGTCAAGATGCATAAGCTATTACCTTCTCGTTCTGCATCAACACAGCTCCAAGTCCTTTATGTGATGCGTCGCAATATACCACGAAGTTCTCAATACCTTCTGGTAGTGCCAAAATTGGCGCGCTATAAAGCTTCTGTTTCAACAACTAAAAAGCGGACTGTTGCTTTTCTCCCCATTCGTATTTCTGATTCTTTTGGGTCAACTTGGTTAGCGGCTTAGTTATCTTAGAAAACCCTTCAATGAACCTTCTATAATATCCAGCAAGTCCTAAGAATTGACTAATCTCTGTAAGAGTCTTGGGCGTAGCCCAATCTTTAACTGCCCCGATCTTTGCTGGATCAACTTGTAATCCTTGACTATCAATGACATGGCCAAGAAATTGAACTCTTCGTATCCAAAAATCACACTTCGAAAATTTGGCATACAATTGCTCCCTCTTGAGTAGTTCTAAGATTGTTCTAAGGTGTTCTTCATGCTCCTGCCTATTCTTGGAATAAATCAAGATGTCGTCGATGAATACAATCACAAAATTATCAAGATATGGCTTGCACACCCTATTCATGAGGTCCATGAATACCGCAGGTGTGTTAGTTAATCCGAACGGCATTACTTGAAATTCATAATGACCATAACGGGTTCTGAATGCCGTCTTCAGGATATCCTCTTCCCGAACTCTAAGTTGATGATAACCGGATCTTAAATCGATCTTGGAATAAAAACTAGAAACTTGCAACCGATCGAACAAGTCATCGATCCTGGGGAGTGGATAACGATTCTTCACCGTTAACTTGTTCGTTTCGCGATAGTTGATGCACATTCTGAAAGATCCATCTTTCTTCTTTACAAACAAAACCGGTGCTCCCCAAGGTAAGGAACTCGGTCTAATGAATCCTTTGTCCAAAAGTTCTTGTAATTGGTTCGACAATTCTTGCATCTCAGAAGGTGCTAGTCGATATGGTGCTCGCGCAACTGGTGCGGCTCCTGACACTAAGTCGATTTGAAACTCAACTTGCCGTGTAGGTGGAAGTCCTGGCAATTCTTCCGAAAAGACTTCTGGAAATTCCTTAACAATTGGCACATCTTCAAGTTGTAACACCCCTATGACACAGTCTTCCGCTGCGATATTTTAGGGGTGTTACAGATTGGTACCAGAGCCTTGGTTATAGAGAACTAGGTTGCATTTAGTGCCTAGACTATAACTGATTTAAACATTAAGACTCTTCTCTTTATTTTGCCTTACACACACTTCATGCGCATATGCTTATTGCTAATTGTTTGTTTAGAAGAAACCCCAGACAATAGTCAAGTCATCAAAAATTTAGAGCTAAGTAATAATTGTTTAAATAACTTAATCTTGTGACAGTTCTTGTTTGATAAGACATAAGATTAAGTTAAATAAAGATTATTAGTTTCCTGTAGAGATTTGATGATTTGCCTTATACTTGCTTTATATGATTCTAATACCTAGAAGTGGTTCATATGTCCTAGTACGACACTCAAACCTTTCTACAAGCGTGACTAGTCCATTTCGTCATATCACCTTCTCTAGATACCCAGACTACGTTACCCTTTCACAACTTAAGAGCAGATGATAGAAAGTCTACCCAATTATGTAGTACCAATTGTTGAGTTATGTGTGCCTGGTAAATATGTATACGTGTGAAAGGAAGAAATTATAATTATGGTGGCCAACATAATTATAAATGCGTCACGACTCACGTAGACATATGTGATCATGCTTACATTAATCGACGATTGACTCAAAATTGACAAGATTTAAGACTAAAAGTAGTCTAGGAATATCACCTCATATCTGACGTCGACAAAATGTCCCTCCTTGTAGATATCATGGCACCAAAGAGAGTAACTCGTAGCACTAGCCGAGGTGGTGCAACACCAAGAGGTGGAAGAACTGGTGGTCGTGGAGGTAGAGGAGCTGCTCACGACACTAGTAACCCTAGTAATGATAGTGGAAGAACTGGTGGGCGTGGAGGTAGAGGAGATGCTCACGACACTAGTAACCCTAGTAACGCTGGTGGAAATCCAGATGTCTCCACCATTATTGCCCAACAACTACAAAACCTACTTCCCACTATAGTCACACAAGTTGGCAATCACATGAACAATTCAGGAAACCACGGAAGCATAAATGACGCTACAAATGATGGAGGAAGGAATAACAACAACAACCACAACAACAACAACAACCATAGGACTGGATGTACGTATAAGGAATTTACGTCATGCAAACCAATTGAGTTTAATGGCAAAGGAGGTGCATTGGCATATACACGATGGGTCGAGAAGATGGAGTCAGTGATCGATATCAGTAACTGTGCAATCCACCAGAGAGTGAAATATTCTGCATGCTTGCTATCAGAAAAGGCATTGACATGGTGGAACATGCAGATTCAAGCAAGGACTAGAGAAGCAGCTGTAGGCATGACATGGGACGACTTTAAGGGACTACTGAAGGAAGAATACTGCCCGGTTAATGAAATGCAAAAACTAGAAGACGAGTTTTGGCATCACTCTATGGTAGGGGCTGGTCATGCAACCTACACAGATCGGTTTCATGAACTAGCTAAACTAGTTCCTCATCTGGTTACCCCTGAATCCAAAAGGATTGAGAGGTACATCTATGGCCTTGTTCCTGAGATTCGTGGGACAGTAAAAACAACCGAACCTCCCACAATTCAGAGTGCAATATTAAGAGCAGGGACCCTAACAGATGAGATGGTTAGGAATGGAACTTTGAAGATTAGTGATAAAAGGAAGGGAGCAGGTGAATCAAGCGAGCAAAAGGGTACAATGGTTGATAATAAGAGAGCAAGAGGATTTGCGGCAACAGTTTATGATCAGGGAAAGTATGAAGGTCCACATCCTAAGTGTAATAAATGTGCTTATCATCATCAGAAGTCTGAGCCATGCCGAGTGTGTACAAAATGCAAACAGTTGGGTCATTTTGCAAATAGGTGTGGAGCACCGGTGAATGCAGGCAATATAAGAAACAACCAAAAGACATGCTTTGAGTGCAACAGCCCAAACCACTTCCGAGATACTTGTCCTAAGTTAAATAGGGCACAGGGACAAGTGCTGGACAACCCAACTTTAGCCGTTATGCTTGAAGAAAATAACCCAAACCGTGGATACAATGTTAGTCCACCTCGGGGTCGAGCATACTATTTGGGTGCTAAGGAAGCCCGCAATGCGTAACGGGTACGTACCTTATACTACCATATTATTCTATTCTAAATCTAGATTTATTATGCCGCTATTAAGATAAGAGACTTAGACATACTAAACTTCGGGACGAAGTTTCCTGAAGGGGTAGAGACTGTAACAATTCGCATTTTCAGATTAATTACTATTCCCGGAAAATTTTACTATTCACTTTTTACTATTCACTTTTCACTATTCATCTCAGAAATTTTTATTTCATATTCTCGTAAGTTAAACTATTTTAACGATAATCCGAGAGTTTGACGCTCGTCGGATCATTTCTGCAAAAATCACAAAGCCGTGTCCGAGATTTACTTTTAGGTTTAAACGTCCTTCCAACATCCCGATATATCCATAAAACATTATAAACAATAGAAATATGATTTTCTATCATTTTATGACAATTCCAAAAGTTTTGGAATTTTACGTTTTTCAGTTCAGCGTTTTACGCGAATTGCGCGTTTTAGACCCGTGTTTCCAGTTTTTAGCAGGGTTTTAGCACCCGATAGATCCTACCACTCATTTTATATTTTATTATGGACTATATTGACATGTTTAACAATACTTTCAAGTTTCATATTTTTACGATACCCGGTTTTACGTTTTGAGGCTTAATCATTTACGGTTAGCTTTTTACGGAGTCAAAATGCACAAACTAAGCAAGATAACACCAAGAGTCATCATCTAGTCACTCTTATCTCCTTTGAACCGCCAATGTGGGGGTGGAGTCACCATGGGTGGTTAAATCTTGACCCTTGATCTTTAGGATGGTTACAAGTGTCTAAAACTAACCATGGTTAATTTCTAACCCAATATATGGTTAACTATTTTTCCTACCCTATAAATACCAAGCTAAAACACATATAAATCTTGCACCACACCTTCTTATAACCTTCAAGTCCTAAAACCTAAGGCACTTTTCTTATATTTTGTAAGAAAGTTAACTAGTTTTTGAAAGAAAACTAGTGTTTGATCTTCAATCTTGGAAATTTTCTAAGAAAAGTTGTTATAACTTTAAAGTCTCCAAAAAGACATCGTTATAATCTTCAAATAGCTTTGGACTTCAAGAAGGCGTCGTTATAATCTTCAAATAACCTCGGTTTATCATAGATTGCAAAGGGTGAAGCTTAAATCTATCAAAGTCCGTACCTTACTAGTTACTTACCTTTCTTTTAGAAAGCCTCAAGTTGTAAGCAAACCCTAACATACTTTCTTGCTTAATTATCAATTACATGCTCTTTGTGTTCCTTTCATGCTATATATGTTCTTGTTATTGTGTTCATGATGTTTAAAAATGGATAAAACAAGTATTGGTATACATATGTTAACTTATGACAAGTAAACAAGCAAACTAGTGATTTTTATGGAGAACCACGACCAAAATAGTATAACTTTGATATTTGACACTTACTTACTGTTAAAGAGGACTTAACAAGGAAAACATAGCAATTTGAATCACCCAAAACGAGTACCCGAGTCAAAAGTTATGACCATTTGAAGCTAGCGAAACCAAAACGGCAAACTGCCTAAATAGCATTCTGATCAAATTTTGATTTTGAAAGTCACCCTTCTGGTCCGATTCATCAAAAAGTTAAAACACGAAAGTTATCCGGAACGACGTTTTCGCTCAGGAACAAAGAAGCTCGAGCCCTGAAAACGCTTTCCGAGTGATAATTTTCTTAAAATTCTTAACAGCCCATTTTAGACCAAAGTCACTATATTATGGTTATGATTTACTAAGACCAAGAGGTCTAATGACCTAAAGCCAAGACCACAACCATGGCTAAAGCCAAGGTTGAGTCTCAAGACCATGGTACAATGACCAAGGTCACGGCGAAGCTATGACCAAAGACCATATAAACTTACCCTAATAACAATCTTCATGTACAAATAGACTTTCCTAAGTTTATTCAAATATTGGACATGTAACTTTTCGGATCAAAACTTATACATTTGTTATCAAATACTACAATAGTAGGGAGCCTCATGTGAGGAGTTCATTAAGTAAGCCGTCGAGATGAGTTGTGGATTTACGAATTAAAGTGTCCTGGCTCCTCGAACGTTTACTCCATGACTTCTGAATTATGTCGGCCCGAACGGTAGTAAGAGATATACAACTTATACATGTTTCATAAACCATTTATATTCAAAGACTTACGCTATATACTAAGTACTACATCATGAACATTATGCAAGACATATATAGGCAATTCTTCGTATTCTTAGACGTTACTCCAAACCTAAGTCGCAACGTTCTATTATAGGCTGCTTTTAGAGACTTTCACGATTCGACTACCACTTTGATTTCACATCACTTAAGCTTAAGGTGAGTCATAGCCCCTACTCTTTTCATACTTGTTTTAACTCTTGGGGGGGATACATGCTCAACTATTTGCTTACTTGTACAAATACTCTTAAACATTTATACTTGATTGTGTTATACTTGATTGGCATTATACTTGATTGCGTTATACATACTTGTTACACTATACTTGCTTAATTTAAATACAAGATTCGTATTTACATGCATACATAATACTCTATTCTGTCAGAGAGGTATTGGTAGTACTCATGGGAAGATGCCCCCTACCCTTGTGTTTATACTTGACCTTGGATGACGTAGTACTATTTGGGAAGATGCCCCCGCCCTTGTGTCTATTCTTGACCTTGGGTGAATATAATCTGGTGCATTGTATAAACTAACTTTTAGCAGTGGGTTGTGGACACACAGGTTGCAAGTCTCTTATGGCGGGACTTGCAACTGAGTGGATTCTCAATGCCTTTGCTGTGTGAACATTCTTTTGAGGCTTTTTCAACTATTTTAAAACAAACTCTATGAACTCACCAACCATTGTGTTGACACTTTAGCATGTTTATCTCAGGTCTATAAGGTGATAGCTGTTGCATGGAGCATAGAGTCGCTTGGCATGTTTTGAAGACTTATGCTTTTATCTTTACCATTCGATATGTCTTAAAACTCTTATGTATTGTATTATGGAACTCAAGTTTGTATCTCAGAATTTATTAATCGAATGGTAACTTTTCAAAACGTCTCATTTAGAGTTCGTTTTCTATACCTTGTTCTTTGTATTATGAAGTAGCACCCCTATGACACAGTCTTCCGCTGCGATATTTTAGGGGTGTTACACAAGTCATTTCTCGTCTAACTTTTTCTCAGTGATGTAAGCTAAGAATGCATAACAACCCTTCTTTATGTATTTCTCGGTTTTGATGCATGATATGATACTGAGTCTAGTTCCACTTCGTTCTCCACGAATAACCAAATTTTCACCGTGATAAGGAAGGTGAACAACTTTCTCATCACAAATGATTCTTGCACGATGTCGAGACAACCAATCCATGCCAATAACGACATCAAAACTTCCAAGTTCTACGGGCATGCGGTCTATATTGAATGGGTGGTTCAGGAAATTGATAGTGCAACCACGGACAATGGTGTTGGTGTTAACTAAAGATCCATTAGCTAATTCGACGGTATAGGAAATGTCTAATGTGGTTGGTTCAATATTGAGTAAAGGTGCAAATGCAAAAGAAACAAAACTTCTATCGGCTCCTGAATCAAATAAAATGAATGCATAACAATTATTAACAAAGAACGTACCTGTAACAACATTCGGGTCCTCTTCGACATCTTCTCCTCCCATAACATAAGCTCTTCCCCGAGCCGTTCCACCTTGATTTCCAGTTCCTTGATTCTTTCCATTTGGACAATTATTCTTATGGTGTCCAACTTCTCCACAACCAAAACATGCTCTTGGCTGATTCTGGTTATTCTCCATGCGCGGAGCTCTGCATTCCCTAGTCTGATGACCGAATTTTTCGCAGTTACCACAAGGCCTTTGACAATCACCAGGGTTATGATGAGTTTGGCACTTGTTGCACTTGGGTAACTTACCCGCATATCCTTTCCCTTCAGTTGGCCCTGCAGCGTAGGCCCTTTCCCCTTCTTGTTTCTTAGGTGGTGGTTGAGTAGCATTCCCATCTTGATTGTAGTCCAACCTCCTCTTGTTGTTGTTGTTGTTGTTATTGTTTGAGTTGTTGTTCCGGTTATTGGGGTAGTTGTTGTTGTTTCGGTTGTTGTTATAATTATTGTTGCTTCGGTTATTGTTGTAATTGTTGTTGTGAGAATGGTTGTTGTTGTTGTTGACAACGGACTTACCCTTTACCACTTGAGCCATGAGTTTTTCAGTTATGCGAATAGCCTCTTCCATTGATTGGGGATCAAAAGAAATCACATTCCCTCGGATGCTTTCAGGCAGTCCACTGATCGGGTCTAAACCGTCAGATATAATTGACCAAGGTCAACTAGTCAAAAACAGCTTATCCCAATGCTTCGTGGATAGTATAGTCTGTCCCCGGGTCGTTAAAGTCCCAGCGAGATTGAAATGGTGTCGTTTGAAATCGTTTATGAGTGAGTGGCACTGAGGATAGTAGCCCAGATGATGTGGAATTGAATTTGCTACTGTTATTTTGGTATTTGTACACAGATATGATATTCACAAAAATCAGATATACAATTATATGCACAAATTCACAATTCAGATCACGTAACAGACAGAGAAAGTGGGATTTGGTGAATTACAAACTACAGGGGGTGCTTTTGAAACTTTTTTGAAACTTAAAATTAAAAGAAAAGTGAAAATGAAAATGAACTTATAAAAGTGATTAAAATATTATTTAATTCATAAAACTATTTAAAATCTAATTTAAATCTAATTTAACTTAACTAATAATTATAAATATTACAATTTAAACTAAAAACTTGCAAAAATAATTTCTAAACTTAAATTTGAACTTGAAGAAAGTATAAAAAATAAAAATAAATATTTTTATCTTTTTATGGATTTTTTATAAATTAAAAACTATTTAACTTAATTAAACTAATTAAACTACTTTTAATTATTATTAATACTAAATTAACTTAGAAAATTATAAGAAAATTTATAAAACTATTTTATAACATTTAGAAGCTAGGAAAAATATAAAAACTAGGTTTTAATTTATAAAAACTAAACATGCTATTTAAAACTTGATATTAATTAATAATTAATAAAACTAAAATTAAATCTAATAAATACTAAATGATAATATAAAAATCTGAAAATTTTACTAAAATTACTTTACTATATAAGGTAATTAATAAAAATATAAAAATGCTAAGTACTTAATAAAAAATTAAAAATGAAAATTAAAATTAAATTACATTAAATAGAAACTATCACTTAATATTAAATTAATTTTTTTTTTCTTTTACAAACTTGTTTTATACTTAAAAACAAAAATTTTTTTGAAAACAAACTTTTTATAACTTGAGATTAAGCAGAGAATAAGCTAAAAAGTCCACACAGTTGACTTTTGTTGACTGAAAAGGAAAATAAGCTCAATTAAGCTTGTGTGGGTCCCACAATGATGAAAACAGATACAAATAAGTTAAACAAGCTAAAATAAGCCAGAAATAACAAGCAATGAACACAAATAAGCTGTTAAGAACCAATTAAGCACTTTTGCAAACTGAAAATGAACACAGATTGGGACAAACTTGAGCCCTTATTCCAGGTGGGGTCCACTTGATCCTGGGTCAAAGTTTTGGTCAATTGTTGTTCCCTGGTAGGAGGGGGTTGGGAGAACCAAATTTGAAACACTAGGACCCACTAAGGTGGTCACAAACCACCACCAAAGGTGGTGTGGTGGCTGTGGTAACTGCTGCACAGAGCAGCCACTCAGCCCTACAGCCCTCTTTGGAGGGTTGTGGGGCCCACAACAAAAATGGAAAAAATAGTATGACAATGGGATTTTGAAGTTAAGCTAGGAGACTAACTAATCTGAAAAGTACAAATCCTAAAACTCAACTCAAAATTCTATAAAATTCCCACAACTTTAGGAAAAACCTGAGATATGCTACTTTTGACTTTTCAGATTATCATGCAATTTTGACTAATCTTAGATTTTTAATGAACCTAGGCTACTGATTTTGATAGTATGACCTAAAATAAGACTAATTGAAGCACACAAAACAAGTTTTGAGCCTAGTTCCACACTTACATTAACCTACTGCTTATGTAATTTAGCAGTTTGAGAAATTAGAAAGATGTTTTGACTTTTACACTAGTGAGGTACCATTGTTATGGTACTTACTACTCTAATATGACCTAGGGAGTGTGACTGAGCTGAATATGACTCCTAATGATCACAAGAACACAAAATAACAAGCTAACCCAAACACCCCTAAATGCTCAACTGTTTTCAATTTTTCAAAGGATTTGGGTGAATTAAACCATTAGACTGATTCATATGGCTGCAATGTGATATAATGAGCTTGGATAACACAGAAGCAACCACAACAACACCTAAAGGCAAAAATACAAACCTATCCACAATGGCAGTTAACTAGGAATGCTATTTAAGGTTTAACAAAACTATAATAACTAAACTAGGTTATGTCTAAATAGCTAAAATAAACTAGAATAAGCAATTAAAATAAGAGAATTAGTACTGAGCAAGCCATAATACAGTAAAACTCAAAAACTTGGAAAGTGAGACTCACATTGTGCAGTCCTGCCCAAACCAATTGAACCAAAGACCACAACTGCCCTAATGCTTTCCACAAAGCAACTAAACCCAAAGCAATCCATTCTTGACCCTGCTTATTGATTTCTTCATCATTTCCACATTTTTTTGAATTTTCATTGATTTATTTGTATTCTTAGGAATTTTAAGTTAAACTGAATTTCAACTTTCAAAGCTTATAAAAGCTCAAAAGTAAGCTATGCTACCTCCAAATGATCAGTAAACAAGAGCTATTAATAATTTAAAAGCTAAGATGAGATTTTTAATAAAAATGGTAAAAACTGATTTTCAATACAAGACTTTAATTCAACACCAAAGGAACTTACTTTTACAATAAAAACATGGATTACAACTGTTTGAACTTTAAAATTACAATTGAAAGAGGGATTAAACTACCTACGATTACACTATACTAAACTACTCTAATAATTTTTCTCCCCTGCTCCTTCTTCTCTTTTATACACCCAATTGTATCTTGTGGGTCCCTCTGATCAAATCCTACCAACTTGCTTCTCTTTTAGACCCTGTTAGACCTCTTTCCAATTTTGGCGGGAAACAAGCTTTTAAGCCAATTGGCTCTGTTGAGTAGCCATAGGGGGTGGGATGTGATGGGTTATTGGGGAGTGTGATTGGAGGATATGGGTGGTGGTAGCAGAGTTGCAAGTTGTGGGGAGATACCAGGGGTGGAGGTGGTATTGGTGAGTGGTTTCTGGTTTTGGAGGTAAAGGGGAAAGGTCAAACGAGAGTTGACCGGGGTGGATTTATTAAACGGGGGATGGATTGGGTTTCATTTGGTGGGCTGGGGAATTGGTTGGGCCCAAGATAAAACAAAAGGGTGGGCAGTAGTGGATTGGACTATGGTTTGTTTTGGGTAATAAACATTAAGGGTCCGGATTTGGTTTGTATTATTTCAAGGACTAGATTTGCAATTTTCTGAATTTTAAGGGTGGAAAGTGTAAACTTCTCAAATATATAAAAGGGATTATTCTTGCCATCTTTGAGTAACCAAAGGACTATAACTCCCATTTTTTACTTTTGACTATCTAGGGACTAAATATGCAAATTCTACAAACTCCAGGGACCAATCATGTAATTTTCCCAAACTTCACACCAAGGACCATTCCTGCAAAAGATTAGTAGCACAAGGACCAAAATTTGTTTTTCTCAAAGTTTTAATATCCTAGGGACCATTTTTGACAATTTTCCAAACTTCAGGGACTAAACTTGAAATTTTGTGAAACTTTGCACCAAAGGACTAATTTTGTAACTTTATGATTTAAAAGGACCTTTGGTGACTTTTTTCAAGTTTTTAGAACAACCAGGGACTAGATTTGACAATTTTTGAAAGTTGAGGGACTGAAACTGCCAATTTTGCAAACTTTGTGCGTTTTTCATCTGTTTTTGATATTTTTGCATTTGAAACATGTAAAACACTTTTCTGGGATATTTTCACTATTTTGATTCAATATTGAGTGTTTTTAGATGTTTTGGCAGCTCAGGAATGGTAAAAATGATGAGTATTTACACACTCATCAATCCCCCACACTAAAACATTGCTAGTCCCTAGCAATGTTTTGAGAAAAACTTGATGGATTTGAAAATCTCTTTACCAAAAGCCATCACTTCTGGAGTAGCCAGGTGTAAGAACTGTGGTACACGTGATAACCGTGTGATTTTGAGCAAACCACCAGCTGTCAACGGATTTGATTAGTCTTTACCAAAAGCCGTTTGCTTCTGGACTAGCCAGCATCTTGGTGGACTAAGTCAACATCTTGGTGAGCTGATTACCAATTATTGATTTTTCACTGCCTTTACCACAAGCCATAATCTTGCGGGCTAGCCAACTCATTTGCTTATGAGGATATGGGGAGTTGAGGAACCATACAATTTTTGGCAAATTGCAAGCCATCAACGGGTTTGAGATGTCTTTACCAAGAGCCGTTTGCTCCTGGACTAGCCAATCCATTTGTCATTAAGACTTTGGCGGACTGATTACCACAAAAATCTTGAACTCCAGTGAAAAAATTTTGAAAATTTTGGTCAAAAACGGGGGGTATTAGATAGTAAAATGTGAGAAAATTCGCTAGAATAGCGAATACCCCCCCCCCCCCCACACACACTTAGCATGAATATTGTCCTCAATATTCAAAATCCCGGCTATTATGCCGACATGTTGAACGTAAAAGGGCAACATTACAAGCTAAGCGTGGAAAACACCATTTTGTTTTTCACTTCATTTGTAACCACAGTGGGGGTAATTCCCCCACACTTAGGGTGAAAACCCTATAAGCATGCTACTGTTTTTGTTTACCGAGTCGCTAGCTTGACTCGACCCCGAATTCATTTGTCCTTGGGGAAGCATGATGTGGAAGAAACAATCTCCATCGGACTTTCATTCAAGATGTTTGGATAAACATTTGAAGCACGTGAAAGTTCCACACCGATGAGACATAATCCCGGCTCAAGATAATGGGAAATGAAAATGCCGAGATCAAAGATGGTATCTTCATTCCCGAATGAGTGAAGAACAGGAGAAGTTATCCTGTATGTGAAGAAAAGGAAGAAAACCATGATGAAAATCATGATAAGATCTTCTTCCTCGAAGGCAGGCTCATTAGCCTGATTTTGGATTTCAAAGGTTAAGCTCGAAAACATCCCGGGAGGGTGGGTGGGAATTTGCAAATTCTCATGATTGAGTGCATCTCCCCCCGGGTCATCATACTCCGGAGGAGTCATGGTATGAGTGAGTTCACAGGAGAACTCATCAAATGTAAATGAATCATATTCTGGATTGATGTGCGTGAGTTCACAGGAGAACTCATCGAAGGTAAATGATTCATAATCGGGGAGAGAATTATGAGAATGAGAAGTGGTACTGCCACTAATCTTCTCTCCCATAGGATCAAAAGTAAAGGCTTCAAATTCCGGTATAGGGTCATCAGAGAGAATGTCACTATCCTTGATGGGGATAGGAGATGAAATAGGTTTCTCTTTGAAAGCCTCGATTTTAGAAATGAGGAGATTGACTTTCACTAATGTAGCACGAAGTGCTTCATCTTTGATTTCAATAGCAATCTCATCATTCTCTTCTTCTAAGCTCACTTGCTGAGAAGGTAAATCTTCCACATAACTGATGTCTCCACAGGATAACGAATCGTCATCATTAGAATCGGAGAGCATCTCAACATCATCATTCGGGAAGACAAGGGGAGGAGGGATATCACACATAGGATCAAAAGTTCCCTGTGACTCTCCTGGGATTGGGACAAGGATCTCAGCACTAGACTTTATGAATTCGTCCGATTCCTTTTTAGGAACAGTGCTAAGATGCTCATCCCCCATGATTAGAGAGTGAGTGTGAACTTCGGGTGTGATAACAGCAGACTGAGGGAGTTGAGAAGGACTAGCAGTCATGGTTTTTACGAGTTCCATGATTTCTACTGCTAGTGATTCAATCATATTCTTTTCTCCCTGTATTTCTACTGAAGCAGTTTCAACTGAAGTTGAATCAAGAGGTTTCTCAAATACCTTTGGGATTGGAACAAGGTCATCAATTTCCTCAAGAGGATTGATTTTGACTTCCTTGTCCCCCATTGGCAAGATATCTGAAGTTTCCTTAGGGTTTACCTCTTCAAATGGTTCATCCTCATCACTTTCATCATCACAATAAAATGAGTTAACAGGAGCCTTTTGTTTTCTAAGAATCAAATCCTCAAGACAGTTTATACTATCTTGAATGGTCTTGTTGACTTGATTTTGATTCATAATCATTTTAGTAATCAATTCAGCTCTAGCTAACTCGTCCTGAGGCGGTGGGTGAGGGTTTGTGTATTGTGAGGGCTGGTTAAAACCAAATTCATGATTGTTACAAGGAACCTGTTCATAGACAAACTGATCCCTAATTTGACAATCAGAGCTGTAGTGAGGGCCTCCACAATACTCACAACAATAAAACTGTTGAGTCTGGTTTGGTGTATTTTGATACGAAGCATTATTGAGATTAGGATAATATGATTCTTGCTCGTATGAATGTGATGGGTAGTTGGAAAAATTTGAGGAGTTGTTGAATGAGTTTTGATTAGGATCATAAGCAAATGAATTACTCGATCCACAAAACAAACAACTCCCGTCTCGAATATCGTTACCACATTGTACACATGTACACCAACGACATGGAAAACCAAAAAGTGGCTCACCACAACCTACACAAGGAACAAAAGCCGGAGGTGGGACAAGTGGTGTGCTCTTAGAGCTAGCAATATCCACCACTTCCATTATGGTCTCAGGTTTTTGAATGTGAAGATTAGGCAAGTCGTTCTTTTCAGTCATAGCTCTAAGCTCTTGGTTTTTGCTTATAACAGTATATCGTGAAAGGTTAGATTTTTGGACAACCGTAGGTTGGACGTATTTAGCATTTCCATAGTCAGAGGAAAGTACATGGTCCTTTGTCATCCCGGTTTCTTGTTCCATTTCCCTTATCGAAGAGGGAATAGGAATCGACGGTCCATCATAATCAACACGACATCTCGATATCTTTGACAAGGCCATAAGTTTTTCAATGTTGCTCTCATAGGCCCTTTGTTCAAAGAAATCGTCATCCAGAGATGCCATTAGAATCAATTATGGGACAAGTGGAAGAAGGTAGAATCAAAAGGATAGAGGGTAAAGGGATGAAGAATCAAAAAGGTGAGAGGGTAGAGGTGAATATTTTTGGTATTTTTGGGAAACATGCTTAGTGCACATGCACTAAAAACAATTTTTCAAAACAAAATCGAGGCAAAACCACATGGAACTTAAACCAATTATCACAAGTGAATGGCTTCTTTGAAAAAGGTACACCACTCACAGGGATACAAAGGCAAGTTTTAATCTTAAGTTTGGGAACTTATTATGGGTTTGTATTTATTAATTTGAAAAACTGCTTTAGGCTTATGGGTGTGTGTGCAGAAAACTTGGGAAATATTTTTGGAACTGATTCGTTAACCGAAATCGTCCCTTTAAGATTACTCGCACGCTGGAGGGAGGAAGTAAATAGGTTTCCTCTTCAGTTCGCAATTTAATGTCAGAACTTACCTTAAACCAACTGTTTCAGGTTGTAATCTTAAAGAAAACGAAGTAATTTAACTTCACAGTTTGTTTTGTTGTTTTTAATTTTTTTGGTGTTTTCAACACTTCAGGAGAAGTGTTAATGAACTTTTTGATATAATTATATTTTTACAAAAACTTTTTACAAATTTGTGTGAAATTTGTACAGGGAGGGTTTTGAAAACCACTAAACTTAAAACGGTTTTGTAAAACACGCAACAACCTCCCCGGCAGCGGCGCCAAATTTTGATCGGGTCTAAACCGTCAGATATAATTGACCAAGGTCAACTAGTCAAAAACAGCTTATCCCAATGCTCCGTGGATAGTATAGTGTGTCCCCGGGTCGTTAAAGTCCCAGCGAGATTGAAATGGTGTCGTTTGAAATCGTTTATGAGTGAGTGGCACTGAGGACAGTAGCCCAGATGATGTGGAATTGAATTTGCTACTGTTATTTTGGTATTTGTACACAGATATAATATTCACAAAAATCAAATATACAATTATATGCACAAATTCACAATTCAGATCACGTAACAGACAGAGAAAGTGGGATTTGGTGAATTACAAACTACAGGGGGTGCTTTTGAAACTTTTTTGAAACTTAAAATTAAAAGAAAAGTGAAAATGAAAATGAACTTATAAAAGTGATTAAAATATTATTTAATTCATAAAACTATTTAAAATCTAATTTAAATCTAATTTAACTTAACTAATAATTATAAATATTACAATTTAAACTAAAAACTTGCAAAAATAATTTCTACACTTAAATTAGAACTTGAAGAAAGTATAAAAAATAAAAATAAATATTTTTGTCTTTTTATGGATTTTTTATAAATTAAAAACTATTTAACTTAATTAAACTAATTAAACTACTTTTAATTATTATTAATACTAAATTAACTTAGAAAATTATAATAAAATTTATAAAACTATTTTATAACATTTAGAAGCTAGGAAAAATATAAAAACTAGGTTTTAATTTATAAAAACTAAATATGCTATTTAAAACTTGATATTAATTAATAATTAATAAAACTAAAATTAAATCTAATAAATACTAAATGATAATATAAAAATCTGAAAATTTTACTAAAATTACTTTACTATATAAGGTAATTAATAAAAATATAAAAAAGCTAAGTACTTAATAAAAATTTAAAAATTAAAATTAAAATTAAATTACATTAAATAGAAACTATCACTTAATATTAAATTAACTTTTTTTTTATTTTTCTTTTACAAACTTTTTTTATAATTAAAAACAAAAACTTTTTGTGAAAACAAACTTTTTATAACTTGAGATTAAGCTGAGAATAAGCTAAAAAGTCCACACAGTTGACTTTTGTTGACTGAAAAGGAAAATAAGCTCAATTAAGCTTGTGTGGGTCCCACAATGATGAAAACATATACAAATAAGTTAAACAAGCTAAAATAAGACAGAAGTAACAATCAATGAACACAAATAAGCTGTTAAGAACCAATTAAGCACTTTTGCAAACTGAAAATGAACACAGATTGGGACAAACTTGAGCCCTTATTCCAGGTGGGGTCCACTTGATCCTGGGTCAAAGTTTTGGTCAATTGTTGTTCCCTGGTAGGAGGGGGGTTGGGAGAACCAAATTTGAAACACTAGGACCCACTAAGGTGGTCACAAACCACCACCAAAGGTGGTGTGGTGGTTGTGGTAACTGCTGCACAGAGCAGCCACTCAGCCCTGCAGCCCTCTTTGAAGGGTTGTGGGGCCCACAACAAAAATGGAAAAAATAGTATGACAATGGGATTTTGAAGTTAAGCTATGAGACTAACTAATCTGAAAAGTACAAGTCCTAAAACTCAACTCAAAATTCTATAAAATTCCCACAACTTTAGGAAAAACCTGAGATATGCTACTTTTGACTTTTCAGATTATCATGCAATTTTGACTAATCTTAGATTTTGATGAACCTAGGCTGCTGATTTTGATAGTATGACCTAAAATAAGACTAATTGAAGCACACTAAACAAGTTTTGAGCCTAGTTCCACACTTACATTAACCTACTGCTTATGTAATTTAGCAGTTTGAGAAATTAGAAAGATGTTTTGACTTTTACACTAGTGAGGTACCATTGTTATGGTACTTACTACTCTAATATGACCTAGGGAGTGTGACTGAGCTGAATATGACTCCTAATGATCACAAGAACACAAAATAACAAGCTAACCCAAACACCCCTAAATGCTCAACTGTTTTCAATTTTTCAAAGGATTTGGGTGAATTAAACCATTAGACTGATTCATATGGCTGCAATGTGATATAATGAGCTTGGATAACACAGAAGCAACCACAACAACACCTAAAGGCAAAAATACAAACCTATCCACAATGGCAGTTAACTAGGAATGCTATTTAAGGTTTAACAAAACTATAATAACTAAACTAGGTTATGTCTAAATAGCTAAAATAAACTAGAATAAGCAATTAAAATAAGAGAATTAGTACTGAGCAAGCCATAATACAGTAAAACTCAAAAACTTGGAAAGTGAGACTCACATTGTGCAGTCCTGCCCAAACCAATTGAACCAAAGACCACAACTGCCCTAATGCTTTCCACAAAGCAACTAAACCCAAAGCAATCCATTCTTGACCCTGCTTATTGATTTCTTCATCATTTCCACATTTTTTTGAATTTTCATTGATTTATTTGTATTTTTAGGAATTTTAAGTTAAACTGAATTTCAACTTTCAAAGCTTATAAAAGCTCAAAAGTAAGCTATGCTACCTCCAAATGATCAGTAAACAAGAGCTATTAATAATTTAAAAGCTAAGATGAGATTTTTAATAAAAATGGTAAAAACTGATTTTCAATACAAGACTTTAATTCAACACCAAAGGAACTTACTTTTACAATAAAAACATGGATTACAACTGTTTGAACTTTAAAATTACAATTGAAAGAGGGATTAAACTACCTACGATTACACTATACTAAACTACTCTAATAATTTTTCTCCCCTGCTCCTTCTTCTCTTTTATACACCCAATTGTATCTTGTGGGTCCCTCTGATCAAATCTCACCAACTTGCTTCTCTTTTAGACCTTGTTAGACCTCTTTCCAATTTTGGCGGGAAACAAGCTTTTAAGCCAATTGGCTCTGTTGAGTAGCCATAGGGGGTGGGATGTGAAGGGTTATTGGGGAGTGTGATTGGAGGATAAGGGTGGTGGTAGCAGAGTTGCAAGTGGTGGGGAGATACCATGGGTGGAGGTGGTATTGGTGAGTGGTTTCTGGTTTTGGAGGTAAAGGGGGAAGGTCAAACGAGAGTTGACCGGGGTGGATTTATTAAATGGGGGATGGATTGGGTTTCATTTGGTGGGCTGGGGAATTGGTTGGGCCTAAGATAAAACAAAAGGGTGGGCAATAGTGGATTGGACTATGGTTTGTTTTGGGTAATAAACATTAAGGGTCCGGATTTGGTTTGTATTATTTCAAGGACTAGATTTGCAATTTTCTGAATTTTAAGGGTGGAAAGTGTAAACTTCTCAAAGATATAAAAGGGATTATTCTTGCCATCTTTGAGTAACCAAAGGACTATAACTCCCATTTTTTACTTTTGACCATCCAGGGACTAAATATGCAAATTCTACAAACTCCAGGGACCAATCATGTAATTTTCCCAAACTTCACACCAAGGACCATTCCTGCAAAAGATTAGTAGCACAAGGACCAAAATTTGTTTTTCTCAAAGTTTTAATATCCTAGGGACCATTTTTGACAATTTTCCAAACTTCAGGGACTAAACTTGAAATTTTGTGAAACTTTGCACCAAAGGACTAATTTTGTAACTTTATGATTTAAAAGGACCTTTGGTGACTTTTTTCAAGTTTTTAGAACAACCAGGGACTAGATTTGACAATTTTTGAAAGTTGAGGGACTGAAACTGCCAATTTTGCAAACTTTGTGCGTTTTTCATCTGTTTTTGATATTTTTGCATTTGAAACATGTAAAACACTTTTCTGGGATATTTTCACTATTTTGATTCAATATTGAGTGTTTTTAGATGTTTTGGCAGCTCAGGAATGGTAAAAATGATGAGTATTTACACACTCATCATCCACCAATGAAGTTTTCCATCTTTTTCTCATCGTCGGGAACCATAGTTGGGCATAGTGCCGCCAACTCTTGAAACCTCTTAATGTAGGTCTTGATGTCATCACTTTTAGTTACCAGCTCATAGAACTCTGTTTCCAACTTCTTCACCTCAGTACGAGGGCAAAACTTCTTAGTCATCAATTTCTTGAATTGCTCCCAGGTGAGCTTGTAGGCATTTTCCATACCAATTGGCTGAGCATAAGAATTCCACCATGACATAGCTTCATCCTGATGCATACCAGTAGCAAATTTTACCTTGCTGACATCAGGGCAGCTACACATGAGAAACACATTCTTAGTCTTTTCGTATTAGCGAATCAAAGCGACCGCTCCTTCAGTGCCCTTAAACTTGATGGGATCACTAATCTTGAAATCCTTCCAAGTGCATTCACGCTAATTATTGATTTGTTCATTTGTCCCTGACTGTGAAGCAGTTTCAGCAGCCGTTGCAGCTACTTCAGCTCTCTCAATCTCCAAAGCTTCTGCTATACTATCCCTGACCAACTTGCGGATAGCAGTTTGTGTCATAGTTGATGTTTTCGGTACAGTCTTACCCTTCCTTGGCGCCATATTTCTGATAAATCACAACGGAAAATAACCATAAGGAAATCATAATAGAAATAGTCACCGTACAAAATGTACATACCCACGACATGTATATATACAACCACGACAAGTATAAATACAACCACGACATGTATAAATACAACCACAACATGTATAAGCACAATAATAGTAAAGAGCAACCACGAAATATCATAAATATAATCACAGCACATGAATATAATACATGAAAATTTCGGCCTACATGGACCGATATAATAGATAGCACAACCATTCTAACATAGTAGAGTCATACTTGATACATTTGTTTGTACAACAACCAAAAGACAACAAGTTCTTTAAACTATGTCCCACACCCTGGGACTAGGAAAATAGTAAAAGCTAACATAATACAAGTCTATGCCTAGGCTCCTCCGGGTGCTCCATTAGGTGCTCCAGGTGCACCAGGTCCTCTCCTAAGGCGGTGGATCTCCCAATCCATCGCAACAACAATCTCCTCCAGGTGTTCAACTCGGAGCTGGAGAGCAGCCTCCCTGGTCTCCGCAGCTGTCAACCTATCCTGAGCTAAAGCTAACTGATGTGCCTGCTGTCCCTGTGCCTCCTGGGTCATCTGTGCTCTATCACGTATCTCAGGCAACTCATCCCTCAACTGCTCAATCTGCTCTTGATGCTCCATCTGTCGTGCCTCTAACCCATGATAAGACATATCAATACCAACCCTACCTAAGACTAATCCCTCAACCTCCTCCTCGACCACCTCGAGTCGACTAGTGAGGGTCTCATCTACCTGATAACTCAACCTATCAATCTGCCCTTGCTGATCTCCTAACTGGGCATCCAAAGTAAAAGCAGTAGGCCCTCTCATGGCAGCTGCTCGAGAGCTCTCACCTATGTGATATAGTAGGGGTGGTGGAATGTATGAGGTCTCAGTAGTGGGTGATGCTGGAGTAGTGAACCTTGCACGCTTCTTGAGCGGCAAAGGTAAAGTAGGTGTAGGAGTAGTGGTAGGTGTAGCTGATGGTGGAGGTGATGTATGAGTAGTAGGAATCCTAGGAGTAGGGGTAACAAGGCGTACACTCTTCCTAGCGCCTATGGTCGTCTTGCGATTGGGAAACATGAGATTCGGTTCTGGGTGAACAGAAGTAGTAGGTGATGATGGATCTGAAGGTGCAAGTGTAACTGCTGGTGGTGCAATAGGAGAAATCTGGGGAGTAGGAGCAACCTCGTCCTCCTTCAAGGGCTCAGTGTCCTCATCCGATGCCAAAAGTGGCGACAGGGGTGCTGGATGAATGGGTGGTATAATAGAAGTGGAAGACATAACGTCCTCAACGTCAGTGTCTAAGGAAAGTATGATAAAACTCGAGTCTGAAGACATGTCTCTATGATAATCAATGTGAAATGGAATGAATAACCCGTGTAATGAAATCACCTAAAATAATAAATATGCAATTATGATGTAATGATGAGATGCTATGATGATGTGGTTATAGTCTACGGTACAAGATACATCCTAGTTCGCTATAACCTTAGCTCTGATGCCAATCTGTCACACCCTGAATTTACCTGAATGGCAGCAGAATGGAATACCTGGGTGTAACGTCCATAGCATCACATACAAGGTTATATTGAACGACCTAAAGTGTCGTTTTGAAAATACATCGTTTGATTTATTTAAAACATTCAGAGTTACATAACATAGGTCCCAAAGTTTGAAAAGTTTGCGGAAATAAGTTTGGTACAATCAAACGATATTATAGAAGGGCATGAAAATCCAAAATGAGACGCGTCATCCTCGCTACCCAAAGCAATGACTCCATGCATGCCATGATGGTTATGTCTTAATTACCTAAAAATACATTGCTAAAACGGTCAACAAATATGTTGGTGAGAAATCATATGTTTGTAAAAATGAAATATTATACGGCAACCTCAAGTATAAAGTGCATGACCAATGTCACATAAAAAAATATAGTACAATAGCCCTTAAGCTCATGACCCCAAAGCTAGACTGATGATGTATATGCCCCTCCAGAGTGTTCTGCCAAACACTCTAAAATGTCAGAAATGAAATGCATCCGTTTGACTATCGGTATAATTACCACGGATGGAGGCATCACCCTCAATAGATCTATCCACTCACTCTCGCTTACGCATAATTAACGGTCCATGATAAATGAATAGGGGACTTTAACATGGCAGCTAGGTAACTTAAGCATTGTACAAATGATTTGATACTTAGGCGCAACTCCTAGTGATGGAACAAAGTAAAATGAAGTGATCTAAAATAACAAGGCGCAACTCCTAGCCGCAACCTAATATGAATGAAGTATAATCTAATTTAGATTATATATCGATGGTATGAATGCATGTGCATATATTATGTATACCACTCATAATGTTTTGAAATGTTTATAATTGTGAAAATTATATTATATATTATCACACGAAGTCATTTAGTGCTATAGGTGTTAATATAGTGAAACAATGTTTTATAATTGTCATATAGTGAAAATCAAACTTTCGTCGAAATTTACTATACTTAGAAAATTTCTGAAAATAGTTTTGGACAACACTTCGCAAAACAAGGTGTATTTTGATCGTTATAATCTCATTTTATACGTTCTATATATCCATGGTTTCGTATTATAGTGATTTAATAAATTTTTAACAAGTTAGTGCATTTTATAAATTGTTAGTGCCCAATTTTACCCACTAAAAGTTGTGAATCAGCACTCATTTTTTTAGAAATTGTCTATTAGACCTATAATATGGTTTTTGGCATAACTTTTTCGTCGTAAAACCAATTTAGTCCATTCAAGCGGCTACGGTTACATTATAAGATTTACTTTCTGAGTATTTGGTCAAAAATAGGTCATAGGCTACTGATTTCTCCAGGTTTTTCAAAAATGACCAGCCTGTCCCAAATTGTTTAAATCAAAACTTGGTATAACTTGTTTTTATCATAACTTTTTCATTATAAATCAGTTTTTACTCATTCTTGCAGCCATGGTTTAATCTTAGAATGCATTTTCTATATCTTTGGTCAAAAATTAGTCCATACCTACTGAGTTTACCATATTTTACAAATAGGGACAGTAGCTAAAATGTATTTCTAAAAATGGTTTTCCTAGCTAATAACTTATCCAAATTCATCACCAATAACTCCAACAATTCCCATAACCTACCATACACCTTTTTAGGGTGTCATGGGTTCCTAAATATCATCAAACAAGTCTCTTCACCAATACATTCTTAAGATTAATTTCTAACTCATAAGGATGATAAAAACATGAAATGGAGTGGTATAAATTATATACTACTTGCATGTGTAAATAAATTGAGATGGACATTGTAAAATCATTGTAGGATTATGAAAAATAGATTGGTTTACTTACTTGAATGATAATGATATTTTAGTGATGAAAACCTAAGTATACCTTGGGTTTTTATTTCGAAACCCTAACAAGGAATACCAAATAACCTAGAAACCAACTTGTTCTTTAAATTTTGATGTTTTCTCCTTGTTGTTCTTGTTGTTGCCGTACACCCTCAAGAGAAAAGAGAGAAGAGAGAATTTGTTTTGATCTCAAAATATTAAGTTTGCATGTATGTTTAAATGGTAGGTGATATTGGCTTATATAGTGGGTGTAATGGCTAGGACATGTGTCCTAGACACATCAAAAACCGGCCACCTCAAATGGGGTGGTTGTGCTGGTAGTTTTGATATATTATTTTGATTACGAGGTGCCGTTTAGTGTATAGTTTGAGCGGTTTAACGTATTTGGGTACCGGGTTAATTAAAAATAGATTTTTATTGGAACTAACGTGACAAAATAACGTCATAAAAATTATAACATATAATTTTTGAAAACATTGAGTGTTTTGATAGGTATTGCTTGGTTGATACAAATATTGTTATGAGTTGGCCCTAATATAAATGAATGTTTAAAAATATATAAACCCTTAAAATATAAATTAAATAACTTTTATTATTTTAGTAGCAATAACCGTAGCCGCTTGAATGGACTAAATTGGTTTTACAATAAAATGAGTTGATAAAAATTATTGATCACTTGTGATTGTTTATTTATAATTACGTATAAGTAATTTAAATAATATAAAACCTAAGAGTGGAATAGAATGCACATGATGAAGTGATGATATGTAGACTAACCCTAGTCTATGAAATGTATTATGAATGATGTCTCATGATCACATGGTTAACCCTTCCTGGTTTATGAAAAATGAATACTCGAAAACCTAGTTTACGTGAAACAATGAATTGTGAAATGATGAATAGTAATTGATGAATTGAAATCTGTGAATAGTAAATTGTCGAGACTTAGGAAAATAACCTGAAATTGTGAATTGTGATAACACAATTGACTGATATTCCAAAAGAACCTTTTAAAAGGAAAGACACAAATATGAAAAGATATTTCAAAGAAGGTCAACTTGCTACTTATGATGGTAAGTTATGGGAAAATGGAGCAAGAAAACAATTTTGTAATCTTAAACATCACTTTGAAAAATATCTTTTCACTAAAATGAGAGAAGATTTAAAGTACGTTCACTCTCTTGAAGACGAATTTGATGAAAAATGCTTAATACTTGACATTCAAAAAGAATTTTTGATACGTGGGAATCGCACCAGGCTTTACCTCTCAAGGGATCTTGAGAAGCTTACAACCCCCACCAGGCAGTGTACCTGATCGTTGTAGTATAGTATAGTGACAAGTACCGGGGGATTGATCGTTCAGTTAGGAATAGTGTCGCTAGGATTAGAAAACCTAAATACTAGTTCTAAAGGTGAAGGAAGATTATTTTTGTATTTTTATATTTTATGAAAAGCAAGTTAAAATCTCGGGTTTGAAGGATTTGGGCGGAATTAGTTGCTAATCAACTAACCCAATACTAAGATGCAATCAAAATAAAATACTAGAAATGAAAATAAACTAATTTATACTAAAGTTGTGAGCAGTAATTGGAGAAAATGTGTTTACTTAGATTTCATTACTCCCTAGACATCTTTTACACGTTAATTACTTGTTATAATTGCATGGATGACGGATCGTATTCCTTAATACCATTCATGGGGTGGCACACTTAACTCCCCAATTCTATGAGCTCTTATCTCCTCCTACACCATGCCCAGCACAACTATAGGGATTGTAAACAGTGGCTCATGCATTAAATACAACCAATAAAGACCTAGTGCGCGTCGGTTCATGTTTCCTAAGACGTTCAAGCATGTTACCAATTGGAGATCTGCCAGTTTTCTTAAGCCTAACATATAAATCATTCATCCAAGACAAGAATAAACAAGTAATCAACACATAATCAACATCTAGGTTTCATTAGGTCTAAGCAAACACAAGATAGATCTAGCCTAGCATGATGGAATTAAGACAAGAACAATATATAGACAACCAACACATAGACATATTGATTGAATTAAAGGAACACTTATCTTGATTACACATGCAAGGTATCAAGGGGTTGGAACCCTTGAAAAACCTGTAAAGTTACACCAAAATCGTACTTAGGGTTTCTCCCAAAACTTCTCTCTTTAAATGTGAAAAATTAGAAAACTATATATAGAAAAATGGGTCTGACGGCGTCAAGACAAATCTTGTGACGCCGTCACCTCGCCGCCAAAACTCTTCACGGACTGCCTTGATCTACATTTGACGCCGTCAAGACTTAATCATTTCCAGGCCGTCATGACTTTTACTCTTGACGCCCTACCTTCATGACGCCGTCAAATCTCTACTGGACCGTCATGGAATTTTGCTTTTGACGCCGTCAGGGAGTTGCTCTTGACGCCGTCACCTACTGTTCCCAGCATGGAAAATTAAGACTTTGGCGTTTTCTTCACTTTTATGCTCCAAAAACGTCCGAATTGCTTCCTTTTCCAGATTTCACTCCCAAAGTACCTAAAATCACAAAAGAAACGATTTAGGGCAATATTTGATCAAATAAATTCGAAATCGGGCTTAAATGACCCCTAAAAACGGACCATTTTTCGCCTCATCATATACCCTTACACTTGAGATTTGCTTGTCCTCAAGCAAATGCGCTTTTATTCTACTCAAAAGACAAGTTAGGGGTCATTTAACACTAATATAAAAGTAATTACAACAAATAATCGTTCCACTAAAGACCAATAGACAAGCGCGGAGGTCATACACTAGCACCTCACAAATAGTGTTTAGATACTCACATCTCTCGGGTGTAATAAAGTGTAAATTACAAAATGGAAACGGAAGATATCTCTCACTACCTGTCATAGCAAAATAGATTACCATAGGCTTGGGAAAGGATCAAACCTCCACCACATGGCGTAAGCACCTAGGATAAACTATCAAAGAGGTCTTTTAAAGGGTTGTAACGCTAGGTGTATGGATATGAAATACACGGTTTTGTTGGATAAAGGAAGTTTTACTGGTGGTGAGTTAACAATCTTGGTTAATTATATGTACAATGTGGCGTTGCTAAGCCAAGACTAGACTCGACTTAAGCTAATAAATGAAAAATAACAAAAACATAAAATAAACATAGAATGAAAAGGGATGGTAGTCCGTATGTTTTTTCTCTTTTTCTTTTTTTCTTTTTTTTTTTCTTTTTCTTGATTTTTCGATTTTTTTTTATTTTTTATTTTTTGCATACACTCTTACCCTACCATCCAAAATAATACATCATAGGGATTGAGCATCTCCCTTACACTTGAATCTTTACATACTTTACAATCAACTAATCTAATGACTCGAATTAAGAAAATCAAAACACTTGGAGCACTTTTAAGACTAACGTACATATGGGGGTAATAAATGATGTTCTTCCCCATTACTCCATAAAATAAGTACTTTACCCATGAGTCTCAATCGTCCCAAAACAATATGTACAAGGATATGACTCGACTTAGCAACCATGTAACCAATTAGAAAGTTAACTTAGGGTTTAACAAATAACAATAATGCACTAAAAATGAGCGCATACACGGAAGGCTAAGGCGATTTGGTTGTACATTTAAGTGGGGTGTAACAAATTCTTCCTTTAAGTAAGATGCTTAAAGTTAGAAATGAAAAGATAGGCTCGGAGGGGTGTACTAGGGGTTTCGTGTACTAAAAATGAGTACAACGCTAAGGGTGTGGGAAAAATTAGTTGACTTAACTAGCCAAGTAATATGACTTAAATGGTCAAGTAATTATGATACGGGTTTAACACAAGGGTAATCCTAATGCCTCTTATCATGTAGTAAATCCTACTACACGAATGTAGTCTCACTAGCGGTCTCGGGATGCATCACTAACGCAAGTTCTAGAATCTAAATGCTACCGGTACACTCATAAGCACTAATAATAAATGCTTTTCCTATCAAATCTAAAGGCGAACCTCACATATTTGGGTGGAAAATTTTTCTGAATATACGGTTATGTGCTAGTCATACAATCTCCTATCCATGAGACGCTTGCTATGGCTAAAGTTTCACTCCTAAATGTTGTAAAAAATTTTAAATTTGGCGCTAAAATTGCACTAACAAGTGTTTATCATAGTTTTATTACACATCTACAATTAAACAAAACAAACTCAAGCGAAAGTGCATATGTAAGGTATCATCTTTTTACCCTCCCCTTACACTTAAGATGAACATTGTCCCCAATGTTCAAGTAAAGAATGTAAAAGTGAAAAAGTAAAGAGAATGAAATCAAATACTCCCCTGATTCGCTCGGTATGGATAATAGGTGGCCAGGTTAAATCTTCCTTCAATAAAATGAACAATCAAAGCTTCCCTTCCAGAATATAAATCATCTTCTTGTCATACGTAACCTATAAAACCTGACAAAATAGACAAGACAACCTCGCGTAAAATCGGCGGCATCCTATATAAGTTACTAAATCCTAGAAAACAAGATAAGATATAATGCTTGTGGAATGAAGTTTGCAGATCTCCTGGAGATTATAAAACTTAATAATTCACAAAAACCATAAGACTCCGTTAGAAAAACAAAACTGGTAAAATTTCCAGATTTTTACACCTGACGCCGTCAAGAGTAAACTCCTAACGCCGTCAGAATTGACCTGCAGAAATTCTTATGTTAAGTTTCCGGAAAATTTCTGGAAAAAACTTGGTCCTACTTCCTGGAAAATCCTGCAAAACTTCATCATGACTTAATACAAGCATTTGACTCTAACAAATACGAATATACATGTTCATTTAATATTGTGGAGAATCATGATCGGTTTGTTTCTTAAAAACATATTTGGGGTTTCCCCTTACACTTATCTTTTGCAAAAAATACTTTTAGGTGGAGTTAAGACTAGGCCAAAACAACAAAGTAAAGTATTTCCACATTTTAATTGCGAAACATGATCAACCAACAATAAAAATAAAGCATGCATACGGAAACAAATAACAAACAAACAAATAAAATCACACAAAACATGGGTTGCCTCCCACGAAGCGCTTTTCTTTATTTACGAGTCTTGTAGCTAGACTCAAGGTCATGGGTTACTACGTGATCTCATCATTTGAAATGATATATCCCATGTAGTTGCGATCATTACTGTTATGGTGGTAGTGCCTCAATCTGTCGATATTCGCAATCACCATCCCACCTAATTTGCTTCTCAAGTTAGCTACCCCATCTTTGCTCACACCTTCGATTGTGAATGGCCCATACCACCAAGGACTTGGTTTATCGGGTGGTATTGTTGTTTCCAAGTGCCGCAAGAGTACCAAGTTCCCTTCCTCAAATGGTATATGATTTTCTGCGGGTCGAGTATGTTCGAGTTCGACCTGAACCTTATTGCTTTTTCTTCTTTCATTTTTGGCTTTCTTATAGCTTTTGATTCTTGCCTCCTATGCAAGAATTTTATTCTGAACACGAATGGGTGTCGTGCCAATGTTGTTTTTGATCTTTCTCCAACTCAAATTCTCATGCTCACTTCGCGGGGTCATGGGGAAGCTAATCTTTCTTTTTCCAGATTTAAGCTCAATCTTCCTACCTTCATACTTAATGACAGCCCTAGCGGTTGCGAGGAATGGTGCCCCAAGGATTATTGGCATGCATCCATCTCCTTTATCATCAAGGATCATAAAATCAACGGGGTACATAAATCCTGCGACATTAACTAATACATCTTCTGCGATTCCTAGGGGGTATACGTACGAGTGTCCAACAAGAGATAACCTAACACGAGTAGGCGCTGGCATTTTTGATGTTAGTTGGATGTAAATGGTTAGGGGCATAAGATTTACTTCCGATCCTTGGTCGGCGAAAGCACTAAGATATTTCAAGTCCCCGATGCTCGTTGGTATCTCAAAGTTCCCACATGCTAACTGCTTAGTAGCCACTTTTTGCACCAATAGCTTCTCGAATACTGATCCTCCAGGAAGCGTATCATACTCATCTTTCACTTCTTCCTCTTTCTCAGAAACCTGTCTGGAAGGTTGGTTACGCCCATCACCCTTAATCCAATTTGTTATGGTGTTTTTATTTACATCATGTTTTAGGTAGTAGCTCAAAGGTTGGGATTCTGGTGGTGTTTCTAAGGTCTGTTTAGCAGGAGTTTCTACCTTCTCGTTATCCTTATGGATAATGGTGATGGAGTTAACAAATTGGGTAGTGGGAGTGGCATTTTCATTCCTTAGTAGTATTCTTTCGGGGGTTTTCTGGTTGGCATACTCCTCTAACAGACTCATCATCTCATTCATTTTCACCTGCATCTCCTCTCTTTGCTTATAAACTGCTTCCTCGAATCTAGCAAGCCGATCTGAGTGAGTTGCCATATATTCTCTCATCCTAGCTTCAAACTACGAGCTAAGTTCCTTGGGAGGGGAACAAGGTGGGGCATAGTTCTGGAAAGTCTCAACATTTTCTCTAGAGGGCGACTCAGATAATGGTGCCAAAGTTGGTTTTGAGACAGAATTGACAGTGGCTTGTTTAGGACTTAAAGGCCTCCTTTGCCTTTCCTCAAAATAGTCAACCTTGGCCTCGAGTTTGCATAGGAGTTCATCGGGGATTTCGGTGGTTCCTCCAGATGTTGAGACTGCATTGATAGCCACTTTTACAGTATGATTAAACTCCCACATCTCCTGATTATCAGTGGCGAGCTCCTCGATAACTGCCCAAGACTCCTCGGCTTTCTTATCACGCAGTTTACCTCCCGCGGCCCTATCAATTGTGCGCTTAATGTGATAGTCAACATGGTCATAGAAAATCTGGACTAATAACCACCAGTTTATACCATGATGAGGGACCTTATGGAGGAGATCCTTAAAACAGGCCCAAGCTTCGTAAAAAGTTTCACCCTGCTGCTGTTCAAACATCAAGATGTCATTTCTAAGCATTGCAGTCTTCCCCGGTGGGAAGAATTGAGTAAGGAAGTGATTGGTGAGGTTATCCCATGTGGTGATGGATCCCGCGGGTAAACGCTCAAGCCATTGACTAGCTTGATCCCATAGAGAGAATTGGAATAGGCGTAATCGGGTTGTCTCTCTAGTTTCAACATCTAGGTCTATGGAATCTACGATTTTGAGGAAGTTCTTAAGATGTTGGTTTGGATCTTCGGAATGAAGTCCATGGAATGCACATCCGCTTTGCACCAACTGGATGGTGTCCGATCGCAAGGGGGTCACATTGGCTCCGGTGAGCTCAATGGTGTTTCGGTAGCCTTGGTGGCTAGGTTGGGAATACTCTCCTAAGGTTCAGAGCCTAAGGGGTTCTAGTGGTGGGTTTTGTTGTGGTGGGATGATGGGTTCAAAGATGTTCCCGTTGTCCATGATGATGGGTTCAAAGATGTTCCCGTAGCCGCTTGAATGGACTAAATTGGTTTTACAATAAAATGAGTTGATAAAAATTATTGATCACTTGTGATTGTTTATTTATAATTACGTATAAGTAATTTAAATAATATAAAACCTAAGAGTGGAATAGAATGCACATGATGAAGTGATGATATGTAGACTAACCCTAGTCTATGAAATGTATTATGAATGATGTCTCATGATCACATGGTTAACCCTTCCTGGTTTATGAAAAATGAATACTCGAAAACCTAGTTTACGTGAAACAATGAATTGTGAAATGATGAATAGTAATTGATGAATTGAAATCTGTGAATAGTAAATTGTCGAGGCTTAGGAAAATAACCTGAAATTGTGAATTATGATAACACAATTGACTGATATTCCAAAAGAACCTTTTAAAAGGAAAGACACAAATGTGAAAAGATATTTCAAAGAAGGTCAACTTGCTACTTATGATGGTAAGTTATGGGAAAATGGAGCAAGAAAACAATTTTGTAATCTTAAACATCACTTTGAAAAATATCTTTTCACTTAAATGAGAGAAGATTTAAAGTACGTTCACTCTCTTGAAGACGAATTTGATGAAAAATGCTTAATACTTGACATTCAAAAAGAATTTTTGATACGTGGGAATCGCACCAGGCTTTACCTCTCAAGGGATCTTGAGAAGCTTACAACCCCCACCAGGCAGTGTACCTGATCGTTGTAGTATAGTATAGTGACAAGTACCGGGGGATTGATCGTTCAGCTAGGAATAGTGTCGCTAGGATTAGAAAACCTAAATACTAGTTCTAAAGGTGAAGGAAGATTATTTTTGTATTTTTATATTTTATGAAAAGCAAGTTAAAATCTCGGGTTTGAAGGATTTGGGCGGAATTAGTTGCTAATCAACTAACCCAATACTAAGATGCAATCAAAATAAAATACTAGAAATGAAAATAAACTAATTTATACTAAAGTTGTGAGCAGTAATTGGAGAAAATGTGTTTACTTAGATTTCATTACTCCCTAGACATCTTTTACACGTTAATTACTTGTTATAATTGCATGGATGACGGATCGTATTCCTTAATACCATTCATGGGGTGGCACACTTAACTCCCCATTTCTATGAGCTCTTATCTCCTCCTACACCATGCCCAGCACAACTATAGGGATTGTAAACAGTGGCTCATGCATTAAATACAACCAATAAAGACCTAGTGCGCGTCGGTTCATGTTTCTTAAGACGTTCAAGCATGTTACCAATTGGAGATCTGCCAGTTTTCTTAAGCCTAACATATAAATCATTCATCCAAGACAAGAATAAACAAGTAATCAACACATAATCAACATCTAGGTTTCATTAGGTCTAAGCAAACACAAGATAGATCTAGCCTAGCATGATGGAATTAAGACAAGAACAAGATATAGACAACCAACACATAGACATATTGATTGAATTAAAGGAACACTTATCTTGATTACACATGCAAGGTATCAAGGGGTTGGAACCCTTGAAAAACCTGTAAAGTTACACCAAAATCGTACTTAGGGTTTCTCCCAAAACTTCTCTCTTTAAATGTGAAAAATTAGAAAACTATATATAGAAAAAGGGGTCTGACGGCGTCAAGACAAATCTTGTGACGCCGTCACCTCGCCGCCAAAACTCTTCTCAGACTGCCTTGATCTACATTTGACACCGTCAAGACTTAATCATTTCCAGGCCGTCATGACTTTTACTCTTGACGCCCTACCTTCATGACGCCGTCAAATCTCTACTAGACCGTCATGGAATTTTGCTCTTGACGCCGTCAGGGAGTTGCTCTTGACACCGTCACCTACTGTTCCCAGCATGGAAAATTAAGACTTTGGCGTTTTCTTCACTTTTATGCTCCAAAAACGTCTGAATTGCTTCCTTTTCCAGATTTCACTCCCAAAGTACCTAAAATCATAAAAGGAACGATTTAGGGCAATATTTGATCAAATAAATTCGAATTCGGGCTTAAATGACCCCCTAAAAACGGACCATTTTTCGCCTCATCAATTTTTCACAAATCAAATAGAGTCATTCAAGTTAGTATCTGTCAGCCATGAGTATGAGAATGTGCATTTTGAACAAACATCTTCTTTGAAATTTAAAAATCTTTATCTCAAAAAGAAAATCACCGAGCTTTCAAAAGAAGCAGCTGATGTCAAAGAAGAACTGTCAAAAAGAACTGCTCAGTTTGAGAAACATCTTGCAAAAAATCGAAGCACAAAGTATCTCTTTCCAACTAAAACTGCAAGAGAAGAATGAGAAAATGTCTTCTGAAAACTCTTTGACATTGGTGCTTAAAGGAAAAGAAAAGATTTTTGAAGAAAATTGTGATGATACCAAAATCAAGTTTGATCTTGATGAACTTGATACAAAAAATATTGAGTTGGAACATGCTATGGCATCATTACAAAAAGAAAACGAGCATTTGAAACAGTCTTACAAAAACTTGTTTGATTCAATCAAGCGGTCAAGAGTTTAGAATCAAATTTCAAACAAATCCGACTCTCAGATCGCACCAAATCATCTTTTTGAAAAAGAAAATTTTGTGCTTCAAAAGAAAATTGTTGAACTGGAAAAAATGATTGCACAACAAACCAAGGATTTTGGTGATGCCAAAAATGATTTTTCAATCGAAACAGACAAATATGAAAAATATTTTGCACATCTTGAAAATCAAAATGCTTCCTTGCATGAAAAACTGACATCATCAGATCATCTTTCTCTTCAAAAAGAATACAATGATTTGAGAACTTCATACAATGCCTTAAAGGCAAAGTTTGATGTTCTTAACCGGTCAAGAGGAAAATCTCAAGTTTCTAACGAGTCTAAACCACAAGTAAGTATTTCAGAGAAGGTTTACACAGGTGAATCTTCAAAACCATTTTCAAAAAGGGTTTCTTAGTTTACCACCTGTTCTTTGCAAAAAGGAAGTCAGTTTTCAAAGAAACCTAATTTTTCTGAAACATTTACTCCTTAAAAGGTTTCAAATGCAAGTGCTCATAAAGAAAATAATCAAGATTCTAAAACTCCACACTCTCGTTTTACTCCAGTAAAGCCAGTGTGGGAACCAAAGCAAAGCCATTAAAAACATTTGAAATACTCATACTCTGAAATGCTTCCGCTGCAACAAAAGAATGGCTATGCTTTGAAAAATCCAAATTCTGGAAAGTTTCCATTCATCTCAAAAACTAATTTTCGAAATGAAACGCCGAGTTTCAACAATGGATGGAAAACTTCTTTTTTAAGTTTTAAAACTTCAAAAGAGACACCGAGTTTCTCAAACAAGTTTCAAAAGCAAAAGAGTTTTAAATAACCGTTGATTCCATGAGCTTTATTTCAAAATGAAACACCGGTTTTCTGTCCTCGTTGGAATTCAACTTCTTTGTGTCGGATTGACACAACTTTCAAATGGATTTCAAAATATGGTAAACCCATTGGCACCATGCTTAAATGGGTTCCAAAAGTTGTTGTCTAATCCAAAAACATAATGACTTCTTAGTACTTCAGCTAAGGACTCGTTCTTCAAAGAAAGGAAAGTGCTTAAATCAAAACAAAGGTTTTAAATATTTTTTGAGCACTTATCCTAAAAACATAATGGCTTATTCACACATAACAGTGTATAACCCAGGATTTTCAAAGAAAGGACCCTGTTGTACATTTTTGTGCGACAATCCTAAAAGATAAGAAGACTTCTCACCAATAAGCTTATCAAAGTCGTCTTAATTTTTTGAGCAAAATTTTGAAAAATGTTTCAAAAGGTTTTCAAAACTTTTCACGATGTAGCTCAAGATATTACTCCCTCAAATCCTTAAAAGATTACATTTACTCAAAATGTTCTATTTTTTGAGGGGGAGTAATAAAAAGATGTTCCAAAAAGATCATGCTTAAAGGAAACTAATACAGAATTAACAATCATCTGTTTCTCCCCATAAACTATCCAAATTCAAAGGGTTTAATCAATCGGTATCAAAAATACCATGGATATGCTATTTTTGACGGGGAGAAAACGTGATTAATATGAATGTGATCAAAATGTGTGAATATCGTGGCTGAATCTCGTGTGAGCTCGACTCAGAATTGACCCAGGAATTGATGAAACAAAAATTGTTAGTAATCGAAAAGACTTGTCTTCGACGGGTAATGACATCAAGTTAGTTATTAGAGCTAGTTGTCACCTAAAAGCTGACAATGTATCTCTTTAACTAGCCACGTAAGCGTGTCTCGAAAAGGATATGTCAAAGTAGATATGTACCGTTTCGAGAAACTTTCATTGAATATGACCAGGCCGGGTAATAACTTAAAGCTAGTCTAACTAGTGATGTAAGTGTGTCTCGAATCGGTCATGATCACTGAAAATCAATCAATTCAAAAAGTGCAAACTCCTCATGTATGTGCAAATTTCTTAAAAATCCATGAACACATGTGAAGGGGGAGTCCTTCAAAAGTTGCAAAACTCTCAAAGTAGTAACAACAATGTGTTTTATTATCATAAACACTTTGAGAGTTTTTCACAAAAAATTTTTATGGCATGTGATCAATAAATCTAGGATAATCATGAGTTATAAGGTGATTATGGTAAGGTTTATGTCCAATGATCCGCCAGAGCCAGAGGGATCTACCCAAGGACAATTCCAATAGAGTAGAATTAGAAGTCCTTAGGTATGATTGAAAAAAGGAGAAAATGAGAAAGGAGAAAGAAGGGGTTGAAGAATTAAAAAGAAAAGTTATGAAAAAGGGTGAAAAGAAATAGCCCTTCATATGTTCAACCTTAGGGTAAACACCGGGTTCAATTCGTATGCTACTGGTTGTTGCTAAGGTGCCACCGGTATTGAAGATAAAGACGTCATGGACCCAGTGACGCACTGCACTTAACCTTCTAGCCACTCAAGTTCTCTTAAAAGAGCTTGTTTCATTCTCATGGGGAACCGATGTAATCTATCGACCTGTCTCTTAGAGATGGTTGATATTGAAACAGGAGACCTCTCCCTAATCTCCGCATAGGAAACCTAATGTACACTTATCGAATATAGAGCCCCGAGATTCATCAAAATATCTCATAGGAACACATGATATTTCCACACTGGTTGTTCATCATTAAGGATGCCAGATGTATACTTAAGAGTCCTACACAGATCTTAGCAATCTGCCGAGAACATTTATGAGAGAATTCACAATAGTGATTCTCAATGATTGAATGGAAATTCCTGCCAGGGTCAACATCAAGCAGCCCTGACAACAGGTCACTTTGGTAATTCTTTATGGGTTACGTTTAGTGTTCGCGATGGTTTCAAATGGTCTACAGTCATGGAGTGATCCCCAGCGACTCACCCATTCATTGAGCTACTTAGTAGGTCTCGTAAGCTCCCCCATGAGTATCCGAAATGGGAACGGTCTTGGTAAGGGTTGGAAGGAGTCTTCACACTATGCTGTTGACGATCTCCAATTCCTTATCTGTAAGTACCGGTTGATTTATTGCTAACTGTTTACGTGCAGCTATACATCATCTCTACAGCGATAGATTCCGCATGCTCATACATACATCTTGATGTCAAAGAAAGCTCCCTCAAAGATCTAAGCAACACAAAGTTCAAAGAAAGATTCTACGCCAAAAAGAAGAATCTACAACGTAAAGAGTCTAAAGATCAAAGTGAAAGAAAGGGAACTACGTGTATGTGAAAGACAGAGTCCAAAGATGTATGAGCATGTTAGAATGGCGAATAACCACCTCAGACACTGAAGTGACGAAAGGCAGACAACTTCATAACATGATCACCACAAAGAACAAAGAACGAAGAAAAGTCATTTATCAAAGATCATAAAGCATGAAGGAACAAAGACTATTCTACAACGACACACAAACTTCAAGACAAAGAACATGTAAGACCTAATCACGTGGAGCATCATTCGAATGACCACCCCTTAGGGGGAGATTGTTAGCATTTAAGAATTATAGAAAGCTGATGGTCATTCTCATATTTGTAATATAGTGTGTCGTGTGTTAGAAATAGTTATAAGTTAAGATGATTGGGCGTTGGGCTAATTAATCTAATATGTTATAAGTTATATTAGAAAATCCTTGTAATATTCATTTAAACAAAGTCCAAGCCCAAGTCCAATGTAAGCCCATCTAATCCTAAGATGGAAGTATAATTACCTCCAAATGGTCTCATTTGGAGGTGTGCTTGAGTGTGTAATGTGTGTGTTTAATGAATAATACTCTTCCTTCTTTATCTCTCTACTTTCTCTCTCTAAACACATATATCTCAAGTCACCTAGATTATTGATATAGTTAGATCAAAGGTCCTACAAGTGGCATCAGAGCGAACCAGGGGTGAATCGTTGTGTTTTGTGGTGAAAAATTATATTTTTTGGTGTTTTTTTCGGAAAAGTACGTGTTTAGAGAGTTAGCATTGAAGTTTAGTGAGTTAGGATTGCATTTCAGTGTGTTAGCTTGAAAACCTGCGAGTTAGGAACATTCTAGCGAGTTTGGTCTACGAGTTAAGGTTTTTATTTTGGCGAGTTAGCCTTGAAATTCCTTATAGATTATCTAGTAAGGATTTTTACACTCTACTTCAAGGGGAAACTTTACTTCGCTTAAATTAATCCTTGCGAGTAATCCTTAGTTCCTACGAGTTACAAGTTCTAGCGAGTTACAAGTTCTAGCAAGTTACAAGTTCTAGCGAATAAGGGTTGTGAGTTAAGTTCCTACGAGTAAGTGTTTCTGCGAGTAAGACTTGTCAGTGAGTTAGTGGTTTACGAGTTAATGCTTCTGTGAGTTATGATTCTGTGAGTTAGAATTCTGTGAGTTAGGTTTTCTTGCGAGTTAGGTTTTATGTGAGTAAGGAACCAGCGAGTTAGCAACTTTCACAAGTCTTCTACGCGTTAGCAAGGTTTACAAGTTTCAGCGAGTTAGCCAAATTCATAAAATTTCTGCGAGTAAGCCATGCTTTCTGCGAGGAAGAAATATTTTCCGAGTATGGAGTGATGTTTCAGAATTTCTAGGTTTTATTTACCGAGCATCAAGGTGTGAAATTCTTTTGATTTTCTTAAGGTTTCGTCGAATACCTAACATACAAAACCCTAGTTTTCAAACCATAATTTACCGAATTAGGGAATATAACAAACTCACCCATCTCACCAAAAACATATCTAATATAATTAGTAACCATTTTATAGAACATGATTCATTTCCCTGTTTCATTATCTTAATACCAATATGTCTCACATCAAAAATACACCACGTATTGCTTAAAAGATTCTGATCAAGAATCACAATCAAATGACAACGGCTGGTATCGGATTTTGTGATTATGGGGATAATTCTTTATCACTTTTATGGGTTTAAAGTTCATTTAAAGGGCATGTGTACTTATTTATTTCAAAGTCTAGGGGTGGATGGATGCATGACTTTTGAAGATACTTGTTTGTGCATACACTAGTGATTAAGACTTGGATAATCTAGTTATACCCGATGTAAGGAGTTACATTGTAGTGCTCATGGGTTATAGCTATCACTTTAAGGAGTTACATTGTAGTACTCAGTGTCACACGAAGTTGTGGATAGTTCAAGAGGTGGAGATTTCATATACTGTTTGCATGTTTGAGTATATGGATCTACCTATGCTTAAAGGACTTACGTTGTAGTGCTTAGTATAGGTTCTTAGTCACACCATCGTACAAGATTAAGTCACATATCTAAGGGATGTTTACTTCATTTTCAGATTGGTTATATTGGATTGTTTCTCTAGTCATTGATCATTTACTAGCTGGTTGGAATTTGAAGAGATCGATTGTAGGTTGAAGGGAAGAGATGAGATTGTAAAAAAAAAGAGTCATATCTTAGCGACATATACTCACAGAATGTGCTTCAAAAAGTTGTTATGGCTTCTAAATTGCATCAAGTACAAGGTGATTATACAGCATGTACACTACATTATGATGATTCCGATACCTCGTAACCATCAGGAGGGAGAAGAACATGCCAAAAGAAGTAGTGTTTCATCTTCAGTGATTGGATTGACTGAGAGAATTGTGCTTAACATGGTGAATGGAAAAGTAGTGTGTGTACATCAGGGCTTATTACCAACTTGGATGCAATGTTATGTGAGTTATATTGTCATGTTTCTCCCCAAACGACAACCATTTTCCTACATTTTTTAATCTACTTTATCCGCTGCGAGATGAAAAGAGAGTTGTTGGTTCAGGAGGGAGCAGGAAAACGAAATAAAGGCTCACTAGTTAGGAGGGAGTAATAACCTAACTAGACCATTACAATTGAAGTTCAGAGATTTGTAAATCAGTGCCGTCAATGCCAAAGATCAAATGCCGAGATCGTCGGATGAGAGAACTTCAAGTCTGCCTCAGTATCTAGACTACAGAGACTCCGCGCTTCAATAACGTCAACATAGTTTACTATTGTTGTAATTTACATTGTTTATGTATTTATAGGTCTCATTGTAACTGTTCACGTGTAACGATATCTTGGAGGGAGATTGTTAGCTTCGCTTTTTTATGAAGATAACGTCACACATGTGAAATGGACTAGATATGTAGTAAGTCGCACCAATAGGGACTACTTATGTACATTAGGCAAACATGTAGTGTGATGAGCCTATAAATACCCCTCATGACCCTCCATGAGGGGTGTGGGAAATCATTATGTAAGTCTCATTTGTTTCAATCCAATAAACACATCTTTTCTTCACCTTTCTCTCTCTACTTTCTCTCTCTAGAATAATCAAGTATTTCGATCAACCGCGACCTCCGGAACGTGTTTCTTGGTCTTAATAAGATAGCTAAGGAGAAGTGAAATCTAAGTAAATACAATTTTATCTCATTATTGTTTACACCACAAATTAGTTTAAGTTTAGTGATGAGTCGAAAAGTGTACCGCTTTTAAGGGGTCATTTAAGCCCGAATCATGATTATTTGATCAATTATTGCCCTAAATTGTTCCTTTTGTCATTTTAGGTACTTTTATGGAGAAATCTGGAAAAGGAAGCATTTTGGACGTTTTTGGAGCATAAAAGTGAAGAAAACGGCAAAGTCTCAAATTCCTCGCTGGGAACAGTATCTGATGACGTCAAGGCTTTACACATGACAGCGTCAAGAGTGGCAAAAGAGGTGGAAGTGGAAAATACACGTGATGATCCAGAACGTTTTTAGGTTATTTGGCCTGACGGCGTCACCAAGGCCGTCAGGGTCCAAATACACGTGACGGCCCAGTGCTTATTTCTACATGACGGCATCAAAACTGGATCTAGGCAATATGAATTTCATCTTGGAGGCAAGTTGATGGCGTCAGAGGCTAATACATGACGCCGTCAGGATGCATAGTCTATATATATTTTTCTAATTTTTCATTGTAAAGTGTGGAACTTTTGTGGAACAAGTTGTGCACAAACCCTAGGTCGAATTTCCTGCATATTGAAGGGGTTTCAAACCCTTCTTTCTTCCATGTTTTAATAAAGATAAGTACTCCAATAATCACTCAATATGTCTATGTATTGTTTGATTCTATCTTATGTTTATCTTTCTTTTAACATGTTAGGCTAACTTTTTATTGTGTTTGCTTAGATGTAGTGAAACCTAGATGTTGATTATGGGTTGATTGTTTGTTTATAATTGTTACGGATGATTGTATTCGATGTTAGGCTTAAGAAAATTGGCAGACATCTATTGGTAACTTGCTTGAACGTCTTAAGAAACATGATGGAAGGTGTACTACGATTTTTGGTTGTATTTAATGCGTAAGAGAATTTTAATGATCCCATGTTAGCAGCTTCTAACGGCTCGACATAGGAGTGAAGTAGGATCTTATAGAGTTAGGGAATATTGTACACGTCCCTACGACTAGTATTAAGGAATATAACCCGTCATCCATGCAATTGTAACAAGCTAATCAACCGGTAAAAGATATCTAGGGAGTAATGAAATCTAAGTAAACATAACTTTTCTCATTATTGTTTCCACCACATTAGTACATTAGTTTAATTTTCATTTCTCTTATTTTATTTTGAATGCATCTTAGTTTATTGGGTTAGTTGGCTAGCAACTAATTCCGCCCACTCCTTCAAAACCCGAGATTTTACTTGCTTTCATAAAATATAAAAAAATATAAAAAGAATCATCCCTTACCTCTAGACCTAGTTTAGTAGGCTTTCTAATCCTAGCGACACTATTCCTGAGTTGAACGATCAATCCCCTGATACTTGTCACTATACTATACTACAACGATTAGGTACACTGCTTGGTGGGGGTTGTAAGCTTCTCAAGATCCCTTGAGAGGTAAAACCTGTTGCGAGGGCGCAATTCCCACGTATCATTTAGTTTATTTTATTTTGATTGCATCTTTAGTTAATTAGGTTAGTTGACTAGCAACTAATTCCGCCCACTCCTTCCAAAACCGAGCTTTTTAATTGCTTTCCTTAAAATATAAAAATACAAAAAGAATCATCCCTCACCTCTAGACCTAGTTTTAGTGAGTTTTAACCCTAGCGAACACTATTCTTTTAGTTGAACGATCAATCCCCCGGTACTTGTCACTATACTATACTACAACGAACAGGTACACTGCCTAGTGGGGATTGCAAGCTTCTTAAGATCCCTTGAGAGGTAAAACCTTTTGTGAGGGCGCAATTCCACGCATCACCTAAAAAATCAAAAAGCTAGAAAACCTAATTAAAATAATAATAGATAAACAAGTTTTAACAATTCACTCCCCGACAGGGGTAATTGCCTATTTCAAGTTTTACATTTATATTTAGCCGACTTATCCTATAACACACACACACACTAACGGACAATGTATCCGATCAATATGTACATAGTGGTAAGTAGAGTGTCGATCACTAAGAGTGGAACGTAAAGCTTAATTTTTCTATCAATATTTTAATATCCTAAGTTAGTTTTACAATCTAATCTAACACAAGGGGGGTTTAGTCTGAGAGACTAGCACAGTTTTTGTTTTATTAAACAGTAAATTAAACTAATGAGAACGAATCCAAAAATAGCAACACGTACACATATAGATAATAGAGAGTACAAGAAGACCTGTCTTGATAATTAAGTAGCTTGTCACTTATTTTATTGCTAGTTTTATATGAAGTGTATCGTAATCTATTCTCTCTTGTTGGATCGCAATATATCGGCTAGTTTTATATTAACAAAAGGTATATGAAATGAAAGGAATCGTTTTGAGGGTTTTTCTAGGGGTATCTTACTCTAAAAATAAGAGTAACAAAAGGTTTTACACGGGGGTTAACTAGCCAGTGTAGTTAGTTAATAAACATAACATATTAAAGGCTAATTGGTGTAATCCTAGAAATTTACTGAGTTAGAAAGGTCATTCCTATTATAACAATTACGCTCATTATGGTGGACTCAAATAGTATGCGAGCCAAGTTCTAAAGTTTACTAGTCACACGCATAAAAAATATTTTAGCAAATAAAGCTATGTGTGCGGTTATGCAACTTAGATTTAACAAAAACATGCTAAAATTTTTTCATTTTGATATATTAAGTATAGATTAAGCATATTTTTCAAATTCCAGGACAAGTAAGCGTTCTAGTTCTCCATCCCCCCACTTAAGTTGAACAACGTCCTCGTTGTTTCTAATAAAGATTAAAAATGGGAAATAAAAAGAATTGGAACGGGAAACTCCCCTGAGATTTTCTCGGTATGATCCTCCATTATGCGTTTGTAAGCAAAATATACTTTCTTGTAGGCGAAAATTCGTTCATCCCTCCATGAATGACGTCTCCACAGAAAGTACAAAAACGTATATATACCTTTGTTCAAGTAACACCTGTATTAAGAAAGTAACTACTTGCACGTAATTCATTAGTAGTTAGCAAAAACAAAACCTAAAAATTAAAATTAAGAATTTGGAAATGATCAGGTCAGTCGATACGCCGCATCCATTAGATTAGATGCGCCGTATAGAGCATGGAATAAGTACGAATCAGAGAATCAGATGCGTCGCATCCTTAACCAGGGATGCGCCGCATTAAATAAACTGACAGAATGTTTTAAAGTCTAAAAATAAAATAAAATGCAGAAAATAAAAGATATGATCTGTTAGTTGATACCCATATGCGCCGCATCTACTGTAGATCTGACAGACTCTACACAGATAAACAGTAAATGATAAATCTGGGTTGTCTCCCGATGAGTACTTTCTTTATTCTAGAGTCTTCAAGTTAGACTCACGATCAGCTCTTATTTTGTATCATTGATCCCCATATGTCCATGCGTGATATATTTGCTAATAACTTCGTCACGGACATATTCCGGTCCCAAATTGAGTACACCTTTTTAGAATCCTTCTTCGCATCATTGTCATTTGTTTAAACCGTATCATGCAATCTAGCTGAAGCATTTCCTCCATCTACTTGACCTACACTCGCAAAGTCTATAACGGGCACACTAAATACCTTCCTTTGGTAAAATCTCCTTAGTCTCATGAGGTAATCATCCTCAGCACCTTGAGTCAACCCCATTAACTCAAAACGTAGCCACGCATGCCTTCGTGCTGCAACGGGTGATTCCATTCTGAAAAACAAAGAAATTCTGAAAACCAAAGAATATTAGTAATCTCTCTAAAAGTTGTGTGATATGGCATATTTCAAAGGCTAATGCGGCGTATTAGCTATACACCGTATCTTTTAATGAAAATGTGAAGTATGCAACAATTAGTAATAATACGCCGTATTGATAAATGACTTTACGTCATATCTAAAAGTTGAGATACGGTGTAAAGGGCAAGAATAATTTTTAGGAAAAAATATTCAATCCACCGAGGGAAAACTTATGTGGCCATACGAACCACTTACGGATGCAATTAGTACCTCAATTTAGCAAGTAATTGACCCTGGAAAACGATTCAATGATCTTGATTGAATTTTTTGGAAAATTAGTCGAGGGATGCGCGTATTACTGTGTATAAATATTTGGTAATAAATCGAAATCTGGCGCATCCTCTCTGTTTATATAGAGTAAATTCAATGTGGCGCATTGCATAATTTTGATGCGCCGTATTTATCTAAATTCGTTGACTGTCAATAAGTTTTCATAAGTCAGAGATACGACACTTAGAATATTGAGATGCGTCATATTGTTGTGCTGGTGAACAAAATTTAAATAAGGAACGTACCTCAGCCTCCGCAACACTTTTTCCTTATACACCAACTTAGGGTCAAACGGTATACCATACGGTATATATAAATTCAACATAATAATAAGAGGTACAACTGTTTGAATTTAAATCATAATCTCATTGTTTAGTGAATAATAATTTATTCCATGGTTAGAAACAAATAAATTTTTAAGCTTATCAAAATTGAGATTATAATCAAGAGATGATGTATTGCATAGACCAATGTCTGAGTAATCTTTTACCGAAATTACGACTTTCGTTGTGGATTTCGGAGTTTTCAAATTTAGGTAATTCATAAGAAAAGAGGATTGTATCAATTTTTTATATATCAAACTTCTCCTTTTTAGCAAACCGTTTCTTAAAAAATTTCTTTTCAGACATGTAAGTGCAATAATCAGTATTGGGTAAAAATAATTCACTTTTGTCATCAAATATTTGGGAAGAGTTTTGTAAAGGACTCTCCTTATAGTAGAGTGAATCATCATATATGATAGCTGGAAATTTGATTTCAAAGAATTGAAGACACTCAATGTTACCTGTATTGAGTTTTTGATGCGTGGGAATTGCACCAGGCTTTACCTCTCGAGGGATCTCGAGAAGCTTACAACCCCCACCAGGCAGTGTACCTGATCGTTGTAGTATAGTATAGTGACAAGTACCGGGGGATTGATCGTTCAACTCAGGAATAGTGTCGCTAGGATTAGAAAACCTAAAAACTAGGTCTAGAGGTGAGGGATGATTCTTTTTGTATTTTTATATTTTTATAAAAGCAATTAAAATCTCGGGTTTGTGGAAGAGTGGGCGGAATTAGTTGCTAATCAACTAACCCAATAACTAAAGATGCAATCAAAATAAAATAACAAAAATGCAAATAAAGCTAATTAAACTAGTGGTGTGAACAATAATGGGAAAATTGTGTTTATTTAGATTTCATTACTCCCTAGATATCTTTTACAAGTTGATATTTTGTTACAGTTGCGTGGATGCGGGTTATATTCCTTAATACCATTCGTGGGGTGGCGTACGTACTTCCCCAACTCTATAAGCTCCTACTTCACACCTATGTCGAGCCTGCAAGAAGCTCCTAACATGGGATCATTAGAATTCACTCATGCATTAAATACAACCATAAAAACCTAGTACGCATTGGTTCATGTTTCTTAAGACGTTCAAGCATGTTACCCTATGGAAGTCTGCCAGTTTTCTTAAGCCTAACATCGAAATCATTCATCCGTAACTACTATAAACAAGCAATCAACCCATAATCAACATCTAGGTTTCACTACATCTAAGCAAACACATAAGAGATCTAGCCTAGCATGTTAAATTCAAGAAAAGCGTAAGATATATTCAAACAACACATAGACATATTGAATGAATTGAAAGGATACTTATCTTAATTAAACATGAAAGGTTTCAAAGGGTAAAAACCCTTGAAAGAACAGTAAAAATCGTGCTAGGGTTTCTCCAAGTTATCCCTCTAATTGTCCTCTCTTAATGAATGAAAATTGCAAAACTATATATAGATTTTCCATCGTGACAGCATCAAGAAGAAATGGCTGACGCCGTCAACTCGCCGCCTATAGTAATATCGGATTGCCTAGATCTAGATCTGATGCCGTCAAGTGCAAAGTCACTCTGGGCCGTCACATACAATGGGACCATGACGGTCTATGGTAACGCCGACATGCCCTTAGTGTAAAACTCTCTGGACCATTATGGACTCTATCCACTTCACCGCTTGTTTTACTCTTGACGCCGTCATGTAGAACCTTGTGACGCCGTCAGGTACTGTTCCCAGCAAGGAAAATTAAGACTTTGCTGTTTTCTTCACTTTTATGCTCCAAAAACGTCCAAAATGTTTCCTTTTCCAGAATTCACTCCAAAAGTACCTAAAATCACAAAAGGAACGATTTAGGGCAATATTTGATCAAATAAATTCAATTCCGGGCTTAAATGACCCCCTAAAAACGGATCATTTTTCGCCTCATCATATACCCTTACACTTGAGATTTGCTTGTCCTCAAGCAAATGCGCTTTTATTCTAATCAAAATACAAGTTCGGGGTCATTTAACACTAATATAAAAGTAATTACAACAAATAATCGTTCCACTAAAGACCAAAGACAAGCACGGAGGTCATACACTAGCACCTCACAAATAGTGTTTAGATACTCACATCTCTCGGGTGTAATAAAGTATATATCACAATATGGAAATGGAAAACATCTCTCACTACCTGTCATAACAAAATAGATTACCATAGGCTTGGGAAAGGATCAAACCTCCACCACTTGGCGTAAGCACCTAGGATAAACTATCAAAGAGGTCTTTCAAAGGGTTATAACGTTAGGTGTAGGGATATGGAATACACGGTTTTGTTGGATAAAGGCAATCATTACTGGTGGCGAGTTAATCATCTTGGTTAATTACATGTACAATATGGCGTTGCTAAGCCAATACTAGACTCGACTTAAGCTAATAAATCAAAAATAACAAAAACATCAAATAAACATAGAATGAAATGGGATGGTAGTCCGTATATTTTTCTCTTTTCTTTATTATTATTATTATTATTATTATTATTATTATTATTATTATTATTATTATTATTATTATTATTATTATTATTATTATTATTTTGAATTGCATACACTTTTACCTTACCATCCAAAATAATACATCATAGGGAATGAACATTCCCCTTACACTTGAATTTTTACATACTTTACAATAAATTAATCTAATGACTCGAATTAAGATAATCAAAACACTTTGACTACTTTTAAGATTAACGCACATATGGGGGGTAATAATATGATGTTCTTCCCCATTACTCCATAACATAAGTACTTTACCCATGAGTCCCAATCGTCCCAAAACAATATGTACAAGGATATGACTCGACTTAGCAATCGTGTAATCAATTAGATAATTAACTAAGGGTTTAAACAAATAACAATAATGCACTAAAGATGAGTGCATACACGGAAGGCTAAGGCGATTTGGGTGTACATTTAAGTGGGTTGTAACAAATTATTCCTTTAAGTAAGATGCTTAAAGTTAGAAACGAAAAGATAGGCTCGGAGGGGTGTACTAGGGGTTTCGTGTACTAAAAAGGAGTACAACGCTAAGGTGTGGGAAAAAATTAATTGACTTTACTAGCCAAGTAATATGACTTAAATGGTCAAGTAATTATTATACAGTTTTAAATACAAGGGTGATCCTAATGCCTCTTATCATGTAGTAAATCCTACTACACGAATATAGTCTCACTAGCGGTCTCGGGATGCATCACTAACGTAAGTTCTAGAATCTAAATGCTACCGGTACACTCATAAGCACTAATAGTAAATGCTTTTCCTATCAAATCTAAAGGCGAACCTCACATATTTGGGTGGAATATTTTTCTGAATAGTACGGTTTTGTGTTAGTCATACAACTCCTATCCATGAGACGCTTGCTAAGGCTAAAGTTTCACTCCTAAATGTTGTAAAAAATTTTAAATTTTGCGCTAAAATTACACTAACAAGTATTTCTCTTAGTGTTATTACACACCTACCATCAAACAGACAAACTCAAGTGAAAGTGTATCCTATAAGGTATCATCATTTACCCTCCCTTTACACTTAGGATGAACATTGTCCCCAATGTCCAATTAAAGAATGTAAAAGTGAAATACGTAAAAGAATGAAATCAAATACTCCCCTGATTCATTCGGTGTGGATAGTGCGGTAACAAGGTTAGATCTTCCTCCAAGGAAATGAACAATCAAAGCTTCCTTTTCAGAATATAAATCATCTTCTTGTCATACATAACCTGTTAAACTTGAGAAAACAAACAAGGCAACCTCACGTAAAATCGGCGGCAATCTATATATACTAATAAATCCTAGAAAGCAATGTAAGATATTATGCTTGTGGAATAAATGTTTGCAGATTTCCTGGAGTTTATAAAACTAAAGAATTAACAAAAACTTTAAGACTCCTTTAGAAAATCAAAACTAGCAAAATTTCCATAATTTTACACATGACGCCGTCAAGAGTAAACTCATGACGCCGTCAGAAGTGACCTACAGAAATCTTTACGTTAAGTTTCCGGAAAATTTCTGGAAAAACTTATGTCCTACTTCCTGGAAAATCCTGCAAAACATCATTATGACTCGATACAAGCATTTGACTCTAACAAAAACAAATATACATGTCCATTTATAATTGTGAAAAATCATGATCAATTTTGTTTCTTAAAAACATATTTGGGGTTTCCCCTTACACTTATCTTTTGCAAAATACCTTTATATGCAATTAAGACGAAGTTAAAAACAAAATAAAGCATTTTCACAATTTTCGTTTGAAACATGATCTACCAACAATAAAAATAAAGCATGCATACGGAAACAAATAACACTCAAACAATTAAAAATCACACAAAGCATGGGTTGCCTCCCAAGAAGCGTTTTTCTTTATTTACGAGTCTTGTAGCTAGACTCAAGGTCATGGGCTATTACGTGACCTCATCGTTGGTCTCATTCTCTAGGTCATCTCCTATATTAGTTTTGTATTCCGGACCTAGCTGCAAGCATTCTTTGTAGAAACCAAGTATTCTATTCATAACATATTCTACTCCTCTACGTCTATCCTCATCATTCCTATAGTAAACTGCTTGTTTGTGTTCCTTTTCTATGTTTGATAAGAGGCGGTATTGTTCAATCTTATAGGGCATTTTAGCAATCTCATCATTCTCTTCCTTGAATCTAACTATCCCTAGAGTCGGATCATAACTCATCTTAGAGGCCTCAACGAATGGTTTTCCGAACACTACTTGAGTTAGGCAATCATCTATCACCGGACGAGTATCCTCCACTATCACAAAGTCGGTCACATAAGTGAAGTTTCCTATAATTACATGCAATCCTTTCACTCTTACAACAAAAATACTTATCAAATTCTTGTTGGGCATCATCCCATAACCAAGTTGCTTCTTCATTACCTAATTATAATAAGTCCTAGTCATGATGTTTATAGGAGACCTAGGATCGATATAAGCTTTCCATATATGCATATGCGCAATGTTGCATGGTATGTTGATGTTAGAGGGATCACTTACTTTAATAAGGGGTGAACCAAGGATATATGGTGTCTCGGGATCATTGAATAAATCCTTGTGATATTCCCGTTCTTCCTTGGTGGGCAACTTATCAAAGTACTCTTCTACGTTTTCTACTTCCTCTAACTTTTCTCCCTTATTAACCTCAACTTCCTTAATTTCATCCCTAGTCTCAGTTTCTATTCCAACTTCATCCTTGTCACTTTCTTCTATATCTTTATCTATTGGCTTAATAGTGACAACATTGACAAAGTGGACGTGTTTGGATGACGAGGGGTCCTTAATTTGAATTCTGCTATTGGCGTCCCTAGTGTCCTTTCAATGTGTAGTTAGCGCTTGGTTGTTGAGGGCTTTCAACAAGTTGTCAATCTTGTTGGTCATCTCCGTTTGTTGTTGATTGAATTCGGTTTTAAACTTAGCTATGCGAGCTTCTTGAGATGCCATAAACTTGGACATCAATCCTTCAAGATTATTGGTACTACCATAGTTATTAGAAGGATTGTTGTTGAAAGTGCGGTTGGAGGGTGGACCGTTTGGTTGGTAACGATTAGGCGGATTGGAATAATTGTTTTGGTTTTGTTTCCACCTAAGGTTCGGGTGATTTTTCCAAGAAGGATTGTAGGAATCACCATAAGGGTTTGGCTCGGGTTTGAAAGTGTACCACTTATCTCCCGCTTCGTCGGTACGCGAGGATGCGTAGTCTGTAAAAGCTATTCCGGGGAGTTCCACGCAATCACGAGTGTCATGGGGACCACTACATAATTCGCATGAAGAAGTGATTTTGTTCACTTGGCTTGAAGGCTTAGGAGCTTCATAAGATTTCATGAGAAACTTGACTCGGTCCTCAAGTTCCATGATCCTACGGTCGGGAGTGCTAGAATTGTTCGAAGGCAAAGATATTGCCTTGACCGGTTTGTTCAAATCACGGGGATCGTTTCAACTTTCGTTGTCATAGAGAACAAGATCTTCTATGAGTTCCCATGATTCTTCCGCACTTAGATCACGTAGCTTACCACCGGCCGATTGGTCAATGGTTCGCCTTGTAGAGAGATCGATATGGTCATAGAAGATTTGGACTTGGAGCCAAAGATCTATGCCATGATGAGGGACTTTTTGGAGTAAGTCCTTGAAACGAGTCCATGCTTCATATAAAGTTTCACCTTGACGTTGTTGGAACATCAAGATATCATTTCTAAGCTTGGTAGTTCTCCCCGGTGGGAAAAATTGAGCAAGGAAACGAGTGGTAAGATCATCCCATGAGGTGATGGATCCCGCGGGTAAATGTTCAAGCCATTGACTAGCTTGATCACGTAGAGAGAATTGGAATAGGCGTAATCGGGTCGACTCTCTAGTTGTAACATCAAGGTCTATAGAATCTACGATTTTAAGGAAGTCCTTGAGATGTTGGTTAGGATCTTCGGAACAAAGTCCATGGAATGCACATCCGCTTTGCACCAACCGGATGATGTCGGATCGCAAGGGGGACACATTGACTCCTTGGGTGAGCTCAATAGTGTTTCGATAGCCTTGGTGGCTAGGACGGGAATACTCTCCTAGGGTTCGGGGCCTAAGAGGTTGGTTTGCTAGTGGTGGGTTTTCTGGGTGGTTTTGTTGTGGTGGGTTGATGGGTTCAAAGATGTTACCACCGTCCATGATGTCGGATGGTAAAGATTACGAACAAAGACACGAAGAAATAAGATAGGCTAAAGAAAACCTAAAAATAAAAATAAAATCTTACTAGAAGGGAATCCAGCAAGTAGACCTAATAAAAAGAAATCCTAACCTAGAAAATAACTATTCCCCGGGCTAAGGCGCCAAAAACTTGATGTGTAGGAATTGCACCAGGCTTTACCTCTCGAGGGATCTCGAGAAGCTTACAACCCCCACCAGGAAGTGTACCTGATCGTTGTAGTATAGTAGAGTGACAAGTACCGGGGGATTGATAGTTCAACTCAAGAATAGTGTCGCTAGGATTAGAAAGCCTAAAAACTAGGTCTAGAGGTGAGGGATGATTCTTTTTGTATTTTTATATTTTTATAAAAGCAATTAAAATCTCGGGTTTGTGGAAGAGTGGGCGGAATTAGTTGCTAATCAACTAACCCAATAACTAAAGATGCAATTAAAATAAAATAACAAAAATGCAAATAAAGCTAATTAAACTAGTGGTCTGAACAATAATGGGAAAATTGTGTCTACTTAGATTTCATTACTCCCTAGATATCTTTTACAAGTTGATAGTTTGTTACAATTGCGTGGATGACGGGTTATATTCCTTAATACCATTCGTGGGGTGGCGTACGTACTTCCCCAACTCTATAAGCTCCTACTTCACTTCTATGTCGAGCCTGCAAGAAGCTCCTAACATGGGATCATTAGAATTCGCTCATGCATTAAATACAACCATAAAAGCCTAGTACGCATTGGTTCATGTTTCTTAAGACGTTCAAGCATGTTACCCTATGGAAGTCTGCCAGTTTTCTTAAGCCTAACATCGAAATCATTCATCCGTAACTACTATAAACAAGCAATCAACCCATAATCAACATCTAGGTTTCACTACATCTAAGCAAACACACAAGAGATCTAGCCTAGCATGTTAAATTCAAGACAAGCGTAAGATATATTAAAACAACACATAGACATATTGAATGAATTGAAAGAATACTTATCTTAATTAAACATGAAAGGTTTCAAAGGTTAAAACCCTTGAAAGAACAGTAAAAATCGTGCTAGGGTTTCTCCAAGTTATCCCTCTAATTGTCCTCTCTTAATGAATGAAAATTGCAAAACTATATATAGATTTTCCATCGTGACGGCGTCAAGAAGAAATGTCTGACACCGTCAACTCGCCGCCCATAGTAATATCAGATTGCCTAGATCCAGATCTGACGCCATCAAGTGCAAAGTTACTCTGGGTCGTCACATGCAATGGGACCATGACGGCCTATGGTGACGCCGTCATGCCCTTTGTGTAAAACTCTCTAGACCGTCACGGACTCTATCCACTTCACCTCTTGTTTTACTCTTGACGCCGTCAAGTAGAACCTTGTGAAGCCGTCAGGTACTGTTCCCAGCAAGGAAAATTAAGACTTTGTCGTTTTCTTCACTTTTATGCTCCAAAAACGTCCAAAATGCTTCCTTTTCCAGAATTCACTCCAAAAGTACCTAAAATCACAAAAGGAACTATTTAGGGCAATATTTGATCAAATAAATTCAATTCCGAGCTTAAATGACCCCCTAAAAACGGATCATTTTTCGCCTCATCAGTTTTCTTCTAGTCTTACCTTTTACTACGAGTTTCCAGTTATCGAAGATTTGATCATTCCAACATGCTTCTCCAGTTAGGTTCAGAATGTAATTTTCCATAGTGATGCTTGAGTCATCCATTATTCTGAAAATAAAACTTACTCGTGCAAAAGAAGAGTGAAACAATCAAAGTAAAATAAAAGTTTCTAATATCTGCTGACAATGCGTTGTATCCTAAGAATAGGATGCGCTGTATCTTAATCGTTAAAAATAAATCAGACTTTTATTTAGAAAATCAATACGCCGCAATTAATAAATTAAATGTGCCGTATGTTTTAATAATCAATAAATCAATTATATTTATAAAAATAAGATGCGCCGTATTAGCATAAGCTAATGCGTCGTATCCTCGTTACGTTTCAAAATAAAAGATTTTTGATTCAGATAAATGCGTTGTATCGACAAAAATCGATGCGTCGCTTTCTTTTTAATTAATTCAAAAACTGATTTTTAATAAAAAAGTTTAAATACGTTCTATCTGTGAAACAGATGCATCGTATGTCGGTTAGGGTTTAAAAATTTTCTGATTAAAAATAAAATACGTCGTATCTAAAAGATAGATGCGCCGTACTCGAATAATTAAATGTGCTGTATATAAAAATTAAAACGCCATACGCCGCATCTCGAAAATAGATGCGCCGTATCATTTGTATCAGCAGAATAAAACTAAAGCAGTTTATGCAGAAAACAAACAAAAACACACAAAACAAACAAACAAATAAACACACAAAAACAGAAAATATGCGAAATATACAATGAATGCAAACAAACAAAACAAAAACAAAGAGTTAGTAAAAATAAAATCTAAAAAACCTAAAAATAAAAAAGTTAGAAAACCAAATTAAAATTATAATAGATAAACAAGTTTTAACAATTCACTCCCCGGCAACGGCGCCAAAAACTTGATGTGTGCATTGTGTCATTTGCAGTATAGGGGTAATTGCCTATTTCAAGTTTTACATTTATATTTAGCCAACTTATCTTATAACACACACACACACTAACGAACAGTGTATCCAATCAATATGTATATAGTGGTAAGTAGAGTGTCGATCACTAAGAGTGGAACGTAAAGCTTAATTTGTCTATCAGTATTTTAATATCCTAAGTTAGTTTTACAATATAATCTAACGTAAGGGGGGTTTAGTCTGAGAGACTAGCACAGTTTTGTTTTATTAAACAGTAAATTAAACTAATGAAAACGAATCAACAAATAGCAACACATACACAAATAGAGAATAAAGACTACAAGAAGACCTGTCTTGATAATTAAGTAGCTTGTCACTTGTTTTATTGCTAGTTTTATATGAAGTGTATCGTAATCTATTCTCTCTCGTTGAATCGCAATATATCGGTGAGTAAACCCTTAATGATCACTTATGTCTATCCTACTTATCCAAAAATGTTAGATTAAATAGGCGAGGGGCAGATATGGTAGTCCACGGGCTCAGCTGGACACAGAGGTTATCAAAGCACTAATATAAGTCACTAAAGACATCAACATATAAACTTTAATTAATGGGAAAGCAACATTAAAGGGAATGTACGATGTTCCGTAGTCACATATCACAAGCCAATCAATCCTGATGAATTAAAGCGTACTATTATAATAAAACAAAACTAATTAATGAATTAAATACATGTAGGACCTTCTTACAGCTCTAATATCTTTGTTTGGAGTGTGTCTTGTGAAGCTTCTTCGACTGAATTCGTCCCCTTAGGGTTATGTTGCACACAAAATTTGTAACAGTCTTGGGGTATTTATACTTTCTGTCTGAGGGTTCGATGCGGCGCATTGAGTAACGAGATGCGGCGCATTGACTTAACTTCGCGTGGGGTCCAAGATTAATATATTCTGGAATATTCGTACACCGCCTTTAGATGCAGCATAACTTGATTCTTGTATGCGGTGCATGTCCTTTAGCGTTTTGGATTATATCTGGTGAAGTCTTGATAGTGATACGCCGTATGTCAGAAATATGATGCGGCGTATCTGGAGTAGAACAAGCTTAATCTTCTTCGTTGACCAAAGTTTCATCTGCGGCGCATGCTAGAATTGCATGCGGCGCATTCTTCAAAGTCAGGCAATGGTCTTTGAATTCATCTAAGTATAACTTTGCGGCGTATCTGTTGAGAGAGATACAGCGCATCTTCTGGGTTTTAGTAGACTTTTGACATCTTGCTGGTTTTGCTCCATATTTCGTCCAAAATCGTTAAGTTTCACCAATTGCTTATTTTTACTTGAGAATTACTAAAGTAAATAATTAAGTATTGATTCTCATAAATAATATAATAAAACAAGTCAAATAAATAGGATAAATGATGACAATAAAATGCACTTATTTGAGTTCATCAATGACTATGAAGATATGTGATTATGATATGTTTATAATATGTTTCTGAGCTCATGGTGTTACTATGGTTCTGATTTTGTTTATACGGGTGACTATATGAATTCCTTACCTAACCTATACACCATATTTACCAAATATTCATTATGCCTAAATTATGTTTCCCAAATTATAACACTTACACTTCAGCATTTATATTTCGTTTCATTTTGTTATATATCTATTCACTGGGCTTTTTAAGCTAAGCCGCATTTCTTTTCATCGCGGCAGGTATTCAAGATAGGTTTTGGGATAGCTTTCAAGGATTGAGAGTATAGCTGAGTTGAAGATTTTGACCATAGTCATTTAGAGTAAGTTATTTATGTAAGACTTCCGCATTTGGTCTGTTCTGTTTATTCTGATGTAACGCCATATTATTGTGACATCTTTACCCTTGTCAGGTTGGGGTGTTACAATTTATGGTATCAGAGACAGGTTTGATCGGCGGATTCATAAACTGTAGAGCTTAGGCTATGACCTGTGAGTATTAGGCCTTTAGGTTTTGTACCATAGGAGTTATGAAATAACCTTTGAGGATTTGCTTTAGGACTCCCTTATATGAAACTTGAGTTATGACCGGTGAGGATTGGGTAGACTAGAATATCTGCTTAAGTAGAATTGCTTTTGCATCACTCTGATTCGTGCCTCTGCCTTTAGTTAAGCCAATAAGATCATTCTTTCCGAGGTTAGAAAGTTATGCACAACTTAAAGTTTAGTCACCAAGTAAGTTTAGAATGTTTTGAGAATTACATGATTAAGCCTCACACAGTTTAAGTTTTATTTTCTGATTCTGATCCCTATCTCTGATAATCAGTTTGATCATTCGGAAGATTATTACAACCCTAAGTGTTTGACATATTCTGTGAGTTCTTCTGCTAATGTTGGGTATATTAAGTTTCCTTTGACACTATTTGATTTTACATAAATCTTTTCTATCTTTATGAGAAATTCAGAGGTTATTAATCACAAATATAGGAACTTGTCCACTCTATTTTGATAATGAAACTATGTTTACTAAGGGTTTTCTTTGGAAGTTTATAATTTTGACAATTATCCGGGTATAGGTTGATTTTCCTGAGTTCTTTCCGTTAATAATGATTAGGATATCATATGATAATGAGGAAGAGTATGAGGTGGACTTAGATCTAGAGTTTAAGGCAACTAGTAGGTTTAATCCAAATTGAATGAGAGGAGTTTGTGCTCGTGGTTGATTTTCCCGTGTGATTGAATCTTTAGAGTATTAAGTTCTCTTTTGGAAGTTTCGTATTATGATAATTCTGCGTATGTTCGTTAAGTTTATGGTTATAAGAAATTTTGTCGAAATTTTGGAGGTATTGGTGCTCTATTATGATAGATCTGTTAGATTTCTGTTGTTTTCTGATACGTTTCGTTTTCTGTTCAAACTCATTGATGATAGTTGATTCTGCTAAATTCTGGGATGAAAAGAAGAATTGTTAGGTTGTTATTAGGTTGTTTATTCACGACTTCAGATAAAGTATGGTCGCCATGAAGTTATATTTATATAATGCAAAACGCCTGGCCAACGTAATAATATTTCAATCATACAACGTACTCTCATTGTGAGCATATGATATTTTGGGAAATGTTTGAGAAGTATAGATCTCTGCTAATTGAATTATCTATGATAATTGAGACTTTAGGATTTATTCTATCTATGTTTGTTCTGCCTTCATCGTTAGATATCTGGATACGTTTGAGTTCTCATCGTATGTTTATTGATCGTTGTTCATCCATTAAGAAATTAAGAACTCAGTATAGAGTTTACTATCGTCTGAATTTCTGCACTCAATCTGTTTTCTGATATTAGTTATCTGTTGCTAGTACACATCCTTTGAACTGAATTATGATCTGCTTTGAATAAGATATGAAGTTACGGAATTCTGATAAGAAAGATCTGTCTGTCCGTTTGAAATCTGTTGGAAACGTTTTCTGAATTGAGATTATTTCTGTGATCGAAAGCATCTGTGTTCGTTTCATTCTTCCAAATTCTGAAATTTCAATTCGTTTCCGTCTGTTCTGTTTATTCAATTTCCGACGACGAAAATTTATTTTTAGAGGGGAAGAAGTTGTAATACCTCAAATTTTAAAACATACAAAATGACCAAAATGCCCTTAAGTTTTAAAATTGTTAATAACACTTAAATAAATACCAAGAAAACCCTAGAAATTTAGAAATTTACAACATATGATCAAAATGAATTAAGTATGAATATAATTAGTCACTTTTGTAAACATAAAAATTATTTCTTGTATATAATTTATTTAGTCGACAATATAAGTATTTATATATATATATATATATATATATATATATATATATATATATATATATATATATATATAGGAACTAAATCCGAAATACAATAGGAAACTTATATATTATCTTAATTTGGACTTATCACAATATATTGTGGCCCACATGTTTATTTTTATTTAGGAATCATAAACCGACTACAAACTAAAGTCGACACCTCCAAAATCCCATTCAGTCGAATCAAGGTTTTCCACAGCTCCCAAATAATGTTCCTGGTCTTTTATAAGTTCAAAGAAGGTGAGAAAAATAGAGGTTGCAATTGTGGGTGAACGAATCAAGCTAAGGGTTTTAAATTGTGTCAGTTTGTTCTAGCAAGAAGAAGAAATTCATTCTACCTCATTCACACGTCCTAAAATATTTCTTATATTTTTATTGTATCCTATATATCATATATAATCAGTATAAAATGTTGGAATCGAACCATGCATATTAATATGATCATACGAATTTATATAAGCTAAAAACCCTAAAATTGAACTATAAATATGAAAGCAGCTATGCGAATTTTGTAAGCTTTGAATATATTTTATTCTGGTCCTTATTACATCATATAACATTGGAAAAATAGTTCTTGTGATTTTCGAAGCCTAGAAACTAAGTTTGGAATTGTTTTTAAAACCAGTTTTAAAAAAAATAAAAAGAAAAGAAAAGGAAAAGGAAGCGTGCAAGCTAGGGTTAGGGTTTTGGTATTGTACCTGGTTTAATTAATGTATTTTAAGGTTGAATTTAATGCTAGTAATAATTAGGTAAATTTAGGGTTAGGGTTTGGTGGATTTTTGTATAACCGATTGGATATTAAAAAGTATAAGGGTGTGTTTTGTAATTTTATAAACTTAGATTTTTTGTGAAGTGTATTGGACCAGGGGTGAACTGTATAAAATATAACATGAGGGTGTCATGTGTAAATTTTGCAACTAAAAGGTTTAAATGGTAATTTATGTAATTATATAATCCGATTTGTAATTAATTAAAATTAAAGGGTTAAACTTGTAAATTATGGAAGTTAAGGGTTGTTTAGTATAATATGATGTTAAAGGGTTGTTAGGTATGAATTTGGATAATTAAAGGCTTAATGTGTAAATGTGAAGATTATAAGGATTAAATTGTAATTTATGCTATTAAAGGTTTAATTCGTAAAATTATTAAAATTAAAGGGGTAGAATTATAAATATGGGGAAACTTACTAATTCTGGAAAGTTACTAAAAGTGAAAAGCCGACTAAGAGGAGCAATCTAATTTAAGATAAAGTTATTAATAATAAAATGATTCTAACTCAGGTAGACATATTGAAGAAGAAGTGAACTCTTCCCTTTCGTAATTCATTCTTTTTATCTCATTGCTTTGCTAAGGTACGGATATTCTGGCCTTACTTTTAAGGTTTCCTTTGTGATATGAACCTTTGATATGAACTCTCTGTTTTGAGCCTTTGCTATGAACCTTCTGTTATGAACCTTTGACATGAAAACTTTGTTATCTGAACCTTTTGTTATGCCAACTATGTTTGAACCTTTATTATAAACCTTTTGTTACCTGAGCTTCACTAGGCATGGGGGTTCCATATCCGTGTCAGGGATGCACCTCTGGCATGACTCTAGGGCAGTAGAGTGATATTCTGCCACGTTCCTTAGATTGGTCTGCGTGTGAATGGGTAGGGGCGTATGGATGCATCCTAGGTCTGTTTCTGTTTCTGATATGATATGATTTGTCTAGTGAATGTGGCTGTGTATGCAATACACGTCCTTCACATTTCTGGAGCTAGCTACTCCATTTATCTGATGAGTTCACCCCTTATATTCTCTGATTATCTGAGAGGTCTCCCCTCTATATGACTATGAAGATATGTGATTATGATATGTTTCTGAGCTCATGGTATTATTATGGTCCTGATTCTATTTATACATGTGACTGTATGAATTCCTTACCTAATCTACACACCACATTTACCAAATATTCGTTATGACTAAATTATGTTTCCCAATTTATAACACTTATACTTCAGCATTTATATTTCTTTTCATTTTGTTATATATCTGTTCACTGGGCTTTTTAAGCTCAGCCGCATTTTTTTTCATCGCACCAGGTATTCAAGATAGCTTTTGGGATAACTTTCAGGGATTGAGAGTAGAGCTGAGTTGAAGATTTTGACCATAGTCATTTAGAGTAAATTATTTATGTAAGACTTCCGCTTTTGGTATGTTCTGTTTGTTCTGATGTAACACCATATTATTGTGACATCTTTACCCTTGTCAGGTTCGGGTGTTACATGCACGTTTATGTTCATTGTTCTTTGTTACTTTATTGACCCACATAACTCTTTATTGAATATCTACTTTAAAGGTTCTCATGCTAAAGTAATGGATTTCTGTGTCATTTGCTATGATAATAAATAAGAGCCGATGGCAATCACTTTCAAAATTTGGTTTGTACCTGCCACGTCATGTTTTCACACATAAACAACTATACGTGGTTGTTTCACGCATCAAAAGCAACAAAAGCTTGAAAGTTGTTGTTTGTGATACAGATAGTAATCTATCAAAAAATACTACAAATGTTGTCTACAAAGAAGTACCTCAAGGTTTATGAACATGGTTCAAGATGTATGTACAATGTACATATGACATGTTTTATGTCATTATTTAGATTTACATATATTATCAATCGCAAACTTCTTTTACTTACACTTTTTTTTAAACTTATTAGGTGCTCAAGGAATAGACATTGGCTTATCATTTAAGGCTATATGGCAAGGGTGTGAAAATAAACTAAGTGACTACCAAAAACTAAGTGATCCCCATGACACCATACCCACTCGCGAGTGACTTTAAGAAATTTTTTCAAAGTTAAGGTAACTTAGTCGACTTAGGTGACTTAATGTGAAGTAGGCCCTTTTTTGTTTTATTGTTTTTTATTTTGTTTGTTAGTGTGTTAGGTATTTAATATGGTATATTTATATAAATTTCTTATTTAATAAAAGGTGAGGGTAAGGTAACCATGTTTTTTTAGCCTTGGACTTTTTTTAGCCTTGGATATTGATGTTTTTTTTACTAATGTATAAAATGAACTTTGTTTTTTTTCCTCAAAATACTTCTTCTCTCACCCTTTTTGAAAAGTTAACTATATAAAAATTCAAACTCCATCGTTTTCTTAGCCTCCTCCGACTACAATGTCCAGTGACTTATAGGAGGAAAAAAAAGTTCTATCTTTTTTTTCTTTCTTTCTTGTTCTATTTCGATTCAAGGTGGTTCCCTGTGTATTCGTAAGGTAGGTCCCAAAATAAGCTCATATATAGCCTCTTAACAAATTCAGTGTCTTAGGTGGTTCCCGAGAACCACCTTGTATAGTTGTAGGTCCGTCTCGGTATATGGATTCTTAACCTTAGTTATTGAAAATTGGTTTCTCTAAAAGCAGAGTATCTAATACGAGCCCAAGCATTAAGGAACGGGCCATTGTGTTTTTGGAGGCCCAAGATCACATGAGGAAATGACCCTCACTAAAATGGGCTACGCGGCTCCATTTCAGGCCATGACCAGTCAAATCGAAGCTTGAAATGAAGAAAATGTCATGTTAAGCAACGTAGTCGGTTTACAGAACTCTCAGGCCACAAAACGCTTTATTTTATGAATTATTTACGTTTTTTATGTTTTTTTTACTCGGTTTGTTGGACTTTGTTAGTGGGCTTTTTTCAGCCCGCTTATCTTTTGAGTTATTTACGTTTTCAGGCCCATTTTATACGTTAGTAATGTTTTTTATGTTTTTTTTCTTGGTTTGTTGGACTTTGTTAGTGGATTTTTTTCAGCCCGTTTGTCTTTTGAGGCTCATTTTAGTTTTGTGAGTATTTAATAACTGCATTGTAATCCTGGCTATTCAGTTTCAAGTTATATGAAAAACCTCTTTTTGGCAGTTGCTGAAAATTCCCCTAATTAACGATAGTTGGAAGAATTGTTCCTGATATTCGTGTGAATCAACGGGTCCAATTGGTGTTATCTCATTTTTAGTTTACATCAATATCCCTACAATAGACAAACTTCGATTTTAGATGCCAAGGTTTTTACGAAGAAAAAAAAACATTTCTGTAAACCATTTTATATATTTATCATTTAGAACATAGTATTGCATATAATAATTCGATATTTAGCATTTTACTAGAACTCATGCTCAAAGCATACACATTTGTGGTGTTGTTGATAAAGAAAAAACTAAACTACGCTTTAGTTGAGATTAATGTAGAACCAAAATTATGTAAAGATCAAATAAAACAATCCTAGCCACTCATTAAAAAAAAAAAAAAAAAAAAAAAAAAAAAAAAAAAAAAAAAAAAAAAAAAAGCCCACTTTCCACCTCTTTTTTAAAAATAAAATATCTTGCAAACGGCAAATCGTCAAGTGAAAAAAAAAAATACACCATCGCGACGAGTATTTTTTTATATTTCAGTAGACGCGCACTTCGATATACTTTCGACGATTTTTTTTTAGCTATATTTGGAAAAATCACATGGGTTCTTTCGACGATTTTTTTTCCAGACGTAATTGGGAAAAAATCGTTGAAAGTATATCGGAGTGCCCATGTAACACCCCAACCCGAAAAGGGTAAAAATGTCACAAATTATGGTGTTACATCAGAACAAACAGGCAGATCAAAAGCAGAAAACTTACTTCAAATAGCTAAGGTCAAATTCTTCACTCAGTTCTACACTTAAGCCCAGAAAGCTATCCCAAAAGCTATCTTGAATACCTGCCGCAGAGAAAAGAAATGCGGCTGAGCTACGAAAGCTCAGTGAACGGATATAACAAAAGAAAACTGAAATAAATGCTGAAGTACAGAAGATATAATTTGGGGAAACATATTTAGGTATAACAGATAATACAGAAATATAATGTGTAGGTTAAATAAGGAATCTATACAGTCACCTATATAAACAGAATCAGAATATACCATGAGCTCAGAAACATATCATTATCATATCACCGTCAAATCATAAAGTGTACAAGGAGTAGCTAGCTCCATTGTACCGGAAGTGAAAGGAGTACATTGCACATACAACCAGTCACTAAGCATAATCATATCATATCATCACAGAAAACAGATCTAGGATGCATCCATACGCCCCTGAAATTTAGTGCACATTCATATATAACGGAAGGGACATGGCAGAACATCACTCTACTTCCCTAGAGTCATGCCATAGGTGCATCTATGACACGGACATGGAACCCCCATGCCTAGTGAAGCTCATGTAATAAAAGGTTCATACAAAGGTTCAAATCATGATTGTCATATCATAAGGTTCAGATGCAAAGGTTTAACGTAACAGAGGTTCAAGTAGATGATTCAAATCAGAAGGTTTATAGCAAAGGTTCATATCAATGGTTTATATCACAAAGGAAACCTTAAAGATAAGGTCAGAATATCCGTACCTCAAAAGCAAAGCTGACAGAAGTAGAAAGATCAAAGGAGGAAACAATATCCTTCTTCAGAAATCTACACAGGATGTATTATTAATTAATTTACTTTTTCATATTCCATATTAGTTCTAGGGTTTACGTAAATACTATAAGTTTCACATATTATCCATGTTAGTTCCTTAACTTCCATAATTACAAGTTTAACCCCTTAATTTTAATTAATTATAAATTGGATTATATAATTACATAAATTACCATTTAAACCTTTTTGTTACATAATTTACACATGATACCCTCATGTTATAATTTATACAGTTCACCCTTAGTCTTACACACTCTACAACATAACCCTCGAGTTTATTTAATTACAAAACATACCCTTATACTTTAAAAACATAATCGATTTATATAATAATCCTCCAAACCCAAACCCTAAATTACCCAATCATTACCACATTAATTATATCCTTAAAAACACCCTTAATGACCAGATCTCATACCAAAAACCCTAACCCTAACCCTAATTCGATTCCCTTTCTTTTATTATCTTTTTATTTAATAAACTCGATTACAAATTAATTCCAAACTAATTCTCCAGGTCTCGAAAATTATAAAACTTATTTTTTTGATGTAATATGACACTTATAGGACAAGAGAAAAATATATACAAAGCCTCAAAAATCGCATGGCTTATTCCTTGTTTTGTTGTTTGATTTAGGGTTTTTAGTTTCCATAAATTCGTACGAGCTACAAAACATGCATGATTCGATTCTACCTTTTTATAAAGATAATATATGATATATAGGATGATATAAAAATACTAGAAAGAGATTTGAACGTGTAAACAAGCATAATGGATTTTTACCTCTCGGTTTGAACTAATTCGAGAAAACAATTCCAAACGATTGATCCAAACTTTATCAGCCTTAATTACGAATTTTCTCCAATTCTTTGAATTCTAAACCGTCCAGGAAAAATAACCCAAGACTTCCAGAAAACTTGTGTCGACCCAAGGAATTTTAGGGAATCGATTTTGGGTTTAAAATATCGACTTAAGGATTATCTAAAAATATAAAACGTGTATGTGTATATATATATGACAGAATACTTATCTTGGGCTAGATTATTATGGAATAAGTCCAAATTAAATTATTATACAAGTCTCTTTTTTATTTAGGATTATTTTCCTTTTTAAATAATTAAATAAATATATATAACTATTTAAATATGTATATTCGATCCATAAAAATTTTATACAGAATTTATATTTTTTTCATCTTTACAAAAGTAACATATTTTATCACGCATAATTTATTTTGATCATATATTGCCGAGTTCCAAATTTCTATGGTTTTTCTTTGTATTAAATAAGTGTTATTACAAATTTTAAAACATAAGGGCATTTTAGTCATTTTACATATTTTAGAATTTGAGGTATTACAGGCCACCTATAGAAAGATAATTTAATTTTCGTCGCGATGGTATGATTCATTTTACGTAACGATTAATGGTTTGCGAGATATTTAATATTTTTTAAAGGTAAAAGTTTTTTTTTAATCAAAAAATAGATGTCATGGTCGGTTCATTTGATCTTTAGAAAATATTAATCTACATTGAACTTTTTTCAACTACGCTTATGTCCGAATTTCGGTCTTAGAGCACAAGGTGCAATTGCTCAAAGATACTCATCACTCCAACGTGGAGCTCCTCATGGCTAGCCACTGCACTAGGTGAACCTCCTCAAAGCTCTTCAAGTTCGGGTTGCTCGTCTGCACAACGAAGCAACATAACTGACATCTATACCTTTTTTTTTTTTTTGTGAGTGGAAAATAAAATAAAGTCACTACAAAAAAGTAGTAGAATTCTCCACATTTTAAAAGCCAAATGGCCACATTTAAAAATGTTTAAAATAATTGATTCCACACTTTCCTAAGTGTGGTAATAATGGGTGTGACAAATTTTGCTACACATATAAGTGTGGAGATATTATACAAACGTCTATGGTTAAAAGTGTAGAAACATTATTTGAATGTCCACACCTAAAAGTGTGGCAAAATTGCAAAATATGTTCAAAAACAAAAGTGTGGAGACTTTTGCTACACTTATAAGTGTAGCTTTATTGTAATTCTACACACTTATATATGTGGATTATTTTTTAAATATTTGTCACACCTATAAATTTAGCAAAATTATTATCCATATAAAAAAATTCCACAGTTGACCATACCGTGGCAAAATAAGTGCGGAGAATAGCACTATTTTTTGTAGTGAGTTGTAAGTGGTTGGCAAGAAATGAGTAAGTTGAGGTTAGTTGTTAGTGAGGGAGGTTAGTTGTGAAGAGTATTTAAGGTGATGTGACACCCCGTGGATTCAAATGAGGAGTTAAGGTTGCTTACGGCACCCGGTGCTCTTATCTATCACTAGTTCAACCATTCAATCATGGGTCAGGCTTCGTTCCATGTGCTATCACTAACAAAAGTAGTGCTATTCTCCACACTTATTTTGCCACGGTATGGTCAACCATGGACTCTTTTTTATATAGATAATAATTTTGCTACATTTATAGGTGTGACAAATACTTATAAAACAATCCACATATATAATTGTGAACAATTTCAATAAAGTTACAGTTATAGATGTAGCAAATGTCTTCACACTTTTATTTTTGAATATATTTTTTCAATTTTGCCACACTTTTAGGTTTGGACATTCAAAGAATGTTTCCACACTTTTAACCATAGATAATATCTCCACACTTGTATGTGTAGTAAAATTTGTCACACCCATTATTACCACACTTGAGAAAGTGTGGAATCAATAATTTTACATATTTCTAAATGTAGCCATTTGGCTTTTAAAATGTGAAGAATTAAACTAATTTTTTGTAGTGTATCGAGACTGTCAGAGGTTGACATATCCATGGCAGATGTGGATACCCTCCAAAATCATCCGCAGTACTTTTTTTTTTTTTTTTTGATTGTTTAATACAAAGTGCACATCTTATTTAAAATTTGGTACACAACCTACTTAAAATTTGGTGCACACCCATTTAAAGTTGCCAAACTAACAAATTCTTTTGCATGTGCATACCCTATAGCCGATTTATGCATCCGCCATTGGAGACCGGATAGTGCCAGAATTTCGCCATCCTTTCGACCTGGTTATTTCATATTGAGAAAATTCCCAAAATAGGCCAAAAAGTTGAGCAATTTCCCAAAATAAGCCAAAAATAACTTGTTTTCCCAAAAGAGTTATGTGTTAATGTGCGAATGTGCGATTCCAGTAAATTTTTGACACGTGTCCAGACCAAAGGTACAAAACCAATCATTTGCAGGCCCACATGACTCGAACATCAGTACACTTCCCGACCACTCTAATGTGCGAACTGAGAATGTACCATTTCCAGCTAATGTGCGAAAGTTAAAAAAAGTACCATTGGGAAATATCAAAATCTTCATTAGGTACTGCAAAAATCTTTCTCGTGGATTCATTTATCAAATTATTTGTGATTTATTTTTTTTATTCATATCTCTAAAACTTTCTTATTTCACACACAATGCCCGAATCCACACACACTAATAAGATCAAAACCGGAATCCTTTCAATTTTTTATATGCTAATCATTTGTTATCTTTTATGAAATGGTAAGTTTTTTCCTTAATTTGTTGTCATTAAGGTTTCTTTGTCTAAGCTTATTGTTGTTTTTTTGTTGTCGATTAGGATTTTTTTGGGCTTTTTTCTATATGAGATTATGAATTAGAGGTTATGGGCTTAAATAAGTCAATAAGGTTAATGTGATAAGCTGAGAAGCTGAAAAAAAATGAGCTTAAATAAGGTCTGTGTTTGGTTCTGTGTTCTATTGTAATAAGGTAATCCAATAAATAAGTTAATCCAAACATCCCCTTAAATAAGGTCTGTGTTTGGTTCTGTGTTTTATTGTAATAAGGTAATCCAAACACCCCTGTTTTGGATAAGTTGTGTTTTAAACAATAGAGTCCTAGTTCGATTTGTAGTTCTTACATTGTTCCATTAGAAGTATGCTCAATGCCTCCCTACAAGTATGCTCAATGCCTCCCTAGAATTAGCAAAATTTGTCTAAGGTTATTGGTTGTTATTTGTTTGGTTCTAATAAGCTCAACCAAACACAATAGCTGTTTAAATAAGTTGAGTGTTAAAACACCCCCGAACTAGAATAATGTAACCACTTAATGTAATCTTTAGTACGTTAGAACTAGAATAAAGTAGTACGCTAGAACTAGACAACGGTCATCTAGACCATGTGGTAATCCATGGGCAGGGGCCGAGTAACATTTTCATATAGTGTGATTAATATGTAGTGTAGATTTTTTCTTTTGTGATATTCTCTTAGAACAATGCCTAGGACTTGTGTGATTGTATTTGGAGAAGGGCTCTTATGGACTATGTTTATTCTGTTACCAACTTCTTAATGCTTATCTGCAAGTACAGCTATTTATTTGTTTTAACTCCATTAGAGGCATAATGATTGCACAAGTATTAATCTTACACATGAGAGTTGAGAGTATGTGAGGATACCGCATAGTTATAGTTGTTATGGCGTGGAGGCCAAATAATCATGGCTGAGCACTTATACATCACGAACATATCTGACCTACACGTTTTTGCCATATGCGTTCTGATCAGTCATAAATGGGACTTGTATAACATAAGAAGGGTACACGTCTTTTTCAGCTAATTATCTTAGTAAGTAGTAGTATTATCTTTGTCATTGGCAGTGACTTAGTATTTATAGTACTGATTTATTCTGATGTATGTGGTATTTAGTTGTGTTATCCCACATGTTATTACTTTATATCTAAGTAATGCTATTATTTAAATTTCTATGTAATTAAGTATATACATGGAAATAATACACTGTGAACGGTTGTTTCCAGAACATTTGACTGCCGTTATGATACTTTTGTGTGGCACAGTAGCATCTGTGCAAACAATGCATATATTTTGAGAATGTTAGAAGCATACGACTTACTCTAAGAGTATATCATTGACAAGTATATTTGACAACGGTCTTATGGATATTATGATCCTGCATTTCTGTTGAGGTATACGCTGTTTCATGCTATGTCTCACTTCTTAACCATCACATGTCTCACTTCTTGACCCATAAAAACATAATCAGCCGCTAATATAAGGCAAACACGCAGAGCATCCTCAGTCGATATGTGCTCAAAATCTTTACTCTCAAGCATCTCTAAAAGGTTTTCCCCCTTCAAACACTTAAGACCAGGGAACACACGCTGCATAAATCTAGACTTAACACCAACCAAATGTTCTAATGAGATTTTCCCCAAATCGAAAACCTGTTATAACACAAAACTCTTTCCTCCCCATCTCTATGGTGTGTTGGCCAATATCAAAAATAAAAGGGGTACCATAATTTGGATCAGTAACATTCCTTTGATGAGAAAGAAGGAAATTCAATACATGGTTATCATGATCTTCCGTTCTAATGTCCAGCCATGGACCGAAAACACTACGTCTAAACAAATCATAAGAAATATCCCCCTGTCTGCTAGACGATCTCGAATCTTTGTAAGTATGTATAATTTGCTTCTAGTGTTTACCCTGGCAGTAACAACCTAAATAAACAAAAAAAAAATTATAAACAGATCATATAAGGTCGTCACGATCACAATATATTTGTGTCAAATATCGATTAATAAGTAATAAATCACTACAATTATACAATGCTACACGATTACACATACAAACTAAAACAGTTTTGAGTGCAAGTTGTAGAGGTTCAATAAAAAATGCTTATGTACTTATTTTTAAGCAGTTTTAAGTTCAAGTTGTCTAGGTTCAAATCACTTATACAAACTAAAATATAATTTTTCATTCATCAACGCTAGAAAATCAATTAAGAGACCAATTAACCTTCATTCAATTACAATATAACTGCTTATGTGCTTATTAACCTACATTTCATTCAATCCAACTCCTAATCAATAAAATCGCTTATGTGCTTATTAACCTACATTTCATTCAATCCAAACCCTAATCAATAAAACCGCTTATGTACTTATTAACATACATTTCATTCAATCTAGACCCAAATAAATAAATTGCTTATGTTCTTATATAACATACATTTCATTCAATATAAACCCTAATCAATAAACTGCTTATGTGCTTACTTTTAAGCAGATTATGGTTAAATATAGTGTGACTTTTTGCACTAAACCCTAATTGAATCACTATAGAACTTACGTGGATTCTAGGAGGAGCCATTAAACAACAAAAGAAACACAGATCCACTAACACCTTATGATTTGGTGGCAAGATCGCTTGATTTCATGTGAGAATCCGTCATGTGTGTGTGATTTTCGGTGTTTTTTGATCGAAGTAGGAGATGAGAATGATCGGTTTTTTGTTTTTTATCTTAACTACTTATAATTAAAAAAGAGTCAAAGTGAAAAGTGAAATCTTAATTTTTGGTCAATCCCCATAACACCCTTCTAAAACTCCTTATAAAGTCAAATGTGGAATTAATACCATGCAAATATACGGAATTAACTAAAGTTAAAAAAGTCAACATACAAATATGCGTTTCCACCATGCAAATATACGGAATTAACTAAAGTTAAAAAAGTCTACATCAGATTTGCTATGCGGAATTAACTAAAAAGTGAGCACACTATGCGAAAGGCTAAGGATGGCCCAACGGACCCAACTAATACACGGTTGATTTCAAACTATATATGGCAACTATTGGCTGTATTCCAAATCTCTACTACATATAGGAATGATTTGATTGAAAAAAAACAAGTTGAAACTTATCTATATAATACAGAAATACAACCCTAATTTCATTATTTTCTATCTCACTCTAAACCTAACCTTTTTCTCACTTAAACACATCTGCAACCGCCACTATAACTGCCACCATATCACGAAATAGCCACCACTTTTTAGTGGTTTGGGTTGTTTCGGTTGGCTAGGTGGGTTCGGTTGGTGGCTTTGGTTGATTTGTGTATATTGATAGTGGTATGTTATGTGTTCTTTGTTCGAAACTAGATCTAAGGTCTTTTCACATGTTTTTAGATTTGAAAAAGAATTATTTTTTTATTTTATTTTTTTAGGAGTTTTTCTTCTGTTATACAAGAAAAATGGTCGATGCTATCACTTGTGTTTGTTATTAATGTTTTTGAGTAGCATGTTTGTGTTGCTGCATAAATGGAAAACTTTTTTTTTTTTTTTGGTACAACATTCCAAATAAGTCCATTATGCTATTTTTGAAGGATTTGATCTTGGAGTTGTATTGTACTCATTATTCTTTTACCACATTGTGAACCCGCATTTCAATCTTTTTTAATGGCTTCAGATATGATGTTGTGGTTTCGATGGTGTTTTGGTGATTTATGTGGTGTTGCTAAAATGTTCTTGGTGTGTATTAGGTCCAAAGGAATTTTGGTTAGATCTAAAGGATTTTTTGGTGTTAAATGATTTTGGTGGCTTGAAAACTGAAACCGAGATACGACTTGAGCTACATTAGTAATATGAGGTTTGGCTTGGTTTTTGCATAGTATATAGGTTTAGTCACTTCAAATGTTGTACAGCTAGCCATTATCTCATGGGCCATATACTTGGACTAATAAAAAATAATGTTACGACAATCAAGTAATGTTACTTTCGTATGCCTAGATATATTATGGATGGTACATCCTTAAGATAAGAGATGAAAAATAATGTATAATTGATATGTTATATCTATCTAGACAATGCAATACAAAGTTGGCATGCAAGAAAAAAAAATTATGCTACATTTTGATTATTTTATGTTTTACTGTATTTATAAACGTCACAGGAAACACTTTAGCCACAATATCACAACTACAACAGTTTGCCACTAGAAAATCTCATTGCTATGCACGGGTACTCGTCTATAAAAGAAAAATGGTTAATGTGAAAAACTGAAAAGTTGAGCAATATAAAATGTTGAAAACCTTAAATCTAAACAAATAAAGGAAACTATTGAACCACCCGGTTTAAATTGACACATTTTTCGACTGGAACGGTTCTACCGATTGAACCACCTGGGTAAAAACATTATGTTTAATCCCCAAATCCTCAAATTTTTATTAGTTTTCGTTTATAACCCATAAATTTTCTTTTATCACTAAACCATCTACCGCTATGAAATCCCGTTGCTATGCACGGGTAAAAAAATCCTGTTGCTATGTACGGGTAAAGCGTCTGCCGCTATGAAATCCTGTTGCTATGCACGGGTGCTCGTCTAGTAATGTAAAAATGGTCAAAGGTGAAAAGTGGAATAGCCAAGGTTTGTGAAATGTTAAAAATATGTTTTGCCTATTCTACCCTTGGAAAAGTGAAAAGTCAATATTATGGAATGTTGAAATACTTATGTAAGGAAATTGCAAAGCCATTTAAGACACAAAAGTATTATATATGGTAACTATTCAATCTTCTATACTACACTTCAAAGACAACTATGCTACACGAATTCTTTCAACTAATTTAGGGAACATACTAAATAGCATTCATTTCACACAGTTGACTCTCATGGTTATATTCCAATAGAAACTTGTATTCCCCTACTTATATAAAGAAATGGAAGTGAAAAATCAAATCACAAGTTTCAAGTCGAATAGAAAGAGATTGAAATGAAAAATGAAAGAAATGTTGTGATGATCTTAAGGTTAGAAATGCTTTTGTTTGTTATTACTAAAAAAATCATGCTTCGTGGTTGTTTTCAAAAAAGCATACGTCTTGAATTCGTGTTTCTTTTATTCTCATGCATGCGTTTTGGTTCAAATATGATCTATATAGTTACTTGATTATATATTATTTCTTCTATACTTAATAATGAAAGTGGGGAACACAGATCTTAATTTTTCCTGATGCATAAATTTACATGAAATTTCAAGTTTACATGATAAAGTTTGCATCAGTTTACATTATACAGTTTGTTTGCACATAGTTCATATTTGATCTTAAAATTACAATGACTATTCTTTTTACTGTTGATGACATCTAATCTCTCATTTTTTGTTTTTTATACAGCTCGACTCTCTTGCAACCCTACTTAAAAGTACTTCGAATATCAATGAATCACATACATGAAACATAGAGTAGAGTGCGGTTTTAGGGTTTAACAACAGCGGAGGTGGCATCAGCGGATGGTCGATATTCACCGAAGAAATAGAAAACGTCAAAGAAGAAGTCCATCTCCATAGCTAGGGAGATGAAGGAAGTGAGAGAAGATATAACCGGTTTGAGGCATAAGATATCGCGACAACAAAAGCTATAGGAAAGAGTGTAACCGAAACTAGATTAGATGTTTGATTGTTTGATCTACAAAACATGTTTAATCATGGATCTTTTTTGTTGGTTTTACATTATATTTAATCATGGATCTCTTTTGATAAGGTATCTTTGATTAACAATAACCTAAAGAAAGAAGGATGAATTAAGAAACTTAAAGACAAAAAAAACATGGGTGGTCCTTTTTGCATGTAATTTGGAAACTGAGGATCATCTTTTTTTCTCCAGTTTTTATCATTTGTTTTCCCATTCTTATTTTGTATTATGAGCATGATTGCTCGACATCATTATTTGTTTGTATATAACATAATGATTCTTACGAGTAAAGAGATCAGCATTGATGTGTCCGTCATCATCAATATCATGTAAGTTATTTGTGTGTACCCTTTTAATGTTCTATTTTCATTATTTGCTTGGTAAACGGATTGAATATTCAGGGCGGTCAATGATTGTCGTGGGGGTAGTGTACGGACTAAATTTACCACTAAATGTAAACTCATACATAAAGTTACCACTAAATGTGTATTTACATATAGTTTTCTATAATGATTATAGATTTGTTTGTTGTCATGTTTCTTTTTTATAAATTCCAAGAGGGCTTAGACCAACAAAAGGGAGAACAAACTCATCGAAAAGGAAAAAATATGGCAGCATGATTGAAATAAAAAGACTCATGGAATGGCTACTTTAATTGTCTAATTATAATGCAAGTTATGAAACTTGTGCTTTGGAATTTTTTTAAGTTGCTACTTGTCTTGTATTTGCCATTTTTAAGTTGCAACTGTATTTGTGATTTTCCTTCTTGATGGCTACTGTAAGTTGCTACTGTGTTTGTGCTTTGGAATGGCTACTGTGATGCTACACTTTAGGAAAAAAGTGAATGGAACTTGTTTTGTGAGTTTCCTTCTTAATGGCTATTGTATTTGCCATTTTTAAGTTGCTACATTTTTTGCATTTTGGCTACTGTGATGCTGCACAACAGCTGCATTATTTAAAGGAAAAAAAGTCGTTGATTTGGCTGTTTTTTTCTTCTCAAAGATTGACACCACGGCTCTTTTTAAGATAGAGCCATGTTTTTTTATATAAAAGCGGGCTCTATTATATTTTTTCCTAAAAAAATAAAATCACATAGAGCCCGTTTTTAAAACCGGGCTCTATTTGATTTTCACATGGAGTCCGGCCTCCCCTTTGAGCCCGTATGCAAAACCGGGTTTTATGATTCTTTTCAACCGGGCTCTATGCCCTTTTTGTAGTAGTGATCGTTAATTGTCTGCCGCTAGGAATTTCCGTTGCTATGCACGGGTACTCGCCTAGTTTAATATAAAAGTCTTTTGGTCTTTTAAAAATAATATTAGATATACTTTGGTAGTACAAAAGGTGAGATTTTGTTCCTGAAAGTGAAAGATTTCTTGTTCTTTCCCAATAAAAGTAGCACATGGGTAGCCATCGTTCGCACATTATAAATTCGCACATTTGTTTTTAAAAGTCAAACAACACGTGGAGTACAATTGAAATTAACTGTACTTGCAAATGATTGGTTTTGTACATTTGGTACACGTGTCAAAAATTTAGTGGAATCGCACATTCGCATATTAGCACATGATTCTTTTAGTAAAACCAGTTATTTTTTGCTTATTTTGGGAAATGTCTCAACTTTTTGGCCTATTTTGGGAATTTTCTCTTTCATATTTGTATTTTACCGTTACTTTTAAACAAAGGATTGAATATGAATTTCATGGTTAACTTAAGGGAACAATCAATACTTATTTTTGTATGGTAGTTTTTTTTTTTTTGAAAATTGACTTTCATAGGGGAAATCCAAGTCCAATTTGAAACCCGATGGGGGGAAAACCTTCAACTTAAGCCGCCAGAAGGCACGACACTTAAATTGAAGTAAACTCTGCCTTCTCCAGATTCGAACCCTTGTGGGTTGAAACCTTCATTGAAGGACTTTGAAATCGTACCGACAGGGCAGTGGTCCACAAGGGAGGACTTCCCGGTTTGGTCACCCAAACCGGTACTACTCTCCACTAGGCACGCTTAACTGAATAAGACATGCCCAGTGGACCACAAGCCCATTGGTGTATGGTAGTTAATATGCCAAATAATCCCGCCATTTTTGCGCTTGAGTTCTCTCCTCCATTTCTGTTTTTTCCTCTTTCTATTTTCATAAATTTAATTGAGCAAAAATTTCCTAAGAAATTCAGAAAAAAAAAAATAGAAAACTAGGCTATTGTACATGTAATGTATTATAAATCAGGTATTCTGTAAGTTTAATATTGTGGTCTCTATCATTCTCTATGAAAACGACATAGATTTCAAAAGATCTGAAGAAATTGAGGAATAATCTAGGTTGATGGTAGGTGAAAGAAGAAGAAAAAGATTGCATTGGATTTATCTATGAAGACGACTATTATTACGTTGATGATTGCAAAGAAGTTAGGGTTACAGATGGAATGGCAGATCCTGACCGTGATATCGAACAGGTATCTATGTACGTCTCTTTTGTTAAACACGTGAACAAAATATGTTTGATTGTAAACGGTTATACATGAAATCTTGAAAGTTATAAGTTATGATAAAATGTTGGATCCTCTTATGTTTTAGGATTATGATTGTATTTATTTATAGTATTAAATAAGCTGGGGAGGTTATGATATAACACTCGATCGATAAATTGGCTTAAAAGATTGGATTCTGGAGTTGGTACTTTTTGTATTTTGGTTGCCACATGATGACATGAAACTTATAGATATTAAAGTTTATAAGAACTATGATCAAAAGTCTGAATTTAATGAACTTGATATTAACAAATTACAGCACGTAGCTAGTAATTTGAAAGGATAATTTGCTTTAAGCTGCATATATAACTGCCTGAGTTGTTTTGAAAGTTAAAAAGCTATTTGAGCCAATGCTGTAACAATGTAATATGTTTATAGATGCATATTCTGAAACTTTTCAAATCAATATCATAAAAGCTTCTGTGAATGATACGGGATTTGTAAAATATCATAAACACAATCCACTATGCTTGTATGTGTGTATCTGAATTGAATCTGATTACTCGTGTAGGTCTTGTATTTAATCATATCAGCTTGGTATTCACTAATTTACCCTATTTTTTGAAGGCACTCATTGCATTGAAAAAAGGTACACAGTTAATCAAGTACAGCAGGAATGGAAGGCCTAAGTTTCGTCCATTCAGACTCTCTCCAGTATGTTGTTTCTTCATATACACCAACTTCTTAAACTCTAATGCACATACTATATATACACACTTCACCAGAAAACATGCTCCAGTCATATAACCACAGCCTACCATATGTACTCATTACTTTGCCCGGCCTTTTCAAGTTTACGTCTTTCATGGCTGGCTGCTAATCACTTGTTTTGTCTTTTCTTGAATCCTTGATTTTCATTGGCGACCAAACTAGATATGATTTGTTAAAATCTACAGGATGAAACAACTTTGATCTGGTACTCTCGCGGACAAGAAAGGAATCTGAACTTAGCGTCAGTTTCTAAGATCATCCCTGGACAACGAACAGTTAGTTAGCTATTTTAAGTGATAAACTTTTGTTTTATGTGCTGAAATAATCATAAGAAACAATAGTATATGCGAGCCTAATGAAATTATGTGCCTGCAGCCTGTTTTTAAACGATATCGCCGGCCTGAGAAGGAGTACTTATCTTTTTCTCTGATTTACCAAAACAGTGAACGATCCCTTGACCTGGTTAGCACTCTTTAATACACTTCAATTCTTTCAAAATATTACTTTCAGTTCATAGTAATTAACTAAGGTTGTATTACCGTAGATTTGCAAAGACAATGCTGAGGTAGACATCTGGCTTGCAGGGTTGAGGCATTTAATTTCTCCTGCAAATCGCAATAAACGCGCAGAGAGTGATCTTTCTGATGTAAGAATTTCACTCAGTATACCTCAGTTTACTTTTCGTTGGGTGCAATGTTTCTACAATTCCCGTTCGGCACTAAATATTTCTTGGTCATGTATCATGGTTACAATTCATCTTCCACAAGGCTAATCAATTGTAATGAAAACTTTTCATCAAGAACAGCCTGCAGCTTTAAGTATTGCTAACTTCTAATTTCGTTATTTTAACTTTTCTGTGTTACAGGACACTGGTAGTGACGCAAGTCAAAAGGGATATTCTTTTGGTGTAGTATTAGAGTCTTCTTCAAGTATTTCTCGTAGTTCATTTTCTTCCGATTCAACAACTAATTTTCTCAGTTCAGATGTGGTATCTGGACCACGTACAAGCATGCAAGGACGACCGAGTTGTGCAGATAGGATTAGTGTTTCATATACTCCTAGTTGTTCAACAACTCCAAGTTCTGGACCCGATGACATAGAATCATTGGGAGATGTTTACCTTTGGGGAAAAGTTTGTTGTGACGGGACTTCTACCGATGGTTTACCATCAAAAAAAGATCTTTTAGTTCCTAAACTATTGGAATCAAATGTAGTTATAGACGTTCACCGAATTGCTTGTGGTGTTCGACATTTTTCTCTCATAACAAAACACGGTGAAATTTTCACCTGTGGGGAGGAATCTGGTGGTAGGCTTGGCCATGGAATTGACCGAGACGTTGGTAGGCCTCGCCTTGTGGAATTTCTTTCGGTAACAAATGTTGACTCTGTAGCGTGTGGTGAGTATCATACATGTGCTGTATCTTCATCTGGTGATTTATATACATGGGGAGATGGGTCCCACAATGCTGGACTTCTTGGTCATGGAACTGATGTCAGTCACTGGATACCAGAACGAGTTTCTGGTCCTTTAGAAGGAATTCAAGTTATATCAGTTTCTTGCGGTAATTGGCATTCAGCAATAGTAACTGATAGAGGAAAACTGTTTACATGGGGTGACGGGACTTTTGGTGCTCTAGGACATGGAGACCGAGAGAGTACTAAATTCCCAAAAGAGGTTGAATCTTTAAATGGACTCAAAACTATCAAAGTCGCTTGTGGGGCATGGCACACTGCAGCAATTGTAGAGATCATAAATCAGCAAAGTAGACAGTCTACATCCAAAAAGCTATTCACATGGGGTGACGGAGAAAAATACCGTTTGGGTCATGGAAACAAACAAACATATTTGGAACCAACTTGTATTGCATCCCTCATTGATTACAATTTCCACCAATTAGCATGTGGACATAATACCACTGTTGGCCTTACAACATCCGGTCATGTCTTTACTATGGGTAGTAACTCGCATGGTCAACTAGGTAACCCATCAGCCGATGGAAAAGCACCTTGTATGGTACAAGATAAATTAGTAGGTGAATTTGTTGAAGAAATCGCTTGTGGTGCCTACCACTTAGCCGTGTTAACAACAAGAAGTGAAGTATTCACTTGGGGGAAAGGTGCGAATGGAAGACTAGGACATGGTGACATGGAAGATCGAAACACACCAACTTTGGTTGAAGCATTTAAAGATAGGATTGTGAAAAGTGTATCTTGTGGTGCAAATTTTACCGCGAGTATATGCATTCACAAGTGGGTATCTGGAGCAGATTTATCTGTTTGTAATGGATGTCGACAGCAATTTGGTTTTACTAGAAAACGACATAATTGCTATAATTGTGGGCTTGTGCATTGTCACGGTTGTAGTTCCCGGAAAGCTGTGAAAGCAGCATTGGCTCCAACTCCGGGGAAGCCTCATCGTGTTTGTGATTCTTGCTTTATAAAACTTAAGAAAGCTGCTGAAACCGGGAATAATAATAACAATAGAAATAATAATAGCAGCACTGCTGCTATTATTAATAGAGGGTTAGACAGGTATGGAAGGACTTCAAGGCCTCTAATCTCACCCATCACAGAACCAGTAAAGTACCACGAGGTGAAATCAGGGAAGTACGGATCAAAACCTGGTTCGTATTATATAGTAAGAACGTCTCAAGTTCCATCGTTTCAAAATTTAAAAGATGTTGCATTTCCTAGCTCACTCAGTGCATTTCAGAATGCTTTGAAACCGGGTACAATGAATCCACAGTTTCCACCACATCCACAGAATATGACATGTCAACCACCGCTGATATCTGCTTCCCCTTACCCAATAAGAACTAGCTCTCCATCTTCTAGTACTCGTGGATTCTCAAGGGGAATGGTTGATGGTCTTAAAAAATTGAATGAACTTCTGAACCAGGAAGTGTCCAGATTGCAAATCCAAGTAGGAGTTCTTGTTTTACTAATATTTCCTTATTTGTGTTTGTACGCTTGAATGAGATTATGACGATCTACCTACTATATGAGGGTTATACAATATTTATGTTATATGGTAGGTGAAACAATTGAAGCAAAAGAGTGATAAGCAAGAATTGGATATACGAAAGCTGCAGAATGCTGCTAAACGAGCTGAGTCAATAGCTGCAGACAAAACTGCCAAATGTGATATTGCTATGGATATATTCAAATCCATAATATCTCAGGTACTATTGTCTCATATTTGATTATAATTTTAGAATTAAGTGATCACGTATTTCCCATAGTTTTTAAATGTAGACAAACTAAAGTTTTAAAATGTAGACAAACTAAAGTTTCTGATTTTCTGCTGTTACCAGCTAAACGAGTTGGCAGAAAAACTTCCTCCTGAGATCGCCAATGATGAAACCTTCAAAGCCTTAATTGATAAAGTTAATGAATACATCAACACCTACGGAAGTGATGCTTCTTCAAGTCGCCCACCCTCACATTATGACCAGCCTGACGAGAGTCCTTCCACCAGTAGAGTCGGAAGAAAGAAATACCATAAGTTTTATGAAGATGAAGATGTTGATGAGACCAATAAGTCAAAACAGAATGATGATAATGCTGGTGCTGCTTCACAGGAGAAAAATGAATCTTCTGGTAGTAATACCACAAAGGCTAAAGGACATAATTCAAGGAGTGATGGAGTGAAAGAAGTAATTGAACAATTTGAACCCGGTGTTTATGTAACCCTGCTTCAACTTTCAAATGGTACTAAAGTATTCAAGCGAGTTAGATTCAGGTACTATGACTGAATTCGGACTTTGCACTTTACATGTTCCTTCTGCTTTAGTATCGGCATTATAGGTGGCAAATTTTGACCCATTTACTTATTAATGGGTCAGTCTGGGTTGTGTTTAACTCAAATGGGTCAAAATGGTTAAAAATAGTCAAAACTCTATTTTGAATGATACAACTTTCTTACTCACTCTAGTTATAACAATATATTACAATTGTAATATGCTTTTGTAGCTATGATTACCATATTAATTATTTAACAAAAAGTGTTTGCATGCTTAACCAACCCAACCCGCTCGAGCAGAAATCCACACGTGTTAGGATTCGGAGGTGCTCCATTTTATTTCTTTATTATTAATCCAAATTTTCTAATTTTTTCGTGCAGCAAAAGGAGGTTTAATGCACCACAGGCTGAAGAATGGTGGAAGGAAAACAAGGACAAGGTGTTTAAGAAGTATAGTCCGGCAAGAACACGCGCCAGTTCAAGTGCACCGCCTGCTGAGGAAAATAATGAGGAACCACCACCCGCTACATAACTCAGTTTTGTTCTCAAAGCATCAGAATCGTGTGCGAGTATTTGCCATTCAGAACTAAAACATGTTACCTTACCAGGCATGGCAAGGTTTGTGGTTTGAAAATTGTAGTTAGGAGTGCTGCACTATAGGACAACAATTTCCAAATAGAAATAGAAAGTGCATCCTGTGTGAGTTAGAAATTTTCCTCAATTTTGTTTCTATATTTGTACAGTAGATGCTATCTAACTTACAAGTGAGGAAACACAGATATATGTACTGGACTACTGGTTGAAATAAGGCACATTATTCATTTTTGACCAACTATATATATGAGATGGTATTTACACTAGAACTGATGTAAAAAATATAGCTTAAGAATTCTGCACGCACTATTAGTAATTTTTTTTCTCATTTTAGCTTTAAAACTTTTGTCGCAAATTATTGGCATGAATCATTCATAAGGTAAAAATTCAAGCGAAAACAATCCTTGAGATAATGACTTATGCAAAACGTCTAGCAAAAACACGCAAAAACATCTGTTTCATTGAAGGTTTTCTCTTGACATTTTGACTTTCAGGCATGTATGTCGTATGTGTTAAGAATCAGCCAAAATGGGCAAACTAGTAGGACGAATTTGGTTTACTCGAAATGTAAATAAAGTAGTGATAACCATAAATTTGACCCATCATAGTCACGTATAGACCATCACTCATGCCATTGTTAGTTGGCATTACTGTATTAAAGTAGGTACAACTGCATGTATTAACCCCTTGTCTTTATCGGTACATCACTTATTGAAAACTTATTGTCATAACTTTAACAAATACGGAGTAACCACATTTGATGATGACTCATACACTTTTGGAGCAAAAGGAACAGACCTTGCACTACCAAGTAACAAACACAAAATTCATCCTTGTCATTAAATGCGATTGCAAAAACAGTCCTCATATTAAAAAAAACGTAAAAAAATGGATGAAAACGTAAAATATTAACGGACTAACGGTGTTAATAATATTAACGACCTTTTTTGATTGATTTTAGAAAATAAGGACTACCGGTGCGAAAAATATTAACGGAGGGACTAACGGGCAAATAACTTAACGGATAAACTAACGGCTCATCCAAATTAGGGACTAAATGAGTGACAAGATTCAAAAATAGGTATCTCTAGTGTAATTAAAACGAGTTAGGGACTAAAGATGCAATCTGAGTAAACCACAGGGACCATTCGTGTAATTTTTTCTATAAAATATTTAACTGTTTATGTAACGAAAAAATTACACAAATATTCCCTTCAGTTACCTATCAATTTCGGTGACAGTCCCTGAAATAATTCTAAAGATTGTTTATGCTACAGAATATTGCATAATTAGTTCATGTTAATTACTCCCTCCGTCCCATTTTAATTGTCCGCGGGCCCGAATTTGACCGTAAATATTTTTGTTTATATTATATAACACTTGATGAAATTTATATCATTGAAAAGTTCGTTAACGAACTTTTCAATGATATAAATTTCATCAAGTGTTATATAATACAAACAAAAATATTTACGGTCAAATTCGGGCCCGCGGACAATTAAAATGGGACGGAGGGAGTAATTCACTTTACAAAAAATGTCAATAATTTCAAGATTAAATGAAAAAAATATTATATCTAATAAAGTTGGTAACAAGTAATTATTTATAGATTAATTGAACTAAAGAAGCCAATAATTATTATTGCTTAATTTGTTATCCCGCTGCAATGCACGGGGTAAATCCGACTCGTAAAATAAAATAAAGAAAGTAAATCGTTTTCCAAACTAGACATAACTAACTTGTATTTATTTTAAGGGTTTTTTTTTTTTTTTTTTTTTTTTTTTTTTTTTTTTTTTTTTTAACATAACATTTAAAGTTATATTTAAGAAATAAAAGCAGACATAACTAATGGTACATAAAGCTTGTTGATAGAGTTTAAATACAAGGATGATCAATTATTATTAAAGGTACAAATAATTTTGCATGTATGAACACGTTAAGAATAAGGCTATGCACAGTCGTACCCGGGTCATCGTTTGCCACATCAGTTTTTTCTCTCCGAAGACAAAACATGACCAAGTTACCACAGTCGGTGACCAAGTTGAAAAAATAAATAAATAAATAAATAAAAATAAAAAATGTGTGTGTAATAATCGGTCGAGATTTAGACTGATTGTTTGAATTTAAGCACCTCGACTGATATTTGCTTCTAATTCCAATCCCACATAGGGCTCTACCGATTTCAAAATCGGCCGTCCTCGCCAATCGACCGAATTTTTCGTCCTACTGTGCATAGGCTAACCTTTATGTATATGGCTAACAATTTTCTTATTTTAATTATACAATCATTTATAAAAAGAAATAAAATAATCAATTACTATTATCTATTACCTTTTCTGTTTTAAAATAAATTTTTTTCGAGAAAAACTACACGATTAACAAAACATAATTATTATTGTCTTTTATTTCTTACTTTTTAGTAAAACTATAATTTTATCTTAATTAAATAATTATTTAATTAATATTTTTTTTAATCTTGTAATAATAATTAAAAAAATTATCAATTTAATTAAATCTCCATTTTTAATAATGAACAAATAAATTAATATCGGTGACGAACGGATTGAGTAGTAAACAATTTAAAAAATCAGTTACAAGCTACGCGGAAAATTCTTGACTTATTGACTCTTAGCCACGAAGATAACTCAAAACTATAATCAAACACAAACACAATCCCTGTCCACCCCCGATTCCCTATTCTTTCAATATCTAAGACAACAATAAAAACCACAATACTCATTTTCCCTTCCAATAACCACCCTAGATCGCTAATTAAAACCCTTAATTTACATCAATCGAATTAAATAAAAATAAAATGGGTGTACAGCAATCTAAAGACGAGCTTTTGTATCAACAAGTCAGTTACGGCAATTCTGAAGGTATCAAAACTCTTCGTAATGAAGGCGCTGCTCTTGAGGTATATATTTATTTATTTAATTCCTTTCTTTTACTTTTTATAATTCTTAATTAACTACTTAAGTATGTTACAATTAAAGTATCATATAAAAAGAAATGTCTTATTTTCCGATGATATGTAACACACTTTGTTAGATAGGTGTAATGGTAAGTAAATGATAGTGTGTTACATATCATCGGAAAATAAGATGTTTCTTTTAATATATATACAATGACAAAAAAGGCGAAAGTAAGTTATATTTATGGAAGTTTGTTGTTGTTTATATTGTAGTGGATGGATAAGGAAGGGAAGACGCCTTTGATATTGGCTTCGATGAATCCGCAACTGTATGATGTTGCTAAGACGTTGATAGAATTGGGTGCGAACGTGAATGCTTATCGTCCAGGTGAGTGAATTTTTTATGTGTGTGGTTGTGGATAATGTTGTGAAGTTGTGATGTTTGTCTTACTTTTGGTAGCGAATTGTTTCAGGACGTCATGCTGGAACACCTCTGCATCATGCGGCGAAAAGGGGATTAGAACAGATGGTTAAGCTACTACTTTTAAATGGCGGTGAGTGCGATATGAACTTTATTGCTTTTAACCTTTGATTACGGAATACTTCCTTGCTTACATGACAATTTTTTACCATCTCAATATTCAGCTAATGCGTTGGTGATGAATGATGATTGTCAAACTGCACTTGACGTTGCAAGAGTTAAGGGATTTAGCAATGTTGTTCGTGCAATTGAGGTACATATACACTGCAGATACTCTTTTCTTTTTCTTTTTTTTTTCATTTCACTATACCTTTTTGAGGTTCGAATATTTGATAGTTTCATGATCTAATATTGGGTTTATAATGCAATTTTCACAGAACCATATTTGCTTATTTTCTGGTTGGCTGCTAGAGTATTATGGCCCAGGATTTCTCGAAGTTTTTGCTCCGCAGCTACTTTCTAGAAAAGTGTAAGTATTGTGTTGTATCTGCTTTATACACATTGTCTTCTACATAGGCGTTTTGTCAGTTTTTCCTATACTTTGTTGGATGGTCCATGGTTGTGCTGGTTAAAATGTATTTAGGCGATCGGTCTATGTCTTTGGTATGTTTCTCTTTCGACCCGTCAATTTTGCTGATTAACTGAACTGCTTGCAGGTGGGTAGTTATACTACCATGCGGAGCTCGCAGGCTTACAAAGCCTTACAAGCTGGAACTTGCTATATATTCCAGTGCACAGGTATACTTGTTTTCATCAACCATTTGGATTTAAAACTTTAAATTACTCATTGGCTTATGAATCTTAAGCTTTTGGACTTCACGTCTAATTTTGAACTGTATTTTTTATGAAAAATAGGATGCCAAACCTCGCACAATCATTCCACTTTGGAAGGCTAACATGGATGAACCAAATTTTAACCAGCCTGATCCTGCAGTGATCATTTCTAGTTCCAGCAGTAATTTCTCGTCAACTTTTGATTATATGAATATTTGTTAGTGCCACATAGGAATTGTACTTTATTTTTTGTTCTTCTATATGTATAGTCCCAAGACGCTGGAGACGGAAGAGATGTATTGTGCACTCCCAAGTTAGGCGTAAGTTTATTGAGTTGACACTAGCTTAGTCATCCTACACACACACACACACACACAAAAAAAAAAAAAAAAAAAAAAAAAACATTCTTAGTTAGGAGTAGAGTCTTCACTTCATTACCTCTAAGTCATCAAAAAGTTACAGTACACATAATGCTTCTGATGGGAGAATTTTTTATGGTGCAAGTTGAATTGATTTGAGACTAGATGCTAATATTTGTTAATAGCATATTTTGGTACGTGATGGGTGTATTGTATACGGATTGATAGGGACAAAGCTTAGGAGGCATGTCACTTGACAAATGTGTATGAGTAGCATTATTTGTCTATATATGCTTAACTGTGTTCATCATCATTTCTGTGATTGGGTATTTCTTCTTTATCTGCAAAAAAGTGGGCAGTATGAATACATGTCTAAGTACCTTTTACGAGCAAGTAGCAGAGTTGATGTCTGAACCTGAGTTTATTGTCAATTGCAGAGTCACGCATCAAACTTGCAGCAGTTAATGAAAATGAAAAGCAGCAATTGCAGCGGTTTTCCAATGCTTGCAAAGGAATTCCTCAGGTATAATAATCTTCTTGATACCCCTACCGAATTTCTTGCTTAAATGTTCAACGTGACTTTGTAGCATCTATTAGAGGTGCTAAAATGTCTGGGCCAGGCATATTAGGTAAAGGGTCAAAAGGGGTTATTCTGTACGGGCCATAAGCTGTTTTTCAAAAAAAACAAATAAGCTAATTTAGTTAAATATTATTACGGAAAAATCGTATTTTATAAATAATATATTACCGGTTTGACCTATCAGAAATTAACCAGTATCAGTAGCAACCTAGGCGTATATGGTTTGAAATTGTGACCTTTAGCTTCTAGCTGTTAGCTTATCCAGTTAGATAGCATTTTCAGTCTGTTAGGTTTTTTAGATAAACATGATACTTACACCTGCATGCATATCTACATATCTCAGGTTATGCATTCTGCATTTCCGTTCAACAATCAAGGCCCTAATGTTGGACCAGCTGCCCCGACAACAACTACAGAGGACCCTGAATTAGCTATGGCTATTAGTGCTTCCCTCCAATCTAGTTCAGTAGCAAGACCAACTGCTCCTGCTACCCAAGTCAGCTCTGGTTCAACCCCATCTGCTGGTTCCGGTGATACCACACCCCATAATAAGAAAACCGAAAAATGGGAAACCCATGATGTAGGCGCAAGTAGCAGTGCCTCTACCAGTTATCATCCACATACGGATAGCAATGCTTATGCTCAAATTGTCCCAACAGCACCTGCAAATATCACACCATCATTAATCCCATCAGCACCTCCATTGCCAGACATTGTGGATGATGGTCCGATTCGCTACCCATCAATTGATTATACCCCTTCTGATCTATCTGAGACTACACCTGCTGCTACGATGGGCGAGAAGGATAAAATGGAAGGTGATTCTTCACAATGTGTTATATGTTTGGATGCACCAGTTGAGGGAGCTTGCATCCCATGTGGTCACATGGCTGGATGCATGTCGTGTTTGACTGAAATTAAAGGCAAGAATTGGGGTTGTCCTGTTTGTCGCACCAACATTGATCAAGTTATACGGCTTTATGCTGTATAGGTTTGAAGCTGGATCTGGTTTACTGGATGGTAAGTTTATTCTTGGTTCAAGCAACAGGTCATTATGGGGTGGGGTGGTTGGGTACTTTGGCTGTTAGGCATTGGTCTGTATGTTTAGAGGTGCTGTTCTATACTTCTATAATCTTGTGATGCGTTTCAAAAAAAATTTATTTGCAATAATATTACAATTTTGACTAAAAATGCATGAAGATTAGAGTTTGGGCGGCTTTCATCTTGTCTGACCCATTCTCTGTGTAGTTTATTTTTTATATATTTTACCCGTTTAAGATAAAACAGAACCTAGATTGATTCGTTCATAGGTAAATGGTTTTGAAGTTGAACGCATCGATTTGGTTCATGGTTATGGGTGTTGAACCAAATTAATTTATTCGCTCGAGTTCAATTGAATCTTAGAGCCTTACTATTACAGTCGTTATTTAACTAAAATATGACAAAATTTTATAAAATATGGGACTAATTTGGTTTCTTTTAGGGGTCATGATCTTTTATTATCTGGTTTTGTTCCTATAACAAAATTTAATCGCTTTTACTCAATGATTTCTAACAACGTTTCCTCATTGGTCATGCAGTGTGTATATCTATTAAAGGAACTGGTGAAAATAAACCTTGCCTGTTATTGGAGAAGTGGAAATTTTGAACCTGCTCATCAAGATTTTGACTTCTAAAGTTTTGGCATGTTACCAATTAAGTAAGCTCCTTGTTTCGTTTTTTTTTTTTTTTTTTTTTTTTTTTTTTTTTTTTTTTTTTTTTTTTTTTTTTTTTTGAGATTATCAGATTATGAACACTCCGTATATGAAGTATGTGCTGAATTGTTTGGAGCATATCTTTTGCTCATTCCTGTCTAAAAGGGGTGAAACCTGTAATTATTGTAAATTTAGTTTGTGTATTCAATATTTGTCCAAATTGTGGTGTTTATGTTGGAACTTTTCGCTGTAAATGCGGTACTACATGTTACTTATGTCCATGGGTGGAGCCAAAAAGTTAGCGTTCAAGTGATATTTTATGTTGGTAAATTGACTGATAATCCTAGCCAACGTTGAATTTATCTTAACTTTTCATACATAAGGTAGAAGGTTTATGGTGTGTTCATATTACCGTGCCTGTTCATGTGTTTTGTTTTTTGTGCTAACAATATATATTTTACACTCTTAGAATTATGTTGCCTTACCAAGTTGCCCTCCGCAAAAACCCGAAAGAAAAGTCATCAACTGATCGTGTAACCATTAGGGCATCTCCAGTGCAGTCATCAACCAAATCTGGTTTTAGCGAAGCATCTTTATCGAATATGTTTACACCGTGCAACTCCAATTGTATACACCACAATTTTACATCAAATTTTTGTTAACGGACTAGTATTTACGGTTAACAATTTTAACATCAACTTGTTCTCAATTTTTTTTTTTTTCCCCATCAAATAAAGGTATTTTCCATGAAGATTATAAGAAATCTTTCATCTCTTTAGTTAAAATTTATATATTCATTTATACGTTTATCGGTTTATGTTAAACTAAAAATAAAAAGTAAATTAATCAATAAATAAGTGGGAAATTTATATATCTTAATTTATATGTCGAAATTCGAATAGTTTAAAGATATTGATGAAATATTTTCAACGAAAACTAGTTATATACCTCAACGAACGCACAAAGCTTTGATATAATGTTCTAACATAAGTCACAATATACTTAAATTTTAATTATTTGTGACATAAATTTTCTAACATAAGTCACAGTATACTTAAATTTTAATTATTTGTGTATAAGAATTATATATCTAATCTTGATAATACAATTGGTAAAGTATGTAAATTTCTATTTCTATTTTACATAAATTTTTCATTATGTATTAATATCGATTAATATTTTGTATAGATTTTTGTTGGACGAAGTATTTAGCTTTATTTAATTGACATGATGTTAAGGTTGATCTTGTTTAAATTTAACTATTGATATCCTGCTCTAGACATTATGTTTGTTTAATATCATGTAATGACCCTTGGAAAAAATGTTTTTTCCGATATCCTTATTTAAACTTTAAAGAGTAATTACATGCGTCGTTATATGTACAACCTCATGTATTTATTTTCATCTCACAGTAACCCATCAGGCCGTGCTTTCATTTTAATCTTTATATTCATATTAATAATTATTTTAGTTCTATTTAATATTAAAATACGTGCACATGCGGGCTAAACTTATATAGAGGAATAACATGGGCCGTTATTAAATATCGTTAGTAAAAAAAAAAAATTTTTTTGCGGATCTCCTTACTTAATCTCATAAAGCAGAATTGAATAACATGAGTGACAAGATTAGTGTGTAAAGAACAAAGTCTTTCACAACTAGTACTTATATAAATTTCGATGGGTCACACCGGTGTACACTATACAGTACAACCAAATTGGTAATGAACAAAGATATACAAAATGAAAGGATGATGAAGAAATGAGAATATAATAATACTCTCATTAAAAGGTAAAATGATAATTATTTAGAGAGTTTTTTTTATATGGGATAAATGTATAAGTGAAAGGCAATACCCCAAATCCTTAAGGGTTGTAAGTTTTCTGCCGACCGACTAGGATGGGAAGGGGGTTTAGTTTGTTTCCTAATCAGGCTAATCTATATCTAATATATATAAAAAGATTCAGTCCCCTTATAAATGTGGAGGCTTCATGCGTAAGTACGTTCATTTAATTTTCATGCTTCATGGTAAGTACGTATGTGTGGAATTAGTGATTCGAGTTAAGCTTGATGCAATTCTCACTTAATGTATCTTTATTTGCTGTAATTAGTGTTTAAGGAATATGAATAAAAACCATTTTAGAGTTACAAAACTCACATCAATTGCAGGTACATAAACCATCATGTAGTTATACCTGCTTCATAATTGTGCCACTTATTTCTCATTAATAATGGAATACAAATCATGGAGCTATGCAGTTACAAAGATTACAACCCAAAGGCTTCGAAAGCCTATAAATAAGGTGTGCCTACACTCTTACATTCACCCCAGTTCACCCTCTCAGTAAAAGCATACACCATGTCAAAAGCAGTTGCGCAGGCTAAATCCCAAGTGTTCCTTGACCAGCTTGATCTTAATGTAACAGGTCCCATTGTTGCCATGGTGTGCAAAAAATAGTACATCAATGATGCTATTGGCCGCTATCTAAGTACTGATTTTCTCATATCTGATTCAAAGGTACTTTTCCTGAAAGTAAATGAAACATGTATGTATGATTCTTCTATGTATAAGCTAACAATTACATTCGAGTTTTGGTCCAGGGTAATATAATGCATTGCACTGCCATGTCCAAGACAACACGCAGCTTTGTAAATAGGTTGAAAGAGGGCAACATCTATACCATTAATGATTTTGCTGTAATTCCAAATACAGAAGAATATCCGATTATTGGAAATAGTGCTTACATCATTCAATTTCATGGTGACACCACTGCTAGTATATCTTCGGTGAAGTCAGATGGTTTTGTGAGGGCATCCTTTTGATCTCTTGCCATTTGATGATCTGCAAGCTATGGATGAGAATTACTTGATTGGTAATGTTCAATTTACACTGAATTTTCTTTCACAGTTTGAATAATATGTATGAGTTTAAGTAGATGAATACCTTTCAGATGTTTTTAATTCATCACAGACGTCGGCGTAAACATTCTCAACTATTTTGAATCTGTGAAGCCTAAGCGGAAAAGATTGATCAAAGCTTCGGCATTGTGCATTCCATCTATAATTTCAGAGGATGAAACAAAGAAAAGGTTAGCCTCCGATATTTCTAGCATTTTTAAATAATAGATAATATTAACATAATTATATCCTATTTATTAGTATGGGTGTACTAACTTGCCTTTTGTCATTGTCTAATTACAGCATTGCTATTGTGGACTTAGAAACTAGAATAGGCCCTTTTGGAAGTGAGTTGCCGGAGTATGATAAATCTGATGCCGAGGTCGAAAGTGCAATAGGCCCTATTAGAAATGAGACACTGGAATATGATAATTGTGATTCCAAGGTTGTAACCAAAAGGAAAACAAAGCGGTAATATCCCAACCAAAGTTTTACTACTAATTTGATATTGCTACAAATATTCAAATGAACGTCTTTTTTTAACTTTTGCAGAGACGATGTGAGCGACTATGAACCTAAATAAGCAGTTGAAGACACAAGGCTTGAAATTGGTGTCTTTATTGAATCATAACATCATCTTAAGTTTTGCTGAATAGCAGTGGCTTAGGAAAGAAAAAAAATAATAATGCACTATTTTGTAGCATGTTTCTCATGCACTATTTCATTGAGTAATCAAAACTGATCCCTAATCGTTTTGGCGATCTCTTGGGTTTTTTCATGAACGATAATCCTTTTTAGGGTTTTATATCATTCGGTTTTGATTAGTTCTGTCTGGTGATTGGTGTTGCTGTTCGTTCAAGTTTATATTTGGTATTATGCAAGTTGGACTAACCAATCCAGTTATTCATGATTGTCGATCTGATGATCGTGTTTGTTTTTGGTATGTGGGTTATTGTGATTATCAGTTATGTAAGTGGGTTATAGAGAGATTGTAAGTTAAGTTTGTGGGTATCTTATTCAAAAACCCTTATTCGTGGTACTATCACAAGAATTGGTGCTAATTTTGTCTTGATTCTCATGCGTTTCTTGGTGCTGATGGGACTAAACTATAAAGAAAACGATTCCATAATTATTAGGGTTTCGTTTTTTGCTGGTCTTGTGATCATTGTTTGTGGATTATTGGAAGTTAGGGCTGTTAAACCCTATTTGTGTCTATGGAAGGTTGTTTATTGACTTGCATGGTGCATTGAATCATGCCATATTTTTATGGATTCCTTGGTTTATTGCTTGATGTTGCTGCGAATCATTATGGCATGATGACTTGGGTGTTACGCTTTATTGCTGCTACTGGTTTGATGATACGGGGCTTGCACCTTGTCGATTTGGTTCTCTTATATTCACATTTACTGGTTTTAGCATTTGGATAAAGTGTATGTGGTTTTTTCTGATGAAGATGGAAGTTAGGGTGATGTTACCAATTGGCCTCTTTGTGTATGTTCATCTCATGGTTATCACACATGTGCTCTAATTCAGATTCTTTTGTAGCATGGTTTGTGGGACTCTGAAGATGATTATGGAAGTTTGGACTACTATGATGATTTGAAGATTCAAGATTCTACTTGATTTGCAATTCTTTTTTCTCTTATAGTCGTTGTAGTTTAATGTTCAATTATTAGTTATAAGTGTGGCTTGTCACCCTTATATTGTAAGTTATAGGAATGTTTAATTCCTATAGGAGAGTCTGTAAGTGTCCTAAGGGACTGAGATGAGGGAGTCACCCTCATCCTTTGTACTTCAATGTTTTTGGTGTAATATATTTTACCAGGGTGAAACATCCCTTTTACCCAAAAAGTTTTGTCTAATTCTATTTCTTAAGATCTTCATACAGTTACTTATAATAGACTCAATTAATCAATATTTGAACTAATAAAATATCAACCAATGTTGCATTCTACTTAGCTTTTAACCTTCCAACTTTCAAACACTAACAAAGTCCGGTTACAGAATAAATGTCTTATAAATAGCCTGATATAAAGATTCTTTTTACCAATGGAATACCGGCCAATATTGCATAATACTTACCTTTGAACTTACCAATATTTTAAAATAAACTGAAAAACTCTTTGGACCAATGGAATACAAGCCAACTATTGCATATTAGTTAGCTTGAATGTTTCTAAATTCTTAAAATAGACTGACTTTTTGAACAAATGAAATTCCATACAACTATTTGATATACTTATCTTATAGTCATAACAAATAAGTGCATGAGAAACATTAAATTCAACACAGCATCAATAACATCAAACTGAACAAAAGTTGTTCAAACAGTTGAAAATGGAATTTGAATTTCAGACATCTAACCTAAACATAGATTTTGATCTGTCACACATCACCAGGTATCAAACCATAGTTTTCAATAATTGCTTGATAAACATTTTCGTTTTATAAATAACCCTTCCCCCAATCCCAATAAATACAAAACTGCATACAAATTTAGTAATCAAACTTCTTTTCTATAGTTAATTATGTGTCTTTATGGGTGAGTAAATTGGCTTTATGTGTGACTAGAAGTTACATAACCCTTTTGTAACTGCTGGGAAAATCAAAGACTTGGTAAGGCTTATATAAGACCACTGATTCAGTTGTTTCATCAATCCTACATATCACTAATCCATATAAAATATTCATGGAATTCAACAGGAAGATGATCACCCAGCACTTTTACATGCCTGTCGATCAGGCTGCAAAAAAGCTTGATGTTGGTTTAAGTTCTTTAAAAAGGCAATGTAGAGCTATGGGTATTAAGCGTTGGCCAAGTCATAAACTTAACAGTTTACAAGAATTGATTAAACAATTTCAGGTTTTGTATTAATCGACACTGACATTTTATTCTCATGTTTATCGGGCATAGTGTATATTGCGTAACAGACTTGGAACATCAGATGTCAATATTGACAAACAAAGACTGTTTGTGAACTCTATAGTGAAAATAGTCAAGCCTAAAGTCCACAACATTTTTCGTTTTTTAATATTGACAAATGATGTTCAACATAGTTGATCACTCTGATTTTCTTCAGTGATTTCTTTAGTTATTTCAACAGTCTAGCAATGAGTCTGCTTCAGAACTTTTCACAAAGTCTGATTAAATAGCAAAAGGGATTAGTGAGGAAGATCGGAGATCCGAACTATGTTAATATTTGTTTGTTATATCTATCTAGGAAAACTAAATTATTAATAGATCTGTTTAATGAATAGTAAGTTTATTATTTACCATGCCATTTACAAAGTTAATTTACATTATAGGATGCGAATGCAGGTGAAAATCCTGATCTGAACACGCAAGAAATAATCAGAAGGCTGGAGGTTCTAAAGAGGCAGGTAGAAGAGAACCCTGATTTTGAACTTCCCATAAACATCAAAAAATTGAGGCAAAGGGCTTTCAAAGCTAAATACAAAAAAACGAAGACTGTGAATTTGGTATTGTCCTTATAAGATCCAAAAGAAGCAAATAAAGCTACACACTTGCAGACTATGTTTCCTACCAATTACCCAGATTATGAAGAAATGGAACCTACAAAGTTGCAGATTATACATACTACAATTACTCAAATTATGATGAGATGGATAATAGCCATGGTTGTGACTATGACTGTAATGAGGAATCAAAGTTCAAGATTGATCTTAGAATTTTTCACTTTTAATAAAATTTTATAAAATTTAAAAATGTATGTTTAAATTTTACATTTGATTCCAACTTATTATTCACTTTGTGCAAATATGTGATTTACCATTTATGGACTGCAATACATGCAATTAGTTTATTCACCTTCAAATCCAAATGCAACATAAATAAATTCAAACTTCATATATTTGTCATGTTCAAAGTCTGCATAGTGGGTTAATTCTTATACAATCCCTATCATAAAGAAATCATTTTTAAAGTAATTAACATAATTTCTTACAGAGCCGTTAATCTAATCACACTCAAAATTAAATCTCACACAAATGTTTTCTAAGATTATGGAAAAAAAATCAAAGAGAACAGCTACACGTCTATGTCCTGGACCATTTAAGGCAAGACAATTACGGAAACATCCACTATCTGTATGTGTGGATAGTCCACTATTAGTGAGCATTCACTATCACAAAGAAAAAAAAGATCTTCCCAAATCCATGATATCAGTCAATATAATTCCACAACTGAATTCTATGATTCTGTGACTTATTTAGTAACTAAACTTCTAAACTACTATCTGCATAAAAATTCAGTTACTAAACTGAATTTGGATAGTCCACAATTAGTGAAAATTCAGTAACACAAAGGAAAACAATCTTAAATTTTTCTAAAGTACTCTCTGCATACAAATTAAGTTACTAAACTTCTTTTGAATAACTAATAAAGTGTCTTTATGAGTGAGTAAATTGATTTTATTAATAAAAATCATCAACAACTCACCAACACTTTTCATTTGCTTATTAATAAATGCTTCAGTTCATTAAACCTTTTATGGCATAGTTTAAATAATACTACTATCTACCCACCTAAATATACAAACACTATGTCACAGCATATAGATATTCAGCAAATGCCACCTCACGTCCTAAAGCTCAAAAAAGAGTTACAAATTGTACTCATAAGAAATGTTGATACAAGCCAGGGTTTGGCAATGGCACCCACCTTATTGTCAAGCATGTAGGAAGATTGATTATTCAAGCAGAAATCATCACCGGTTCAAATATAGGAGCCACAGTTCTAATACCAAGAATTACGTTCACATTAACCTTATCTAAATGGCCTTTCAAAATGATTTGTAGACAATTTCCAATCATGAGATGTCACTCAAAGATTATCAATAACAATCAAGATGGATGAATCACTAGTGAAGAATAGGGGAAAGATACTTACCTAAAGTTATCCGAATACCATTCCCTTTGATTAATATCTATTTTTATGTCTGATGTGCATCACCCAGAAAATAAAACATGAGTAACATCATATGATGAGGCATATCCTAAACTACTTCTCATTATTGATGAATATGATCAGCCATATGATGACTGTTTCATTTTTCACATTAAAATTATGGCTATAAATTAGGCAACCTCTAATAGTTAGACATGTATAAATCCAAATCAGTTATAAGGAAAGTTTATATTTGATAATTTATTTGATGGCACAATTTCATATATTAGATGTGCTTAAGGAAACCGTCGGTTCTCCCTGCTTACATGACCGTATGAGGGTTTGGTTTAAGCAAGAGATTGATGTAAGAGAGGCTTTTGAATTTTTGCTTCGTTAGTGCCGTGATCATCTTAAGAGGGTCATTCACAAGCGTTGCATGATGATTGCAGATATGGAAAATCTGGGAGATCATGGGGTAAATGCTGGATGTTTGAAAGTATTGAAGAAAACTATGGGTAGGGATTGCAATATGCTCAATCTGTTGATGGAGATGTCTCTTGACATGAAGGAAGGTATTCATGAGCAGGAGGAATATGTGAAAAAACTGAAAGAACCCTAGCTTATGTTTGGTTGATCTGAAAATTTGATGCAAAAAATATTCCTATGTAATGAAATAAAATAATAATCTTAGGATGGAACACTTTATGCAAGCACTCAACCTTAACTATTCATAGAAAAATGGTGAGATTGGGCATGAGAAATTTATGTGTATCCCAAAACTTAGTTTTATTTGCATATCTATTTGCACCAAAGGGATTCTAAATTGCATTACATAGCAGCATTTTAAAAAGTAAGCCGACAATTCTACTTAGGAGTGCATAGTCTGTTTATTGTAATTTTATTATGCAACTAATCTAACTGCATCTAAATATATGCGCCAAATATAAGGCAGCACACGACATTCCATTCACAAAATGCTTAGAGTTATCTTCTCCATTACACAACCAAACGGCCCTTTAAGTAAATTTGCAAATTATAAAAATAAAATAAAAGATAAATAGACATTTATATAACATACCTGCTTTCTTCAGATAAATAGATATTTATATAACATACCTGCTTTCTTCAGATGGATAATCACATGTCTTCTATAAGGAAAAACGTTTGCCAATAAACAGAGATGATCCATCAAGAAATCGATATTACCAAGTCTTTAAGTAAGTCAAGTTGTTCCATAAGGCTGCAAAAGCAAATTTCCTTTTTTAAGAGAAGTATAATTGAGACAAATCAAAAATCATTGTGTGCTAGCTTAATCATGAATCAATTTCAAAAAGTTAGTACCTGACTTCATCAAAGTATATGTGAGCCAAGTTTGAGTTAAATTAGAGCTTTTATTACAGCTTAAAAAGGGGCTGATATGGGCCTGATTGGATTGTTAAGTGAGTGACAGTTGCTGCAGGCCTGAGTGGTAACTTGCAAGCATAATATTAGGCAATCAACTAAACTCAAAAATCCAATATAAGCTAAAGCAAATTGAGTTATTTCTTTAAGCTAATGATGCAGACCTGAGTGGCTACTTGCAAGCATAATATTAAGCAATCAACTAAACTCCAAATGATACTCAAAAGTTATTAAATAAAATGTCTGTTGAGACAGATTTGATGCTGATGTAGTTAGAACTAAAAAATGTTTACTAAAAAATGTTAACTTTTATTCCTTATACGGCAAGCTGTTTTTTCAGATTGCCAAAGGTATCTAACCTAAACATACAATTTGACATGTCACAGCCATATCTTTTTATCGATTACACTAACAACAAATAAAAATTTCATATGCTTTATATCAATCATGTTAATACAAATATCGCCTAAAAACGTTATTTATATTTTACGATCTTTGCTAACTTTTGTTAATGACAAAGTATGAAGTTTAGCTATAAGTAAATCATCACTTTAAGTGTTTAAGTCTTGTTTAACTAAGGTTAACATTTCCTTTTAAATAACACATTGTTTTTATTTCTTAAACTAAAATGAGTCTTGTCACATCACATTTATTTCTTAATATAGTAAGGTCACATCACATTTAGGGCAAGCTTTGTCATTATACATTTATGGTAAGAAGTGTGTTTGACTTACTAAGTGGTAGCTTGCAAGTTTAGTGTTTGACTTGATATTATGAGATGTGACATTGTTTGGTTACAAGAGTAATGAGATGTGACTTTGTTTGGTTTGCAAGATTTATTGCAAAAACCAACTGCAGCCCTGGCGGTACCCTAGGGGTACACGGGCGGAACCCTTTTGAGGGGTCCGCCTGATCCGCCAGACCTGCAGAATTGTTTGCTATAAATACCAAACCATTTGTTAGTTTTGGGTAACCCTTTTAGGACATATTTTCACATACTCTCTCAACTAACTCAGTAACCTTTTGATTTGTGTGATGCTCTTATGTAGCAAGGAACTTCACAAGATCATTCAAGAAGTTAAAAGCTTCAACTCTAAAGTTGCAAGTCTTGTTAGCTTGGTCATGTATAAGCTTTGGTAGTTTATACTTCATTTATGTCATGTATGTAGAAGTGAGTGGTTAGTATTTTAGGCCTCAAAATACGTAGTGTGTCGGGAGTTGTTGTACCCTTGTAAAAGAACTAACGGGAGTGGTTGTACCCTTGGAAAAGAACTCGACATCTAGCTTTGTGTCGGTAAAAGTGTAAGCGACGAACGGGAGTGGTTGAACCCATGTAAAAGAACTCGACATCTAGCTTAGTTTCGGTAAAAGTGTAAGCGACGAATGGGAGTGGTTGTACCTTTGTAAAAGAACTCGACATCTAGCTTAGTGTTGGTAAAAGTGTAAGCGACGTTGTAAAGGTTTTCTCCGCCGGTGAAAGGAGCTTGTTGATTAGTGCTTATAACTCTCGAGTTGGAAACTCGGGGCGTGGATGTAGGGCAAGGAAAAAGAGTCCTTGTAGCCGAACCAAGATAAACAATCGTGTTATGGTTTGATCGTTTCTTTCTTTATCTTTGCTTATCACATGTTATCTTTTAGTTAGAATTGCTAATCACATATAAAGCTTTCCAAAAGAATTAAAACAATTAAAGTTGTGTTTATATCTTGAAACAAATGTAAAGCTTTTCAAAGAACTAAAACAAGCAAAGTTAGGATCATCACAAGTAAAGCTTTTCAAAGTATGAAACAAGTAAAGTTAGAATTGTTATTCACATGAAAAGCTTTTCAAAGAATCAAACATATAAAGTTATGTTTATATCTTTAAGCAAATGTAAAGTTTTTAAAAGGATATTTAAGCTAAATAAGAATCGAAAAAGCGGTAAACTATTCAACCCCCCTTCTAGTTTTCCACAATTGACATCAAGAGCTACGTTACTCAAGATCTTTAAAATAGAATGTATTTTAAAACTTGGATCGATCCATGGATTTTGAAAATCTCAAAGAAGGGCAACCTATTCAAAACCAACCGCTATTTGAAAAAGAAAACTTACTTGAATGGAAAAGTAATTTTGAAAAATATGTGAAATCAATTGATCAAGATCTTTGGCATATTAGTTCTTTTGGTAATTTCAAACAAAAGAAAATAAGTTTTTGAAAACCAAGATAACTATCTTAAATTTGATAAAAATACTAAAGCTAAAACAATGCTTTACAAAGCTTTAGTACCAAATATGAAAGAATGTATTTTCGTCAAAAGGCTAATGATGTTTGGAAAATACGGTAAACTTTCATCAAGGAATATGTCAAGTCAAAGATGATCAATTTGATCTTACATATGAATTAGAAGTTTTTAGAAAAACTAATTGATAGACACTTAGTAGAAGTTAATACATGTGCTACTAGTTTAAATGTCTTTAATGAAGGTACAAGTGAAGATGAGTATATGTGTTTTGATGAACCTGCTTGCGTTTCTTGGAATGTAATGGATGTTGACAAAGAAAATGATCTGGTAGTTGATTGTCAATTTATTGTAACAACAAGCAAGATGTAAGTAAAGGTGATTACTCGTGTCAAGCTCGTAGTTGACTTGCTTGCGATTCATGGAATAACTCGGATGAAGATGAAGTCAACCATCCGGTTTGTGATTCTAAACTAGATAAAACATCAAGCAAGGTACACTTTGAAACCAAACACTTTTGCTTTGATTAATTTATCCTAGAGTTTTCTAAACTAGAAAATGAGTCTAAACGTTTATGCAACATGGACCTGAAAACTATCTTCAAGAATGAGTCTTCAAAATCTTGTAAGAATATCTTTGAAAAGGAAATCTTATTAGAAGATAAAATGTCTAGAATTGAGAGTAATGTTGAAATTGATCTAAAATATAAATTATGTCTAGATTACAAACATGAGATTAAAATGCAAAATGAGTAAGGAAAAATCATTAGTTAAATATGATAAAAGCTCAAAATCTCTTGAAAGATTTTTGAGGAGTCAAAAGGTGTTTAATGATAAAACCGGATTAGGACTAAACTCAAAAGCACCATCAACTAATAAAACAAAGCATGTAAAAGTTGCCAAACCTCGAAGAAAGATTTAGAGATAATTCAATCTCTAGTGGAAACTCATGATAAAAGGATTAGGATTATCATTCTCTATGCTTTTATATGATTATCTAACCTTCTTGGATACATGAGTTATTGAGTTTCAAAGCGTGTCGTCAAACCAAGATTCTACGCGTAGTGTTTATCCTCTTGATAGCATCTCTATGCAATTTAAAAGGTACGCATTACTTCAACTTGACTTTGAGTGTCTCGTGTTTCTAGCATTATGTGTTCGAATATGTGTTATTTGTAATACTCTAGAGTGTCTTCCTGCTATTTGTAAATAACTAAGATTAGATTCTATACAACAAGAAATTTAGTCTTTAGTACTAGTAGGAGATATAAGGTGTTTTGGTTCTTTAACCATCAAGAGATAAACACGAAAAACTCTTGAGCAAGTCTCACTAAACTCTTGCTTACAAGTGAGCTAACTAAGAATTTCCTAGGTGTTAAAATGTCTAACACTTTTGTGATGCTTGCAAAACTAACCTTTGTTAAATAACATTCTCAAACACCATACTTTGAGTCTTAAATTGTGTTTTTCCTCAATCACTTCGTCATGATAATCTCACATAAAACACACAAGGTGAAATAAATTACATTAGCTTACATTAGGATGTGTGAAAGAAAATGAGTTTTCAACATCTAGGATTTACACATCAAATGTTACACATAGTCTCATGATGTTGTACCTCTTGGACTTTTCAAAATAGATAGAGTTCATAGTGTCTTAAGTAAGAAAACACAAAGAGTCTAGGAGTCGTTGAATATAACATTTAACGAGTGATCTCCTCCTTCTATGATATTATCTTTGGTAGATGATAACTTAGTCGAAAGTCCAACGATGGCAAGACAAGTATGTTGTGTAAAACATTAAGAATAAAAGTATAAAATAACATCTTCTCACCGTGAGACAAACATTGAATCAAGCAAAATTGACATAAGTTATAAAACTTGATTTATAGGTTATAGTTGTGCCTAAACAAATTCAACAAAAACAATTTTTGGAATTTAGAATAAAACAACTAGTGAAACAAAATTGATATTTCAAAGTAATTAAGTGAGTATAGGGTTAATATTTGAAAGACTTTTTGATAATAAAAGCAAGCCACAAAAGCAAGGGATTTTAACTTAAAGACATTCCTAGTTGATCTCTTGTTCTCAATGGTTAAGTTATTGATAACTTATCAACAATGAGATTAGTAAATCCGTAGGTAAAACTAAACGTAGAGAAATGTTTGGAAGACTACTTGTTCTCATAACATTTAGATTCAACATTATTTTTAGTCTTTGTCTATGTGCTCGTGTTAAAGAAGATCCTAAAACAACTCTTTAGTTGAGCCTATTTGGATACATCATAAGGTACTACACAACTAGGATTATGGTATCCCAAAAGAATGGGAATAGAAACCATAGTGTGTGACTAATGGAATTATGTCGGTAATAAGTTGATAAGAAAAGCACAAGTGGTACTTGCACTTTTATACTTACTTACCCAATGATTCTCCAAAACGCGTAAGATTCTCAAATTATTATCGAATGGAGAAGCACATCAACAAGCTCCACTTGAGTATGCTAAGTCATATCGACAACGGAATTCATCTCATATACATTGTTATCCCTTCAACAAAGGAAGCATCGACTTCGGTGACAATTCTATCCATTATGTTTCTTAATAGACATATTGTGATCCATCATCATCGCCTTGGTAAGATTGTTCATTGAGGAACGTCTTAACTAAGTAAGTCTTCTACGTTAACTATTTCATCAACGTGTTAACAAAATCTCTTGAATATGAAGCATTCATAATTCCTAGGCTTAGTCAAAGACTCATAAGACCTAAAACCTTAAAGTTTTGAACATTAGGATAAAACCACAAAAAATCAAAACAATTTCTTTTTAAGTTTCTCCCTGCAGAACCCACGGCACCTTCAGACGATACGGGCGGAACCCATTTTTTGGTTCCGCCTGGTCCACCAAAACCTCAGATTGTTTTATTTGTAAATTCAAAACCAAACACCCTCTTAACCTTAACATAAACTTTCAAACAACCATCACCCTCTCAAAAACACATATTCTCACGAATTTTAGGGCTTCTAATCCAATCTCTTCAAATCCAAATAACTTTGTAAGTATTCTAATCACAATTGCATCTTTGATTCAATTATAACATTCTTGCTTACAATCATTAACTAGAATCATAGGGTTTTGCATAAAACTTCATGTTTCATGAAAAACTTGGTGGCTAGTCAATTATGTATTTCATTAGTTAAGAATTGTATCCTTTTATTGTTACTTTGATTTGCCAAACACACCAAGTGCATTATCTTTCAAAATTGCATCCAAAATTAGAACATGGTTCATCACCACATTGTTAAAACAAATGAAAAACATCATTTAAACATCACTTGCATACTATCTCTTGAATGCTAAAGGGGATACATAACGAATATGTATTTTCGGGTACATTCAATCGAAGACACATTCAATTAGGAGAGTGTTGGTTATCCTTTGTTTTTACAACAAAATTTGCATAACAAAACAATTTGGGAATCAAAATGAGTCAAGATAACCAAGTCTTCACATTGTTTTGCATATAGGAACATATTAGAACATCCACATTGTTAAAAGTCATTAACATACAATTTTATGTTTTCTAGGAATCAACATGCCTCCCGCAAAAAAATCCGATCACAAAGAAACCCTTAAGTACATGCCCAAACACCATATGACCAAAGGTCTCAACCCGGTTCAAGTAGAAACCTTTAAGGCATTAGAAAAACGCTATGTTCACGAAGGTAGAACCATTGATCCATCCTTTCTAGAAGGAACATCTATTCGCCAAAACTTTTCCGCAATTAACTTTGATTGTCTCCTTGATATAGATGAGCCAATTTGTCCTAGGTTCATCTTGGAATTTTATGCAACCATAAACCTTTCCACATGTGTTGGTGGTAAGATATCATTAAACTTCACGACCAATCAAATACCACATGACATATATTTAAAAGACTTAGCTATCATACTTGGTGTCCCAAATGAGGGAGCTTGCCTCTACACGGATAAGTGGCCCATTTCAAGTCTTGATTCTATTGATCGTTTTTATCCATACGATACACCTCTTGCTAGTAAGGAAACTATTCAGGAACACCTCTTTGTTAGAACCTCTACCACTAGGGTGAATCATTCGGGGAATATTGTAGATAAGGATCCTTTTGGTATGGAGCTCAATGAGCTTAAACCACAATTTAAGAAGTGGGAAGAAATTCTTAGAGCTAACGTCATAAGTACCATAGGAAATAGAGATCACATCAACACATGCCTTTGCTATATGCTATATAGCATTTCCACCGGTCAACCCTTCAACTTAGCCTACTACCTAGCCAAAAGAATGGCCGACATATCCTTAGTTGGAACAACCGCTCTTCCCTATGGAATGCTTCTTACCCGCCTCTTTAGAGCAATCTCACCCATTTCTCCTAACGAAAATGGAATGCGCCTTGACTATTTTCTCGTTCCTCACATCTTCGTTCCTTTAAGTGATAAACAAGTTTTCAAAAATAAGGGCAAACGTACTCAATCACCTACACCATCATCATCATCATCCGGAATGAGCGAGGATGATAAACTTCCCAACTCTAAGTTGCCCCCTTTAGAATACCTTCAAGCTCTCCCCATCATTGACAATGCTTCCGAAGAATTCAAGCAAACCAAAGGAATGTTCAAGTGTTTTGGAAGGTACCTAAACAAGCTCAACAAGAAGATAGACCGGTTGTGAGAAGATTAAGGAGTGTTTGGCTTATGAATGCTTTAGAATCGTCTTTGTGTTAAAACTACGTGAATTATTTGTTTTTCACTTTCATGGTTTATTACGTTTATTGGATTATGTTTGTATGAACTTTTATGCATAATGACAATGTTTAAGGTGTTTGTCATTTTTTTTTCTATGCTTATGGCAATTCTTACTAAGTATAGTGAAATCCTCGACCTCAAGGTCAAAGTCCCATGATATGTATGTTTACGTGTCTAATTTTTGCATTGCCTAACCAGAAATGCCTTATCTTTTTTATCTTAGGAGTTTTCGAAAATTTTGAAAATCGTCTCTCGGGTCAAAAACGCGGACTGCCTAATTTTTTACCTCTGGTGGATCTGGTGGTACCCAAAATTGGGTTCCGCCAGTATATTTTCTGGGAATTCCAGAAATGGCCCAACGGACCAGGCGGTACCCTCAAATGGGTTCCGCCAGTGTTTTCTGAAGGTTTCGCCAGACACCTGCAGAAAATTTTTCTATTTCTCTTAAGTCCAAAACTTGTAATGTGTCAAAACCATTATCCTAAGTGAGAAACATCTTCCATTAACTCCAATAACCATATTAGAACAACTCTCACTTACTAAAGCAATTAGGAAGCCACTTCCCTCCAAAAATTCAAATTCAAACATAACCAACCCAAGGAACCCTTTTAAAGGATCCTTCAAAACCATTGAAACATTTTCAACCAAATCACATCCCATGATCACAAAGCATTGAGTGCTTTTGTTGGTCTTTCACTCCACCTTATTCTATTGGAATGACATGCATTGATTTGCCATATTCATGAAAATTTTGTAAATCATTTGAAACCTCAATCTTTGAATGGTAGAACATTAAATCCAAACACCCTATTCAACATCTTCTTCATCCTATAAATTTGAAAGTTTGCAAAAATTCAAATCACACCATCGCCATCAAAACTTCTTCTCTCAAAACATCAAAACGACACCTTTGAAAATGACCAAATCCAACACATCATCCGAGTCATCAAAATCCCTTTCAAAAATCACTAGGATTAGTGTTAAACCTTGTTGTTTTAACAAAACCGTCAAGTCAAGCTCATCTTCTTCAAGTGATGCTTCACTTAACATTTCTTCACCTATCAAAGATTTCCTTAATCTCACTACCTCAACACAATCCCCAACACATTGTAATACCAATGCAATTACCTTTCAAGAATTGCTAAATCTTGATACTCCAACACCCTCTCCAACACATTGCTACACAAACATGGCAACCATTCCTCCAACAACTAGACCTTCAAGTGATTCATAATCACCTTCTCAACAAGCTCAACTATCAAAAACCTCATCACCTCAATCATCAACAATTTCACCAATGGAACTTTTCCATACACCACCAACATCACCACTACCTTATTTGGAAATTTTAGAAGACCTATCACCCAAATCATCAAGTCCACCATCCTTGTCACTTTTTGACACCATTGCTCAAATGGAAACCCAACAACAACCTAGTGAGCAACTAGATGATGAACCCCATCAACCATCATTAGTAGAACGGTTGGCTTACCGTTATGCTAGACCATCCATTTTTCCAAATGATCAAGGTCATACCCACTCACAATCATTTATGTTTCACCCAATTTACAAAGACCTTCATGGAAATCCTATCGGCGAACCAAGTTTCCGCCATTTTGTTCAAAACCAACAACCACCACCACAACAACAACCATCACCACAAGAACCTTCCCAACATCTTGAGTCTCTACTTTCTTCTTATAAGAAAATAGAAGCATCCATATGGGAAAAACCTCCAAACCTTCATAATGAGATTGACACTCATTTAAACCACCTTCATGCCTTCAAACGTATGGTTGACTCTCAAATCAACCATATCATGGTTTTACAAACAACACTTCAATCAACAAATGAAGGAAGCAAAAACACTACTCAACCTTCCACATTTGCTCCTTCAAGTTCAAACCATCCACCACCAACATATCAAACCACCCTTCCACCAAACTTTCCCCGCCATGATTGCAATCATTGCGAAAGAACCGCTCACATTAGTGAAGGGTGTCGAAGGGAAATTCGTGAGCTATCCGAAGAAATGAGGTTTATACTAAACCACATTTTGGATCTTCTACAATCCTCGTCTCACACACCTCAACCATAGAGTCTCCAAAATGAAACAAAACCGTTTCTTTTGGAAAATGTTTCCCATCTAAACCAACAAACCAAAACCATGTCATCCTTTCCACCTTCAAAATAAAGCCTGCTACAACCACAACCCACATTTTCATCCGTAAACAACCTTAGCCTTGTTTTTGGAAAATGTTTCACAAAGGAAAATGATGATTTCCTTGTAGCTTTTTATGGTCGTAGCTTATTTGTAGTTTTTCTTTATTCGTGGGATAGTGTAATCCAAATTTCTTGTCTTTGACCTTTTAAGAGTCTAAATTTTACATGAAATGAATTTCATTACACTACAAGGTTTGTTGACCATTTAGGTATAATAAGTGAAATATACCTTGCTATGGTACCATACATATATCTTGTGTTGTTTAAACTAACCTTTCTTTTTGTAGGACCATTTTCCATGTTTTCCTTCCTTGATACTCCATTTAGGGGAGTAATATTCAAGGGGGAGCATGAGTGTTGTACTATTTCACTTCACAACTCTTAGTTGTGTTTAAACATGAAATTCTTTCATGAATTATCTTGTGCAACAACTAACATTTTTCTTGTAGGTTCAAAATTCATGTCTCCTCTCTTGGCACTCCATTTAGGGGGAGTATCGTCCAAGGGGGAGCAAGTGGTTACTTCCGCTTCGCTACTCTTCTTTTTGTTTCGACAAAAAGGGGGAGAATTTAGATATAAACTTTTGTTCAAATTTATTTTGTATATCACATCATCTTAGCAAAAACAAGTTTTCATACCTAACTTTATAATACTTAATACTAAAACTAGTGACTTACTTATAAATAAAGTTTATGTTTTGTCATCAACAAAAAGGGGGAGATTGTTAATACAAATATCGCCTAAAAACGTTATTTATATTTTACGCTTCTTAGTACTTGTAACCTGCGCACTAAGAAAATAAACAACACCGTTAGACTTATCGTGGGATTGTCTCCCACGATTAGACTCCGGCGTGAGAGTAAGTAATTGATTTAAGGTTCTCGTAAAGAGTTAGGGTTTGTGAATCGTACCTTGAATGAGAGTTATGTCATTCCTTATATAGGCGCAGAATCCTTGTAGGGTTCGTGCTTCTTACGTTTCGCACCCATGGTACTTATCCGGGTAAGGATATCTATTCCATAGATAGATGATCCTTATCTATACCGTGTATAGTTTTATTTGGGTTTGGGCTTACGTGAGCTTGGTCCCATTAGTGATGCGGCCCAAGTTATAATAGCCCACGCACGGTGGTTTTGGGCTTTAGTAATGTTTATCATTTGGGCTTGTGGCCCTTATGTAGACTATACGTCATCAATGAAGTTTAGCTATAAGTAAATCATCACTTTAAGTGTTTAAGTCTTGTTTAACTAAGGTTAACATTTCCTTTTAAACAAAAAATTGTTTTTATTTCTTAAACTAAAATGAGTCTTGTCACATCACATTTATTTCTTAATATAGTAAGGTCACATCACATTTAGGGCAAGCTTTGTCATTATACATTTATGGTAAGAAGTGTGTTTGACTTACTAAGTGGTAGCTTGCAAGTTTAGTGTTTGACTTGATATTATGAGATGTGACATTGTTTGGTTTACAAGAGTAATGAGATGTGATTTTGTTTGGTTTGCAAGATTTATTGCAAAAACCAACTGCAGCCCTGGCGGTACCCTGGGGGTACACAGGCGGAACCCTTTTGAGGGGTCCGCCTGATCCACCAGACCTGCAGAATTGTTTGCTATAAATACCAAACCATTTGTTAGTTTTGGGTAACCCTTTTAGGACATATTTTCACATACTCTCTCAACTAACTCAGTAACCTTTTAATTTGTGTGATGCTCTTATGTAGCAAGGAACTTCACAAGATCATTCAAGAAGTTAAAAGCTTCAACTCTAAAGTTGCAAGTCTTGTTAGCTTGGTCATGTATAAGCTTTGATAGTTTATACTTTATTTATGTCATGTATATAGAAGTGAGTGGTTAGTATTTTAGGCCTCAAAATACTTAGTGTGTCGGGAGTTGTTGTACCCTTGTAAAAGAACTAACGGGAGTGGTTGTACCCTTGGAAAAGAACTCGACATCTAGCTTTGTGTCGGTAAAAGTGTAAGCGACGAACGGGAGTGGTTGAACCCATGTAAAAGAACTCGACATCTAGCTTAGTGTCGGTAAAAGTGTAAGCGACGAATGGGAGTGGTTGTACCCTTGTAAAAGAACTCGACATCTAGCTTAGTGTTGGTAAAAGTGTAAGCGACGTTGTAAAGGTTTTCTCCGCCGGTGAAAGGAGCTTGTTGATTAGTGCTTATAACTCTCGAGTTGGAAACTCGGGGCGTGGATGTAGGGCAAGGAAAAAGAGTCCTTGTAGCCAAACCACGATAAACAATCGTGTTGTGGTTTGATCGTTTCTTTCTTTATCTTTGCTTATTACATGTGTCTTTTAGTTAGAATTGCTAATCACATATAAAGCTTTCCAAAAGAATTAAAACAAGTAAAGTTGTGTTTATATCTTGAAACAAATGTAAAGCTTTTCAAAGAACTAAAACAAGCAAAGTTAGGATCATCACAAGTAAAGCTTTTCAAAGTATGAAACAAGTAAAGTTAGAATTGTTATTCACATGAAAAGCTTTTCAAAGAATAAAAAATATAAAGTTGTGTTTATATCTTTAAGCAAACGTAAAGTTTTTAAAAGGATATTTAAGCTAAATAAGAATCGAAAAAGCGGTAAACTATTCAACCCCCTTCTAGTTTTCCACAAATCATTTAAAAAGTTTAATAACATTGTTATTTCTAACAATATAAACTAAGGCTCATATTTTATGAAAAACGTATAAACAGGGTATTTTGCTCTCCTATGAATGCATACAAATCACACATAACCTCCTGTGCAAATGGTGTAGGTGACAGATTGATAGCTTCGTTTGAAATATCTAAGATTTCAATAGATATGAACCGGATACATAGTTTAAGTGTGGCCAAAATAATTTGACATCAAGTTATTTGTGTTAACTTAAGATCAAACAATTGATATAGAAATCATATAGAACGTTTATCTCTAAAAGAAATCAAAGCAACTTTTTTCCTCAATGACACAACAACAAGGCTAATAATGTGATTACAAATATCTTCTCACTACTTCTCTTTCTCAATTCCATCTTATTTCATATTTTTGTGGCATACCATGAACAACAATCTCTTCATAAAATGAATACTTAACATGAACATATCATCAAAGAAACCAAAAATACAACAAATCAATGTAATCGTAAATTAATAAATTTCATACCTGAAAATAATGTCGATGTTAATTTGGGGTTTTAGGTTAGATACCCAAACCCTAATAAAATTAAACAATATCCGGCTGTTTTGATTAAGATATATTTGTTCAATCATGATTGATTGCAGCGAAACCCTAAAAATATCAAAACCCTAGATCTGTTTGAAAGATCAAATAAAACCTATCGAAGATAAGTATGTGTTTAATGTGTATAGCTAAAAAAAGTGAAACTTCCCAAACACACAAGCTGTTACACCCAACTCATTAATAATTATAAATAAAAAAACAATTAAAAATAAAAATAAAATGGGGAAAAAATAAACGTAAATACAAATAAAACATTAATATCATAACCATTTTACTAATAATAAAGTGATTGTTTTGATTACAGCCTTCCATGGCATTCCATTCACAAAAACATCATTAAAAACTAAAATGATTAACCAACCAAAAGAAACTTCCCAAGAGCAGCCCACCAACTAATCCTCATGCCAGTTCATAAGCTCCATGTCTTCCTTCTTCTCAGTCAAGCCAGCACGGACCTCAACCAGGACGGCGGTAAGTGCCTCCAACCTCCTACGCTACCTGACCAGAGCCCTGTGCAAGCTTTCATAAACATCACTGACAGCTAATTCATCATATTGGTTTAGAGAAAACACCTCATCCAATCTTGCCTTTGTTTTTTCAACACTAACTTCCAAGTCATGGCAACGCTCTCCAAGTCACCTGATGAAAACTTCAGTTTCAGTGTATTCATGAGCAAAAAGGAACTTAAAAGCTCTGTGAAGCTTATCCGATCCAGATAATTCTTTAAGTTCGTCAATGAGTGGAGTGTCAGGCGAGGCATCCATTGATTGTTTATTTAGAAAACAAAAGATTAATTTGTTAGGTATAGTTAATGATATAGTATTAAACAAAAAATAAGTTCTAATGAATTATAAATAGTGGTAACCAAACTGAATCCGAACTGAATAGACTTCATGATTACAAAACTTAAGTCATACATTAATGAAAACAATCGGTTTAGTTTCCCATGCAGAATATCAAATCAGTTTTAGACATAAATTTTGCAATGACACATTCAACCCTTCAACTTATGATAAAGATGACTAAACATTAAAAAAAAAAGAATGGCAATATTACATAAAGTATCCCTCAAATGGTGCAAATTATAACAAAATATTCATAAAAAACACTACAAATAACATCATCATATGAAAACTTCTTGATTTATATATAAAATAAAAATCTTAAAAACTGAATATAAATATCACATTTTCATTGCTTCCAACTTCTCAATAAAAGATAATAGAGCACGAAGCCGAACATGTTTTTGAGTTACAACAAACATCAACCTGTCAACTTCATTCAAATCTTCCCGTTGCATTCTTCTTAAATCAACAATAGATTGAATAGAAGAATCACATGCACCAATAATCTTCAACTCTTTTATAATCAACTCCATGTGATTCACACGATCATTAATTTCAATCACTTCTTCCCTTAAATATTCTTCATCAGCAAATGTAGATTTAACTTCTTTGTTATAATGTACGGGCATCATATCTTTAACATAGCTTGACTTAGCTTCATCAGCTAACCGCCCTAAGAAAACAAGAGAAGAAACAATAGGAGAAGACATAGGTGTATTAATTTTTAAAATGTAAATTTCCATATTATGCTATGAATATATAACCTATATAGAGGGATATTGAAAGGGCATTCAAATTAAATGATTAATATTAAGTAAAATTAAAATTAGAAAATTAAAAAATAATTAAAAAAAAACACTTTATACAATAAAGCATGATTAATCTACGACTTTCAAATAACACAAATACTCATTAGATTAAAAATATTGATTGTATATTAACTAACAAAAACAAACTATTAACAAAGATGAGCCCGAGTGCAATGCACGGGTCGTAATGCCTCGTACACTTAAGGATAGTTCTACAGTGTTTTAGTTGGATTAAAAATGTCTTTAAAAGCCTTATAAATACAAAACTTATTAACCTAGAGCCATAACTTTTCCATTAACTCTTAAACTCAACTCCCCTTCTCCTCCATAAATCGGTTGACTGACTAGGGTTATACAAACCCTAAGTCGACATTCATAATAGACCCTGGTAGACCCGTACTCTCCAACTATGCATAGGATCTAGCGCTAGTTCTACCTATGTAGTACTAGTAGAAACCTGACGCAACTAACGTGGTGATTCTCCCTCATAAACCCTAAGGAACGATCGAACCAAGACCAAGAAGAAAGAATAAAGCGAATTTGTGCACGCATCTAACTGCAGTAAAGAGTTAGAATCTTACGTTATTGCAAGCCCAATGAACCAACTCAAAACACATAACGAGCCAAGCTCGAGCTTTTCGAGCCTTTATGTACATATCTATTTTGTTGTGCATATGTGTGTGTGTGTGTGTGTATATATATATATATATATATATATATATATATATATATATATATATATATATATATATATATATATATATATATAAACCAAGGTTGCAAAAATCGTAAATCGATAGTAAGGTGGTCGACCACCTTGTAGCTTGTAATCGGTCTAGGCTGGATTAATAGGTGATTAATTGGATTGGCATTTTCGGCAAATTTTGGGTATTTTCGAAAAATTTGTGTATTTCCGGCAAGTTTTTTGTATTTCCGGCCAGTTTTAGGTATTTTCTGCAAGATTTTATACACTTAATCAGTTAGAATGCTACTTTATGCATTACTCAATGTATTTAGTACTATAAGTATACAGTCAGTTATGTGATCACATATAGTTGTTCCAGACAAAGTTGGAACTTAGACCTCCTTAGTGGAGAATCGAGCCTTAGAATAGTAAATGTTCCAAAATCGAAACTCAGACATCCTGTATGGATGATTAACATGTTTATATGGCTCGTCAGTTATGTATTTAGTCAGTTATGCACTTAGCTAGTATCGTACTATAAGTACTCAGCCAGTATGTGCTTATGCACTCAGCCAATATAGTACTATAAGTACTCAGCCAGCATGTGCTTATGCACTCAATCAGTATATGTGTTTTACACACTCAGTATGCTTATGTATTCGGTCAGTAACATGGTGTATCATGTATTTAATCAGTCAGTGTTGTGCTTATGCAGTTAGTCAATATTAGGCTTCATGTAGTCAGAATAGTACTATATATACTTATTCAGCATCATGCTTATGTTTAGTTTATGATTCGATACAGTTCCGTTATCTCACTAAGTCTTATAGACTTACCGTTCTCAGTTTATATTTTTGTAGGTATGCAAGATGAGACCATGTACATGCTAAATGGGGCGTAATGGGTTAAAATGGTGTAGCTCCCGGGTTAGGTAACGAGCTTCTCATTTCCATCATTTGTTATCAGTTTGGAATGCCCCTAAATCAAGAACCAGCTTCTTTACCAAGTTTAAAGAGTCATTGTTATGTATTTTTCAAAGTTAAGTATTTTAACGGGACGTTTGAAATAAGCCCGAATGATGTAGAAAATACGCTTCCGCTAGTTTTATCAATGTATACAGTTTACAGATTTATATATATTTAAAAAAAAAAGTCTGGGCGTTTCAAGTTGGTATCAAAAAACAATATGTAATAGATTTAAGCAGTTACTATAAGTGATCAAAATAAGTTTACGGTAAGTTTTGGGTACTTCTAACAAGATCTACAGGTTTTTGGCAAGTTTGACCACCATTGACCGCCGTTAATCGCCGTTGACCATGGTTGACCTATTTGTTTGATCCAATTACATAAATCGGCAAGGTTGGTGGCCATGTAGTGCCTAGGCGATGATTAATCGACCTTGTAGACATTTTTTTGCAACATTGAATTATAAACAACCTAAACGGTAATGTAAATATTGGTATAATTAAATATTTATTGTAAAAAGACTATTTAAACCCAAATGTTCTTGAATATTTTGTATAAGTTCTTTGCTTAAGTTCATCTTTTTTTGACTTTATTGATGAGTTTGACTATCGAATACAATGTTTATATATAAATCGAGCTTTTCGAGCCGAGCTCGAGCCTTATTCGAATATTAATCGAGCCGAGCTCAAGCCTATGTTAATCAAGTCAAGCTCGTCGAGCTATCAAGCCAAACTCAACCCTACCTTATAGTCTTCGAGTCAAGCTCAAGCCATGTCAAGCTCGAGCTCGGCTTGACTCGAATTCGTCCCTAACCCAAAAACTTAAATTCGATTGAAAAGAATTTTACATTTCAAAGTACGGAAATTTTCAGGTGATTATAAGATATGAACAATGTATATCTTTTGAATACTGTAATTTGTTTTTTGTTAAGCAATTTCATATATTGATTTACTAATCATTAGTTTGCACGAACTAATGTATAGTACTCTATGTTTACACGTTATATAATATTATGACGAATATTACACAATATTTATTGGGTAGCAAGTATCTTTCACAGTCAATCGTCACAACTTCGTAGACTACTAACTACCGTTTTCGTATAGCCATTGCATCACGATGCATGGGTGCTCTACTGTTTTATAAACGTCGTTTTGGTCATCGACTCCTTATACATTTTAAGATCTGAATATTCAAGACGGTTTTTTATTTCATTTGTGTCTCATTTTGAGATGTAAAATTTTCCACGAAGTTTTGAAATTAGATGAACTTGATTTTGATATTTAGCTTTTTATAGTTTGTAACGACATGAAAATGATCAAAATAATCCAAAAAGTCGTATCTTTTTCAAATGACTATTTAAAAAAAACTAGCATTGAAAAATGATTAAAAATAAGAAAAGAGGGCAGGGTTTGTAAACCACTCAACCCAATTACAAAAGTTCTTCAAAAATCCATTTGAGATCCAAGTGAAAATTTTTAGTTTAATTTCATTTAGGGTTTGATCCTTATTCGGTCTTTTGAGCCCATAAGTTAACTCATTTATGTATCACCAGAGGGTCCAAATTGTCGATTGGATAACAAACAGCGTCAAATATGGGAACAACAGGAGATGGTAAGTTTGTTTGATTTGCTAAAGCAAAAAAGTTCGAAAAATTCAAGAAGTGTATGTTTTGTAGCCAGAGCCGTATGATGGTGTGCGAAATGTGCTAACGCACAAGGCCTCATTTTTAAAGGCCTCAAAATATATACCCCGTTATATATTTGAGAACTTTCAACGAAAATTGTGAAAGTTACAATGTTGTAAATATCTGTTAAAACTTAAAATAGATCATCAAGATACAATGTTTTTATTTTAGTAGTTAATACAATATATTTTTGACCATCGTATTTAGTTATCATATAAAATTTCGCACAAGGCTTCCGTTAACTTAGCTACGCCGCTCATTTTAGCCTCCACCGTTTAAGAACATTGTTGCATGTTACTTTTGCAACCGGGCGGAGATAAAGAGATGAGCTTCTGTTAGATATTTTTCAATTGAGTCGTTGTGAGTCTAATCTCATCAATGATAATTATATGAGATATTTGTAAATGTTGTGATATTTTTAATTGCCTTCAAAGAAATAATAATGTATGATAGTTATTATGACAACCCTTTATAGTCATTTTTCAAGTTACGTAGTAATAGATTGTTGGTAAATAATTGTAATATAAAAGGACGAATTTGTTAATTATATTACTCCGTATATCAAAGGGATGATTTGTGTTTTAAAGGTTTAAATTTGTCACTAAAAAGTTTAAAAGAGTAAATTTACAATCAGAAGATCAAATTTGTCACCCATCCTGAAATCGAATAATTTTTTTCTGGTTTGCACATTAGGTTTTAAAATTGTTAGGCTATGCACAGTAGTAAGGATCCAGTGAAAAGAAAATTTAAAATGAGAAGGATGAGAAATAATTATTACCACACCTTTGAGATGCATCGACTTGATTTAGATGCATCTCTATTTATTTAGATGCATCCCAATTAGTTTCGAAAGTGATTTTAAAGTGAAAACGATGCAAAATAGTACTTAAAACAAATTTGACCCGCAGAGGACGAAAAATGTATATGATTCGTCTAACTTGATGAAATGCATCTAATATATTTATATACATATAATTTTTTGCTAGAAAATACTACCTCCATCTCATGTTAAATGTCCACTTTGAATTTTTAAAGTCTTTTTTAATCAACTTTGACTTTAATTATTTTTATTTGTTTTATACAATACTTGATGTAAAATATATGAATGAATTGTGTTTTAAATGTATTTTCGTTGATACAATTTTTATCAAGTATTATATAATACAAACAAAAATATTTAAAGTCAAAGTTGAAGAAAAAAGACTCAAAAAGTCAAAAGTGAACATTTAATATGGGATGGAAGGAGTATATTATTGTGCATCTAAAAGACTAAGGATGCATCTAATTCAAGTCCATGCATCTCAAATGTGTAGTTATAATTATTTTTCATCCTTTTCATTTTAAGTTTTCTTCTCATTTGATCCTTGGTCATGCACAGTAAGCATAAGGGCAATCGATCGTCTTTACTGTGAGTGTCGATTGATTGCTTTTTTTTTTTTTTTTTTTTTCTTCGTTTGGTCGACTGATAGAAACCCCCCCACAAAACTACAAAAACTCTCCTCTTTTTTCTTTTTTTTTTTTCTTTTAAATTTGTTTTATATATGTGTTTGTTTTTGTGAAAATAGAAAGTGTGGCTTGCTAAATGAGGAAGAAGATGAGACTTTTTTTAATTTAATTTTTATTTTTTTATATAAATAATTAAAAGTTACACTTTAAACCTTTAAAGTTTGTTTTTGCTATCACTTATTTATAAATAACTACAATAAATTACATATAACTAATAAGTAATTAGAATTTTATTGAAAATTTGAATTTTATTGTTATTGAAATTGAATTTTGTTATGTAATGTTTTATTTATTAATGAAATTTAATTTTCTTGTTAAAAAAAATTGAAAGAAAAGAGAAAAAAAAAATGTCGTTTTTACTGTGGCAAAAATTCGATTAGAGAGGAAGGTGTAGCTCGCCGAGCACCCTTCGCCATTCTTACATGGAGGTTTTTTTTGCTTCGCCACAGCTCGCCACTGCACCGACCCCCTCGCTATGTCTCGCCGTTTGGGAGCTACTCGTCTGCATGACGAGCCTTGGAATGAGTGTATGTGTGTGTGTGTGTGTGTGTGGGGGGGGGGGGGGGGGGGGGGGTTGCTTGTGTTTGTGTGTTGGGTTTGAATTTGTGATGTGTTTGTATAAATCTGATGTGCATTTGTAAAGAAATTGTCTTTTTTTTTTTTTTGATTTGCAGGTATATTAGGAGAAAGAAGACGATATGCTTTTTTTTTGGGCCTTGAACTTGAACTTGGGTTTAAAAGACTATTGGGCCTTGAACTTTATAAAGGAAAAAATAAACTACTAAAACTAAAATAAAACTAGTTCTTTTTACTAAAATTGTTTATTAGTGAAATTAACTTTTTTTTCCTGTCTTTCTTTTAATATTGTTTCATTTGAAAATGAATTAACTTTTAATTTTAATTAAATGAATTTAGTTTATTGGAAAAATTGAATAAAAATAAATAAAGTTGTAAGTGATAGGTCTCAAACGAGTAAGTTGATGTTAGTTGTTGGTGAGGAGAGGGTTGGTTGTGAAGAGGATGCAAGATGGTGTGACATCAGTGGGACCCAAATAAAAGTCGCTGCCTTAAAGATGTGTTTTCAGTACCTTCGAGTTAATTTTTTCACATGAAAAATATATCTACTTTAAGGTCCTATATGAATGAGTTTGTCTGCATGTCGGTTCTTTTTTCTTGCTTTATCATATGGCTAGACATATAGTTCAAAAAAAAAATAAAAAATAAAAAATAAAAAAATAAAGATAAATCATATGGCTAGACAAATTATTAAGGCCATGGTGGAAGTGTATTTTGATACTCACTTTTCCACACCTGATTTTTGTAATTGCAAAAGTGATAGTTTTTCAAATTATTTAGCGTGTCAAGCTATGCAAAAATAAGGTGTAAGAAAAGACGCGTGAGTTTTTCAAATAAGTTATATTTACTAATTTGTATTCTTACTTTTCTTACTAAACTCATAATCAAAACAAGTGATATAATCTATAATTGAAAGAGAATTGATTGCCATGCTTAAATGGTGTGCCTAATTACATGTCTAAACCAATGTGTCACTATCTTATTAGAAACCGAAGAGGAACCCACTTCATCACAATCTAATAATTTATTGACACATCATTTTAGGCACATAATTAATCAAATTTTTAAGCCTCTCAATCATTTTCCTAAATGAAAACAAGAAAGATAAATGATGAATAACACTTCTAAAAATTTACATGGGATAAGAGGATCTACTGGAATGTATACTTAAGTTGACATAATTACTTTGTTACTTTAACTAAAATAATGCATTTCTTAAGAGATAGGACACATGTTGAATCTTTTATATTTAATCGTATATTGACCCTATAAACACACTTGATGACAAAATATTAAAAAAAAAAAAAAAAAAAAAAAAAAAAAAAATCAAGAAACTGGTTTCTAATTTGCTAGTTTTAGATAAACTGGCATTGACGTAATAAGTCATAATATATGAGTTTTAACATAAGTTGTACTAATTGAATTTGCAACAGTTTGATATACTTCTTTGATTGTTCTCTAAAACCAAATATTATAAATTAAAACAATAATAATAGATGTTATTTTAAAAAATACATATATAGAGTTTACAGGAGTATGTGTTATATAAAGTTTAAGATTAGATATTTTATAAAATTAAGCTTAGATGTAAATATTTTATAAAATTAAGCTTAGATGTAAATTCTATTAATCAATCAGAACATAATGTTATTTCATATTTAACCATTTAAATTTGATTAATCAGCCCTTTTTTCTTTTTAAAAGTTTTTTGATTGTGAATGTACACTAATTCTTTATAATTTATTTTTTCACATCAAATTATATAATCGAATTTATTATCATGCTAAAACTTAACCACTAAACTTTCAAAAATAACACTCTTTTTCTTTCATTATTGTCTTCTTTACAATTTGAACACATATACTTTTATTTATTTCTTTAATTGGACAAAAATTAAGGAATATTGACAAAATAATAATAATAATAATAATAATAATAATAATAATAATAATAATAATAATAATAATAATAATAATAATAATAATAATAATAATAATAATAATAATAATAATAATAATAATACTCAGTTTTAATTTTTCATTTGTTTAAAAAGAGGCATTGATTTTAAGATTGAGCTATCTTAATTGGTTGATGCGAACACTCATTGTTAATATTTTTTATTTTCTTTTATAACATAAAAGATTTTGTTGATAATTTGTGACGTTAAGAACGTCACTTAAACATAGTTTGGTGGTAAATAATAGACTTTAAAAAAGATAAATGATAAACTTGTTCTTTCTAACATGTTTTAGATAGTAAATTTTCTCATTTAACGTAGTCCAAACTATTATTACGTTTTAAAAAGACTCTTTAACTAACAAGATCTATAAGTCCTTTTCTTCTTGTGACCGGTGACCAGGCCGGATGTGCCCCGGCTGGTTCAACGTTGATTTTGAAGTCTTAGTATCACTTGCCAAAAACCCCACACTGCATCCTAATGTATTTGTACTTGTTTGTTTTTCAACGACATATGCCAACCATCGACCTAAAAAGTCCATACAAAACGACTAGTTTTGACTTGTTTATTTTATGCCCTAACTTTTTTTTGTTACTATATGGAGAATGAGATAAAGAAAGGGTCAAAAGTTTATTGATTGCAAACCTGTCTTCTTTTTGGATGCAGATTCCACAAATTAAAGTGAGTATATTAGATGTATTTTAGGCATAAAATGGGTATCAATATATAGCACCACCGATTACAAATACTCACTTTAATGACTGGAAAAGATAATTTATTATGTTTTTTCCTTTTCAGACTTTTTGTCTTTATTATTTTTGACTTGTCAAACTTTATAATTTTGTATTTTGTATTTTTTTTGGCAGTTTAAGCACTTTATTAACAGGACAAGACAGTCTTTTATGGTTTTCTGTTCCGTATTTTTTGTGTTTTACTATTTTTGCCTTATTAAACTTTACATTTTATGTTCAATTTTTTTATTTCACAGTTTAATAATAAAAACAAATTATAATAATAAAAAGATTTAAAAAGAAATTAAAGAAGAGTGGAGTACTTGTATTTTATGGGATAGGGATATCCTAACCCATTTGTAATTTTGTATGCCAATGTTTTGAAACCTTGGTCGATCTGGCCGGGTTAACCGGTTCGACCGGTTGTGGCCGGAAAAACGGGTCAAAAAAACCCGGGTTTCTAAAACCGGGTTAACCGGTTAGACCCGCCGGGTTTTGAGTGACCCGGTTCTCAAAACCCGGCCGGGTTTCATTTTTTCAAAAATTTTTAATAAAAAACCGGGTTGACCCGGCGGTCGAACCGGTTGACCCGGTCGAAAAAATAAAAAAATAATAAATTGAAAACCGGGTTGACCCGGCGGTCGAACCGGTTGACCCGATGCCCGGTGACTCGACCGGGTCGATTTCGAACCCGGTTTTCAAAACATTGTTGTACAAAGTACATTTGAAGACACGAAGTCCTATTGTAGTTGTACATTTTTTTTTTTTTTTTTTTTTTTGATCATATCTCATTTTGAGACATTACTTCATAAAATTCGTCATTCTACGAGAATCGCTAGAAAACCAGGTCGACTGGTTTTATTACTACCTCTTTACTTTTCGGGTTAAAAACTACAAGTTCAAAAAAGAGTTGAAACATATATTTTTGGGAGTGCAGAGATTCCATGGATTTAAAAGTGACCTTTGAGTGAAAGGTAAAATACAAATGTATAGAAAACCTGAAGGTGAAATGATTGATCAAGCATGGAAGTGTCTTATCATGGAGAGTAAAATAAAATTCTTTCCTCTGTGTTTCAACATATTTGTACAATCTTCAACTATCTTTCTTTCTTTTCTTGGAGACATGACTACTCCCTGCATACACCACCAATCTAAGACCTTCTTTCTTCACTTTCATTTACAGTATTATTTTCATTTTCAAAATTGCATTTCCAAATTTCACGTTTGATATTGTAAAATAAAGTTAGAGAAAATTTCCAAATTAGTATTCTTTCCAGTTTCCACTATGTACTTATAAGGGTTCGTTTGGTTTATAAGTGGGTTTCGAATAGGATTTGAATTTAGTTTAGGATTTGAAGAGAGAAAAAATATTTATTAAATGTATTTTTTTTAATAAAATTATAATAAAAAAAATCATTTAATAATTTATATAAAAATGGTATGTGAGAGTAGCAAGTGATGGGTCCCACGAGTTTTGCCAAAACCCCCAAATTGATGTGGAATAAAATCTCATTCCTTATATCAATCATTTAAGTAAAAGAATGAACCAAACAATAAGTTCTTGTCACATCAAAGTTAAAACCTGTTAGGATCGAATTTTATTTATAAAAAGTGTCGGTTATTAATATTATGTAATAGGTTGCTTTAGAATATCATTAAGATGAAGTTTATGTTTAGTTTTCATGATTTTATAAAGTCTAAAGGCTAGTTATGTAATAAAGTCAAAGATATGTGAAGCCCTAGACTAATAGTATAAATACTCTTGTAATACCTCATTTTGAGGTTGGTTCTCTTAGTAATAACATAGTCTTTATTTTCACACACTAGGTGTTCCCTTCCACTCTCTCTCTCTCTCTCTCTCTACTTACTTTCTCTCTCTAGATTTAGGCAAGATTCATAAGTGATTAAGGTTGTTCTACGGTCCTACAAGTGGTATCAATCGCCTAGGGATAATTTTAGGTTGTTTTAGATTCGATTTGGGTGAAAATTTCAATTCGTGGGCTGTTCATACGTGTTCTAGCGAGTTTGGTCAGAGTTTTAGCGAGTTAGGTTAAAAGTTTCTGCGAGTTAGGTCCTGCTATTTGGCGAGTTAGCCAGTTAGCGAGTTAGCTAACAACCCTTATCGTTTATCGAGTAAGGATTTCACTTGTGTTCACCTAAACGAAACTCTAACGAAATTTCTTTATTTTTATCGAGTTAAGAGATTGTATCGAGTTAGAAATTCTACCGAGTTAGCAGCTAATCGAGTTAGTGACTTTCCTTGTTACCGAGTTAGCATTTTCTGAGGTTACCGAGTTAGGATTTTCTGAGCTTATCGAGTTAGTGACTTTCCTTGTTACCGAGTTAGAGACTCAAGATTCTTACCGACTTACAGATCTTAGCGAGTTAACCGAGTTACAAAACAATCTTATCGAGTTTGACAAAAAAAAAGTTTTTTTGCGGGAAAATTTGAGTAAAATTTATTTTTTACAGGAGACTAAACGTTTAATTTTTACGCAAGATTTAAATTTTGGTATAAGGTTGAAAATTTTGGCCCGAAATTCAAATTTTTAGGCCAAAATTCAAATTTTTTCGGTAAAATTTGGCACCAAAATTTTTTAAACTCAAATTTTTCTGGTATACTTAGAATTGCATTTCTTAGTGATTTTCAAATTTTGAGAAAGAAAATTTTCGTATTCAATTTTTGGAGGGAAAATTCGAAATCACTACAGAACACCTAAGAACGTTTTTCTACTTCACCAAAACATCTAATCTACAACAACAACCTTTGTTATCTTTCAAAAGATCCTAAGAACAACTTTTCACTTAGAATTGAATCAATGGCAACTCACTATGACAGTTTCACAAGTACTTTGTCCAATGGTTTTGCCTCACTCTTCAAGGCATTAAACATCCAACAACACAACAACAATCAGCAAGGATATGCTTCGAGTATACAGATGGGGAATCAGATGCAATATGCAGGGCAGTATGTCGGAAATCAAATTGATCAGATTGTGAATCAAAATGTGCTTAATCAAAATGGGATTGATTGTTTCATGCTTAGTCAAAATGGGAAATTTCTGATTTGCAAAATCAACTCTCTAAACAAAAATCAGCTTATTACAATTTTGAAAAAGAAAGGGATGAGTTGAAAAAGGAATTTGCAAAGAAAGAAGATAAACTTTTGGAAGAAATCGTAGAGTCAGAACACATGATTGCACATCTAGAAGAATTAGTGGTTAAGTCGGGTCAGTCAAGTCAAACAATGAAAATGATTTTAAATCAAACTAATCCGATTTACCATACGAAACATAAAATGGCTCTTGGTAACTCAACTCTGTATAATCTCAAGAAAGCTCAGCAAGAACAGAATATTTTGTATAATGGTAATGTGATTTACACCAAACATGATCCTCCCGTCGTTAGGGATTCTGTGCAAACGATGGAACTTTTCGAAAAGAGCATAAATAAAATGAAACAAAAGCATTTGAAACCCATTGATTACAACAAATTGAACAAACTTTCGGGAATTACTTTTGTTCCACAAACTGAACCATCTGCGTTTTCCATAAAACGACCATTCGCGAAATTCTTTTCTAAAAAGATAGTTGTTTCCAAATCTCTTTCAAAAATGGAACAAATGTCCTCTAACAACACTTTTAATACAAATGAGGCTAGAGACATTCTTGATGACGTTAAAAAGAGAATTCAAGAACTTCAAAGTATCGTTAAATCTAAAACCACTATCAATATTAACAACTGGCATTCTAGTTTTCATATCGAACAGAAAAAGGTGTTTGAAAACGAAATTACTATCCCACTGAATAACATTAGTGCGAGGGTAATCCATTTTGAAAACGTTTTCTTAAAAGAAACGGCCGATTTTGTCAAGGACCACAAATCCCTGGTAAAACAAGCTAATGAAACTTGTAAAAACATGAATGTTTTGGAAAGGTTAAATGATTCTCTCTTCGAAGCAGTTCTGTCTACTGATATAATGTCTATCATCATACAAACATATTCGGTTCAAGACGGTGAAAGACTGAGAGCTAAGACCTCCGAAATTGTTTCCAAATATGAAAATGCTCTTATAAAGCTTGAAAAAGAAAATGTGTCATGTTTTAAACAATTTGATCGGAAAAAAGAAGAATGCAAGTATGACAAATTGTCGTATGAGCGTGCCTTCAAGAACATGAAAGAGAAAAATTATCTTTTGAGGGCTCAGCTTGAAAGTCAAAAAAGGAAGGGTGAGGAAACTAAGTTTGCAAAACCGTCGACTTCGGAGAAACTAAATGTTTTAAACACGGTTCAAAAAACAAAAATGTCAATTTCACGTTTGCTCCAAAAGTCGATGAGAAAAAGGATTTGACAAAACTAGTCACTCCAACACCCTTGCCCAAGCAAAGTGAAAATGAAAAGATTGTTGATAAAGGAAAAGCGGTTGTCGAGACACCAAAAGTTCTAGCACCTGGCCTTTTTAGGATTAGTCCCACTAATGCATCTACCTCCACATCTAAGACTTATGAGGGCAAAAAGGATAATTCTAAAGAGTCTAGTGATGCTAAAAAGGACAACAATATAAATCTTAATGCGTGTGCCTCAACTTCTACAGGATTAGACAGCACTTCTAGGAGCAGCAGACTAAAGCCTAGGAGCAATACAAAGAACAATAGAGTCTCGCATGTCCCTAAGAGTAGTTGCAAGAATAAAGTTGAAGAAGTAGAAGAACACCCTAGGAATTTATCGCTTTCTAATAAGAGACATGTTTCATCTGAATGTAATATCGAGATTACTGGTTCTAATGCATGTAATGACCCTGTTTGTTTAATATGCAAGAAATGTTTAATTAATGATGTTCATGATGAATGTGTTTCTAAGAATGTGAGCGTTATGCCTGAACATAAGAACATTTCGAAAGGACCTAGTGGAAAATCTAGATTTGTTGGAAACCTAATTAAAAGAATTAGGAACACCACTAATAGCACGCCTAGGAACTATCTTAAGCATTGTGTTTGGATTCCAACGGGTAAAGAATTTATACTCAAGGATGGAAAATTAGAAATAGTTCAAGCTAAACAAGTAGCAACTATCTATGAGTGTGATTTTGATTGTACCCCTAACCCCATGGAACCAAATTCAAAATGGTTTCTAAATACAAACTCTTCTGTTATTGGCAGGTTATCGAAATAATACTTTGGATTGTGGACTCGGGTTACTCCAAGCACATGACCGGGAATTTAAAGCTGCTGATCAATTTCATCTGGAAATTCATGGGAACTGTACGCTTTGGTAATGATCACGTAGCAGCTATTCAGGGTTATGGAGATCTTCGGTTTGGGAATTTTTTGATCACTCGAGTTTACTACGCCGAAGGATTAGGACACAACTTGTTTTCAGTTGGGCAGTTTTGTGATGCAGATTTAGAAGTTGCATTCAGGAGAAACACCGTTTTTATTAGAAATTTGGTTGGTGATGATCTCTTAACTGGTAATCGTAGTACAAACTTGTATGCTGTTAATACAAATATCGCCTAAAAACGTTGTTTATATTTTACGATCTTTGCTAAGTTTTGTTAACGACAAAATGTAAAATTTAGTTTCTAAGTAAATCATAATCTTAGTTTTAAAGACTTGCATAACTAGACATGTGCTACATTTTATATTTCATAAAACACAACACTTTTTATTTCTTAAAATAGAAATGCCACATCACATTTATGGCAAGTTTTGTCAATATACATTTATGGAAAGAAAGTGTGTTTGACTAACCATATGTTTGCTAGCACAAGTTTTGTGTTTGACTAGGTGTAATGAGATGTGACATTGTTTGGTTTACAAGATTTATTGCAAAACTAACTGCAAACCCGGCGGAACCCTGGGGTACACGGCCGGAACCCATCTGAGGGTTCCGCCGTATCCGCCAGGCCTGCAGAAGGTTTTGCTATAAATACTAAGCCACAAGTTTGATTTTTTGCTTATCACTCTACATCATATTTTCACACATTCATTCATTCTTTCATCTAACCCTTTAACATCTCATATGTGAAGTTTCTTTTTGTAGTAAAGAGATTTCATAAAAAGTTACAAGTATTCAACACAACGTTGCAAGACTTGTTAGCTTAGCATTGTGTAGACTTGTGTAGTTTACACTTTATTTGATTGTGTATTTTCAGTATTGATCGGTTAGTATTTTAGTCCTCAAAATACAAAGTGTGACGGGAGTTGTTGTACCCTTGTAAAAGAACTAACGGGAGTGGTTGTACCCTTGTAAAAGAACTCGACATCTAGCTTAGTGTCGGTAAACGTGTATAAGCGACGTGTAAGGTTTTCTCCGCCGGTGAAAGGAGCTTGTTGACTAGTGAAAGAAACTCTCGAGTTGGATACTCGGGGCGTGGACGTAGGGCAAGGAAAAAGATTCCTTGTAGCCGAACCACGATAAATACTCGTGTTGTGGTTTGATCGTTTCTTTCTTTATACTTGCATGTTATATATTGTGTTTGTGTATATATCTTTGATCAAACGGAAAGTTTCAAAAGATAATTAAACAAGTTAAAACGATTTTAAACGGTAAACTATTCAGCCCCCTTTCTAGTTTTCCACAATTGGCATCAAGAGCTACGTTACTCAAGCTTTTAAAATATATTGTGTTTTAAAACTTGAAACGATCCATGGATTTTGAAAATTACGAAGAAGAGCAATCTATGCAAAGACCACCACTTTTTCAAGCAAATGGTTTTATATATTTGAAAAACCGTTTTGAAACTTACGTGAAATCTAAAGATATAGATTTATGGTATATAATCATTGATGGTGATAATATAGTTACTAATATTAAAGATGATGATCAAAAGAAATTGATTGCTAAAAATAATGAAGCTAAAATGATGTTTTACAATGCTTTGCCTAAGAAAGAATATGAAAGAGTCTTTATGTGTAAAACCACCAAAGATATTTGGCAATCTTTAATAGTCACTCATCAAAGAAACTCACAAGTTAAGGATAACAAAATTGACATCCTTGTTCAACAATATGAACAATTTGTTATTCCCGAAAATGAGATTATTGATAATGCATTTGCTAGGTTTAACACTATTATTACTTCACTTAAAGCACTTGATGAATCTTTTTGTAGTGAGAATTTTGTCAGGAAATTCCTTAGAGCACTCCATCCGAAGTGGAGAGCAAAAGTGACGGCAATTGAAGAATCCAAAGATCTTTCAAGCATGTCACTTGACGAGCTAATTGGAAACCTCAAAGTTCATGAAATAGGAATGGAAAAAGATTCGGAATTAGTTAGAGGAAAGAAAGACAAAGTTAAGTCCATTGCCTTGAAAGCTACAGTCCAATCAAGTGATGATGAAGAATCTACTTCGGATAGTGATGATGAGGAATATGCTATGGCCGTTAGAGACTTCAAGAAGTTCTTTCGTAGAAGAGGGAAGTTTGTAAGGCAACCTAAAGATGACAAGAAAACTTTCCGAAAAGATCGTGATGATAGGAAAGGAAAGGTTGAAAGGAAATGCTATAGGTGTGGAGACACAAGTCATCTAGTAGGAGAATGTCCAAAACCACCCGAGAGCAAACCTCAACAAGCTTTTGTGGGTGGTTCTTAGAGTGACTATGAAGGAGATGACGATGAGCCAAAGAATGATGATATTGCTCTCATGGCTCACGACTCAAATGAGGTACTTTCCGACTCATCTTACTCCTCTACTGATGATGACACCTTACAAAAAGAATATAACAAACTTTGTGAATTGAGCTTAAAAATCATAAACAAAAATAAGTTTTTGAAAACTAAAAAGGAGTTTTTAGAAAATGAAGTTTATGAGTTAAAAGAAAAAGCTAAGAGATTATAAAAGAGTAAAGGTATTGACACATCTTGCAAATCATGTGAAGAGCTTAAACTTGAAGTTGAGAAACTTAAAATTACTCAAAATGATCTAATAAAACAAACCAAAAAGTTTAAGAAGTTCGATAAGAGCATTTCTTGTGCGGATGAAATTATGAAACTTCAAAAGTCACCCTTTGATAAAACAGGACTAGGATTCAAGAAAATAGAAGCTTCAAAAGGTCAAACGAAACAAGAAAATAATGCACAAGAAACTAACAAAACTGCCACAGTAGCCCGCGGAACAGACGGAACCCAATCCAGGGTTCCGCCCGTTGGACCCGAAGGTTCCGCCAGGTCTGCTGCAGCAGTAACATCCTCCACATCGGATCGTTCAAAATTTGTTAAAGTCACATATAAAAATGGAACAAAACCTGCCTTTAAAACTGGAGTAGGACTTAGTAAAAACGAATTTAGAGCTAAGACTACTCAACCAAGACCTAAGACTCCAATTCCCAAACGCCCCTTTCCAAAGAGCAACTTCAACACTCGACAAAACTACCAACATGTTTGGAACCAAAACACTCCTGGACATTACCAAACTCCAAATTACATGTCATGGAACCCTTATGTTCTATTTTCATACTTGGAACAAGTTAATGGTATGTTTAACCAAAATGGACCCATGAGAAATTGGGGACCAAATGTTTGAGTGTTTTTCGTAAAATAGGTGTGCCTCAAAGTTTGTTTGGAACCGGATAAATGGATTAAAGATAGCGGTTGTTCAAGGCACATGACGGGTAACAAAAGCCTCTTCACTACTTATCACAAATGTAACGGAGGTAATGTTACGTTTGGTAGTAAAGCTAAGAGCAAAATCATCGGAAAAGGTACAATCTCTCATGACTCCCTTTTTATAGATGATGTAGCTCATGTTGATAACTTAGGTTTTAATCTCCTTAGTATTAGTCAACTTTGTCGTAATAAGTATAATGTCCTTTTTAGTGAAAACGGAAGTAGAATACTTAAAAAATGGTATAACCATAGCCAAAGGTGCCCTTAAGAACAACGTATATGTCATGAAGATGGATCCAACATCTAGAGACAAACTTTGTCTTACCTCATTAGATAAATCTTCAACTTTATGGCATAGACGTTTAGGACACGCTAACATGAGACTAATTCAAAACCTCTCCTCCAAAGACTTAGTTCGAAACCTACCTAAGTTGAAATATGACCAACACTTTTGTGATGCTTGCAAAGTCGGTAAACAAGTCTATAGTAGCCATAAGGCTAAAAACTTGGTTTCTACATCTAGGTGTCTAGAACTTTTGCATATGGATTTATTTGGTCCATCCGCTATACAAAGTTATAGAGGTAACTTCTACACTTTGGTCATAGTCGATGATTACTCAAGATATACTTGGACAAAATTTTTGAAAAATAAAAATGAAGCTTTTGATAAATTTGAGATTCTAAGTAAGAAAATTCAAAATCAAGTAGGGTCTAATATTGTGTCTATTAGAACGGATCACGGTCGTGAATTTGATAATGAATTTCAATTTGGAAACTTTTGTGATATTAATGTTAGACGATGGGTTTAGGCCCGTGGTATTTGGCCCATATTGTAACATTATATATAGTCTATTATGTACCGAACTCATTATTCAATATATCGATTATCACATTCTTACATGGTATCAAACCCTTACCACGATCCACTCCACTGCTTCCGCGACTTTCTACCCTAAATCTGCCAATTTTTTCTCGTTTAGTTTCATAGTTTCTCGACCAAGTGTGTTGTCGAGGTTTGTTTAATTTGTTTGTCGACCAAGGTGTGTTGTCGACCGGTGTTTATTTTCTTTTTGCTTCATCTTTAATCACTTACTGTTCGATTGGTCACTGTTCTATTAAATATTAATACTAGAACCTAAATCGATAGGTGTGGAGTAAATATTCATTGGTTTATAGGCGTGGATTAAAGATTCCGTTGTTCTATTAAATATTCATTGGTTATTACATGGGTTAGTATAATATAGTTTGACTGAAGTCAACTGTTTGGGTGTCACAATTAACGCAGACAAACAAAGTGATTTTTTAACCCTATAATACTTCCCACGTTCACAGTTAACAACCCTACATTCGCTCTCATACAATTTTCAACATGACTACGGATACAACTCCCCCCGCACCGGTTCTCACCTTATCGGATAAACTTATGGCTATGAATCACCTAACCACTTTTGTTCCCATCAAACTTGATGTTGATGAGATGAATTACTCCCAATGGGTGTATTATTTTTCTCATCTTTGTCATGGCTATGGCATCTTGGACCATCTTGTTGATCCACCCGAATCATCCTCTACTCCACCTTCTTCACCACCAACTAGGGATCCGGAATGGCTAAAGGTTGATTTCATTATTCGGTCTTAGATCTTTTCCACACTTGCAGTGAATCTTCAAAAGCGGTTGGTTGTTCTTAATCCCCAAATAGCCAAAGAGGCGTGGGTGTCTCTTGCAACGATTTTTCAAGACAATAAACGCCCAAGAGCTATGGCTTTGAAGGCGGAGCTACGGAATTTGAAACTTGGGGACTTAACAATTGATGCATACTTTCAAAAAATTGAGTCAATTGCTTCCGTGTTAAATGGTCTTGGTTCTCCTCTTAGCAATGATGATATTATTACGTTTGCACTTGAAGGCTTGCCAACCACGTATGATGTGATTTCTACAGTTATTACTAGTAGGGAACCCTTTCCCGATCTCAAGACGGTTCGTTCTTTATTGACCACGCAAGAGATGCGTATGAAATCAAAGGTTCAAGATCCGCTTGTGACTGCTACATCTGCTTCTCCTATGGTTCTATTGACAAATAATAATGCTCGGCGTTCGTCTAATCCTTTGGAGAAAGTGAACAAACCTTGTTTTCTTTTTGCTAAAGGTCATTGTCGTTTTGGTGAGGCATGTCGGTATCTTCACAATAGAGTTCATGGTAAGTCTACTTTACTCGCTCGTACTTCCGGTTCATCATCTCCTATGTCGGATATGGATACCTTGCGACAATTGTTGGCTAAGTTGGGGTTTACCTCTATGCCTAGCCAACCAACTCCTCCTGTTGCCTATACTACCAATACATCTCCAGTTGCCTATACTATGAATAATCATACTTATGGACCGGCTCAACAAAGAACTTGTAAATGTCAAAGAATCTAAAAGTCATCCATCAGATAGTGTCATAGGCAACATTAACGAAATAACACTAAGATCAAAAGTTCAAAATGAAAGCAACTACGTTTGTTTCGTGTCAACCATTGAACCGAAAAATATTAATGAAGCCATTATGGATGAGTCTTGGGTAATTGCAATGCAAGAAGAGTTAAACCAATTTGTTAGGAATGATGTATGGACAGTAGCTCCTCAACCAAAGAGTCAAACGATAATTGGAACAAAATGGGTCTTTCGTAATAAAATGGATGAAAATGGAATTGTGTCTAGAAACAAAGCTACGCTAGTTGCACAAGGATATAATCAACAAGAAGGCATTGACTACGATGAAACTTTTGCTCCAGTTGCTAGGCTCGAGTCAATTAGAATCTTACTTGCATATGCATGTGCACAAAATTTTAAACTTTTTCAAATGGACGTCAAAAGTGCATTTCTCAACGGAGTCATTAATGAAGAAGTGTATGTTGCTCAACCACCGGGCTTCATCGATTTTGAAAAACCAAATCATGTTTACAAACTTAAAAAGGATCTTTATGGACTTAAGCAAGCTCCAAAAGCATGGTATGATCGACTTAAAACCTTCCTAGTTGACCATAAGTATACCATGGGCTTAGTTGATAATACTCTCTTCACTAAGAAGAAAGATTCATATATTATCATAGTCCAAATCTATGTTGATGACATTATATTCGGATCAACTTGTCACGAACTATGTGTGGATTTCTCCAAAATCATGCATGACGAGTTTGAAATGAGTATGATGGGAGAACTCAACTTTTTCCTAGGACTCCAAATTAAACAACTAGAAGATGGTATCTTCTTTAACCAATCTAAATATATTAAGGACATGCTTAAGAAATTTGGATTAGAAGATTCGAAACCAATCAAAACACCCATGTCCGCGGAAACTAAACTCACCAAGGATGAGGAAAGTGAATCCATAGATAGCACTAAATATAGAGGTATGATTGGTAGTCTACTTTACCTAACGTCTAGTAGACCCGACATTATGTTTAGTGTTTGTCTATGTGCTCGTTTTCAAGAAGATCCTAAGACTACTCATCTCGAAGCCGTTAAAAGGATTTTTAGGTATATTAAGGGCACTACACATTTAGGTTTATCGTATCCCAAAGGAACGGGAATAGACACCATAGTGTATGCCGACTCGGATCATGCCGGTGACTATGTTGATAGAAAAAGTACAAGTGGTATTTGCACTTTTGTTGGACATTGTCTCACCTCATGGTTCTCTAAGAAGCAAACGGCTCTTGCTATCTCAACAACAGAAGCCGAGTACGTTTTGGCCGGAAAGGCATGTCAACAAGCTCTTTGGATGAAGCAAGCTCTTGTCGACTACGGAATTCAACTTAACGACATCACAATTCTTTGTGACAACAAAGGTTCCATTGATCTTAGTAAAAACCCGGTTCAACACGCTCGTACCAAACATATTGAAATCCGTCATCATTTCCTTCGTGACAACGTTCAAAAAGGAAATATCTCAATTGAGAAAGTTTCTTCCGAAGACAACATAGCCGACATTCTCACAAAACCCCTTAAACGTGAACCTTTTAACCTTCTTAGGCTAGGCTTAGGACTCATGGAACCTACCTTGTAGTTCTGGACATTAGACAAAAATCACAAAAATCAAAACAAATCCATAACTCTTTTTCTCAGCAGGGTCGGCGGAACCCTCAGACACAACGGACGGAACCCAATTCAAGGGTCCGCCGTATCCGCCGACCTTCAGAACCATTTTTTTGTTTATATTAAACCAAACACCCATTATCTCATACCACCACTTCGAAACTGTTACTATTCACTTTACCATCCATCCATACATGCAATTTCTTGGTCTTCCTTTCAAGAATAAATTGCAAAACAATCATCATTGTAAGTATTCTAAACTTGATTACAATCCTGATCTGAGTCTAGGAATTCTGTTTTTTGCACAAAAAACAAAAACTTGGGGTTATGCATTAACTTGAGGAACTCATGCATGAAATTAGGTGTTTAACAAAACTAATCATGTTCCCCATAGTTAGGAATTGCATTCTTACTAAGTGTAAACATGTTTACTAAAACACCGCATGTCAAATTCCTCCAAAAATTTCTCACAAATAGGACAAATATTTTTTCGTCTCACATTGAGAATACAAAATCAAAACGTTATGTTTAAAATATCACTTGCATAATGTCTCTTGAATGCTAAAGGGAATAAATAACCAATATGTATTTTCGGGTACATTCAAATGAAGCTACATTGAACTAGGAGCGCTTGGGTTATCTTTTGTTTTATAACAAAACTTGCATTATAAAATGTTTTTGAAGCATCAAAATGAGTCAAGATAACTGCACCTCCACATTGTTTTCATATAGGCACACACTAGAACAACCACATTACAATAGTCGTTTACTTAGACTAAAATGTGAAATTTTGTTTTTCTAGGAATCATCATGCCTCCTCTAACCCACTACGACCACAAGGACACCATTAAGTACTTACCCAAACACCACAAAACCAAAGGCCTTACCCCAAATCAAGTCGATGTTTTCAAATCCTTAGAAAAACATTATGTCCATGAGGGTAGAACCATTGACCTGTCCTTCCTAGAAGGCACAAACCTCTACACCGAATTTGCCACAATCAACTTTGAGTGTCTTTTAGAAATCGACGAGCATACTTGTCCTAGGTTCATTCTAGAATTCTATGCATCCGTCACTCTCTCCACGGATGAGTATGGTTGCATGTCTATTAACTTTAGGGCTAGTGGTCATCAATACTCCTTCACTCTTGAGGAGTTTGCTCAAATCATAGGTGTCCTAAACCTTGGTACTTGCATCTACTCCGACTTGCACTCCCTCTCAACTCTTGACACACTCTTTGACCGCATCCATCCCTATGACACCCCTCTTGTGTCCAAAGATGAACTTCGTAACAACCTCTTTGTTAGGACAACCAACACTAGGAGAACCCGTTCGGGAAATGAGGTTGATAAGGACCCGTATGGAATGGAACTTAATGAACTCAAGCCCCAATTCAAGAAATGGGAGGAAGTACTTAGAGCCAATGTCATTAGCACAATAGGAATCCGAGATCATATAAATCTTTGCCTTTGCTACATGCTCTACTCTTTGTCCGTTAGGCAACCCTTCAATCTTGCATACTACATTGCCAAGAGAATGATCGACATTCTCGTGCATGGCACAACGGCTATGCCGTATGGAATGCTCTTGACCCGTCTCTTAAGGTTCATCTCTCCCATTCCACCAACTCCAAACGGTCTTCATCTTGACTACTCTCTCATTTCACACACCTTTGTCCCACTTAGTGATAAGAGAGTTTACAAAGCCCAAGGAAAACGTCCTCATCCTCCTACCTCCTCATCATCTTCCTCAATGAGTGAAGATGACTCTTTGCCCAACTCTAGGCTCCCACCTCTAGAATACCTATCCCAACTTTCGGATATTCCAAACGATTCGGCGAAGTTCAAGCAAACAAAGGGGTCGTTTAAGAACCTTGGAAGATTCCTTGGAAAGTTCAAGAACAAGATTGACCGTCAATGAGTGCGGGTGTGTAGGAGTGTTTTGCACAAGGTGCTATTTGAACAATTTGGTCGTTCAAAAAATGTTTGTGATGTATTTGTGTGTTGGAACAATTTGTGATACTATTTGGAACATGTTTTAACTAACAATGATGCAGGAAGACAACATTTGGAATGTTGTCAAATTTTCATGTTTATGATATTTTCACTAAGTATAGTGAAATTCGCTACCCCCTGGTCAAAGTCCTATGGTATGCGTGTTTACATGTCCATTTTTTGCATTGCCTAACCAGATATGCATTATATTTTTGATTTTAGGAGTTTTCAAAAAATTTGAAAATCATCTCGCGGGTCAAAATCGTGGACTGTATTGTTTTTCAGGTCTGGCGGATCTGGCGGCACCCTAGAATGGGTTCCGCCAGTGTAATTTATGGGCAACCCAGAAATGGCCCAACGGATCGGACGAAACTCTCACACGGGTTCCACCTGTGTATCCTGAAGGTTCCGCCAGATTTCCTGCAGATTTTTTTTTTTAGTTTTCAACATTTCAACATCCAATCAACAAAATACCATCCTTTTATATAGAAACCAATTTCCTGCAATTTGTTAAGCACAATAGGGTAGTTCTCATTCCTTATAACTCAAAGAAAACCATTTCCCGCCAAATTTCAAAAATACCCATAACTACCTCAAGGAACCTTCACACATAAAGGAAGGAACCCTTCCAAAGGTTCCTTGAAATCCCTGAGACATATCCTTCCACAAATTTGCCAAAACCACTAAGCATTTAGTGAAAATCTTTGTCTTCCTACTTCACCATTTTCATTGGATTGACTTCCATGATTTGACAACCCACATTAGTCTTCCAAATCATTAGGAACCTCCATCTTTGTATGGCTAAACATCAAATCCAAACACTCCTTCCCACACTCCTTCATCACTATAAATTAAGCCATCCTAAACACTATCAAAGCACACCTTCTTCATCACAATTTTTGATCTTTTAAACCATTTTAACCATGAATAAGTCAACAATCACCTCTCAACCATCACGACCCGTCCGGAAAACTGCCCGGATAAGTGTCAAACCATTTTGGTCTAACCAATCCATCAACCTAAGCTCCTTATCCTCGGATGAATTCACCTCACCTATAAAAAATGGACATTTTCTAAACCTTGCATCTCCATCTCCATCACCCAATAAACCCAATGAGTTCACTCCACCACCAACTAAATCACCCATTGACCTAACTCCACCAAGTGCTCCGACCCAACCATCCAAAACTCCATCACCATCACCATTACCTAAACTTGAACCCATGGAATTATTTGAGTCTCCTCTAACATTACCACACCCTTTTGTCCAAGATCTCAATGATCTTCCACCACGACCAACACAACCACCACCTTTTGCAAATGAAACACCAAGGTCATTTCTTGACCAAAATGAGCATTTTAACAACAACCAACCACCACAACAAGAATACCACCAACCCAAACCATTGTTGTTTCACCCTATCTACCATGACATCCATGGTCCTCTTTATGGAGAACCAAATTTTGAAAACCATGATCACCCAACTCCACCACATTCTCAAGCCCAAACCTTTGAGTCTTTCTTTCCTTCCTATAAGGAAATCCAAAGCATGGTTGAGAATCACCTCCATCAAGCAATGGAATTTCAAACCACCTTGCTTGACTTTATACTAAACCCATCCTCCAACCAAGAACCAAAAACCAACCAACCCTCCAACCAAGAAACCAAAACCAACCCATTTCCACCCACTCATCCCCATGTTTGCTCACATTGTGAGCAAATGGGTGAAAGCATCAAAATGTTGCTTCACCAATTCCAAGATGAAACCCGTTTTGCATTCCAACACGTCATAGAACGTTTGGATGCTCTTTCCCACCCAAACAAATCCTAGACAACACTTGGAGGCCTTTTGCCCCAATTAGGAAAGTAGGATTTGATTTTCTTTTATTTTCTTGGTTATTTTTAGTTTTTCTTTTAGAAGTAGAAGGATCTTTTTCATTACTTATCTTTGACTTTTACAAGTCAACTTTTACGTGGAATGATATCTTTTTCTACTTACTTACTTGCATTGTTGGTTGATCATTTTTGAGTTGTTATTGTGGTTGCATGTGTGTGGTAACTACAAGCTTGATTATATATATCACCAACTAATCATTTTTTTTGTAGGATCAAAATCCATGTTTCCCATCTTGGCACTCCTTTTAGGGGGAGTAACAACCAAGGGGGAGCACGTGCATTATTCCGCTTCACTACTCTACCTTTTGTTTCGACAAAAAGGGGGAGAAATATATTAAACCTTTAAACTTAATATGATTTTCATCACTTAAGTAAAACAAGTTTAATATAAATTTCTTTTTTAAGTCTTAAACACCAAGATTTTGTGAGTTACTTAAAAATAAAGTTTATGTTTTGTCATCAACAAAAAAGGGGAGATTGTTAATACAAATATCGCCTAAAAACGTTATTTATATTTTACGATATTTGCTAAGTTTTGTTTACAACAAAATGTAAACTTTAGTTTCTAAGTAAATCATTATCTTAGTTTTAAAGACTTGCATAACTAGACATTTGCTACATTTTACATTTCATAAAACACAACACTTATTATTTCTTAAAATAGAAATGTCACATCACATTTATGGCAAGTTTTGTCAATATACATTTATGGAAAGAAAGTGTGTTTGACTAACCATATGTTTGCTTGCACAAGTTTTGTGTTTGACTAGGTGTAATGAGATGTAACATTGTTTGGTTTGCAAGATTTATTGCAAAACCAACTGCAAACCCGGCAGAACCCTAGGGGTACATGGCCGGAACCCATCTGAGGGTTCCGCCGTATCCGCCAGGCCTGCAGAAGGTTTTGCTATAAATACTAAGCCACAAGTTTGATTTTGGCTTATCACTCTACATCATATTTTCACACATTCATTCATTCTTTCATCTAACCCTTTAACATCTCATATGTGAAGTTTCTTTTTGTAGCAAAGAGATTCACGAGTTCATAAAGAGTTACAAGTATTCAACACAACGTTGCAAGACTTGTTAGCTTAGCATTGTGTTGACTTGTGTAGTTTACACTTCATTTGATTGTGTATTTTCAGTAGTGATCGGTTAGTATTTTAGTCCTCAAAATACAAAGTGTGACGGGAGTTGTTGTACCCTTGTAAAAGAACTAACGGGAGTGGTTGTACCCTTGTAAAAGAACTCGGCATCTAGCTTAGTGTCGGTAAATGTTTATAAGCGACGTGTAAGGTTTTCTCCGCCGGTGAAAGGAGCTTGTTGACTAGTGAAAGAAACTCTTGAGTTGGATACTCGGGGCGTGGACGTAGGGCAAGGAAAAAGAGTCCTTGTAGCCGAACCACGATAAATACTCGTGTTGTGGTTTGATCGTTTCTTTCTTTATACTTGCATGTTATATATTGTGTTTGTGTATATATCTTTGATCAAACGGAAAGTTTCAAAAGATAATTAAACAAGTTAAAAAGATTTTAAACGGTAAACTATTCAACCCCCCTTCTAGTTTTCCACATATGCTATCGACATCAACCAAATGGCTTCTACATCACCAATTTGTCTTATGACAAGGGCAACCGAAATTAAGTCCTGGCTGTGGCATAGACGTTTATCCCATCTCAATTTCGACACCATCAACAAGTTAGCCAAAGACAACATCGTCAACGGTCTTCCTAAGTTCAAATACACCAAGGATCATCTATGTCCATCATGCGAACAAGGAAAAAGCAAAAGAGCATCATATAAACCTAAAACCGTACCTTGTTTGGAAGCAAGGTTACATCTGTTGAACATGGACTTATGTGGCCCAATGAGAGTTGAAAGCATTAATGGGAAAAAGTCTATTCTTTTTATCGTTGATGATTATTCAAGATATACATGGGTTATGTTTTTTAGATCAAAAGACGAAGCACCAGGCATCATCATCACCTTTCTGAAGCGTATTCAAGTTCTACTTCAAGCTCCAGTAAGGATTGTAAGAACAAATAATGGCATAGAATTCACAAATCAGGAGTTAAGAACCTATTTTGAAGATGTTGGAATCACTCATCAAACATCATTTGTTAGAACTACACAGCAGAATGGGGTAGTTGAAAGAAGAAACCGAACTCTTGTGGAAGCTGCTAGCACAATGCTAATTTGTTCTAGTGCACCACTATTCTTATGGGTTGATGCTGTAGCCACTGCTTGTTTTACTCAAAACCGATCCCTAATCCATCCAAGATTCAATAAAACACCATATGAGCTAGTGAACAACCGGAAACCTGACATCTCTTACCTTCACGTATTTGGCGCTTTGTGTTATCCAACGAACGACAGAGAAGATCTAGGAAAGTTGAAAGCTAAGGGTGATATTGGAATCTTCATTGGATATTCAGAAAACTCGAGGGCATTCAGGGTGTATAATAGAAGAACAAAAAGGATAATGGAGACGATGAATGTGAAGTTTGACGAGATTTCACAAATTGCTTCTGAGAGACTCACTCTAGAACCCGCGCTTAATCCGATGGCTTCTAATCAAAACAGATTAGGACCCGCACCAAACCAGCAGACTTCTGGACACATCAGTTCAGGACTCGTGCCTCAAGGAGCTCATTCAACAAACACGGACAAACCTTCAGAACAAGAATTGGAAAATTTCTTCGAGTTAATGTTTGATGAATATTATGGTGGCACTTCGACAAATGCATCTCAACAACATTCCGCTGCACCCGCTCAAAACCATCAACCACCACCAACACAAGATGCATCTACAACAATCGAAGTTGAAGCACCAACTCCCTCAACATCATCAACATCTACTCCAGCAACTCCAGTTATTGAAACTGATCTACCAAGAGTTGATGAGCAAAACCAAAACACACATTTTCAAGAAGAACAAACAAATAATTCAAACGATGTTGCGTTAGAAGAAGAAGAATTATTTGAAAACCCATTTGCAACAGACTCTGCTGAATCTTCTTCAAGGTTACAAGAACCTTCTAACACACATTCATTAAACCCAAGGTACCCTTCTACGTTTCAATGGACAAAAGACCATCCAATAGAACATGTTATTGGTGAACCTTCAAAGCCAGTTCAGACAAGGAGACAACTTGCCACCGATCTTGAATTGTGAATTTACATTTGCTCAATCAGCCTCAAAGAACCTAAGAACATTCGGGAAGCAATGGCAGAAAACCCATGGATAGAAGCGATGCAGGATGAAATTCTTCAATACCAGTTACATGATAGTTGGGAACTTGTTGAACGACCACTTGATAAACGTATTCTTGATCTCAAGTGGTTGTGGAAGAACAAACTGGATGCGGAAATGACTGTAATTCGTAACAAAGCTCGTCTCGTGGCTAAAGGATATCCACAAGAAGAAGGGATAGATTTTGAAGAACCATTCGCGCCTGTAGCTGACTTGAAGCAGTCCGGATTTTCTTAACCTATGCAGCTCATAAAAACATCACAGTCTATCAGATGGACATTAAGACAGCTTTCTTGAATGGAACTCTGAAAGAAGAAGTGTATGTGAGTCAGCCAGAGGGATTCATCGACAAAGATCATCCAGACTACGTCTACAAGCTTAAGAAAGCCATTTATGGTTTAAAACAAGCTCCAAGAGCGTGGTATGACGAACTATCATCTTTCTTGCTCAAAAACAATTTCACCAAAGGAACGGTTGATGACACCTTATTTATCAAAAAATTCAAAGATGACATTTTGATCGTTCAAATTTACGTGGACGGCATAATTTTTGGATCAACCAATCCTAACCATTCAAAACATTTTGAAAATCTCATGAAAAGCAAATTTGAAATGTCCATGATGAGGGAACTAAAATTCTTTCTTGGTTACAAATAAATCAATCCCCTCGTGGTATTTTTATTAATCAAACTAAATATACAATAGAGATTTTGAAAAAACATGGAATGGAAAACTGTGATTCTGTTGATACACCAATGGTCACTTCACCAAAAATTGATGCTGATTTGTTTGGGAAACCCATCGCTGCCTTTACTTTATTTAAGGGGGGTCTTGAATCTCTCGAAGGGCTTTGAGAAGAGGGGCAACAGGGAAGATGCCGAGAATGGATCCAAAGAAATATCGGAGCATGATCGGTTCTCCCATGTACCTAACTGCTAGTCGACCCGATATTTAATTTGATGTTTGTTTATTAGCAAGGTTTCAGGTAAAGCCTACCGAACTTCACCTCAAAGAGGTTAAACGGATCTTTCGGTACCTACGAAGCACCATAAACATGGGACTTTGGTATCCGAAGGATTTGGGGTTTAATCTAACAGCATTTGCAGATGCCGACCAGGCCGGTGATCAAGTTACAACAAAGAGTACATCAGGTGGAGCACAATTTTTGGGTGAAAAGCTAGTAAGCTGGTCGTCAAACAAACAGGATTGTACTGCACTATCAACTGCCGAAGCCGAGTATGTGTCTCTATCTGCGTGTTGTGCCCAAGTTCTTTGGATGCAGACACAACTCACAGATTATGGCTTTACTTTTGACAGAATACCTATGTATTGTGACTCAAAAAGTGCCATAGCCATCTCGTACAATCCCGTACATCACTCTAAGACGAAGCATATCAAAGTCCGCTACCATTTCATCAAAGAACACGTAGAAGAGGGTACAGTTGAATTATTTTTCGTTAAGACTGATTACCAACTCGCCGATCTATTTACTAAAGCCCTTCCAAAAGAACGGTTTGACTATTTAGTTCGACGAATTGGCATGCGAAGCCTAACTCCTGAGGAGCTAGAACGTCTTCTCGAATCTTCTTGAAAAATGTTTTCAAAATCGCTTAGCTGTAAATATTTTTGAAAAAACAAAATACAAAATTTGAAAAACCAACAAAAACAAAATACAAAAATAAAAAACTTTCAAAAAATACAAAAATAATATAAAATCTAAAAATCCAAAAATATTCTTCTCACGACATGTCTCTCGTATAAATCAATATTCTGTACGTTTCTAGAAATGTCATTCAACAATGATACGGATATGTACAGATGCTTGAACGGGAGTTCTTTAAAATGTTTTTCTAAAACATGTCGTTTCTAAAAAGTTTCTTCACTATGGCTTTCGTATACTTCAGTACGAAACCCGGACCTGAATGATGACTTCTGATTATTTCAAATCAAGGACTCGTATTTTCACGAACAAAATCTTTTTCAAAAAGTTCGAGTCTAAACAAACGAAAAAGACTTCAAAAAAAAAAAAACTCGTTTTTCCAAACAGAAATCTTGAGCACTTTTTCAAGATTCATCTAAAGATTTTTCAAAATCTTTCAAATCAGTGCTCAAGATAACTCCCTCAAAACCCTTAATTGATTTTAAAATGTGCTATCATTAAGGGGGAGTACAAAAACTAAATTGTTCCGAATTCATGCAAAATGAAATCTGTCTTTCTCTCCAAAAAGTTTTTTCTTAATCTGTTAATATAAAAAATATCACAATATGCTATTTTTGAGGGGGAGAAGACATGATTAAAATGTGATCAAAGATGTTTAAAGATTGTGACTGAATCTCAAAAGAGCTCGACTCAAAAAGTATCAATGAATTGACGAAGCTTTAAATGTAAGTAATCGAAAGACTTTCTTTGGACTTGACCAGGACGGGTAATAATTTCAAGCTAGTCTAACTAGTGATGTAAGCGTGTCTCGAATCGGTCATGTTCACTGAAAGTGGATCAATTCAAAAAGTGCAAACTCCTCACGCATGTGCAAATTTCTTAAAAACGCATGAGCACATGTGAAGGGGGAGTCCTTCAAAAGATGCAAAACTCTCAAAGTGGTAACAACAATGTGTTTTATTATCATAAACACTTTTAGAGATTTTCAATAAAATGGTTTCATGGCAATTATAGGATAGTCATGGAGTTATAAGGTGACTAAGGTTAGGGAAAACAGTCCTTTGATCCGCCAGAGCCGGAGGGATCTACCTAAGGACAATTCCAATAGATTATAATTAGAAGTCCTTAGGTATGATTGAAAAAAGGAGAAAATGAGAAAGGAGAAAGAAGGGGTTGAAGAATTAAAAACAAAAGTTATTAAAAAGGGTGAAAAGAATTAGCCCTCCATATGTTCAACCTTAGGGCAGACACTGGGTTCAATTCGTATGCTACTGGTTGTTGCTAAGGTGACACCGGTATTGAAGATTAAGGCGTCATGGACCCAGTGACACACTGCACTTAACCTTCTAGCCACTCAAGTTCTCTTAAAAGAGCTTGTTTCATTCTCACGGGGAACCGGTGTAATCTATCGACCTGTCTCTTAGAGATGGTTGATATTGAAGCAGGAGACCTCTCCCTAATCTCCGCATAGGAAACCAAATATGCACTTATCGAGTCTAGAGCCCCGAGATTCATTAAAAGATCTCATAGGAACACATGATATTGCTACACTGGTTGTTCATCATTAAGGACGCCAGATGTAAACTTAAGAGTCCTACGCGGATCTTAGCAATCTGCCGAGAACGTTTAAGAAAGGATTTACTTATGTATTTTCTCAAAGATCGAACGCAAATTCCTGCCAGGGTCGCCATCAAGCAGCCCTGACAGCAGGTCACTTCGGTAATTCTTTATGGGTTACGCTTAGTGTTCGCGGTGGTTTCAAACGGTCTACAGTCGTGGAGTGATCCCCAACGACTCACCCATTCGTTGAGCTACTTATTAGGTCTCGTAAGCTCCCTCGGGAGTATCTGAAATGGGAATGGCCATGGTAAGGGTTAGAAGGAGTCTTCACACTATGCTGTTGACGATCTCTAATTTCTTATCTATAAGTACCGGTTGATTTATTGCTAACTGTTTACATGCAGCTATACATCATCTCCATGGCAATGGATTCCACATGCTCATACATGCATCACAAAGTCAAAGGAAAGTTCTCACAAAGATCAAAGGATTGCAACAGTCAAAGAAAGATTCTACGTCAAAAAGAAGAATCTACAAAGTAAAGTGACAAGGATCAAAGTGAAAGAACGGGAATAACAAATGTATGTATGACAAAGACTTAAGACGTATGAGCATGTTGGAATGACAGACAACCACCACAAACACAGAAGTGACGAAAGGCAGATGACATCATTGGATCACTTCAACAACAATGAAGCATGATGAACTGGAGCAATGATTCATCTAGTGATTCTTAAAGACGTCAAGAGCTATGAATGTTCAAGTTTAAAGACAAAGATGATGACGTCGCGCAACCTTCAATGACCAACACTTAGGGGGAGATTGTTAGGATCGAATTTTATTTATAAAAAGTGTCGGTCATTAATATTATGTAATAGGTTGCTTTAGAATATCATTAAGATGAAGTTCATGTTTAGTTTTCATGATTTTATAAAGTCTAAGGGCTAGTTATGTAATAAAGTCAAAGATATGTGAAGCCCTAGACTACTAGTATAGTAGTATTAATACTCTTGTAATACCTCATTTTGAGGGTGGTTCTCTTAGTAATAACAGTCTTTATTTTCATACACTAGGAGTTTTCTTCCACTCTCTCTCTCTACTTACTTTCTCTCTCTAGATTTAGGCAAGATTCATAAGTGATTAAGGTTGTTCTACGGTCCTACCAAACCCATTCCAAAGTATCAAACCAAACGCACCTTTAGTTCTTGACCAAGATGAAAATACTGATATGTGTTTGGTATGAGGTAATGGGGAGGAGATGATATGTACACATACATTTTTTACTTTGTACATATAAAATTTATGTGTAAGAATAAGCAAATTGATGTTTGGGGACAAGTAAAATTATGTATGCAAAGTAAAGGCCCGCTTGGTTTAAAGTGGGGAACGAGAAAGGAAATGCAAAAGAATGTGTGAGGTGGGTAATCAATCTCTTACCCAACTCCAATTTACTCTATAATGGTTGATTACCCACTACGGGGTAATCAAATCCTTTGCACTCACTAACCAAGCACAAAATAATGAGCGAGGTTGGCCCTTTTGAATACCTTACCCATTCCCCACCCCCCTTAACCCCCCACTAAGCACCCCCTAAAAGTGTATGTGTACATATCACTTTCCTAATGGTAATGAAGGAATGATTACTCCCATTTGCTACATTAAGGGACCGTTTGGTTTGTAAGTGGGTTTAGAATTGGATTTTGATTTAAGAATAGTTTGAAAAATTTGGGAAAGGTTTGAAAAAAAGTAAGAGAGATAAAATATATTATTATAAAATAAATAATTTAGCATTTTTGAAAATTAAATACAATTTTAATTAATATATATAAAAAAATTGTAAGACAATAGTGAACTGGGATCCACTTATATGAGAAAAAGACAAACAATAAATATAATATCGAGTATTTTTTTTATACCAATCAATTGACCCATGAATGAGATCTATGAATTTTTGATTCTTTAATTCCCAATTTGTGGGCCCTTTTAACAAACAAACACACAATTTTAAACTTCTACTGTATCATTCAACTCACATAGAAACTCTCAACCAAACAGGCCCTAATATTGGAATCAAATACCAGAATAAAATATGAATATAGAAAATTTCCCGTAGAAGGCAAGGAGAATATCTTTTAACTCATTCATTTTATTATTATTATTATTATTATTTTTTTTTTTATTTGTCTTTTGTGCAAAATTTATTATATTTTACTTTCATAGCGAAGAAAAATAAAAATTCTGTACATTTTATGTGTTTTATTTATTTTAGTATAAGAATGATCTCACCTTATAAAATTTGATACCAAAACCTAAATAACAAACCGAACAACAATATTAGATATAATAGTATTACTTTCATTTCACCTTATTATCTTTTGTATACAGATAGTGATTAAGAAATGCATACGAAAAGCACCCCGAATGGCGAATGTTATTGTCTTTCTTTTTAGGGGTTTTTACATTCATATCCTTTTGAAAATGCATAATTGCATATATATATATATATATATATATATCCAAAGCATGCATAAAAACCATTGTACTATGTGCATCAAAAACTTGTATAAAAAATATATATGCAACTATTCACTTTGAGAAGGATATATATGCAATTCTGACTTCTTTTATTTTTTTTATTTTTTTTTAAGTCGTGTTGACTTACTCTTTTTTGGATAATTATGATAAGATTTCCTTTTATTTATGTTAATGTATGTTTCTGATATGACACCATATTTGTAATACTTTTACCCTTGTCGGGTTGGGGTGTTACATAAATATCCTTCTCAAAAGACCACTTTATAGATACGCATCGAAAATAAGCTGTCGGTTTTATTATTATTATTATTATTATTATTATTATTATTATTATTATTATTATTATTATTATTATTATTATTATTATTTAGTTAGCAATATATATTGTTACTTGTATTTGTTCGAAAAAAAATGTGTATTTTCTCTACCCTCTCTAAATTAATTGAAAAAAAAATAAAAAATAAATAAAAGGTAATTGAATTACAATGTGTGTTTAGTTGGGGAAACACCCTTGTTTTTCACAAAGTGTTTTGTGAAAAATAAAAAAATAGGGATCGCGTTCAAATAATCGTTTTTGAACAAAATATTTTGCAAAACAAAAAATCCTTTATTTCCTAACTTAACCAGAAAAATTACAAAACATTTTTTTTAACCCACAACCCTCCCTCAATTCTTCAAAATAGAAAATATAAACATTAACTAAACGCGTTTTTTATATTTTCAAGTGTTTTATGAAAATAAATTTCCCTTCCAAATTTTTACAAAACTAGATATGGGAAACAAAAGAATTTTCTTAAACTAAACGCACCATTATTGTTCCCGTGTTCGATCTCTTCCATTGCGGCCTTGCTGCCTATATGAGCGCGCATATATAACTCGTAATGAAGTATCTGAAATAAGGGTAGGGGGAGTGCTCCACTCAACCCATTTCCTTTCACTCACTCACAACCAATCCCATTCCGCCACATCATCTCCCACTTTTTCCTTCACTCACTTCATTTTTGGGGGCGGCACCTTCACTCACCCTTCACTCATTTTTTTTTTTTTTTTTTTTTTTTTTTTTTTTTTTTTTTTTTAAATTTATTTAAAAACTAAAATTTCATTAAAATAAATAAACATTACATAATAATGGGGATAACATCTTCTTCCGTCTGTGTTTGATCCATCTTTTGACCCCATCTTACTCTTTTCTCTGGGTTTGTTTCGGCCTCCATCTTCTTCCGTCTGTGCTCTGCCATGGCATCTCCAAAGTTGTTTTGTTGCTTCCTTTACATCAGTTGGCTCAACATGATAGAAAATGGGGATAACAATATGGTTAGAGATCCAAACGGCCCACTCCAACGTCTCTCTCTTTTCTCCCAGCATGCGTGAACATTCCCCGATTTTCACCTCCCCGTGCGGGGTTCCCCGCGAGGCGGCGGTGTTCCCGTGCGGGGGTTCACCTTCCCGCTTTCTCCCCGCATGCACTCCCTCTACCCTAATGGTCTTGCTAGACCACCTCCACGGGAAAATGTTAATTATTGGAGTAACAAGAAGATGTTGACATTTGACTGGTTCCTTGTCTCATTCTGTATTTAATAAACTCAATTAATGAGTTTCGTTGTGCACCAAAAGTCTAGTTTTACTGTTTTTCAGTAATCGAATGTTGATGCAGCATGTGCTGTAAGATACATCGAATGTTTCTGGGATGATAGCTTATTCGATATTAAAGTGATACAATTTCAAAAATTTCCAATAAATCAATATTTGTATAGAAATAGAAATAACTAGAAGAATATTACATGTATAATCTTACAATAGCGTACAAGTAATTTTGCCTCAAAACATTGTTTTTAAGTTGATTTGTCTTCTTTTTCAATAACGAGTCGACTATTGCTATTTTTCAAGCATAGTGCAGATGTATATCGTAAAAAAAAATGCGTACACATTATTACTTACTTTTATTAAGCAACCTCAACATAAAACCCGACACTTTTCTAAATTATATAAACTCTCGTATTTTTCTAAATTCAGGTTCCCACAAATAACCTAACTCTAAAACAAAAACAGACGCCTCCTTCTCCGGCCGGCGGTCCAGAGGTTCCTTCCATCATTCTTTTCGGTAGATATCTCCTTTCTCTTATATTTTATCTTTCTTATTAATCATGTTGCAGAATAGACAAGCAAGCGTTCGATCAGTTATACCGTCTTCTCCGGTAAGTTAGAGAAGTTTTAGATCGTGGTGATTGTGATCTATAGGTCGTGGTATTTGTGTTTTATCGTCAAGTTTTCAATTAGTGGTAAGTGGTCGTGGTGGTTCGTGATGGTGAGGTTGGTGAGATAGTTCATTTCGAGGAGATGATGAGCTCATGAGATGGTTCAGGTGATCGTTGTCGCGAATATGGTGAGGTACATCATGCGATGTTTTGTGTCAGTGGGCATGGAGAAGTCATTAGTTTAGGTCGTGGGTAATTGGGTATGGTGTGTTCATGTAATTGTTTCAGGTCGTGGGTATGGTATGTTCGCGAGATGGTTAAGGCTCATGGCTGTTGTGAGGTCGCGAGATAGTTTCAAGTCGTGGGTTTGGTGAGATAGTTTGAGTTGTGGGTAAAATGAGGTCGCTAGATAGTTTTAGTCGTGGGTATGGTGAGGTCGCGATATGGTTTTAGTCGTGGTATGGTAAAGTCACGAGATGGTTTTCGTGCGTATGGTGAGGTCGCGAGATGGTTTTGGTCGTGGGTAGTATAGTGATGTCGCTAGATGGTTTTGATTGTGGGTATGGTAATGTTGTAGATGGTATTTGTTCATGGGTATGGTGAGTTCGCAAGATGATTTTGGTCGTGGGTATAGTGAGGTCGCGAGATTGTTTTGATTGTGGGTATGGGTGAGGTCGTGAGATGGAATTGGGTCGAGGGTATTGTGAGGTCATATGATTGTTTTGGTCACGGGTCTTATGAGGTCATGCAAGGGTTGTGGGTATAGTGAAGTCGTGAGAGGTCTAGGGTACGGTGAGCTGAAGTCATGAAAATTGTGGAGGAGATTGTGAGGTTGTGAGGTGAGGTGGTCAGGTAGGAGGTGATGGTATTTCCATGGTGATGAAGATGGTGACGTCATCGTCGTTATTCAAACCGTTTAAGCTTAGGGTCATTGAAGCAAAAGTTTTAGGAATTGATCGTTTCAGTATGGGTTTCCATTATATGGTATTTTACATCTTTTGTATTCTCTTGGATCTACTGTCTTTGCTATTCGTAGTGATACCATTTGGTCAGAATGTGTGTTGAACTGTTTGCTTTGAAGTTCTTACGGGTTATGTTTCATGTGTGAGGTCGTGTGTCGTGGTTGGTTTTAACCCGTGTCATATTTCTTACAAGGTATTTGCCCTTAGTGTCACTATGTTTGGTAGGCTTGGATATCGGAGTTGTATCTTGTTATGTCGTGCATCCACTTTTTGATATCATTATTTGATTCGAGTGTAGGTATTGGTAATCGAGTCGGTTCATTAGTGTAGCTTGTTTAATTTTTTATGTTCGGGTCTTTGTAATTTTAGCATTTTTCTAGTTTTATTTAGATAATATATATTCCCTTTAAAATAAAAATAAACACTAATATATATATATATATATATATATATATATATATATATATATATATATATATATATATATATATATATATATATATATATATATATATATATATATATAGACACACTTTCAATACGTTTGAGGTTATTTTTTTCTCCAAACATAAAAACTGCATACGCATTGATTTGTTTATCTGATTATTTTCCATCATATGGAACAAATAAATTGTAATTTACTTCCAAAATAAACAAAAGCATACTCCTATTTTTCATTACCACAAATAAACAAGCAATAGAGTGTTGCAGAAAATCTGAAAAGACCTTTCTGTGATGTCAATCAACCTTTTATTAATTATTTATTTAATGATATTTTCTTTTTGTTCTTTTCGAGAAATGAAATAAATAAATACTCGTTCCCCATTTTGCCACTAACTAAATAAACAAGAAAACTTTAAAATAATTTATAAGAAGACAGAAAACTGGATTTGCAAATCTAGCACCAATTGGCTGCTTATGACTCATGCTATAAAAATGAAATAAAAGTGAATGACAACACTGAGTTCTTAAACATAATTCGGTGACTAAATATACAGTAATATGTATCCATAGTAAACAACAGTGTACTCGTATTTCTTTTATAACAAGCCAATTACTAGTACGAATTTAACAAAACCAAAAATGCTGATAACATATTATAACTTGAACATTTCAAAGTGTTGTAATAGTAAAGGGTTATCGTTTCGATTGTGAAAAGGATAAATTTATATTATATATACCCACACTATTAGTATGTTAATATTTTCTTTTTAACGTGTGTCACCAGGTAAATTCACATTTGGTTGCATTTTTCTACGCGTGATTCTAATATTCAGTACATAAACACTAAAATCAACCTGTAATGACACTCTTTGAACTGGTGACACTTTCATTGAAGAGGATATGATAGTTTACTTTGCAATTTCTAAAGGTGGTTTAATTTAGCATTTCTTTTTACACTTTCGTTTTATCAACTATAATTTCTAGTACACTTAAGGGCATGATGATCCAAGAACTGAATCTATTTGATAAATTAATTAAATATTAACTCAGAATATATCTTCTATATAGAACTCAAAATACGTATTCATAAAACAACAATGAGGTTTGTATAATAGAAAAAAAGTACAGTAATTATAGATACTTATGTTCCATCAATGCTAATTTGATACACGTTAATGCATTTTTCACGTTTCCATAATTCTGCATCTTAGAGCATTTATACAATGGTACAGTAAAACTTTATAAACTCGTCAAATCACGACATGCAAACTTTTCTATTTCTAAACTTATTTCCATCCTTTTATAATTGAGTTACGTTACAATCACAAAAAAGCTTACAAAAATATCCATAAATTAGATGTTATGTTTTAATTGGTCGCTTTTACAATAATTTTTCTCTTTTCTTTTTGTTTAACCCGATAAAAAACATAACCGCTCATTTTTATGATTTTATTATTATTATTATTATTATTATTTTTCTTTTACTCCGTAGCTTTTATGGTAGCAGTATAACACTTTATAACTTATAAATTGTTTCAGAGTAACAAATGCATTAAATTCAGGGCCATCTCATGAGATTTCGGTGGCCTCGTGCCATCATTACAAATAGGCCCTTAAACACACATGCAAATACATATGTATCACTTGTGCATGAACTAATTAAACTCAAGCCTCATGTTGTGTATATACATATAATAAGTCTATAGAATTTTGTGGCCCTCATTAAATGGTGGCCTGTGCAATAGCACCTCTTGCACTTCCTTAAAACCGGCCCTGATTAAATTATGAATATGTCTTAGATTTCATGCATTTTTTATATCATATGAACATAAAACAGCAAAGTCTTTTTGTTTTGTTAAAGGGTTTTAACTTATATAACTAACACACACACATATATATAAATATATATATAGGGGGTTTTATTTTCATAACCATGTTAAGTGCGGGAACTGCGAGAACTCCAATTTTGCATTAGAAACATGCATGTTCACATAAAACATGTATGTTTTCTTACATACACCTTAATACACATGCCTGCGTATTAAGGTGTATGTAAGAAAATATACATATTTTATATGAACATGCATATTTTCTAATGCATAATTGGAGTTCTCGCAGTTCCCTCACTTAACAGGGTTCTAAAAATAAAACCATTTTGCATTGATTTGTTGCACTTAACAGGTTTTTATATGAACATGTATGTTATGCATGTATGTGTATTAAGGTGTATGTAAGAAAACATACTTGTTTTATATGAACATGCATGTTTTCTAATGCAAAATTAGAGTTCTCGCAGTTCCCGCACTTAACAGAGTTCTGAAAATAAAGATACTATATATATATATATATATATATATATATATATATATATATATATATATATATATATATATATATATATATATATATATATAAAAGTGAATCTTTACATAACAAGACATTTCTTCTCCTATAGACATAAAACAACCACTAAACACTAAATTACATTTGACTCATAAAAATACCAAATATAAACTATCGTCTAAAAATTGACCACAAAGATAAATGTCAAGCGCATCACAGAAAAGCCAACTACTCTGTTAATATAAATATCGCCTAAAAACGTTATTTATATTTTACGATCTTTGCTAAGTTTTGTTAATGACAAAGTATGAAGTTTAGCTATAAGTAAATCATCACTTTAAGTGTTTAAGTCTTGTTTAACTAAGATTAACATTTCCTTTTAAACAAAACATTGTGTTTATTTCTTAAACTAAAATGAGTCTTGTCACATCATATTTATTTCTTAATATAGTAAGGTCACATCACATTTAGGGCAAGTTTTGTCATGATGCATTTATGGAAAAAAATGTGTTTGACTAACTTTGTTGTTGCTTGCAAGCTTTGTATTTGACTTGTTTTTATGAGATGTGACATTTTTTTGTTGCTAGGAGTTATGAGACAAGACTTTGTTTGGTTTGCAAGATTTATTGCAAAACCAACTGCAGCCCTGGCGGTACCCTGGGGTACACGGGCGGAACCCTTTTGAGGGGTCCGCCTGATCCGCCAGACCTGCAGAATTGTTTGCTATAAATACCAAATCATTTGTTAGTTTTTGGTAACCCCTTTAGGATATATTTTCACATGCTCTCTCAACTAACTCAATAACCTTTTAATGTGTGTGATTCTCTTATGTAGCAAGGGACTTCACAAGATCATTCAAGAAGTTAGAAACTTCAACTCTAAAGTTGCAAGTCTTGATAGCTTGGTCATGTATAAGCTTTGATAGTTTATACTTCATGTGTGTCATGTATATAGTTGTAAGTGGTTAGTATTTTAGGCCTCAAAATACGTAGTGTGTCGGGAGTTGTTGTACCCTTGTAAAAGAACTAATGGGAGTGGTTGTACCCTTGGAAAAGAACTCAACATTTAGCTTTGTGTCGGTAAAAGTGTAAGCGACGAACGGGAGTGGTTGAACCCATGTAAAAGAACTCGACATCTAGCTTATTACATGTTGTCTTTTAGTTATAATTGCTAATCACATATAAAGCTTATTACATGTTGTCTTTTAGTTATAATTGCTAATCACATATAAAGCTTTCCAAAAGAACTAAAACAAGTAAAGTTGTGTTTATATCTTGAAACAAATGTAAAGCTTTTCAAAGTATGAAACAAGTAAAGTTAGAATTGTTATTCACATGAAAAGCTTTTCAAATAATCAAACATATAAAGTTGTGTTTATATCTTTAAGCAAACGTAAAGGTTTTAGAAGGATATTTAAGCTAAATAAGAATCGAAAAAGCGGTAAACTATTCAACCCCCCTTCTAGTTTTCCACATACTCTTTAGTTAAGACTTCTTTCTCAAAACCATCATAAACGTCATAATCTTCATCCTCAAGTAACCATGCATCATTTGCATATCCACCAGCTTACTTTGATGAGGACACATGCATCCTCAACATCATTATCACTCTCAACTAGAACCATGTTTACACCCTTATCGATAATATATACCCTCGTTTTTCGCCTTCGAAATATCAACATTCTCAAAAACCTTGTCATGTTCATTCAAAACTGCAATCGAATTCTTGAGAGACACAAAATTGATATCATCTGAATTCCCAAGTCCCTTTTTACTAGGAGTCGAGGCCCAGTTTTATTGGTATTGCTTTTGGATGTCAAGGCCTCATTATTTTTCACACTTTCTTGCTTCTTGGACGTCCCAAGACCACTAGGAATACATACAAGACGATATACGAATGTACTTTTGGGTTTAAAACCCGTTGACTTATAGTGTTGCTTATTGATGTCTACAATTTCTTACAACTTGAAACCCTGTCATTTTAAGCAGCAACATTCTTTTTAGGACTTTGACCACTTTGCTTCATCAAACCAACTTCTAAATTCGCCCTAGTTATTTTAGGGCATTGACTGTCATCGTGACCAAAAACTGAACAGTTACTACATCTTGGCGATTTCCATTCATATTCCACATTGATTGTATGGAAATAAGAAACTGAACCTTCCATATAAGAAATAGCAATTAAAATAGTATCTTTGAAAGGACGAGCAGCCTGTCAATCAAAGCACATGCAAAGTCTAATCGACCCCATGAGTCTATGCACATTGTGCTCGTATAAGAATCAACCATAATCGGTGTACCCAATCTAGTAGCTATAGTACTCAACTCATCCTCAGTAAACGCTATAACTAGAACATCATGCAATTTTACCTACACTGGAATAGATTTCAACTATTCTTTTAATAAACACTCGTTAGGAGACCATTTTTGAATAAATGATTAGAGCCTTACAGATCAACCATGTTCCGTTTTTCAGTACCCGATCCTACCTGCTCCCGATACAAATTTGAAGAAAAAGAAGCCTTTAGAATTCATCATTTTTTTAATAATACCAAACTTCTTTCGCACGTTCTTCACATAATCCACAACATGAAATGATATTCTTTTTCCAAGAAAATAACCATACAACAAGTGTTAATACCTAGAAATCGCCTCCAAAACCGATGACAAAAGTGATTTAGACTACTACATTTTCACCAGATTGTAAACCCGCTTTTAATGTATGAAAACTCACCACACGTTTGCTTGATCCAGGTTGGATCAAGCCAGCAAATGAGACAGGAGCATATTGCTTGGCCCTTTTTCCTACATGCTCATCCTCAACCTGTACAATATTTGAGTAGTTAATAGCTTTTAAAGCCTTTTGGACAATGTTAGGGACATGTGATCATGAGATGGCTCAACACTTGATATAGCAGCACCACACGTTACTTCAGCCCCTTCCATACATGAGTCTGGGACCTCAAAGTGACCAGTTCTAGCCTTCTAGGGTTTGGACTATCAGCATCTTCATGAGGTGATGGTTCAACTCGCATTAGTCTACTGGATTTTAATGGTTTTCCATCATCTCCCAATAACACAAATTTTCCTTCTAGCATTTGACTTTCAATATCACGAATTTTTGCAGCTAAGGAAGAGGGATTTTGACAACCATATACACCTGAAAAGCTTGGAAACAATCCCAGTCCAGCAACACTTTTATCGGTAGTAACCTTCTCCTTAGTACCATCAGTATTCGACGAAATCGTCTCCTTTTTCTTTTCCTTCTTACTTCCACCCCCTCTCCCTCATGAATCCAGAAAACCCTGCTTCATGATCACACTATGTAAATCAACCCTTAGTCACTCGTACCAAAATTCAGAAATAAATAAATAAATAACCTAACAAACCAAACAGCCAATAGCAAAAGATAGCAACGTTGAGCTCAGTAGACAATCGACCAACAATCACCACCCCACACGAATCAATGAACATGAAATCGAATAAGGTTTGAAACCTTAGTTTGTGTCGTTTGTGATGCGGTGGGTTCAAAGTCATTGAATTAGTCGGATACAAGATCAGAAATAATGGTTATCAAAGAAAAAGAAAGAAAAAAGGACACAAGTTTGATTCATTTGTGCTTCAAGATCTTCAATCTGTTTCTAACGGAAAGTAGATACGAAATTGAAGCAGAGATTGACATCATAAGAAACTTTAAAAAAAATGGATTTGATAGTAAAAGCAAGATCGATTTCCTTCAAATTTCTTGATGAATTTAATTTAGTTGTCTATATACGTTGGTTATGCATGTCCTAGTCGCCTCTTTAGACATATTCTTAAGCCTTCGATTGAGGATGCCTTTACACTGTTTTCTTGAGAATGATTCATAAAAGAATAGAATAGAAGAGAAGAAATAGTAGATCACTTCACTTCTTCTCTCTTTTTCCCAAAACTGAGCGGAACTTCTTACACAAAGAAAACACTACATCTTCTTCCCAATTCTTCACGCTTCTTTTCCTTTCTTCCTTATAAAAAATCTTGAGAATACAGTTTTTCAATTTCTTCCCACTTCTTTTCCTTTTTCTTGTATAATCATCTCAATAACACAACGTTAGGTACATGCATGTGAATATTTTATGTCATTGTATCTCATCTTACTATTATATAATAGTTAAACAATCAACTTTTAAAAATTTAACATTTCTTCAATGTAAGTACTTTCATTTTATACACATTATATAAACCCTAAGAACATCCATTGTTTATTTCTTTTCTATACAATAAAAACCCTTGAAAATTATTTTTTGTTGAAAAAAAAACATTTAAGAATTACTGTACATCTCTTCAATGTAAGTGCTTTTATTAAATATTTTAGGTGCATATACGTATCTCATCGTACTATTATATACTCCGTAATAGTTAAACAATCAATGATATTTTAAAATTTTAACATTTCTTCAATGTAAGTTCTTTCATTTTATACACATGATATAAACCCTGAACATCCATTGTTTGTTTTCTTTTCTATATGATATAAAGTCTTGAAAATTATTTTTTTGTTAAAAATAAAAGAAACGTTTGAGAATTACAACCTAATAATCATCAATCTTTTTTATGCAATAAAAATGTCTGTACCATTACAGAATATTTGCTCATTGCCCGATATTGAGAGCTCTCGGTGCAGTGAGTTATAGAGAAAATTTGGTACCAATAACATGTAAAACTGCAATGTCACTTGTGTTATAAGTAAGTTATAGGCCCATGCATTATACACATGACGCACGATTTTTTATTTTTATTTTTTTTTCTAGTGTAAAGTGTTGTTATTTTTTGGTTTGTTATATGAATTTTGTTGAGGAGCATAATATTTAGGTTTTTTGTTATATAAATGTTATAAGGTAAAATTTGAGGTGGCAGTGCGGATAACAAGCACTGCATATAATCAATTGACTTAGCTCGGTTGGTCACCTAAGTTTCTTCTAAAGCTTGGGAAGGGGTTTTACCCGGGTTCGAGTCTCACAAGTGACAAAGAAAATCCGGATTTTCCTCTTAGTGCGAAGCCGTGAATTTTATGGGTTTCCTTTCGCGGGTCTCTCCTAGTGGTTTGAGTCTCGGGGCCTGCCCGTTTAGATGGTTTAACTCGAAAGTCAGATTTCAAGTGTAGTGTCATTTTAAAAATAAATAAATAAATAAATAAATAAAATAAAAGAGCACTGCATATAGCACTCTGATAAATTTGATATAATGATTTTTAGGGTGCGTTTGGTTTGTTGCTATGAATCGCAATGGGTATGGGTGTTGGTATAGAGTGGAATGGTAATGGAGGGTATGATGAAACCACCACACACATAAGATATGAGGAAACCTTCACATTTGGGTATCCTCAATCCATTGTAATGGGCCCCATAACCAACCAAACAACATTAATGACTTTCAAAGTTATAGATTTATACCCATACACTCCAACCAAACGAGCCCTAATTGATAACAATTTTATTTAAATTATAAGTTTCACTATTGGATAAAACCGCACAAATTTGAAAGTTTAGCGTAAAATTGATTAAACAGTTCACAAGAAAAGTCAATCTCTAAAGATCACAAGATAATCGGGAAAAAAAAATGCACACAATAATATATATATACCCTTGAACCCTTTTATTAATACCCAATAAAGGCTTATATCAAAACAAGAATAATTAATTAACTAGCATCTTCTTTCACCTTTATTTATAGAGATGAGGAGGCACAATCATTATATAATTAAAATTCCATAATATTTTTGCTAGCCTTTTTACATCAAGCAATTCTAGTTTAAGTCTAACCCCAACATTATTTAACTAAATACAATAAATCTTAGTTTAAGCCCACTAAGAATTGCTACTATATCATGACAATTTACACCATGTAGCAATTTTTAGCCTATACAGATACTAAACATCTTCATCCAATCATTGAACCTTAAATCAGGGACCACCTTATTAACCATGCATTGTACTATAGTAAATATCCAAGTTAACATTACCCTCTACACCTTCTTGACCAGGTATTCCAGTTTCCAAAATGTCTACCCCCATATTTGCACCAAGGTGTACATGCTCATTTAAAGCATCGTCAATACTATCATGATTTACCTCTGTCTCATGATTTACCTGAGCTACCTGCAGTTCTACCTCAAACCAATTAAACACCCTTTTAAATATATTTGCCCTCACATGTACTCATGTTTTAACACCAATACCTAGTTGCTTGAAACCAACTTGTTTTGAGCCTCTATGTTTGTGCATATCAAACCTATCGAGCTTTTTATTTTAAACCTAGTACTCGTATTAGTCATTCTTCTTCAAACCTTGCTTTAACCTTGTTAAATTGATTTAACCCTTTAGAAACCCTAAAGACTCAATTTTACCAACAAGCCTCACAAGTCGTGTGCTAAACCCGTTTTCTTGGAATCTTTATATACTTGCCTTTTGAAAACCTCAAAAGATTTGATCTTTTCACCTCAAATCTACAAAACTTGTACTCCAAGAAATCATTTTTTATTTTTTTAAACATATTCAAAATAAACCTAAACCTTGCTTGTCTTCCAAGTTGTCACTAAGACTTGATATTTAAGAAACCCACTAGAACCTTCATAACCGTTGTATCAGCCCCCAAAACCAACAAACCGTTGAAGCTTCTTAACGTTCAAGATTTATTATCACCAAAGAACTCTAAATCGTTACCTTTTGATGCCTTTAAACCCCTTTATCGAATTTGTAACTACAATCTTATCTCCAAGTAAACACTTGAAAGTGACTTTCATGCACTTTAAGAAGCCCTTGAGAAAACTGAAACTGGTACCTCAAGTTTCCATTTGATCGACCTAAGCTTCTGACACCTTATGTCGAAAAAAAAACCCCTGATCTGTCTAGCTGACTTCGACAGGCCGTATCTTCATACTAGATGCTTCAATGAAAGATCCCGTTGGTGAGAACCTATATCTATGTGCCTTAAACCTATAGTTCGAATTTCGAAGAAATCCAACAGTTAACGAACCCACAATGTCAATTCTACCACAACTACGTTGAAACTGACAAACCAAGCACGGTTTATTCTTGTCTCTTGCTCTGTCCTCTCCCCTCGTTGTGTGGTTCCTTCTTCTCGAATAAGACTCTGATACCAATTGTTGGATAAAACCTCCATAACATGAAAGATTAGCGTTGAATTGATCAAAGTGTTCACAAGAAAAGTCAATACCATTGAGATCACAATATAATCGACCAATAAATTCTTACAACAAAATAAGAAGAATTAATTAACTAGTATCTCCCTCCCTCACATCTAGTTATAGAGACGAGGGATTACAATTCATTTGGAATTAGAATTCCTCAAAATTTTTGCTTGTCTTGCACATCAAACAATCTTAGTTTAATTTTATCCCTAACTTTATGTAACTAATAATTAATTCCATATACATAGACTAAGGCTATGTTTGGCACGGAGCTTTTTGAGGCGATGAGCAGTGAGAAATGAGCTTTTGATTTTTAGTGTTTATTTAGCAAAAGAGCGGTGAGTTTTGCTATTTTTTAAAAATGCTAATTTTCTAATGTTTCATTAAGAAGGATGAGCTTTACCTACTGCTAACAACTCACTGCTACTTTTAACAAACATACCCTAATTACACTTTATTCAAGTAAGAATTGCTACTATATTATAAGAGTCGCAATGCAATTCATTATCTTAAGTTAAGGTTTATACTTTTACGGAATATCAATTGCATAGTTACTACTATCAACCACCACTAACTATTACAATGTCCAACTCCCAAATAACCAACCATTTTATTTTTTATTTATTTATTTTATTTTATTTTATTGCGTCGCATCACGGGTGTACCATTTTAATTGTTCCTAAAAGTAACTATGCATAAATGAATTGCTACGTCACAAAAATAATAATAATAAGCGAAATTCTAAAAAAGGTACAAAAACCTTTGAGTTTTTTATTACTTGGTCACCAATCGACTAATTTTTTTATTTTGGTCATGCTCGACTACTCGACTTCACCTAATTTTTGACATGTGTCATTTCTCGACTTCATCCAAATTTTGACATGTGCCATTCTTTTGTACTTTTTTAAGAAAAAATACAAAAAAAATGACACGTGTCAAAATTTAGCTGGAGTTGATTAGTCGAGCAATCGAGCATGACCAAAATGAGAAAAAAGTTCGATTGGTGACCAAGTCATGAAATATCCAAAGGTTTTTGTACCTATTTAAGAAATTCCTTTAATAATAAAAGAAACATATCAAAATGATCTATCGGTAAGACACCTTGATATTTGCAACAGATTTCATGTTCGAACTTTGCTATGTGGATATCTTGTGACATAGAAATTAGGTCGTGTATGTTAAAGATTTGTCCTCGCATCATAATCTTAAAATGAAAACCCCATTCATTTATTATATAATCTTAAAATGTGTAATGATAAATTGAAACTTATGATCTATCAATATTATTTTGATACCATGTTTAAGGCATTTTCTTTCTTACTCATGATCCTGCATCTTAGGTGTATTATTTCTGAATGTTATGATTAAATGAGAAGTAATTTTTAAATAAAAATGAAAAAAAGTAACTATAAATACATATGTGAGTTGCACCGACTTAATGTCGATGCGTCCATGTTATCTTTGATGTATATTACGTATGTTAGATGTATTTTTTTTAACTTATTTTATTCCTTTACATATGACGAAATTATAAAGGGATAATAACAAAAAAATGTATCGTACTTGTCAATTTTTATAGTTGTGTGTACTGAATTTTTTTCTTCTTATTATGTATACCGAACTTTCAAAATTCGATTATTGCGCGTATTTTGTGTTCATCCTATCTTTATTTTTTTTTCAAAATTTGAATGGTAAAATGGTCATTTTACATAATAGAATAATCACAAATACATACTATAATCAAAATTTGAAAGTTCAGTATACAAAATAAAAAAGGAAAAAAAAAGTTCATTACACACAACAAAAAATTACAAAAAAAACAAGTACGATGCATTTTTTTTTTGTTATTATCCTAAATTATAAAAGTCAATTTGCAATATTCTTACTTGAAAATAACTTTCGAAAATTAAAAAAGTGCATTTAAATAAATAAGATTATATTGCATTTAATTGACATCGTTGCATTCTTATTTTAAATTATTTGTCGTCAGATCCCTTATATATTACGAGTACTAAAACTAACTATCCATAAATGATTTGCTACATTACATACGACAGCAAGACTAATTAACCCATGTCAATATCAATCAGAAGCAACTAGCAAGAAGCCAAAAATTAAAGAAACTTTACAAGGGATTAATACACCTGACCAAATTGGTTTCAATTTCTACGCATATCATTGCAAATATAACAGAATTTGCATTATTCGATATTTTTTATATTTAATAATCTATGATAAAACAAATAAGAAAACATTTTGATCCTGATTGGAGTATCACAGACAATCACCGATCAGAATCAGAAACCACAAACATAGAATAAAAAAACCTTGAAAATCACAAACTTAACACTGCTTTTCATTAATCAATACAAACCTATGATGATCGAAAACCAACACTGTGCCAAAGATCTAGTTGGCTATTTTAGAACCACTGGTAGCAACTAAACTACCACTGCAATCACTGCCTCTTTACTTTCTTTCCTCATTTTTTGTCTGTCATCAACAGTACTACACATCAATTATTTGAACCATCATAATAATAATATCATAATACAGTAATAACGTGGAATTCGAGAAATTAAGACATTTTAAACTAAGATATATAGTTAAAATAATACCCATTATCACTAGGGTAGAAATAATACTTTACTTTTTGTGACTAGAAACCTTAAAACTGTTTTCTTGCTTATTGTCATTGATACAACAAATTAAAGTAATTTTGAGAGTACGGGGTTGATATTTTTTTTTATCCAAACTGATTATCAGATCAACTGTCGGTGAACTCAATTAATAGTAATTTCTGTTCACAAATAATTAGATAATCAGTTTATCATGTTATATCAACTCTCAAAACTACTTACTTGTTATCTCAGTTAACAATAAAGACCAATAACTAGTTTCAATAAGCAATCTCCATACAAACACCTCTAGCTTGCTCAAGAAAGAGGAGGCGGCTGTGGCGACTGCGATGTTTGCGGCTGTGGCGGCTTCTTTCGCTTCTTTTTCTCGTAACTAATCCCTCTAGCTTTAGCTTGAGAATCCCTAACTTCACGTAAATAAAGCCTAACAGCCCTAGCTCCAAAAGGGTTATTTTCAGGCTTCCCTCCATTTTCTTCATAAGCTGCCCGAAGCCTGCCAATAAGCGCATCAAGGCTGCCCCAAGCCTGCTTTAGCGGGCAGGGGCAGGGCGCTGGAGGGTTCGGGTGACCAAAAAATGGACATAGTTGAGTGTGGACTTTTGTTTTTCCAAACTGATCTAGATACCTTAAAAACTCAAGCACATGAGCACCACTACATCTAGCTAGGTTTAAGGGTGGTCGATGGTTACGGAGATACTGCCCAAAAGTGTTCCAATCACGGCGCTTTTGATTCTCATAGCGGCTGAGAGTTGAGGGTGAAGATATTGAAGAAGATGTTGAAGATGATGTTGGACTTAACATATTTGAGGTAAGGTTTGTTGTGATGATTGAGTCAACTTCTTGTGCTACTTGTGGCACAACAACATCCATGGTAAAAGAGTGGTATTTTTCCATTTTGGTGTATAATTCAGTGCTAAAAAAGTGAGATCTGGTTGAATCAAATCTAGGGTTTCACTAAAAACAAGAAGTCGCTCAAGAAACCCTAACTATGAGTTTTCTAGGGTTTCATCAAGATTCTTGAAATGGTTAAAGATAAGGATGAGGAAGATGACATGTGGGTGTAGATCAAGATTTGTGATGAGTGAAGTTCTAAGCTTGAAAGAAGCTACACAAGAATGGAAGATCTATCTAACTATAAAATAGAAGGAAATTGGCAAGAATGAGAGGTTACTTTATATTTTGTAACCTAGAAAAGGGCATACAAATACACCTACAAGTACTAGAGAGAGAGAAGTAGGAAGGTGTGTGATAAGTGATGTGAAATTGTCCAAAAAAAAGGTTTGAAATTAGGGCTTTTGTGGAAATGAAAAGAGGTTGACAGTGAGCTTTGAGATGATGTATGGTGGTTGAAAAAAGAAGTGGACTTCACAAAATATGCTTACTAAAAACTTTAAAAATAAAAGGAATAAGATTCATGCTTTTTTAGTCCATGATATTGATATATTTCTAACTCGTAAATAAGATAGTGATTGTGCGTAGTGTTTACTGTTTAGACACAAATTAGATGCCATTTTTGATTTAGTAGGTCAGATTTCTAGTTTTATTTCAAAAGATTTCATACTCGTATTTACTGTCAAGAGCATTATTTAATTTTCAAGTACCATGGGCTTGATTTTGTAGTCACTCTGACCCGCCCGTCAATTACAAATTGTCATGACTCATGAAACGGTATTTTAAGTTAATGATAAAAGAGGAAATTACCAAAAAGGTATAAAAACATTTAGTCATTTCATGTTTTGGTCATGATTTGACCTCATTTCTTAATTTGGTCATGCTCAACTGCTCTGCTGCTCAACTGACCTCTATGATCGACACGTGTCTCACTTTTACTTTTTATTACTATTTTGGTCTGTCACAAAATCTCTGATAGAATCTTTGTTACTGTGCTTAGTGGGTGTACTTTAATATAAAATATTGCTCGACTCGACTGCTCGATACTTTTTGTCAAAATCTCTGACAGAATCTTTTACTGACACCTTTTTTACAAAAAGTACGCCGTCAGTCGAGCAGTCGTTAGTCGAGCAGCGAAGTCGAGCAATATTTTATATTATAGTACACCCACTAAGCACAGTAACAAAGATTCTGTCAGAGATTTTGTGACATACCAAAATAGTAATAAAAAGTTAAAAGTGGGACACGTGTCGATCATAGAGGCTGGTTGAGCAGTCGAGCATGACCAAATTGGGAAAAAAGGTCAAATCATGACCAAAACATGAAATGGCTGAATGTTTTTGTACCTTTTTGGTAATTTCCTCATGATAAAAAGGTAAAACCGTAAAAGCATTGAACTAGGACGTGTGGTGAGAAGTTAGGCCAAACAGAATGGTTGTCACTTGGGGCGTGAGTGACCAAGTCACGCTGTGACTTCCAAATCAGCAATCCCAACTCACGGCTATTTTGTGTTAATTTGGTGAGTAGCTCATCATGCTCTGTAGCATGATATAGTGGGACCCAACCAATTTGTATTCGTTAGTCCTATTTAAAAAAAGTAATAATAATTACAACACTTCATTTTTTAAATATAAATACCCAAAAACCTCACCATTTTATAGCTACAACAAATATACTTCATTCCTTATTATTCAAATGAATTTTGAAACGTTTATGTTGACCTACTCAAAACAATAACGAGAAATCGAAAGTCGAAACGTTAATTTTATTGGAAGAGCGGTGACGTTTTAATTTACTTCATTCCTCATCATACGTTGAAGATTTTAATTTCGTTCATTTACGTATTTAATTCCATTCATTTACGTTTTTAATTCCGAAACGTTTATGTTCACATTTACGGTTGTAGTTTATAAACATAAAGTATGTAATAAAATAAAAAAATGGGATTGAAATGTGAGTGTGGGTGACCTAAACGGATGTATGGTGAGCGGTAGTAAGTGGAAATAAGAGGAGAGAGAAAAATCAGGTGGCGGTGAGTGAGTTGTCACCACTACTTTCAGTTTTAGAAACATAGAGGAAATTACACGAGCCGAATCGAAATAGAAAAACACTTATTTAAATTATCCATGATATAGCTCTTGTAACGAACATTAAGGTCTTATTTGGTTTGTAGTCGGGTTTAGGATTAGAATTATGATTTTGATTTTTATTTGATGTAAAAGAGAAAAAAGATACATTTAAAAATATTTTGTGTTTTAAAATATAATTTATAAACTATTTTTATAAAATGTGATAGAATATAGATAGACACAAAATATGATATGGTCCACATTTGTCATAAACTTAGCTAATCCACCCATCTATTATTCATCCTCAAATATTTGGGATACTATACCAACCTAAATAAAATAATCTTAAACTGGCACAAGGTTTGACAATTGTAGAAACTGATCAGGATATGAAAAGGATGTATGAGATGGCTGAGATGTATGGGTCAATTGAGTTGCATGTTTCCCATCATCGTCAGCTACCTCTAGTTAATTGGTATTCTAAAAACTTGTGTTTGAATCAGACTGATAAGGAGGAAAAAGCAAGGTTTAACAGTCATCAAAAGAAAATGAAAGACTGGTCAACTATGTCGCTTGAAGAGCTTGTAGAATGGGAGATAAAAGAAGCTCGTTCACCGGCTTACGACAACAAATGCAGGCAGGCAATTTAAAAGGAAGGTGTTTTGGAGCTTCCATGGGTCGATAGATTGGGTTTTAACGATTGGGTGGAGATAATGTATGGTAGAGTAGACTCTTTGACTAAAGAGAAAATATGGAAGGATTATATGAAGAATATGGACGATGAGCAATGCAAGGATTTGCATAACGATGAAACGGAAGATTATACAATAAGTCCAAACAAGGATAGGAATCGGCAAATCCTTTATCTGATTGAAGACAAACTCGATGACGATAGGTGTAAGGGTACGGAATCCGATGATGATGATCTTGAAGGAATAGTGGACTACCTTGATTTACAAGGATACGATGGGTTTATGGATGATGAAGCCTACGAGCAACGTAAGTGTAAATTGCTTGGAATACCCTACAAAAGGCCACCTCCTATTCATGCTGAAACATTCGAGATCACTAGATATTCGATTGGGCTGGATAAGAAGTTCACGGTACTACCACTCACCTTTAGTACAAGATACCCCTAGATACATCATTTTGAGCCTATCCTTTCGTTTCATACCCCTATATAATTGTTTCGATACACCTTTACACCTTAGCCTACCGTGTAGTCTTAGTTTATGATTAAGAAGTCATTGTTTGCCCAAGTTCAAGGTCTAAGTGGAGAAATTCTGGAATCACATGTACATCGAAGACATATTATTGAAGATCATTAGAAGACCCTCCAAACTCTCAATTATGGTTCATCTCAAGTGGGGGGATGTAAATATGTTTGTATGATATTTATGATTTTAAAAAAATGTGAATTTTTGTTTGTAATTAGTTGTATTGATGGTGCACCATTGTATAGCACCTTGATTATGAGCTTATCAAGATATAGTATCAAAGAGGCCACTTCGATCACATTTGAAAAATAGAGTTGGTGATATTTCTACACCAACATGAAGACCAAGTAAAGTGTCTATCATGACGTCCTCTCATGGCACTCGTACTTGTTATGATCCGGTTCTTTAGTTTTGAAGCTTGGACTTTGGTCGAATGGTAAACTATGATGACTTAGTTGTAGTCTTAGACTATTTGTTTGTTATTTTTTATTTTACACCCATTTTGTGTATTCCCATGTCTATTCATACTCTTTTGTCGTGAATCAAGCTTAGGTGAGGGATTTGAGCAGGCATTGGTGTCTTGCCAGGCGTTCCGATCATGTATCGATGTTCTTTGTCGCCTTCGCCATAGTATGGTAGTAACGGTACTACACCCTTAACCGTATTTGTGTTCACCCAATATTGCCTTCCGAGATTGTTTTGACCTTAGCTCCAGTGGTGGAGATTTGTGTAACTGTCAAGCCTATGACAGAATACATACTATGACTGTGCTTTGACTCATCACCCAGAAAATTGACACTTAGAATATGAGAGAGTATGAGCGTTAGTTCCCCATTCGTGAGGTGTTCGGCTTTGAGAATTCTAGCATAGGATATTTTTAATTTCATATTTCCCGAGTTATATTGGGGGATATCTTTTTAAGAATACTTCTAATAAGGTCTACTTGAGGACAAGTAGAGTTCAAGTGGGGCAATATTTGACGACGTCAAATAATCTTGATATTTAAGTGTCAATTTCCCCCTGTTATGCTCATTTACCCTACTTAATATGTGGATATAAACTTTGATTTCTTTACATTTTGTATCCATGTTACAAATGGGCATAGGAGCTAAAGAGACGAGAAAATTGGAAACAACGCGCAAAAGATAAACACTTTCAGTATGCTAGAAGAAGCTACGGCGTAACATCCCACTCTCTATTACGCCGTAGCTGGGAAGTCAAACTTGAAGACCAAAGTCAACGCGGATCAAGAGTTACGGCGTAACCAAATCCTGAGTTACGCCGTAACAAAATCAAGTCTTTCAAGCATCCGTAACATAATCATGGAGTTACGGCGTAACAATGACTACGAGAGTAATCCTAGATCCAATTCTTAAACTACGGCGTAACAACACATGCAAATACGACGTAGAAGAAACCCTAATTGGAAGCTACGGCGTAGCACAATCCTTAGCTACGCCGTAACTATTACTTTTGGATAAGATCTTATCAGGATTACACTAGCTACGACATAACACCCTTTATGAGTTACGCCATAGCTAAGACGGGCCTATAAATACAACCTTAATTTCTGCAATTTGCATACAACTTTCTCACACACACAATCAGAGATCGTTGCGAGCTTTCTCAAGGCATTCTACAGCAGCATACAAAGCATTTCCAAGGGAGAAATCACGCCTAAATCACCATAAGTTTTAGCATTTCATTATTTCATTTACATTTTAAATTCATGACATTCGTAACCATTTATTCGTGTGTTCAATTTAATATGATAGGCTAAGCACCTCTGGTGCTAGCCTAGTTATGATTTCTATATTGTGTTTATTATGTTTTCGTGCTCTTCTTAATGCTTCTACATGTGTGCAAGCTTAGTTTATCTTAAGATCCTTTAGTTGCCGAAGTTTAGAAGACCCGGTCATACTTCGTATGCTAGGAGAATTGACCATAGGACCCTGGTGTAGTTGAGTTGCGAGGATATGGTTGGGATGACAACTAACCACGGACCTTGTGTGTGAATTAACCATAGGATCACTTTTCGGGTTGGATTAACTTAAGTAGTTAAAGTATGGTCTATGATCGTGAAAATGGACCACACAAGATAAGTCTAGCATGTAGTGACACTTAATGACTCAAACTTGTCTACCGTACGTCGGCTTACTAGCATGGGGTAATGCTTGTGGTTCCCGGCAGGATTCAGAGGAGATAGGCTAGGGAACTTGACCATATGAACCTTGTGATATATGTCCGCCCCACTTGAAGCATGAAATTAGTTTAATAGGAAGAGTAGTCATAAACAATGTAGGATGAGTAATTCGGCTAGCACACTTCTCTCTTATTGCTCACAACCTTAATTAAATTTCTTATTTTATTTAATTTCAGCTTTCATTAATCATTTCAATCTTAAAATCAGTTAAAATAGTGACACCTAGACTTAGATATAATCCAAACCACATAACTCTTGGGACGACCTCAGATTACCAAATACTAGTCTACACGCAACCAAATTCTCTGTCCGTTAGTGCAAATAGGTAGACCTTAGGTAATCTAGACAATATAAATATTAAGACCTGGTCTGTGAAACATGCATCAAATGCATATTCTAAATGGGAAGGAAGCTCCTTGAGTTTTGGGGCCTGGGTAGTTTTTTCAGTTGCATTGGCGGAGTACAAGGTTGAAGTTTCATTTTTAGTTCCTTCTTTTCCATCCTCTTGCAGGGTCAATCCATCTCTTGGTGTATTCAGAGTTGTAAAACTGACGGCATCTGATGGTTCATCTAGGATAACTTCCTCCATATGCTCTTGTACTAGTGTCTCAATTTCATCAAGGTCATGTAGGTCGTCATCTGCAAGCGCGACATACTTCATTGACCTTTCTAAATCAAAGATTACTTTTTCATCCCCAATTTCTGATGAAATTTTTTTGTTAAACACATCTATCAGAGTATGTGCAGTGGCAAGAAACGGCCTTCCAAGTAGAATAGGAACCTTTTCATCTTCTTCCATCTCTAGAACTACAAATTCTACCGGAAACACAAACTTGTCGATTTTTACCAGAACAATCTCAGCAATTCCTTTCAGAAATTGAGTTGTCTTGTTTGCCAGCTCAATACACATTCTTGTCAGCACTAACTCTTTTAATAATAATCTAGAGTATAGTGAATGAGGCATGAGGCTGATGCTAGCTCCCAGATCAGCCAGAGCTTTTTTGAATGTCACACTCCTTTTATGCATGGTATGGTGAAATTTCCAGGATCTTTTTCCTTTAGAGGTATTTCATTGAGGACTGTTGTAGAACATCTTTCATTCAAAGTAACCCGCATTGGGTCCGTAAGTCGTTTCTGAGTAAGGAGATCCTTCATGAACTTTGCATACTTATGCATTTATTCTAATGCCTCCACCAAAGGTATATTGATACTTAGCTGCTGTAATTTCTCCATAAACTGCTTAAACTGTTCTTGTTCCCGCTCCTTTCTAATTCTACCTGGAAAGGGAATTGGAGGTAAGTATGGCCAAACTTTCTCTTTAGGTTGAGTTGTCTCCTTATTTTCTTCTTCCGTATTCAAGTTTCCAACATCGGGTGTTGTACTTCCAGATTCTGTAGAATAAAATGGTTCTTTATAATTTAATCCACTTCTTGTGGTGATGGTGTGCGCAAGATCTCTGGGGTTGGTTTCGGTGGTACTAGGAAGTTCTCCATCATCTCTACTTCTGAAAAACTTGACCAGCTTTCCTACTTGGTTCTCCAACCTCCGTATAGCTGTTGCTTGGTCTTTTAATGTAAGATCATATCCTTTCTTAAGTTCCCAAACTAGCTTCTCGCTTTCCAATTGCTTTTTGTTGGATTCTTTTATCAGTTTCTTAATTGCCTTTTCAAAGATTGAAACTCTTCCTTCAAGAGGGTTGTCGAAGCTTTGCGGGACCATTTTTACCTCCTAGGTCAATGAGTGCATATTCGACTCAAATTATTCAAGGTCTTTAATCATAGATTGAACTTCAACGGGATTCCTAACATTGATTGCTTGTTCATCATGCCATATTGCGAAATGTTGGGCAATTTCTTCAATTCTTTTCGATCCTTCGTTCGCCGTCATTTTTGGGATGGGTTACTTGGAATCCAACATTCTTCTGGTGTCGATATTTAATCCATTATAAAAAATCTGAAGCTGCTCATACTTATTAAGTTTATGATCTGGGCACTTCAATAGTGCGTCTTCAAGTCTTTCCCATGCTGTAAATAATGGTTCACCAATTTGTTGTTGGAACCTTCTACTGACTTCAACTTGTTGTAGTATCAAAGCCGGAGTATGATATTCCTTTAAAAATGCCTTTTTAAGCGAACTCAATGTTGTCACAGATCCAGCAGGCAACCTTTTAATCTAATTCCTAGCTTTTCCTTTCAAAGTGAATGGAAATGCCATCATCATAACTTGGTCACTGGATACTCCTGGAGTGTGGAATAAGTCAACAATGTTTTCTACTTTATGAAGGTGTTCATGAGCTTCTTCGTCTTTATTTCTGAAAAAGCTGCATTGCTTAAATTCTTCCAAACATAGACTGCAAAATTCGAATTTGATGTTTTCTTCAAGACTGGGTGATCAATTCCATGCTCCACTCAAGTAGAGGTCAAATACTCGTTCATAATTAAATCCATAAATAAAAGAAAGAAATAAAGATAATTGCACAAAAATAAAATCCTACAATAGCTCCCCAGCAGCGGCATCATAAACTTGATGCAGGTTTTATTGACGAGGTCGTAAATTTATGAATGCTCGATTACCTAAGGTCTACCTATTTGCAATAACGGATAGAAAATCCGGTCGCGTGTAGACTAGTAATTGGTAAAACCGAAGTCGTCCCAAGAGCTATGTGGTTTGGATCCTATTTAAGTGTCACAACTTACCATTTCAGGTCATTTCCCAAACTTCGACAATTTACTATTCATAATTCACTATTCACCAAAACACTATTCATCATTTTCGAGGTCAATTTGATATTCTGAGAAGCATTCAAAAATTTTACTATTCACCAAGTACTATTCATTTCCGGAAAGAAAATACTATTCACGTGCATTGCTCATTTCATCGTAAATTTAGTTTACGAGTACTTAAATTCGCGTAACCGTATTGGTTCAGGTGCGAATTCATGCATTATCATTAGGGACACTTCATACGGACTAGAAATAGTCTACATATCATCATAATAACATATGCATGTTATACCACTCGTAGAATATTCATATTATTATTTTTAGTACGTTTAACGTTTTACGTTTATTTATTTTAAATTAAATGTTAAACCGTGATAAATAAATGTAACCAACATATCTAAAAATCCCCAAGATGGTTCCAATATATTTTTAAACTCCTTACAACGTCATAAAAATTATAAAATTCATTTAACCGGTATTTTGGGAATTTATTAAATTTATAACGTAAGTTTAATATAATTACGACGGTTTTCGTGAAAACTAAATAATAATTATCCAAACGCTCAAATTTTGTACCCAACGTATTTTTAACATTTTTATGACTTTATTATATCCTGGTTAACTTGTTAAAATTTATTTCTCGCAAACCCGGTACTCAATTATAACTAAAAACTAACTACGATTACCTAAATTTAACACCTAAAAACCTATACTTATACTACAAGTCTTCCACTAACTATCCTAAATAAATCAAAGACTATATTTTTGCTTTTGGACCCTTTGAAAAACCGGCCATGAACCCCCCCCCCCCCCCTTGACCTCATGCATTAAACTTTCTTTAACTTTCTTAAACCTTACAAATAATATCTACAAACACAAACTACACTTCACGCTTAGAAATTTTAGATCACAAAAGTCACTTTTTCTCTCTTTTTCTTCCCCAAACCCACAGCCAAAACCAAAATCCACCAAGATCCACCATATTTTACAAGATCAAGTTTAAATCAAGCCTAGATTGTTGTCCTTGTTAGGGTTTTGATCATACAAGCTTCCTAATCATTCAAGTGAGTTTACAAAAATTTATTTTCTTCATTTCTTCAAGTACTTGTTATAATCATATGGTTTTCATACAATATTTCATGCATATGTTAGCTATTATCACTCATAATCTATGTTTAGGTCTTTGAAACCCTAGAAATGGAAACTTTGGTTAGATCCACTAGATTGTTGATGTTTAGGAACCCATGCCACCTTAATAAGGTGTATGGTAGGATTAGACTAGATTTGTGGTGATTGAATGTGATTTGGGTGGAGTAGAAACAAGTTTAGAACACTAGAAATGGATTTGGAATACATATATATACCTACTGTCCCAAAAATGAAAACCTGGAAAACTCAGTAACTCAGGGGAACTTTTCAACCAAAGATTTAGAAAATACTTTAAAAAACGAAGCCGTAGGCGAAAGAACGGGTTAAAATGAGTTTATAACGAAGGAGATATGATTTTTGCAAGTTTATTGACGAAAACTATTTTTCTGAAAATTGTTGCTGTTGGACGATTTTTGGTGGACAAACCGAGGCGTTAGACGTAATCTAGAGAAGCCGAGTTATCAAAAATATATTAGTATATACTAAGACGAATCCGTGGATATAAAGAACGGAGGAAATGAACTTAAAACGACCAAGTTATTCACGTTTCAATATCGGCAAAAACTCACTAAAATTGGCAGCTTTTACTAGAAATAATAATAATAATACTACTTCTACGTACTAAATTCTAGATTTTCTAGAAATACTCCTAAATTGCCGAAATTTATAACTAACGAAGTACTTATGCTTATGAGCTTATTTTTACGACCATTAGATGTTACTCCAAGGTTTTCAAGACGAAGTTTATAACACTAACTTTCTATACATATATATTACGACAAGTTTACACAAGTCTAGTTAAGACTTATTATTTTTCTCAAGTATGGAATGTATTTTCATAAGACTATAACTAGTATATTTTCAAGTTATGAGTGGTATAGTTATCATGTGCATACATATTTTCTACATCATTTCATGATCTAAATTAGATCATATTCATTCATCATATGTTGCGGTTGAATTCATTCCTTGTTGTCCTTATAATTCCCTTGCATTGTATCATCACTTCGAGGTGAGTTTTCATAGCCCCGTTTTTAATACATTACTTTGATTTCAAATCCCACGGGGGAGAATACATTGCACACTTATTTTCGTACATGCCCAAGTATTAAATTCCATACATTGCTTAAGTTGCCTTCCTACCAAGTTAAGTCCGCTTTATTATCATGGACTGTTAATTATAATGCCAAGCGAGAGTGAGTGAATAGATCTATAGAGGGTGATGCCTCCATTCGTGTTTGGGTTGCTCCAACGGGTACGAATGCATTTCATGTCTAAACTATTTGAGTGCCTGGTAAACACTCTTTGGGGCCAATACAATATTATGTCTAGCTTCGGGGTCATGAGCTTAAGGGACAATGTAGCATTTTGACATTTTTGTCACTTTACTTTACTTGTGGCTTATGTACATACGATTTAACTTACAAACCTTTGATTTCTTACCAACTTTATGTTGACCGTTTTAGCAATGTATTTTCAGGTAACTAAGGTATATCTCATGGCATGCATGGAGTCATTTTAGTGTGTAGCAAGGATGACGCGTCTCACTTTGGATTTTTCATGCACTTATATATTATCGTTTGATTGTACCAAACTTGTTTCCTTTAACTTTTAAATACTTTGGGACCTATGTGTTGGGAATTACAATTAAGTTGATAAGACAAAACATGTGAAACATGAGGGACTTATGGAGACAAAGGAAGAAACTTGCAAAGAAAGAAAAAGATTACTGCATATCTTTTTATTATTCTAGAATATCCTTTGTAACCCTAGTATCTCTATTATATAAAGAGATACAGGGAATTGATATTAGGTGTATGTACAAGATGTAAAACCTAGTAAAGGGGTGTGTGTGTGTGTCTAGGGCGTATAGGTATTGTAAACGCCTAGACTTGTTGATTTGTGGTTAAGCCTCAACGATCTTAGATCGCTGTTAGAGTGTAACCGTACTACACTTGATCACGTAGCATTGGGGCTTTGATGTATGTTAGAGTAGAGATGATGACGAAGAAGCCTTATAGCAATAACATTGTTCTTTGATTATTCCGCTGTGCATGTTAATGTTTGTTATTGTTATTCCTAGATAAAGACTTAACAAGTCTGAGCTTAAACAATTCTTATCAATTGGTATCAGAGAGGGGGCTCTTGATATCTAGGATTTACAAGGTTCGTTGTCGAAGAACGAAGAAAACAAGAAAAATTCGATTTTGGTTTAATTTTCGTAACTCACTGTAGGTCAGTTTTCAAGGCGTGATATCTCCTTCATTAACCGTTGGATCGGGCTGAAATTTTTACTGGAGGTTCTCTACATGACAAGGAAGAGTTCCACCGGAGGGATCTTTGATCTGAACTCCCAGTAAAAAGATATGATTTTTCTAAAAGGCTGCTGCAGAAAAGGTTATAGTTTCGAATTTTAGGGTTTTTAGTGACTCTAAAAAGTGTCACTAAAGGCTAGAAAGTGTCGTCTTTATACTTAAAAAAAAAAAAAAAAAAAGACGATTCTGATGTTGTTCTCTTAGTGTCGACTTGATGATATGTGGTCGATGTTTTCTGTTTCTGGTGCAAGGTTCAAATCGTGGCTATTAGGGTTTTCGCAAACCCTAATTTTAATCGAAACAGGAATGGTGATGATTATTGTTTCTACTAGCTTTGGTGAGTCAATCATATGATTGATGATGAACCCTAGTAGGGATACATAATACATGACATCAAGATTATTGATGTGTTCTGTTCTTAGGGTTTTAAAGCTGTTACTTGACATCTAGGGTTTTTCTAAACCCTAATATGATAACTCTTGGGAACAAATCTGATTGATTTTCTGGTGATTGCTTTGGTACTTTGATTCATATTATTCAGATCAGCAGGTGTTGGGAATAGACATACTTGTGGATGAATCGATGTGGCTAGTTCTTCGTTTTCACTACTGCACTACATGTTACCACTGCAAGTGTATTCGTTTCCACTGCAAGTTGATCAGTTACCACTGCAAGCTTATTTATTTCCACTGCTGTCAAGATTGTTACCACTGTTCGTTTCCACTGCTAGTTAAAAGTTATCACTGCTACGCTTTGTGGTTTCCACTACTAGTTATTTGTTTCCACTGCTGGTAATTATTTTTCCACTGCTTATACTAGTTACCACTGATGCCTTAATTGTTTCCGCTGCTGTTCATATTTCTTAAAGGGCATGTGGTTGGTACTTATTCATGTTGCTATATTTCACGTGGAGACTTTGATTATTTCATTGGCAATCATGAGTTACAAGCAGTGAGGGGAAGTATATATTAATTTGGAACATGTTGGTTCCAATACACACACACAGGGGAAGACACACACACAAGAGTTATGATTTTTGGTTTCGGTGCTTAATAGATTTATGGCTCATTTTTATTTGTTCTAATTGGTTACGAAGAAAGGTTTTTATCACCTATTTGATGATGAAGTGGAGTTTCACAGGTTTGTGTTTTATCATACCCTTTTCAGTTGGAGGTAACTTGTTTGTTCGTTCAGGTGACTACGAATTGACAAAACACTTGAAGGAGTTACGTTATTGTGCTCAGTGATTTTTTGTCAAGAGGTTGCGATCTCCCTATACGTTAAGTATACGTTCGAAGTCAATTTTAGTACAAGATATAAGACACAAGTTTGGGTTGTTCTACTTCAGCATCAAGTTGGTAATACTTAGTTTTCTTCATTAGTAATCATTACATAAGAGTTTACAGAATTGAAGATTTTTCAAATGGTTAACATATGGGTTTCAGGGGAAGCTTATTGTTAAAATGATTAACCATTTATATGCTTCATCGAGGTGAAGGTTTTTGCTACTGCTTGTTGTTATTACTACTGATGGTTTTGATTTCTACTGTTTCAAGTACATTTATAAATGCGAAAAACTTAATGGTGGGCGACTTTGAAACATTGGAAAGATGAATTGGATGTGTAGTATTGATTCGTGGTTGTGAAGATCAAGGTTGCATACACTTGTCCCCTATTTGATGATGACAAAAAGGGGAAGAAAAATATTTTGAAGATTGCAGCTTGAAGATCCTTGATGATATGCATGGTTTAAGGGGAAGTCACATGTTTCATGACATACTAACTTCAGGGGAAGTTCATGCTTATTGGTTTTGTCATTATCAACTAGGGGAAGATTGTTGGGAATTACAATTAAGTTGATAAGACAAAACATGTGAAACATGAGAGACTTATGGAGACAAAGGAAGAAACTTGCAAAGAAAGAAAAAGATTACTGCATATCTTTTTATTATTCTAGAATATCCTTTGTAACCCTAGTATCTCTATTATATAAAGAGATACAGGGAATTGATATTAGGTGTATGTACAAGATGTAAAACCTAGTAAAGGGGTGTGTGTGTGTCTAGGGCGTATAGGTATTGTAAACGCCTAGACTTGTTGATTTGTGGTTAAGCCTCAACGATCTTAGATCGCTGTTAGAGTGTAACCGTGCTACACTTGATCACGTAGCATTGGGGCTTTGATGTATGTTAGAGTAGAGATGATGACGAGAAACCTTGTTAGCAATAATAAAGATGTTTTGTTTATTCCGCTGCGTACATGTTCTTTATCTTTATTATTGTGCAATCCCTAGATGAGGTTTAAACAACCTCGAGCTATAAACGAACTTATCAATTGGTATCAGAGCCATGGGGCTCGTGATCGTGGGATTAAACAAGGTTTGGTTTGTCGAAGATGGAAGAAAATTCGAATCTGGTTCGTATCTTAAAAACTCACTGCAGGGCTGTTTTCAAAGGGCGATATCTCCTTCGTTAACCGTTGGATCGGGCTGAAATTTTTATTGGAGCTTCTCAACATAACCGTTGGCGGCGAGATGACGACGTCACCTATTTGGTCTTGACGCCGTCAGCCTCAATTTCCTATATATAGTTTTCTAATTTTCATTCATTAAAAAAGAGAAGTTTTGGAGAAACCCTAAGGCCGAACCTACTACGAATTTTACAGGTTTTTCAAGGGTTTTCAGCCCTTGAACCCTTACATGTGTAATTGAGATAAGTGTTCTTCTAATTCAATCAATATGTCTATGTGTTGGTTGTCTATATCTTGTGCTTGTCTTAATTCCATCATGCTAGGCTAGATTTATCTTGTGTTTGCTTAGATCTAATGAAACCTAGATGTTGATTATGTGTTGATTACTTGTTTATGGTTGTATTGGATGAATGATTTCAATGTTAGGCTTAAGAAAACTGGCAGATCTCCAAATGGTAACATGCTTGAACGTCTTAGGAAACATGAACTAATGTGCACTAGGTTTTATTGGTTGTATTTAATGCATGAGTAAATTCTAATGATCCCATGTTAGGAGCTTCTTAGCCGGCTCGACATAGGAGTGAAGTAGGCACTCATAGGATTGGGGAGTTAAGTGCGCCACCCCATGAATGGTATTAAGGAATACAATCCGTCATCCACGCAACTATAACAAGTAATTAACGTGTAAAAGATATCTAGGGAGTAGTGAAATCTAAGTAAACACATTTCTCCACTTATTGCTCACAACCTTAGTTTAATTTAGTTTTATTTTCATTTTTAGTATTTTATTTTGATTGCATCTTTAGTATTGGGTTAGTTGACTAGCAACTAATTCCGCCCAAATCCTTCAAACCCGAGATTTTTACTTGCTTTCTAAAAAATATAAAAATACAAAAATAATCATCCTTCATCTTTAGAACTAGTATTTAGATTTTCTAATCCTAGCGACACTATTCCTAGCTGAACGATCAATCCCCCGGTACTTGTCACTATACTATACTACAACGATCAGGTACACTACCTGGTGGGGGTTGTAAGCTTCTCAAGATCTCTTGAGAGGTAAAGCCTGGTGCAATCCCCACGCATCAAGTTTTTGGCGCCGCTGCCCGGGGAATAGTTATTGTCTAGGTTAGAATTCTTTTTACTAGGTCTACTTGCTAGATTCCTTTCTAGTAAGATTTTATTTTTTTTAGGTTTTCTTTAGTCTATCTTATTTCTTTGTGTTTTTGTTCGTAACTTTTCACCACCCGACATCATGGACGATGGGAACATATTTGAACCCGTCATCCCACCACAACAAAACCCTCCACTAGAACCTCCTAGGCCCCGAACCTTAGGAGTATTCCCGACCTAGCCACCATGGCTACCGAAACACCATTGAGCTCACCGGAGCCAATGTGACTCCCTTGCGATCCGACACCATCCGGTTGGTGCAAAGCGGATGTGCATTCCATGGACTTCGTTCCGAAGATCCAAATCAACATCTTAAGGACTTCCTTAAAATCGTAGATTCCATAGACCTAGGTGTTGAAACTAGAGAGACAACCTGATTACGCCTATTCCAATTCTCTCTACGGGATCAAGCTAGTCAATGACTTGAGTGTTTACCCGCGGGATCCATCACCACATGGGATAATCTCACCAATCGCTTCCTTACTCAATTCTTCCCACCGGGGAAGACTGCAATGCTTAGAAATGACATTTTGATATTTGAACAACATCAGGGTGAAACTTTCTACGAAGCATGGGCCCGTTTTAAGGATCTCCTACATAAAGTCCCTCATCATGGCATAAACCTTTGGTTATTAGTTCAGATTTTCTACGACCATGTTGACTATCACACTAAACGTACAATCGATAGGGCCGCGGGAGGTAAACTGCGTGATAAGAACGCCGAGGTGTCCTGGGCAATTATTGAGGAGCTCGCCGCCGATAATCAAGAGATGTGGGAATTTAATCATACAATAAAAGCGGCCATCAATGCAGTCTCACCATCTGGTGGAACCACCAAAATCCCCGATGAACTCCTATGCAAACTCGAGGCAAAAGTTGACTATTTTGAGGAAAGGCAAAGGAGACCTTTAAGTCCTAGATGGGCTACTGTCAATTCTGTCTCGAAACCGACTTCAACACCATTATCAGAGTCACCCTCTAGAGAAAATATCGAGACTTTTCAAAACTATGCCCCACCTTATTCCCCTCCGGAGGAGCTTAGCTCGGAGTTTGAAGCTAGGATGAGAGAATAAATGGCAACTCATTCAGATCGGCTTGCTAGATTCGAGGAAGCAGTTTATAAGCAAAAAGAGGAGATGCAATAGAAAATGAATGAGATGATGAGTCTATTGGAGGAGTATGCCAACCAGAGAACCCCCGAAAGAATGCTACTAAGGAAAGAAAGCGTCACCCCCACTACCCAATTTGTTAATTCCATCACAATTGTCCACAAGGATGACGAGAAGGTAGAAGCCTCTACTAAACTGACCTTAGATAAGCCACCAAAATCCCAGCCCTTGAGTCACTACCTGAAGCATGATATAAACGAAAACACCATAACAAATTGGATTAAGGGTGACGGGCGTAACCAACCTTCCAAACAGGGTTCTGAGAAAAAGGAAAAGAGAAAAGATGAGTATGATACATTACCTGGGGGGTCAATATTCGAGAGGCTATTGGTACAAAAAGTGGCTACTAAGCAGATAGCGTGTGGGAACTTTGAGATACCGACTAGCATCGGGGATTTGAAATATCTTCGTGCTTTCGCCGACCAAGGATCGGAAGTAAATCTTATGCCCCTAACTATTTACATCCAACTAATGTCAAAAATGCCAGCACCCACTCATGTAAGGTTATCCCTCGCTGGACACTCATACGTATACCCCCTAGGAATTGCAGAAGATGTATTAGTTAATGTCGCAGAATTTATGTACCCCGTTGATTTTATGATCATCGATGATAAGGGAGATGGATGCATGCCAATGATCCTTGGGGCACCATTCCTCGCTACCGCTAGGGCCGTCATTAAGTATGAAGGCAGGAAAATTGAGCTTAAATCTGGAAAAAGAAAGGTTAGCTTCCCCATGACTCCGCGAAGTGGGCATGAGAATTTGAGTTGGAGAAAGCTCAAAAACAACATTGACACGACACCCATTCATGTTCAGAATAAAATTCTTGCATGGGAGGCAAGAATCAAAAGCTACAAGGAGGCTAAATATGAAAGAAGCAAAAGCAATAAAGTTCATGTCGAATTCGAACATAATCGACCAGCAGAAAGTCATGTACCATTCGAGGAAGGGAACTTGGTACTCTTAAGACACTTGGAAACAACAATACCACCCGATAAACCAAGTCCTTGGTGGTATGGGCCTTTCACAATTGAGAGCATGAACCAAGATGGGACGGCTAACCTGAGATGTAAAGTAGGTGGAGAGGTGATTGAAAGTATCGACAGGTTGAGGCACTACCACCACAATGGTAATGATCACAACTACATGGGGTACATCATCTCAAGGGATGAGGTCACGTAGTAACCCATGACCTTGAGTCTAGCTACAAGACTCGTAAATAAAGAAAAGCGCTTCTTGGGAGGCAACCCATGCTTTGTGTGATTTTATTTTGTTTGTTTGTTATTTGCTTCCGTATGCATGCTTTATTTTTATTGTTAGTAGATCATGTTTCTAAACTAAAAAGTGGAAATACTTTACTTTGTTGTTTTGGCCTAGTCTTAACTCCACCTAAAGGTATTTTTGCAAATGATAAGTGTAAGGGGAAACCCCAAATATGTTTTTAAGAAACAAACCGATCATGATTCTCCACAATATTAAGTGAACATGTGTATTCGTATTTGTTAGAGTCAAATGCTTGTATTGAGTCATAATGAAGTTTTGCAGGATTTTCCAGGAAGTAGGACCAAGTTTTTCCAGAAATTTTCCGGAAACTTAACATAAGAATTTCTGCAGGTCACTTCTGACGGCGTCATGAGCTTGCTCTTGACGGCGTCACGTGTAAAAACCTAGAAATTTTACCGGTTTTGTTTTTCTAACGAAGCCTTAAGGTTTTTGCTGAATTATTAAGTTTTATAATCTCCATGAAATCTGCAAACTTCATTCCACAAGCATTATATCTTACTTTGTTTTATAGGATTTAGTAACTTATATAGATTGCCGCCGATTTTATGCGAGGTTGCTTTGTTTGTTTTCTCAGGATTTACAGGTTATGTATGACAAGAAGATGATTTATTTTTCAAGAAGAGAAGCTTTGATTGTTCATTTTCTTGGAGGAAGATCTAAACTGGCCACCTTATTATCCATACCGAGCGAATCAGGGGAGTATTTGATTTCATTTGTTTTACTTAATTCACTTTTACATTCTTTACTTGAACATTGGGGACAATGTTCATCCTAAGTGTAAGGGGAGGGTAAAATGATGATACCTTACAGATACACTTTCGCTTGAGTTTGTTTGTTTGACGATAGATGCGTAATAAAACTATGAGAAATACTTGTTAGTGCAATTTTAGCGCCAAATTTAATTTTTTTTACAACATTTAGGAGTGAAACTTTAGCAATAGCAAGCGTCTCATGGATAGGAGATTGTATGACTAGCACAAAACCGTATATTCAGAAAAATTTTCCACCCAAATATGTGAGGCTCGCCTTTAGATTTGATAGGAAAAGCATTTACTATTAGTGCTTATGTGTGTACCGGTAGCATTTAGATTCTAGAACTTGCGTTAGTGATGCATCCCGAGACCGCTAGTGAGACTACATTCGTGTAGTAGGATTTACTACATGATAAGAGGCATTAGGAGCACCATTGTGTTAAACCCGTATTATAATTACTTGACCATTTAAGTCATATTACTTGGCTAGTTAAGTCAAATAATTTTTCCCACACTCTTAGCGTTGTACTCATTTTTAGTACACGAAACCCCTAGTACACCCCTCCGAGCCTATCTTTTCGTTTCTAACTTTAAGCATCTTACTTAAAGGAAGAATTTGTTACACCTCACTTAAATGTACACCCAAATCGCCTTAGCCTTCCGTGTATGCGCTCATTTTTAGTGCATTATTGTTATTTGTTAAACCCTAAGTTAACTATCTAATTGATTACATGGTTGCTAAGTCGAATCATATCCTTGTACATATTGTTTTGGGACGATTGGGACTCATGGGTAAAGTACTTATTTCATGGAATTTACCGATCAACCTTAATATACAAGGTAGACGTGAGTGGAATTTACCGATCAACCTTTAGGAAAAGAAAGACTTGTAAAGACTCGTGAATACAATATATATATGTGATACCGGGTAAGTGATCACCCGGGTCGTGTCCCAACGAGGTGTGAATGGGCAATATCGTGCGAGATTCGTGATTAAAATGCTTGTAAGGATGTTGAGAGATTATTTGGAATTGATGAATTACGCTAAATTGCAAATAACGTACGAAAAATAAAATTAACGCAACTAAAACATGAATTCAAACAAGTAAACGAAAATAAAACTTAAAATCTACTTAAAAGACTACGGGAACAATAATCGGGAACAGGGGAACTCTAAACGTAATCCAAATTTAAAAACGTAAAATTTAATTAAAAAGAAACGCGAGTGCGCAAAATAAAAAGTGAATCGAGAGCTACGCTAATCCTACGGGTGTGAAAATGATTTTTCTACGTTTCTAATGATGAAGGAAAATTTTTAGTAAAAGAAAAGTATTTTATTTTTTTGATTTTCATTTATTTATTTTTTTTGCTTTTTAATTAATTAATATAATTTAACAACTATTAAAACTAATTAACTACCTAAAAAAATAGAAATACTTTTCGAATAAATCTGAGAAAATTTTTGAAAATCTATTATACAAAAAGAAAGCTTAAGAAAAATAAAAAAACAGAAAAAACATTTTAAATAAGCAGGGACATAAGCAAACATATAAGCTGAATACTAATAAGCTAATAAAACTGCTAGTACTATAAATATTAGAATAAACAAACAATAACAAGTAAAACACAAGAGCACAGATGGTAATGGGATGTGATGTTGGTGTCGTCTGATAATTTGAACAGACCCAGGTTCGAATCCTGGGTTATGCAATTTTTTCTTTTATTTATTTTTTTAAATCTTTTTCCACAAACAGATTAAAGACATATAAATGAACAAATTTTGTAACTAACACATTATCTAAAACGCAATCAATAAGCAGATGCAAATGAGGAAAAAGCAACAGATAACTCTTGAAGTTATAAAAGGATTTTAAACTTAAAAAGCTAATCAATTTGGTTACAATAAGCTACTAGGGGAAATAGGCAGTATAGTTATCTAAGGGAAAACTTAAATAAGCACTACGGGATAGATAATAAGCAATTACATAAGCCTAAAAAGCACAAAATAAGCTAAATTAAACTAAGGGCTGCTGAAAAAAAAGGAAAAAATGACTTCAAGGGCTACTTTGAGGGCCTAGTAAGCTGTCATAAAAAAATAACAAAAATCAAACAAAAATACTAGGAAGTAGAATAGCTGCTAAGGAAGCTCTGTACCAAATTTTGGGTCATTTGGATTAAAAACGAAGAAATTAAAAATCAAAATCAAAATCTGTTTTGGACAAAAAAAAAACTAAAAGTGCAGGTCTGCTGTTTGTGGTGGTGTTTACGCCATCCGAAAGCTCTTAAAAAAAATTCATAAAAATCAAGGGTAACTAGGAAACCATCCCATTTACACGCATACCAAATTTCGGGTCAAACGGGCTTATAACGAACAAATGAAAAATCAAAAACTTCTGGGTTGTTGGGGATTTTTTTTTTTTTTTTTTTTTTTGACAGCAAATCGGAAAAAAATAATGGGTCAAATGGGGTTAAACTATGTAAAAACTACTTTTTTATTTTTATTTTTTAATTTTTTTTTGAACAACGATATATTAAAATAGAAAAAAAGAACTAGCAAGGTGCTATAGAATTACAAAGGCGATTGCAACCAATCGTTCCAAGTAATACAAAGCTTACCTCTAAATTTGATCCAAGAAAAGGGAAAAAGACATATGTAATCAAAAATATCACATTTCCTCATAGAATGAGAGTTGAATGTGATACTATTTCTATAACGCCAAATGGTCCAACAAGTAGCTGCAAAAATGACGTAAGCGCGATCCTTCTTTTCTTTAGATGTGTGCCATGATTGAAACCAAGAATCCCGTTCACTCCAAGAGGAAAAGGAAGGGAAAGTAAAACCAGTCCAGGTACGCACAAGATGCCAAACAGCAGAAGCAAAGTCACAAGTGAAAATTGAATGATGATCTGATTCCACATAAACGTTGCAGACCGGGCATGTAATTGAGTCAACTTCTAAACCTCTAGAAGATAAGTTTAACCGAATTGGAAGCCTATTTAGAAACAGCCGCCACATAAATATATTCACCTTTCTAGGAATAGCCTTACACCATCGGGTGCAAGGGGATATGGTAGGAAGAGTGAGCTCATCTATGTGCTTCCTAACCGTATTCACCGAAAAAGAGTCTTCATGGGAAAGACTCCAAATGCAAGAATCAGAAACACCAAGATCATCAGGCTCTATACTAGCAATATCAAAAATAAGAGCATCGAACTCAGTTTTTGTTCTACCCGCATTAACCGGCCTACTCCAATCCCAAGCCCAAGAACCATTAGCAATGCGATGTTGAATCGAACAATCTTTATCATTATCCAGATGATACAATCTGTTATATCTAATGTAGAGGGGCGCGTCGCCTAACCAGGTGTCTTTCCAAAAACGAATTGAGGAGCCATCACCAACCTTGAATCTAATGGAGTTTAGGGGACCAATACCACTCGAATGCAAGTGATTTATAGAACCAACAATGCCAACCCAAACCCCATTAGTATTGCAACCGCTAAGATCAATACCTGCTTCGTCACCATGAATAGCCTTAACCACGTGAACCCATAAAGCATTCGGGTTTTGGAAAAGACGCCATCTCCATTTCAATAAAAGAGACATATTAAAAGCTTTGAGACTACCAATGCCTAACCCACCTTTATCCATGGAGGCAAGGATATTCGACCACTTAACCCAAGCAAGTTTCTTAGAGTCATTAGTACCACCCCAAAAGAAGGAAGCACGAAGACTTTCAAGAGATTTAACGACCGTTTCAGGAACTTTGAAAATAGACAAGTAATAAATACCCAGGCTACCAAGCACAGATTTGATAAGAGTAAGGCAACCACCAATGGAGAGAAGGTTAGCCTTCCAACCCGACAATTTAGCCTTGAAATGATCAATGAGAACCTGCCAATTTGCTAGACGCTTCATATTCGAACCAATGGGTAAACCGAGATAAGTGAAAGGGAGAGAACCAGCTTCACATCCCATGTAAGAGGCCATAATCTCGATCTCATTTGACGAAACCCCAATTCCATAGACATTCAACTTATGGAGATTAATCTTAAGGCCAGAAGCTATGTAAAATATGTTAAGAATTCATGAAATATTTTCCATGTCGATTTGATTCCATTCAGAAAGGATGATAACATCATCTGCATAAAACAGATGAGAAAGATGAATACCTGAGGAACCAACCTTGATGCCATGAAATAGATTAGCAGTTAAACCATCATTTAGAGCCATATGAAGACCTTCCATAACAATAACAAATAAGAAAGGCGAAAGAGGATCTCCTTGTTTCAAGCCTCGCTTTAAAGAAAATTCTGAAGTAGGACTCCCATTCACCAGGATAGAAGTCCTAGCCGACACAAGACCAGCTTTAATCCAGTTACGCCATTTAGATCCAAAACCCAATTTATCAAGAACATAGTCAAGATACATCCAGCTCACGGAATCAAAGGCCTTTTCAAAATCAACTTTGAAAAGTATCATCTTTTTTTTACGTTTCTTGTACCAATCAATAATCTCACTAAGAATAAGAGGACCATCAAGGATTTGCCGGCCTGAAATAAAGGCAGTTTGCTCGGGACTAATAATAGAATTGATGACCTTAGAAAGCCTATTTGCAAGAATTTTTGCCACGATCTTGTAATGAAGACCAATAAGAGAAATAGGTCTAAAATCTTTGATAAATAAAGGATTAGACACCTTTGGAATAAGCGTAATGAAAGCAGAGTTAGAACCTTGAGGGAGCGTACCAGTAGAGAAAAAATTAACCACAAACTTGTGTATATCATGCTTCAACATCTCCCAAAACTTTTTAATAAACATGAAAGAGTAACCATCCGGACCCGGAGCTTTTTGACTACCGCAATCCCAAACTGCCACCTTGATTTCATCCATAGAAACCATTGTTTCAAGAGAGTCCCGATCATGAGAACTGAGCCGACGTGCGGGAATCATAGAAGGAAAGGAAACCGTGGAGTCTTGACAACTAAATTTGTCCTTGTAGAAGTCAAGGAAAGCTGATTTAATTTCATTTGGATCAGAAGTCCAAACACCCTCTAGCATGATACCTTGAACCGTTTGAGAATTCCTCCTATAGTTAATGAGGCCATGAAAGAATTTTGAATTTTCATCTCCCTCCACCTCCCACTTAATTCTCGATTTTTGCACTAGGTCCATTGATTCCAGTTTCTCAAGATTTTCAAACTCTTGCATCTTATTAATGCGATTGGCCCCATCCATATCAGAAGCATGACCATCATCTATTTTCTTGTCTAGCACCTTTAACATTTCCATAATATTATTTTTTTTGCTAAGTTCAACCTCTTTTGTGTGAGCATACCATAACTTGAGATGCGTTTTTAACTCTTTGAGCTTGGCATGAAGAGGTTTGAATGAATCCGAATCAATACAATTCAGAGCAGCCCATTTTTCTTTAACAAAATCTTCAAAATCTAAGCGATCAAACCAGGAATTAAAGATTTTAAAAGGAATTGGACCAAAATCATTCTTTTTACAATGTAGGAGGATGGGGTTATGATCCGACCATAATCTGTCAAGAGCGACAACCTTCAAATCTGGATTAATTTGTAGGACGTCATCTGAAATAAGGAAACGGTCTAACTTACTCATCTTAGAACCAACCTTATTCACCCAAGTAAAATTTCGCCCACCCATAGGGAGGTCTATCAATCCAGTGGAATGGATAAAAGAGTTAAATAAAGATGCATCCCCACAAGAAAAAATAGATCCAAACCTCTCCAATTCACTTCTAACTTCATTTAAATGACCAAATAAAATAACTCTGCCAACGTGATCTTGAATGAACGTACGAAGAAAAGACCAAAGGTTTGATTTATCTGGTTGATGTTGTGGGCCATAAACATTGATGAAATAGAAGTCCTCTATCGAATTATTCCACTTTCCTTCCACAATGACATAATTATCGCCACACCATAATCTCTTTTTGACAAAAACATTGGGATCCCGCATAGTGACTAGGCCACCAGACCTCCCTCTAGCCATACTACAAGCATAATCGAACTTAAAATTTCCCCACATAGATCGAAGTTGAAAAAGCTCCAGTTTAGACATCTTTGTTTCTTGAACTCCCAGGATATGAACATTATGTTTAAAACATAATTCTTTGATCCAAACACGCTTCCTATGCTTCTTAGAGCCACGAATATTAATAGAGAGAATATTCATTGATCAACAATCGACACTCCTATACCATTTATCAAATTCCTAAGAGATTTTTTACACCCGTTAACATTATATCCAAGAGCCCCACCCACTTCAATCATCCGATTCATTTCGTCAATAAAGGAAAATCCTTTCAATTCTTTTCTACTATACTTGGCAAAAGAAGTGGAACACTTGCCTGCTCGTGAGGTATTAGATGAGTGGTAGCAGTCTTTGTTTTCCTTGACGAAGTTTTCAAAACCAGGTGGTTTTGAGATATCCGAGTTAACCTCATCAGATGACTTATCTTCATGGGTACATCTTTGTTCTTCCTCTACATGATCTGTAGAAAATGCAACGTCCTCCTTTCCTGCTTCCTCCTTTCCTGTTTGTGATGTCGTATCTTCATTGTTGATAGGATTATTATCTTCTGAATTGGGTTCCTCTGTGGTTGTTTTCACAACTTCTTTCTCCTCTACTACATGTTGTATAAACTCATCAAGGGCCTCATTCAGAACCTCAATCCCATTAGACGATACATACTCATCATCAGAATCATTTGACTCTACATAGTTTGGGATGTGAATACTCCATGTATCAATTTCTTTAACCTAGAATTGAAACATCTCACCATGGATAGTGACATCAACCTTTTCAGATATGAAGGGTTGTATTGTTGCGGCAATACAAACCCTACCCGTACTCATGATATCTTCAGCTTCCCCATCAAAAAATTTGAACTTACCAAAAAGGTTTGCCACTTTTTTGAAAGCGCTAGATCCCCAAGCACATAAAGGTAGGCCACTAATCTCAATCCAAATCATTCTTTCATCAACTATAAAGGAAGGTGAGACGTCCTTAATGCATGTCCATATCTTCTTCAAGGAATCATTAGATTTGAACACAAAACAAGACTTCACAGAGGTGAACTGGAGCCACAGCCATAGACCACCTACATAATGAATCTTAACATCAGCAAAACCTTCATTACGACATAAATGGTACATGTTACTCATCGCATCAATCTCCTTCACTTTAACCAAAACCACTGTAGAAGTATCTTCGACTTTGATAAGATCACATTCACCTAATTGCACACTCTTAACATTTAACTTGTCTTTTTTGCGGACCTCACTTGTGCTTATGACACCTTGGGCTACTGAGGCGTATGATTTATTTTTGTGGAACTCATAATTATTGTTGGAGTTTAAGTTAGGTCTAGCAGTAGTAGTGAACCGTGGCATTTGTGATTTCTCTGGAACCTTAATATTCTGAGAACTAGAAGCATATTTATGATTACGCTGGAATCTAACAACCAAAACATAAACGTGATAACTCCCGATCCAAATATTAGAGAGAGACATTGCAAAGTCTACCTCATTATGAACACCCAAAAACCTAACAAATCCAAACCGCTTACCTTGTTTTGAGCGTTTGTTTGCAATGAAAGCATCCACAATGCGACCAAAAGGTTGAAATTCCTTCCATAAGTTCTTAGCATCCAATGAATTTGGGAAATTCGATACGTAGAAGGACGTAGCAATTTTCTCCACATCATACACAAAAGGATTATCAATAGGTTTTGAATGATGTTTGTTGTTTTTACCGAAAACCCATGACCAGCCATTAGGGTTAGTATTTGACGCAGCCATAGCGATACCAAAAGATCAGAAAAGGTGGATTAGGGGACTGGGAGCGCAGCTATTGCGATTGGGATTCCGGCTAAAATGGTTGGAAGGGAGTGGTGTTATTTGAAAAAACGATAACTAATAAGTCCTAAATCTAGATTACCTAATGATATCTATAGAAAACAGTTTATCCTAAAGAAATTTTAGAGACTAGCAAATAAAACTTTGAAACTAATCGAAACTACTGAATTTTGCTTAAAAACTACTATTACCACTAATCTAACGCTAATTGCAACATACTCATGGGTCAAAACTTATTTTAGTCAAATACGTTAGCTTATGCCAAACACCCCTTAAGGGTTGGCTGTTGGGCTTTTTTTGAAAAGAGAATGAGTTTTTATGAAAACCAAAACTCACAAAAAGCTTATGTGAGCTCAATGAAACAGTATACAGCTTAATATCTAGAACTTGAATGTTAGAAAGCGGAAAAAATAAAATTAAAGCACTGAGTAAAAACAACTTTGGAAATTTTAATTCACTTAAAAATTCTTCAAGGTACAAGGCTGAAAATAAATAAAACTCAAGACATACTGATAAAAAGAAAGCTAAAAAGTATCCTAATACTAAAACCTAATGCGAAAACAATGGCTACAATCAACTATATTTATACTACTGATGACTAGGGCTTCTTGGTCTCTTCTTGTCTTGTTGTGTTGTGTTTGTTTTGTGAGTAGAAACTGAGCTGGTCATCCTTGTGCTTCTTTAACTCCATCACAGCAATTGATTTCCCCTTGGTATCCACTCATAAAATTGTGGTCGTTGGATCAAAATTAGGAGTTGTGGATGGATGAGTTGGACAAGGGCAACATGTGAAGGGGTTGAAGCTTTTGAGGAGGGGGTTGAGTGTTGCAGGAAAAGGCATGGAGGATGGGAAGATATCTGATGGGTATTAGCAGGGATGGGGAAGATGGGTGTTAATTTGTTTGACCTTTGACTGGTAATAAAAGCGTGTGTTTTATTTTTGTTTCATGGATTGGGTTTGGGTAAAAGTGGTGTAGTGGGTTAGTGTGTAGGATTTAGTGTATTGGGTTTGTGTTAAGTTGGGCTTGAGGTGGTGGAGATGGGGTGATGGATTAGGATTTAGGTTTAGTAATACTAAAAACTGATTTTGTACAAAAAATAAATTTTGAAGGTTTTTTTTTTTTTTTTTTTTTTTTTTTTTTTTTTTTTTTTTTTAAATTTCCAGGGACCGAATCTGCCAAACTTTTGAAACTTGAGGGACCAAAGATGTAAACTTGTCCATTTTTTAAAGGTTTTCACCCAAAGATCATTTTTTGGTAACTTTTGATTGTTAAAGACTTGGTTTGACTTTTCTTTCAAAATAAACGCTCAAGGACTAGTTTTGACAACTTTTGAAAGTTGGGGGACTGAAACTGCCAATTATGCAAACTTTGTTCGTTTTTCGTTTGTTTTCAATCATTTTGCATCTAAAACATATAAAACACGATCTTTGGGATACTTTTGTTATTTTGATGCATTCTTGAGTTTTTTCACGTGTTTTGGTAGTTAAAATACGGTAAAAATAATGAGTATTTACACACTCATCAATCCCCCACACTTGAGTATTGCTAGTCCCTAGCAATTTTTTGAAAATTTAATAGATTTAAAACTCTTTACCAAAAGCCATTACTTCTGGAGTAGCCGAATGTTTTGGGTTCAAGTAAGAATTATGGTCCATCCGATGACCATGTGATTTTGAGCAAACCACCAGCTGTCAACGGATTTGATTTGTCTTTACCAGAAGCCGTTTGCTTCTGGACTAGCCAACTCTTGATGGAACAGTCAACATCTTGGTGAGTTGATTACCAATTATGGTTTTTCCACTGCCTTTACCACAAGCCATAATCTTGCGGGCTAGCCAACTCATTCGCTTTTTAGGATATGGCGAGTTGAGGTACCGTACAATTTTGGGCAAATTGCAAGCCATAAACGGATTTGATATATCTTTACCAAGAGCCGTTTGCTCCTGGATTAGCCAATCCTTTTGTTGGTTAGACATGGCGGACTGATAACCACAAAAAATTTTGAAGCTCAAGTGAAAAAAATTTTAAATTTTTGCCAAAAACGGGGGTAGTAGATAGTAAAATGTGATAAAATTCGCTAGAATAGCGAAATACCCCCCACACTTAGAATGAATATTGTCCTCAATATTCAAAGTCCCGGTTATTATGCCGACTCTTTGAACGTAAAAGGGCAACATTACAAGCTAAATGTGGAAACACCATTTTTGTTTTTTCACTTTATTAGTAACCACGACAGGGGTAACACCCCCACACTTAGGGTGAAAACCCTATAAGCATGCTACTGTTTTTTTTTACCGAGTCGCTAGCTTGACTCGACCCCGAATTCATTTGTCCTTGGGGAAGCATGATGTGGAAGAAGCAATCTCAATCGGACTTTCATTCAAGATGTTTGGACAAATATTTGAAGCACGTGAAAGTTCCACACCGATGAGATATAATCCCGGCTCAAGATAATGGTAAATGGAAATGCCGGGGTCAAAAATAGTGTCTTCAGTCCCGAAGGAGTGAAGAACAAGAGAAGTCACCCTGTAGGTGAAGAAAAGGAAGAAAACCATGATGAAAATCATGATAAGATTTTCTTCCTCGAGATCAGGCTCCGTAGCCTGAATTTGGATTTCAAAGGTTAAGCTCATTGGGTTCAAAAACATCCCGGGAGGGAGGGTGGGAATTTGTAAATTCTCATGATTGAGTACATTTCCCCCGGGCTATCATACTCCGGAGTTGTCATGATATGAGTGAGTTCACCGGAGAACTCCTCATGAAGAGAATCTTTCACAAGATGTAAATCTGTGAATTCATGTTCCGGAGTAGACTCATCAAAATCCTCAATCTGAGTACCAAAGATTGGATTATCAGAAATCAAAGTGAATTCAGAGTCGAATTCAAACAAAGGATTGGTGAGAGTCGTATTAAATGTTTCGGGAACACGATGATCAATATTCTCTATTGGACTGTTGGGATAAGAAGTGAGTGACGGATCATGATATAGGAGACTTTCAATTTCTCCAAGATCGGTTTCGAAATCAAAGAGACCATCATCACTTCCCAGTGGAAGTGGATTGATGTGAGTGAGTTCATCGGCGAACTCCTCAAGAAGAGGATCAACATCAGGATGCGGAAGTGATGCCTCAACATATTCAATGTCTCCATAAGATGTATAATCATCGCTAAAATCGGAGAAAGTCTCAAATTGATCTTTTGGACACTCAAGAGGGGAAGTAAAATCACACATATGGTCCAAAGTTCCCTGTGACTCTCTTGGGATTGGGACAAGGATCTCAACACTAGACTTTATGAATTCGTCCGATTCCTTATCAGGAACAGTGCTAAGGTGCTCATCCCCCATGTTTGGAGAGTGAGTGTGAACTTCGGGTGTGACAACAACAGACTGATCTTTCATGGAAGGAACCACAATTGATGAATTTGATGAGCCTTGACGAATATCAAGGGTATCTTCATCATCACTATCATCATCGTCATTGTAGATGATAGTTTTACGCATTCGAAATCTTACTCTAGCTGCTTCTTCAGCTAGTATCTCTTTGTAAGACTTCGGACGAGGTTCTTCCGGAGCAGGTTTGTTAACCAAATCCTTAAGGTCATTTAAAGTGTTTAAAACATTTTGTAAAAGTTCTTGAGGAATTGGTTGAGGTTGTGTTTCAAAAGTTTGGTATTGTTGAGGCTGGTTGTGATAATTGTTGTCACAAGGAAAAAGATTCCTAGTTTGACAATCGTTGCTAAAATGCGGACCTCCACAATACTCACAACCGTATTGTTGTGAAGTTGGTGCATTTTGAAACGATACGGCATTGCAATTTTGATAATAAGGATTATGCTCATATGAAATGAAATTGTTTTGTGGCTCATTGCAAAAGCTCGGATTAGAATCGTAAGCGAATGAATTACTTGAACCACAAAACAAACAACTTCCGTTTTGAACATCATTACCACATCGTTCACATGTACACCAACGACATGGCAACCCGAAAAGCGGCTCACCACAACCGACACAAGGAATAAAAGTCAGAGGTGGGACAAGTGGTGTGCTCTGAGAGCTAGGAATTTCCACCACTTCCATTATGGTCTCCGGTTTTTGTTCTTGATAAACGTGAAGATTAGGCAAGTCATTCTTTTCAGTCACTGCTTTATGATCTGTACGCTTGCTTGACAAACCTTTAACCGTAAATCCTGAAAGGTTAGGTTCAATTCTTGATGATTTGTCATTAATAGCACGTATCTCAGGCAGTGATGGGTAGTTGGAAGAATTCGGTGAATCATCGTGAGAATTTGGAGTTATGAACAAATTGCACGTGGTACAAAATTTGTTACTACAATTATTTCCACACTTCTCACAAATACAACGGAAACAACGATAGCCATTCTCAATCGGGCTTTTACAGTGAAAACACATGTAGCCGAGAGACGCCATAAGAATTATACATGAGAGGGGTTCAAGAAGGTAGAATCAAACGGATGGAGGGTAATGAAGAATATTTTTGGGTTTTTCGAAAAACACGTCAATTCAAACGAGATCAACTCAAAAAGACAATTGTGAACTTAAACCAATAATCACAATGTAAATGGCATCTTTGAAAAAGGTACACCAATTCACAAGGATACAATGGCAAGTTTTAATCTTTTGTTTGGGAACTTATTAATGTTCACACCCCCAGTTGGTAGGTGTTCAGCCTTGGTTCTCGGCGGTGTGTTTTATGCTTATTTTTTTATTTAACAAGAAAAATGGAAAATATTTTTGTATTTTTTATATGATAGATATATATACAAAAGAAAAGGAAAATATTTTTGTGTTTTATAAGTTTTTGAAAATGATAACTTCTTGACGAAGGTTCTACAAGTCACTAATCGTTGAAATTATAACGATATTGTCGCAACACAACCTCACCGGCAGCGGCGCCATTTTGATATTGCGTTTTTGCGCGTATCAAATTAATATACAAGATAGACGTTAGTGGAATTTACCGATCAACCTTTAGGAAAAGGAAGACTTGTAAAGACTCGTGAATACAATATATATATGTGATACCGGGTAAGTGATCACCCGGGTCGTGTCCCAACGAGATGTGAATGGGCAATATCGTACGAGATCCGTGATTAAAATGCTTGTAAGGATGCTGAGAGATTATTTGGAATTAATGAATTACGCTCAATTGCAAATAACGTACGAAAAATAAAATTAATGCAGCTAAAACATGAATTCAAACAAGTAAACGAAAATAAAACTTAAAATCTACTTAAAAGACTACGGGAACAATAATCGGGAACAGGGGAACTCTAAACGTAATTCAAATTTAAAAACATAAAATTTAATTAAAAAGAAACGCGAATGCGCAAAATAAAAAGTGAATCGAGAGCTACGCTAATCCTACGGGTGTGAAAATGATTTTTCTACGTTTCTAATGATGAAGGAAAATTTTTAGTAAAAGAAAAGTATTTTATTTTTTTGATTTTTATTTATTTATTTATTTTGCTTTTTTAATTAATTAATATAATTTAACAACTATTAAAACTAATTAACTACCTAAAAAAATAGAAATACTTTTCGAATAAATCTGAGAAAATTTTTGAAAGTCTATTGTACAAAAAGGAAGCTTAAGAAAAATAAAAAAAACAGAAAAACCATTTTAAATAAGCAGGGACATAAGCAAACATATAAGCTGAATACTAATAAGCTAATAAAACTGCTAGAACTATAAATATTAGAATAAACAAACAATAACAAGTAAAACACAAGAGCACAGATGGTAATGGGATGTGATGTTGGTGTCGTCTGATAATTTGAACAGACCCAGATTCGAATCCTGGGTTATGCAATTTTTTCTTTTATTTATTTATTTTTTAAATCTTTTTCCACAAACAGATTAAAGACATATAAATGAACAAATTTTGTAACTAACACATTATCTAAAACGCAATCAATAAGCAGATGCAAATGAGGAAAAAGCAACAGATAACTTTTGAAGTTATAAAAGGATTTTAAACTTAAAAAGCTAATCAATTTGGTTACAATAAGCTACTAGGGGAAATAGGCAGTATAGTTATCTATGGGAAAACTTAAATAAGCACTACGGGACAGATAATAAGCAATTACATAAGCCTAAAAAGCACAAAATAAGCTAAATTAAACTAAGGGCTGCGGAAAAAAAAGGAAAAAATGACTACAAGGGCTACTTTGAGGGCCTAGTAAGCTGTCATAAAAAAATAACAAAAATCAAACAAAAATACTAGGAAGTAGAATAGCTGCCAAGGAAGCTCTGTACCAAATTTTGGGTCATTTGGATTAAAAACGAAGAAATTAAAAATCAAAATCAAAATCTGTTTTGGACAAAAAAAAAACACTAAAAGTGCAGGTCTGCTGTTTGTGGTGGTGTTTTCGCCATCCGAAAGCTCTTAAAAAAATTCATAAAAATCAAAGGTAACTAGGAAACCATCTCATTTACATGCATACCAAATTTCGGGTCAAACGGGCTTATAACGAACAAATGAAAAATCAAAAACTTCTGGACTTTTTTTTTTTTTTTTTTTTTTTTTTACAGCAAATCGGAAAAAAATAATGGGTCAAATGGGGTTAAACTACGTAAAAACTACTCTATGAGCTACAAAACCTAAATATCAGATGCCACATAACTCAAGTAACCTGTTATGAACTATTTTTAACCACTAACGATAACTAATAAGTCCTAAATCTAGATTACCTAATGATATCTGTAGAAAACAGTTTATCCTAAAGAAATTTTAGAGACTAGCAAATAAAACTTTGAAACTAATCGAAACTACTGAATTTTGCTTAAAAACTACTATTACCACTAATCTAACGTAATTGAAACATACTCATGGGTCAAAACTTATTTTAGTCAAATACGTTAGCTTATGCCAAACACCCCTTAAGGGTTGGCTATTGGGATTTTTTTGAAAAGAGAATGAGTTTTTGTGAAAACCAAAACTCACAAAAAGCTTATGTGAGCTCAATGAAACAACAGACAGCTTAATATATAGAACTTGAATGTTAGAAAGCGGAATAAATAAAATTAAAGCACTGAGTAAAAACAACTTGGAAATTTTAATTCACTTAAAAATTCTTCAAGGTACAAGGCTGAAAATAAATAAAACTCAAGACATACTGATAAAAAGAAAGCTAAAAACTATCCTAATACTAAAACCTAATGCCAAAACAATGGCTACAATCAACTATATTTATACTACTGATGACTAGGGCTTCTTGGTCTCTTCTTGTCTTGTTGTGTTGTGTTTGTTTTGTGAGTAGAAACTGAGCTGGTCATCCTTGTGCTTCTTTAACTCCATCACAGCCATTGATTTCCCCTTGGTATCCACTCATAAAATTGTGGTCGTTGGATCAAAATTAGGAGTTGTGGATGGATGAGTTGGACAAGGGCAACATGTGAAGGGGTTGAAGCTTTTGAGGAGGGGGTTGAGTGTTGCAGGAAAAGGCATGGAGTAGGGGAAGATATCTGATGGGTATTAGCAGGGATGGGGAAGATGGGTGTTTGTTTGACCTTTGACTGGTAATAAAAGCGTGTGTTTTATTTTTGTTTCATGGATTGGGTTTGGGTAAAAGTGGTGTAGTGGGTTAGTGTATTGGGTTTGTGTTAAGTTGGGCTTGAGGTGGTGGAGATGGGGTGATGGATTAGGATTTAGGTTTAGCAATACTAAAAACTGATTTTGTACAAAAAATAAATTTTGAAGGTTTTTTTTTTTTCAGGGACCGAATCTGCCAAACTTTTAAAACTTGAGGGACCAAAGACGTAAACTTGTTCATTTTTTAAAGGTTTTCACCCAAAGATCATTATTTGGTAACTTTTGATTTTTAAAGACTTGGTTTGACTTTTCTTTCAAAATAAACGCTCAAGGACTAGTTTTGACAACTTCTGAAAGTTGAGGGACTGAAACTGCCAATTATGCAAACTTTGTTCGTTTTTCGTTTGTTTTCAATCATTTTGCATCTAAAACATATAAAACACGATCTTTGGGATACTTTTGTTATTTTGATGCATTCTTGAGTTTTTTCACGTGTTTTGGCAGTTAAAATACGGTAAAAATAATGAGTATTTACACACTCATCACCCCCATATGTACGTTAATCTTAAAAGTACTCCAAGTGTTTTGATTTTCTTAATTCGAGTCATTAGATTAGTTTATTGTAAAGTTTGTAAAAATTCAAGTGTAAGGGAAATTTACATTCCCTATGATGTATTATTTTGGATGGTAGGGTAAGAGTGTGTGCAAAAAAAAAAAAAAAAGAAAAAAAATAGAAAAAAGGAAAGAGAAAAAGCATACGGACTACCATCCCGCTTCATTCTATGTTCATTTTTATGTTTTTGTTATTTTTGATTTATTAGTTTAAGTCGAGTCTAGTCTTGGCTTAGCAACGCCATATTGTACATGTAATTAACCAAGATTGTTAACTCGGCACCCGTAAAGACTACCTTTATCCAACAAAACCGTGTATTTCATATCCCTACACCTAACGTTACAACCCTTTAAAAGACCTCTTTGATAGTTTATCCTAGGTGCTTACGCCATGTGGTGGAGGTTTGATCCTTTCCCAAGCCTATGGTAATCTATTTTGCTATGACAGGTAGTGAGAGATATCTTCCGTTTCCATATTGTAATTTATACTTTATTACACCCGAGAGATGTGAGTATCTAAACACTATTTGTGAGGTGCTTGTGTATGACCTCCGTGCTTGTCTTTGGTCTTTAGTGGAATGATTATTTGTTGTAATTGTGGAAAACTAGAAGGGGGGTTGAATAGTTTACCGATTAAAATCTTTTTAACTTGTTAAGTTAGCTTTGAAACTTTCCGTTTGATCAAAGATATATGCACAAACTCAATATATAACATGCAAGTAAATGAAAGAAACGATCAAACCACAACACGAGTATTTATCGTGGTTCGGCTACAAGGACTCTTTTTCCTTGCCCTACGTCCAAGCCCCGAGTATCCAACTCGAGAGTTTCTTTCACTAGTCAACAAGCTCCTTTCACCGGTGGAGAAAACCATACACGTCGCTTATACTTTTACCGACACAAAGCTAAATGTCGAGTTCTTTTACAAGGGCACAACCACTCCCGTTAGTTCTTTTACTAGGGTACAACAACTCCCAACTCTCTTTGTATTTTGAGGACTAAAATACTAACCACTCACTACAGAATATACACAAACAAATGACGTGTAAACAATAAGAGTTCACACAATACTAAGCTAACAAGTCTTGCAACGTTGTGTTGGAAACTTGTAACTTTTGATGACCTTGTGAGCTTCTTTGCTACAAAAGGAAACTTCACATTTACAATGTTAAGAGGTTAGAAGAAAAGATGAGTGTGTGTGTAAAATATGATCTCAAGAGGTTAGCCAAAAATCAAGTTATGGCTTGGTATTTATAGCACATCTTTCTGCATGCTCGGCGGATCAGGCGGAACCCTCGAATGGGTTCCGCCCGTGTACCCCCAGGGTACCGCCGGGTCTGCAGTAGGTTTTTGCAATAACTCTTCAAACCAAACAAGGTCTTGTCTCATAACTCCTAGTAACCAAACAATGTCACATCACTTAAATCAAGTCAAATACAAAGCTTGCAAGCAACAACAAAGTTAGTCAAACACATTTCTTTCCATAAATGCATAATGACAAAACTTGCCATAAATGTGATGTGACTATTTCTAATTTAAGAAATAAACTTGTGTTGTGTTTTATGAAATGTAAAATGTAGTAAAAGTCTAGTTTATGCAAGTCTTACAAACTAAGATTATGTTTTACTTAGAAACTAAAGTTTACATTTTGTCGTTAACAAAACTTAGCGAAGATCGTAAAATATAAATAACGTTTTTAGGCGATATTTGTATTAACAATCTCCCCTTTTTGTTGATGACAAAACATAAACTTTGTTTTTAAGTAACACGCAAAATCTTGGTTTTCAAGACTTAAAAAAAAAATTATATTAACCTTGTTTTACTTAAGAGACGAAAAAGCATATCAAGTATTTGAAGGTTTAATATATTTCTTCCCCTTTTTGTTGAAACAAAAAGTAGAGTAGCGAAGCGGAATAATGGCCATACTCCCCTTTGATCGATACTCGCCCTAAATGGAGTACCAATATGGGAAACATGGATTTTAAGACCTACAAAAAAATGGTTAGTTGGTGATATATATAGTCAAGCTTGTAGTTACCACACACATTGCAACCACAACACAAACATGATCAACCAACAATGTAGAAAGAAATTTCATTCCAAGTAAAATTTTGATTATAAAAGTCAAAAGACAAGAAATGAGAACTATTCTTCTACTTGCACACAAAAACTAAAAAATAACCAAGAAAATAAAATAAAATCCTACATTCATAGAGTGGGGCAAATGGCCTCCAAAGGTTGTCTAGGATTTGTTGGGGTGGGAAAGTGCATCCAAACGTTCTGTGACGTGTTGGAATGCAAAACGGATTTCGTTTTGGAATTGGTTAAGCAATGTTTTGATGGTTTCACCCATTTGCTCACAATTTGAGCAAGCATGGGGATGAGTGGGTTGAAATGGGTTGGTTTTGGTTTCTTGGTTTGATGGTTGGTTGGTTTTTGGTTCTTGGGTGGAGGATGGATTTGGTATTGAGTCAAGCAAGGTGGTTTGAAATTCCATTGCTTGATGAAGGTGGTTCTCAACCATGCTTTGTATTTCCTCATATGAGGGAAAGAAAGTCTCATAGGTTTGGGCTTGAGAAGGTGGTGGAGTTGGGTGATCATGGTGTTCAAAATTTGGTTCTCCATAAATAGGACCATGGATTTCACGGTAGATAGGGTGAAATAACAACGGTTTGGGTGGTTGTTCCACTTGTTGTGGTGGTTGGGTAAGTTCAAGATCTTCATGAAGGTCAAGAATTGACCTTGGTGATTGATTTGCAAAAGGTGGTGGTTGGGTATGTCTTGGTGGAAGATCATTTAAATCTTGGACATACGGGTGTGGTGATGTTGGAGGAGACCCGAAAACCTCCATAGGTTCAATTTTTGGTAATGGTGATGGTGATGGAGTCTTTGATGGTTGGGTTGGAGCACTTGGTGGAGTTGGGTCAATAGGTGATTTAGTTGGTGGTGGAGTGTGCTCATTTGGTTGTTTGGGTGATGGAGATGGAGATGCAAGGTTCAAAAAATGTTCATTTTTGATGGGTGATGTGAATTCCTCCGATGATGAGGAGCTAAGTGTTAGGTCACCATTTTGTAAACACAAGTATGATTTAGAAAGAAATAAGATGAGAAAAGAGATTGGTTGATTATGAGACAATATGAAAGGTGAAAGTGCAAGAGTTTCTTTAAGATAATCAAATAACCAACAAATGTAATGTGTACATAAGCTCTCTATTTATAAGGAAGGAGTTAGGGCAACACTCCCTTCCTTCCTTATCTCTTAAATTCATGGGCTTTAAGGCCCATAGGGCTTTAACACATAAGCCTTGTAACATAAACTAAATGAAATAAATACTAAAGCAACCTATTACAAAATGTAATGACCGAGACTTGACTAAATACAAAAGTATGATCCCAACAATCTCCCCCTAAGGGTCGGTCATCACGGTTGCTTGACGTCTTCATCTTTGTCGTTGACTTGTGACATGTAAAACTCTAGACGTCTTCAAAATAGTTGAATGATAATGAATATACTTTTGCTCTGTGTCTTTGTTCTTTGGTGATGATATAGTGATTGTGTTATGAAGTTGTCTGCCGTTCGTCACTCCTGCGTCTGTGGTGGTTGTCCGCCATTCCAACATACTCATACATCTTTGGACTTAGACTTTCACGTTCAAGAAGTTCCTTTGCATACACTAAGATCTTTAGTCTTTATACTTTGTAGATTCTTCTTATTGATGTAGAATCTTTCTTTGAACTTTGTGTTGTTAAGATCTTTGGGGGAGCTATCATTTGCTTTAAGATGTATGTATGAGCAAGTTGGAATCTACCATCATGGAAGTGAGGTACCTGCGAGTAAACAGTTAGCAATAAAACACCCGGTACTTACAGATAAGGAATTAGAGTTCATCAACAGCATATTGTGATGACTCTCTCTAATCCTTATCCAGGCCGTTCCCATATCAGATACTCCCGAAGGAGCTTATGAGACCTACTGAGTAGCTCAATGACTGGGTGAGTCGCTGGGGATCACTCCACGACTGTAGACCATAATGGAACCACCGCAAACACTAAGCGTAACCCTTGTGGGGTTACCGAAGTGACCTGCTGTCAGGGCTGTTTGATGTTGACCCTGGCAGGATTTCCGTTCAATCATTGAGAAATACATAAGTAATCCTCTCATAAACGTTCTCGGCAGATTGCTAAGATCTGCGAAGGACTCGATAATTTACAACTGATGCCCATTGATGTAGAACACCAGTTGTGGAAATACTAAGTGTTCCTAAGAGATCTTTGATGTATCTCAAGGCTCTAGACTCTATAAGTGCACACCTAGGTTTCCTATGCGGAGACTAGGGAGGGGTCTCCTTCTTCAATATCAACCTTCTCTAAGAGATAGGTCGATAGATTACACAGGTACCCCGTGAGAATGAAACAAGCTCTTTTAAGAGAGCTTGAGTGGTTAAGAAGGTTTAGTGCATTGCGTCACTGGGTCCATGACGACTTAATCTTCAATACCGGTGTTGTCTTTTGCAACAACCAGTAGCATACGTATTGAACCCGGTGTCTGCCCTAAGGTTGAATCATATGGAGGGCTATTTCTTTTCACCCTTTTCTTTACTTTTCTTTTTAATTCTTCAACTCCTTCTTTCCCTTTCATTCTTTTCTCATTTTTTTTTGTATCATACCTAAGGACTTCTAATTCTAAGTATGGGAGATGTCCTTGGGTAGATCCTTCCGGCTCTGGCGGATCATATGACGGATATTCCTATCTTAATCACCTTATAACTCCGACAGTAGCCAAGAAACCTTTGATTGAAAATCTCTCAAAGTGTTTGTGATAATCAAATATTTTGGTTAACACTTTGAGAGTTTTGTGTACACTTTTGAAGGGCTCCCCCTGCACATATGCTCATAAGTATTTAATAAATTTGCACATGTGGGAGGAGCAAGCATTTTGAATTGATACACTTTCAGTGAACAAGACCGATTCGAGACACGCTTACATCACTAGTTAAACTAGCTTGAAGTTATTAGCCGGCCTAGTCAAGTCCATAGAAAGTTTCTCGAGATGGTACATTTCTACTAAGACTAATCCTTTTCGAGACACGCTTACGTGGTTAGTTAAAGAGATGCATTGTCAGCTTTTAGGTGACAACTAGCTCTAGTAACTAACTTGATGTTATTACCCGTCGAGGATAAGTCCTTTCGATATTACTAACTTTTATTGTCTCGTCAATTTCTGGGTCAATACTGAGTCTAGCTCGCACATGATACAACTTTTAAGCTTTGACTTCGTATATTTTAATCACTTTTATCATTTTCTCCCCCTCAAAAATAGCATATAAAATGATGTTTTTGATAAACTTTTAGATTAAAATATGCCTTTTGAGTCTTACGGGGAGATTCACCAAGAACTTTTGATTTAGAGCAAAGTATTTTGTTTTGACAAGTGCTCCCCCTCAACAATTGATTAGGTCTTATTGAGGTGAAATACTTGTCCTTTTGAGCAGAATTATGAAAATCATAAATGTTTGATTAATTCTACTCAAAAGTAAGATGCCTTCGCTCCTTATATTAGGATTGAGGCACTGAAGCGTACCTCAGGGTCCTTTCTTTACAAGTTCGGGTTGTGCACTGTAATGCGTACACAAACCATAAAACATGATTTTGACAAAGCATTTTGATTTCAAAATACTCCCCCTCAAAACAAGCATGTGTTTTGACATTTTTAAACTTTGTAGCTGATTGGGGAGTAAATGTTTTGAAACCTCTTGAGCAAAATTTTGAAAAGTTTTGAAAAACCTTTTGAAAAATTTTGAATAAATTTTGCTCAAGATTAAGAAGTTTTAGATAAGCTTTGCATGAAAACTTCTTCTTGTTTTTAAGGATAAGTGCGCGTTTGGTTTTAAAGAATGGTTTAACAAGGCACTTTCCTTTCTTTGAAACCCGAGTTGTACACTGAAATGTGTGCACAAGTCGTTGTTTTAATACAAAATTAGTTTTCTTTAAACAAACTACTCCCCCTCAAATAATGAATGTTATTCGAGAGAAAGTCTTCTTGAGCAGAATTTTGAATCGTATTATAAAATACTTTTTGAAAATTCGTGAGACGACTCTGCTCAAGGTTTTAGAAAACACAATCAAGTATTATACAACAAAGAATGCTTGAAATTCAAAAACTCTTTTACTGTTGAAAAGTTGTTTAACACCCGGAGTCTCTCTTTTGAGTTTTTTTAAAATCTGAAAAAGATTTCCATCGAAAGTTGAACCTCATGGGTTCTTTTTGAAGTTTTGATTTTGTGATGGATGGAAAACTTCAGGTATTTGGGATGCCCAAATCAGAGTCATTCTTTAATCGTAGCCAAAGCATTCCAGATTATGAAAATTTGAAAAATTTAGGACAACTTTGCTTTGGTCTTCACACTTGCTTTACCGGTGTAAAACAAAAGTGTAGAGTTTGGAAAAAAATTTGTTTCTCACCATTTTGGATCCATTTACCAGTTTAGCCTTTAAACACATTTTGCCCTTTGGCCTCAAAATTTGTTCCATAAGAAACATTTTGTCGAATGTTGAAATTTTGACTTTCAATGGGATGACATGTACTTGCACACAGAGAAAAATGCATCAGGCACAAACAAGTATACAGATGAATCAAGAAACTCATTCTAAATTTACCAAAATGCTCAGAATTCTCTAATTAACACACAAGATCACATATTAACTCATTCTTTCACTCGAAATTTTCCAATTATTGTCATGGTTTGGGGTCATGAATTGAGACTTTGCACGCATGTTAGCATCAAAATGCAAGAATATTGTACAAACAAACGCCCTAGTAGTAGCAGCAAAGACATCGACATCTTAGACCCTAAATCACATGATTACAAACCTATGTTGTTTCTAATCGTGCAAACACACCAATCGAGCATTCTTTAGTGTTCTCTAAAGTTATATGAAATAATTAAATAGACTAAACACATAAAAAAAAGAAATGCCCCGATCGATAATTACATGAACCCTAATTTCTGATTATGCCCTTTTGACCGTTGAAAACATTTGAAACATTTAGGGAACGATTAGACAACAAGCATAAAGAAATTTGAAACTCACAATTGAAAAAAAATCAAGGATAAAAAATTGTTAGTCTGATTATGTGTGAAACTTTCGAGAACATTTGTGAAAACATTGATGCGAGCATGTTTTATGTTTTCATGCAATGTCCTTTTACCTAAGTTTAAGACTTTTGTGAACATTACTCATTAAAGGTTAAGTACTTTTCCATTTGAAGTCTAAACATGGTTAAATTGGAATCCTTGCCGAAAAATTTCTTTTCTCCCCCTCGAATTAGCATTTATTTTGTGAAACATTTTTGCACATTTTAATTCGAGAGATCATAGAACCTTTTGAAAAATGAGTTTTTTAATCTGAATGATGAAGAAACATTTTATCCTTGAAGAATAATGATTAGGTGTGCAAACTTCATGATTTTGTGAAAAAATTTCTCCCCCTCAAAACATGTTCCATTTTGACAATGTAAAGCAAAATATGTTTTAATGTAGGATGCGGGTCTGTATTTGACTAGATCTCAATGTACTGCGACTCATAGAAAGCAGACATGGCTACATACTAAGCTTTTGTTGATGACAGTGATGTACAATCCTGCTTCATTGACTGTATCCCTTTGTAACTAAAAAAGATTTGTTGCGAATCAATGTGCCTTCTGCGTCCAATATGTTATCCAAATCCATTTAAGTCCAATGATGTGTCGAAGGGTGATGTTGGTAGAACGTATGCATATCAAACGGATCCTAATTGCGAGAAGACGACTCCATTATATCAGGAACAGTTGGAGTCGGTGCAAATGGATTGAAGAAAGTATTTCCATCATAATCTGCAAGTTGTGGTACTGATTGTTGTTATGGATCTTCAGCTGATTGTCTAGAGTTGGAAGCGGTTTGTCCTACTGTTGTTGGAGATGCAATTGGAGGACCGTCTTTATCAACAGTTGTTGTTGTTTGTTGAGGTGTGTCAGGTACTTGATTATGATCAAGGTATGCAGCGGAAATTGGTGAGACCTCAGAAGGACGGTTTTCAATCGTATCATCGAACAATGGAACAAACAAGGTTTCCAATTCTTTGCGAGAGAGTAACAAATGGTTCAGCGAAGAATCCGGAAAGTTTAGACGGTTGGATGCGGGTCCTAAGCTGTTGTGCTCAGAAGCCATTGCTGAAGTGCTTTAAACGGTTGATTACGGGTCCTAAGCTGTTGTGCTCAGAAGCCAATCCATTAAGCGCGGGTCCGAAACTGATTTGTTCCGAAGCCATACCTGTTGAATCTGCACAGAAAGAAAGAAGAGACAAGAAAGCAGAGAACAAGGATCCCCAAGAGTAACTGGGTTCCAGATGTTAGAAGCATAAAGATGTAGTGTCAATTATCTTCTTGACACTCGAACACACAATACCGATGGTTTTCATTCTAGTCTCAGAGGTAGAAGTTGTGGAGATCACATTAGTTTTGGTGCAAATGTCTAAAATCTTTCCTGTAGGAATCCACCTAAGACCAATTGATTTGAATATTCTACCCGTGGGTACCCACCTAGTGTTAGATCTAGGAGATGTTTTCCTTTTAGATGCAGTTGAATGAAATGTGGGAGCATCACTTCTTTGAGAAAACCTACGTCCTATGTTGATCCACTTCTTAGGTTTCTGACTTATGACTTTTGGTTCAACGGGTTTGTTTGTCTTAGTCGATTGAGCCTTTTCAAGTGAATTTCCCTTTTGAAGATATTTTAAAGCACAAACAACATGATTATTTATGCAACTACTCTTAGAAGCTATCCAATTCCTATTAGTTTGTTGATTACTCTTAGGTTTTGGTGTGCTACTACAAGCAGTGTTCTGTACTACAGTGGAAGGCATCACATGAGGTTTTGAACCTAGAATTCCATCCTTTTGAAGTAGTGCCTTTTTCCTAGACTTTTCTAGATCATAGTTCTTGTACATGTCATATTTGCCATAAAACTCTTTACTTTTAATGCTCGTTTTAGACACTGTTTTCGAACTAATCCTAGATGAACCAGGTATAATCACGTGTTGAGATTTGGCAGACACAGATGCATTTTCCTTAGGCCAAGAATGTGGAGTGACTGGTTTTGTCAAATTGTTTTTCTCAACAACTTGGGAGGCAAACCGAGGTTTTGAAAATTTAGATCGTTCAGATTTAATTGCAGTTGGTTGTCTAACCGCTGCTTGTTTTCTGATTGTTTGAGAAGGCGGTTTCCCCAAGATTGATGGTTTTGCAAACTTAGTATCCACACTCTGGCCAGTCAGTCTTCTTAATTTGTTTTGTAATGCAGCATGTGCAAACACCTTTTCTTGAATTTGACCTTTTAAAAGCTCATTTTCTTTAACTAATGTATCCACACGTTTACTTTGTTCATTCAAAGATTGACCATTGTTGCCCGAATTTAGAGATTCGTTTTGCAATTTGAGTTCCAGTGAGATGCAATGTGCCTCCAGTTTTGAAAAATCTTTATGAAACTGGGCAATGGTCTTTTTGAGAAGAATGTTTTCAGACTCAAGAGTTTGGTTTGATGTTTCAGTCATTAGATTATCAGGTAAGGACTCAGACTGAGAATATTTGTCAGGACATTGAACAATATTCTGGTCAACCTCTCCTTCATTACTGAAGTTAGGTTGCTCAGATTGTTGTATCTCATTTGCAAGCATAATATGAGCAACAGTAGATTGTACCTCAACCATTTGCTCTTTGTCAAAGTTCGGTACTTTGTCATAGATGGGTATGACATCTTCCTCATCCATCTGTCCTTTGTCAAGGTTGGGCTCTGAGTCATAGAAGGGTCTGATCTCTGCACAATCTGCATCTGTATCATTCCCCAATCTGTTGTTGTCATCCTGCACTTCTGATTTTGTCCCATTGCTATCCATGAAAACCAAATTAGCTTCCAATGCATCAACTTTATGAATAACCTCTTCTTGAATCTGCAACTTCCTCCTTTTGTCACACTCAAGTCTGTGAAGTACTCTTTCAACAATTGACTTTTCAATAGCATCCAGGTGTTGGAGCAATATATCTTTGAAGGTTTGAGCCTCAATTCGAGTGTATTCTAAAAAATACTCGCTTACCACTTCACTATCATAATTGATGAAATGTTGAAACTGTTTCTTGAGTACTCTGAAGGCGGCATTGGATTCACTCTCGTGAAATTCTTCAGTTTCAAGTTGCTTTTCAAGTTGATTCACGTTGTCGAACATTGTAGTAGTGAAAATATCAACTATTTCTCCAAACAGGTCTGGAAATACCCATTTGAATCCATACTCGGAACGAGTTTCTGCTAAGTCTTTGTTTGAGAGAAGCTTAAGGTGTGAATAAAGTAATCTTAAAGATGTCAGGCGTTTCTCTTGGTTTAACTTCACAAAAGGATCTTCAGAATCATCAGAGTCATACTCTGGGCTTGTATTATTCATGTGAGATTCCTGCATGTTTGCCATTAACATCACATCTTCTGTATCGATTTCCAAATCTGTTGTATTGGATTCCAAATCTGCATATTCATCATCAGATGGAATATCTCCCATGACACTTTGCAAAACAGCATTGAGATTACCCCCTTCAACTTCCATTTGACTAAGTGTGGCATTGTATTCAACATTATCGTCAAAGAGTGGAGTTGAATCATAATCTTGATCTTCCACATCTCCAATATTTTTTGTATATGCCAAAAATGCCATGCTCGGTTCGATAAGATCTTCTTCATCATCAGAATCTTTCATTGTGTTTAAGCATTCAGAAGTTGAAGTCATAGCGCCATTGCCTTTCTTATAAGATACTTGACTAAGATTCACTAGATTTTGCAGAAGAGATTGCACATTATTATGTAGTGTTGCAGGATGGTACTGTGGAATGAAGAAAGGCTCAGGTGCATTCGGAGGATTGAAGAAGAGACCATTTGGGGTGTAAATTAAGGATCCATGGTCAACAGTTGGAGTTGGTGGAGCAGGGAGAATGGTCTTCAGAGGATTCATGCTTAAACAGGATTCAAGAATTTGCTTCAATCTGATGTGATGAAGTTCTTCTGTACGATGCATATCTTCAAGATATTTCCACATTTCATAAGCACTGGCTTGAAAGTCCATATTCATGTACATTGAATTGGGAAGGGCTAATGTCATGAACCATGCAGCCTGATGGTCAGCATCGTACTGAGCGAGTTCAGTAGCATTCAAGTCTGCAGTAGTTTGTAGCCTCATAATCCCTGTTAAGTCAGCAAGAATTATCTTTTTGTATGGACCTTCTCTAATGGAATTAAGCATAAGATCTGCAGCAGGACGATCTGTGAGCCATTGTAGAAATCTCCGTTTCCAAACAGTATACGTTCCTGGTAGCAACATTGGAGGCCTTGATTCATTGCCAAATAGTAGAACATGACGAATGTGGGAGCTGTGACTTTGTTGTTGATGATACTGATGCTGATGAAGGTAGTTGGAAGAAGGTACAGTTGCTGATGACTGCTGCTGATGAAGGTAGTTGGAAGAAGGTACAGTTGCTGATTATTGCTGCTGATGAAGGTAGTTGGAAGAAGGTACAGTAGCTAATGACTGCTGCTGAAGAGAATATTGGTGAGGAAGGTAGTTGGAAGAAGGTAATTGAGACATTGTAGATGACATATCTCTCCCCCTTGATTGTTGCGACGTAATCGAAATAATCAAACAAAATGTCACACTCAAGGTCGAAATAGTGATTTCTGGTTTTCCCTCCAAAAATTATTTGAAAAAATTTTCTTTCCCAAAATTTGAAAATCACTATGAAATGCAATTATAAGGTTGCAAGAAAAATTTGAGTTTCAAAAATTTTGCCGCCAAATTGCACCGAAAAAATTTGAATTTTGGCCTAAAAATTTGAATTTTGGGCCAAAATTTTCAACATTATACCAAAATTTAAATTTCGCGTAAAAATTGAACGTTTAGTCTCCTGTAGAAAATAAATTTTACTCAAAATTTCCCGCCAAATAATTTTTATTTTTATTTTTTATTTATTTATTTTAATGAAAGAAGATAGTAGGAAGAGACTTGTGTGAATGATGGATCTTTGTAGAAGATTGAAATGTACGTTCCTATGGTTAAGATCAAAAATCCTTGGGGTAAGTTGGAATTCTTACGCGTAACAATAATCTTACGCGTAAACTTTAAAGTTACGCGTAAAGTATGATCTTATGCGTAAACTTGTGAGTTATGCGTAAGATATAACCTTATGCGTAAGTTTTAAGCTTATGCGTAGGATTCTTATGCGTAAGGTTCACAAACCAAACAAATCTTTCAAACTTATCCAAGCTTGAAAGATATCCGAAGTCGAAGTATTCCACTAACTTATCCAAGCTAGGGAAGTACTGAGTCACCGTAGCACGAAGAGAAGACCTTTGAATGAAGTTATGCGTAGGATTCAAAAACTTACGCGTAAGATATAATCTTATGCGTAAGAACTGAACTTCTGCGTAGAAAGTGATACTTATGCGTAGAATCTCAACTTCTGCGTAGAATCTTACGCGTAGAAAATGGACTTACGCGTAGGAAATGCAACTTAAGCGTAGAAACAGGGTTTTGACCAAAGTCATGCGTAGAAAAGGGGTTTTGACCTTAGTTTTATGCGTAAAACGACCAAAAAGTACTGTAGACAGTTGGAGATTGTACTATTCCCGACCAACTTACGCGTAAGATGTACTGTTCATCAGAAAGATCAAAAATTTTGAAGAAAAAAGGCCTAGAAATAAGGTTATAATGATTAAATAACTTCACCAATACTTAGAAAAACACTAATAATGAAAGATTTAGCACCTTAAAACTCGTTTTCCAATATAAAAGAAGCTATAAAACCTTTAAAAACTATAAGAAAATGTGATAAAAGCCTTAAAAATCTAAACTTTATGCAAAAACTAAGCTTCAAATCACTATATCAACCTTGAAACTTGTCCAAGCTTCAAGATTTGAGTGAAAGAAACAAAGAAAAATGCAAAAAGAAGCAAAATAACACCCTTAACCACACGTTACCACCAAGAACCACACTTCAATCTCTATTAGGCGAATGATACCACTTGTTAGGTCACCATTTTGTAAACACAAGTATGATTTAGAAAGAAATAAGATGAGAAAAGAGATTGGTTGATTATGAGACAATATGAAAGGTGAAAGTGCAAGAGTTTCTTTAAGATAATCAAATAACCAACAAATGTAATGTGTACATAAGCTCTCTATTTATAAGGAAGGAGTTAGGGCAACACTCCCTTCCTTCCTTATCTCTTAAATTCGTGGGCTTTAAGGCCCATAGGGCTTTAACACATAAGCCTTGTAACATAAACTAAATGAAATAAATACTAAAGCAACCTATTACAAAATGTAATGACCGAGACTTGACTAAATACAAAAGTATGATCCCAACACTAAGGTTGATGGGTTGATTGCACCATAGTGGTTTCACACTTATCCGGGCGGTTCTCCAGATGGGTCGTGATTGTTGAGAGGTGTTTGTTGACTTGGTCATGGTTAAAATGGTTTAAAGTTTCAGAAATTTTGTGATGAAGAAGGTGTGGTTTGATAGTGTTTAGGATGGTTTAATTTATAGTGATGAAGATTTGTGGGAAGGAGTGTTTGGATTTGATGTTAGTCCATACAAAATGGTGGTTCCTAATGATTTGGAAAACTTAATTGTGGGTTGTCATGTCATGGAAGTCAATCCAATGAAAATGGTGAAGTGAGAAGACAAGTTTTGTACTAAATGCATAGTGGTTTTGGTGGATTTTTGGTAGTATAAGTCTCAGGGATTTCAAGGATCCCTTAAAAGGGTTCCTTCCTTTATGTTTGAGGGGTCCTTGAGGTTGTTATGGTTAAATTTGAATTTTGGCGGGAATTGGTTTTGGTTAAGTTCATGGAAGAAGGAGTATCCTATTATGCTAAACACATTGCAAGTAATGGGTTTCTACCTAAAAGGATTGGATTTTGGTGTTTCAATGTTGAATTGGCGAAAAAGAAAACAAAAAATCTGCAGGCTACTGGCGGCACCCTCAGATGACACAGGCGGAACCCAAATTAGGGTACCGTCTGGTCCGTTGGACAAATTCTGGGTTACCCAGAATTTGTACTGGCGGAACCCAAATTTGGGATCCGCCGGATCCGCCAGGGCTGAAAAAGTTCACAATCCGCGTTTTTGACCCCCGAAACGATTTTCAAAATTTTCGAAAACTCCTAAAATCAAAGAGATACTTCATTTCTGGTTAGGCAATGCAAAAATTAGACACCTAAACACACATATCATAGGAGTTTGACCTTGAGGTCGAGAATTTTACCATACTTAGTGAAAATTCCATAACCATGAAAATTTGACAACTTGCCAAAAGTTGTCTTCCTGCAACATTGTTAGTTGAAACATGTTCCAAAGTGTATCAAACATTGTACTAACACACAAATACATCACAAAGATTGTTTAAACTACCAAATTGTTCTAATAGCACCTTGTGCCAAACACTCCTAACACACCCGCACTCATTGACGGTCCATCTTCTTCTTCATCTTCCAGAGGAATCTCCCGATGTTTTTGAACATCCCCTTTGTTTGCTTGAACTCCTCTGACTCATTTGGAATATCCGGAAGTTGAGAAAGGTATTCTAGAGGTGGGAGCCTAGTGTTTGGCAAATTGTCATCTTCACTCATTGAGGAAGAAGATGATGAGGTAGGAGGATGTGGGCGTTTTCCTTGGGCCTTGTAAACTCTCTTATCACTAAGTGGAACAAAGGTGTGTGGAATGAGAGTGTAGTCAAGACGAAGACCATTTGAAGTTGGTGGAATGGGTGAGATGAACCTAAAGAGATGGGTCAAGAGCATTCCATATGGCATAGCCGTTGTGCCATGCATGGGAATGTCGGCCATTCTCTTTGCCATGTAGTAGGCAAGGTTGAAGGGTTGCCTAACGGACAAGGAGTAGAGCATGTAGCAAAGGCAAAGGTTGATATGGTCACGGTTCCCTATTGTGCTAATGACATTGGCTCTAAGGACTTCCTCCCATTTCTTGAATTGGGGTTTGAGTTCGTTCATTTCCATTCCATATGGGTCCTTATTGACCTCATTCCCCAAACGGGTTCTCCTAGTGGTGGTGGTCCTAACAAATAGGTGGTCACGGAGAACGCCTTCTGTGACAAGAGGTGTGTCATAAGGGTGGATCCGGTCTTGAAGGTTGTCAAGAGTTGAGAGGGAGTGTAAGTCGGAATAGAGGCAAGCACCACGGTTTGGAACACCTAAGATTTGAGCAAACTCCTCAAGAGTGAAGGAGTATTGGTGGCCGCTAACCCTAAAGTGGATAGACATATGACCATAATCATCCGTTGAGAGGACGCATGATGCATAGAACTCTAGAATGAACCTAGAACAAATAGGCTCGTCGATATTCAAAAGACACTCAAAGTTTATTGTGGCAAAATCGGCGTAAAGGTTTGTGCCTTCTAGGATGGATGGGTCTATGGTTCTACCCTCATGGACATAGTGTTTTTCTTGGGCTTTGAAAACGTTTACTTGATTTGCGGTAAGGCCTTTGGTTTTGTGGTGTTTTGGTAGGTACTTAATGGTGTCCTTGTGGTCGTAGTGGGTTAGAGGAGGCATGATGATTCCTAGAACAACAAAATTTCACATTTTAGTTTACGTAAACCACTATTATAATGTGGAAGTTCTAGTGTGTGCCTATATGAAAACAATGTGGAGGTGCGGTTATCTTGACTCATTTTGATGCTTCAAAATCGTTTTATGCAAGTTTTGTTATAAAACAAAAGATAACCCAAACGCTCCTAGTTCAATGTAGTTTCGTTTGAATGTACCCGAAAATACATATTGGTTATGTATTCCTTTTAGCATTCAAGAGACATTATGCAAGTGATGTTTTAAGCATAACGTTTTGATTTTGTATTCTCAATGTGAGACGAAAAAAATATTTGTCCTACTTGTGAGAAATTTTTGAAAGGATTTGACATGGGGTGTTTTAGCAAACATGTTTATACTAATTAAAGATGCAATTCCTAACTATGGGAAACATGATTAGTTTTATTAATTACCTAATCTCATGCATGAATTTCTTAAGTTAATGCATAACCCCAAGTTTTTGTTTTTGTGCAAGAAATAGAATTCCTAGACTCAGATCAGGATTGTAATCATGTTTAGAATACTTACAATAATGATTGATTTGCAATGTAAATGAATGGAGGACCAAGAATTCGTAGGTGTGGATGAGTGGTGAAGTGAATAGTATCAGCCTTGAAGTGGTGGTATGAGATAATGGGTGTTTGGTTAAATATAAACAAAGAAAATGTTTCTGCAGGTCGACGGACACGGCGGAACCCTGGGTTGGGTTCCGTGCGTTATGGGTGAGTGTTCCGCCGAACCTGCTGAGAAAAATGGTTTTGGATTTGTTTTGATTTTTGTGATTTTTGTCTAATGTCCAGAACTACAATGTAGGTTCCATGAGTCCTAAGCCTAGCCTAAGAAGATTAAAAGGTTCACGATTAAGAGGTTTTGTGAGAATGTCGGCTATGTTATCTTCGGAAGAAACTTTCTCAATTGAGATATTTCCTTTTTGGACGTTGTCACGAAGGAAATGATGACGGATTTCAATATGTTTGGTACGAGCATGTTGAACCGGGTTTTTGCTAAGATCAATGGCACCTTTGTTGTCACAAAGAATTGTGATGTCGTTGAGTTGAATTCCGTAGTCGACAAGAGCTTGCTTCATCCAAAGAGCTTGTTGACATGCCTTTCCGGCCGAAACGTACTCGGCTTCCGTTGTTGAGATAGCAAGAGCCGTTTGCTTCTTAGAGAACCATGAGGTGAGACAATGTCCAACAAAAGTACGAATACCACTTGTGCTTTTTCTATCGACATAGTCACCGGCATGATCCGAGTCGGCATACACTATGGTGTCTATTCCCGTTCCTTTGGGATACCATAAACCTAAATGTGTAGTGCCTTTAATATACCTAAAAATCCTTTTAACGGCTTCGAGATGGGTAGTTTTAGGATTTTCTAGAAAACGAGCACATAGACAAACACTAAACATAATGTCGGGTCTACTAGCCGTTAGGTAAAGTAGACTACCAATCATACCTCTATATTTAGTGCTATCTACGGATTCACTTTCCTCATCCTTGGTGAGTTTAGTTTCCGTGGACATGGGAGTTTTGATAGGTTTCGAATCTTCTAGTCCAAATTTCTTCAGCATGTCCTTAATATATTTAGATTGGTTAAAGAAGATACCATCTTCTAGTTGTTTGATTTGGAGTCCTAAGAAAAGTTGAGTTCTCCCATCATACTCATTTCAAACTCGTCATGCATGATTTTTGAGAAATCCACACATAGTTCTTGACAAGTTGATCCGAATATAATGTCATCAACATAGATTTGGACTATGATAATATGTGAATCTTTCTTCTTAGTGAAGAGAGTATTATCAACTAAGCCCATGGTATACTTATGGTCAACTAGGAATGTTTTAAGTCGATCATACCATGCTTTTGGAGCTTGCTTAAGTCCGTAAAGAGCCTTTTTAAGTTTGTAAACATGATTTGGTTTTTCAAAATCGATGAAGCCCGGTGGTTGAGCAACATACACTTCTTCATTAATGACTCCGTTTAGAAATGTACTTTTGACGTCCATTTGAAAGAGTTTAAAATTATGTGCACACGCATAAGCAAGTAATATTCTAATTGACTCGAGCCTAGCTACCGGAGCAAAAGTTTCATCGTAATCAATGCCTTCTTGTTGATTATATCCTTGTGCTACTAGCCTAGCTTTGTTTCTAGACACAATTCCATTTTCATCCATTTTATTACGAAAGACCCATTTCGTTCCAATTATTGTTTGACTCTTTGGTTGAGGAACTAATGTCCATACATCATTCCTAACAAATTGGTTTAATTCTTCTTGCATTGCAATTACCCAAGATTCATCTTTAATGGCTTCATTAATGTTTTTCGGTTCAATGGTTGACACGAAACAAAAGTAGTTGCTTTCATTTTGAACTTTTGATCTAAGTGTTCTTTCGTTAATGTTGCCTATGACACCGTCTAATGGATGACTTTTAGATTCTTTGACATTGACAAGTTCTTTGTTTAATAGTTCATCTTCCTTGTCATTACCTAAGATTTCTTGACATTCAATTGTTTGGCTTTCAACTAAGTCATCATCTACCAAAGGTGATGTCTTAGAGGGAGGTGAACTTTCGTCAAATTTTACGTTTAACGATTCCTCGACTCTTAAGGTTTCTTTGTTCAAAACAATGTAAGCTTTACTATTTTGTAAATATCCAAGAAATACACCTTCATAAGACTTTGGGTCAAATTTGGTGAGATAATCCTTGGTGTTAAGAATGAAGCATTTACTCCCAAACACTCTAAAGTATCCTAATGTAGGCTTTTTACCTCTATAAAGTTCATAAGGAGTTTTATTCAAAAATCGTCTAATTAGGACTCGATTAAGAATGTACGTTGATGTGTCAACGGCATTACACCAAAACTTTTGTGGAATAGTTTGTTCATTAAGCATTGTTCTACTCATCTCTTGTAATGTCCGGTTTTTACGTTCTACTACACCATTAGATTGAGGAGTACGTGGAGCCGAAAAGTTATGTGTAATTCCATTTTTATCACAAAAGTTTCCAAATTGAAATTCATTATCAAATTCACGACCGTGATCTATTCTAATAGACACTATATTAGATCCTACTTGATTTTGAATTTTCTTACTTAGAATCTCAAATTTATCAAAAGCTTCATTTTTATTTTTTAAAAACTTTGTCCAAGTATAACGTGAGTAATCATCTACTATGACCAAAGTATAGAAGTTACCTCCATAACTTGGTATAGCGGATGGACCAAATAAATCCATATGCAAAAGTTCTAGACACCTAGATGTAGACACCATGTTTTTAGCCTTATGGCTACTATGGACTTGTTTACCGACTTTGTAAGCATCACAAAAGTGTTGGTCATATTTCAACTTGGGTAGGTTTCGAACTAAGTCTTTGGAGGAGAGGTTTTGGATTAGTCTCATGTTAGCGTGTCCTAAACGTCTATGCCATAAAGTTGAAGATTCATCTAATGAGGTAAGACAAAGTTTGTCTCTAGATGTTGAATCCAACTTCATGACGTATACGTTGTTCTTAAGGACACCTTTGGCTACGGTTATACCATCTTTAAGAATTTTACTACCGTTTTCACTAAAAAGGACATTATACTTATTACGACAAAGTTGACTAATACTAAGAAGATCAAATCCTAAGTTATCAACGTGAGCAACATCATCTATAGAAAGGGAGTCATGAGAGATTGTACCTTTTTCGACGATTTTGCTCTTAGCATTACTACCAAACGTAACATTACCTCCATCACATTTTTGATATGTTGAGAAGAGGCTTTTATTACCCGTCATGTGCCTTGAACAACCGCTATCTTTAATCCATTCATCCGGTTCCAAACAAACTTTGAGGCACACCTATTTTATGAAAAACACTCAAACATTTGGTCCCCAATTTCTCATGGGTCCATTTTGGTTAAGCATGCCATTAATTTGTTCCAAGTATGAAAATAGAGCATAAGGGTTCCATGGCATGTGGTTTTGAGTTTGGTAATGTCTAGGAGTGTTTTGATTCCAAACATGTGGGTAGTTTGGTCGAGCGTTGAAGTTGCTCTTTGGAAAGGGACGTTTGGGAATAGGAGTCTTAGGTCTTGGTTGAGTAGTTTTAGCTCTAAATACATTTTTACTAAATCCTACTTTAGTTTTAAACACAGGTTTTGTTCCATTTTTGTATGTAACTTTAACAAATTTTGACCGATCCGAAGTGGATGGAGTTACTGCTGCAGCAGACCTGGCAGAACCTTCGGGACCAACGGGCGGAACCCTATTTTGGGATCCGTCTGATCCACAGGTTGCTGTAACAGTTTTGTTTGTTTCATGTGCATTCTTTTCTTGTTTCGTTTGACCCTTAACGGTTTCTACTTTCCTGAACCCTAGACCTGTTTTATCAAAGGGTGACTTTTGAAGTTTCATAATTTCATCCGCACACGAAATGCTCTTATCGAACTTTTTGAACTTTGTGGTTTGTTTGATTAGATCATTTTGAGTAATTTTAAGTTTCTCAACTTCAAGTTTAAGTTCTTCACATGATTTGCATGATGTGTCAATACCTTTACCCTTTTCTAATCTCTTAGCTTTTTCTTTTAACTCATAAACTTCATTTTCTAAATACTCCTTTTTAGTTTTCAAAAAATTATTTTTGTTTATGATTTTTAAGCTTAACTCACAAAGTTTGTTATATTCATTTTGTAAAGTATCATCATCAATAGAGGAGTAAGATGAGTCGGTGAGTACCTCATTTGAGTTGTGAGCCATGAGTGCAATATCATCATTCTTTGGCTCATCATCATCTCCTTCATAGTCACTCCAAGCACCACCCACAAAAGCTTGTTGAGGTTTGCTCTTGGGTGGTTTTGGACATTCTCCTACAAGATGACTTGTGTCTCCACACCTATAACATTTTCTTTCAACTTTTCCTTTTCGATCATCACGATCTTTCCGGAAGGTTTTCTTGTCATCTTTAGGTTGCCTTACAAACTTCCCTCGCCTACGAAAGAACTTCTTGAAGTCTCTCACGGCCATAGCATATTCCTCATCATCACTATCCGAAGTAGATTCTTCATCATCACTTGATTGGACTCTAGCTTTCAAGGCAATGGACTTAACTTTTTCTTTCTTGCCTCTAACTAGTTCCGAATCTTTTTCCATTACCATTTCGTGAACTTTGAGGTTTCCAATTAGCTCATCAAGTGACATGCTTGAAAGATCTTTGGATTCTTCAATTGCCGTCACTTTTGCTCTCCACTTCGGATGGAGTGCTCTAAGAAATTTCCTGACAAAGTTCTTACTACAAAAAGACTCGTCAAGTGCTTTAAGTGAAGTAATAATGGTATTAAATCTAGCAAAAGCATTATCAATAATCTCATCTTCGGAAATAACAAATTGTTCATATTGTTGAACAAGAAGATCAATTTTGTTATCTTTAACTTGTGAGTTTCCTTGATGAGTGACAATTAAAGATTGCTAAATATCTTTGGCAGTTTTACACAAAAAGACTCTTTCATATTCTTTCTTAGGCAAATCATTATAAAGCATCATTTTAGCTTCATTATGTTTACCTATTAATTTCTTTTGATCATCATCTTTGATGTTAGTAACTACGTTATCACCATCAATAATTATATACCACAAATCTATATCTTTAGATTTCACGTAAGTTTCAAAACGGTTTTCCAATATATAAAACCATTTGTTTCAAAGAGTGGTGGTCTTTGCATAGATTGCCCTTCTTTGTAATTTTCAAAATCCATGGATCGTTTCAAGTTTTAAAACACAATATATTTTAAAAGCTTGAGTAACGTAGCTCTTGATGCCAATTGTGGAAAACTAGAAGGGGGTTGAATAGTTTACCGATTAAAATCTTTTTAACTTGTTAAGTTAGCTTTGAAACTTTCCGTTTGATCAAAGATATATGCACAAACTCAATATATAACATGCAAGTAAATGAAAGAAACGATCAAACCACAACACGAGTATTTATCGTGGTTCGGCTACAAGGACTCTTTTTCCTTGCCCTACGTCCAAGCCCCGAGTATCCAACTCGAGAGTTTCTTTCACTAGTCAACAAGCTCCTTTCACTGGCGGAGAAAACCTTACACGTCGCTTATACTTTTACCGACACAAAGCTAAATGTCGAGTTCTTTTACAAGGGCACAACCACTCCCGTTAGTTCTTTTACTAGGGTACAACAACTCCCAACTCTCTTTGTATTTTGAGGACTAAAATACTAACCACTCACTACAGAATATACACAAACAAACGACATGTAAACAATAAGAGTTCACACAATACTAAGCTAACAAGTCTTGCAACGTTGTGTTGGAAACTTGTAACTTTTGATGACCTTGTGAGCTTCTTTGCTACAAAAGGAAACTTCACATGTACAATGTTAAGAGGTTAGAAGAAAAGATGAGTGTGTGTGTGTAAAATATGATCTCAAGAGGTTAGCCAAAAATCAAGTTATGGCTTGGTATTTATAGCACATCATTCTGCATGCTTGGTGGATCAAGCAGAACCCTCGAATGGGTTCCGCCCGTGTACCCCCAAGGTACCGCCGGGTCTGCAGTAGGTTTTTGCAATAACTCTTCAAACCAAACAAGGTCTTGTCTCATAACTCCTAGTAACCAAACAATGTCACATCACTTAAATCAAGTCAAATACAAAGCTTGCAAGCAACAACAAAGTTAGTCAAACACATTTCTTTCCATAAATGCATAATGACAAAACTTGCCATAAATGTGATGTGACTATTTCTAATTTAAGAAATAAACTTGTGTTGTGTTTCATGAAATGTAAAATGTACCAAAAGTCTAGTTTATGCAAGTCTTAAAAACTAAGATTATGTTTTGCTTAGAAACTAAAGTTTACATTTTGTCGTTAACAAAACTTAGCGAAGATCGTAAAATATAAATAACGCTTTTACTATTTCCTAGTCCCGAGGTGTGGGACATAGTTCAAGAACTTGTAGTCTTTTGGTTGTTGTACAAACAAATATATCAAGTGTGACTCTACTATGTTGGAATGGTTATGCTGCATATATATATATATATATATATATATATATATATATATATATATATATATATATATATATATATATATATATATATATATATATATATATACATATATATATCGGTCCATGTAGGCCGAAATTTTCATGTATTATATTCATGTGTTGTGATTATATTTATGATGTTTCGTGGTTGCTCTTTATTGTTAACGTATTTATACTTGTTGTGGTTGTATCTATACATGTCGTGGTTGTATTATTACAGGTTGTGGTTGTACTCGTACATGTCGTGGTTGTATTTATACTTGTTGTGGTTGTATATATACATGTTGTGGGTGTATAATTTTTGTACGATGACTATTTCTATTATGGCTTTCTCATGGTTGTTGTCGATTATTATTTATCAGAAGTATGGCGCCAAGGAAAGGAAAGGCTACACTAGAAACACCCGCTATGACTCAAGCCGCTATCCGCAAGCTGGTCAGGGATAGTATAGCAGAAGCTCTGGAGACTGAGAGAGCTGAAGTTGCTGCTAGGGCTGCTGAGGTTGCACCTACTACTGGGGTGGTTGAACCACCTACTACTAGGCGAGAGTGCACTTGGAAGGATTTCAAGAGTAGTGATCCCGTCAAGTTTAAGGGCACTGAGGGAGCAGTTGCTTTGATCCGCTGGTTTGAAAAGACTGAGAATGTATTCCTCATGTGCGGTTGCCCGGAGGTTAACAAGGTAAAATTTGCTACTGGTATGCTTCTTGATGAAGCTATGTCTTGGTGGAATTCTTATGCTCAGCCCATTGGTATGGAGAATGCCTACAAGCTCACTTGGGATCAATTCAAGAAGCTGATGACTAAGAAGTTTTACCCTCGTACTGAGGTGCAAAAGTTGGAAACCGAATTCTATGAGCTGGTAACAAAAGGTGATGACATTGGGACCTATATCAGGAAGTTTCAGGAGTTGGCTGCACTATGTCCAACTATGGTTCCTGACGATGAGAAAAAGATGGAGAACTTTACTGGTGGACTACCCGAAAGCATCCGAGGGGATGTGATGTCTTTCGACCCACAATCAATGGAAGAGGCTATTCGTATAACTCAGAAACTTATGGTCCAAGTGTTAAAAGGAAAATCTGCTATCAACAACAACAATAACCGTGCAAACAACACCAACTACAACAACACTCGAAACAACAACAACTATAACAACAACCGAAACCACAACTATTCCAATAACCGAAACAACAACCCAAACAATAACAACAACAACAAGAGGAGGTTTGACTACAACCAAGGTGGAAATGCTACCCAACCAGCACCTAAGAGGCAAGAAGTGGCAAGGGCCTATGCTGCAGGGCCGACCGAAAGGAAAGGATATGAGGGTATTATACCCAAGTGTGATAAGTGTCAGAAGCATCATAACCCAGAACGTTGCCTAGATCCATGTGGCAACTGCAAGAAGATTGGTCACTACACCAAAGATTGCAGGCTTCCAAACTTGGGTAACAATCAGAAACCGCCAGTAACATGTTTTGGTTGCGGAGAAATTGGACACTATAAGAGTGAGTGCCCAAAGAAGAAGAACCAAGGAACTGGAAACCAAGGTGGAGTGGCTCGAGGAAGAGCTTATGTTATGGGAGGAGAAGATGCCCGAGAGGACCCGAATGTTGTTGCGGGTACGTTCCTCGTTAATAATCATTATGCATCCATTTTATTTGATTCAGGAGTGGATATAAGTTTTGTTTCTATTGCATTTGCACCTTTACTTAACATAGAACCAACCACCTTAGACATTACCTATATTGTTGAATTAGCCGATGGGTCTTTAGTTAAAACCAACACCGTTGTCCGTGGTTGCACAATTAATTTCCTAAACCATCCATTCAATATAGACCTTATGCCCGTAGAACTTGGAAGTTTCGACGTTGTTATCGGTATGGATTGGTTGTCTCGACATCGTGCAAGAATTATTTGTGATGAGAAAGTTGTTCACCTTCCTTATAGTGATGAAACTTTAGTTGTTCACGGAGAGCGAAGTGGAACTAGACTTAGTATTATATCGTGCATTAAAACCAGGAAGTACATAAAGAAGAGTTGTTATGCATTCTTGGCTCACATCATGGAGAAGAAGTCGGATAAGAAACGACTTGAAGATGTGCCAATTGTTAAGGAATTTCCAGAAGTTTTTCCGGAAGAATTGCTAGGACTTCCGCCTACACGCCAAGTTGAGTTTCAAATTGAATTAGTGTCAGGAGCTGCACCAATTGCGCGAGCACTGTATAGACTTGCACCTTCTGAGATGCAAGAATTGTCGAACCAATTACAAGAACTTTTGGACAAAGGATTCATTAGACCGAGTTCCTCGCCTTGGGGAGCATCGGTTTTGTTTGTGAAGAAGAAGGATGGATCTTTCAGAATGTGCATCGACTATCGTGAGCTGAACAAGTTAATGGTGAAGAATCGTTATCCACTACCTAGGATCGACGACTTGTTCGATCTGCTACAAGGTTCTTGTTTTTATTCCAAGATTGATTTAAGATCCGGTTACCATCAATTTAGAGTTCGGGAAGAGGATATCCCGAAGACAGCATTTAGAACACGTTATGGTCATTATGAGTTTCAAGTAATGCCTTTCGGATTAACCAACGCACCTGCGGTATTCATGGACCTCATGAATAGAGTGTGCAAGCCGTATCTTGATAAGTTTGTGATCGTATTCATTGATGATATCTTGATTTATTCCAAGAGTAAGGAAGAGCACGAAGAGCACCTCAGAACAATTCTGGAACCTCTCAAGGAGGAGCAATTGTATGCCAAATTTTCAAAGTGTGATTTTTGGATACAAAGAGTTCAATTTCTTGGCCATGTTATTGATAGCCAAGGATTACAAGTCGACCCAGCAAAGATCGAGGCAGTAAAAGATTGGGCTATGCCCAAGTCTCCTACGGAAATTCGTCAATTCCTAGGACTTGCAGGATATTACCGAAGGTTTATTGAAGGGTTTTCCAAGATAGCGAAGTTGCTGACTAAGCTGACACAAAAGAATCAAAAGTACGAGTGGGGAGAGAAACAAGAATCTGCATTTCAGTTATTGAAGCAGAAGCTTTGTAGTGCACCGATTTTGTCACTACCAGAAGGTATTGAGAACTTTGTGGTATATTGCGATGCTTCGCATAAAGGACTTGGAGCTGTGCTAATGCAAAACGAGAAGGTGATAGCTTATGCATCTAGACAGCTTAAGACACACGAGAAGAATTACACTACACACGACTTGGAGTTGGGTGCCGTAGTTTTTGCACTCAAGATTTGGAGACACTATCTTTATGGTACCAAATGTGTAGTTTTTACCGACCACAAGAGCTTACAGCATATACTCGATCAAAAGGAACTAAATATGAGACAACGTCGTTGGCTAGAATTGTTGAGTGATTACGATTGTGAAATCCGATATCACCCAGGAAAAGCGAATGTTGTAGCGGATGCACTTAGCCGAAAGGAATGACTCAAACCTTTGAGGGTTAGGTCGTTGGGAATGACTATCATTTCACCATTACCATCAAAAATTCTAGAAGCTCAGATTGAGGCTCTCAAGGAGGAAAATCGACCACAAGAGAAACTTTATGGTATGCCAGAGAAGAAAAATGGCTTTGTGAAGAGAGCAGATGGAGTGTTATGCTTCAAGGACCAAAGTTGGATACCACTCTATGGTGGAGTACGAGAATTGATTATGCATGAATCCCACAAGTCGAAGTACTCTATTCACCCAGGTTCTGACAAGATGTATCAGGATCTCAAAAAGCTATATTGGTGGCCGAACATGAAAGCAGAAATAGCTACGTATGTCAGCAAATGCCTTACTTGTGCTAAAGTGAAAGCTGAGTACCAGAAACCGTCAGGACTACTTCAACAACCAGAAATTCCACAATGGAAGTGGGAGCGTATTACAATGGACTTTGTCACTAAACTTCCCAAGACGTCAAGAGGTTACGATGCTATTTGGGTAATTGTTGATCATCTTACCAAATCAGCCCATTTCATACCCATTAGAGAGACTTATTCCATGGAACAACTTGCCAGACTTTATGTCAAGGAAATAGTCTCAAGACATGGAGCACCAATCTCCATTATTTCTGACAGAGATAGTCGCTTTACTTCAAACTTTTGGAAGTCACTACAAGATTCTTTTGGATCCAAGTTAGACATGAGCACTGCTTACCATCCTTAGACCGATGGTCAGAGTGAGAGAACTATTCAGACACTTGAGGACATGCTGCGAGCATGTGTGATTGATTTTGGAAATGATTGGGCTAACCATTTACCGTTGATCGAGTTTTCCTATAACAACAGCTACCATTCAAGCATAAAAGCAGCACCATTCGAGGGACTTTATGGTCGTAAGTGTCGATCTCCAGTTTGTTGGGCCGAAGTCAGAGAGGTACAATGTACTGGCCCGGAGATGGTACGAGAAACAACAGAAAAGATAATCCAGATTCGAGAAAGACTTGAAACTGCTAGAAGTAGACAGAAAAGCTACGCAGATGTTCGACGCAAACCATTGGAATTCCAGGTCGGAGACATGGTCATGTTGAAAGTCTCGCCTTGGAAGGGCGTGATACGATTTGGGAAACGCGAAAAGTTGAACCCGAGATACATTGGTCCATTTAAGATACTGGAAAGGATTGGTCCAATAGCTTACAAGCTTGAACTTCCATCAGAACTCAGCAACGTACATAACACGTTTCATGTCTCAAACCTCAAGAAATGCTTTTCGGACGAGTCTTCCGTTATACCACTAGAAGAAATTCAACTAGATGATAAGCCTAACTTTATGGAAGAACCCGTTGAGATCATGGACTGAGAGGTCAAACAATTGAAGCAGAGTCAAATTCTGATCGTGAAGGTTCGCTGGAATTCTCGAAGAGGACCCGAGTTTACTTGGGAACGAGAAGATCAAATGCAACGCAAGTACCCACATCTTTTCACCAAACCTATTACCGAGACCAACACTAGCTGAATTCAGGGACTGAATTCCTTTTTGGGTGGGCGACTGTCACAACTCACCATTTCAGGTCATTTCCCAAACTTCGACAATTTACTATTCATAATTCACTATTCATCAAAACACTATTCATCATTTTACTATTCATCATTTTCGAGGTCAATTTGATATTCTGAGAAGCATTCAAAAATTTTACAATTCACCAAGTACTATTCATTTCCGGAAAGAAAATACTATTCACGTGCATTGCTCATTTCATCGTAAATTTAGTTTACGAGTACTTAAATTCGCGTAACCGTATTGGTTCAGGTGCGAATTCATGCATTATCATTAGGGACACTTCATACGGACAAGAAATAGTCTACATATCATTATAATAACATATGCATGCTATACCACTCGTAGAATATTCATATTATTATTTTTAGTACGTTTAACGTTTTACGTTTATTTATTTTAAATTAAACGTTAAACCGCGATAAATAAATATAACCAACATATCTAAAAATCCCCACGATGGTTCCGATATATTTTTAAACTCCTTACAACGTCATAAAAATTATAAAATTCATTTACCCGGTATTTTGGGAATTTATTAAATTTATAACGTAAGTTTAATATAATTATGACGGTTTTCGTGAAAACTAAATAATAATTATCCAAATGCTCAAATTTTGTACCCAACGTATTTTTAACATTTTTATGACTTTATTCTGTCCCGGTTAACTTGTTAAAATTTATTTCTCGCAAACCCGGTACTCAATTATAACTAAAAACTAACTACGATTACCTAAAATTTATTTCTCGCAAACCTATACTACAAGTCTTCCACTAACTATCCTAAATAAATCAAAGACTATATTTTTGCTTTTGGACCCTTTGAAAAACCGGCCATGAACCCCCCCCCCCCCCCTTTGACCTCATGAATTAAATTTTCTTTAACTTACTTAAACCTTACAAATAATATCTATAAACACAAACTACACTTCACAATTAGAAATTTTAGATCACAAAAGTCACTTTTTCTCTCTTTTTCTTCCCCAAACCCACGGCCAAAACCAAAATCCACCAAGATCCACCATATTTTACAAGATCAAGTTTAAATCAAGCCTAGATTGTTGTCCTTGTTAGGGTTTTGGAATATAAACTCAAGGATTGTTAGGGTTTTGATCATACAAGCTTCCTAATCATTCAAGTGAGTTTACAAAAATTTATTTTCTTCATTTCTTCAAGTACTTGTTATAATCATATGGTTTTCATACAATATTTCATGCATATATTAGCTATTACCACTCATAATCTATGTTTAGGTCTTTGAAACCCTAGAAATGGAAACTTTGGTTAGATCCACTAGATTGTTAATGTTTAGGAACCTATGACACCTTAAGAAGGTGTATGGCAGGATTAGACTAGATTTGTGGTGATTGAATGCGATTTGGGTGGAGTAGAAACAAGTTTAGAATACTAGAAATGGATTTGGAATACATATATATACCTACTGTCCCAAAAATGAAAACCTGGAAAACTCAGTAACTCAGGGGAACTTTTCAACCAAAGATTTAGAAAATAATTTCAAAAACGAAGCCGTAGGCGAAAGAACGGGTTAAAAGGAGTTTATAACGAAGGAGATATGATTTTTGCAAGTTTATTGACGAAAACTATTTTTCTGAAAATTGTTGCTGTTGGACGATTTTTGGTGGACAAAACGAGGCGTTAGACGTAATCTATAGAAGCCGAGTTATCAAAAATATATTAGTATATACTAAGACGAATCCGTGGATATAAAGAACGAAGGAAATGAACTTAAAACGACCAAGTTATTCACGTTTCAATATCGGCAAAAACTCACTAAAATTGGCAGCTTTTACTAGAAATAATAATAATACTACTTCTATGTACTAAATTCTAGATTTTCTAGAAATACTCCTAAATTGCCAAAATTTATAACTAACGAAGTACTTATGCTTATGAGCTTATTTTTACGACCATTAGATGTTACTTCAAGGTTTTCAAGACGAAGTTTATAACACTAACTTTCTATACATATATATTACGACAAGTTTACACAAGTCTAGTTAAGACTTATTATTTTTCTCAAGTATGGAATGTATTTTCATAAGACTATAACTAGTATATTTTCAAGTTATGAGTGGTATAGTTATCATGTGCATACATATTCTCTACATCATTTCATGATCTAAATTAGATCATATTCATTCATCATAGGTTGCGGTTGAATTCATTCCTTGTTGTCCTTATCATTCCCTTGCATTGTATCATCACTTCGAGGTGAGTTTTCATAGCCCCGTTTTTAATACATTACTTTGATTTCAAATCCCACGGGGGAGAATACATTGCACACTTATTTTCGTACATGCCCAAGTATTAAATTCCAAACATTGCTTAAGTTGCCTTCCTACCAAGTTAAGTCCGCTTTATTATCATGGACCGTTAATTATAATGCCAAGCGTGAGTGAGTGAATAGATCTATTGAGGGTGACGCCTCCATTCGTTTTTGGGTTGCTCCAACGGGTACGAATGCATTTCATGTCTAAACTATTTGAGTGCCTGGTAAACACTCTTTGGGGCCAATACAATATTATGTCTAGCTTCGGGGTCATGAGCTTAAGGGACAATGTAGCATTTTGACATTTTTGTCACTTTACTTTACTTGTGGCTTATGTACATACGATTTAACTTACAAACCTATGATTTCTCACCTACTTTATGTTGACCGTTTTAGCAATGTATTTTCAGGTAACTAAGGTATATATCATGGCATGCATGGAGTCATTTTAGTGAGTAGCAAGGATGACGCGTCTCACTTTGGATTTTTCATGCACTTATATATTATCGTTTGATTGTACCAAACTTGTTTCCTTAAACTTTTAAATACTTTCGGACCTATGTTTTGTAACTCTGAACTTCTTTTAAATAAATCAAACGATGTATTTTCCAAACGACACTTTAGGTCGTTCAATATATCCTTGTTGTGATGCTGTGGAAAACTAGAAGGGGGGGTTGAATAGTTTTACGTCCTTTTAAAAGTTTATTACCAAAATATTTTGTAGCTTATTAAAAACTTTCGATTCGATCTTAAGTGAATTCAAATGACAACTAATATAAGCAATTCTAATGTAATAATGAAAGTATTGAAATGTAATGAACAAAAGATAGAGTTAGAAAGATCAAACCACAACACGCGAATTTATAGTGGTTCGGCTACAAGGACACCTTCCTTGCCCTACTCCACTCCCCGAGTACCACACTCGAGAGTTTTCTTCACTATGTCAACAAACTCCTTATGGTGGAGAAACCTTACACACCTTGGCTTACACGAGTTAACGACACTAAGCTAAATGTCGAGTTCTAATCGTAGCTAGAACCAATCTCACGACTTCTTCAAGGCTTCACACCTTCTTCACAACTTCACGACTTGTTCAAGGCTTCACACCTTCTTCTATGCACAACTAATTCACAACTACTAAACTACTTTACAACACACCTATTTTCTACACACAACAAATTTACACAACACTTTTACAAATATCTACCACAACTACAATATGAATCTAGCTATTCACAGCACTACTATAATTAGATGGATGTAGAGGAGTGTTCTTCTTCTTGCACTTGAATGGATGAAGCTTTGGATCACTTGGAAACAAAGACTTATGAATTATATGATCAAAGGATTTTAGATCTAGAGAGGGAGGTTGGATCAGAAAGTTTATAGTGCAAAAAGGTGAGGAAAATGTGTAAAATGATCCAATATTTATAGGGCCAGATTTTACTGTTCGGGAGCGTGCCGGTCCCCTTAATTATAGGCCGGTCCCCTTAATCATTAAGGGGGCCGCCTAGTAAAATTAAGGGGGCCGCCCTCCTGAACGTTGGAAAAGTTTTTATGGATAAAATTTGCCCTTTTTGGTTGGAAATTTGAAATCATATCTTTGTGATTTAATATGGCATTACCAAAAATGATTTACAAATATATATAAAATGTTTATATCATTTTATAAAATGTTATGTCTTAAGACAAAATTTCCTTTGATCATGTAATGCATAAGATGCTTAGTTTATGCATACCTTAAGTGATATAAGATGTAGAGGTAAATATTTGTTACCAAATACTTGTTTACGTCTTAATCTTGACTTAATTTGATTTGAGTTTTGTGATTATCAAAACATAGGTTTATTGAGAAATATTAATAACCTTTTCAAGCATTATTTATATCAACAGATGCTATGACAGTTACACCCTCAGGCATTCCATTCCGCTGCAAGTCAGGTAAATTGGGGGTGTGACATTAAGACTAATGTCACTATTAAACGGTTTTTAAGATTGAATTGATTGATAAACATAAATGAAATAGAAAATAAAATAACAAAAATTAAATTAAGGTTGTGAGCAGTGGGAGAAAAGTGTGCTAGCCTAGCTAGTCATCCTATATTGTTTATGATTATTGTGGAAACTAGAAGGGGGGTTGAATAGTTTTCCGTTTAAAAACTTTAAACTTGTTTGATTATCTTTTGAAACTTTCCGTTTAATCAAAGATATGAACACAAACACAATATATAACATGCAAGTATAAAGAAAGAAATGATCAAACCACAACACGAGTATTTATCGTGGTTCGGCTACAAGGACAGTTTTTCCTTGCCCTACGTCCACGCCTTGAGTATCCAACTCGAGAGTTTCTTTCACTAGTCAACAAGCTCCTTTCACCGGCGGAGAAAACCTTACACGTTGCTTATACACGTTTACCGACACTAAGCTAGATGTCGAGTTCTTATACAAGGGTACAACCACTCCCGTTAGTTCTTTTACAAGGGTACAACAACTCCCGTCACACTTTGTATTTTGAGAACTAAAATACTAACCGATCACTACTGAAAACACACAATCAAATGAAGTGTAAACTACACAAAGTCTACACGATGCTAAGCTAACAAGTCTTGCAACGTTGTGTTGAATACTTGTAACTTTATATGAACTTGTGAACTTCTTTGCTACAAAAGAAACTTCACATTAAGATGAAATGTTAAGGGGTTAGATGAATGAATGTATGTGTGAAATATGATGAGAAGTGATGAAACCTAAATACAAACAAATGGCTTGGTATTTATAGCAAAACATTCTGTAAGCCTGGCGGATAGGGCGGAACCCTCAGATGGGTTCCGCCCGTGTATCTCCAGGGTTCTGCCGGGACTGACAGTTTATCTTGTAATAACTTTCCAAACAAACCAAAGTCACATCAACTAAAAACTAGTCAAACACAAACTTGTGCAAGAAGACTTATGGTTAGTCAAACACACAATCTTTCCTTAAATGTATATTGACAAACTTACCATAAATGTGATGTGACATTTCTATTTTAAGAAATAAAAAGGGTTGTGTTTTATGTAAAATGTAAAATGTAGCAAATGTCAAATTATGCAAGTCTTTAAACTAAAATTAAGTTTTACTTAGAAACTAAAGTTTATATTTTGTCATTAACAAAACTTAGCAAAGATCGTAAAGTATAAATAACGTTTTTAGGCAATATTTGTATTAACAATCTCCCCCTTTTTGTTGATGACAAAACATAAACTTTGTTTTTAAGTAACTCACAAAATTTTAGTGTTTAAGACTAAAAAAAATGTTATATTAAACTTATTTTACTTAAGTGACGAAAATCATTTTAAGTTTAAAGGTTAATATATGTTTCTCCCCATTTTTGTCGAAACAAAAAGTAGAGTAGCTAAGCGGAACCATGCACGTGCTCCCCCTTGGTCGATACTCCCCCTATAAGGAGTGCCAAGATGGGAAACATGGATTTTGAACCTACAAAAAAATGGTTAGTTGGTGATAATAACATATAATCAAGCTTGTAGTCACCACACAATATGCAACCACAGTGACAACTTATATATGATCAACCAACAATGCAAGTAGTAAAAGCTGTCATTTCAAGTAAAATATGACTTTGCAAAAGTCAAAGACAAGAAATGAAAACTATCTTCCTACTTCTAAAAACAAAAATAAAATTAAAAATAACCAAGAAATAAAAGAAAAATAAAATCCTACTTCTATAAGTAGAAGACTTTAAACACATCCTAAATGGAGCAAATGGCCTCCAAATACGCTCTAGGAGTTGTTTGGATGGGAAAGAGCATCCAAACGCTCTATGATGTGTTGTATAGCAAAACGGGTTTCATTTTGAAATTGGTGAAGCAACATCTTGATGCTTTCACCTTGTTTGAGCATTTGCTCACATTGTGAGCAAACATGGTGATGAGTGGGTGGAAACGGGTCGTTTGATGATGGTGGTGGTGGTGGTTGGTTTTGGTTTCTTGGTTGGAGGATGGGTTTGGTATGGAGTCAAGCAAGGTGGTTTGAAATTCCATTGCTTGATGGAGGTGATTTTCAACCATGCTTTGAATTTCCTCATACGAAGGAAAGAAAGACTCAAAGGTTTGGGATTGGGAATGTGGTGGAGTTGGGTGATCATGATTTTCAAATTTTGGTTCTCCATATAGAGGACCATGGATGTCAATGTAGAGAGGGTGAAACAACAATGGTTTTGGTTGATGGTACTCTTGTTGTGGTGGTTGGGTGTGGTTAAAAGGTTAATTTTGGTTAGGCAATGGCCTTGGTTTTTAATTTGTGAAAGGTGGTGGATTTGTTGATCTTGGTGGAAGATCATTGAGATCTTGTATAAACGGATGTGGTGATGTTGGAGGAGACCCAAATAACTCCATTGGTTCAAGTTTAGGTAATGGTGATGGTGATGGAGTTTTGGATGGTTGGGTTGGAGCACTTGGTGGAGTTGGGTCAATGGGTGATTTTGTTGGTGGTGGAGTGGTGAGCTCATTAGGTTCATTGGGTGATAGAGTTGGAGATGCAAGGTTTAGAAAATGTTCATTTTTTATGGGTGAGGAGAATTCATTCGAGGATGAAGAGGTTAAGTTGATTGTGTGGTTGGACCAAAGTGGTTTGACACTTATGCGTGCGGTTCTCCAAACGGGGTCATGATGGTTGAGAGGTTATTGTTGACTTTGTCATTGTCAAAATGGTTTATTAGAGGTTTAGAATCAGAGATTGTGATGGTGACGGTGTGATTTGAGTGTGTTCTAAGATGGTTTAATTTATAGTGGTGAAGAAGTATGGGAAGGAGTGTTTGGATTTGATGTTTAGCCATACAAAAATGGAGGTTCCTAATGATTTGGAAGATTAATGAGGGTTGTCAAATCATGGAAGTCAATCCAATGAAAATGGTGAAGGAAGAAGACAAAAATTTGCACTAAATGCTTAGTGGTTTTGGCAAATTGGTTGAAGGTATATGTTCCACGGATTGCAAGGAACCTTTGGAAGGGTTCCTTCCTTTATAGGTGAAGGTTCCTTGAGGTTGTTATGGCTAAGTTTGAAATTTGGCGGGAAATAGGTTTCTATGAGTTTTAGAGGATGAGAAAGACCCCAATGTGCTTAGCAAATAGTAGGGAATGAGTTTCTATCTAAAAATGATGGTTTGTTGTTTAGTGGAAGTTGAAATGTCGAAAAATAAAAAAAATTTGCAGGTACACTGGTGGAACCCTAAGACTACACAGGCGGAACCCATGTGAGGTGTTCCGTCTGATCCGTTGGGCCATTTCTGGGTTGTCCAGAAAATACACTGGCGGAACCCATTCTATGGTGCCGCCAGATCCGCCAGGCCTGAAAAAGTAGGCAGTCCGCGTTTTTGACCCGCGAGACGATTTTCAAATTTTTCGAAACTCCTAAAAACAAAAATATAATTCATATCTGGTTAGGAAATGCAAAAATTGGACACGTAAACACGCATATGATGCGTGGGAATTGCACCAGGCTTTACCTCTCGAGGGATCTCGAGAAGCTTACAACCCCCACCAGGCAGTGTACCTGATCGTTGTAGTATAGTATAGTGACAAGTACCGGGGGATTGATCATTCAACTCAGGAATAGTGTCGCTAGGATTAGAAAGCCTAAAAACTAGGTCTAGAGGTGAAGGACGATTCTTTTTGTATTTTTATATTTTATGGAAAGCAAGTAAAATCTCGGGTTTTTGAAGAGTGGGTGGAATTAGTTGCTAGTCAACTAACCCAATAACTAAGATGCAATCAAAATAAAATAACAGAAATGTAAATAAACTAAATTAAACTAGTGGTGTGAACAGTAATTGGGAGAATTGTGTTTACTTAGATTTCACTACTCACTAGATATCTTTTACAGGTTAATTGTTTGTTACAGTTGTGTGGATGATGGGTTATATTCCTTAATACCAGTCGTGGGGTGGCGTACTTACTTCCCCAACTCTATAAGCTCCTACTTCACTCCTATGTCGAGCCTGCAAGAAGCTCCTAACACGAGATCACTAGAATTCGCTCATGCATTAAATACAACCATAAAACCTAGTACACATCGGTTCATGTTTCTTAAGACCTTCAAGCAAGTTACACAATGGAGATCTGCCAGTTTTCTTAAGCCTAACATTGAAATCATTCATCCATTACAACTATAAACAAGCAATCAACCTATAATCAAGATCTAGGTTTCATTACATCTAAGCAAACACACAAGAGATCTAGCCTAGCATGTTAAAATCAAGACAAGCGTAAGATATATTCAAACAACACATAGACATATTGAATGAATTGAAAGGATACTTATCTCAATTGAACATGAAGGATTTCAAAGGGTGAAAACCCTTGAAAATACTGTAAAAGTCGTGTTAGGGTTTATTAAGTTCGACCCTAAAATTCTCCTCTCCTTAGAATGAAAATTACAAAGACTATATATAGATTTACTAAGGTGACGACGTCAAGAAGAAACTTCTGACGCCGTCAACCCGCCGCTAAAAATATTCTCAGATTGCCTAGATCCAGATCTGACGTCGTCATGTGTAATCATGTTCTGGGCTGTCACCACTTTTACTCTTGACGGCCATGTCTTGACGCCGTCACGTTTTCTCTGGGCCGTCATCATTTTTGCTCCTGACGCCATCATAGAATTGCTCTTGACGCCGTCAGGTACTGTTCCCAGCAAGGAAAATTAAGACTTTGCCGTTTTCTTCACTTTCATGCTCCAAAAACGTCCAAAATGCTTCCTTTTCCAGAATTCACTCCCAAAGTACCTAAAATCACAAAAGGAACGATTTAGGTCAATATTTGATCAAATAAATTCCAATTCCGGCTTAAATGACCCCCTAAAAACGGATCATTTTTCGCCTCATCAGCATACCATTGGACTTTGACCGGGGGCTAGCGAATTTCACTATACTTAGTGAAATTTTCATAAACTTGAAAATTTGACAACATGCCAAACACTCCTACACACCCGCTCTCATTGACGGTCAATCTTCTTCTTGAGCTTTCCAAGGAATCTCCTGAGATTTTTGAACATCCCCTTTTTTTGCTTGAACTCCTCCGACTCATTCAGAATATCCGGAAGTTGTGAAAGGTATTCTAGAGGTGGGAACCTAGAGTTGGGCAAAGTCTCATCTTCACTCATTGAGGATAATGATGAGGAGGTAGGAGGATGAGGACGTTTTCCTTGGGCTTTGTAAACTCTCTTATCACTTAGTGAGACAAAGGTGTGTGGAATAAGAGAGTAGTCAAGGCTAAGACCGTTAGGAGTTGGTGGAATGGGAGAGATGAACCTAAAGAGACGGGTCAAGAGCATTCCATATGGCATAGCCATTGTGCCATGCACGGGAATGTCGGCCATTCTCTTGGCCATGTAGTAGGCAAGGTTGAAGGGTTGCCTAACGGACAAGGAGTAGAGCATGTAGCAAAGGCAAAGATTGATATGATCACGGTTTCCTATGGTGCTAATGACATTGGCTCTAAGGAGTTCCTCCCATTTCTTGAATTGGGGCTTGAGTTCATTTAGTTCAATTCCATATGGGTCCTTATCGACCTCATTTCCCGAACGGGTTCTCCTAGTGTTGGTTTTCCTAATGAAGAGGTGGTCACGAAGTTCATCTTTGGATACAAGAGGGGTGTCATAGGGATGGATGCAGTCAAAGAGTGTGTCAAGAGTTGAGAGGGAGTGCAAGTCGGAGTAGATGCAAGTACCATGGTTTAGGACACCTGGGATTTGAGCAAATTCCTCGAGAGTGAAGGAGTATTAATGACTACTAGCCCTAAAGTTAATAGACATGCGACCATACTCATCCGTGGAGAGGGTGACGGATGCATAGAACTCTAAGATAAACCTAGGACAAATAGGCTCGTCGATTTCTAAGAGACACTCAAAGTTGATTGTGGAAAGTTCCGTGTAGAGGTTTGTGCCTTCTAGGAAAGATGGGTCAATGGTTCTACCCTCATGGACATATCGTTTTTCTAAGGCTTTGAAAACATCGATTTGAATTTGAGTAAGACCTTTGGTTTTGTGGTGTTTGGGTAGGTACTTAATGGTGTCCTTGTGGTCATAGTGGGTTAGAGGAGGCATGCTGATTCTTAGAAAAACAAAATTTTCACATTTTAGTCTAAGTAAATGACTATTGTAATGTGGATGTTCTAGTGTGTGCCTATATGAAAACAATGTGGAGGTGCAGTTATCTTGACTCATTTTGATGCTCAAAAACGTTTTATAATGCAAGTTTTGTTATAAAACAAAAGATAACCCAAGCGCTCCTAGTTCAATGTAGCTTCGTTTGAATGTACCCGAAAATACATATTGGTTATGTATTCCCTTTAGCATTTAAGAGACATTATGCAAGTGATGTTTTAAACATAACGGTTTGATTTTGTATTCACAATGTGAGACGAAAAAATATTTGTCCTATTTGAGAAGTTTTTGCAAAAATTTGACATGGGGTGTTTTAGAAAATATGTTTACCATTAGTAAGAATGCAATTCCTAACTATGGGGGAACATGATTAGTTTTGTTAAACACCTAATTTCATGCATGAGTTTCTCAAGTTGATGCACAACCCCAAGTTTTTGTTTTTGTGCAAAAATAGAATTCCTAGACTCAGATCAGGATTGTAATCATGTTTAGAATACTTACAATGATAATTGATTAGCAATGTGAATGAAAGGAAGACCAAATTTTCGTGGTTGTGGATGAATGGTAAGTGAATAGTAGCAGTTTGGAAGTGGTGGTATGAGATAATGGGTATTTGGTTTAATATAAACAAAGAAAATGGTTCTGCAGGTCAGCGGATACGGCGGAACCTAAAAGTGGGTTCCGTCCGTTGTGGCTGAGGGTTCCGCTGACCCTGCTGAGAAAAAGAGTTATTGATTTGTTTTGATTTTTGTGATTTTTGTCTAATGTCTAGAACTACAATGTAGGTTCCATGAGTCCTAAGCCTAGCCAAAGAAGGTTAAAAGGTTCTCGGTTAAGAGGTTTTGTGAGAATGTCGGCTATGTTGTCTTTGGAAGAAACTTTCTCAATTGAGATATTTCCTTTTTGAACGTAATCACGAAGGAAATGATGACGGATTTCAATATGTTTGGTACGAGCATGTTGAACTGGATTTTTGCTAAGATCAATGGCTCCTTTGTTGTCACAAAGAATGGTAATGTCGTTAAGTTGAAATCCGTAGACGAAAAGAGCTTGCTTCATCCAAAGAGCTTGTTGACAAGCCATTCCGGCCGAAACGTACTCGGCTTCCGTTGTTGAGATAGCAAGAGCCGTTTGCTTCTTAGAGAACCACGAGGTGAGACAATGTCCAACAAAAGTACAAATACCACTTGTGCTTTTTCTATCAACATAGTCACCGGCATGATCCGAGTCGGCATACACTATGGTGTCTATTCCCGTTCCTTTAGGATACCATAAACCTAAATGTGTAATGCCCTTAATATATCTAAAAATCCTTTTAACGGCTTCTTGATGAGTTGTCTTAGGATCTTCTTGAAAACGAGCACATAGACAAACACTAAACATAATGTCAGGTTTACTAGCCGTTAGGTAAAGTAGACTTCCAATCATACCTCTATATTTAGTGCTATCTACGGATTCACTTTCCTCATCCTTGTTGAGTTTTGTTTCCGTGGACATGGGCGTTTTGATTGGTTTCGAATATTCTAATCCAAATTTCGTAAGTATTTCCTTAATATATTTAAATTGGTTAAAGAAGATACCATCTTCTAGTTGTTTATTTTGGAGTCCTAGGAAAAAGTTGAGTTCTCCCATCATACTCATTTCAAACTCGTCATGCATGATTTTTGAGAAATCCAGGCATAATTCTTGACAAGTTGATCCAAATATAATGTCATCAACATAGATTTGGACTATGATAATATGTGAATCTTTCTTCTTAGTGAAGAGAGTATAAACTAAGCCCATGGTATACTTATGGTCAACTAGGAAGGTTTTAAGTCGATCATACCATGCTTTTGGAGCTTGCTTAAGTCCGTAAAGAGCCTTTTTAAGTTTGTAAACGTGATTGGGTTTTTCAAAATCGATGAAGCCCGGTGGTTGAGCAACATACACTTCTTCATTAATGACCCCGTTTAGAAATGCACTTTTGACGTCCATTTGAAAGAGTTTAAAATTGTGTGCACATGCATATGCAAGTAAGATTCTAATTGACTCGAGCCTAGCAACCGGAGCAAAAGTTTCATCGTAGTCAATGCCTTCTTGTTGATTATATCCTTGTGCTACTAGCCTAGCTTTGTTTCTAGACACAATTCCATTTTCATCCATTTTATTACGAAAGACCCATTTTGTTCTAATTATTGTTTGACTCTTTGGTTGAGGAACTAATGTCCATACATCATTCCTAACAAATTGGTTTAACTCTTCTTGCATTGCTATTACCCAAGACTCATCTTTAATGGCTTCATTAATGTTTTTCGGTTCAATGGTTGACACGAAACAAAAGAAGTTGCTTTCATTTTGAACTTTTGATCTTAGTGTTCTTTCGTTAATGTTTCCTATGACACCATCTAATGGATGACTTTTAGATTCTTTGACATTGACAAATTCTTTGTTTAATAGTTCATCTTCCTTGTCATTACCTAAGATCTCTTGACTTTCTATTGCTTGGCTTTCAACTAAGTCATCATCTACCAAAGGTGATGTCTTAAAGGGAGGTGGACTTTCGTCAAATGTTACGTTCAACGATTCCTCGACTCTTAAGGTTTCTTTGTTCAAAACAATGTAGGCTTTACTATTTTGTGAATATCCAAGAAATACACCTTCATAAGACTTTGGGTCAAATTTGGTGAGATAATCCTTGGTGTTAAGAATAAAGCATTTACTCCCAAACACTCTAAAGTATCCTAATGTAGGCTTTTTACCTTTATATAGTTCATAGGGAGTTTCATTCAAAAATTGTCTAATTAAGACTCGATTTAAAATGTAAGTTGATGTGTCAACGGCGTTACACCAAAACTTTTGTGGAATGTTTTGTTCATTAAGCATTGTTCTACTCATCTCTTGCAAAGTCCGATTTTTACGTTCTACTACACCATTAGATTGAGGAGTGCGTGGAGCCGAAAAGTTATGAGTAATTCCATTTTTATCACAAAAGTTTCCAAATTGAAATTCATTATCAAATTCACGACCGTGATCCGTTCTAATAGAGACAATACTAGACCCTACTTGATTTTGAATTTTCTTACTTAGAATCTCAAATTTATCAAAAGCTTCATTTTTACTTTTCAAAAATTTTGTCCAAGTATATCTTGAGGAATCATCTACTATGACCAAAGTATAGAAGTTACCTCCATAACTTTGTATAGCGGATGGACCAAATAAATCCATATGCAAAAGTTCTAGACACATGGATGTAGAAACCAAGTTTTTTGCCTTATGGCTACTATGGACTTGTTTACCGACTTTGCAAGTGTCACAAAAGTGTTGGTCATATTTCAACTTAGGTAGGTTTCGAACTAAGTCTTCGGAGGAGAGGTTTTGAATTAGTCTCATGTTAGCGTGTCCTAAACGTCTATGCCATAAAGTTGAAGATTCATCTAATGAAGTAAGACAAAGTTTTTCTCTAGATGTTTGATCCATCTTCATGACGTATACGTTGTTCTTAAGAACACCTTTGGCTATGGTTATACCATCTTTAAGTATTTTACTTCCATTTTCACTAAAAAGGACATTATCCTTATTACGACAAAGTTGACTAATACTAAGGAGATTAAAAACTAAGTTTTCAACATGAGCTACATCATCTATAAAAAGGGAGTCATGAGAGATTGTACCTTTTCCGATGATTTTGCTCTTAGCTTTACTACCAAAAGTAACATTACCTCCATCACATTTGTGATAAGTTGAGAAGAGGCTTTTGTTACCCGTCATGTGCATTGAACAACCGCTATCTTTAATCCATTCATCCGGTTCCAAACATACTTTGAGGCACACCTCATTTGAGTCGTAAGCCATGAGAGCAATATCATCATTCTTTGGCTCATCGTCATCTCCTTCATAGTCACTCCAAGCACCACCCACAAAGGCTTGTTGAGACTTGCTTTTGGGTGGTTTTGGACATTCTCCTACGAGATGACTTGTGTCTCCACACCTATAGCATTTCCTTTCAACCTTTCCTTTCCTATCATCACGATCTTTTCGGAAGGTTTTCTTGTCATCTTTAGGTTTCCTTACAAACTTCCCTCGTCTACGAAAGAACTTCTTGAAGTCTCTAATGGCCATAGCATATTCTTCATCATCACTATCCGACGTAGATTCTTCATCATCACTTGATTGGACTCTAGCTTTCAAGGCAATAGACTTAACCTTTTCTTTCTTGCCTATAACTATTTCTGAATCTTTTTCCATTACCATTTCATGAACTTTGAGGTTTCCAATTAGCTCGTCAAGTAACATGCTTGAAAGATCCTTGGATTCTTCAATTGCCGTTACTTTTGCTCTCCACTTCGGATGGAGTGCTCTAAGGAATTTCCTGACAAAATTCTTGCTACAAAAAGATTCATCAAGTGCTTTAAGTGAAGTAATAATAGTGTTAAACCTAGCAAATGCACTATCAATTATCTCATCTTCGGGAATAACAAATTGTTCATATTGTTGAACAAGAAGATCAACTTTGTTATCCTTAACTTGTGAGTTTCCTTGATGAGTGACTATTAAATATTTCCAAATATGTTTGGAGGTTTTACACATAAAGACTCTTTCATATTCTTTCTTAGGCAAAGCATTGTAAAACATCATTTTAGCTTCATTATTTTTAGCAATCAATTTCTTTTGATCATCATCTTTACTATTAGTAGCTATATTATCACCATCAATGATTATATACCATAAATCTATATCTTTATATTTCACGTAAGTTTCAAAACGGGTTTTCCAATATATAAAACCATTTTCTTCAAAAAGTGGTGGTCTTTGCATAGATTGCCCTTCTTTGTAATTTTCAAAATCCATGGACCGTTTCAAGTTTTAAAACACAATATATTTTAAAAGCTTGAGTAACGTAGCTCTTGATGCCAATTGTCGAAAACTAGAAGGGGGGGGGGTTGAATAGTTTACCGTTTAAACACTTTAAACTTGTTTGATTATCTTTTGAAACTTTCCGTTTAATCAAAGGTATGAACACAAACACAATATATAACATGCAAGTATAAAGAAAGAAACGATCAAACCACAACACGAGTATTTATCGTGGTTCGGCTACAAGGAATCTTTTTCCTTGCCCTACGTCCACGCCCCGAGTATCCAACTCGAGAGTTTCTTTCACTAGTCAACAAGCTCCTTTCACCAGCGGAGAAAACCTTACACGTCGCTTATACACGTTTACCGACACTAAGCTAGATGTCGAGTTCTTTTACAAGGGTACAACCACTCCCTTTAGTTCTTTTACAAGGGTACAACAACTCCCGTCACACTTTGTATTTTGAGGACTAAAATACTAACCGATCACTACTGAAAACACACAATCAAATGAAGTGTAAACTACACAAAGTCTACACGATGCTAAGCTAACAAGTCTTGCAACGTTGTGTTGAATACTTGTAACTTTATATGAACTTGTGAACTACTTTGCTACAAAAGAAACTTCACATTAAGATGAAATGTTAAGGGGTTAGATGAATGAATGTATGAGTGAAATATGATGAGAAGTGATGAAACCTAAATACAAACAAATGGCTTGGTGTTTATAGCAAAACATTCTGCAAGCCTGGCGGATACGGCGGAACCCTCATATGGGTTCCGCCCGTGTATTTCCAGGGTTCCGCCGGGACTGGCAGTTTATCTTGTAATAACTTTCCAAACCAACCAAAGTCACATCAACTAAAAACTAGTCAAACACAAACTTGTGCAAGAAGACTTATGGTTAGTCAAACACACAATCTTTCCTTAAATGTATATTGACAAACTTACCATAAATGTGATGTGACATTTCTATTTTAAGAAATAAAAAGTGTTGTGTTTTGTGTGAAATGTAAAATGTAGCAAATGTCTAATTATGCAAGTCTTTAAACTAAAATTAAGTTTTACTTAGAAACTAAAGTTTACATTTTGTCGTTAACAAAACTTAGCAAAGATCGTAAAGTATAAATAACGTTTTTAGGCGATATTTGTATTGACAATTATGTTCTCTTTAAAACTAATATAATGTATCACTAGGTTCATATGGTCAAGTTCCCTAGCCTATCTCCCCCGAATCTTGCCGGGAACCAAAGGCACTACCCTCTATCGTTAGCCGACGTACGGTAGACGGGTTTGAGTCATTAAGTGCCACTACATGCTAGACTTATCCTTTGTATGGTCCGGCCTCTCGGATCTTATACCATACTCTAATTACTTAAGTTTATCCAACCCAAAAAGTGGTCCTATGGTCAATTTGCACACAAGGTAAGTTGTCAGTTGTCATCCCAACCATATCCTCGTAACTCAACTACGCCAGGGTCCAATGGTCAATTCTCCTAGCATACCAAGTATGACCGAGTCTTCTAAACTACCGAAACTAAAGGATTTACGATAAACTAAGCATGCACATATGTAGAAGCATTAAGAAAAGTACGAAAACATAATCAAAACAATATAGGAATCATAACTAGGCTAGCACCAGAGGTGCATAGCCGATCATATTAATAACACTCGAAGAAATGTTTATGCAAGACATGAATTCGAAATGTATATTAAATAATGAAATGCTAAAACTTATGGTGTTGTAGGCATGATTTTTCCTTTGGAATGGCTCTGTATGCTGCTATAGAGTGGCCTCCTGAATGCTTCCAACGATCTCTGATTTTGGTTGTGAAAAAATTGATGTTGAAATGCAGAAATTGAGGTTGTATTTATAGGCTCGACACTAGCTATGGCGTAACACAATAATGTGTTACGACGTAGCTAGTGTAACCTTAGAACAATCTTATCCATTAGCAATAGTTACGGCGTAGTTGGTATAATTGGCTACGCCGTAACTCCAATTAGGGTTTCTTCTACGTCGTTGTCTTCAAGTGCGCTACGCCGTAGCTCTTATCTTGGATCACACTCGATGTCATTGCTACGCCGTAACTCTATAAGTGGTTATGGCGTAGTTCCCATCATTAGAAATATTTAAGTCATGATATAGCTACGGCTTAACTAAGGGTTGTGGTTACACCGTAGTTCTTGATTCGAGCTGACTTCATGGATGAGTTCCTAGCTACGGCATAATAGAGAGATTGAGTTACGTCGTAGCTTGCTCCAGCATACTATAAATGTGTGTCTTTTGCATGTATTCTAATTCGCGTCTCTTTAGCTCCTATGCTCATTTGTGACCTGGATACAAAATATAATGGAATCAAAGTATATATGATCGGGTCTAAACCGTCAGATATAATTGACCAAGGTCAACTAGTCAAAAACATCTTAGAATCAATACTCCGGTGATAGTATAGTTTTTCCCCGGGTCGTTAAAGTCTCAGCGAGATTGAAATGGTGCTTTTGGAATCGTTTATGAGTGAGTGGCACTGAGGACAGTAGCCAGATGATGTGGAATTGATGTTTCTACTGTTATTTTGGTATTGGTACACAGATATAATATTCACAAAAATCAGATATACAATTATATGCACGTATTCACAATTCAGATTCACGTAACAGACAAAAAGTGGGATTTGGTATTTAACAAACTACAGGGGGTGCTTTTGACATTTTTTGAAACTTAAATATTAAAAATGAAAATGAAATTATGAAAATGATTAAAATATTATTTAAATATTATTTAATTAATAAAACTATTTAAAATCTAAATTAAAACCTAATTTAAATTAACTAATAATAATAATTACTACAAATTAAACTAAAAATTTGCAAAAACAATTTCTAAAATTAAATTAGAACTTGAAGAAAGTATAAAAAATAAAAATAAATATTTTTGTCTTTTTATGGGTTTTTCTTAAATTAAAAACTATTTAACTTAATTAAACTAATTAAACTACTTTTAATTAATATTAATACTAAATTAACTTAGAAAATTATAAGAAAATTTATAAAATTGCTTAACCATCACTGGAATCCTACAAAATTATAAAAACTCTAAAAATTATGTTTTAAGACTAATCCACTAATTATTTACCTTTTAATTAACTTAAGTCTAATTTAAATGATTAAAATAAGAAAAATGGAAAATGAACAGTAGAATTTCAAAATATATTTTATAAAAGTCTATTATACTATATTAGAGCTAGGAAAAATATAAAAACTAAGTTTTAATTTATAAAAACTAAATATGAGATTTAATACTTAATATTAATTAATAATCAAGAAAACTAAAATTAAATCTAATAAATACTAAATGACAGAATAAAAATCTGAAAAATTTACTAAAAATACTTTACTATATAAGGTAATTAATAAAAATATAAAAATACTAAATACTTAAGTAAACTCTAAAAATGAAAATTAAAATTAAATTGAATTAAATAGAAACTATCACTTATTTTAAATTGGTTTTTTCTTGGATTTTATTTTACAAACTAACATTACTAATAAAAATAGAAAACTTTTGTAAACACACTTTTGAAATCAGCTTATAAATAAGCAATAGCACCCCCTTTGCTTATTCAGTTGACTTTGGTTGACTGTTTGGGCAAATAAGCTCAAATGGGTGTAGGTGGGGTCCATAATGGTAAAAATGGGTACAAACAAGCTTAACAAACTCAAATAAGCTAGAAACAACAAGGACTAAGCACAAATAAGCTGTTAAGATCAAATTAAGCACTTGAGCAAAATGAGAATTAACACAGAATGGGGACAGACTTGAGGGGCTAAACTAGGTGGGGTCCACTGAGTCCTAGGTCAACCAATGGGTCAATACTTGTACCCTGGTAGGAGGGGGTTGTCAAAAGCAAAAAATGGGCAATGGGTCCCACTGAGGTGGGATGCAGCCACCACCAAAGGTGGTGGTGTGGGTGAGGGTATGCTGATGCAGGGGAGCTTTCTTCCCTGCAAGTCACTTTGGGGGTCTGTGGGACCCACACAAAATTTCACAAAAATAAAACAAAAATTGGGGCTTAAAGATCAGCTTTTAGGCTATAACCACAACAAGTTTCAGCCCTTAACTCCCATCACACAGATCACAATTCAACTTGGAATTTTTGCAAAAACCTGATAAAGGCCAATTTGACTTTTGGAAAAACTTGAAACTTTTGACTTTTTTGGATTTCTAATGGCTTTTACTGATTACAAACTAAGTTATAAGCTATATTTGAACTAGTTTATACTATATTAACCACTAATGTAACTAATGAGAATGATTTGGACACACAAAACCTTCACAGTTAACTGTGAAGGGCAAATTTGTGAGGTTCTGACTTTCTTGTGAAACAAAGCTGGTTTATATGGTCTATATTGCCAAATGATACCTAAGAAAAACTGTTTGAGCTATGGTCACCCTCTGAGATCAACAACAACAACACCAATTTATCAAATCCAAACACCCCTTTAGGCTTGACTGTTTGGTGATTTTCAAGGCAGATGGTAGCTAGGGTGTGCAAACTTGATTCCAAACCACAAATTATGATCAAGGGACTTAGTTTAAACACTTGGAAATAGATTACAATAACAATTACACAGGTTTCTTACTTAAGCTATTATGACAGTTGAATACTAAATTTTAAATAACTAATTATTCTAACAAACAAACTATTTAATTTAAGCTGAAAATTACTTAACTAACAATCAAATAACACAAACAAACACAGATAATCAAATGAGCAACAAGCAATTAGACAATATCAATAACTAACTTTTTAGGGGAATTTTAAAATTGGAAAAAGCTTACAAGTTACCCCTAGCTTGAACAAGGGGCTTCTCCACAGAAGCCTATCTTTAAATAGGCTTATTCCAACTCTCAGATTGCTCATCAATGCTTCTTAAACCTGAAAACAAACTCAAAATGCAACAGTTGACCAAGTTTGACTATTTTGTGTTTTTTTAGTTTTCTTCTAGTATATCTGAATTTTAAGGTCTCTAAAGCTTTAATAAGCTTATTGGAGCCTATGTGAACCTAATTCAGTCCATGAAACAACCATAAACACTAACAGATTACTATTGAGAATTTTGATATAAAAAGGAAAAGTGCATAAACAAAAGGATTAAGGAAACTTAATTATATTGCTTTGAAAAGATTAAAGATACACTGAATTGATTAAGAACAATGCTTAAAAGCTTTCAATTACACTAAAATTGCTTAATAAACTTAAACGACTACAATTACACTAAAAAAAACTAGACCACGATCATCTTGCACTCTTTGCCTTTTATAGCCACGAATTAGGGTTCCCAGCATCTTCCTCATCATTTCCCACCTTTCTCTGGCTTCTTTGGTCCACTCACAAGCTTCCACGTGTTTTGGCGGGAAATCATCTTTTGCAATTTGGTCCTGATTGCGTGCAACTAGGGGGCAGCATTTATTGTGGTGGCTTAGGTAGGTGTAGGGGTGTGGGTTAATGGTGATGGGATGGGCAAGTGGTGGGGTGGTGGAGCAATACCAGGGGTGGTGTGGTGGTTTTGTAGTTTGGCTGAGGGAGAAGGAAGTTGGGCGGTTTGGTGGTTTGACTAGTATTTGACCAGGTCAAATAGCTTGACCGGGGTTGTGGGTGGGCTGAGTTTAACTTGGGCCCAAGATAGGAAATGGGGATGGGCTAGAGGTGAATTGGACTTAGGAGTAGTATTATTATTTATGTTGGATCCGGTTTTGGTTTATGATTCACAAGGACCATTTTTGTAATTTTTGCAAAGTTTGAGGTGTGATCTTGGCATGCTTCCAAATTATTTCCAAGGGTGTATTATGCCACATCATGAATAGTGCAAGGACCTTTGATGATTTTTCAAATTTATTTTCACCAGGGACTGAAACCGTCAAACTTTCAAACTTCAGGGACCATTTGTGTAATTTTCACCAAACTTTCCACCAAGGACCAATCCTGTCATAAAAGGTTAGTGCAAGGACAAAAATTTTTTTTCTCAAAGTTTTTCATATCCCAGGGACCATTTTTGACAATTTTCAAAGTTCAGGGACTAAACTTGACAATTTGTGAAAGTTTGCACCAAAGGACTATTTGTGTAACTTTTTGATTTATAAGGACCTTTGGTGACTTTTTCAAGTTTTTAGAATGACCAGGGACTAGATTTGACAACTTTTAAAAGTTGGGGGACTGAAACTGCCAATTATGCAAACTTTGTGCGTTTTTCATCTGTTTTTGGTATTTTTGCATTTGAAACATGTAAAACACTTTCCTAGGATATTTTCACTATTTTGATTCATTATTGGGTGTTTTTGGATGTTTTGGCAGCTCAGAAATGGTAAAATTGATGAGTATTTACACACTCATCAATATATCCAAACAATAAGTATGAATAATGAGTATATTATGGGGAAATTAATACTTAAATATCAGGACTATTTGATGTCATCACTTCTTTTCAATAAAAGACAAAAATCAGGTCGCCCCGACAGAACAGTAGTAGCCCAACATACCCATATGGGGACAAGTCTTTCACATAGCTTACACACTTGTACTTGATGTACTTTTGTAAGTGGACACGTGTCATGATTTTAAATCTGGTTGCCCAGCTCCAAAGTAGCTCATCTCTATTTTGAGGGAAAAAAATATATTGTCTAAAGAAGCCCAAACTCTTGGCCTACTTGTCTATTTGCAAAATTAGCTCTTTTTTTTAATGCGCCAATAGTTGAGACTAGGGTTTAGTATCGCAGACCCAAAACCGATCAGCCTGAGAAAATCGATCAGACAGACCGAACCGAAGAGCTAGTGGTCCGGTCTCGGTCCAAACTTTTTTTATTTTTATTTCTGTCTCGGTCCGGTCTGATCTTATGTACAAATCGGCCAATAATGCTTTCTTGGACCGGACTGACCGAAGGATCGGACCGGACCGATCACATTCGGTCCAGTCCTCGGTCCGTGATACTAGTCTAATTCGGTCTCGGTCCGGTCCATTTGCCGGTCTTAGACCGATGCTGAGCCCTAGCTGAGACCAATGGATGTTCAAACAACCTATATTTTGTTTCAAGCTTACTATCAATTTCAGAATTTTAGTACTATAGACGAGTGGTCGTGTATAGCAACGAGATTTTATAGCGGCATTTAATTATTACGGTATTTTGATTAAATGTCTTGTGTAACGTTTTACATAACTAAAATATCGCTATAAATATCTACCGCTATAAAATATCATTTCTATGTACAACAAAAATATCGTTATAATTAAATCCTACTATGCACGGGTACTCGTTAGTATTTAAAAGTTTGTTTTAATATATGTGTATTCATTTTTAATTTGACAAAACAATTTTAAGTTTCCATGTTTTCATTTATTAATTATTTATTTTACTTTCCATGTTTTTAAGTTGACAAAACATTTGAACGTATAATATGAGTTTTCATGTTTTCATTTAAGTTTTGATTAAATTTTAAATTAGAGATACTAAGGAGTGAAGGTAAATGCATTAATTAAAAGTAATTTAGGCAAACATTTATATAATTTAGATAATATACCAATATTTTCTATTTCAAAAGACAATTAAGAAACAATACACCATTATGCTACATTCATATTAGAGCATTTACAACCCTAACATGAAACCTGTGTTAAGGGTGGTTTTTCTCGCGTTAACATAGTGTTAACCACACCGTTGGTCCAAGTTATCATCGCGTTAACGTATGGCGTTAGCCACTTAACGATGAGTTAAGGGCTATTTGTGTTAAAATAAAAAAATTTCACTTCACCCCCTACACGTCACAAAACTAGCCGTTATTTAAAAAGTATATACATTTTCAGTCCCTTAACGTACATATAACAGCTATATTATCTACGTTCATATAACGGCTATATTATCTAATTATTAAAAAAAATCAAAACCATTTTTCCACCACTATAAATACCAACTAAACACATTTTTTTTCACAAATCCACTACTAATTCTCAAGTTTATATACTTCCTCTATAACAAAAAAAACCTTGTTCATTCACAATGAATCCAAATCAAAGTGCAGAACTGGTCAGACATAGATGACGAAACTGATTTGGATTTTATGATTGCCACGTACGAGTATTAGCAACACTTAGAACAAAAAGCAGCTCATCGTCACGTGTCTCGTACCCACATATTTCGTGAACGTGAGCTTGCCGAAGAATGTTTGCGTAATGATTACTTCATTCAAGGTTTTAAGTATACGCACCGGAATTTTCGAAGAAGGTTTCGTATGAGCCGGAAACTATTTCTACAAATAGTCGAAGGTATTTAATCTTATTATTCCGATCCTCTTCCAGATCATTTTAAATACTTTAGTGTAGGACCCGACGCTACGGGTCGAATGAGTTTAAGTGTTCTTGTGAAGTGTATATCTGCCATACGCCAATTGGCATACAGCAGCTCACCAGATGCGTTTGATGAGTATTTGCAAATGGGTGAGTGTACTTCACGTGATTGTCTTAATAATTTTAACAAGTGGGTTATAGATTTGTTTATGCCGGAGTATTTAAGAAAACCAACATGGTCCGATGTTCAAAGTATTTACGAAAAACATGATCATGAACATGGTTTTCTGGGAATGCTTGGTAGCTTTGATTGCATGCATTGGGCATGGAAAAATTGTCCGGTGGCTTGGTAAGGGCAATTTGGTAGGGGTGATAAAAGATACCCAACAATAATGCTTGAAGATGTTGCTTCGCAAGATTTATGGATTTGGTATGCATTTTTTGGGATGGCGGGGGAAAATAACGATATTAATGTTTTGGATAACTCTCCTTTATTCGAAGACATTCTTGCTAACGAAGGCCCAAGAGCACCTTATACAGTAAATGGAAGAACACTGGTACAAAAAGAGGTATTGGTCACGTTAGAAATGTGTGACGATATGCACATAGTCACACACCTTTTTTTAGTGTGTGTCATTAAAGGTCGCGCCACCATAGGTGGCATATGGTGACATTGTTGAGTTCGTGACCATTGTAATTGAAAAAGAGGGACATGTTAGCCTTGCTATTTTATAAAAGATAACGTCACACATAAAGAAATGGACTAGATATCATACAAGTACTTTAGGGACTATTATTGTAATATAGGCAAACTAGTAATGTTAGGAGCCTATAAATACCCCTCATGACTCTCCATTAGGGGTGTGGGAAAGTGTGTGTATTGTTTTATTTATTTTATTTTAATATAAACCCTTTTCTCCACCTTTCTCTCTCTACTTTCTCTCTCTAAAACCATGATGTATTTCCATCAACCTCGACCACCCGAAGGTCTTTCTTGATCATAACAAGTGGCATCAGAGCTAACCGGGGGCGAATCGTGGTGTTTTTGGGTGAAAAATCGTGTTTTTGTTGTTTTTTCTCCGAAAAATTACGTTTTTTAGCGAGTTTGAAAAATTCTTACCAAGTTTGAATTTTTTTTTTCCGAGTTTGAAAAATTTTTACCGAGTTTGAAAATTTCTTACCGAGTTTGAAAATTTTTTCCGAGTTTGAAAATTTTTTACCGAGTTTGAAAATTTCTTACCGAGTTAGAAAACAATTTTACCGAGTTAGAAATCAAAGTTTGTGAATTAGGATTCTGAGTTTCAAAGGTTACCGAGTTTGGTCATATTTTACCGAGTTAGGTTATCTTACCGAGTTAGGTGATCTTACCGAGTTAGGTGATCTTACCGAGTTAGGTGGTATTACCGAGTTAGGTGGTATTACCGAGTTAGGTGATCTTACCGAGTTTGGTGGTATTACCGAGTTTGGTCAACTTTACCGAGTTTGGGTTGATTTTCGAGCAATGGTTTCATGAGTTGAGTATGCTTCATATAGTTTGCCGAGTTAGGCTGGTCCAACCTTATCATTTATCGAGTAAGGATTTCTTTTGGACTAATCTAAACGAAACTCTGCCGAAATTGACTTAGGATATCGAGTAACGAGATGGGATTTTGAGCAAGGACATATCAAAGGATTATTATATAAACAAAACCCTTACCTCATCGAATAACCTAATGTCTATAAACCCTAAAACCTAACTTTCACCTTTCCTAAACACATGAGATTATTGGTAAATCAATCTTATAGATCATGATTCATTTCCTTGTTACATTATCATCAACACCAATATCTCAAATCACCTAAAAATACACCACGAATTGCTTAAAACGATCCTGATCAAGAATCACATTCAAATGACAACGGCTAGTATTGGATTTTTGTGATTATGGGGATAATTCTTTATCACTTTTCTGGGTTTAAAGTACATTTCAAGGGCATGTGTACTTATTTATCTCAAAGTCTAGGGGAGGATGGATGCATGACTTTCGAAGATACATGTTTGGGCAAACACTAAAGATAGTGATTAAGACTTGGATTATCTAGTTATACCCGATGTAAGGAGTTACATTGTAGTGCTCACGGGTTATAGCTATCACTTTAAGGAGTTACGTTGTAGTGCTCAGTGTCACACGAAGTTGTGGATAATCAAGAGGTAATGTACGTCTTATACATGATGGTTGGTTGGTTGAAGAGTATAGAGTACTCAGAGATTCGATGGTGTACGAACTCTCTACACCGTTCTTAGTCACACCATAGTACAAGATTAAGTAACATATCAACGGGATGTTTACTTTACTGTCAGATTTGTTATATTGGGTTGTTTCTATAGTCATTGGTCATTTACTAGCTGGTTGGAATTTGAAGAGGTCGCTTAAAGGTTGAAGAGAAGAGAAGAGATTGTAGATTAAAGAGAGTCATATCCTATTAGCATATTCTCACAAATTATGCTTTCATGGTCTATCTACATTGCATCAGAAGTGTAAAGTACGGGTAATTTTGGCATGTACACACAATAGTATGATGATTTCGATACATCGCAACCATCAGGAGGGAGAAGACCATGCCAAAAGAAGTAGTGTTTCATCTCTAGTACGTTGGTTGTTCGAGGGAATTGTGCTTACACTAGAACCGAAGAAGTACTAATGATGTGTATATCGGAGCGTATTACCAACCTTCTGTGCAATACTATGTGAGTTATGCTATGATGCTCCCAGAATGACAACCATGGTGTAAACTCATTAGTATCTACCTTATCCGCTGCGAGATGAGAAGAGAGTTGTCAGTTCAGGAGGGATCAGAAGAAAAAGAATAAAGGCTCACTAGTTACGAGGGAGTAATAACCTAACTAGACCATTACAGTTGAAGTTCAGAGAAACAAAGACCTTTGCCGTCAATGTCAAAGATCATACGCCGAGATCGTCGGAAGAGAGAACTTCTAGTCTGCCTCATATCTAGACTACAGAGACTCTGCGCTTCAACAACGTCAATATAGTTTACTACTGTTGTGATTTACATGTTTATGTGTTTATAGGTCTCATTGTATCCATTCATGTGTGACGATATCTTGGAAGGAGATTGTGAGCCTTGCTATTTTATAAAAGATAACGTCACACATAAAGAAATGGACTAGATATCATACAAATAAGTACTTTAGGGACTATTAATGTAATATAGGAAAACTAGTAATGTTAGGAGCCTATAAATACCCCTCATGACTCTCCATGAGGGGTGTGGGAAAGTGTGTGTAAGTTTTACTTTATTTCATATTTAATAAACACCTAGTTCTCCACCTTTCTCTCTCTACTTTCTCTCTCTAGAACCATGATGTATTTCCATCAACCGCGACATCCCGAATGTGTTTCTTGGTGATAACAGGACCAAAACCCGAATATGTGTGACAAGTTATGCACAAGTTTTGTTGGATTAATCAGTGTGTGTGACCGTAAACACTTTATAGCCACACGAATGTTTTTTTAGAGTAACTATTGTTCGTCATTTGACCACATAAATATATAATATATGTGACATTTGAGATGATTTATTTAAGTAAATGTGTATTTTGTGTGACTATTTCCGTCCTATGGCCACATGAATATATAATCAATGTACCGTTTGTGATGATTTAGTCACACAACGGGTGTTATTTTTTTGGAGTTAGTCACATATAATTAAGCAAAAAGTGGCTAAAAGTGTTAATAAGTGTGACCATATGCTGTTTAAAATAAAGAAATGTGTATTTGGTGTTACTATTGTTCATCCAATGGTCACATGAATTTTTAGTTTGTGTGGCCTTTTGTAATATTTAGTCACACAAAGCATGTTTGTTTTTGGTATTTAGTCACACACAATTAAGCAAAAAGTGACCAAAAATGTTAATAAGTGTGACCATATTATGTTTAAGGTAAAGAAATGTATATATTTTGTGTGACTATTGATCATCCAATTGCCACATGAATTTTTTTTTGTGTGGCCTTTTGTAATATTTAGTCACACAACTAATTAAGCAAACAGTGACCAAAAGTATTAATAAATGTGACTATATGCATCTTTTAGTCACTTTTAAGAAATCAATATATATCAAAAGAAATTCAAATATATATCAAAACAAATTGAAATACAATAAAATTGGAATGTATATAACTGAACCACTAATATATATCATATAAGCAGTACTAACTGTATGAACCAATAGTACTAACTTATAACTAACAGTTGTAACTAATACACTAGCAGTATTAACTTCGAGCAGTCTTATCTTTAACTTTTGTACTAGCACTAGTAAATACTTGGCACACTTTCTCTTCTAGGGATGATTGATCGGGATGCTCTCTAGCCGTCGTCCCTTAAAGCATACTCCACTCATACCACCCTATCCAGAATTTACTGCAACAAAGTGCCATAATCATCAGTACTATAAGTAGCAATCATGAGATCTTAAATGAATAAAAGAAACAGCCCTACAAGAACAAACCTCATGTGTATAATCCTATAAAAATTATAGGTCTAAAGAAACTTACGTTGCCATACGTGTAACAGGTTCTGGAGACATTGTTTTCGCACTATAACTGTTACTGTGTCTAGACTATATTTTGCTGCAATAAAATGTCACATATCAGCAGCACACGACACAGAAAACAATGAATAAGGTGGTCTACTATGTGGATTATTGAGCCTCCACCCCCAAAATTTTCCCGCCCCAATTTACTCTAATTTTTATGGCATCCACTAAGATGGTTATAGACAGTTTAATTTTCATTTCCGCCACCAGTGTTGTCACACCCCGCCATGGCGGAAACGCACGGGTGTAACTTCATGGATATCATCACAACACATGGTGTCTATATAGAGAATAACTACATGCAATAAAAATGGCAAAGTATAGACACAAAGTGTCATAACAATACCCGAAAGATAACAACATGATAAACTCCAAACGCACATATAAACCTCTTCCAATGCAACTAAGGTCTCGTCTAATCACATCCTTCTATCTTATCTTTAGAAAGCTCACCTGAAAATGATGCTTAAAACGTCAACATAATGTTGCTGAGATTCATAGGTTTAGACACACATACACTCACAAGGCAACCAGTTTACTGTGATCATAAAATATAGCTGGACAAATAAATTACAGTTATCATTGATGAGTGCTCAAACACTCATCATTTTTGTCGTATTTAAACTGTCAAAACATCCGAAAACACTCAGAAATGCATCAAAATACTAAAAATATCCCAGGGATTGTATTTTATACATTTCAGATGCAAAATGAGTAAAAACAATGAAAAATGAAAAAAGTTTACACAATTGGCAGTTTCAGTCCCCCAACTTTCAATAATTTACAAAACTAGTCCCTGAGTATTTGTTTTGAAAGGAAAGTCAACCTAAGGCATTTAAAAGTCAAAATTATCAAATTTAACCCTTAGGTGAAAATTTTGGAAAAATTACATATTTGGTCCCTGCAGTTTGGAAATTGGCAAAATCAGTCCTTGGGAATTTTGAGGTGAAAAATATATTTTGTGGCCCTTATGATTTTGGAATGTGGCATATATGGCCCCTTAGAATATTTTGGATGGATGGCAAGATTGGTCCTTGAAATTCAGTTTTATTACAATTCTGGTCCTTGTGAACTTAAATACAAACGGACCCTTTGTATTTTATCTAAACCAAAACCAAATTACCCAATCCAAAATATCAACCCCAGCCCACCATTTCCCTGGCCCAACACAACCAAGCCCACCCATCCCTTATTATTAATAAAACGGACAGGTCAACCCAAGTCAACCTCCCCATCCCTTCTTTTGCCTCCATAACCAAACATCCAGCGTCCACACACCTCTGCAACCCCAACATTTATGTCCCCCCCTCTCCCCTCTCCTACCCAACCACTCTACTCCCCCTCCTCAACCAAACTCAACCCCTAAACACCATTATTACTTCTCCCCTCCTCCATGTTGGACATCCTAGGGCTGAGATGGGACTTCAGCCAATCAATTGGCTAGGAATTGCTCCTAGGGGACAAAGATAGCAGAAAAGCACAAGACAAAAAGGAGAAAAGGAAAAAAGGCCCTGGTTCAAGTTCTTTTTATTTTTTTTAGTATTTATAGATGTGAGTTGTAAGCCTGTGTGGCATGTAGTTTTTCTTTGAGTAGTTTTTTATGTAATTTTCTCCAATTCAACTAGCAGTTCTTAATGTAATTTCATTTTCAGAACCTTAGTGTAATTTGTAAGCTTTTGAATATCAATTCAAGTGTTTTTAGTTTCTTTAAATTCCAAGTCTCAGTCTCATGTTTTAAATCTTACTTAAAATTGTGATTTTTGCTTCAAGGATTTTACAAACTCACCATAGTCCGATTAATTAAAAAGAAAACAGAAAAATAAATAAATAAATAAATAAGAAAAAGAGAAAATCATAAGCAAGAAAGAAGATGGCAAGTAGCTGAAAGAAGAAGCATGGATTAAATAAGGGTTAGAGCGTAGGGGAGCATAGGATTGTAGACTTCGTTCTGGTTCTTTGTGGTTCTATGCTTTGGACCCCCTAGTAAGAATTTTCATAATTTTACTTTGCATAATCTCTTATCAGATATTGTTGTTGCTCAGTGTTAATTAATGATTAATTATGCTTGTTTAGTATTAGTATATGTTAGTTTAGTAGTTTCTTAGCTTAATGGCTTGTCCTGTTTAAACAACCTTCTTAAAAGCTGTCTCATAAGGGGTGTTTGGATTAAGCTTTAAGAGTAGGATCAGGTTATTTGAATTGGTTGAAATTTGTTTTAATATCATTCTTAGGTTAGATATAGGTCAATTCAAACAAAAACTTGGTAGATTTTTAGTAAAAAGTCAAAACTCCATTTAAAATCCTTTAACTGCTAATCTGTGAAGTTTTTTTTATGTTCAATCCATTATTCCAAGCTCATAAAGTGTTAAAACAAGTTAATTCAATCTCATTACCAGCCAAAAAAACTTTTTCAATCATTTATTCCCAACCAAATTTCACCTCAGTCAACCTTGAGTGTTCTTGAAAAAAGTCAAAAGTTGCAATTTGGTCAAAAATCCCATTTATTGGAATAATTTTCATGAATTTTGGGATGAGAATTGGAATCTGAAATTTGTTGAGCTTATAGTCCACCATTATAACACCCCCATTTTAGAAACGCAGCGGAATTTATAATAGGGTGCTATATATTAGACACATTGAACAAATATAGCAAACAACTTTTAAAACAAGTCATTTTTAATAAAGATTCACATTTCATACGTTATCAAAGTCACATAATAGAAAGGTCCCAAAAGGTTACATAGTTTTAGAAGTACATAATATATTAAAAGTTTTAATCACTTATTAAGTGATTAGTTTTATTTAAGAATGAGCCATCTTGATGATATTCACTTCTTGCGCCGCCCATTCCAAGCAAAAGCCACTTACGGACCTGAGATAAACATGCTAAAAGTCAACATGAAGTTGAGTGAATTCATAGAGTTTAATAAGTAAAAGTTGAATACAAGCATTATACATCGATAGATATGTAAGGCCTTTACATATCGTTAAACAAGATTTATAGCATAGAGCTCATGACACCGAACCTTGACCTAGTTTAATAATGCCCCGAAAAAGGTAAGATTTGCCATTTACCACGTAATCTCTCAATATTATGTGACCGTTGATGTATGAGCGCTACTCACCCGGCCAGGCCCGCCAGGCCAAATATGCATATTCATAATACTAGCGTTTCCTACGGAATTAACGGTTCATGATGGGGACTTAATTGGCAAAAGGTACTCAATGTCTATAATCATATAATCGGGTCAGCATACCAAAACTACTTGTATTCAATTTGTAAAACTAGCATGTATCCCCCTCGCGAGGTTTATAAAATATTTAAATGAGTAAAGGCGAGGCTATGAACTCACCGAGAATGAAGGAATTATCAAGGAACAATCAAAAGGAGAGACTAGTCACGCGAGCTCTACGATGAACCTAAATAGACATATGCTTGTCTTAGTGAAAGTAAGTATTGATGTAATTTCGTCTCTATACTATATAAGTTATAACCTTAATTATGCTTGGTACATATATTCTTAAGTGTTCAAAAATAAATTTTTAAAGATACAATTACATAAGTTATAAAATCCTTTTTATACTTTTGACGTAAAAGCTGTCAACATTTATATAACTTATTCATCTTAGAAATTTCGTCATTTGTAAACCGTAAGTCCAAAAATTACGTTCTTTATATTTCCGGAAAGGTATTTACCTGTACCAACTAGTCTTGTGGGTTTTACTAAGCCAAAAGTTAAATAATATTAATAAAACTATCAAGTTATCCATACTATTCAGTCCATCAGCTTTCAAAATTACAACAGTCCCGCGAAAAATGCGATATCTAGAGTTTTACAAGTCCAATTAATTCCCCGCTTTCGGCCACGTTTAAATCAAGATGTTATCTAAAACTTTTATGTTTTGAGTAACAGAGGGTTATTCACAAAAAAAAAATGACTTTTACCCGTTTCAAATCTGTTACTCAGAACTGGACATGTTTTACGAAAATATTTCTAGTTTAATCATCGTAATGAGTTATTTAAAGAAATACCCGTCAAAATGACCCAAAGACACAGACCTACAACCCCATATTTTTAGTTTAGTCTCAATGTTTACTGATTAGTGTAGTTTATTCCATCTTTGCCCCTGATTCAGAATCACAGTTGCATGTCTAGTCCTTTAGGGTTTTTATTGTGATCCAACCTATGTACCAAGCCTAATTTAGTATAATAACTTATACCATACTCATTTACATCAATAAATAACAAATTTACAGGAGTGAAAAAGAAGAAAGAAAAAAAATATAAATACAATGAAACTTTATAAAAGAGTTTCTTACAAAAATAAGATGGACAAGTTTGATGACAAGTAAGGAAGGACTCTAGGCAATCAAATGACACCACCAAAGAGAGCACTTGAGACCACCAAGGAGAGCTTCAAAGAACCTTGAAAAACCTTCAACCTACTGCCACAAAACATTTTTGTGAGCCAAAGATATATAGGAAGAAGAGTACCAAGAAGAGAAATGGAGATCAACGATTAAGACTACATTACTTGTACTTCTTTTCTAATCCATGACCACCAACACTTCTTGTCACCAATAATTCTTGGAAGATCTTGAGAGTCACCACTCCTTAACACTTGAAAACTCTAGGAAGATCACCAAGAAAACCCTAGGAGATCATCAACAAAACTCTTGAAAACAAGAGTTTTTAAGAGATAAAAGAACAATGAACAAGTTAGCACCAAGAGAGTTTCATCTTGTACTAATTATTTTGGCTAGAAAAATCAAAACCATGGTTGTTTTGTGCTTACCTAGCCACGTTCAAGAGGAGGAGAGGAAGAGGGGATGCAGATTTTTGCATGTGGTGATACAAATGAGGTGAGTTTGGTAGTTTTAGGACTAGTGGAAGACACAAGGAAGTCTTCTCAAGACACTTGTGCTTATTTTGATATGCAAACCACAACTTGGTGCCACCTAGGAAAGGTCGGTGCCAAGTTAGTGCTGAATTTTTTAGTGTAATTTGATATTATGTGTATTATGTAGTGTATAATGCTCCCGGTAACTTAAAACGTGGAGTTCTATGACGCGTAACGTAATACCGGGTAGAAAATAAAATGTAAAACTTGTAAAGATGTTAAAACTTGTTTTCACAATGTATTTTGAAATATAGATGAATGGTGAGTTCATCGGAGGATTTATTTGAGGTTAAAATGTGAAAACATGAATTTAAACCGCGCGATACGTAAAAAGTGAAAAGTTGACGTAAAAATGGGAAAAGTTAATTGTGACTTTAAAAATAGGATTATAAGGAAATAATGGTTCATAGAAAGTGTAGAGTAGACATAGAATAGTCGTGGTTGAATGGATTGAACGTATACGGATAACTTCCGATGGAGTTAATTATAAGTAAAATAAAATAGTTGAATAATAATTATCAAATAATTGACATGAATTTTTAGAAATGTCACAACCACCTAGTCTACAATAATCTGTCATCATTCCATTTTTGAGAATTTTTATGAGTAGTGTGCAAGTGGATTTTTGATGGTGCAGGGCATGCACCTCCCCTGTGCACCAGTTTCACCTAGGTCCAAAATTGTTCATAGATTGCTCAATAATCAGCCATCTTGTATGGAATTTGGAGTCTTGAGCACCTTGATATATTAGCTTGTTGGTTGTGCTATTTTTCTTGCCCTAAATGCCTGTTTGTTAGCTTTTCTTGGCTTAATCAAATTTCTTCTTAGTACTCTTCATTTTGCAAGCTGTCTCAGTCATTAAGTTTGTGTAATTACTTGCCTTTGTGATTTTAGTTCTAAGAATTGTTGATGTAGTATTGTTTGCTTACACCCTAGGCTGAACTTACCCACCTATAACTTTGTTTTAAGCTTATTGAGTAGATTAGATTCTTTGCCAACTCACTGAGTGATCATATCACTCAGTGTATGCCCCTCATTTCACAAGCCCTCCATAAGCTCATCTTTAAGCTTCAAGCCATAAACCTCTGCTTTCTGAGAATCCACCTAGGGTGGCTTATTGGATCAACCCCCCCCCCCCACGTAGGACCTTTGAGCACCTCTGTGGGCCCTACCAGGGGCTGCACTTGGCCTGTTGGAACTAGTTTGGCCTGTAGCTTTTGTGAATTGCTTATTCACTTATTACAGCTTAACCATTATACTTTTTTCTTTGTTTTTTGCTCATTTCTTTTTTCCTTAATGATGTTGTAGCTTATTTGTTCATTGTGACTTAGTTTGGTAGCTTTTTTCAAAACTCCATAAGCCTAATAAGCTCAAACCATGGCCTGTTAAGCTTATTTGCATGCACACAGCTCATTAATAAGCTCTAGCAAAAGTTCCTTCACAAAAAGTTCATAATTTTAGTAGTTTATTAGATTTGTAAAAGAAAAATTAGAAAAAGACAAAAAGAATAAAAAGTGATAGCTTCTATTTAAGCCCTTTTGGCTTATTTTCTGCTTATTTATAAGTAACATCTGTTTTTAAATTTTTCCTAGGCTTCTGTAATCATAATAGATTTATAGTAATTTTTTCAGATTTTTCCTTGATCATTTAGTATTTTTTATAATTTAGTTTAATTTAAATCAATTAAATAATTAGTTTTTAATTATTAATAATTAATTAAAAAGTAGGAAAAATAGTTTTTCTGTTTTAAAATTAGTTTTATAATATTTTAGATTTTTCTAAATTTAATTTTCATTTTTCTAGTTAAATTTTATAATTATTTGTAATTTAGGATAATTTAGTTAATTACAAAGTAATTAATAATTAGTAATTAATTAATAGTAGTTAATTAAATAGTTGTAAAAATAATTTTAATTTTCTAAAAATTTTCTTATAACATTAGGATTGTAAAAATATAATTTTCACATTCGTAGGACTTTCTTTACTCCCGTTTCACTTTTTAATTTGCGCGTTCGCGTTTATTTTAAACTCAAACGCCCGTTTTTAGGTTAAATCACGTTTTTAGGTTATCTGATAATCAGTAATTGTTAATAAAGTGTTTCTAAGTCATTTTCCAACATAATCTCGTAGTGTAATCATAATAATCAAATTCCTGACCTTCCTGATTAATCACACGATCAATTAAAACGTTCACAAATGCAATTGCACGCCTCGTCGGGACATAACGACCCGGGGATTCCCTAAACTCCTTGGTTAGTTGGTTTTTGACGTTTGACTTGGTTGACCATCCCCTGGTAAACTTAGTTGACCGTTTAGAACCAATCAATCATATAGATACATGTATTTGCAAGTCAATAATCACACACAAAGGCAATAACACACATAAAGCAACATTAGGACAGCTCGTGTCCTCCGACCCCACAATGATTACAACAGGAGGGCTCGTGTCCTCCGACCCCAATAAACCACAATTAGATCGCATGCGCGAGCAACAAGATAAGCATCCTCCTAATTGGAACACATAAACTAGTAACGAGTAGGAGTATTACTCTCCAATTGGATACTCCCCCCCAATTGGACCACACAACATTATCATCACATTATCCGATCCACATAATCTGGTACGAGTAGGAGTATTACTCTCCAATTGGATACTCCCCCCCCCCCCCCCCAATTGGACCACTCAAGCAAATAATCACACATAGCATGCATACGATAACATTATTAGTCCAAGCTCTTTTGACACACACATAATCACAGTAACTTAAACAATTTAAGACAAGCATCATTCCCATCCCAAGTTTAAAACAAGTAAAAATATGGGACTATGAACTCACCTTAAACTCCGCAGCTTCCACAAAAACAATTCACAATCTATGGCACACAAAAATAATCCACATTACACAAGGTCAAGCTAAAAGCTACAACCCATGTAATACACATATAATGGATGTCTAAGACTCATATGACCCACCATGGATCTCCTAGACACCATACTAACCACCTCCATAACTTAATACTCACTAAATCCCTTGCACCTTTAAAATCAGAAAATGCAGAATTTTTGGGTACATTCGCCCGCATAAAATCAAGACAAATAAAGCTCAACAACACATACCAAAAATTTACCATGGTCTCTCATAAGCATAGAAGCTAATCCCAGAAGGCCATGGACCAATAACAAACACAAGTACTCAAAAGAAAATCAAACTTGTCAACTACTCAAATTCGGATCTGAACGCACACCAAAAAGTTTTGAATAACATAAAATACTTCCACAAGTTTTTATCGCGAATCCTTTTTGTGGTAGTCTAATATAACCTAATACATAACTATTACAGAAAGCCTAGTCAAAATACCACTTTTACAAAAACAAAACACCCTCAAACTTTTACCTAAAATTGGTCCCGGTATGACAGCTTTGACACCTTATCAAAGAAAAATCAAAATACCAACTTCCCGACCTTGAAATCAATCGTGGCTGGACTTTTTGGAAAGCTCTTTCATTAAACTTCAATTTAGACCTAAAATGCGTGTCTTAACTCTTCACCATCTATTATTTACACTCATATCTTTACAGCCTTAATTTTCTGCCTAAACCCTAACACATAATCTACCGCGTTTTACACTCAATTCTCTTATCCAATAACCATATTATTAACAACTAATGATCCTAAAATGTTTTACTTCATTAATTTACAGAAGTATATAAACCCTAGATTTCATCATATTAAATATTGCATGAATCATAACAATAATTAATTAATTACATGAAAACTAGTATTAAAAATATACCTTGATCTTGGTTTTAGCTTCAAAAACAAAACCCTAAATTTTTCTCTTTTTTCCCCCTCCTTGGTCGACCGTACATTCAAGAAAAAGGGGTAAGGAGGTTTTAATTTTGTATTTATACTTATTTTGGATAACCCTTAAGGCTTACAGTTATATTTGGTATCGGTTTCCTTTTTCCCCTTTATCCCTATAATCGGCCGCCCCTATACTTTATATATATATATATATATATATATATATATATATATATATATATATATATATATATTTATTACACTCAAAACCTCATACTTTTCATATTTTATGTATTCCCATAACAAAACCTAACGTCTTACGCGATAAACCTCAGTTTTTACAACAAACCGGAAAATTATCATTTTCAAAACAAAGTTTCCAAAAATAGATTTTCACACTCTCTTATAAGTATAACACATAAAAAACAAACTCCTCGTAACTTGTTAATGCTCAAACACTTGAACGAAGACTCGTTACGGAAAAATACAAAAAACACCAAAAACTACACAAGTCATTTCTACACCACAAAGGTGATCAAAATGAACATTCCAAAACATCAACATTACTCACTCACGAAAACAACACCACACAAAGGGATTTAGTGTTAAAACTCACCTATATCACACATATAACACTTCAAACACCTAGGACCCACCAAACAAATGTCAACCGAGTTAAGACTATCAGTCAAACTGACCTGCCAGAACCACGGTTGTTACATCAACCCCCACTTAGGGAAATCGTGTCCCGAGATTTCAACTACTCGTCTCACCAAAGCATCAGCAAAAGAAAATTTATGGGTATTTAAGCGGAAAAATACCTCTCCATAGAATCAAAGAGAAAGAATCGCAAAAATGTGAACCGACTAAATACTCGAATTCACACGATAGAAAAACATTCCGACACTCCAACGATACATGAAAAATAGATACACTACACCCATCAATAACACCAAAGATCCAAACGACTTCTCACAGATAGGTACGATACTCTCGAACCAAATGAAAATCCAAATGGTAACCGCATGGAACACCACATATAATGGATACACACAAAACAAACATTAATTACATCTGATCCTCATGTTCCCAAGTAAACTCAGGACCACGCTTAGAATCCCACCATACCTTTACCAACACTATCTCACCACACTTCAAACCCTTAACATCTCGATCCATAATCTCAACAGGTTTCTCAACAAAACTAAGAGTCTTGTCAACCTTAATCTCATCTAATGGCACATCCAGACTATCATCTGTCAACCACTTCTTTCCATTAGATACGTGAAACGTATCATGCACTCTACTTCACTCCTCAGGCAAATTCAACCGATATGTCTCAAATCCAATCCTTTCCGTAAATCTCAAATGGTCCTACATATCTCGGTGCTAGCTTGCGTTTCTTACTGAAACGCACAACACCCTTCCAAGGAGATACTTTTAACCTCACAATATCCCCAATACCAAACTCTAAAGGCTTACAGCAATAATTCGCATAACTCTTTTGGCGATCTCTTGCTGCCTTAAGTCTTTCCTCAGTCAGAAAAATTTATTTGTAGTCTATCTTTCTAGTTCAGGACCAATTAGTTGGCTTGTTCCAACCTTTGCCCACAGAACAGGTGACCTACATTACCTTCCATACAACTTTTCATATGACACATACCCAATACTAGAATGATAATTGTTGATATAGGAGAACTCAGCTAAGGGTAAATGTATACCCCGGCTTCCCCCAAAATCAAACACACCCATGCTCTCAGCTCACCATCCAACGCCTGATTTGCACGCTCACTTAGTTCAATCATTAGAGAATGATAAGTCGCACTCATCTACATACGCGTTCTCAAGACTCCATAACACGTTTACCACTATCGCGAAGTAAGTATTTCATCATGTTCCTTGCGACACCGCATGGCTCATTACCAACTCATCGAGCAAAAAGTCTCGCCTACTCCTCCATACATCTCTTGCAAAGGTAATGATATGTCTTATCTATTCTCGGATGTATCAAATACCGTGCATGAATGTTGTCCTTATGCGTCCTCTTAATAGAACCAATAGATGGTCCCCAAAGTACATTCCTCCATCTTCGTTCATTTCCATTTACTAGTCTAAACCAAGTAATCATTCTTCTTACATGTTCTCATCCTTGAACCCCTCTCTCTAGGCTGTCAGTATCATCCTCTTAACTCCGAACTGAATTATCATAATCATTGCTCACAAACATCTAAGTTTCACTCGTTCACTCCCGCTCAGCGCTCTTACCACGATGTCCTCCTTCCCTTGACAATGGCGAAACAGACAATCGCAGTCACTGAGAAATTCCACACCCAACTTCTCTTCACATATATTAACCTCTTGTAAAATATATGCTAAAGATTCTTATGATCTTGGTAGACTACACTCTTTGCTCCATAAAATATCATCTCCAAGTTCTACTCCCCAACTTTAAATCATGTATCACATAGTTCCTCATATGTTTCTTCTACCTCCGCGATGCCTGAAGAACGTACATCTTAAAGCTACACCTCTCACTTGAACAACTTGGCAAACACCCTCTTCTTCTTCAAAGAACAAATTAATAATCAAAACGACAATCTATCCTAAGTAAAAGACGCGAACCATGAAACCGGTCGAACTAAAAACGTATATTAACGAACTCAAAAGGGGTACGAATTACCGACTAACGAAGTAACGAACATCAAAATCAAAGCTAGAAAAACACAATGAGAATATTTTTCCCAATAAAAGTAGACACGGATAAAATGTTCATGAAACCCATACAAAGAAAATATAAAATACACATACCCATAAAACATCCACAAGCGTACCTCAACGAAAGAAACACTCAATGAACCAAATACATAACAAGTTTGGTAAATGAGAACGATAGACAGTTCTTATTCCCGTACTCAACCTTCCCAAAAACAAATGAACACCGTTTTTTTTTAAAAGACATATCTTAAACTTATACATCTTTTTTTTTAATAAAATATATATAAACCATTTTTATGTAAGACATCAACATAACCATTTTTTCACATTTCATTTCCCATAAAAATATTAGTTTCTATCAAACGACCTTGAAATACCCGAAACGAATTTGTAAAATGCCATAAAGACTCTAACACAACCTCTTAATCGAACGCGAAAGACATTGAAGAATTTCGTAATCAAAATAATCCTCAAACGAACTCATACCAGTGAACACTCACGCAAATACATTGCAAACCAAACGATGAACTTACAGACTCATTCGTACAACGATCAAACCAAAATCATAGAAAAACACCGATACTAACAGGTCACAAAACATGTCACGAAATTCAATTGGTGTGTGTAAATGAGGGATCAAATATCCACACCAACTCGTCACGAACCAACAATACTCGAAGAACAATATAATATTCATTCGCGGAATGAATGCAAGGAATAACCAAAGAAACGAACCAGTATCCAACAAAATGAATTCGATTACCCAACACCTATCACGACGTCAAATAGAAAGAATATGGCATTTGTACCATCATGGTACGAATAGGAATGCCAACCAAAGAATTAGGTATACAAACAGAGCGTCTAGCAAACAAATCAACTTAAATACCACAACATAAGTACCCACCAATAATTGAGGTATCAACATATGATAGGTAAGATGGAATCTCACCACCTACACACCCCAACATATAACGACTGCCCTAAAGGTTAAGAGAATACTTCTCTAACCATACATCCATCACCAATCATGACATCACATACCATCTACCACAACATATAACAACAAACATCAATCAATGTAATAATAGTCACAAGTCCACGTGTGTGATACCCTTATAATTATGTTCGCGACCATAGTTATAAGACCTATTTCACACGCATACTTACTTCCAAAACCACACATCTCAGTGATGACGCACATATACCACATAACACCTAATACACCATGCAATCCATGCTATCATACTTGCAAGTCCACTTGTGTCGTGACGCATGTATAATTATGTTGGCCACCATAATTATCTATGCCCCCTTTCATAAGTGTACTCCCTCCTATGACAACACATCATGCAAACAAAAACAAAAGACGTCGCAAACAATCATCTCGCATGGAACAATTCCAACGATCACGTAAACTCTATAATCAAAATTACTTGGATAAGGTCGATCCAATATCCAAGAGTAATCACGCTCCAACACGGCTCCAGACGGCAAAAGACAATATACAAATTCCAAAACATAACACAAAACAAAAGACGTCGCATAATGGCTCAACTCCACTCTCGCACTTATCTCCCCACTCAGAGCAATTCAACTTACTACTCGCTGTGGACTCTAGATCCGAATCCACACCATTCCATCCTAACTCCCCTTCATCTTTACTCAACCACCCATTCCTGTTTCCTACATGTTGAGGTAATCGACAACATGCAAAACCATCTCTATTCTTTTCTTCCAATTCCACATGATTCACAAGCGCATACAAATCACGAGGTTTAGACTAAACCACATCTCCTTCCTATGTGAAGTGAGGATACTACCAAGGGTATTCGGTAATGGCTCCATCTCCTTCCAAGCTCTTTTGACACACACATAATCACAGTAACTTAAACAATTTAAGACAAGCATCATTCCCATCCCAAGTTTAAAACAAGTAAAAATATGGGACTATGAACTCACCTTAAACTCCGCAGCTTACACAAAAATAATTCACAATCTATAGCACACAAAAATAATCCACATTACACAAGGTCAAGCTAAAAGCTACAACCCATGTAATACACATATGACGGATGTCTAAGACTCATATGACCCACCATGGATGTCCTAGACACCATACTAACCACCTCCATAACCTAACACTCACTAAATCCCTTGCACTCTTAAAATCAGAAAATGCAGAATTTTTGGGTACATTCGTCCACATAAAATCATGACAAATAAAGCTCAACAACACATACCAAAAATTTACCATGGTCTCTCATAAGCATAGAAGCTAATCCCAGAAGGCCATGGACCAACAACACACACAAGTACTCAAAAGAAAATCAAACTTGTCAACTACTCAAATTCGGATCTGAACGCACACCAAATTTTTTTGATTAACATAAAATACTTCCACAAGTTTTTATCGCGAATCCTTTTCGTGGTAGTCTAATATAACCTAATACTTAACTATTCCAGAAAGCCTAGTCAAAATACAAATTTTACAACCACAAAACACCCTCAAACTTTTACCCAAAATCTGTCCCGGTTTGACAGCTTTGACACCTTAACAAAGAAAAATCAAAAGACCAACTTCCCGACCTTGAAATCAATCGTGGCTGGACTTTTTGGAAAGCTCTTTCATTAAAATTCGATTTAGACCTAAAATGCGTGACTTAACTCTTCACCATATGTTATTTACACTCACATCTTTACAGCCTTAATTTTCTGCCCAAACCCTAACAAATCATCTAACGCGTTTTACACTCAATTCTCTTATCCAATAACCATATTATTAACAACTAATGATCCTAACATGTTTTATTTCATTAATTTAAAGAAGTATATAAACCCTAGATTCCATCATATTAAATATTACATGAATCATAACAATAATTAATTAATTACATGAAAACTAGTATTAAAAATATACCTTGATCTTGGTTTTAGCTTCAAAAACAAAACCCAAAATTTTTCTCTTGTTTCCCCCTCCTTGGTCGACCGTACATTCAAGAAAAAGGGGTAGGGAGGTTTTAATTTTGTATTTATAATTATTTTGGATAACCCTTAAAGCTTAGAGTTGTATTTGGTATCCAATTTGGTTTCCTTTTTCCCCTTTATCCCTATAATCGGCCGCCCCCTATTGATGAGGCGAAAAATGATCCGTTTTTAGGGGGTCATTTAACCCGGAATTGGAATTTATTTGATCAAATATTGCCCTAAATCGTTCCTCTAGTGATTTTAGGTACCTTGGGAGTGAATTCTGGAAAAGGAAGCATTTTGGACGTTTTTAGAGCGTAAAAGTGAAGAAAACGGCAAAGTCTTAATTTTCCTCGCTGGGAACAGTACCTGACGGCGTCAAGAGGAATTTGATGACGGCGTCAAGAGTAATTTTGGTGACGGCCCAGAGAAAACCTGACGGCGTCAGAACAAGGCCGTCAAGAGTAAAAGTGGTGACGGCCCAGAGCAGAAATACACATGACGGCGTCAGATCTGGATCTAGGCAATCCGAGAATATTTCTGGCGGTGGGTTGACGGCGTCAGAACTTTCTTCTTGACGCCGTCACCTTAGTAAATCTATATATACTCTTTGTAATTTTCATTCTACAGGGAGGAGAATTTTAGGGTCGAACTTAATAAACCCTAACACGACTTTTACAGTATTTTCAAGGGTTTTCACCCCTTGAAACCCTTCATGTTCAATTGAGATAAGTATCCTTTCAATTCATTCAATATGTCTATGTGTTTTTTGAATATATCTTACGCTTGTCTTGATTTTAACATGTTAGGCTAGATCTCTTGTGTGTTTGCTTAAATGTAATGAAACCTAGATGTTGATTATAGGTTGATTGCTTGTTTATAGTTGTAATGGATGAATGATTTCAATGTTAGGCTTAAGAAAACTGGCAGATCTCCATTGTGTAACTTGCTTGAACGTCTTAAGAAACATGAACCGATGTGTACTAGGTTTTTATGGTTGTATTTAATGCATGAGTGAATTCTAGTGATCCTATGTTAGGAGCTTCTTGCAGGCTCGACATAGGAGTGAAGTAGGAGCTTATAGAATTGGGGAAGTAAGTACGCCACCCCATGATTGATATTAAGGAATATAACCCGTCATCCACGCAATTGTAACAAACAATTAACCTGTAAAAAATATCTAGGGAGTAGTGAAATCTAAGTAAATACAATTCTCCCATATATTGTTCACACCACTAGTTTAATTAGTTTAATTTATATTTTTTTGTTATTTTATTTTGATTGCATCTGTAGTTTTTGGGTTAGTTGACTAGCAATTAATTCCGTCCACTCTTCCAAAACCAAGATTTATATTTGCTTTTATAAAATATAAAAATACAAAAAGAATCATCCCTCACCTCTAGACCTAGTTTTTAGGCTTCCTAATCCTAGCGACACTATTCCTGAGTTGAACGATCAATCCCCCGGTACTTGTCACTATACTATACTACAAAGATCAGGTACACTGCCTGGTGGGGGTTGTAAGCTTCTCGAGATCCCTCGAGAGGTAAAGCCTGCTGCAATTCCCACGCATCACCTATACTTATATATTTATTTTTATTTTTTTATTAAATTTATTTATTACACTCAAAACCTCATACTTTTCATATTTTATGTATTCCCATAACAAAACCTAACGTCTTACGCGATAAACTTCAGTTTTTACAACAAAGCCATTGTACCCTCACACGAGCCCTACACGTCGTTTTACACCACCTTTGAAAGGTGAGGTGAGACCTTGATTTTTCTTTCTATTTATATATATACGTACGTTTATGTTTTGTGCACAATCACTTGATACTAATAACTTGTAAAACGTAAACACAACACATATGTTTTATGCATCATACTATTATTTGGCTTGGCCATTAACGAGAACCTATAATACTTTGAACTCATATTAACGTATACATAATAATCACACGTTTCTAATGTAAGTTGGACCTATACGATTTTTACTAAAACACTTAGAATTTATTTTGAGTTTTTATAAGTTTTGCGTATTGAGTTTTGGCTGTGTACTTTGGCCTCGCCATTTTAAAATTCGACACATGACCACCTATTATTTTTGTACGAACTAATTGTCTACCTCGTATACTAACGAGAATGATAAATAACTCGACCTAACAACTTGATTTGATAGCTTAAACGAGCCTAAAGCATATCGCTATTTTCGTAAGTTTTTCAGGAAATAAAAACTATTTATGGGCCGTTAAGCCCAAAAAGATATTTTTAGCTTATTACGATAAGGTAGGTGTAAAAGCTGTTTTGAAATGTTATTAGAACTTGAAGTGATGGACTTTGATAAACCTAGTGTTCCCCCAAACCCCTTGGATCACAAAACGTTAAAAGGCCTTATTTTGGACTCGTTAAGCCCATTTAATGAAAAATAAGGAAATTAAGCAAATAAGCTGTTGAAATAAGCTGTTCTACACTTTCTGAGCTTATTGGAATAATAAAAATGTTAAGTTTTGAATTTGGTAATTTTTGGACTAATTTTGCAAAATTTCGTTAACTAGGGCCTAAAATTGTCAAACGTATAAACTTTGGGTAAAAATTGTCAAAACAGTTTTCTAAAGGTATAAACTGTTAATATTGAAATTTGGGATTGAAAAATATAAATATTGATATAATTGGACCTAAAACGTAAATATATATAACTTTGGACTAACGACGTAAATATATTCCGTTAAGGGTAAAATGTGTAAATTAGAGAAACTTAAAGGATCGAATAGTAATATTGATTTTGAATAATAAATTATATATATATATATATATATATATATATATATATATATATATATATATATATATATATATATATATATATGTGTATAAAAATTGATATAACTATAATTAAATTTTTAGACGATAAAACAATACGTAACCATTATCTTTATATCTATGACGTAACACATCAGCTATGCACATTATGGATTATTCGTAATGTTCGCAATAAAACGAGACTTAGAAACTGAAAACTTGCCATATCTTTTAGGTTGTGTGTGAAGCCGTTGCCTTGCATCGTTGAGATTACGATTATTCTACTGTACTACTAAGGTGAGTTCATAGCCCACATTTAACTTGTTTTTGTGGGGGGGATACATGCTCAAAAACCGAACACAAGTCTTTTCCTGATATTATTATTGCTTAAGTAGCTATTGCCGAAAGTCCCTCGATCATGAACCTTAATCACTTGAAGGGTGAACGTAAATAATTGTGAATAGATCTATTAGGGATTGACAATCCCTATTTGGTTGCTAGAGGAAAGTCACCAAATGCACTTTATTTAATATCATAGGTTACTGGCAAATACCTATCTTGGGGGCAACTTATTTCACATCATTATTATGGATAATTTTGATGTCTGTTGAATCGTTGAGTGTCATGAGCTTAAGGCAATAATGAATGTGATTTCTAACTTGTTTATTTGTATCGATATTACAATAAACACCTATCTCTTGTGTTCAAACAATTGATTATAAACCTATGAATTTCACTCAACTCTTGTTGACTTTTAGCATGTTTATCTCAGGTAACTAAGTGGAATGGATGGCAAAGGCACAAAGTGGGCAAATAAAGAAATGTTTATTTCTCTTTGAATAAAAACTTGTTGTTGAATAATGAAACCTCTTGGAAACATGAATATTTGGTATTTTAAATAAAACTTAAAACGTCTCATTTGAGTCGTTTTCTATAATTGTGACAAAGATCCACGATATAATACCCCAAAAGTCTTCCGCTGTCATTATAAGTCTTCCGCTGTATTGTTCGATTTTGGGGGTGTTATAGATTGGCATCAGAGCCACGGTTATAGTGAACCAAGTGTTTTTGGAACATTGGACTATAACTACACTTTTAACGGGACAAAACTTTTATAAAATACCATCCTACGCCCTTCGTGCCTGGGCATTCCAATAATTGGTAAAAAGTATTATTTACTTTATAGCATTTTAAATTGATTATGATTATACTTACATTTATTAATCGGGAAATTATTACAGTGTCATGTCTTCGAACACCCACCCTATCAGCTTGTCATCAAACTCAAGAACTGAAGATGTTACTTCAGCCTATGCTACCTCACCTATGCCTATGTCTCCTACTACTGACAGATACATGCAAAGCCAACAATTTCTGCCAGCATCTGTCACAGAGACTTCTCCTCTGGCATCATCTGGTCCGATTCGCCGATCTAGGCAAATTAGACAACTTCAGTCGTATGAAGCAAGTACTGCTGTACCAGCACCAGCTCTTGTCATACCACCTGAATCAGGTGTGCCACCACCTCAAAATCTTGTGTTCACCGCAGACGCCGAAGGACCCACAAGCGAGTGGATGCTCGTAAATGGTCGTTCTTGTTGCCTATCATGCGATATTGGAGATCTCAAGAAGGAACACCAACAACAAGGGAACTTGGGGAAAGTTCTTACTCCACCTCCCGAATTCTTCCAGTCACTGGGGAACCCATACATCACACCATATCATTGTTAGCTGCAAGAATGGTTCGCCACGAAGATCGACTTGTTTCCATCGCTAGTATACTCAACAAGATCCCTCATGAGCTTCTAGAAACCTTTGAAGATGATATGAACAGTCTCATAATTGGTCATCTTGCAATGGAAGATAAGGTTGAAAAGTTGGATACTCTATTTTGGGAGTCAATGGAATTCATAGGAGCACTATGTGGGGCTAACACTTCAACAGAAATAATGATGGGAACTTTAGACCGAGAACTTGAAAGGATCAACACTGAGAACCTGCGCCTTAGGCAAGCCCTGCTAGAATCTCGAGAAAGGGAAAGGACTCGAGATCAAACAATGGAAACCATGTCCACTGCCATTCAAGAACTCCAAAACCGCCTAGACAAAGCCTTAGGGAAACCATGAGACCATCGACTTGTTAGTGAAATCAATGTCCTACCAATAAGAGAATCTTGTCATGTTTTGTAAACATTTGCACAAGTATCAATAAGTGTTGTAACACCTTGACGTTGATTTATGGAAATTTATTTTATCTTTATTTACGTTGCAAACCTTATACTTTATATAGTAATATATTGGTTTATGCAGGTCAAACTTATTCGTAATTCCTATGTATGTCATTCCAACATACGATAATTACGACTTAAACCTTTTCAATGATCAAATCATTGTAACTACGACCTATATTTACTATTTATTACTCGATATATATTTCAACGTAATAGGACTATAATAAATGTTCTAATGATATACCTTCTTTTATAATCGCAACATGGCTAGAACTAGGAGAACAACCACGACCGCTACACCAACGAGCCCTGAAGTTATGACCCCGGCAGCGATCCAGCAAGCAATTGCTGATGGTGTCAATGTCGTCTTAGCTGGACAAGCCCGCAATAGAGATGGGATGCACCTACACCCTGCTACTACACTTATAAGGACTTTATAGCGTGCCAACCAACGTATTTCAAAGGAACTGAAGGAGTGTCAGAATTAGCTCAATGGTTTGAAAGAAGTGAAATAGTTTTCCAAAGAAGTGGATGCTCGGAAAACAACAAGGTAAGCTTCGCAACAGGAACACTGATGCAAGATCCTCTATCCTGGTGGAACTCTACCGTTCAATCACTAGGAGCAGAGGCAGCACATCAAATTACTTGGATTGAGTTCAAGGCCAAAATACAAAAGAAGTATTGTCCCCGTTCCGAACTACGAAAACTCGAGGATGAGTTCCATGCCTTAATAGTGAAAGGCATTGATTTGAGAAGTTACAACAGGAGATTCCAAGAACTCAAGGTATTATGCCCTTCCATGGTACCTGATCATGAGAAGACATTAGAGAAATACGTCGAAGGACTCCCTAGGAGTATTGAAGGAACTGTCACCTCAGCAAACCCGCCAACCTTGGAAGCAGCAATGGAACTTGCTCAGAAACTTCTAGACCGAGAAGTTAAATACAATGAGCTTAAAAGGAAATTGGATGATAAGAGAACCACCCACCATCACAACAGCAACCAACAAAGCAACAACAGTCATCACCGCAACAACAACCACCGCAATAATAATCGGAACCACAACCAATATCACAACAATTGGAGCACCCAATAGCAGAATCAAAGACAAGAGAACCCCCGAGTCTACGCCGCCATGAAAGGTGTAGGGTACAACGGTTAGAAACCCCAATGTCAATGATGCAAACTTCATCATGAGGGTCGTTGTACCGTCTGATGTGACAAATGTCGTAAGATCGGTCATCAAACCAGAAACTGTAGGATTCCGGCTACAGGAAGCAACACACAGGCTGTGTCACCCACTTGTTACGAATGTGGAGAAGTAGGACACATCCGGAGGAACTGCCCAAAAGGAAATGAACCAGCCAACGCCCAAGCTAGGGTATACCTTCTCGGAGATGGAAATGGACCTGATGTAGTCACCGGTATGTTTCTACTAAACCATTATAATGCTAGAGTATTGTTTGATTCGGGCGCCGATAAGAGTTTTATATCAGATACGTTTTCCCCTTTACTTAATGTTACCCCCTCTAAGTTAAACACCACCTATGAAGTCGAAATGGCTGACGGGAATTTAATAGATACCAATACTATCATGAAGGATTGCACCCTAACCTAATCCGAAAAACCTTTTGCCATTGATCTTATGTCGGTTCAACTTGGTAGTTTTGATGCTATCGTCGGCATGGATTGGCTATCCCACCATCGTGCTACGATTCACTGTGACGAAAAGGCCGTCCATATACCACTCAAGGATGAAACACTCATTGTCCAGGGTGACAAAAGTAAACCTCGATATCGAATTATCTCATGTATGCGAGTGATAAAATACATGAAGGAAGGATGTTAGGTATTCATGGCTCAAGTTACGGAAAATAAGTCATCCGAGAAGCAGTTTGATGACATTCCTATCGCTAGGGATTTTCCTGAAGTATTCCCTGAAGAATTACCTGGTATTCCACCCGCACGTCAAGTAGAATTTCAGATTGAACTAGTGCCTGGAGCGGCACCAGTGGCTAAAGCACCTTATAGGCTAGCGCCATCTGAAATGGAAGAATTGTCAGAACAACTAAAGGAATTGTCGAAAAAAGGATTTATTTGACCAAGCTCATCACCTTGGGGAGCTCCAGTTTTGTTTGTTAAGAAGAAGGATGGATCCTTTCGAATGTGCATCGATTACCGGGAGTTGAATAAACTTACGGTAAAGAATCGATACACATTGCCTCGAATTGATGATCTATTTGATCAATTGCAAGGATCGAGTGTATACTCAAAAATTGATCTGAGATCGGGATATCATCAGCTAAGAGTTCGAGAAGAGGATATTCCGAAAAATGCATTCAGAACGCGCTATGGTCACTACAAGTTTCAAGTAATGCCGTTCGGTCTCACCAATGCACCAGCAGTTTTCATGGATTTGATGAATCGAGTGTGCGAACCTTACTTGGATAAGTTTGTAATAGTATTCATCGATGATATTTTGATCTACTCTCGCAATGAAGAGGAACACGCGGAACATTTACGAATCATTCTAGAACTACTCAAGAAAGAAGAATTGTATGCTAAGTTCTCCAAATGCGACTTTTGGATTCGCACCGTACAATTTTTAGGACACATCATAGATAGTCAAGGCATTCACGTAGACCCTGCAAAGATTGAGGCTGTAAAAGGTTGGTCGTCTCCTACAAACCCCACGGAGATACGTCAATTTTTAGGTCTCGCAGGTTACTACCGAAGATTTATTGAAGGATTCTCCAAGATTGCAAAACTTTTGACTAACCTAACCCAAAAGAATGAGAAGTACATCTGGGAAGAAAGGGAAGAAGCAGCCTTCCAGTTGTTAAAACGAAAGCTTTGTGAAGCTCCAATATTAGCCCTCCCAGAAGGAAATGAGGACTTTATAGTATATTGCGACGCATCTTATCATGGGCTAGGAGCAGTTCTGATGCAAAGAAGAAAAGTGATAGCTTATGCATCTCGACAATTAAAGAAACATGAGGAAAACTACACGACTCATGACTTGGAGTTAGGAGCTATAGTGTTTGCGCTCAAGTTATGGAGGCACTACTTATATGGCACCAAATGTACCATGTACACAGACCACAAGAGTCTTCAGCATATTTTGGATAAAAAGGATTTGAATATGAGACAACGTCGCTGGCTAGAGCTACTCAGCGATTATGATTGTGAGATACGTTACCACCCAGGAAAGGCTAATGTAGTAGCAGATGCGTTAAGCCGAAAAGAACGATTGAAACCACTTCGAGTTAGATCACTAGGGATGACTATTCACTCACCCCTTCCATCCCAAATCCTTACCGCACAGAATGAAGCACTTAAAGAAGAAAACCGACCCAAGGAAAAGATTTACGGCATGCCCGAGAATAAGAATGGTTTCGTGAAGAAATCCGATGGAACACTGTGTTTCAAGGACAGAAGTTGGATCCCTCTGGTTGGAGGTATTCGTGAGCTCATCATGTATGAGTCCCACAAGTCAAAATACTCCATTCGCCAAGGTTCCGACAAAATGTATCAGGATTTAAAGAAACAATATTGGTGGCCAAACATGAAGGCTGACATCGCAGAATATGTCGGTAAATGTTTGACGTGTTCAAGAGTAAAGGCAGAACATCAGAAACCTTCAGGTCTACTTGTACAACCTGAACTTCCTATGTGGAAATGGGAATGAATCACTATGGACTTCATCACCAAACTTCCAAGAACCTCATCTGGATACGACACAATATGGGTTATTGTGGATCGTCTCACAAAATCCGCTCATTTTCTACCCATCAAAGAAACCGATGAGATGAATACACTGGCTCAGCTGTATGTGAAGGAAATTGTCACTCGACATGGAGTACCAATTTCAATCATCTCGGATCAAGATAGTCGTTTCACCTCTCATTTCTGGAAATCGTTACAAAAATCCTTAGGAACTAAACTAGATATGAGCACCACATACCACCCTCAAACTGATGGTCAAAGTGAAAGAACTATTCAAACCTTGGAAGATATGCTACGAGCATGCGTTATTGATTTCGGAGAAGGTTGGGATAAGCACTTACCATTAGCAGAGTTTTCATACAACAATAGTTACCACGCCAGCATAAAAGCAGCACCATTCGAAGCACTGTACGGTAGAAAGTGCAGATCGCCCGTTTGTTGGGCATAAGTTGGAGAAAGACAACTTATAGGACCAGACCTTGTTCGGGAAACTACAGAGAAAATCGTTAAGATAAAGCAACGCTTACAAGCAGCCCGAGACCGACAGAAAAGCTACGCTGACATAAGAAGAAAACCCATGGAATTTCAAATAGGAGATAGAGTCTTATTGAAAGTATCTCCCTGGAAGGGAATGGTACGATTTGGAAAACATGGAAATTTGAACCCAAGATACATCGGTCCATTCAAAATCCTGGAAAGGATAGGACCCGTGGCTTATAAACTAGAACTACCCGAAGAACTTAGTCGGATTCACGACACCTTTCATGTGTCAAACCTTAAGAAGTGTTTGTCCGATGAATCTCTCGTTATCCCATTGAAAGAAATTCGATTAGATGACAACCTTGTCCTTACCGAGGAACCCATTGAAATCATGGATAGAGAAGTCAAACAACTCAAGCAAAACCGTATCCCTATTGTCAAAGTTCGTTGGGACTCCAAGCGAGGACCGGAATATACTTGGGAGCACGAGGATCAGATTCGCTCCAAGTACCCACATCTTTTCACCTAATACCCCCTTGGCAACTATCTTAGACTAGAATTCCGGGACGGAATTCCCTGTAAGAGGTAGGTAATGTAACCTCTCGTAAATTTCCCTTACGATTAGTAAATGCACACGAAGAAATAAAACGATGTTATGATAACTTTACACCATTTTTACGGGTAACATTTTTTTTTATGTTATGGCTTGATATTGGAACCACTACGATAACTGTGATTGACCGTTTACCCAGGAACGATGCTTACACACAACCTAGATAACCTATAATTATTGTGAACTATAAATATATATAAAACGTTTATATTTATAACTATACATTTCATCTAAATACCGTATACTATTTATATATTCCCCGAACCTATGAAACTTCCCGAGAACGCTCACTAATATTTTTGAACCTCGACACGATAATTGAAACACTCCAGGTGGGCCCCCAACACCCAATGGGCCACGGATACAAATTTACAAACCAAACGGACTCCTTTTCTTTCTTTTCTTTCTTTGGGCCGACGCAAAACATAAGCCCACAGGCTTCAAGCCCAAACGCACCATTAATATTTTTGTTTTCTTTCTTTGTTTCTGCCAGCCGCGACACACCCAAAACACACCCTTTTTCTTGCGATTTTTGCACACAACATATACATATTTTTGCTTGTCTCATTTCACCTAATGCCCAAGAATCATGAATGGTAAAACTTACACCCTCACTCACTTGTTTACTACCCAAGAAAAGACCCAAGCAACGAACCAAACTCACCTTTGAAGGATAAGTCCAAAACGTGGCATAACATTCCTACACACCTCCCATGCTTCCCAATGGCAACAAAATGAACCATATGCACCTTGTGAATGTCAGGAATGAACAGGGATTCCCTTACATAAATCCTAGCTTTGTAAATAACCAATTGGACAATATTTGTGGCGTTACTATTCGCCTAACATGCACCCTTCACCCTTGTGAACTTATCTTTTTCTTACACACCATAAAACTCTCTATATAAGCTTCCCATGCAATCACAAGCGTTACATGCACTATACGAACCACTTACACATAAATAATAACGAGAAGAAGAAGTGTTGGAGGACGAACGGATTGTCAAGCGTACCACGTCTCAAGTGAACCTAGGAGATCAAGCTTGTAGCCTCTTGAACCTTTGGTGGAACGTGAAGTGAACCACGAAGCCATTGTACCCTCACACGATCCCTACACGTCGTTTTACACCAACTTCGAATGATGAGGTGAGATAAGCTATGTGTCAAAGCTGTTTTGAAATGTTATTAGAACTTAAAATGATGGACTTTGATAAACCTAGTGTTCCCCCAAACCCCTTGGATCACAAAACGTTAACGGGCATATTTTGGACTCGTTAAGCCCATTTAATGAAAAATAAGGAAATTAAGCAAATAAGCTGTTGAAATAAGCTGTTCTACACTTTCTGAGCTTATTGGAATAATAAAAATGTTAAGTTTTGAATTTGGTAATTTTTGGACTAATTTTGCAAAATTTCGTTAACTAGGGAATAAAATTGTCAAACGTATAAACTTTGGGTAAAAATTGTCAAAACAGTTTTCTAAGGGTATAAACTGTTAATATTGAAACTTAGGATTGAAAAATGTAAATATTGATATAATTGGACCTAAAACGTAAATATATATAACTTTGGACTAACGACGTAAATATATTCCGTTAAGGGTAAAATGTGTAAATTAGAGAAACTTAAAGAATCAAATAGTAATATTGATTTTGAATAATAAATTATATATATATATATATATATATATATATATATATATATATATATATATATATATATATATATATATATATATATATACGTATAAAAATTGATATAACTATAATTAAATTTTTAGACGATAAAACAATACGTAACCATTATCTTTATATCTATGACGTAACACATCACCTATGCACATTATGGATTATTCGTAACTAATAATAAATGTTCGCAAACGAGACTTAGAAACTGAAAACTTGCCATATCTTTTAGGTTGTGTGTGAAGTCTTTGCCTTGCATCGTTGAGATTACGATTATTCTACTGTACTACTAAGGTGAGTTCATAGCCCACATTTAACTTGTTTCTGTAGGGGGATACATGCTCAAAAACCGAACACAAGTCTTTTCCTGATATTATTATTGCTTAAGTAGCTATTGCCGAAAGTCCCTCGATCATGAACCTTATTCACTTGAAGGGTGAACGTAAATAATTGTGAATAGATCTATTAGGGATTGACAATCCTCATTTGGTTGCTAGAGGAAAGTCACCAAATGCACTTTATTTAATATCATAGGTTACTGGCAAATACCTATCTTGGGGCCAACTTATTTCACATCATTATTATGGATAATTTTGATGTCTGTTGAATCGTTGAGTGTCATGAGCTTAAGGCAATAATGAATGTGATTTCTAACTTGTTTATTTATATCGATATTACAATAAACACCTATCTCTTGTGTTCAAACAATTAATTATAAACCTATAAATTTCACTCAACTTTTGTTGACTTTTAGCATGTTTATCACAGGTAACTAAATAGAATGGATGGCAAAGGCACAAATTTGGCAAATAAAGAAACGTTTATTTCTCTTTGAATAAAAACTTGTTGTTGAATAATGAAACCTCTTGGAAACATCAATATTTGGTATTTTAAATAAAACTTAAAACGTCTCATTTGAGTCGTTTTCTATAATTGTGACAAAGATCAACGATATAATACCCCAAAAGTCTTCCGCTGTCATTATAAGTCTTCCGCTGTATTGTTCGATTTTGGGGGTGTTATACAGTGTTTCAGTGTGTTACAATATTTGTCATTTTTTAAAGCATATCGTGACTAATGCTTGAAACTTACTTTTCAGTTGTCACACATTTCAAATTCATGTGGCTAAATATGCAGCAAAAAATATTAGTCACTTTTAGATAATGTGTGACAAACTTGACTATATGATTTAGCCACATACAAAATTACTTCATGTAACCATATATGGATTTTGGTCACACTATTCAATTGTGTGACCAAAATTTCTCTCTCTCACACACACACACACACACACACACACACATATATATATATATATATATATATATATATATATATATATATATATATATATATATATATATATATATATATATATATATATATATAATGTGACTAATGTTTCAAACTTTTTTGTATCTGTCACACGTCCCAAATTATAAGTGACTAACTTGTTGATGCATAATCTGGCGCGGACTAGATTTGACGACTCTCCCTGGGCCGTTAGTCGTCTTCTCAAGCCCTAAATAGACCTGTTCAACAAAGAGAACCCGTTAGGAGTGGACCCGAGGCCGTAGCCCCGGGATCCACCTCCGACGGTCAAGTTAGTATTGATGCGCGGTAGCATATAATAGTTAGGTTTAGGGTAACCTGTTATATTCTATTGTGAATGGAATCTCAGCCCTATATTTATAGGAGATGGATTAGGGTTTAGGCGTAGAGTGGGCCACTGTCTGTCGGGCCTGGCCCATGTAGGATCCAGTCCGGACTATACGTCCACACTAAATAATCAAAAAAAAATTTACTAGCTCCCTATAGTCACATAAATATTCAAATGTGTGACAATGAAATTCCGAAATGGTCACACAAATCGGATCAAGTGTGACTGTTTATTTTATTCTGGTACATTTAGTCACATAAAAATCTGACTGTGTGGCCGTTCAAAAAATAGCACGTGTGACGAAATCCCATATTTGTACTAGTGGAAGGTATGAACAGGGGTATTACTTAGCTGACGGAATTTACCCACAGTGGGCAACTTTCGTCAAATCCTTCTCGGCAACAACTGATGAAAAACATGGTTATTTTAAAAGGAAACAAGAAAGTGCATGAAGGGGTGTCGAACGTGCTTTCGGTGTGCTTTAAGGACATTGGAGTATACTACAATAACCGACACGTCAACTTGAAATTGTCAAGATAAGTAGAATCATGTATACTTCATTATTTTGCATAACATGATTTTAAAAGATCAAAAGTTTAAACTAATTGAGTATGGCAAAATGTGGGTGGATCCGTCACCACGTTTGAGGCAAGAAAGGTTGGTCGACAGATGTGATACCAAGCGTCGCAAGGCAAGGGAAATGCGCGACCAAGAAACACATACTCAACTCCAACGAGACCTTATGGAGCATGTTTGGCAGAAACATCTTCAACGACAACAACAACAACAGGAAGAAGAATATTCCGAAGACGATGAATAAGTATTTTTAATTCGTATGGTTTAAATTTCCTATGTTTTGTTTTTTTTAATCATTGTAATTTTTATTTTAAGTTTTTTTATATTTCGTATTGTAATATTTAAGATTTAATGTTATGTGGTTTATTAAATGAATTTTTAGTTTTAGTTTAGGGGTTGAATTTGAAAATAATTGAGTTAAAATTGAGTGATGATAGTTGGTATTTTTTTTTTAGTTATGGTGAAAAGGTTAAAACTGATATGCCGCTAACGTGGCAATATGGTAAACTTTAACTCAGGTTATGATTGCAAATGCATACCAAAGTTACAATCAATGTCGGGTCCAAATGTCACAAGTATTTCATGCACTTGTCAAGATGAGAGGCAAAGTTATTTTAGAAAAAAATTTATGAGATGAAGGTAAAAAAAATTGGTAAATAAAAATAGATGTAAGAAGAAGTTAAAGTAAGGTCCAACGCTTTTTTGGATACAGTAATTGTAATTATAATAAATACGAGTTAGAGATTGCATGGTCGTATTTTCACTCTCTGTACGTCTCACATTCATCATGTATAACCAAACGCACTATACACATGTGGAATAGAGTCATCAATTTGTAGGTTTAAGTTACCATCAAATACTATACTCATTAATGGTTTAATCAAAATCTTCATGTTCTAACACAATAGTTTTTCTAAGCTCTTTACCTAATTCTTGCCGTTCTTGCTACATGTTGATGGCTGATAATATTGATTTGCTCGCACGATTCACCTTAAAGACAATATGTGAAGGGTAATATTTTTTTTTTTCTTTTCTGCGTAGTCTTTATAGATATAGTGTACTGCTTGTCATTGGAGGAACCCGAGATTATTCTCTTTAACGATCTTGCTAATACGGAAAGAGTAATGAAAAATTATTACTGTATATCATATCATTGAAGGAATGTTTCTCAGGATGCATATATATTAACTTTGACAATAAAAATAAGTAGCATAAAATTGATGCCACAAGTGAGTGAACGAGTATAATATCACTAAAAAAAATAGTTAGATTCTAGACACCTTTATTTTCACGCTTTTAAAATTGTGTAAAATTTTATTAATTTATTAACACTTGATGATGTGTAAAAATTAATTACATTAATAAACATAGAAAAAATTTGTAAAACAATAGATTTTTTACATTATATTAATAGTTGCGTCACAAAAAAAGTCAATACGTTTAAGTGTTAAGAATTATAAGATTTCTCTACATTTTTATTTGTAACACCAAAATTCTCCACACTTTGAGAGAATGCGGAAAATTTTGGTGTTACAAATAACTTTCACACCTATAAATGTGAAATTTTTTTGAATTTCTCTACACTTAAAAGTGTGATTTTTTTTTGACACAACTATAAAAGTGTGAAAATTTTATTATGTTACAATTTTTTTTACATTATTAATAACGTAACAAATTTTTATATGTGAAGTGCCTATAAACTAATAAAATGTTACACACGTTTAAAAAATGTGAAAATAAAAGTTTGTAGAATCAACTATATTTTTGATAGTGTATGGTCAAGATTATGACGAATAAATCTCTCGATTTGTGACATAACCAAAATTAAAGTTCACCAGATTCATTTCAAAATAACAAATTTTGCTAATAGTTAATGTAGATTTGCACATTAATGTTTTGCGTAGGGGTCGTATAAATTTGTTATATTTTTTACCGTGTATAGAACCGGCGTCACTATTCCCGAAAATACATTGTGTAATTTGTAAATTTAGGTAGTTAAAGAAATTAAAAATTTTATAAACGTTAAAAAAAATGTTAGATTTAACATTCACAAAAGGAAAAATGACTAGTAGTTGTTTACGTAAGGTATGCAAATCGGTTCAAAGATGGAATGAGAATAGTTTTATTGTTTGGTTTCCCGTGTTGAACGGTAAGATCCGATGATATAGATGTAGATCAAGAAGCTCGGGTAACACTTAAACAAATTGAATTTACATTAGTTTTAATAAAATTTTCAGTTCTCTTTAATACCTGTTAGCTTATTGTTACTTTACTTAGTAGAAAGCTTATTTCTCTTAATCACTCAGTTTACTTACAAGCTTTTATATAGCTTAATCATCTTAATCTTTTAATTCAGCTTCTATTTCTATTCAAAAACATAAAAAATCAGAAAATACATAAAATATAAAAAATATTTTTACATTTCTTTAGAAAAGCTTTCAAATAAGCTTGTTTATTGTTCATACAATCCATTTAAGCTTTGTAGCTTATGGTGGATCTGTTTTCAGTCAAATCTCATAAGTGATCATAGTCAGTCAAACAAAGTCATCTGAGAATGTTTCATGGTGAATCATGGGTGATTGTGGTAGTCCAAAAGGAATCCTTGAAGCTTTTTGGCCTATCTAAAGATAGGCAAGCTCAGTGAGCTCCATCTGTTCTAGCTAAGGGAGAATAGCTTTGGTAATTTTATGATTTTTAGTCTTAATTCATTATATCTGTTTAGATCTTAGTATAGTGTAGTAGTTTCTGATTATTTGATTTAGTTACTGTTGTAGTGTAATAATTGTTGTGGTTGAGCTTGTTTGATCCATGGTTCATCTGTTTTAGTAGATCTGTGTTGCTTAGTTCAATTAGAATATCTGTCATAATTGTGGATCTGTGATATTTCATTGCTGTTGGATCTAGTTGTTATTTGTTGTTGATTTACTGTTCTTGATTATTTTAGGACTGTTATTGATTGTATTGGTGGTGTTTAGTGGACTAAAAATAGGTGTTGTAGTGTAATCAGTAGTATAAGGAGTGTTTGGATTGGATTATTTTGCTGTGATTTGGTGTTAGAAAGCTGGGTATGTAACCAAGAACCCACCAAAACATGTAACCCATTTAACACATACATTGGATGCAAAGCAATAAACAGATAACAGCTTCAAACTTATTAGAAAATCTATGGATGTCACCAAGAACCCACCAACATTGTTTGGAAAAAAAATACGTTAAGAAATTATACTGCATATGAAATAAACTATAAACAATCCTGACCATCCATTTTTTTTTTAATATCGTCTATACTACTTTGATACTCTAATACTTTTCTCCTTCGTTAATCAATCTCCTTTTTACATTCGAATATTTGTTGTTTGTCGCTTACAATTCATTTTTCAATCACTTTTATTAGTTGCCTAAGTTGCTCAATATATAGTCTTGGTCTAAAACACCCTTTTTCCTTATTCTGAGTGTAATTAGTTACGAAATACATATTGAATATTTAAGGTTTCATGGATTAAGCAACAAAAAATGTTTGAAATTGTTAAACATCAAATTAATTAATTAACTATTGAAAGTCAAAGTAGGGAAGGGATCCAGTAAGAAGAAAAACTAAGATAGAAAGAATAAGGAGGATTTCTAGCCACACATTTCAAATAAAATGAAGAATTTTAAAGGAAGATGCATCTATTTTTGTGGATGCATCTAAAATGAGTGGTTGTGGTTCCTTCTTATCATTCTTATTTTAATTATTCTTCTTATTTGATCCTAACTCAATCAAAGTAAATAAACTTGTAAACAAAACGAATACTACAATCTTCATCACAAAAAAAGTTTATTAAATATTATTAAAACGTATTTGACATATATTCTCTTCTATAACTTATTCTAAAAATTTACTTAACATTTATTTATGTTTAAACCTATTTAACATATATTATCTTTTCGCTTACGATTCCCTTTTCAATCACTTTTATTAGTTGCTTAAACTGATCAATATATAATATACTAGCTTATTAGACCCGTAAACACTGGGTAATTTTTTAGAGAGATAGAGAAAATGAGATGATAAAAAAAGTAAAACGTAAACATGTTCGATTAATATATGAAAGAAAGAATGAGATAATACGTCAATAATTGAATAAGCAATTGAGTATGTTACAATTAAAGTAATAAACATCCACGCTTTTGCATGTCCAAAGTCTTGAATAGCAAATGATTAGTGCGAGTGCTACTCGATTTAACACACAATGCCCATGCCGTAGACACCTAAAATTCCATAGAATATGTAAGTAGAGGCATTTTGATTGATACTATAGTATAATTCAGAATTTGGGAAAAAAGTGAATACCTCTTGTAGTTTGATCATAGACCTTACAGTACTTCTTTGTACACGACATTTGTTGTAGTTTTATAGAGATTACCGTCTTGATCACAAACGACAACTTTCAAACCTTTTTTACTTTTTTACTCGTGAAACAGCAACGTACATTGGTGGTTATATGCATAAGTTACCCATAGATAAGCTATGCAATATATTGGTGGGTAAAAGCTAAAAACACGCAATATTCTTATTCAAAACACACGATGTACGCACTGTACTTTCAAAATTACCAGTGTACGCAATATATTTTCAAATTTGATACAATGTACGTAATATGACCTGTAACCAGCAGGTTACCAGGTTTCCAAGTTTGGAAATATACAGGAATGGCCCCTGTGGCTTGCGTTGACTTTCACTGATCATCCTTTAACTTTTTCCACTTAGAAAAGTTACAGTAATTGTCCTTATCCTTTGCATTGAATTTCACTTTTAGTTAGTTTATATACCTTTTCACCTGTTAGTCCGTTCTACCAAAGATTGTTTGCAACATTAGTCTTTATAAAAAAAAAATCTAATTTTTTTTTCTAAAAAAAATACCGAAAAATTTTCAAAAAAATACTAAAACTAAAGTTTTTTTTCGAAAAACTTTTTATCTGAAAAAAACAATTCGAATTTTTTTTAGAAAAAAATTCCTAAAAAAAAGAATTCTAAAATTTTTTTTTCTAAAAAAATTCAAACAAAATTTCGAAAAAAATCATAAAAAAATTATTTTTGTGGAAAAACTTTTTTCCGAAAAAAAATACTAAATAAAAAAATACTAAAAAAATTATTTTTGTGGAAAAACTTTTTTTAGAAAATAAATTTCTAAAAAAATTTGAAAAAAAATCCTAAAAAAAAAGTTTTTTTCGAAAAAAATTATTTGCAAATATTTTTTAGAAAAAAAAAATATTTTTCTAAAAAATTATATTCGGAAAAAAATATTTCCGCACAAAATTTGTTTTATATATTTTTTTTAAATCTTCTAAAAAATTCTAAGAAAATTTTTAAGGAAAAGATTATTTAACTGTGGGAAAACTTTTTTTCCAAAATATAATTTTTTAGAAAAAGATTTCTTTTAGAAAATTCTTTTCTAAAAAAAATTCGAAAAATTTTTTTTTTCAACAAAAAAGTTATTTTTTTTGGAATCTTTTTCAATTTCTTTTTGAAATTTCTTTTTTAGAAAAGAAAAATTTAGAAATTTTTTCTTCAGATTTTTTTTTTTCTAAAAAAAATTTGAATTATTTTTTTCAGAAAAGAAGTTTTTTCACAAAAATAAGTTTTTTAAAATTTTTTAGAAAAGGATTTCTTTTAGAAAAAAAAATAGAATTTTTTTTATAAAGGACTAATGTTGCAAACAATCTTTGGTATAACGGACTAACGGGTGAAAAGGTATATAAACGGACTAAAAGTGAAATTCAATGCAAAGCATAAGGACCATTACTGTAACTTTTCTAAGTGATAAAAAGTTAAAGGATGACCGGTGAAAGTCAACACAAGCCACAGAGGCCATTCCTGTGTATTTTCAAACTTGGAAACCTGTTACCTGCTGGTTCCAGGTCATATTACGTACATTGTATCAAATTTGAAAATATATCGCGTACAATGGTAATTTTGAAAGTACATTGCGTACATCGTCTGTTTTGAATAAATATGTTGTGTGTTTTTAGCTTTCACCCTATATTGGTGGTTATTGAATGAGAAAAAGCCTTCAATAGCTTACGGTATATGCATAACTTACCCATAGATAAGCTATGCAATATATTGGTGGTTATTAAATTAATGATATATATTATTGTAGATGTAGATTACTTTTGAACTCACTGTATAAAACATATCAATCGTGCTCAAACATTACGGGTTAGTAATAATGAAATACTATAGTATATGACCCGTGTAGTACGGGGGTTGCCTCAGTTAAATATGGAATTTTGATGTAATGGGTTAGGGGGTGTTTGGGAATACATACCTTCAATGGTGCTAATAAAATTGTGTTTGTTTCAAACAAAATAATGTAGTGTCCTTAAATATAGTTAATGTATTGTTTGTTTTTAATTAAGTGTAAACATCGAATGTACATTTCAGTTAACTTAACCTACACCATTTCATGACTTTTACCTCCTCAGCCGCTACAACACTTCGATTTTAGCCAAAAAACAGTTTATAAGCTAAAAACATTAACCTATTGCATTTTGAACTACTTTATACATACATAATACATAGTGCTTTATTCAGCCTGAACCTCTTCTTCACCTGCACCACTTTAACCCATTAGCCCACTTTACGTATGCAGCAAGCACCTACAACACTTCAGTGCCTAATATTAGATCTGACATAGTATTCTGTTACATAAATCATGTACTATCATAAACGTTGATATATCAAACAAACAAATTATAAGTTTAGAGTCCACTTAAAATAAAATAAGAGCCACCACCTCAATTAATTGAATTATGAATAATGTCCTCCTTGATGTAAAGCAATGAAAATTGATGAGGACCATTGGTTCAACTTAAGATAAGAAACAAAGAAAAAAAAATTAATACTTAAAAAAAATAAAATAAAATAAAATAAAATAAAATAAAATAAAATAAAAAAAAAAAAAAAAAACTTAGCTTACAACAAACAAAGTTTGTATTCAACGACTTGGATCCACATGAGAAAAAACCTACTAGACAATATAGAAAAACAAAGTTTGGAAAGTATCCACATAATAGGTGGTAAGTTTGGAAGGTATCCACATACAATAGACTAAGAAAAATATGTAGAGCTAATAAAATAGGTGGTTAGTTACTGGGTCAAATTGGGTCATTACTAAATACTGATATGACTTTATTTATCACACCAAGTATAATGCGTATAGAACCTCTCATACGAAATCAAACACCAGCAATTACTTATTAGGTCCGTCCTAGAACAATAACTAAGAAAAGCATACCTTTAATATGCTTATGTCCTTCAAATTGTGAAACTATCATACTAATCACAAAGTTAAAGAGGACCCGGTATAAACAATTATGTTCAAGAGGACCTGATATGGGTCATAATGGGTCAACTTGGGTTGGCGTGACAACACTTTTGATATGTTATTTTATATTCAATGGACAATTAACTTGTCCATGTTATCTTTTACTAACCATCATTCACCTATAAATTTTAGAAAATGGTAGCTACGTAGTGTCCCCTTTATTATAAGCTACAACTTTAATAAAGAATTTGTATTTGGGTTTTCTTTATATAAATTATAGTATGGAAACCCTTGAATAGACAAAATAATATTTAACGACATACCTCTTTTGTAGAATTGACGCTTTTTGAAAAGTAGCTGCAGGTAGAGATACTGGATGCAGTGAACCTTATTTCTCACGAATTTATGCATACCTGAGTTTATTCTAATGTAGCACCGAGGCATTTTGGTGAGGAGTTGTGAGTAGAAACCATTAAGGACATGGACATTATTTATCACGAACTTATGCAAAATGCACCTGAGTTAATTCATAAAAGAGATTTATCAAAACCAAAATTAGTGATGCGTTTCCTATTTTACAAACTTTAATCTGTAAACTCAGTCCACTTGGGTAATCATCTTACTGTACTTATACTTCATGACTCGAAACAATATGGGGTGCATGATGAATGTTGTTGGACATGCCTATGATCACTATTTTGATGTGAGTCATGATGATGTCACACTCGACATCTTTCAGAAATCCTTTGAATCACACCATGCACAAAATTTTTTATTGTTTAGCCATACTAATTATAATCTATATTAGCACTGAAACAAACTATTCCTTTACAGTCACACCAAGTATAATGCGGATAGAACCTCTCATACAGAACCAAACACCAACAATTACTTATTAGGTCGATCGTAGAACACTAACTAAGAAAAGCATACCTTTAATATGCTTATGATTACAAAGTTAAAAAGGACCTGGTAAAAAGTAAAAACAATCTGTTCAACATGTCAAAATAGTCCAAATTGAAGATTTCTAAATAAAACTTTCTAGTTACATTTAAATGAAATTGGACAAAGTTTAAAATAATATAATAGTTATGATAAGCTTCAACCGACTACTATACTATTTATAAAAAAAAAATCAAAACTGTTGCACAAAACGTGTAATCATCAAACCTTAATCGACCAATATCTACCAGTGCCAAACATGAAATGTTTTAGATTTGAAAACGGTTTCAAGAATCTCGTCTTCTAGGCAAATCATAGCAGGCATTTATTTGTCCCAGTAATGATTTCCTCTCCTCACAGCCATTTAAATGGGTCAAAATTGCAACCTTGAAAAAAATACAAAGGTAGAGAAATATGATCAGCAATGTATCCATCAATTACAACTTCTATATCATCCTTGTTTTCAGTCCTAAAATCCCGAACGGGAAAAAGTCAAACCTGCTGTAAAACAATAAATGTTCTCTTACTGATCAATGTATCGATACTATGTCATATCAATGAATGATTATTTTGTTTTCTTACCATCATTCTTAGACATCCTATTGAAAGCGTGTATATCTTTACTGCATGATCTGCCATAACCAAAAACAAATTAATCATGATATTTAAAAAAAATAAAACACATATATTCGGAACCGCAAAGCTACACATACAATCCATCGCGCATACAAATTAAGACTCGTTTAGTTTAGCAATATTACTGTCATGTGATTCATGTCTCGTAAAATATTGAGTTGTATTATGCTTAAGATGACCACCAACACCAACACAAATGATCAACAAAGTCATAATCATAACCACCACCTGAACGTTCTCATTTAGGCATGTCACAAAATAATCTGTATACATAAAACTTTAAACTTACATGGATTTATATTTGCTTCGCGAATTCATGGCTTCGATGTCAACAAAATTCGAATCCACCTTCTAACTTCCTGAAAAATTAAGGATGTTCATCAAATAACAAAAAGATTAGAAGAAGTCAATTAGAGATAATCATCACCGAAAAGACAAAACCAAAAGATAATGAGATATAATTCTTAAACAAACTAACCTTTAATTTGTGATTCAGGAGTATGAAATCATATTCCAAACCGTAGATAAAAAGCGAAACCTAAAACCTATTTCATCAAACACTTTGTGGGCATACAAAGACACACACAAAATAAAATATATAGCCTTTGTTCATCAAACAACCAATCTCTCATTACAATTGTAAGGAATTTACCTTCATCGACTACAATATGTGCTTTTCATTTTCTTCCCGATTTCTCTTTTAGACTTCTACATCACAAAATACTATACAAATACAAAAAAAGATATAAATGTAATCCTGTATAACAATTGATTTAAACAAACAAATAATATCGATCAGAAGAAAATAAGATGAAGGAAATTGAAAAATAAACTTACAATTTTACGATAAAGAGGGATCTTTCTTGCGGGCCATAAAGAGGGATCTGGTTTATTTTGGTTTGTTTTTGGAGGAAGTTTCAATAAAAAGCGTCATGTTTTTGGAAGAAGTAATTAAATGATGAATTCAATTGACGCTCCTCTTTTGAATGATGAAGAAACAGCTTTTGTGTTTAATGCCTTTCAATACTTTACAAAAATAAGCCAAAGAGGGGTTTAGTTTCTTCCTGCATAAAAAGTATGCATTCAAAAGTTGTACAAAAGCTCTATTAAAGGAAAGACACATCAGCGCATTGAACTTTATCTTCTTCATTGGGTGGTACAAAAGTGCATTATATTAGAATACATAGATAGATAAGATCAAAAAGATTTAAATAATACTTTACGTTATTTTGTTTAATTAGGGAATTCACTTGGATTAAAACATTTTGAAATCGTAAACGTTATTCGGGTACTTGATTGATTTGACTATTCTCTAAATGTTTCAAGCCATTGTTTTCTTTGCAATTATCAACTTTATTAATTGCAAGTGTTTCTAAGAAGCATAATGTAAGTAAACGCAAATACATTAATTTATAAACTAATAAGCTTTTTTATCTCTTCCTTTCTCATCATTTCATTTATATTATCAATACATGCATTTAGTTTCTTTTTTCATAATGATTTCATTTATAATATCTATACAAAGTTTTATAGGTCTAGTAATTCGAAGGCTATTTAATTGTGGAATTTGGAAGGTTAAAATTTGAACTTTGACCATTAAACATGTATACATTTATCCTTCTAATATAAATGAAGTTGTTGTAATTTACTTTAAAGTATGTTAATCATTACCTAAAAATGGTTTAAGTTAGTTGCAAAATGCAATTAGATAGGTTTGTTATATTTTTTTCAGATATATTATAAAGATTTGATGTTTTAATACATATTGTAATTATAATTTGTTTGTAACAATCAAATTTATAAGGCTTGTATACCAATATAAAATGTTCAAAACTGCATCAAGAAATATTAATGCATGCAAATAAAATTACAAAAATTTATAATTATCAATTTGTTTCTGAATATCAATGATCCTCTATTGATACTCTAATATTTTGTTCTTTCGTTGGTCAATTGCCTCTACACATCCCAGTATTGTTTGTTCATCGCGTACGTTTTCTGCTTCATTGACTTTAATTAGCTCCCGAAGCTCATCGATCGATCGTATTGGTAGGAAATACTTCACAACCCCGTGATTTCTTTTTGAATTTGATGACGGTTCTATCTGCAGGGAAACATCATTTGATGTGTCAAGAAACGCACAACCCATTGGATGAGGTGAAGCATCTTTTGATTGTGTGAGTCCACTATATTTAAAATCTTCAGATGGAAAACCTCTATACTCTTCTATACCAATATCAAAACTATATTCATGATTGCATTCTTCTCCATCTACATAATACATCACTAACCAATTAAAATAATAATAATAATAATAATAATAATAATAATAATAATAATAATAATAATAATAATAATAATAATAATAATAATAATAATAATAATAATAATAATAATAATAATAATAATAATAATAATGATTATTTTGTACTCTATGAAAACCAAGGTGTCTAATGAATAAAACATTGTTATACAAACATTGTCTACAATCTTTGTTGATCGTTGTAAATTTCGTTTTACAAATACAAAAACACATTATCAAATTGTAATTTTTACAGTTTAATTAAATCAAAATATATTTCATAACGTTAATATAAAACTTGTTGTAAAACTTTCATACAATGATTTATGAATTTGTGGTTTGTGTTAGGATGTGGATTAATGGTTCATGTCAATTAAATAATATATCATTCTTAAACTATTATATTAACAATTTTTTAAACATTAAAATTTTTTAAAACTAATATCAATAACAACCCTTGATGGGCTTATCAAATTTTAATATTGTTTAATAACAAAATACCTTGTGAAGTGGTTTTAGAGTTTCTATAGCTGTCGAGATGACCCTCAGGATTAAGCCAATCCATATCATTAGACATTGCACGTTCAATGTTTTCTAAATGATATTCTATTTCGAGCGCACTTTTAGATCTTTCTTTCAGTGGGTTGAAAGCATCATTATCGATCCGTCTTAGTTCAACAACTATAACCAATTACAAAACAATTATGTGATAAAACATTAGATGAGTTTTACAACCACATTTATGACCTAATAATAATTATTTTCTATACTCTAAATGAAATTATGGATTTTATGTTTTCTGATTTTTTATTATTTTTTATAGATTTTAAATCAAGAAGTGGATGTGAATCAATAGATGATGACCCATGTTCAAAACTTATTTAAAATTTCTGCTAACTATTTTTCTAACTTTAAGACATTTGGATACCCTAATTTTTTAAACCAAGTAAGATTTTCCATTTTTAAACAATAATACTATATAATAAATTTTTTCTGAAAAACCCCTAACATGGATTTATGGATATTTACATGTACAGTTTGTGAACCTTTACCTGCCCAGAATCATAAACCTTCGTGGTTAAATTATGAAGATTTATGGACAATGCATGTAAACCTATCTAACCAAACGATCTCTTGTCAAGAAATTTGAGAGTTTTTATTCTGCATGCTATTACTTTTTTATAGAACAACAATTGTAATAAACTACATAACGATTATGCTATAACACATGATATAAATTATAAAACCACATTAATAAGAATATAACAACCGAATAAATGAATTTTTTGTAAAAAATTATACTTTCAAGTGGTGTTTGAGAGTGTTCATGCTCGGATACTGTTGGAAGTCTTGCAGAATGTCTTTGAGCTTGCATAATGTAATATATTTTACTGAATGTAGCTTTGCAATATTTAATGTGAAAAGTTTGGTTATATTCTACATATACTAAAATTAAATTAAGGATGCATAAACTTTGTGATGATCTTCAAATAAACAACTATCTTTAATTTGGGAACAAAAGATTTATACAGTTTACATTCGAAGTTAATCTTCAAAATTAAAATTCTGTAAACTAAACTTATATTTTAACAAATACTGCATATAAATTCTCGTGAAAATTATATTCACAATTTTGGAAAATATAACAAAAAATAGTTAATTTTTTTAATATAATTATTTTTTTAATAGTGTCTTTGTATTATAATTAAATGTATTAAAAGACAAATATATTTATTTTTAATTGTTATATGTTTAGCTTATTTCGTGCTAAAATTAAGGACCATTCCTTTTTTTTTTCAAATATATTATAAAAGAAGATACAATTGTTTTTTGGGAAACATACATTTGCTTATTTTACCAATCATTTACTATGAATAAATATTAAATATGGATGCAAATTCATCATTGAACAAAAGTGTTAACAAATAAAAAAATAAAGCGACATCCAATGGAGGAAGTTTGGTTTTTTAATTTTTAAAAATCTTTTAGTATGAACTTTTGTTTTAACTTTGATTTACTATATTAATGGATATTATCATTAGCTTAACTTTTTATCTTCATATTATAAGTTGTATTTTTCTACATGATTATTTATAGTTAAAATTGTATAAAAGAATTTATATATGTACTAACCTTTTTTACATAAATTGTTTTTGTATGTGTATATATATGAATGATTTTTAAAACATAATGTAAATATGTTATATAGAATGTCGTTGTAAATCAACATTAATACAATCAAGTCTAACAAAGGTTATTTTAATTAAACTGGGTTATTTGCATGTAACAATACAGAACATTAAATAAATAAAACATTGAACCATTAAATGCTTATGAAATAAAGTTCAAATCAATTAATTCTACTCATTACAATAAACATACTTTAAAAGGAAATTGTATTCTATCTAATTTGAAGGAATTCTTTGTTCCTGAAGAGATTATTAGCATACGTGGAATACAACAAATCATACCAACATTTTCACCAGATATGATCTTCGCTTCGATAATATTGACACCCAACCTTAGCACTTGTAGTCTTGTACCGTGCAATAAACCCATTATTCGATTAATGTTTTGGGTTAACATTACATGACTACCAATCTTTAACTTTATTGTATGTTGCGGAAGACTGTACATCCTTACACTGTTTAGGAAATTTGTATAATGAATTGAATCATGTAAGTTTGTGTTTGAGCCGTCCCGGGAAACAGAATATGATGATTCATATATAGTCTTCTCTCCCTGAATTAAACGCATCATGCTTTCATCCTCCGTGGCAACCATTTCCTCACATAGTGGTTTTAATTCATGATTCCATAGGTTCTCAAGCGGACGTATGTAAGATACGTCAATTTTTGATTCTACATAATCATAAGGATATGGACTGTACATCCCTTCTGTAAATGCAATAATCGAAAATAATACATTAAACAGTTACTTTCATTAAATAATTAATATAATTGATATTTACAAACATATATGTACATTGTTGGTAACACTGTGTAGTCATTTAATAAATACAAAAACAACGTATCATGTATATATAAAAACATATTGCATGACTTTCAAAAATACGTTTATTGATATTTGTAGATAAAGTTTATGGGTATTCATGTGACACATAATCATAAATTTGTAGGGTTAAACTATCAAGATTACTACATGCTGATTATGTAAGAACATAAGAAACATGGTATTTCAAGTTCCTACATAGCGGAAAACTTTCAAACATAAAGCACATTATGTTTTAAAATACAATAGATGAAAACAGATCATTCCGAACATATATAATTTTTAAAACAAAAATAATGTACTTTTAATAACCACAATACCTTGAGTTTGAGTTTGAAAGTCCGAAGAATTAACGTTAGTGTTTTCATGCTTATGTTGTGCTTCATTAGATGGTGGATGCTTTCCAACTATAGATGACCCTCGAAACTCTATTAAAAAACCATGATAATAGCAACGGATAATATATAGATAAAACGTGCATCAACATAAGCACAACAAAAACACATAAAATTTCCTTGTGCCTGTCTGGTTGGTGTGTCAACTTCAAACATAGACGGACTGGATGTCGTGCTGCTATTGTCTTTACGATATTTTTTATTAATACAACATAAAAGAGAAATTGATATCAACACATAGAGTGTTGTAAATACAATAAACATGAGATCATTAGGGTTTTGAGAAAAGGATTCGTATTTTTATTTTTTGTCTAGCCAAACCAAAGCAAAAACCCCCCACCATAGTTCTTCAAATACAATAACTAACCATCTTACCTTTAGACAGCCTGTATTTAAACTAAAGTGTTTATTGGTTATTAAAATTAAATAATACATCTACTATTATCAGAAAAAAATTTCGAAAAAAAATTTTTGGAAAAAAAAATTCAGAATTTTTTTTCACTTGTGACGAAAAAAAATCGAAATTTTTTAGAATTTTTTTTTGAAATTATCAGAAAAATTGGTTAACTAATATTAGGCATTAGATCAAAGCTAAAGAAAGATAAAATGAGTGGCTAGGATCCCTTCTCACCTTTTAACAAAAATATGACTTCTCATTTGAACGCTTGATTATATATATATATATATATATATATATATATATATATATATATATATATATATATATATATATATATATATATAAGCCTGAAAAGCTCGATAACCGCTCGAGCCGAGCTATCAAAGCTCAAGCTCGACTCATTATATGTTTCGAGTTAGTTTATTGGGCTTGACCTCGATAAAAGCTCGGTTCGATCGAGTCGAGCTTGAACTCGAGCTTGAGTTATTTGATAAAAGCTTGGCTCTTTTGCACCCCTAGTGTGAAGAACTTGTGTTAGATTTTTAAAGAAGGAAAGTGAATGAAATAAGAGAAATTTGAGAGGAAAATGTAGCTAAGACTTTTCTCTTAAAGATGAGAGGAAATGAAAGTTAACTAACGTTTTGCATGTTAAGTGACAAAACTATCATTATTTTTTAAACTTTAAAACTTCAAATATGAGTGTAATTGTAAATGAACACGCTATTTTCATTTTCATTTTTTATTTTTCAACTCAAGAACCCAAAAACTTATTAACATTTTATTTCTTTACTTATCTTGTTTTTCAACTTAAGAACACAAAACTTTTCCACTCTTCTTTTTCTTTACTTTTCTTTTTTCCATTTCATGTTCTTTTCTTAAATAAAAAATTCAAAAACACAGTGTTAAACATGTATGAATTACTTGTATCTTGAATAATAACCACAGCTCTAAATTTAACTTCTCCCGACTAATTTTATATACCACAAATAATAATCAAATTAAATAGTTTGTTGTCCCTTTTGTTAAATAAGTGTTCAAAATTTTATTAATGTCTAAGAACATTTTTATACAGTGAAAATAAGTTTGAGTGACTTTGGGTAAGTAATAATAAAACATAAAGTAATTTATATTACTATTTTTTTTTATTATTTTTTTTAGTAATGAAACTTGATTATTATTTTATGAACTTCATCAAAATAATAAAATTTTGCAAAATTAAATGGAAAATGATTTGCACATTTTTAATTTTTATTAGGATATTTTAATGTACAAGCAGTTAAAGTGCATTGTACGTAAAGTATATCTGTTTGATTGACACATTAAAGTGTGCCAATAAAAAATGAGAGTGTGCAAATGATTTTGGTGCAACGGATATTGCCTGGGACTATATACATATGAAGATAGGCCCACTAACTAAAAACAAAAGATAAAAGAACACAACTCAAAATGTGTTTCACTTTCACTTGTCACTTGTGACTGTGTGCTTCTACACAATTCTCATCCTTTCTTTCCACAGCCAAATAAATTGGATTATCTCAAATTTCCTCATCAGGGTATCTCTTCTTTTTTCATCTTTCCATACAAGCTAGTGTTACATGCTAAAAAGGCCATATAGCTTATTTGATGCTTTTTATTCTAGTAATTTTTCGTGTTTAAATGCAAAAAATAATATTCACTGTGTTACACTTGTTAGTTTGTTACCACTTACCAATGTTCAATCAGTAGCGGACTTTGACTCAGTTATTCTTCGGTTTGCCCCTGTTTATGATAAGTCTCGAAGCATTTAGAATCTACTTAGATTTTAGTCATTTTATACTTCAGTTACAAAATTTTAGGCAAGAACATTTTATAGGGTGTTAGGAATTGCTCACTCAAACCGCAAACTGTTTATCCGCTTATTGCGTTTTTCAATGACGAATTAGTAACTGGAATTAGTAATTTGGAGCTTTATTGCATAGATAAGCAGTTTTAGTAAGCAATACCGAACAACCTCTTAATTTATATACGATGGTATTAGGATTGTTGTGTTAAAGTCATGGTTGTAGTAGTGATTTGTTATTTAATAGCAATGATTAAAAGGGCTGTTTTTGCTTTATGAAAACTTATGTTTTGTAATGACTTTCTACCCAATTTTCCTACAAGTATTCCTCAAATGGATGAGGTTTTCCTATTTGGGTTACCCGGAGAGGGAGCCTCATCGGGTTAAACCCGAGACCGTTTCCGACCCGTCCCTAGCCACCTATAAATGTACATACCTAGCAAGGTTTGAACACTGACCTCTTGTGACTAGGCCATTTGGTGTTGGTTTCTTATTGAAATATGTATGTAGCTTCTTAATCTAGAAATATTTTATTTCTATTAGTGCTGAAGACACAGAAGAGTGAAAGAAAAGTAATGGCGCAAGTTACACCAACCGAGACCGACGGTGTTGTGATCGCGGAAGTTGACATGGGTGACACTTCTGGTTTGACGGTTCGAGCCGCTGTTATCCAGGCCTCCACCATCTTTTATGATACCCCTGCTACTCTTGGTTTGTCTCACTTCCTTTGTTACCCATCAGTTCTTGCATGTGTGCTTTGGTTTGTGCTCTTTTGGGTTCTTGATAAGCGGTGTTTGGATGTGTTCTTTGGAACTTGAAAGTGATTATGTGATTTTGAATAGAGTTAGATAGCCATCTGTAATTAATCGGATGTAGGAAATAGTGTTTGGAACTTGGAAGTGCTTTGATAATCAGTTTTTCAGTAGCTAGTTTGAAGCCAAGTTATTATCAGTAACAACTAAGTTCTAGATTGTCAATTTATAGGAAATCCAAACACCCCATAATCTGTAGACCAACGTCAAACTTTTTTTTTTTTTTTTTTTTTTGAACGGCAATTGTGGCTACATGGCCCCTAGCCCAGAAGGCGTAGCGAGCCCACACAACCAAGTTGGGTCCAGCCCAGAAGGCAATGGCACCCTTCCCTTTACGCACGCGGGAGGAAACCCCTATCGCCCTAGACAAGACTCGAACTTGAGACCTTGCCTAAGAGGGTAAAACCTCCATACCGTTAGACCAGAGGCCTGTTGGTCCAACGTCAAACTTTTAGATGAAGATCTGATGGCTATTAGTTTCCTATTTGAAGAGTTACAAAACTCAGGCAGTTCCATGTGCCCACTTTGTTACTTCGTAGTAAGAAGGGATGGTGATGCATTATTGCAATAGTTACCATAGACTCAAAGAAAGAAAATGAATTGATAATTTGATTTATGCTCTGTATCTAGGAATTTGACATACTTCTAATCACTAGATAGGGAAGAGGGAGTGAAATTTATTAAGGATGGTAGCGTACTTATCATGTGAGAGGAACTAGATAATAAGTTCAACAAAAGCGAAGAAAGTGTTCATCATTGTATATTTTCTTATCAGTAAGCCTCACTTGGATGAGCTTGCATCTTGTTTTGTACTTTGCATTGTAAATAACACTGTTTTAGGATTAGTTATCATGTTTGTAGCTGTTAGTTATAGCCATTTTAGGTGTTGGACATCTGTTTGGAAAGTGAGTACTCTGTCTTACTGTGCTTTACTAGCCTGAATGGGAGTGTTTGGAGGGGAATTCTAGAGGTGATTGGAAGAGGGATGTGTAGCAGATGGCTAATACCTTGAAGATGAATACCTTAGCTATTGATCTCTACTGTAAGTTACTGGCGAGAGGATGATGCTACATCATGCTTGCAGATTGCTTCATGGCTTTGTGTTTGAAGAATTGAAGTCTTCGTAAAGTAGTTTCCTGCTTGGTACAATGGAGTAGACAGATGAGTAAAACTCATTTGTTATGAAGTGCTCTAATCTGTTCTGAGAGTAAATGGTGGGAGTACCAACTTGTGATGATGCCCTTTTGACTTCTTAAGTTTGAATGCTCATGGTGAGGACGGAGCTGCTATGGGTGGTTCATTCTTAGCCTCTTAGGAAGGATTAAGGGAAATTTAGTCATGAGTGGGAAGCTTCAATGAGTTCTTCTTTGCAGTTAAGCGATGCCAAAATAAGCTTTACTGTGTATTATAGCCTTGTGAGGAATGATACTGCAAGTGCTTTATACATATGTGATCTTATGATGGAAATGTAGCTTGCTGTTTAAAGAACCTCATTGTGGCTGGAGTTTTACATTGACCTTGGTGATTCCTTTATGTAATGACCTCCTTTGATCATTGTTGTGAGGTGGGAGTCTACAATAATGGTCACTGGAGCTGATTTACATTAAAGGAAATGTAGCCTAAGGCAATGGTTTCTCCATGGAGTTGATGCTAGTTATCTTGTTCCAACTAGCTTAGTATGAGTAAAGGTGAATTTGGTGCAGAATGGTTATTTTCATGATGTTCTGTATATTGAGATGTTTTTGGACATGTCCAAAATACATTCAAAAGTATGCTTTTTAAGTTGATATTACTTGGTTAGAATATATTTCACGTTAAAAAAAAAAAAAAAAAAAAAAAAAAAAAAAAAAAAAAAAAGGGTCAGAATAAGATATACTACGTATTGTGTAATAGAACTCTCAGTAGAATTTGTGTTTGTATATGCTTCTGAAGTTGTCATAAGTGGATAGTCATTTGTGATAAGTGAAGAGTCAATTGTAAAATAAGAGTAAAAGTCTCTTTAATTGGACTGGGTACATCAGAATTTAGTTGACCCTTTTATCCAAAACTGATTATTCGGATGCCTCAATAATCATAAAATTAATTCCAAAACACAAATCCAAACACCCCTTATTTGTTATATATCAATATCTTCTGATATTTTGGGGTCTTCTTTAGGAATGTACATTCCTTTTATATAGTCTAATATTAAAAAAAGTAACATCATATGTGTTGCTAACTTGCTCTAAATCTATATATTCAGATAAGGCTGAGAGATTGTTAGCTGAAGCAGCCTCATTCAGATCCCAATTGGTTGTCTTTCCAGAAGCATTTGTGGGTGGTTATCCTCGCGGGTCAAATTTTGGTGTGACCATCGGTAACCGTACACTTAAGGGTAAAGAGGATTTTCGGAAGTACCATGCTGCAGCCATCAATGTACCTGGTAAAATCATGCACTTGTTGTGACAATATATCACTTTCTTTAATCGTGTTTTTTTGTGAGGAATTTATGTTGATGTGGCAAAATTTGCGGTTCGGGCGGGCTGGATAATGGATCAAAACGAGTGACTTTTGGTTGTGCCAAGTTGGGTTGACCGCAACACTTTGTATCCAAATTTAATTTTTGAAATAATATTAGTGTGTAAAATATATCATATTAATAATCACGGAATAGTATGATGTGGGGGGTTTTATGCAATAAATATACACTTTGAGCGACTTTCAACCCCTTTGATATGTTTAAGTTAGATTTTTTAAATTTACTCTTTTGACCCGTTAGAAGTAAAACATAATCCGAAGTGATCCACTGATAGCCATAGCTAAATGATCTGAAGCACTCTTATACACAGAAGTTGTAAACTTTTATAAAAATAATGTAATCATAATGTGGTTTCTTGAATAATATGATTCAGGAGGTTTTAAGCATCAATAACAACTATGGGCTACTTTTGGCCTTCTTCCTTTTAAGCTAAACTTTCTACTCATTGACCCATTATAATTAAACATAACCCGAAAGACCCAATTTTAGGTAATTCGTCGAATTTCCATCTGTATTTGACATATGTGTAGAAGTGTATAGTTTGTCTGAAATCGTGCTGATAAATGCAGGTCCTGAAGTTGATCGATTGGCAGCAATGGCTGGAAAATATAAAGTATATTTGGTTATGGGAGTTATAGAAAGAGATGGATATACACTTTACTGCACGGTTCTTTTTTTCGATAATCAAGGATCCTACCTTGGGAAGCACAGGAAGCTCATGCCTACGGCATTGGAGCGCATAATATGGGGCTTTGGTGATGGGTCACATATACCCGTTTTTGATACTCCAATTGGGAAAATTGGTGCTGCCATATGTTGGGAGAATAAAATGCCACTACTAAGGACAGCAATGTATGCTAAAGGTTCACTTCACTACCAAATACTGTGTGATATAAAATGAGCAAGTAGGGCGAGTTGGGTAACAGGTTAAAATGCGCTAATTAAAACGAACTAATGATTGATACCTATTGGGCTGGGTTGACCCCGAACCTCTTTCCTCCCATTTTTTATGGTATAAAAAGTTTGTGTATAGAATATGATTACAATAATTTTATTATTTCAGATGAATCAGGAGGATTATACATTAAAATTACATTTTGGACAACTTCGACCCATTTGACATTATTACTTTTTTAAGCTTTGCTTTTAGCCGTCTGAAATATAAGAAGCTATTGAATAGAAACACACACACATGATGTATTTTTACTAACCTGCTTTTTTTATGTGTCTCTGTCAACAGGAATCGAAATATATTGTGCACCAACAGCTGATTCTAGGGAAGTTTGGCAAGCATCAATGACCCATATAGCCTTGGAGGGTGGATGTTTTGTTTTATCAGCAAACCAGTTTTGTCGAAGAAAAGATTACCCTCCTCCTCCAGAATATGTTTTTACTGGAACAGATGAAGATCTCACACCAGACTCTATTGTTTGTGGTGGTGGCAGCGTCATAATTTCACCATCAGGGACTGTTCTTGCAGGACCCAATTATGAAGGTGAAGGTATTATCACAGCCGATTTAGGTATGCCGCCCTTTCCTTTTGCTCAAAATGTTTCCTCGGTTAACTTACTAAGATGCATAAAATGTTACTGACATTGACAGTAGTTTCGATACGTTGCAAAAAAATTTGGTAAATCATTTATCAGTAACAGCAATTTGTATAAAATAGTGATATACCTTTTGAGATATATGGTAGAATTTGGTAACTATACCTTTTAATGTTCCTGCCTGAAATCAAAGTTTCATAAACGGGCTAGTTTGGTTATATGGTGTAAAAACTAAGTGCCAAATAGGACAGCAGAAACTTAAATTACTGCTGGAGAATTACATACATCCCCATTAAAACCTTGTTAATTACGTATTTCCCCAGCCAAAATTGAAATAAAAATATACCCAATTGTAACCATTTTACTAACATATGTACCCATTCGATCTCATTTATCATAAACAAAGTAACAAACTTAAAATATGACCTTTGTACCCTTTTAGTGTTCATCTCCAATAAAGCTTCCAATTAGCAAATTTTCCTATTCATGTCTTTCTCACCACCCAGTCGTGTATCTCATGAAATTAAAACAACTGAACAAAATAGAAACCTACAAGGCTTGAGTATAACATGTAACACCATCTGAAACTATTTATCTAATTTCTCAAAAGATACCAGAGTGACGAATGATTAATCCATTTCCAGTTTCGCAACGAAACTATTATGCATGAACTGCTTACGGATATATTAAAAATAATGCTTGCATAGTCAAAAAAACGCTAAACTCATTGGTTAGCAACATGTATATTCAACTTTTTGAAATTTATTTGTTTAGTAATTGATTCAGAATTGCCGGCGGATTAAGAAGATGGCGTCAAAATGATATTGTTTTGGGGCTCAAATCCAGGGTTATTAGAAGGGTATAATTGTCTTAGCAAAAGATTAGATCAAATGGGTATTTTTGTTATTTTAAGATTTGATTGGGGAAATATGTAATTAATAAGGTTTTAGTGGGTATGTATGTAATTATCCCTTACTAACATATGATTAGCAATTAGCAAATGTAAACTTTAATTACCAAACAAGCTCATTGTCGTAACTTCAATTACCAAGCTAGAACATAAATAGTATAATTACCGAGCTAGAAGCCTAGAACATAAAAGAGCGTAACTACCAGATTAAAACATTTTGAAAAGCATGTTGATTGTTATGGAACACACAATTTTTTAAATAAATAAATGCATGTGTACGTGCATATGTATGTCTATCTTGTGGTTATCAGAGGTCTTGACATGGTACTGATTGAATTTATTATAGATCTCGGGGATATTGCACGGGCAAAGTTTGATTTTGACGTGGTTGGACATTATGCTAGACCTGAAGTGCTCAGCCTTATTGTTAAGGATGATCCAGCGACCCCAGTAACATTCACATCCGAAAAGACTGAAGCATCTTAGAAATAACTGTCAAAGGATCAATGTATGTACATTGTGTATTTGGCTTGCTACTCTTGTTTTCTTGCATCCTGCCATGTTACCGTCTATTATTGTTCTTGTTGTACATGAATTTGACAACCCGCCCTTGATTTTTCTCTTAATAATGTGAAAAGCCTCGTAACAATTGAATTCGTATATGTATTATATCAACAAAGTTTACATTTAATGTTTACATCATATTACCATCAACTACTTGACTCGAACTGTATCCAAAATGATATGGTAACACTTCGCAAGTCAAGTAGCTTATTTTACACTCGCTTAAGGATAAACAAAAGAAACCTGTTGTTATCCGTAAATCTATGAGCATCTACATATAAGATCCGAAATCCAGAGTATCTCGAGAAAGGTCTGAACCAGATACTATACGATCTCTTAGATCTTTTATCATTTTGTATCTCTCCATTTCATCTTCATACTCTTTCAGTGTAGATGAACCTGAGAATCCTAAAACCCTCTCTTCCGAACACTCGTTTAAGTCTTCACTTCCGTTTTTCATATCTAGTCCGAATTCCAACTCAATGCAATCAGAGTTGCGACCGATTACCTCATTTTGCAAGTTTGTATTATCACCGTTTATAACTTCACCCTTGTTATTTTCAAACCATGATAAACCACTAATTTCCTCTCCAAGAGCATTTTCATCATTCACCATATTACCCTTGCTAATCTTGTTCTCGTACCATAACGAGTGTATAGTGTCCTCTATGTTTCCGTTTTCGTCACTGCCATTGTTTTTTATTGTGCTTTGGTACCATGATAAAACTTTAGGCGTTCTTTTCAAATGCTCTATGCCATTCTCATCTTCCAAAAGCTCCTCAAGGTCTTGTACTAAAACATTCAATTGTTCATGTTTATCCTCATACTCATATTTAGCATCTGTGAGCTTCATTTGGACTCGTTCCTCACGTAACAGATCAGCAACACGAAGCATTTCCCTCTCTTCTTCCATTTCTTCACGAACCTTTTCAGATTCTTTCTTCAGTTCTTCAAGTTCGACTCTATCTTCCTCGATATTATGTGCCATTTTTTCACATAATTGCTCCAACATTTCTGTTGCTTGCTTCTCTGATTCAGTCTTTTTTATGGCTTTCGCTAAAGAAGCCTTTGTGTTAGCTAATTCTCGACCTAATTTCTTGTTCATTCTTTCAGTTTGGCGTCTTAGCTTCCTTTCAGTCTCTAATTCTCGTGATACGGTCTTTACTGCAACACGTATCTTGTCTTGCTCTTTGGATTCACATGTTAATGAGTTTTCAGCTTGTTGTTCTTGAATTAACTTGTTCACATAAGATCGGGCCTTGTTGAGCTCGTGATTTAATGTTGAGGCGAGGGACATGCCCGTTGGATGTTGATGCTCATGTTTGGTGTCTGTGGTCCAAACACGAGTTAGGAGTTTGAGTAATTCTTTTGATACTGTAAGTGAATGCTTAATTTCTTCCAAGCCATGTGTCGTCTTTCGCATTTCACTTTCATGGTCCTTAGCCTTGACTTCTATCTCACCACAATGTCGAGATTTTCCCTGATATGATACAATACGACAATCAGTATTTGTAGGTGATCGTGAAAACAATTTGTCTTTGTACTATTAGAACATTCGTACTAGCACAACCTGGCAGTTGGTAGAATGTAATGCCAAGTACTCAGGTTAGAGGGATATCGACACAATGTTTCGGTTCTTTAAAAAAAAAATCGAAACATCAGTCGTTTTTTAACAATGTTGTACACATGTTAAGTAGCTTTCAAACAATTATGTTGATTGCAACATGAAACTATTATCACAAAACTCGTTTATTCCAACATTAATAATTGATGCAAGCTGCCAACATGTGAATTAATTATTGATTGCATTATAAGACTCGCCATAAGTACATGTAATTTAATGTGATGGGCCGAACTTAATTATATGTGTAAGCTGACCCAACCTTAGGAGACATAGTTGTCGAAATAATGTATGTAGTAATGTAGTATTTGTATTGTTATATGACAGTTGGAAGCCTACTATTTTAGAGTTGTGTCATATTAAGCTGATAAACTAGTCCCTTGTTAATCAAAGTTTGGTCACATGTGTGTGAGATTGCAGTTTTCCTTTAAACATGTTATCTTTTGGGAGACTAATTCATGGAATTTAAATTCAATGGTCCGGAGAACTTATTGGATTGTTGCGAGCGGAACGAATGGGACGCACTTTGGAAGAAGCGATCTACTACCAAGCCTTTTATCGAGAATAACAAGAGCATCTATGAATACTCAGTTTCATATCTGAAGTGAGTTTTCAAGAAACCGCTCAGGTTTTAGCAAGTTCTACTGGGGTTTATCGATTGGTTGAAAGGCTTGAAAGAAACGTTGTTCTTAGGGGATGATACATATTGGTAGCGGCTTCAAAACACCATGAAACGAACTTAACAACATTCCAAACAACATTATCTTTGAAACCAAAAAAAATCTATTAATTGATGCGGGAAGGAATAAAGAAGATTAGATATACAATTAATAGAAGCCCGCTTCTTTTCTTTTCTTTTTTCTTCCCTTTTTTAGAATAAGGGAGGAAAGTGAAAGAATAAAAGTGCATTCAACAGTCGCGAGACTCAGGTTCGCTGTGGTCACTTTCAGGATTGTGTGATGTTGTAAACGACTGCTTTCACACCATAGGGTATGTAAACGAGGACAAATCACATGATTTTGTACTGATCAGCTTTGAGCTGTCGAGTAAAGAGTGCTCTCTCTTTTGAAACCTGACTTATTAGACGAGAAAGGGCCATATACTCAAAAAGACAAAGCTCTTGTTTTTTGGGAGGTTGCTGTGGTCACTTTCAGGATTGTGTGATGTTGGAGTTGAAGTTTATTCCTTTCTTAGTCCGTCAATTTTATGCCTAAAGTTTTTCTTATGTGTTAATAGAGTATATATAATCAATTGAATAATTGACAAAGAAAAATACATTATATGTGACCCCATTACTTGCTGTCTTTCTGACTTATAGGACAAGGGGTATGTGCAAAAACATAGAATAGCTAATAATCCAATGTCCAAAATAAATAAAGATTCTCTATTCATTTTATAAAAATCATTAGCCATACTATGTGTAAAATATCCTCCAAGAAAGTCAGTTTCGGTTATTTCAGATAAATATTAGATATTGTTTTTCTATTTTCCTCAAAAGAAAATGATCAGCATAAATAATTAGATATTCCGTGTAATGGAAATGAGACCAACTTTACAAGTGACCGATTGTATCAATTTTTTTAACTATAGTGTAAAAAAAAAAAAAAAAAAAAAAAAAAAAAGTGATTTGCATATTTTTAGAGTTGATTGCGACACTCAAATTTAAATTGTTTTAACATTTTTATTCTTACAATGTGAAAATAAGTAAAAGTGACGTGAGGTTATAAATGTCAAAACACTCTAAATTTGAATGTGTCAATCAATTCTAAGAGTGTGCAAATCACCTTCCAAAATAAAAAGGCTTAACGTTTGCAGCAGAAAAAATTATCTGCATCAAAGTGTAAATGCAATTCGAAAGTTATAGTTTACACCCTTATACTTTACTCTAACAAACACATAACCCCTTTTCACATCACTTTTTACCCTTTGCCGCATGTATGATTAGTTGCAGCTTGCCGCAGGGATGATTTCCCCCGAAAAGAAAAATAATGATCGAAAAGTGTGATTTCAACCATGGACGGAACATGTATAGGGCCAAGGGGGGTTGTGGCCCCCCAAAAATTTTAACCCTATATACATTTTACACCATTTTATTTCTATTTTTAGTCATTTTTAATAGAAAAATTATAGCTTTGTGTATATTGGCCCCTCCAAAATAAATCTTTTACAAGTTAGCCCCTCCAACATATACGTTCAAGTTCCGTCTCTGATTTCAACACGATCGAGTTTATTTGAAATTAAGTTTACTTTTCACTAACTTAGTAAGCAAGTATTAAAAACACAATTTTGTGTGGTTGAAAGGATTCGGGATTCTTTTTACGAAAATTAGCACTTTAAATTTTATCAGCGTCCGGTGACATCTAAAGATCTCTAATTCCGCCGATGTAATTACATACTATCAGGAGATTACATATAGGAGGATAGTACTATATTTTTGGAACATATAATTTATACGTAAAATTTAATTTAGTTATTTATGTTGATATTAACTTTTAGATAAGAAAATAAAAGTTAACTCTACCTCCATTTGCTTTACATCGCAAGTCAAGGCCATTCCCCCTATGCTTTTATCTTTCTCCATAAAGCTAGAACTAGAAGCATGCCTGTGGTGTGCCTTCATTACCTAACATTTCAAATAAACGGTCAAATATATACGGCAATTTACAGTTATCATTTAAAGATATGTTATATTAAATCATAAGTTATTATTACTCTTTAAAGAGGGAATATTTTTTAACAAAAAAAACAGCTACAAAAAATAATGGATATGTATGTATATATAGCAAGTGTCAAACAAGTCAAAGTTACCACCTTTTATGTGTTTCTATTTTTAAAAATTTCCGTCTATAAAATTTTATATTTTCTTATCAACCCAACTTGACTTGTTATAAATGGATATATATGTTTGTCACACAAGATCATTGGGAAATTGTTTTTATTTTTAAAAAAAATAAGTTACTTAAAAAATAATATTTGTTTGACAGACATAACTTATAAGAGATTTTAAAAAAAAAAAAATAATCTTTCATAATCTCTTAAAACCAAATGTTACTTCATGTAGCGTATAAAAATAATCTCTTTTTATAATCTTCAGCACCTGAACCATCTCCAGCACCAGCACCAGTTCCAGCACAACAGTTACTTTCGCCAAACATACCCTTAATTTGCATTATATAACTTTATAAGTACTCCGTATTCTATTATCAGTTAACGTTTTTCATTAAATTGTACAGTATACAAATATAATATTGAATCCAACACTACAATGTGTTCTTATTAATTCAGCATAAAGGTAACAGTGAGTATAGTAGGTATGTTATTTAAACAATGTGTTCAAGTATTACTGTATTACAAACACAATCAAATGTATAACAAATCTAGTTTTAGTTATGTGCATTTTCACTTTTTCAGTAGTTTTCTTTGTTGTAACTGTGATCAATATGACAGTATAAAACAACACATGTTTGGATATATATATTTAACCCTTATGGGCTATGGCCTTATTACTAGTGATTACTTCAAATCTTAGTAAACAACTATGGAAAGACAAGTGTAAAAATGTTAACATAAATATATACGGATTAATGAAGAAGCTAGGAATTAAAGTTGACCACGAAAGAAAAATCACTAAACAAACCTCATTAGCCAAACCACGACTAGGAGAGCTACGACTCATGTTTCTAGATCGACCCACATTCATATTCAATCCATCCAACACTTCGACGACTCGATCATCACCACCCGGTTTCTCACATTTCTCTGGTGAACCCCTTTTTTGGACCAAAAACTGTGCCAAACTATTATTAGCAAACGACGAAGAGGAACCCGTCGGAAACCGACGTTTTCTTATCTTGGATGGCATTTCTATGTTCCTAATCTCCATTTGGGAAAAATGAATGCTTGATATAAGATTATAGAGAGTTTATTTTTGCGAAATATGAAGAGATGAATGTTTGTAAAATGCCAAAGAGAAAGGAGGTGGCAAATACATGTATATAATTGGAACATGCATGTGGGAATGGACGGCGTGGATGTTGGATGAATTGAGGGTGCCCACATTTAATTTGTTTATTTGTGATCATTTTATATTCTTCCTAACACGTTGTATTGTTGTTTTAATGTTTTGTATTATTATTATTGGATATGTATAATTAATTGTAACGATTCTTTGTTGTCAAAGAATATTTTTAGACAATAGTATTCGGAGAATTTCATATAAATCTTTCAATCTTTCTTAGAAGCTTTAATTTTTTGCTTAAAAATTCATAGTACATAAAATTTGTCGAAACTAGTAATCATTAGAGGGTAAATGTTTATTACTAACATACAACTAAATATTGCATGTTTGAGCAGTAACCGTAAAAATTCAAACATCTATCCAATGTTTTGAAAACCGGGTTTGAAATCGACCCGGTCGAGTCACCGGACTCCGGGTCAACCCGGTTTTCAATTTATTAATTTTTTATTTTTTCGACCGGGTCAACCGGTTTGACCGCCGGGTTAACCGGTTCGACCACCGGGTCAACCCGGGTTTTCATTAAAAATTTTTGAAAAAATGAAACCCGGCCGGGTTTTGAGAACCGGGTTGACCCGGGTCACTCAAAACCCGGCGGGTCTAACCGGTTAACCCGGTTTTAAAAACCTGGGTTATTTTGACCTATTTTTTTTGCCGAAACCGGTCGAACCGGTTAACCCGGCCGGGTCGACCCGGGTTTCAAAACACTGCATCTATCTATTCAACCATGAGGTAAATCAGTGTAATACCTTAAATTTTGAAGCGTCATATTCGAATTTATTATTAGTACTTTAAATAAGAAGTTAGTATGTATATATTTTCTATTATGCCACTTATGACCAACTATGAAAGTATAATGCTAGCCAATGGCTTAACTGGAAGTAATATATTGGTAAGGACTTCATATGCATAGGATAAAGCTACCAGCCTACCAGGGACTGAATCTGTCAAACTAGTGAAATTAGGGTTAAAAAAATAGATTTAGGGGCTGTTTTTTTTTTTTTTCTTAGCTAAGGGTTTAGTGGGTCCTACGTGTGTTAATACCTCTTAATGGGGAGAGTCTTATTTTTTATGCCTTATGGATATAGAGTATACAAGGGATTTTGTTGGGCCCCACTTAAAAAAATATAAATATTAAATTACAAGTGGGTCCAATCTCTCCACTAAGGGAAAAAAAGAAACACCCCCTTACTCTTATGTGAGTAGTTAATAACAGATTACTTAATACAGACACCTTCAGTTTATCACTTGTTCATTCATTTTTTTATTAAGTCATAAACAAATAACATTCATATAAACGTTTTTTTTTTAAATCAATTAAGTCAAATTCAAATACCATCTCACTCCCCCTCCCAAAAAGCAAAGAGAAAATAACATTCATATGAACGTTTTTTTTTTAAATCAATTAAGTCAAATTCGAATACCATCTCACTCCCCCTCCCAAAAAGCAAAGAGAAATTACCAAAGTAAGAAAAACACGTTTGGTCCAAAATTTGGCTATTTTTTTTAAACCTTTTTTTCCATTTTGGTAATGATCAACTACTCAACTATTCGACTTCACCCTTTTTGTGACATGTGTCCCTTGCAAGTACACATATGTCCCTTGTTTAACTTCTCGACTCAACTTAACTTTACTATTTGCAAGGGACACATGTCACAAAAGAGGTGGAGTTGAGTGGTTGAGCATGACCAAAATAGGAAGAGGACAAAAAATGTCACACCCTCAAAATCGGGTCCAGCGGAAGCATACATGTAGCTGGGGTGTAACTCAATTGGTATTACAACACAAGTTCAAAAATAGTTTTCACTTCAATCATTTAGAATAAAATCATTTAACTAAAAGTGTTGAATTTACATTGTTAAAAATAGTGCGAAAGTAGGCCCTTAAAATAGTTTAAAACGGTCCCCAAATGAATAATCAGAGTCTTCTATGACCATGCCATGCCCTGCCAAAACCTCCAGTAGCGTGCCATTGTTAATACCTGAAAATACATGCTAAAGTGTCAACACGAGGTTGGTGAGTTCATAGAGTCTTGTGAAAAAGAATGTAATGCATATGAATGAATATTTCCCAGCAAAGGCCTCGTAAATCCACTCAGTTCCAAGTCCAGCCATAAGAGACTTGTAACCTGTGTGTTAACGACCCACTGCCAAATATGATTTAGTTTACGTGAACAAAAGAAATACTTGTATCTAGATTCAAAGATATTTTGTATAATTACCGCTATATAAACCATTCTCGACAATGAGGTTATATAAATTAACTCGTATGTATAATAGCCACAAGTAAAAAGTATATCATGACATGATGTCAAATTAGTTCTACATTGTCACTTAAGCTCATGACCCCGAAGCTAGACAGAAATGGCCCCACATGAGTGTTTATCAGGCACTCATAATTAATAAGACATGCAATGCATCCGTACCCAGTTGGAGCAACCCAATCACGGATGGATGAGTCACCTCAATAGATCTATTCACTCATTCTCGCTCGTACTTTAATTAATGGTCCATGATATTAAAAGGGGACTTAACTTGATAAATAGATAACTTATGCAATGTATGGAAAATTTCAATACTTTAGCATGTACAAAAATAATAGATACTATGTATTCATCCCCCGTGGGATTAGAAATCAAAATATTGAGTTGAGAACGGGACTATGAAAACTCACAGAAATATGTAAATCGTTAAGAGAACTTGTGATAGTATAAATCAAGTATTTAAGCATGTATCTCCCCCAAAAGTAATTCAAAACGTATAAAAGTAGGGGCTATGACTCACCTGTGCGATAGCTACGATGACAAAAGTGGATACACAGAAATGAGGTACGATCTCTAACCGCAACCTAATATGAAAGATATGATCTAATGTAAGAAATTAAATAATGCTACTCATGCAAATACGTATGTTATCGATACCACTCGTGAAATTTGAAAATAACGTTTATCGTCGAAAAAATACATTTTTGACGTCTCGTTAGGTTAATAACCACTTTCCATGTAAATACGTTGAAACGGTACTCCACGATCCTCGTTTGGTGTTTTTTCGGTAAATATAGTATTTTCGTCGTAAAATGACACTTTTCATAACTTGAAAATATGACCAAAATGGTCTCGCAAAACTAGTCTCGAAATAGTGAATATTAAGAGTTAGTAAAGAAGCTCAGTAGTTTTAGGAATATTTTCACCTTATCTAAAAAGTCATAGAACTGAAGTTTGTCCATACGGGTCTCGATCATAAAGAAAAATAGCCGCGAAGTGAGGTGTTTAGGCTGTTTTGGCAGATTCTGGGTAGTTTTCGGGAAAGTTTGGAAGCCCATATGTTATTCGTTTTTAATTTTTTTGACAAACGGTTAGATGTTTTGAAAACTAGGCTGGGTGAACTAACTTTTTGTCATTCATGTAAATTTTTCAGAAATTAGTTTATCAATGAGAAAATGGCTCTCAACCTGGTCACTTGGCGAAATGGTTAATACTTGGAAAAATTTTTAAGTGTTGGGCTGAAGGAAAATATTAAAATCGTCTAAAATTCAAACGCCTGTATCTTTTTCGTTATAAGCTCGTTGTCTATGTTCTTTATATCCTTGGAATCGTGGGACAACGTATTAATATATTTTTGGTAAGTCGGGATGGCTAGATCAAGTTTTACACCTCAGATTTGCCCTTGAAAATCGTGAGACAGCAAGTACAATTTTCAGAAAATAGTTTTCGTCGTTAAACTTGCAAAAATCATATCTCCTTCGTTATAAACTCGTTTTAATCCGTTCTTTCGCCCACGGCTTCGTTTTTGAAAGTATTTTCTGATTCTCTAGCCCAATGTTACCCGGAAACCTCTGAGCTTTCTATATTTGGCGTTTTGGGACAGTAGGTATTATATTGTTTCAAAAATTGATTTTCCTAGTTTGTAACTTGTTCAAATCTTTACCAAACTACTACAAATCAATTTCACAAGTACCCAATCCTACCATACACCTTCTTAGGGTGTCATGGGTTCCTAGTCTTCACCAAAAATGGTGGATCTCATGAGATTGCTAATAAAAATTATAGATCTATGTTTATAAAGAAAATGGGTATTAAGTGGTATGAAACATAACATATATGCATGTTTTAGTTAGTAGATCATGAAAATACATCTAGTAAATGTTTAAAAGAGTAGGAAAATAACTAGTAACTTACTTGTGATGATTATCAAGAGATGGTGATGAAAACCCATTTAATCTTTGTGGTTTTTATTTCAAAACCCTAACTAGATCATTATTTGGACTTGATAAATACTTGGTTCTTGAAAAATTGATGGATCCTCCTTGTGATTTGATCCATGGCCGAGCACCCCAAGGAAGAAGGAAGAGAGAAAACTTGGCTAGTTATTTTGTTAGAAATGAAGTAGAAAAGTTGGTTTGGTATACTTATTAGATATTTATAGTTTAGGGCAATCTTGTAATTAAATGATCAATGTGAAGACAAGGAGGGGGGGGGGGGGGGGGGGGGCACATGGGTGGATGAGTATGTAGGAAGCTTGATAATATCTTGTTTATGGAGTCAGTTTTGGTTCCGTTAATTGCTAACCGTAAATTGTTAAGCCGCGAAACGTAAATCCGGGTATCGTAAAAATATGAAACTTGAAAGAATGACTAAACTTATCAATATACTCCATAAATAAATATAAAATGAATGGTAAGTTCCATCGGGTTACTTAAACGCCGTTAAAATTGGAGACGCGGGTCTAAAACGTGTAATTCGCGTAAAACGCTGAACTGGAAAACGTAAAATTCCAAAACTTTTAGAATTGTCGTAAACTGAGAGAAAATCATATTTCTATCGTTTATAGAGTTTTATGGACATATCTGGATGCTGGAATGACGTTTAAACCTAAAGGTAAATCTCGGACACGGCTTCGTGATTTTTGCAGAAATGATCCGACGAGCGCCAAATTCTCGGATTATCATTAAAATAGTTTAACTTACGAGAATATGAAATAAAAATTTTGGAACTGAATAATGAAAGTGAATAGTAATAGTGAATAGTATAAATGAATAGTAATTTTCCGAAATAAATTATGAAATTTCGACATTCGAAAAAGGACGTGAAATTACGAGTTGTGACATTCTTCCCCTCTAAAAGGAACTTCGTCCCGAAGTTCAGTTTGTGTTGGTCTCTGAAGTGGTATTGGTGAAAAGATGATGATATTTATCGTGTAAACTACTGAGCTCTAATGGGAGCTCAAGTCTGTAGGCCACTAAGCCTACTCTGTCTGGAATATTAAATGGTCCAGTGTATATCGGGTTTAACTTCCTGATTTTTTTTTTTTTTTTTTTTTTGAATGGTATCCTGCCTTTCCTTGGCAGAACTTTCAACATGACCCTGCCACCAACTTGGAATTCTAAGGGTTTACATCTTATCAAATTTGTAACTGATTCTTGATTTGTAGAAAATTTCTAGTTATTTCATGAATGCTTACTGGACTAGTGAGTTAGGCTTTTTCCAAATTTTGATCCGTCAATGGATGTTGGCACTTTAACCATAGAGTGCCTCAAATGGTGTAGTCTCTACGCTCGCGCAATAACTATGGTTGTAAAGGAATCTGATTTATGGCAAATGGTTAATCCAACCATTTCTAGAGTCAATCACTCATGCTCTGACCATATCTCCTTATGTTTGAATCATTCTTTAATCCTGACCATTGGTCTACAGATGATAAGTGGTGTAGTTCCAAAAGAATCTTAATGAAATCGCTAGGAGTTTGAGGTGAATCAAATTCCTCTATTAGGAATAATTGAAATGGATATCATGAATCTTGTGGAAAAACTTACAAGGTTAAGTCTGTCAAAGGGTGTTGTTGAAAATAATAGATTAGGATTAGGATAAGGTTGTGATCCTCCGCAGGATGTCATGAATCGAGTCTCTCTCCACCTACGGTGCTTAGTCTCCATTACTAAGATTTTCCCCAAGCTCTATGTCGTCAATTCACAAACTCCTAAATGTATAAGTGATGTAATATAGTGATTGATTTTTAAAGTTTGTTTTGAGATTGTGTGTTTTGTTCATAAACCTTCCCTGAATAAATGAATTTACAACTTTAATCAAACGGCTTTCCAAGTAACATTTTTCTTGATGTTTCAAAATTTAGTAGTTATGCAATATAGGACTATTTTCAGCATGGTGGATAATGTGGTTTACCAAAGATCGATGTTTAAAATTTCCTAACATTCAATAGTTTTGTAAAATATTAACCAAAAGGAATTTGCTTGTCAAAATAAGTGCCTCAGAAAAGTATTTATTACAAGATATATGTTTTGCATAACTGTAGTTTGGAAAAAAATCCATTTAAAAGTGAAAGTATTAAGAGGATAAAATAGCCAGGTATGTATGTCTGCACAAATGCATAGGTGTCTAACATGTTTGAATAAAGTCTATTGGTGAGGACATGTTCAATCTATAGTCTTGGTTAAGAGGTTGGATTTATCTCTATGGTGTTGCTTAGTAAGCACTCGTATCTAAACTAATCCTGTAATTCAGTCAAGCCAATACTTTCTATAGATAGAATTTTGGCGATCAGGCCAGTGATAGTGGTTCGAATTGTTTTGTGATATCCTGAGATTTCTGTTGAGTTTTGAATGGTCTTAATGTACCGAGGGATCCTCCTTATAGATGGTATGGAAAGTCTTTCCTAGGGAGGTTATTGATAATATCCACTTATCAATATAGGGAGTAGTGAGTGATGAGTGGCATAGGAAACTATATAGTGTCAGCTAATTCCTTATATATATGGGGATGGGGAAAGGAAATGATAGTGATGGTGAGAAGGGAAAAGACTGCGACAACTGCGACAAAATGATATTGTGATAAAAGAAAATACTGTGATATAAGTGTATCGTGCATAAAGGTGAAGATTCATGAAATGAAATGACCAGTTGACGTGCTTCCAATCGGTGGTTCACGAAGTGATGAAAAGTATGAATGTTCTGACAACAAGAGTATACACACATAAATGAAACATTTGGAAATCGAGTAAAGGATTCAATCAAGACAAAATTTTATTATAACCATTATCAGTGTTGCAAAATTCATTTCTGAGTCGGATATAGGTGGTCAGCCTATGTCCTACTGTCCCGGGTCGAATATAAATGACCAGTCTATATTCTACCGAGGTTCCATGAATTTTGAAATACTCAGCTTAGTTATACTAATACCATGTCCTTCACAAATACCAAGACGTTCTGAAAGACAAAAGCAAGTGACCAAACTCGAGGTCAATTGATGAAACTATGCAAGGAAAACATAATGCGGTGACATATACGATACATGAGCATGCTTATATGAAAGACAATTATAGTAATCAACTAGAATAAATGAATATATTATATCAGATAATGAGACACAAATCTCATCACATATGTCAGCAACTAACCACAAATGAGGATTCAGCTTGGCAGGCAGGCACGTGACGGTCATAGGGTTAAGTTTTCATGAAAGTAGCTATAGTCTAGGTTTTAAAAACACTCAGTTCGCTATAGCCAAAGCTTTGATGCCAATCTGTCACACCCCCAAAATCGGGTCCAACGGAAGCATACATGTAGCTGGGGTGTAACTCAATTGGTATTACAACACAAGTTCAAAAATAGTTTTCACTTCAATCATTTAGAATAAAATCACTTAACCAAAAGTGTTGAATTTGCATTGTTAAAAGTAGTGCGGAAGTAGGCCTTTAAAATAGTTTAAAACGGTCCCCAAATGAATAATCAGATTCTTCTATGACCATGCCATGCCCTGCCAAAACCTCCAGTAGCGTGCCATTGCTTAATACCTGAAAATACATGCTAAAGTGTCAACACGAGGTTGGTGAGTTCATAGAGTCTTGTGAAAAAGAATGTAATGCATATGAATGAATATTTCCCAGCAAAGGCCTCGTAAATCCACTCAGTTCCAAGTCCCGCCATAAGAGACTTGTAACCTGTGTGTTTACAACCCACTGCCAAATATGATTTAGTTTACGTGAACAAAAGAAATACTTGTATCTAGATTCAAAGATAATTTGTATCAATACCGCTATATAAACCATTCTCGACAATGAGGTTATATAAATTAACTCGTATGTACAATAGCCACAAGTAAAAAGTATATCATGACATGATGTCAAATTAGTTCTACATTGTCACTTAAGCTCATGACCCTGAAGCTAGACATAAATGGCCCCACGTGAGTGTTTATCAGGCACTCATAATTAATAAGACATGCAATGCATCCGTACCCAGTTGGAGCAACCCAATCACGGATGGAGGAGTCACCCTCAATAGATCTATTCACTCATTCCCGCTCGTACTTTAATTAACGGTCCATGATAATAAAAGGGGACTTAACTTGATAAATAGATAACTTAAGCAATGTATGAAAATTTTCAATACTTTGGCATGTACAAAAATAATAGATACTATGTATTCATCCCCCGTGGGATTAGAAATCAAAATATTGAGTTGAGAACGGGACTATAAAAACTCACAGAAATATGTAAATCGTTAAGAGAACTTGTGAAAGTATAAATCAAGTATTTAAGCATGTATCTCCCCCAAAAGTAATTCAAAACGTATAAAAGTAGGGGCTATGACTCACCTGGTGGGATAGCTACGATGACAAAAGTGGATACACAGAAATGAGGTACGATCTCTAACCGCAACCTAATATGAAAGATATGATCCAATGTAAGAAATGAAATAATGCTACTCATGCAAATACGTATGTTATCGATACCACTCGTGAAATTTGAAAATAACGTTTATCGTCGAAAAAATACATTTTTGACGTCTCGTTAGGTTAATAACCACTTTCAATGTAAATACGTTGAAACGGTACTCCACGATCCTCGTTTGGTGTTTTATCGGTAAATATAGTATTTTCGTCGTAAAATGACACTTTTCATAACTTGAAAATATGACCAAAATGGTATCGCAAAACTAGTCGCGAAATAGTGAATATTAAGAGTTAGGAAAGAAGCTCAGTAGTTTTAGGAATATTTTTACCTTATCTAAAAAGTCATAGAACTGAAGTTTGTCCATACGGGTCTCGATCATAAAGAAAAATAGCCGTGAAGTGAGGTGTTTAGGCTGTTTTGGCAGATTCTGGGCAATTTTTGGGAAAGTTTGGAAGACCATATGTTATTCGTTTTTAATTCTTTTTACAAACGGTTGGATGTTTTGAAAACTAGGCTGGGTGAACTAACTTTTTGTCAATGATGTAAATTTTCCAGAAATGAGTTTATCAATTAACTAACTTGGGCTGAAGGAAAATATTAAAATCGTCTAAAATTCAAACGATTGTATCTTTTTCGTTATAAGCTCGTTTTCTATGTTCTTTATATCCCCGGAATCGTGGGACAACGTATTAATATATTTTTGATAAGTAGGGATGGCTAGATCAAGTTTTACACCTCAGATTTGCCCTTGAAAATCGTGAGACAGCAAGTACAATTTTCAGAAAATAGTTTTCGTCGTTAAACTTGCAAAAATCATATCTCCTTCGTTATAAACTCGTTTTAATCCGTTCTTTCGCCCACGGCTTCGTTTTTGAAAGTATTTTCTGATTCTCTAGCCCAATGTTACCCGGAAACCTCTGAGCTTTCTATATTTGGCGTTTTGGGACAGTAGGTATTATATTGTTTCAAAAATTGATTTTCCTAGTTTGTAACTTGTTCAAATCTTTACCAAACTACTACAAATCAATTCCACAAGTACCCAATCCTACCATACACCTTCTTAGGGTGTCATGGGTTCCTAGTCTTCACCAAAAATGGTGGATCTCATGAGATTGCTAATAAAAATTATAGATCTATGTTTATAAAGAAAATGGGTATTAAGTGGTATGAAACATAACATATATGCATGTTTTAGTTAGTAGATCATGAAAATACATCTAGTAAATGTTTAAAAGAGTAGGAAAATAACTAGTAACTTACTTGTGATGATTATCAAGAGATGGTGATGAAAACCCATTTAATCTTTGTGGTTTTTATTTCAAAACCCTAACTAGATCATTATTTGGACTTGATAAATACTTGGTTCTTGAAAAATTGATGGATCCTCCTTGTGATTTGATCCATGGCCGAGCACCCCAAGGAAGAAGGAAGAGAGAAAACTTGGCTAGTTATTTTGTTAGAAATGAAGTAGAAAAGTTGGTTTGGTATACTTATTAGATATTTATCTAGTTTAGGGCAATCTTGTAATTAAATGATCAATGTGAATACAAGGAGGGGGGGGGGGGCACATGGGTGGATGAGTATGTAGGAAGCTTGATAATATCTTGTTTACGGAGTCAGTTTTGGTTCCGTTAATTGCTAACCGTAAATTATTAAGCCGCGAAACGTAAATCCGGGTATCGTAAAAATATGAAACTTGAAAGAATGACTAAACTTGTCAATATACTCCATAAATAAATATAAAATGAATGGTAAGTTCCATCGGGTTACTTAAACGCTGTTAAAACTGGAGACGCGGGTCTAAAACGCGTAATTCGCGTAAAACGCTGAACTGGAAAACGTAAAATTCCAAAACTTTTAGAATTGTCGTAAAATGAGAGAAAATCATATTTCTATCGTTTATAGAGTTTTATGGACATATCGGGATGCTGGAATGACGTTTAAACCTAAAGGTAAATCTCGGACACGGCTTCGTGATTTTTGCAGAAATGATCAGACGAGCGCCAAATTCTCGGATTATCATTAAAATAGTTTTATCTTACGAGAATATGAAATAAAAATTTTGGAAATGAATAATGAAAGTGAATAGTAGAAATGAATAGTAACTTTCCGAAATAAATTATGAAATTTCGACATTTGAAAAAAGACATGAAATTACGAGTTGTGACCAAAAAAGTGACCAAGTCTTGGACCAAAGATTTTTTTTTGCTTAGTTTGGTAATTTCCTCAAAAACAAAAGGGCAAATGATTAAAAAAATGTATTATACTTGCCACCATTTGCTCTTGTGGGTAGCGAACAAAATTTTTTGCTTTTGTAGGTACTTTTCTTTCAAATTTATCATTTTAGGGTATAATTAACTAACCAGAGGCGAGGGGAAATTTCCCTTTTGCGAAATTTTTGATCATTTTTGCCCCTCTTAGCTAATAGTTTTTTTTTTCCCGAAAGGCAAAAATGTCATATCGTACCCTAAAAATGATGAATTTGAAGAAAAAAAAATACCTACGAAAGCATGAATTTTTGTTCGCTACCAACAAAAGCAAATGATGACAAGTATGATATATTTTTCAATAATTTGCCCAAAACAAAACAGGTGTATAGTGTGTGTTTTGGTGTTGTGTGTGTTCTTTGTTATGAAGCATGGCGAAGGAATTAAATGTTGTGAATATTGAATCCTTGTGTGTAATCAAGTTTATTATCACGAAGAATCTCTATCTGGTGTTATAGTTAGAAACCCATTATTGAGGGTTTTGATTCAGTAGTTTATAAATAGCGTGTTTGTTAAAAGTAGCAGTAGCAGTGAGTAGTAGCTGTGAACAGTAAACGTGAGCGCAGTAGTTTTTTGCTCACCGCTTTTTAAACAAGAATTGAAGAATTAGCCTTTATAATAAATAGTCACAGCTCACCGTTCTTTTGCCAAATAATAACTAAAAATCAAAATGCTTATTGCTTACCACTCACCGTCCCAAAAAGCTCCACACCGCTTCTCGCGTCGTGTGCAATTGCCATACAAATGTGACCAAATGAACTTAAGTATAGTAGCCAGTAGGTAAAGTTGGTGAAGTCATCTCCCTCGTCACGCAGACGAGGAGATCTTCAATGCTCATTGCTTACCACTCACCGTCCCAAAAATGCTCATTGCTTACCACTTACCGTCCCAAAAATGCTCATTTCAAACAAAACATTTTCTACAAAATACTACACAAACAATAAAACCCAAAAAAGAAAAAAAGAAAAAAAAAAGGACAGATTTTGCAGTCATCTCCCTCGTCACGCAGACGAGGAGATCTTCAATGGCGAGCCACAGCGAGCAAGAGAGGGTGTGGTGACGAGCTACGGCGAGCTCCACGTCGGACGACGAGGACGCACGGCGAGCCCACACCTCTCGCTCTAATTAGTGAATTAACGATATTTTTTGTTTTTAACGCTCATTAACAATAGTTGTCGACATGTAGTTTTAGCCAGGTTGGTGGATACTTAAGCGTGGCTATTATGAGAGTTAGAGTGCTTCATGACATTAAAAAATAATTCAAAAAGGAAAAAGCTTAGACACATTATTTACGTATTAATATACTCGTAATGAATAACAATAGAAAAATATTACAAATCATTGGAAACATCCAAATCATGTTATAAAGTTCTTGGGAAAAAAATGTTTGCATGAAGAATATAGAATGAGAGACCTAGAGAAAAGAATCAATCACTATTAAATTATAGAGTAAAGTACATGGTTGGTCCCTGTGGTTTATACAAAGTAACAAGTTTCGTCCCTCTCTTTTAAAAGTTGCATAGTTAGTCCCTAAGTGCGTAAACAAATAACACCACAGGTCCCTTGGTTTAACTGGTGTTAACTAGGTTAGTTAAAATTTACAAGTTAGCCCCCTTTGGTTAAATAGCGCTGCATCGTTAATCCTTTGGCTAAATAGCGCTGCATAGTTAATCCTTTTAACGTTTTCGCCCGTTTTTGTCCGTTTTTTTTTGTTTTCGCCCGTTTTTGTCCGTTTTTTTTTTCGTTTTCGCCCGTTTTTGTCCCTTTTTTTTTGTTTTCGCCCGTTTTTGTCCGTTTTTTTATGTTTTCGCCCGTTTTTGTCCGTTTTTTTTTACGTTTTTGCCCGTTTTTGACCGTCTTTTTTACGTTTTCGCCCGTTTTTTTTTACGTTTTCGCCCGTTTTTGTCCGTTTTTTTTAGTTTTCGCCCGTTTTTGACCTTTTTTTTACGTTTTCGCCCGTTTTGACCTTTTTTTTACGTTTTCGCCCGTTTTTGTCCGTTTTTTTTGTTTTCGCCCGTTTTTGTTCGTTTTTTTATGTTTTCGCCCGTTTTTGTCCGTTTTTTTTACGTTTTCACACTTTTTTGTCCGTTTTTTTTTTGTTTTCGCCCGCTTTTGTCCGTTTTTTTTTGTTTTCGCCCGTTTTTGTCCGTTTTTTAAAATTTTCGCCCGTTTTTGACCGTTTTTTTTTACGTTTTTGCCCGTTTTTGTCCGTTTTTTTTTGTTTTCGCCCGTTTTTGACATTTTTTTTACGTTTTCGCCCGTTTTTGTCCGTTTTTTTTGTTTTCCGCCCGTTTTTGTCCGTTTTTTTATGTTTTCGCCCGTTTTTTTTTACGTTTTCGCCCGTTTTTGACCGTTTTTTTTACGTTTTCGCCCGTTTTTGTCCGTTTTTTTTGTTTTCGCCCGTTTTTGACTGTTTTTTTACGTTTTCGCCCGTTTTTGTCCGTTTTTTTTGTTTTCGCCCGTTTTTGTCCTTTTTTTATGTTTTCGCCCGTTTTTGTCCGTTTTTTTTTTACGTTTTCACACTTTTTTGTCCGTTTTTTTTTGTTTTCGCCCGCTTTTGTCCATTTTTTTTACGTTTTCGCACGTTTTTGTCCGTTTTTTTTATGTTTTTTTTCCGTTTTTTTGCCGTTTTCGCCCGTTTAGAAAAAATATTTTAGAAATATATTGGGGTAAAAAAAAGTTTCTAAAATATATTTTTCGAAAAAAATATTTTAGAAAAAATATTTTTTTTTACCCAAATTTTTTTTTCGAAAAATATATTTTAGAAAAAATATTTTTTTACCCAAATTTTTTTTTCGAAAAATATATTTTAGAAACCTTTTTTTACCCAATTTTTTTTTCGAAAATATTTTTTTCGATGATTATTTAAAAAAAATTCAAAATTATATTTAGACAAAAGACTGACGAAAACGGGCGAAAACAAAAAAAAGGACAAAAACGGGCGAAAACGTAAAAAAAGGTACAAAAACGGGCGAAAACGTAAAAAAAACGGGCGAAAACAAAAAAAAACGGACAAAAACGGGCGAAAACGTAAAAAAAAACGGACAAAAATGGGCGAAAACAAAAAAAAAACGGACAAAAGCGGGCGAAAACAAAAAAAAACGGACAAAAAAGTGTGAAAACGTAAAAAAAAGGACAAAAACGGGCGAAAACAAACAAAAACGGGCGAAAACATAAAAAAACGGACAAAAACGGGCGAAAACAAAAAAAAAGGGACAAAAACGGGCGAAAATGTAAAAAAACGGACAAAAACGTGTGAAAACGTAAAAAAAACGGACAAAAACGGGCGAAAACAAAAAAAACGGACAAAAACGGGCGAAAACATAAAAAAAGGGACAAAAACGGGCGAAAACGTAAAAAAAACGGTCAAAACGGGCGAAAACAAAAAAAATGACAAAAACGGGCGAAAACGTAAAAAAAGGGACAAAAACGGGCGAAAACGTAAAAAAACGGTCAAAAACGGGCGAAAACAAAAAAAAAAGGGACAAAAACGGGCGAAAAAAAAAACGGACAAAAGCGGGCGAAAACAAAAAAAAACGGACAAAAAAGTGTGAAAACGTAAAAAAAACGGGCGAAAACAAAAAAAAAGGGACAAAAACGGGCGAAAACATAAAAAAACGGACAAAAACGGGCGAAAACAAAAAAAAAACGGACAAAACGGGCGAAAACGTAAAAAAAGGTCAAAAACGGGCGAAAACGTAAAAAAAACGGACAAAAACAAAAAAAAAACGAACAAAACCGGGCGAAAACGTAAAAAAAACGGACAAAAACGGGCGAAAACGTTAAAAGGATTAACGATGCAGCGTTATTTAACCAAAGGATTAACGATGCAGCGCTATTTAACCAAAGGATTAACGATGCAGCGCTATTTAACCAAAGGGGGCTAACTTGTAAATTTTAACTAACCTTAGTTAACATCAGTTAAACCAAGGGACCAGTGGTGTTATTTGTTTACGTACTTAGGGACTAACCATGCAACTTTTAAAAGGTAGGGACGAAACTTGTTACTTTATACAAACCACAGGGACCAACCATGTAATTTACTCTAAATTATAAGAGAATCAAAAGCAACTTGAGCGGAAAAAAAAAAGGCTAGTTGCAAATTGAGAATAATTGAAGAAGATATTCACTGTTACCTAATTAGCATTTGAAAAACCGCCGAGCTATTTTTCGAATGGTACCACTCTCTTTACGCAAATGTATAATTGACCGGTCATAAAAGACTTAGAAAAATAGTTCTTTGGTTCGATCTCAAATTCTGACTAAAATGTCACTGGTACATGTGCTCATTATCTGAGACTAGATCATTTGAGAAGAGTCATTCAACACACACAAAAAGATGCACGGCATCAAGGTTAGATTTAAACATTTTTCTAGAGAATTAACATTTGAAAATCTGAAAAAATAGTTTTTAAAATATAAGAATGGAAAAACTTTGATATTCTTTGTATGGTGTCACATCAACCATGCACATATTTATTCTTGGGGATCTTGAACGATTTAGATTCTTACCATTTTATATATAGTCGTTATATTCATTTTCTTCCTACCTTTCACTTCTGATTCTTGATGTTCTTGCTCAATCATGATTCATCCGTTGATTCGTTAAGGAATGAATTCTTGTATCCATAGTAGCAACTTTAGTATGATTCAGGTATATAAAAAAAAGTTCACCAAATTGGCATAATAAAAGTTGCACGTTTTGAGCCTTCTTTGGTTACTTTTTTCCGTTCTTACTGGTTCATGCAATAAACGAGATCATAAGACTTGGGGCCTAGGTGGTTTGTTTCATGTGTGAGTACAACTCATCTTGCATTTGTAGCACAAATATGCAACAAACTTTGGCTAATTTAATTCACATTTAATTGGGAATTCGTGGTTATGTCAACGGAAACATAGACGGAACTTAGTATATCATTTAGGGCCAAATTAGTATCATAAGATAAATGAACTCTTTAAGCACATATAAGCAAGGTTTTGAAACCCGGGTCGACCCGGCTGGGTTAACCGGTTCGACCGGTTCCGGCCGAAAAAACGGGTCAAAACAACCCGAGTTTCTAAAACCGAGTTAACCGGTTTGACCCGCCGGGCTTTGAGTGACCCGGGTCAACCCGGTTCTCGAAACCCGGCCGGGTTTCATTTTTTAAAAATATTTTAATAAAAACCCGGGTTGACCCGGCGGTCGAACCGGTTGACCAGGTCAAAAAAATAAAAAAATAATAAATTGAAAACCGGGTTGACCCGGCGGTCCAACCGGTCGAACCGGTTGAACCGGTGCCCGAAAACTCGACCGAGTCAATTTCGAACTCGGTTTTCAAAACATTGCATATAAGTAAAACACTAAATTTTAAGAGGAGTCACAACCCCTTCACCAATCTACAAAAAGGTCCATCTATGAACCTCCGGCCTTAGAATGTGTTTGTCTAAACGAAATTATTACATTTTTCAAGTAATCAAATATCATTCTTATTTATTAAAAAAAAAAAATTAATTAGACAATTATTTGCTATCCGGCCGATGTGCACCTAACCATCTAGTCTGGATTTTACCGTAGCCGATTCTATGACAATTTTATAATTAATATATAGGCTAGTGACAATTGTTTGTTTCAATTGTCAATTCAAGATATCTCAACCTAGGGAGGGTTTGGGGAAGGTTTGTGCTGCCGCCGTCTGTACTGTCTGCTTTAATACTTGTACATTTGACTGAAAATAGGTGGGACCCCATGTAGGGACCGTTCGGTTAATGCATCCCATAGGTTAATATTTAAAGTCAAAGGCTATAATAGGCCTTTAGCTTGACCTAACTATTTTCATATGCATTTGATAAAAGCTAAAATGTGTGATAATTTAACATTACCAAATTTATGTTAAAGACAATTTTGTGTTTACCTCAGTAGTCATATGAAGAGATCATATAAGTTAAATTAGATAGAGAGACATAAATCTATGATGATATATCAACCTCAATTCATCAACTATTACTCAAGTTGCACGAATAGATAATTTAGCTAGAGATTATATGTTTTTATTCATGATTCGAGAAATTATAAAATGTTGCCATGTCATAGATCCAGGAACGGAATTGTCATATTTTGCTTCAAATATCCGTAGTACTCCGTATATGATTATACGCTCGTCTAAGCCTTGAATATTGATCAATTATATGATGGATTTTGAAACGCTAGCGTCTTTGAGTTTTTACAGAACTCTGCTCGTTTTTTACTCACAGATGAATGATCTTGTAGGAAGTTTTTGACCATTCGCTGGTATTTCGTAATGTTTTTCGTTTGAAAAAAATGCATGGTTCTATATTGGGCCTTAGCAGGCTTACTCCCTTTACGTCCCGAACATTATAACTTATGAGTGCTTGGTTTCGGGTAAACTAATATCTACTCAAGCGCAGCCTGTTTCTATCTTTAGGATAGTGTTTTGGTTTCAATTTTTGAAAAGTCTTAATCGAACAAAACACAATCAATAACAGAAAATGTTGTTAAAAAGTTTTCAAAAGCATATTGTGCAACTAAGAATATTACGTAATTAATCTCCTTGTGGCAACGGAGGTTCACCTGCACCGAATCTGGGCTGTTCAAAAGGGTAGTCGCTGTAGGATTGAGTCGGAAACGCATGTTACAAAAATAATAATAATAATAATAAAAATAAATAAATAAAAAAATAAAAAAAATACGTAATCCGTGTTATGAATGGATGCTTGTTTTGGTAACGACACAAAATTGATGACATTTATTACAAGAACTGGGTGTGGTGTAGATATTTAGATTAACTAGACGAGTACCCGTGCATAGCAACGGGATTTTATAGCGGCATTTAATTATAATGATATTTTGGTTAAGTGGTTTGTGTAACCAAAATATCAATATAACTATCTGCTGCTATAAAATTTCGTTTCTATGTACGGCTACTCATCTAGTATTTAAAAGTTTATTTTTATATACGTGTGTATTCATTATTAAGTTGACAAAACAATTTTACATTTTTACAAGGTTTTGAAACCCGGGTCGACCCGGCCGGGTTAACCGGTTCGACCGGTTCCGGCCGAAAAAACGGGTCAAAACAACCCGGGTTTCTAAAACCGGGTTAACTGGTGTTACCCGCCGGGTTTTGAGTGACCCGGGTCAACCCGGTTTTCGAAACCCGGCCGGGTTTCATTTTTTCAAAAAAATTTAATAAAAACCCGGGTTGACCCGGTGGTCGAACCGGTTGACCCGGCGGTCAAACCGGATGACCCGGTCCAAAATATAAAATAATAATAAATTGAAAACCGGGTTGACTCTGCGGTCCAACCGGTCGACCCGGTTGACCCGGTGCCCGGTGACTCGACCGGGTCGATTTCGAACCCGGTTTTCAAAATATTGCATTTTTATGTTTTCATTTATTAATTATTCATTTAACTTTCCATGTTTTGATAAGTTTTAAATGAGAGGTATTAAAGAGTGTAAAATGCATTAATTAAGGGTAATTTAATGCATTAATTAAGGGTAATTTAGGCAAAACATTAATTTAAGTTTTTCACTTTTCACTTTTTGACTTTTTGACCATTTACTCTTTATAAATAGTATAGATTAATCTCAAGCTGGATATTACATACCTAGAGCAGCATGTTTACATTACTGTTTGTTTATGATGATCATAAGGAAAGTTAAATGCATGTGTAACTATTTAACTTACCAATATCTTTGAGTTTAATATTTATGTCATTGAGTTCTCGAAGACACAATAACATACGTCCGAACAACTCTTTAACGATTTAAATCAGATGACATAAAACAACTGTCGCGGAATAATCACATAGTTTAGCACTCTCAAAATATTCCAACACACTGGAACTTTATGGTGTTAGATCTCTAATCTAATTGACCTTTCAAATTGTCACAACTTGACAATGTATAGTTTAGTTCACAATCGAAATGAACTTGCTTTACTGCTCACTCAAAGTAAGAAACTCAACCTAATAGATGTGAGTATAAATTAATCCACCAGCTTGTGAATGTTAAACAGTTTAGAGCACCGCCTTTCGATTTCAACGAAATACTTATGTGCTTGATATGATAACAATTTATTCCTTCATGAATAAATCCGATTGCTTAATATAAGTGGCAAACGATTAGTAGACTCTATGTGGGTATCATATTGTCATGAAATCTTAGACCAAAGTTGTGCATGATCAAGGTGATCAGCCAGGATCACGTTTGAAGGTCTACAATTCGGAATCATAGGTTAACGGTTTCAACCTAAGTTGCATACCAAGTCAGCCAAATATGCCCGTCTATCAATTTCATAACAGTGTTAACACACATACACTAATCTAGTCTTATTTGACAATAAACCAACTACTACAATCCTTAGACAAATGGCTGCTACATCAACCTGCTTTTTGTTCAACTTATATTAGTATGATCATATCACACACGTCTGGTTGGTTCCCACATAACAAATATTCTCTCTAGTTGGCAAGTTTCTTCTTAAACTTCATATAAAGTTAACACAATTTACATTCTTCGTTTCATGACATCAAGTATCTTACTCGCGTAATCCGATCTCTTGAAGTAAATGAGACATGGGAAAAAGTAAATGGTTCATAAATGGGTTTACCCTGTAATTTATATAACATACCTAATTATCAGTGTCAAATTTATTTCATAACATAATCTTTAGAACAATATAACTCAAGCAGATTTTGAGATCCGTACAATATACATATATTAAAGTTTGGTAAATACAACGTGCGACATTACAATTTATTAGATTCAAGCTTCAAATTCTTGGCCACTAATCTTATACTGCACCCAGAAAACTGATAGATTCCATCGTACACACATCTACATACACATACATCTTTGTATAAGTATTTTATACGGTAATAAAGTATAGTTAACATAGATTCAACATCAGCTTGTGTTTTCCTGATGATGATGATGCCGGGTTAGGCTTCGTGCATTGTGCTTATAATAAATGAAAATTGTTACAAAAGATAAAGATACTTACTATTTTGAATTGAGAAAACAATATCTTTTCTCTCAATAAATCCGGAAAGAGCAAATCTGCAAATATTGTATGATAATGCCGAGTTAGGGTTCGTGAAAGATATTGGTTTTGTGTTTGGGCTTGATAATTATTCGGTAATAGTTGTGTAGCAAGCAGGGTGGACTGTGGAGAGAGGTGGGTTAGAACCGATGAAGGTAGACCATAAGTTTTGACTTTTTAACAAAAATGCCCGAAATTTATGTAGCTTGTTCAATTTTTTTTATGCAAAATTGCTATCTTAGACAGTCTTAAATTTCAGAACACTTCTTAATAGAGGCATAATAGTCTTTTGTATACTCTCCTACGGAGAATATTGTTTATATCACAGATACTTAATATGTCCCTATATCACTGCAGAGTAATTTGGTATCATCAAACTTGAATAATTTAGAATACCGCTGGAACCAAGTTCACAACATTCAGGGAGTCTCGAACGGTAGTTCCAGCTAATTGTAACGGGGCATGGAGAAAGCCAACTGCTGGTAGGCTTGCATTGCAACTTGCGAGTGGTGTAGCAACAACTACTTGGTAAGATAATAGAACACTGGCGAGAGGCGATTGTTGTGGATTCAGAACGATATTAAATGTTCCATCTGAATTTGTTATGGCCGAGGATACCACATTCCCGCCACACGTTACTTGGACTAATGCATCTGCAGATCATCCAACAAAGAGATACATGATTAAATATACATGTCATTTTTGTTCACTTATATTACTTTAAATTTTTTTGGGTCACTTAGGTCATTAAACTTGCTACTCGGTTTAACACCAGAGACAACTCATCATTTATCTGTTAGTATAGTTTTTATAACTTATATATCGTGCTTACTAAGTTCAGTGATCTTAGTGTATATTTATATAAGTTATGTGACTTAACTATCGTGTTAATAACATCAATAACTTTAATGAACGGATAAATAATAGTCTAACCTAAGTTAAGAAAATTGTAAAAATCACATTCACAGCCTTAACTTTTTCATGATAAGAAAACTTCATTTACTTGAAAAAGCAGGGGTTGGTGTTGCTTCATTGGGAACAATAGCGGCGCCATCCAGAGAGCACATTATAGTTCCGGTGATGTTTATCAAACTACCAGAGCCGGAAGGTAGTTGAGCTTGAGCTTGAGATGATGCAAAAACAACAACCAAAAGGGAGACTAAGATGATTAATTTCATTATTGCCAATGATGTTAAAGAGCTAGTGTGCTTACAATCAAGGGCATGATACAAATCTATGCATGTAAGTTTACCTATTTATAAGGGAAGTTGAGGTACAATGCCGCCTACTTGAGGCATGAAAGAAAATCAAAATTTGCATATTACTGCGTATCCACGAAATTAAATGTAGATTTGCGTTGTGAAGTTAATTGTCAAACGATGACTTTCAGATCGATTATGTCATGCAAGTTGTAATCTAAACGCACATGCGGATTTGTGGGGTTTGCCCTTCTTTATGTTCTTGTACATGATTATCAAGAAATTTTACTGGTTTCTTGAAACATGTTATCGGCCATAACAACGTACTTGTTCACTTTAAGCAAACTAATTGTTTAAATATAAATATGCTTTCAACAATTATGTTATTCGACTTCATGATTTAAGACTTGGAATGATTTTGTTAATAAGATAGCATATATATCTACTCTACTTATTCATCTATAAGTGTGTTATATATATGGCTTGATGATTGAAGATGGTGCCCAAAGTATTTGATAACAGAAAAACAATAGAAATTGCTTGTTAGATAATATTTGGAAGCCTAGGTGAAGAAGAGCAAAGAAGTATATTAGAGATTTTACCTTTTAAAGTGGAGAAATTGCCTGTTAGATACCTTGGAGTACCTCTCATTACTAAAAGATTAGGAGTTAAAGATTGCTCAAGTGTCATTGATAGAGTTAAAAGCAAAGTGAGCAACTGGAAAAACAAGTGTCTTTCATATGCTGGCAGACTTCAAATTAGTGGCATCTCTAACTTCAAATTAGTGGCATCAGTGTTGTAGTCTATATATGTATATTGGGCATCTGTCTTCTTGTTGCCTCAGATTACTATCAAAGAGATCAACAAGCTCCTTAAAAAATTTCTTTGGAACCATGGTGAAGAATCTAAAGGTAAAGCTAAAGTAAGTTGGAAGAATATATGTAAACCTAAATGCAAAGGTGGATTGGGGCTCAAAGATTTAAGTATGTGGAATAAGGCTATGATTGCAAAACACCTGTTGTAAAACCCTAAAATCCTTAAACACATTTATTTGAATATTTGAATTTTAACATAAGTTTGGTATTAAAAGTTGGACATTTTAAAACTATACACTATACACTGTAATTTAAAATAAATCATAAACTATAGGTAATAAGAAAATCGTGACCACCCAATTAACCTATGAAAAATATCACACGACTAAACATGTACATGGACCGAATCTTAGAGTTTGAGCACACACACTTTGTAATTTAATTAAGGAAACTTTGTTTTGTGATAATCACTCCACCTATCACCATAATATTCGGCCTAATCACACTCTCATTTACCATCAAAAGTATGACTCAATCACAAATCATATCCCATGAATCTCTCATATTTAATTTTGTCAAATCTTTTCTCCATCTCATTTTTTTTAGACTACTCACCTTCTCCCATTTTCTCTTCCATTCTCCAATTTCGTGAACTTAGTAGAAAAAAACAAACCGACCCCTTTATTCTTTATATCAGAAGAAGATAGTTTCGATCGTGGTGTATATATATTTGTTCGAAGGGTATATTCATTTTGTGGCTTGGTTCATTCGTGGGACATCTCTTGTTATTGTTCAGTTTGTACAAAACCAACCGATCATAAGGTACTCTAAAACTCTTTTTTTTGTGATTCGTCTAAACGTATATATAAGTCATCCCATATGTTTTTGTTTCATTTAATAAGAGACATACGAATATAAACTAAAAACCATGGTCACGTGGGATTGTTCTTGTTGTTTTTTTTTTTTTTTTTTTTTTGAAGACTAATACAAAGAATTAATAAACACTGCCACATAAAATATTAGAATATGAGTTACGTATATTTTGTCACTTATTTTCGCTTTGTTTCGTTATTAGAAGGGCCGTACCAAACCGTGTCACATAAAGAATAAGGATGCATGTCGTGATTATGTTTTGAGTCGGGTCATAAAATAAGTGTGAGTCGCGAGTATTGGCTTTGAGGTGTAGCATTTATAGCAGCGTCCTTATCGACCCTTTATCACTAAAAAAACGCACTCTAATAATCTATGGATTAGATCACTTAAACGGAACTAAAATATTTCTAGAAGAAAACTGTTTGTCGAGGGGCATGTATATACGCTTAAGTCTTTAGCCATTGTTAAGTATCGACGAGTCGGTTTTCGAATCTTTAAACTATTCAAGAGTAGCGCAAGAGAAGAGATTTCTTTTATATTAATATGGTAACTGACTCCATGCATGATTTTGGAGGCATGATCAAAACCATTTAGTTGGTCATGAGGTGAAATATTATTGAGAATGGATCTCACCAAATACAGATTTGATATTAGCATGCATGTGCAAACTAGTTAACGTGATTGTATAAGGGTGTGTTTACATGTGATTTGTGGATAGTCAAAAGAGTCATTTAGCATAATTATAAACTGTTTTGAAAAAGGAGTTGGATCAGTTTGTATGGTGTCATGCGTGTCGAATAAGTATTTTAACGAGGGGTTGAAGTCATGTTTTATGAGTGTGTCGTTGCATGTAATCTGGTTGTGTTCCCTCCTTGTCGACCTGTAACTAATGTCTAATCATAAAATGTAATGAACACACTTTTAATGAAGCACTAGATATGGAAACCCAAATCACTGTCGATGAGAGACTTGTAACCATATATGAAATATATTACATATTTTGGTCGTCACGGTCTAAGATTAATGTCAAAAGTGCGTTTAAATAAATTATGAAACGGCGGAGTCAAAAATTATCCTTTTTAATATAAAATTATAGTATAAATCTTAAAATAATTTTATTTGACTTGTAATATTTAATTTTGATAATTTACATTTTGACCATAAACTTACAATATTGACATTTAAAACCTTAACTACTATATTGGTCATTTTAACCTTAAGTCTTATTATTTGTCTATTATAACCTTAAAGAATTAAATTACAATTGCGGAAACTTACTAAATATGGAAAATTTCTAATTCGGGAAACCTGCTATAAAAAGAAAAGTTACTAAAAATGAAAAGCCGACTAAAACGAGTAATCTGATTTAAAATAAGTTATCAATAATAAGCCGATCATTAAATCATGTAGATTCGCTGAAGAAGGAGTAACTTCCGATCTTTGTGATGTGTTTGCATTTGCGGTTTAAGGTACAGATATTCTAACCTTTCAGTAAGGTTTCTTATGACTCATGATCCGTTCCATTGCCACTATTATGATTTCTGATCTTTATACGCCTGATATCATTGGTTCATTTGATAGTATAATTTTGTATGAAGACCCTTTTAAAAATATAACCTGATGACTTTTGAGAAAAACTATTTTTGAAATGATTTCTATGATTACGATACGATGCCAGTTTTATATGAAGGTTTTAATGACTTTTATGAAATGTGTTTTTAAAGGAATACTTTTACGATAAAAAGGTTTTAAATACCTTTTAAAAGTCCTTAATATATTTTATTCTCTAAGATTCCTTATGACTTTCTTTAACATCTTTTGGTTATTAAACTTCAAATTTTGAACCTTTTCTATGAACCCTTTTGCTATTATGAACCTTTGATTTGAACATCATGATATGAATCTTTGATTTGGACCTTTAACTTGAACCATTGTTATGATCCCTTATATGATCCATACTTGATCGATCCATTTCTGTTAGGATTTGCTTGATTTTTTGTTGCATGCTATAGTTCTTATTCTTATAGCATTCCTATACCCTATTTATTGCCCATTATTTGATTAATTTGTAGTCAGTCATGGGGAGTCCATGGCCTTGCCATTGATGCACCAGTGGTATTGACACTATCTGTGGAGGTGGGTTTTAGTCCACAACGTTCCCTTTAAGCTAGCTATTCAGGCCTATATTTATTATTGTATATGTTTACTTAGCCTAGAGCTTTGTGCATATATATTTGTTTTTCAGGGGGCGTATGGATGCATCCTAGGTACTTTGTTTCGTTTTGAATTTGGTGAAAGGGTATGTGTGTGCGATACACTCCATTTCACATTTGGTACATCGAGCTAGCTACTCTATGTACAATTTGATATATGATTGTTGGGCATTTCTGTTACTTCTACTATATATGTGATCTTTGTTGTTCTATCTTTCTTATTGTTATTGACTTATGCTTTCTTTAGTTCATTTGCTTACACTTATGATTCGTTTCATTTTCTTTTGATTCATTTGATATTCCTTATACATATTCCCTTTGATCCTATTATGTTGATTCTATCATATGTTCCATATTCTTTGATATTCGTCTCAACAGGTTTGCTTGGATTCATTTCGGATTCACTTCGTTTCCCTTTTGTTATTAGCTTTTGTTTGTTTATATATATATCTGTTCACTGGGCTTTTAAGCTCAGTCGCATTTCTTTCCTTGCGGCAGGTTATTTAAAAGGAAGCTGGGTTTGAGGGAAGAGTGCTTAGGAGCTTTAGTGGACTACACGGTTGATAGCTCCCCATGGATTAGAGATGGACTTAGAGATTCCTCTTTTGGTTCTTAGTTTGTAATTAGTTTGGAACCTGTTATGCTTAGACTTATCACCTTATCATTTATTAGATTTGCTTTGTAACCCTTGTATTATTTAATGTATTCCGCTTGCTTATGTTCTGATTTGACCCCATAATGTTTCACTTTAGCCTTTTTGGGTTGGGGTGTTACAATTATGGTATCAGAGAACAGGCTGTGACTTGTAGTACATCAAACCTTGACCTGTGAAGTTTGGACCATTAAGTTTCCACTGTAGGCGCTCATAAGACAACCTTTGATATTTTGCTCTAGGATTTCCGCATAGGAACATAAGTTATTATCGGTGAGAAATGGGTAGAATAGGACATCTATGTAAGTAGCATTGCTTTTGCATCACTCTGATTCGTGCCTCTGCCTTTAGTTATGCCTTATAAGAACATTCATTTCAGAGGTTAGTTATGCACAACGTAAGCTTTGTAAACCAAGTGAGGTAATAGTGCCTCGAGAACTACATGGATACCTTACATCATTTAAGTTTCGCCTTCTAATTTTGATCTCCGATTCCGATTTTTCTTTTGATAAACAGTTTGATACCTTTCCGACCATTCCGATGGTTATTCAACCATAATGTGTTTGACACATTCTGTAAATTCATTACTTATGCTGGATATAAAATTTATCGTATGATACTACTTGACTCTGCATAATCTATTACTACTCCTATGAGAACTCTAGTAATTATTCACCATGGATATAGGAAGTTTTGTTCCCTCCCTTTGAATGATGAACCTTGTTTGTCGATCAATTCCATTTGAAGGATATGATGTTAATACTATCTCAGTATGGATTTGTTAACTGAGCATGAGGACGCTGATAACTGATATTCCATACATCTCACTTTTGACAATTATATGATGTTTGTGTTACAGATGATACACACTCTACCTACCACTAGTGCTAAGAAGCTAAACAAGATTCCAACACCTTGAACCATGTACTTGACTATCTCAACACTTTTGATGAACCATGTACTTGACCCTGATATATGAACTATCCGTCTGATTTGACGACCATATTCGTTCTATGAATCCGTTACTTTTGATATGATTGATCTTGAGGTCTTTTGGTTATGGATTGGTTGGCTCCTCATGTAGCTACCATAGACTACCGTATCCGATATGTGACCTTTAGTAATCTACTTCATTCTACTTTCGTTATGATGGCTCTCAACCACTTAAATCTGTTAAGATTAATGTTGTTATGGAAGTACAAGACTCCGATCTCATTTGAATGTCAAGTTTCTCCTGACACCTATTAGTGTCCACCCTTAGAAAGCTCTGGCATTGGAAGTATTTTGTTGTACAAAATTTTTCTGATGTTCTCTGATGAACCTCTTCCTGCTTGGGAAGTAGAATTGGCATTGCACTGATCTCAATTGACGAAACCATGGTGCCATAGAAGTTGAGAGATTGAAGGAGCTGATGGAATATGATTTTGTTCACCTCAGTGTTTCTTTTTGGATGCTCCTGTTGGTTTATGAAGAAGGAAGGGGGAATATGCAGCGGCATATCGACTATCGTGAACTTAACAGTATCACTATCCGAAATCATTCTCCATTTCCGCATATCAATGATTGATTTGGTCTACCTTTGAAACTCCGTATCAGATGTCCTTATATAGATTTGAAGGACTGAGGAAGCAACCACAAGAACTTCTAAGAAAGGGGTTAACTAATCGAGGGTAACCTCCGTGGAGTATCTCAGTTTTATTCGCGAAGAAGGAAGGTGACGTGAAGTGTATGTGGAGTCTTCCTAAGTGTGATGTAAGGTTTGGTTATCGTCTGTTACATGTAAGGAAGAAGAAGATCCCTGAAGATGCTTTTGTACTCGTTGTGATCATTATGAGCTTTAATGATGCCAATTGTATTGGCTAATAAAATCCTGTTTTCGCGAGTAATTGGACAAATTGTCATAGTATGACATTGTGTTGTGTTCAGAGACGAAAGAGAAACATAGAGATCATATTCGTATTAAGATGGAATGATCCTTTGTCTTGGATGGGTATGTTTGATTGACGATCATAGGTTGTAGCAGACAGCACTGCCAAGTATCCTGTTAAGACAAAGTTTTCCTACAAAAAGGACCAAGATTGAAGACCGTTATCGAAATCATAAACCTTGTAGAAGAGTAATGGAAGATGTTCGCGACAGCAGCAGTGTTTACCTTAAAGATTGGGAGACATTCTTGCAGAGACGAAGGTGGTGGCGAACATAGATGGAGAATGAAATCAAATTGGCGAATTTTGAACTGTGCTAGAAGACCTGTGGAAGACACGTAGTTTTGCCTCTTTATTCATTTTAGTTGTACTAAGATGAATTGATAGCAGAAGCAGATTGCGGCTGGAAGAATACACAGTGATTATGTCAGAGATTCACATTACTACATCACAATTTCAAGAAGAGGGGTTGCCGAAGGCTTGAGAAAACAGACTCGAGTTTAAAATTCCTTTTCACCGTATGATCAGATGGACAAGCGTAGACAGACTACTCCGACTTGGAAGAAATTGTTAATACAAATATCGCCTAAAAACGTTATTTATATTTTACGATCTTTGCTAAGTTTTGTTAATGACAAAGTATGAAGTTTAGCTATAAGTAAATCATCACTTTAAGTGTTTAAGTCTTGTTTAACTAAGGTTTACATTTCCTTTTAAACAAAACATTGTTTTTATTTCTTTAATTAGAAAGTGTCTTGTCACATCACATTTATTTCTTAAAATAGTAATGTCACATCACATTTAGGGCAAGCTTTGTCCATATATATTTATGGTAAGAAAGAGTGTTTGACTAACCTTATGCTTGCTTACAAGTCTTGTGTTTGACTAGGTTTAATGTGATGTGACCTTGTTTGGTTTGGGAGATTTATTGCAAAAACCAACTGCAGCCCTGACGGTACCTTGGGGGTACACGGGCGGAACCCATCTGAGGGTTCCGCCTGATCCGCCAGACATGCAGAATAGTTTGCTATAAATACAAAACCATTTGTTTGTTTTGTGTAACCTTTTAGGACTTATTCTCACATATTCTCTCAACTAACTCAGTAACCCTTGACTTGTGTGATTCTCTTATGTAGCAAGGAACTCCACAAGATCATTCAAGAAGTTGCAAGCTTCAACTCTAAAGTTGCAAGTCTTGGTAGCTTGGTCATGTATAAGCTTTGGTAGTTTATACTTCATGTGTGTCATGTATGTAGAAGTTATAGGTTAGTATTTTAGGCCTCAAAATACGTAGTGTGTTGGGAGTTGTTGTACCCTAGTAAAAGAACTAACGGGAGTGGTTGTACCCTTGGTAAAGAACTCGACATCTAGCTTTGTGTCGGTCAAAGTGTAAGCGACGAATGGGAGTGGTTGTACCCTTGTAAAAGAACTCGACATCTAGCTTTGTGTCGGTAAAAGTATAAGCGACGTGTAAGGTTTTCTCCGCCGGTGAAAGGAGCTTGTTGATTAGTGTTTATAACTCTCGAGTTGGAAACTCGGGGCGTGGATGTAGGGCAAGGAAAAAGAGTCCTTGTAGCCGAACCACGATAAACTATCGTGTTGTGGTTTGATTGTTTCTTTCTCTATCTTTGCTTATTATATGTTGTTGTTTAGTTAGAATTGTTGATCACATATAAAGCTTTTCAAAGAACCAAAACAAGTAATGTTGTTCTTATATCTTTAAACATAAGTAAAGCTTTTCAAAGAACTAAACAAGCAAAGTTAGGATCATTACAAGTAAAGCTTTTCAAAGTATGAAACAAGTTGAGTTAGAATTGTTATCCACATGTAAAGTCTTTTCAAAGAATCAAACATATTAAGTTGTGTTTATATCTTTAACCAAACGTCAAGTTCTCAAAGGTTATTTAAGCTAAATAAGAATCGAAAAAGCGGTAAACTATTCAACCCCCCTTCTAGTTTTCCACAATTGGTATCAGAGCCAGGTTACTCAAGATCTTTAAAATAGAATGTATTTTAAAACTTGGATCGATCCATGGATTTTGAAAATCTCAAAGAAGGGCAACCTATTCAAAACCCACCGCTATTTGAAAAAGAAAACTTACTTGAGTGGAAAAGTAATTTTGAAAATTATGTAAAACCAATTGATCAAGATCTTTGGCATACTAATTCTTTTGGTGATTTCAAACCAAAGAAAACAAGTTTTAGAAAACCAAGATAAGTATCTTAAACTTGATAAAAATACTAAAGCTAAAACAATTATTTATAAAGCTTTAGTACCAAATATGAAAGAATGTATTTTTGTCAAATGGCTAATGATATTTGGAAAAATATGTTAAACTTTCATCAAAGAATATGTCAAGTCCAAGATGATCAATTTGATCTTACATATGAATTAGAAGTTTTAGAAAAACTAATTGCTAGACACTTAGTAGAAGTTAATACATGTGCTACTAGTTTGAATGTTTTAAATGAAGGTACAAGTGAAGATGAGTACGTGTGTTTTGATGAACCTGCTTGCGTATCTTGGAATGTAATGGATGTTGACGAAGACAATGTTCCGGTAGTTTATTGTCAACTTATTGATACAACAAGCAAGGTGTAAGTTAAGGTGATTACTCGTGTCAAGCTCGTAGTAGTCTTGCTTGCGATTCATGGAATAACTCGGATAAAGATGAAGTCAATCATCCGGTTTGTGATTCTATACTAGATAAAACATCAAGCAAGGTACACTTTGAAACCAAGCTCTTTTGCTTTGATTAATTTAACCTAGAGTTTTCTAAACTAGAAAATGAGTCTAAACATTTGTGCAACATGGACCTTAAAGCTATCTTCAAGAATGAGTCTTCAAAATCTCTTAAGAATATCTTTGAAAAGGAAATCTTATTAGAAGATAAAATGTCTAGAATTAAGAGTAATGTTGAAATTAATCTAGAATGTAAATTATGTCTAGATTACAAACATAAGATTAAAATGCAAAATGAGAAAGGAAAAATTATTAGTTAAATTTGATGAAAGCTCAGAATCTCTTGAAAGATTGTTGAGGAGTCAAAGGTTGTTTAAAGATAAAACCGGATTAGGACTTAACTCAAAAGCACCATTAACTAATAAAACAAAAGCAAGTAAAATTTGTCTAACATAGAAGAGAGACTTAGAGATAATTCTATCTCTAATAGAAACTCATGATAGAAGAATTAAGATTATCATGCTCTATGCTTTTATATGATTGTCTAACCTTCTTGGATACATGAGTAATTGAGTTTCTAAGCGTGTCGTCAAACCAAGACTCTACGCGTTATGTTTTTCCTCTTGATAGCATCTCTATGTAATGTAAAAGGTACACATTACTTCAACTTGACTTTAATAGTCTCTTGCTTCTAAGCATTATGTGTTAGAATATGTGTTATCAGTAATACTCTAAAAGTGTTTACTTGCTATTTAGTAATAACTAGGATTAGATTCTATGCAACAAGGAAATTCGTCTTTAGTACTAGTAGGAGATATAAGGTGCTTTGGTTCTTTAACCATCAAGAGATAAACACGAGAAACTCTTGAGTGAGTCTCACTCAACTCTTGCTTACAAGTGAGCTAACTAAGAATTTCCTAAGTGTTAAAATGTCTAACACTTTTGTGATGCTTGCAAAACAAACATTTGTTAAATAACATTCTCAAACACCATACTTTGAGTCTTAAATTGTGTGTTTCCTCAATCACTTCTTCATGATAATCTCACATAAAACACACAAGGTGAAATAAATTACATTAGCTTACATTAGAATGTGTGAAAGAAAATGAGTTTTCAACATCTAGGATTTACATATCAAATGTGACACATAGTCTCATGATGTTGTACCTTTTGGACGTTTTCAAAATAAATAGAGTTCATTGTGTTTTAAGTAAGAAAACCCAAAGAGTCGAGGAGTCGTTGAATATGACATTTAACGAGTGATCTCCTCCTTCTATGATATCATCTTTGGTAGATGATAACTTAGTCGAAAGTCCAATGATGGCAAGACAAGTATGTTGTGTAAAACATTAAGAATAAAAGTATAAAATAACATCTCCTCACCATGAGACAAACATTGAATCAAGCAAAATTGACATAAGTTATAAAACTTGATATATTGGTCATTAGTTGCGTCTAAACAAATTCAGCAAAAACAATTTTTGGAATTTAGAATAAAACAACTAGTGAAACGAAATTGATATTTCAAAGTAATCAAGTGAGTATAGTGTCAATTTTTGAAAGACCTTTTGATAATAAAAGCAAGCCACAAAAGCAAGGGATTTTAACTTAAAGACATTCCTAGTTGCTCTCTTGTTCTCAATGGTTAAGTTATTGATGACTTATCAAGAATGAGATTAGTAAATCCGTAGGTAAAACTAAACGTAGAGAAATGTTTGGAAAACTACTTGTTCTCATAACAATTAGATTCAACATTATGTTTAGCTTTTGTCTATGTGCTCGTGTTAAAGAAGATCCTGAAACAACTCTTTAGTTGAGTCTATTTGGATACATCATAAGGTACTACACAACTAGGATTATGGTCTCCCAAAAGAACGGGAATAGAAACCATAATGTATGCCAAATGGAATTATGTCGGTAATAAGTTGATAAGAAAAACACAAGTGGTACTTGCTCTTTTATACTTACTTACCCAATGATTCTCCAAAACGCGTAAGATTCTCAAATTAGTATCGGATGGAGAAGCACATCAACAAGCTCCGCTTGAACAAGTAAACTCGCATCAACAACAAAATTCATCTTATCAACATTGTTATACCTTCAACAAAGGAAGCATCGACTTCAGCGACAATTCAATCCATTATGTTCTTAATTGACATATTGTGATCCATCATCATCGTCTTGGTAAAAATGTTCATTGAGGAACATCTTAACTAAGAAAGTCTTATACGTTAACCATTCTATCAACGTTTTCACAAAACCTCTTGAATGAAAAGCATTCATCATCCATAGGCTTAGTCAAGGACTCATAAGACCTAAAACCTTAGTTTTGAACATTAGGATAAAACCACAAAAATCAAGACAATTCCTTTTGAGTTTTCCCTGCAGATCCCACGGCACCCTCAGACCATACGGGCGGAACCCACTTTTTGGTTCCGCCTGGTCCGCCAAATCTACAGGATATTTTATTTTTAATTTCAAAACCAAACACCTCTTTACTCACAACTCCAACTTACCATCAGCCCATAAGATTCACAAGATGAGCAAAACTTCAAGCATATTCCACATAACCTTTCATCACTCGAACCTCAAACAACCAATGTGAAATGAGAAACCGAGTTATCCTTTGTCATATCAATATCGAGTCATCCACCACTTCCATGCCCTCAAAGAAACCAAGAGTCAATATCATCTTCACCAATAACTCCACCGAGTCATCTTCACAAGAAGATTCCACAATGTAACCAAACAAGTGTGTCATCCCCACTATAACCTAACCTATTAAGATTAAACCACCTTTCATGATACATAAACCTATGTTCACCTTTGTGTCGCTCTTTGTAACAAAGGGCAATTGTCATATCCATACTCTCATTAACATATTTGTCTATGTCGTCAAAATTCAAGTGAATTTCATTATGAAATGCGTCTCTTCCACTTTCTAGCAAGTGAAGAACACAAAGAAGATATCCAAGCTTTAAGTGTTGTCAAACAATCACCACCTCATTTCACATATCCACTCTCGATCGTCACCCATACTTTACCACCGTTCACCACATTGTTAAAACGAATGAAAAACGTCATTGAAACATCACTTGCATTACAAAACATTTTTAAGCATCAAAATGAGTCAAGTCAACCGCACCTCCACATTGTTTTCATATAGGCACACACTAGAACATACACATTACAATAGTCATTTACTTAAATGTGAAATTTTGATTTTCTAGGAATCATCATGCCTCCTCTAACTCACTACGACCACAAGGACACCATCAAGTACCTACCCAAACCCACAAAACCAAAGGTCTCACTCAAACTCAAATCATTGTCTTCAAAGCCTTTGAAAAACGATATGTCCGTAACGGTAGAACCATTGATCCATCCTTCTTAGAAGGTACAAACCTATACACGGAATTTGCCACAATCAACTTTGAGTATCTCTTAGAAATTGACGAGCCCATTTGTTCTAGGTTCATTTTAGAATTATATGCATCCGTCACCCTCTCCAAGGATGAGTACGGTCGCATGTCTATTAACTTTAGGGCTAGTAGTCATTAATACTCCTTCACTCTCGAGGAGTCTGCTCAAATCCTAGGTGTCTCAAACCATGGTACTTGCATCTACTCCTACTTGCACTCCCTCTCAACTCTTGACACACTCTTTGACCGCATCTATCCCTATGATACCCCTCTTGTGTCCAAAAATGAACTACGTGACCACCTCTTCATTAGGACCACCAACACTAGGAGAACTAGAACCGGAAATGAGGTCATCTAGGACCCATATGGTATGGAATTCAATGAACTCAAGCCTCAATTAAAGGAATGGGAAGAACTCCTTAGAACCAATGAAATTAGCACCATAGGTAACCGGGATCACATAAATGTTTATCTTAGCTACATGCTCTATAGCATTTCCACCGGTCAACCTTTTAACTTAGCCTATTACCTCGCCAAAAGAATGACCGACATACCTTTGGTAGGAACAACCGCTCTTCCTTATGGAATGCTTCTCACCCGCCTCTTTAGAATAATATCACCCATTCCTCCTAACGATAATGGAATGTGCCTTGACTATTCTCTCATTCCTCACATCTTCGTTCCTCTAAGTGATAAACAAGTTTTCAAAGGTAAGGGCAAACGTACTCGCTCACCTACACCATCATCATCATCATCATCTGACATGAGAAAGGATGATTAACTTCCTAACTCTATGTTACCTCCTTTAGACTACCTTCTAGAACCCCCCGTCATTGAAAATATATCCGAAGAGTTCAAGCAAACCAAAGGAATTTTCAAGTGCTTTGGAAGGTACATAAGCAAGCTCAATAAGAGGATAGACCGGTTATGAGACGATTAAGGAGTGTTTGGCTTAAGAATGCTTTAGAGTCGTCTTTGTGTTAAAACTACGTGAATTATGTGTTTTTCACTTTCATGGTTTATTATGTTTGTTGGATTATGTTTTTATGAACTTTTATGCATAATGACAATGTTTAAGGTGTTTGTCATTTTTTCTATGCTTATGGCAATTCTTACTAAGTATAGTAAAATCCTCGACCTCAAGGTCAAAGTCCCATGATATGTATGTTTACATGTCTAATTTTTGCATTGCCTAACCAGAAATACCTTATCTCTTTAATTTTAGGAGTTTTCGAAAATTTTGAAAATCGTCTCGCGGGTAAAAAACGCGGACTGCCTAATTTTTTACCCCTGGCGGATCTGGCGGTACCCAAAATTGGGGTCCGCCAGTGTATTTTCTGGGAATTCCAGAAATGGCCCAACGGACCAGGCGGTACCCTCAAATGGGTTCCGCCAGTGTCTTCTGAGGGTTCCGCCAGACACCTGCAGAAAATTTTTGTCATTTTTCCTAAGTCCAAAACTTGTAAAGTGTCAAACCATTATCCTAAGTGAGAAACATCTTCCATTAACTCCAATAACCATATTAGAACAACTCTCACTCACTAAAACAATTAGGAAGCCACTTCCCTCCAAAAATTCAAATTCAAACATAACTAACCCAAGGAACCCTTTTAAAGGATCCTTCAAACCATTGAAACATTTTCAACCAAATCACATCCCATGATCACAAAGCATTGAGTGCATATGTTGATCTTTCACTCCATCCTATTCCATTGAATTAACATCAAATGATGTGACAGGGTCATGAAAATCATTTGAAACCTCATTCTTTGAATGGTAGAACATCAAATCCAAACACCCATTTCAACACCTTTTCAACCTTATAAATTTATAAGTTTTGCAACAATTCAAATCACACCATAACCATCAAAATCCTTCTCAAAAACCACTAGGATTAGGGTCAAACCTTGTTGCTTCAACAAAACCGTCAAGTCAAGCTCATCATCTTCAAGTGATGCTTCACTTAACATTTCTTCACCTATCGAAGATCTCCTTAACCTCACTACCTCAACACCATCCTCAACACATTTCAATACCAATGTGATCACTATTCAAGATTTGCTTAATCTTGCTACTTCAAAACTTACACCAATGGAACTTTTCCATACACCACCAACATCACCACATCCACTATTGGAAACTTTTGAAAACCTATCACCTAAACCATCAAACCCTCCATCATTGTAACTTTTTAACACCATTGACGAAATGGAAACCCAACAACAACCAGCATTTCAACCAAATGAGTCATTGGATGATGCACCTCATCCACCGTCATTGCTTGAGAGTTTGGCCTACCGTTATGCTAAATCCTCAATTTTTCCAAATGATCAAGGTCATACACACCTACAATCATTTGTGTTTCAACCCATTCACAAAAACCTTCATGGTAATCCTTTCGGAGAACCAAGCCTTCTTCACTTTGTTCAACTACCACCACCACATGAACCTTCCCAACATTTTGAATCTCTATTTTCTTCGTATAAGAAAATAGAAGCATCTCAACGATCTTCCATCAAGACCAAGGAAATCACCACCTTTCACAAATGAAAAACCAAGGTCATTGCTTGACCAAAATGAGTCTTTTAACCACAACCAAACACCACAACAAGAATATCACCATCCAAAACCATTGATGTCTCACCTTATCTACAAAGAGACCCATAATCCCCTAAACAATGCAATGAGGTTTATCCTAAACCACATTGTGGAACGTCTCAAGTTTAGAGTCTCCAAAATGAAACAAAACCGTTTCTTTTGGAAAATGTTTCCCATTTAAACCAACAAACCAAAACCCGTGTCACCCTCTCAACCTTCAAAATAAAGCCCGCTACAACCCTCAACACACATTTTCATCCTTAAACAACCTTAGCCTTGTTTTTGGAAAATGTTTCTCATTAAGGAAAGTGATGGTTTCCTTTTTATAGATGTAGGATTTTTATATTCTTAGTTTCTTTTTATTTGGTATTTTATTTTTAGAAGTAGGATGTTATTCACATCATTTCTCGTCTTCGACTTCCTAAAAGTCAAATTTTACATGAAATTAATTTTATCCTACTATGAGATATGCTATGTTTGTTGACCATTTAAAGTATTGTGATTGCACTATACCTTGTTATGGTAACTTGTATATCTTGTGTTTTAGAAAACTAACTTTCTTTTTGTAGGATCATTTTTCATGTTTTCTTTCCTTGATACTCCATTTAGGGAAGTAATATTCAAGGGGGAGCATGAGTATTGCATTATTCCGCCTCACAACTCTTAGTTGTATTTTAGACATGAAATGCTTTCATGACTTGTCTTGTGCGGTAACTAACCTTTTTTGTAGGTTCAAAATCCATGTCTCCTCTCTTGGCACTCCATTTAGGGGGAGTATCGTCCAAGGGGGAGCAAGTGCATACTTCCGCTTCGCTATTCTTCTTTTTGTTTCGACAAAAAGGGAGAGAATTTATATAAACTTGTGCTTATCACCTCATCTTTGCAAAAACAAGTTTTTAGTGCTTATCACCTCATCTTTGCAAAAACAAGTTTTTATACTAACTTTATAAGACTTAACACTAAAACTAGTGACTTACTTATAAATAAAGTTTATGTTTTGTCATCAACAAAAAGGGGGAGATTGTTAATACAAATATCGCCTAAAAACGTTATTTATATTTTACGATCTTTGCTAAGTTTTGTTAATGACAAAGTATGAAGTTTAGCTATAAGTAAATCATCACTTTAAGTGTTTAAGTCTTGTTTAACTAAGGTTTACATTTCCTTTTAAACAAAACATTGTTTTTATTTCTTTAATTAGAAAGTGTCTTGTCACATCACATTTATTTCTTAAAATAGTAATGTCACATCACATTTAGGGCAAGCTTTGTCCATATATATTTATGGTAAGAAAGAGTGTTTGACTAACCTTATGCTTGGTTACAAGTCTTGTGTTTGACTAGGTTTAATGTGATGTGACCTTGTTTGGTTTGGGAGATTTATTGCAAAAACCAACTGCAGCCCTGACGGTACCCTGGGGGTACACGGGCGGAACCCATCTGAGGGTTCCGCCTGATCCGCCAGACATGCAGAATAGTTTGCTATAAATACAAAACCATTTGTTTGTTTTGTGTAACCTTTTAGGACTTATTCTCACATATTCTCTCAACTAACTCAGTAACCCTTGACTTGTGTGATTCTCTTATGTAGCAAGGAACTCCACAAGATCATTCAAGAAGTTGCAAGCTTCAACTCTAAAGTTGCAAGTCTTGGTAGCTTGGTCATGTATAAGCTTTGGTAGTTTATACTTCATGTGTGTCATGTATGTAGAAGTTATAGGTTAGTATTTTAGGCCTCAAAATACGTAGTGTGTTGGGAGTTGTTGTACCCTAGTAAAAGAACTAACGGGAGTGGTTGTACCCTTGGTAAAGAACTCGACATCTAGCTTTGTGTCGGTAAAAGTGTAAGCGACGAATAGGAGTGGTTGTACCCTTGTAAAAGAACTCGACATCTAGCTTTGTGTCGGTAAAAGTATAAGCGACGTGTAAGGTTTTCTCCGCCGGTGAAAGGAGCTTGTTGATTAGTGTTTATAACTCTCGAGTTGGAAACTCGGGGCGTGGATGTAGGGCAAGGAAAAAGAGTCCTTGTAGCCGAACCACGATAAACTATCGTGTTGTGGTTTGATTGTTTCTTTCTCTATCTTTGCTTATTATATGTTGTTGTTTAGTTAGAATTGTTGATCACATATAAAGCTTTTCAAAGAACCAAAACAAGTAATGTTGTTCTTATATCTTTAAACATAAGTAAAGCTTTTCAAAGAACTAAACAAGCAAAGTTAGGATCATTACAAGTAAAGCTTTTCAAAGTATGAAACAAGTTGAGTTAGAATTGTTATCCACGTGTAAAGTCTTTTCAAAGAATCAAACATATTAAGTTGTGTTTATATCTTTAACCAAACGTCAAGTTCTCAAAGGTTATTTAAGCTAAATAAGAATCGAAAAAGCGGTAAACTATTCAACCCCCCTTCTAGTTTTCCACAGAAATTTTGAAATTTTGTATTCGAATGGACCAATTTTGAAGGAGACATTTGTGTTTGGAAGAGTTGATTCTATGAAGGATGAAGTTATTGATGACGATATTCATTCTTGCTTTACCCATCTAAATTTCCGTTACTTGACGATAAGATCCTTTGAATGATATAGGCTCTCTATTAGTGATTTCATTCTGCGTATGTTGGATGATGGTTTTTTATGAGAATTCGGACGAATTGTAGAAAACCTGATGCTTTTGATGACATGCTTCATTTGATGATACTTATTAGGTTCCGTTACATTATTTGTATGCTCTATTTCTCTAATTTCGAATTTGTGATGATGTTTGATTCGGACCAACCCTAGGGGGTAGAAGGACTGTTAAGTGGTTAAGATAAGTTGCTTATTTCACGACTTAAGATAAAGTCTGGTCATCATGAGGGCATGTTTATATGATGCTAGTATTATGATGTCTGGCCAACGTGATAATACTTACATCATATAACGTGCACTTATTGTGAACATAGGATATTTCGAGGAGTGCTTTAGAAGCCTTAGAAATTCTGGCATTTGTTTGAGATTTTCTGCATTTAGTGACACTGTAGGTTCATTCTACCTATACGTTTAATCTGCCTTCATCGATATACGACTTGAAACGTTTGGATACTCGACATGCGTTTGTTGACCTCTGTGCTTTTGATAAAATTCTTAGGTTCTGTTGTAGAGCTTTCTATCGTTTGATGTTATCAAACAATCTGTCCTGTTGGTATGGATTCGATCTCTTCTACGGAAGAGTACACCTATGTTTTGCTATATGTACGTTTCACATATGCTGAATCTGTTTCACTATGATCCACTATGAGTTAAGATATGAGATTTTGGATTTTGTGGAACAAGATCTGTTGGTTTATGAGAATACTTTTGAAAGGTTATATTAAAGACGAGACTATTTGAGAATCTGAAGAGTTAAACATATACATCACCCTCATGTTTACTACAATTCGATACGCTCTCATCTGATTGTCTACTTTTATTTCCACAGATGAGATATCCGTCAAATCCTACGTTTTCCTTGTATCTCTTCTGAGGAGGTACGATTATCATCTGTTACGTTTGGTGTATTGCTCTTTGACTTGGAATTTGTACGATATAACTTTTCTGAAGAAACCGAAGCTATTTTTGATCGAAAAGATCGAGTCATGAGGAACAATTCATCCATATTTCCGTTCACAGTCTGTGCGTTTTCTCTTCAATTTTCGAGGACGAAAATTTTTCTTTTAGAGAGGAAGAATTGTAAAACCCTAAAATCCTTACACATTTATTTGAATATTTGAATTTTAACATAAGTTTGGTATTAAAAGTTGGACATTTTAAAACTATACACTATACACTGTAATTTAAAATAAATCTTAAACTATAGGTAATAAGAAAATCGTGACCACCCAATTAACCTATGAAAAATATCACACGACTAAACATGTACATGGACCGAATCTTAGAGTTTGAGCACACACACTTTGTAATTTAATTAAGGAAACTTTGTTTTGTGATAATCACTCCACCTATCACCATAATATTCGGCCTAATCACACTCTCATTTACCATCAAAAGTATGACTCAATCACAAATCATATCCCATGAATCTCACATATTTAATTTTGTCAAATCTTTTCTCCATCTCATTTTTTTTAGACTACTCACCTTCTCCCATTTTCTCTTCCATTCTCCAATTTCGTGAACTTAGTAGAAAAAAACAAACCGACCCCTTTATTCTTTATATCAGAAGAAGATAGTTTCGATCGTGGTGTATATATATTTGTTCGAAGGGTATATTCATTTTGTGGCTTGGTTCATTCGTGGGACATCTCTTGTTATTGTTCAGTTTGTACAAAACCAACCGATCATAAGGTACTCTAAAACTCTTTTTTTTTGTGATTCGTCTAAACGTATATATAAGTCATCCCATATGTTTTTGTTTCATTTAATAAGAGACATACGAATATAAACTAAAAACCATGGTCACGTGGGATTGTTCTTGTTTTTTTTTTTTTTTTTTTTTTTTTTTTTTTTTTTTTATTTGAAGACTAATACAAAGAATTAATAAACACTGCCACATAAAATATTAGAATATGAGTTACGTATATTTTGTCACTTATTTTCGCTTTGTTTCGTTATTAGAAGGGCCGTACCAAACCGTGTCACATAAAGAATAAGGATGCATGTCGTGATTATGTTTTGAGTCGGGTCATAAAATAAGTGTGAGTCGCGAGTATTGGCTTTGAGGTGTAGCATTTATAGCAGCGTCCTTATCGACCCTTTATCACTAATAAAACGCACTCTAATAATCTATGGATTAGATCACTTAAACGGAACTAAAATATTTCTAGAAGAAAACTGTTTGTCGAGGGGCATGTATATACGCTTAAGTCTTTAGCCATTGTTAAGTATCGACGAGTCGGTTTTCGAATCTTTAAACTATATATTCAAGAGTAGCGCAAGAGAAGAGATTTCTTTTATATTAATATGGTAACTGACTCCATGCATGTTTTTGGAGGCATGATCAAAACCATTTAGTTGGTCATGAGGTGAAATATTATTGAGAATGGATCTCACCAAATACAGATTTGATATTAGCATGCATGTGCAAGCTAGTTAACGTGATTGTATAAGGGTGTGTTTACATGTGATTTGTGGATAGTCAAAAGAGTCATTTAGCATAATTATAAACTGTTTTGAAAAAGGAGTTGGATCAGTTTGTATGGTGTCATGCGTGTCGAATAAGTATTTTAACGAGGGGTTGAAGTCATGTTTTATGAGTGTGTCGTTGCATGTAATCTGGTTGTGTTCCCTCCTTGTCGACCTGTAACTAATGTCTAATCATAAAATGTAATGAACACACTTTTAATGAAGCACTAGATATGGAAACCCAAATCACTGTCGATGAGAGACTTGTAACCATATATGAAATATATTACATATTTTAGTCGTCACGGTCTAAGATTAATGTCAAAAGTGCGTTTAAATAAATTATGAAACGGCGGAGTCAAAAATTATCCTTTTTAATATAAAATTATAGTATAAATCTTAAAATAATTTTATTTGACTTGTAATATTTAATTTTGATAATTTACATTTTGACCATAAACTTACAATATTGACATTTAAAACCTTAACTACTATATTGGTCATTTTAACCTTAAGTCTTATTATTTGTCTATTATAACCTTAAAGAATTAAATTACAATTGCGGAAACTTACTAAATATGAAAAATTTCTAATTCGGGAAACCTGCTATAAAAAGAAAAGTTACTAAAAATGAAAAGCCGACTAAAACGAGTAATCTGATTTAAAATAAGTTATCAATAATAAGCCGATCATTAAATCATGTAGATTCGCTGAAGAAGGAGTAACTTCCGATCTTTGTGATGTGTTTGCATTTGCGGTTTAAGGTACAGATATTCTAACCTTTCAGTAAGGTTTCTTATGACTCATGATCCGTTCCATTGCCACTATTATGATTTCTGATCTTTATACGCCTGATATCATTGGTTCATTTGATAGTATAATTTTGTATGAAGACCCTTTTAAAAATATAACCTGATGACTTTTGAGAAAAACTATTTTTGAAATGATTTCTGTGATTACGATACGATGCCAGTTTTATATGAAGGTTTTAATGACTTTTATGAAATGTGTTTTTAAAGGAATACTTTTACGATAAAAAGGTTTTAAATACCTTTTAAAAGTCCTTAATATATTTTATTCTCTAAGATTCCACATGACTTTCTTTAACATCTTTTGGTTATTAAACTTCAAATTTTGAACCTTTTCTATGAACCCTTTTGCTATTATGAACCTTTGATTTGAACATCATGATATGAATCTTTGATTTGGACCTTTAACTTGAACCATTGTTATGATCCCTTATATGATCCATACTTGATCGATCCATTTCTGTTAGGATTTGCTTGATTTTTTGTTGCATGCTATAGTTCTTATTCTTATAGCATTCCTATGCCCTATTTGTTGCCCATTATTTGATTAATTTGTAGCCAGTCATGGGGATTCCATGGCCTTGCCATTGATGCACCAGTGGTATTGACACTATCTGTGGAGGTGGGTTTTAGTCCACAGCGTTCCCTTTAAGCTAGCTATTCAGGCCTATATTTATTATTGTATATGTTTACTTACCCTAGAGCTTTGTGTATATATATTTGTTTTTCAGGGGGCGTATGGATGCATCCTAGGTACTTTGTTTCGTTTTGAATTTGGTGAATGGGTATGTGTGTGCGATACACTCCATTTCACATTTGGTACATCGAGCTAGCTACTCTATGTACAATTTGATATATGATTGTTGGGCATTTCTGTTACTTCTACTATATATGTGATCTTTGTTGTTCTATCTTTCTTATTGTTATTGACTTATGCTTTCCTTAGTTCATTTGCTTACACTTATGATTCGTTTCATTTTCCTTTGATTCATTTGATATTCCTTATACATATTCCCTTTGATCCTATTATGTTGATTCTATCATATGTTCCATATTCTTTGATATTCGTCTCAACATGTTTGCTTGGATTCATTTCGGATTCTCTTCGTTTCCCTTTTGTTATTAGCTTTTGTTTGTTTATATATATCTGTTCACTGGGCTTTTTAGCTCAGCCGCATTTCTTTCCTTGCGGCAGGTTATTTAGAAGGAAGCTGGGTTTGAGGGAAGAGTGCTTAGGAGCTTTAGTGGACTACACGGTTGATAGCTCCCCATGGATTAGAGATGGACTTAGAGATTCCTCTTTTGGTTCTTAGTTTGTAATTAGTTTGGAAGCTGTTATGCTTAGACTTATCACCTTATCATTTATTAGATTTGCTTTGTAACCCTTGTATTATTTAATGTATTCCGCTTGCTTATGTTCTGATTTGACCCCATAATGTTTCACTTTAGCCTTTTTGGGTTGGGTTGTTACACCTGTGGCATGTAGCTATTGACAAAAACTCTTTATGGGTAAAATGGATTAATACTGTTAAACTCAAAGGGAAGAGTATATGGGCTGCTAGTGAATAAGGTAATGATAGCTGGGGATGGAGAAACATTCTTAAAGTTAGAGATGAAGTGAAGAAATTTATGGTCATGAAGGTTGGAGATGGGAAGAAAGCTAATATATGGTTTGATAATTGGAGTCCATTAGGATCACTGATAAACCATCTAACCTACAGATACTTGTATGATGCAAGATTTAGAATGATATGAGGATTGGTGAGTTGATGGTGAATGGTAACTGGAAATGGCCAGAGGAATGGTATGTTGAATATCCTGCAATTACTCAACTCATGCCTCCTAGTTTAGATCCACTAACTGAAGATACTATGATGTGGAAAAGCAGGAGTGGTAAGCTAAGTAAATTCTCAGTGAGCCAAACATATCAAGATATGCAGATTGAGAACATAGATGTGAACTTGAACAAGGTGGTGTGGTATTCTCAAAATATTCCTAAACGCTCATTCATATTATGGTTAGCAATATAAAACAGTTTAACTACACAGGACAAAATTAAAAGTTGGGGGTCTTATGACTTAATGGTCTACCCATTATGTTATAAGGACATGGATTCTCATCAACATCTATTCTTTACATGCAATTATTCTCAGAAGATTCGGGGTAAGATCCTACAGAAGTTACAAATGGATTGTCACAAGCTTGAATGGAATGATATTATAAGGAAATTTGTTGAATGTTACAATGGTAAGAATATTGATAGTATTGTGAGAAGATTGTGTTTGGCTGCAAGTGTTTATTATGTGTGGCAAGAGAGAAACAAGAGATTATACAGTATGGAAAAAAGAAATGAGGAAGAAGTGTACAGTTTTATATGTGACACTGTGAGGTTGAGACTCATGAGTTTAAAAGTGAAATTGTCTAAAGCTACAGCCAAGATTCAGAGTGTTTGGGACATCCAACTCAATATTATCTCTAAAGATGGGGCTTAATGATGGTGGTTTACTGATCTCTCAAGCTTAAGTATTACTGGTATAGTGTAACACTTTCATAAAGGAGTGTTTGGGATATGGCTTTTCCTAATAATAAAATAATTATGCAGGCTACTACAGTTGACCATTTCTTGTACTTGGAGTCTCAATGGTGTGACTGTACCTTTTCCAATACACATAATGCTTCACTTATTTGGCCCTGGGAGGGAATAGGTGAGCTTATGGTGAGGGAAGGAGGTCTAATTCATTGTAGATGTACCATAATAAAGGAATGGTCACTGTGAAGGGTAAGTAGCTTGGGTGGGTGGTGTATGATGGGTGGAATAGAGAGGAGTGAAAGATGATCCTTCTTGGTCCTCCCAATACACCACCAAAGGAGGTAATGGTAGGTCATCATTGAGGGTGAAGTGTTTCCAAATAGTTGAAGCCTTCCATTGAGAGGGAAATGTAGGCTCTTTGGAAGAGCCCCTCCATGTATGGGTTATGGGTGCCTAGTGAAGCCTCACTCCATATCTACATTACTACTGTGGTGGCAGGATGAGTGGTCTAGTAGATGGGAGATAGGGAAATGTAGCTAGATGGTAGGTGCACTTAATGGTGAATTGATGTATTGAGGTTTGGTGAATTCTGTGATATAGCATGTCTGTGATATACTCTGTTTTGACAGAGTTTAGTATGGTCAGATAACTCTTGCTAGTATTGTCTAATATGAGGTAGTATGGTCAGATATAGTCTCTTGTATTGTCTTAGTATAGTTGCAGCTTTGTATTTCAAGATTGGGAGATGTCCAATCTTGTTTTCTATTATTATGATGTAATATTTGTTAGAAATTAATATAATACATTCACCATTGCACAAAAAAAATAATAGAAAGTCACGAAATGCAAGTTGAAGTTTAGGTTTCAACTTTCAATCATGCACGCCTTAGATTTTGTGGGCTTGGGTCTAATTCAGTTTTTCTTTATGGTCCAATGAAGTAAAGTTGTAGCAAAGAACTAACCTTTTCATAATTAATTAGTTATTTTTTGTTCATCATTGTATTCTTAGGCTTGGCTCAAGGAAAAAAACTGCTATTAAAGAATCCACATAAACTTTACTTACCAACGAATCCATTATATATTGCTGTAAAGATTGTTAGGTGCACTCACTAATTACTTTTAGTAGACCAACTAAGAAAACATTCCATAAATTGTCTCTAGCAGACATTATCTGCTAGTTCTTTATTTAGTAAGAATTCGACCTGTATTCCACTCACAGATACGTTTGCCAGGTTTATAGGCTAACAAAGTCGTAACCTTTGAACATGTATATAGATCACAGATGTATACAATGTATGAGTACGTGGTACCTCTCTGTAATTGTATTTAAATGCTAGTCCTTAAACACAATTTACATCAATCTTTCACTACATATTATATCACTGGTCATGGGTCTACACATGTGGTACCTCTCTGTAATTGTATTTAAATGCATCATGACCATAGTAGATTCTTCGGAAACAACTTACATAATTCACATGAACTTATCTGCAATTCCAAAACCCTACACTAGCACCACCAGTTGGTACCTAGCTACACTTAAGTCCGTTTCTGACCGATCACTCGCCCACATATCTACCCAAAAAACTTCTCTACAGCTATAAGCATGGCATTCAAGGGTTTAGTGTGACCCTTACATCATCTGAACTTGAAAACATTAAAAGGACACCAGGCTACCTGTTTTCAACCAAAGACACAAGCGTTCAGCTTCTAACAACCCATTCAACCGAGTTTCTGGGCTTACACTATGATTTTGGGGCATGGCCTGTTTCTAGATATGGAAAATATGTCATAATTGGATTTATTAACTCAGGGGTTTGGCCGGAGACAAAAAGCTACAATGATGACGCGATTGATGAAATTACATCAAGGTGGAGAGGTGAATGCGAAACTGGAACCCAGTTTAACTCCTCATTGTGCAACAAAAAACTTATTGGTGCTCGGATTTTTAACAAAGGTTACCAACAAAATAATCCGGGAGACAAAATATCCATGAATTCTGCGCGGGATACATCTGGACACGGTACACACAACTCATCAATAGCTGCAGGGAACTTTGTGAAAGAAGCATCGTACTTTGGGTATGGAAATGGTACAGCAAAAGGGGTGGCTCCACATGAAAGATTGGCGATTTATAAGACTTTTTGGAATCAAGACCATAAAAGTATGTTTTCAGATATTCTAGCTGCAATTGATCAAGCCATTATTGACGGGGTTGATGTATTGTCAACGTCTATCGCCACCACGGGTGTCCCTTACTAGTACAATGATCCTATCAGCACTGCAGTATTCACAGTCACTGAGAAGGGGATCTTTGTCTCAATGGCATGTGGAAACATGGGCCCCTATCCCCTATCGGTTTACAACGCCATGCCATGGGTTCTAACAATTGCAGCTGGAACCACTGATCGCCAACTCACTGGTGTTGTAACACTTGGCAATGGTCTTTCGGTTCCTGGTACTTCTCTTTATCATGGCAGCTTTAGCGCTAGCCAAATCCCCATGTTTTTTTATGGATGAGTATAACACCCCGTAAAATTTTCCTACGATTAACACGTTACCATAACATAGATTAACCATTTTTACAGGAACAAATTTTTTTTATATTATGCATGACATATTATGTGAACCACTATGACATTTATGATTGACCATTTACCTAGGAACGATGCTTACACACAACCTTGATAGATTTAATATTGCGAATATATATATTTATATTTTAAACGTTAATAATTAAAACAATACGTTTCGTTCATTTAACGTACATTATTTATATCATCCCGGAGCCTACGAAAATTCTCGAGACTACTCACTAATATTATTGGACCAAAACCCGACTCTCGAAATCACCTAAGTGGGCCCACAAGACCCAAAGGGCCATTAAACCCAAAACTGCTGCTAACAGGCTCACTTCAAATTGTTTTCATTTCTTTTTCTTTGTTATGGGCCCAATCCAAGAAAACAGCCCACCAGGCCTGCCCAGCGAGGAGTGTTTGTTAGCTTATTTGTTTCCTTTCCTTTTGTTTTCCAGCCGCGACATAGCCCCAAAACCACCCCATTTCTTTGCGATTTCAACATGTAACACCTACATATTATTGATCGTCTTGTTTCACCTAGTGCCCTAGAATCACAAATGGTAAGAGATACACCCTCCCTCACTCGTTTACTACCCTAAAAACAACCCAAGCAAACCCCGAAACTTACCTTTGAAAAATATAGCGAAACATGTTACAAACATTCTTACAAGCCACCCAAGCTCCCCAATCCCTTCAAACCACCTATACACGTAATTTATCTTGTCAGAAATGGCAGGAACAATATCATACGAAATCTAAGCTTTGTCAACCTTCGATTGGCCAATATGGGTGGTGCCAAGATTCGTTTATATCCTATCCTTCATCTCATATGAACCTACCTTGCCTCTATACTCCATGAACTCACTATAAAGGCTTTCCCATGCAAACTCAGTTAGTATTACACATTCATACATATTGCACTACATGAAATTTAACGAAGGAGGAAGTATTAAGGGACAAATCGTTTGTCAAGTGTACAAGGAGCTCGAAGCAATTTCAAGTACCATTATTCCTCATCCTAGATCCTTGGTGTGACGTGAACCAAGCTAAACAGCCCGTACTACCCAGCTCGACTTACACAAACGTATTTACACCACGTCGTGAGGTGAGGTTGTGTGTGAAGCCGTTGCCTTGCATCGTTGAGATTATGTTACTACCACTACCACTGTACTACTAAGGTGAGTTCATGGCCCCTACTTTTAAACTGTTTTTATAACTATTTTTGGGGGAGAATACATGCTCGTTTTAACTGAACTTATTGAGTATTTATATTGAAATTGTGAATTGCTTGTTTAAGAACCGATTGATTAATTTTAACAACTGATTTGATTATTGAAAGTTTTATGTGCTTATCTGATGTGAATGAGGGTCATAGCCCCTACTCTTACTTGTTTTACAATGATTTATAAACGTTTTTGGGGGAGATACATGCTTAACTACTGTTTTATACTTTTACAAGTACTCGTTAACTATTTACCTATTACTATAAGTTCATAGCCCCACTTTCTATCGTTTAACTGTTTTATAAACTCTTTGGAGAAATACATATGTAACAACTTTTCTAACGATTTTACTATTGATATATGGAATTATGGAACAAACTGTTTAAATACGGGTTCAACTGTTTGAATACGGTTCTCCACAAACTGTTTGGATACAGTTTCAACTGTTTGAATACGGTTCTCTACAAACTGTTTGGATACAGTTTCAACTGTTTGAATACGGTTCTCTACAAACTGTTCGGATACAGTTTCAACTGTTTAAATACGGTTTCAGAATGGTTATGTTATGGGTGCTAACAACTGGCCCACTGGTTATGTTATGGGTGCAACAACGTGGCCCACTGGATTGTGTTATGGGTACAACAACGTGGCCCAAATCTCGAAACTTGTGATCAATGGATTTATAAACCAACTACTATTTTGGGTTTTGACCCGGTGAAAGGCAAATCAACGGACTATTTTCGAATTAATAAGGAAAATACTCATTTTCTAATTTTGATCTAAGCTATGAACATTATGGATTTACTCATACTTTAATTTGATAATTAACTGTTATTATATCTACTATGAAATCATAAACTCTTTGATTTTAGAAATCGATATTTGAAACTATAAACTCTATGAACTCACCAACCTTTGTGTTGACACCTTTTAGCATGTGTTTATCTCAGGTAACTAAACAAGAAGGAACTTGAAGGCACGGAGTGGGCTTGTAACCCGGCATGGGCTTAAATAAACATTTTGACATAATAAACTTGTTGTTTAAATTATGAAACATCTTGATGTCTTGAATATTTGGTATTTTAAATGAATTAAACTTTAAAGCGTCACTTTTGTGTCGTTTTCTATGATTGTGACAAAGATCCTCGAAGTAACACCCAAAAAGTCTTCCGCTGACATTTTAAGTCTTCCGCTGACGTGATGATTTTGGGGGTGTTACAGATTGGTATTCAGAGCCACGGTTATAGAGAACCAAATGTTTTTAAACATTGGACTATAACTACACTTTAACTGGACCATTTTTACAAAATACCACTTCATGCCCTCCGTGCCTACATTCCAACATCCGGTAGAAAAGTTACCTCTCATTATGTCTTACTTATATAACTTGATATATGCTTACATGTTACGATTATGCTAATAACTATGTTTACTAATCAGGATTATTACAAATACCGTGTCTTCATATTTCCATCCGCTAGACTATTGTGTGACTTTTAAAGTAGTTTATGGTACAACTACACTCTAGTATATTAATATATATATTTATATGCTCCCCCAACTATTTTGAGTACTATGCAAATCCTCTTTAATTACCTTGCTTTCATCCTTATAGATGCTTACGACATACTCTTTTTGTACTCTCGGAAAATCCGCACATAAATTATTTTGTCAAATAGTTAAAATCTTAAAATAATTTACAACGTCTTAATTTGAATGGATTGGGACGCCCTTTTGTTCAAATCAAGAAATTGTAAATCATTGAACCATGAGTTTATATTTCCTTAGTTACATAGTTTGGGACGCTTCTCTATGTAAATAACGAAATATAGATAAATAGATTTAATTACTTCTGAGTTAACAGGCATATGAAACCACGAACCCCTAAATCTCACTAGAAACCACAAATATTGATACACAACGATATGACTAAACATCGATAATGCTAACGTTACCAAGATCATTAGGTAAACCTTGACGTCACTAAACGATTGATCCTTCCAGCTGATAAAAATACCATGTGCACTCACTTCTCCCCAAACTAAATTTCTATCCACAAAAACTGATAATTCAAGAAATTTTTCTACCCTCTTCTTTTTTGTAAAAATCTATATCAACAAAACTCTTTTGTTTAACGGGTAGGTTACCCGCACGAATTTTTGTAACTATTAATTTGTCTAAACGTAACAGAATAAATTCTCACCCAAAGTATGATCACAAGGAACTTTATTCAAACACCATATTATTAAAAAGCAGACTGAACGGAAATACATAAAAACATTACAAACAACACTAAATTAAACATCACACTTCAGCGGTAGTCTGGGTGATCCCAAGTCTGAGAATTGTTAGAATCATATCCATCATCATAAGGGTCGAAGCTTGCCAACCTCTCTTCTTCTATTTGAGCCTCCAACCTACTCAGCTCCCGCTCCGTGTCAGAAGTCCAACCACCATCATCGACCGCCACATTTTCCTCAAAACTTGGCTGGAATTGATCCAGATGAGGCAATTGTTGTTGTTGCACAGTCACTCTTGGTGCAAAAGAACTCGATGCACCTTGTTGAAGTGATTGCTGTTGTGGTTGTTGTGGTGGTGGTAGTGGATTTGGTTGTTGTTGTTGTTGGTGTTGCTGTTGCTGTTGCTGTTGCTGTTGCTGTAGTTGCTGTTGCTGTTGTTGCTGTTGCTGTTGCCGTTGCTGCTGTTGCTGTTGTTGTTCAATCATAGCAGCTTCAACATTCTCTTTAAAACTCCAACAGATCTTGCTGGAACTATGGTCCTCTATCTGATGAACACAAACCCACAACGATTCAATAATAGCCGCATCCTTACGATATCCGTCATGCAAGAAAGTATCAATCACATGTTTCCGATCATCCGATATATCTGTGCACTTTGCATAACGTTCTCTAAGCCGTTGCTTCAATTGTTTTGCCACCTCCAACTCCAGGATGACCCTCAAAATAGCATTTTTGCGATCCACATCACTATTTTCGGCCTCTGCTTTGATATATTGTTGAATTTGTTCAGCGGTATGTGGCAGCTTGCAAGCCATTGATTGTTTTGTGTGTGTGTATGTGGATAACCCAACACGTACCAATGGTATTTATAAAGAATTGGAAAAATAATTCTCAATTATTGTACTAAATGTGACCGTTTGTTTTTTTTTTCAAACGGTAAAAATTTTCAAAAAGTCTGTATCTATTAAAACTTGCAACAAAATTTTTTTTGGGAATACGTGGTAAAAAAAAAAAAAAAAAAATTCTATCTTGGATTTCGCATTTCAACACAAGTGGCAAGAAACAGATCACATTAAACACATAACACCATAACTTAAATCATGAACACGCCACGTATAAGTAATACACTCTCACATGATTGGACCTCTCAATCTCTAAGAAATTGTGAACTCCTCCATAATCTTTCCAAACACTCAAACGTTATATAAAATTTCAATAATCTCTGACCAACCCGTAACCTCAGATTTCTTAGAATAATAAAACATACTCGCAAAAACTATATCAAAAACACTCTCTTAACTTGGGCCTTAACCCACTGCTTCTATGCGCCGACACACATTTGGGCCTCGAGATTTCAGTAACCCAACACACCGTTGAACTTGATCACCAACTTAAACCCAACATTGCTCAAGCCCAAAACTTAAACATTACTCCAAACCAACTCATGACATATAGTTTCGAAACATATTTTTTTTTTGTGACATTTCTACACACCCCATCAATATTTTTTTTTGTGCATCTCAATTTATCATAAACCCAAGAATCAAGTATGACGAATCTTTTCCAATTAATCAATCCTTCGATAGTCAAATTTCATCAAAAACTCAACCAAATTGCTTCACTCAACTATAATCAAAAATCATATTTATATAAGTATTCGAAGCCAAGCAAACTCCATATATATAGTTTTGGTTATAATTCATTTAAAACTCACCTTTGAAAAAAACTTAACTACAATCAAACCAACCGATGTTTTTGATACATAATGACTTTATAAATTTCAAATATAACGATTCATAAGCGACGAAAACAAGCAAGAAATCAACATAAACCATGGCATCAGAAAACGAAGAAAATTTTATTCATACACTAGAAGTTACATGGAAACACAACAAACCTTATTTCAACATTCCAACCACTACACTACGACACTATTCCTCACTTCCAAAACTTGTCAATGAAGATCGCTAGAACCACGAATGGTGCAAGAAACATTAAGATCCCAACCAATATAGCACGATCTTCGTTCGGAACATACACTAGATAGATAGTAGTAACAATGGCATACATGATTGCAAGATTGGTGATGAAATGAGGCATGTCGACGAGAAGAAAGGGAAAGGAAAGTTAGGTAAAAAGGAGTGTAAAAAGTGGGTTATTTAAAGAGAATAAGAGTTGGGTACTGTACACCACTGTGGTAAAATACTGTTTACACCTTAAATAATACTGCCAAGTAACAACTATAATTTTGGACTAAAGTTTCCCCAAGTTTTTCTTTCAACCTCATACTAGGATTGGTTATCATCAAGTAAAAAGCTAATGTAGTAGTAGATACGTTAAGCTGGAAAGTACAATTAGGAAGCTAATAATAAACACGTTATTTGTTCACCTTTTCCACTCACCTTTACAGCTACCTTATCTTAGAATCCCGGGACGGGATTCCGTTTAACGGGTAGGTAATATAACACCCCGTAAAATTTTCCTACGATTAACACGTTACCATAACATAGATTAACCATTTTTACAGGAACAATTTTTTTTTTATATTATGCATGACATATTATGTGAACCACTATGACATTTATGATTGACCATTTACCTAGGAACGATGCTTACACACAACCTTGATAGATTTAATATCGCGAATATATATATTTATATTTTAAACGTTAATAATTAAAACAATACGTTTCGTTCATTTAACGTACATTATTTATATCATCCCGGAGCCTACGAAAATTCTCGAGACTACTCACTAATATTATTGGACCAAAACCCGACTCTCGAAATCACCTAAGTGGGCCCACAAGACCCAAAGGGCCATTAAACCCAAAACTGCTGCTAACAGGCTCACTTCAAATTGTTTTCATTTCTTTTTCTTTGTTATGGGCCCAATCCAAGAAAACAGCCCACCAGGCCTGCCCAGCGAGGAGTGTTTGTTAGCTTATTTGTTTCCTTTCCTTTTGTTTTCCAGCCGCGACATAGCCCCAAAACCACCCCATTTCTTTGCGATTTCAACATGTAACACCTACATATTATTGATCGTCTTGTTTCACCTAGTGCCCTAGAATCACAAATGGTAAGAGATACACCCTCCCTCACTCGTTTACTACCCTAAAAACAACCCAAGCAAACCCCGAAACTTACCTTTGAAAAATATAGCGAAACATGTTACAAACATTCTTACAAGCCACCCAAGCTCCCCAATCCCTTCAAACCACCTATACACGTAATTTATCTTGTCAGAAATGGCAGGAACAATATCATACGAAATCTAAGCTTTGTCAACCTTCGATTGGCCAATATGGGTGGTGCCAAGATTCGTTTATATCCTATCCTTCATCTCATATGAACCTACCTTGCCTCTATACTCCATGAACTCACTATAAAGGCTTTCCCATGCAAACTCAGTTAGTATTACACATTCATACATATTGCACTACATGAAATTTAACGAAGGAGGAAGTATTAAGGGACAAATCGTTTGTCAAGTGTACAAGGAGCTCGAAGCAATTTCAAGTACCATTATTCCTCATCCTAGATCCTTGGTGTGACGTGAACCAAACTAAACAGCCCGTACTACCCAGCTCGACTTACACAAACGTATTTACACCACGTCGTGAGGTGAGGTTGTGTGTGAAGCCGTTGCCTTGCATCGTTGAGATTATGTTACTACCACTACCACTGTACTACTAAGGTGAGTTCATGGCCCCTACTTTTAAACTGTTTTTATAACTATTTTTGGGGGAGAATACATGCTCGTTTTAACTGAACTTATTGAGTATTTATATTGAAATTGTGAATTGCTTGTTTAAGAACCGATTGATTAATTTTAACAACTGATTTGATTATTGAAAGTTTTATGTGCTTATCTGATGTGAATGAGAGTCATAGCCCCTACTCTTACTTGTTTTACAATGATTTATAAACGTTTTTGGGGGAGATACATGCTTAACTACTGTTTTATACTTTTACAAGTACTCGTTAACTATTTACCTATTACTATAAGTTCATAGCCCCACTTTCTATCGTTTAACTGTTTTATAAACTCTTTGGAGAAATACATATGTAACAACTTTTCTAACGATTTTACTATTGATATATGGAATTATGGAACAAACTGTTTAAATACGGGTTCAACTGTTTGAATACGGTTCTCCACAAACTGTTTGGATACAGTTTCAACTGTTTGAATACGGTTCTCTACAAACTGTTCGGATACAGTTTCAACTGTTTAAATACGGTTTCAGAATGGTTATGTTATGGGTGCTAACAACTGGCCCACTGGTTATGTTATGGGTGCTAACAACTGGCCCACTGGTTATGTTATGGGTGCAACAACGTGGCCCACTGGATTGTGTTATGGGTACAACAACGTGGCCCAAATCTCGAAACTTGTGATCAATGGATTTATAAACCAACTACTATTTTGGGTTTTGACCCGGTGAAAGGCAAATCAACGGACTATTTTCGAATTAATAAGGAAAATACTCATTTTCTAATTTTGATCTAAGCTATGAACATTATGGATTTACTCATACTTTAATTTGATAATTAACTGTTATTATATCTACTATGAAATCATAAACTCTTTGATTTTAGAAATCGATATTTGAAACTATAAACTCTATGAACTCACCAACCTTTGTGTTGACACTTTTTATCATGTGTTTATCTCAGGTAACTAAACAAGAAGGAACTTGAAGGCACGGAGTGGGCTTGTAACCCGGCATGGGCTTAAATAAACATTTTGACATAATAAACTTGTTGTTTAAATTATGAAACATCTTGATGTCTTGAATATTTGGTATTTTAAATGAATTAAACTTTAAAGCGTCACTTTTGTGTCGTTTTCTATGATTGTGACAAAGATCCTCGAAGTAACACCCAAAAAGTCTTCCGCTGACATTTTAAGTCTTCCGCTGACGTGATGATTTTGGGGGTGTTACAATGAGTGCAACAATATATCTGATGGAGCTCAGAACAAGATTGTTGTTTGTTACAGTGAGAACAAAACACTTTATTCTCAACTTTTAATGATTCAAAACTCCAAAGCCCTTGCAGGTGTTATTATAACAGCTAAAGAGTATATGCTAGATTATTATATGCAGTATGATTTACCAGTTGTATACTTGAGTCTGCAAGATGGAAGAATTGTGAGAGACTACATTAAAGAAGAAGATGGTCAAGCGACACGGAAAATAAGCTTTCGGTTAACCCAAGGGGCGGAGGGAGGGGGTGGCTAGCGGGTGCTAGGCCCCCTCCAATAAGCCCAATGGTTGTATTAACTTACCATTGTTTAGCTCATAATTTAACGTTTAATATACTACGAGCATCTCCCAACTAGAGTCTTTTGTATCATGAAAGAAAAAGAAAACAACCCACATGAAATATCTCCTATCTAAGTGGCCACTAAAGTGAAAATATGAAATGAGATATTTTTGACAATATTTTTTTGTTGTTAATTTAAAAAATTTAAGAACTAGTTATATCACAAATTTGAATATTCGAAATTTGCAATGATGGTTTTATGTTAGACATTATATTTTATCTAAGTTTTTTTGTAATTCGGATATCCAAAATTTAATATTACAGTTTTATGTATCTGAATATCCAGATATCTATAATTTTTGAAAAACTTTTATATGAATTCCAAAACTGTCCTTTCATAAAACCCAACTTTTTAGTAAATTATGATCAAATTTTCGGATATCCGATTGAATACGTATATTTTTTGAACACCCAAAACCTAAATCAAGAAATCCTAGAAAGTTTCGGCTTTATTGCTCTCCCCTAGTAATATTGCAAAACCATAAATTGTTATCCATCTAAATTCCCATTTTTGCCCTTCCAAACTTTTAAATTATAAGAACACAACACAAGATATAAATGAATTGTGCAAATTAAAATCTAAGTATGAGAACCTTATTATATGAAATCTACCAACACTAGTACATTCAGGACCTCCGGCGTCGACTTTTTTTTAACTGTGCCGACGTCATGACGTCGGCAACATACCTTATCGACGTCATGTCGTCGGCAACAACTAGTCGACAGAGCCGCGTCGGCAACGTCCCTACCGACGAATAACGCCGACGACAGTGCAGGACCCACACGATTTTTGGTCAAACGAATGGGTGTGTCCGACATTTTGTTACCGACGTCAGGTCGTCGGTAATGTAATAATTATTTAACGCATTAATTAGATTACCTTAATTTAGTCAACGAAAGTCAAATTTTTGTAAAATTATGCCGACGCCATATAGTCGGTACCGTTTCAAATTAGTCACCACGTGCGTTATTATGCCGACGACTTGTAGTCGGCACGGTTTGGAAATAGTTAATATGTGTGTTATATTCCCGACGTCATATAGTCGGTACCGTTTGAAATTAGTCACCATTTGCGTTATTATGCCGACGCCCTGTAGTCGGCACCGTTTGAAAATAGTTAATATGTGTATTATATTGCCGACGACATGTAGTCGGCAAGAAGTTATACTGCAGCTGCACTGCAGCCTGCGCAGCTGCCCTGCCCAGATTTTTGCCGCAAAATTGTGCAGCAAAAATC